>OX420947.1:2500-1252500 GCA_949091785.1 Polymixis lichenea | reverse complement strand
GTGCTGGCGAACCTGTAGTTTTGCTATTACCTCTCGGCTTGTTGTGCTTTTTGTAGGAAATATCCAAGTGAACTTTGTGAATGCATCTATCACCGTCAAAATATGATTGTATTGTTTTTTCGTTGCAGTCATAGGTCCATTATGATCTAGATGCAGTATATCCAATGGTAATTTGCCTTTTTCAATTGGAGACAACAATCCTTCTTGCTGTCCTGCTTTACGAATTGCCAACAAACAAGATGTAATGCCAACAAACAATGTATTGTTCAACTTTTCTGTCTAAACTCTTAATGTAGTAATCTTTGTTTAGCAATTATATAGTCTTTTTCTCACCGAAATGTCCATTCTCATGAGTGCTACGAATTAACTCCATCTCCATATTCTTTGGTACTACCAAATGTTTCTCAGGACCCTTAAATAAAATTTCATTTTCAAGCCAAAAGTCGTCATAGGGCTTGTCTTTCAAAATTTCAGTTATCGCTTTCAAAGCAGTATCTTATCTTTTAATTTTTCGTAAAAGTCTGATGTGATTTGAGCTACATACGGGTATATTTTCAATGCATCGGCATGTCGCATCTGGCTTCCACTCCTGTGCTCGACGGTAAAGTCGTATTCTTGAAGTGCCATTATCCACTTGGCAAATCTTGGTGAAGAGCTTCTCCAATGTCATCTGAAACGCTTGTCCATCCGTAACTATCTTAATTTTTTTACCAAATAAATATTTCCTAAACTTTTTAATCCCTTCGATTACAGCCAGTGCTTCTAACTCATAACTAGAATACCGACTTTCTGCCTCTGACGTCTTCCTACTCATATAGTAAATCGGATGCAAACTTCCATCATCGTCACTCCGTTGCATCAGAATAGCAGCATACGTAACTGCTGAGGCATCTGTGTGTAGTTCAGTATACGACTTAGAATTATAAATCTTAAGTACTGGAATATTGGACAGTTTTTCCTTCAACGTCTCGAATGCAATCATTTGTTCTTGATTGAACTTAAAAATACTATCCTTCTTCAGTAAATCGGTCAACGGCTTTGCAATCAGTGAAAAATTTTGTATATATATTTACAAAAATATGACGTCAGGCCAATGAAACTTTGCAGTTGTTTGATGTTCTTAGGTTCCGGGAACCTTTTAACAGCATCAGTCTTATCAGGTGAAGGTTTTACTTGACCATTCTCTATGATGTAGCCTAAATACTCTACTCGTCTTACCACAAGTTGTGATTTCTTCCAGTTGATGTCCAACCCGTATTGTGACGCTACGTTTAACATCTCTTTCAATTTTCTACAGCTTCTAGTTCATTCTGAGCTGTAAGTAGTAAATTGTCTATAAAAATCAGTACTATACGTCTAGAAATCAATTCATGGAAAATCGTCGTTATAAATCTTGTAAATGCTTTTGGACAGACCGTCAAACCAAATGGTGCCTTCAAAAACTCATATTATCCATTATGCGTGACAAAAGCAGTGTAGTTAATCGAGTCTTCATGTACTGGTAAATGAAAATACGCTTTTTTTAAATCAATCGTACAGAAAATCTTAGCTTCTACAAGTCTATCAATATGGTCGTCAATAATGGGCAAAGGATATTCATCCTCTAACATCTTCTTGTTGATTAATCTGTAGTCCACACAGATTCGGATAGCTCCTTCCTTCTTCCGAACTAAGACTAACGGACTAGCATACTCTGACCAACTCACCCTCACTATTCCTTCTTTGAGCCACTGTTCAACCTGTCTTTCAAGCTCTTCTTGTTCACTGATAGCTAAACGGCGTGGCCGCTGTGCTACCGGGATGTCGTCTTTCAAAATAATATGCAACCTTACCGGGGCGTCTTTCGTCTTCATCGGCTGGTATCCCTCGACAAGATGCTTTACCTGCTGCTGAATATGTTTACTAACTTCACCTCCGATAACATACGGAACGTCTGTAAAGAAAGTTTACGCAACCAGTTCTCATCCGACGGTAAAAACATTATGTTTCCTTCCTTCATAAACAATGTTACATCTTTTAAAAACTCATGTCCTATTATAATCTCATACGGCATAGAGTGATTAGATACCACATAGAAACACACATTACATTAAATTAAAATTAAATTAAAAATTAAAAATGTTTATTGCATCAACTTAAATAACTTATGCTAGTTACAATGGGGAGAATCCTGTTAAGCAAATAGTTTGCTTGTGTTAGGATGCTCCGCCCTTCCCCAGGTTATCTAATTTTTTCAAAGTTATTTAGCCTGAACAAATGAATTACATAAACGTATACCAATAAAACAATAAAATAAAAATACAAAAAAAACCTAAAGAATGAAAAGAAAAACATCAAAAAAACGCGGTGGAATGTGTGTGTTATGTGTGGGGATAGTGTGGAGGAACTGGTGGTGAATGTGTATGTGAGTAGTGGGTGTGAGTAAGTGTGGGAGTGAGATTTTGGCCTACACATTATACATGGTGATGATTTATTATAAGCTACTAATTAGAGATAAAATGCAGATTTATTTGATTTTATGATTGCTAGCTAACCCTACGAACTAGTCTTGGGATCGGAAAAATAATGTCCCTAGGACATTATCTTCCATTAATAGCAGATACAACATAGCGTAGTATATTATATTTATTTACATAAAGTCTCATTGATTGCACCATATTTTCTACTTCGTCATAGGTCTTTGACTTAAGCCATTTCGATAAAACCTTTTTTTTTTTTCACACATCGCTTTAGCTTTGCTCGTCAATAACAACAGGAACTGTAATTTTCTCCATGGAACACACATTTACATGTCCAAAACCAAATAACGAAAGAAAATCATTTTCACTTTTCGGTGATCCAATCATCGTGAAAAATTCTTCAGAAATCAAGTTAACGTCACTGCCGGTGTCGATCAATGCACACGTCGCCTTCTCAATAATTTTCAAGATTTTCCGGGGTTTTCTTATCAAGTTATCATTGTTTACATCGTTGTCGTTGTCAAGCGACGTCATATTGTTTTTTATTCGTGACTGACAAATCAGTGCTAAAACCTTTTTTGTTCATAGTTGACAACACAGCGCTGCCACCCGCGGACGTGAAATTAACGTTGTCGGCCTCCTTGTTAAACATCGTGCGTTTCGTGTCGTTCAGCGCACTCACACCACCTGGTGTTTTTTCACCAACAACTTGCCGGGTCGGGTGCTGCTGGCGTCTTGTAAAAGTCGCACCTGCTTGGTCGCCGCCGCTTCGAAATTTGTTCAGTGCCTGTTCGGATGTTTCCGTCTTGTTACACTGTGGCGCAATATGGCCAAAATCATTGCATTTGAAGCATTTTAGCCCGAGATGTTTATTTGGGCATTCCTTGGACTGATGACTTTTCCACCACAACTAAAACACCTGAACAATTTCTTTTTTACCACTTCACTATATTTCGACTGACTTCGTCGTATCTTTGATTCTTTCATCTTATCTTTCAGAGTTTCGTAAATTTTGATTTTTTCTTTTAAATCTGGAAACGTGGTAACTCCGTATAACATTATTTTATGTGTTTCGTCGTCTTCTATCCCATCAACGATATATTTAATCGCAACATAATCCGGCATTTTTCCCCTCTTCCCCAGCTCGCGCATCTAAGAAGTAGTCCATACAACTTTCATTGTTTCGTTTTCCGGCTACTCATCAGTTCATGGACTGTCTTTTGGTCTAAAACATCAGGAAACTCTTTGGCGATCGCAACCTTCAGCTCGTCCCATGACTTAAACGGACGTTCAGACGGGAGCCACAGAGCCGCTGTTCCCGCCAGGAATCTTCGAGCTATTATGAGCTGTTGTAAAGGCGTCCACATAAAAATTTCAGAGATGTCATCTAATTCCTGGATCCATTTCGATACCGTATAAGTTTTATCCTGGCCACTGAAATTTTTGACCAGATCGTCCGCAAAATAGGGAGCATCGGCTTGCATGATAGGGTTTTTGGCTTTTCTCCGCTCTCGCCATTTCGTCTTCTGGATAACTGTAATTGAAAACCGTTGCGTCTGTTGCAAAAAAAATAGGGCCGCCCTCAAAACTTAAAAATTTTCTACGTCGTCGGCACGTCGTTATTTTTTTCCTGTTTTATCTTGTGGGCCCATCTTTTAATGATTTCTGAGATTTTCCACTTTTGTGGGGGTGGAATGTGGGAAATCAAAACACTTTTAATAACTTTGAGCTATTTTATTTAAATATATAATCTACAAATATCTTTACGTCAAACAAAAAAGTACTCCGTGAACTCTACTCTCCTCACATTACTGAAGTAATACTCTTTCTCTCTCACACATTCTCGCTCTCACTCACTCATTACGGTCACCCCCACATAGAAGTGTTGTAGATCTGAGGCTGCATCCATATTAGTCCTTCTAGAAAATAATTAAATAATTTATTGATTAAAATAGCCTATCTTGTGTTACAATATTTTGACATACATTTTGTAGCTAAGCTTTTTAAGTACAAAGTCAGCCAACCAATAGGAAAACAGTAGATTAAAATAATTAAAACTAAATAAAACTTTACGTTCCTCAAAGAACGGGCACCCATCTCACTCTCGCACGCTCGCGACGTATAGCGTCGCCACACTATAATATCAAATTCGGTTCATCCGTTCGGGAGCTATGATGCCACAGACAGACACACATACACAGACACGTCAAACTTATAACACCCCGTCGTTTTTGCGTCGGGGGTTAAAAAGATTTTATTTATTATTCAACTGAGAGCGGAACGAGCCAAGCCGCGGTGGCTAGGAGACATTCATGGTACAACATATATACGTATAAAAACTACTAGTTTGAAGAAATCCCAAAATAAAATTCTACATTCAAACGTATATTATGTATATATTTATAATTATACATGTATCTATATATACATATATATTATGCGCTATATATAAATGTATATAGCGCATAAATATAGCGGACTGGATTTTTAACTCTCGGTAGTAAATCGAGCATCGAGAATGCATTAACAGAGTGCATCTCAGGGCGTCGAAAATCAAATTCAGTGAAATTGTAACTGTTTTACGAAACGCGCACACACTGACAGCTAAAAGCGACATGTTGAAGTTAGCTGATAACTGTCAATAATTTATCATTGTCAAAATCAAAATCAAAATCAAAAGTCATTTATTCAAATTAGGCTGAGAATCAGCACTTTTCGAACGTCAAAGTACATGAGACAGTCCCCCAAAACGCCCACCCTTCACCACTTCCTAGTGCTTTAGCTGGGAAGAAGAAGTGGCGGAACAAACTCCCCAGCAGCACAGCTGTCTGTTTAGTCGGATAGACTTGATTCTATACAAACATAGGCAAAGTTATAAACATTACGAGACACAAAATATTAATTAAATAATTAGTCAAAATGTCAGCTAGCCATACTAATATACCGACAACTAAAATGAAAACTATCGAGGCCAAATAAAGCCTAAAACAACTCATCATAGAAAATATTGTTATGAGTAGATCATGTCAATAACTAATGACTTAATAGACAATTATAAAAAAATTGTTAGACAGGCAATAAAAAATAAAATAATAATTATATGAACGCATATAACCTGTCACTAGATACGCCAATTCTGGAGAAAGAACATAAACATTGTCTTGAGTTAATCACAGCGACCAACTATTCTTGTCATTTAAATAGTCGTTGATGGAATAGTAAGCCTTTAAACAAAGGACGGATTTTACTTGAGCTTTAAACGCATTAAAAGGCAAATCTAGCAAAGAAGAGGGAAGCTTGTTATAAAAAGTTATACCAAGCCCAACAAATAAGTTATGAACCTTATGAAGCCGGTGAAAGGGAGCACGTAGTTTGTCCTTATTTCTTGTGTTAACGGTGTGAATATCACTGTTTTTAGTGAAAAACAGTGATATTCACACCGTTAACACAAGAAATAACGTCATAATACGTCTATCTTATATATTAGGCAAAATATACACTTGTACACTTACCTATATTTTGCCTAATATATAAGATGTTAGCGAATTTGAATTGTGATGCCACTGTGAGAATACCAACATCTTTAAAAAAGTCCCTCAAGGAAACTCTGGCACCTAGCTGGTAAATTGCACGAACAGCACGTTTTTGAAGGACAAAAATATTTTGAATATCAGCAGCTTTGCCCCACAGCAGAATACCGTAGGACATAACGCTGTGAAAATAACTAAAGTAGACTAACCGAGCTGTATCGACGTCAGTGTATTGTCTTACTTTTCTGACGGCGTAGGCGGCTGAAGTGAGCCTCCCCGCTAGGCTTGATATGTGTGATCCCCAATGAAGTTTGGCATCTACTGTTATGCCCAGAAAAACTGCCGAGTCTACATTCCTTTTACAAACAGAGAGTTGTGACATACGCGATGAAATCCTTAGCTATTTTTGTTCTGTTACGCCAAAGAAGTATAACTTCGTACGCACACGTTTTTTTTAATTACAATTTCGCCAAAAAATAGGTACCTCAATACCTACGCAAAGCTTTTGTATGTATTATTTTGGATATTAAATAAAGTAGTTTTATGATTTTTTTTATTTTTATTTTGCAATAATCCCTTTCAACATAACATAACATCACGCCTGTATTCCCCGAAGGGTTAAACAGACATAAACCACATTTCGCCAGATATGGTTCAGGCGCATGTAATAGGGGGCGAGCCTATTGCCATCAAGCGGGCTCAAATCCAGACTCCGGAGTGCTACTGAGAAGTTTCTGTTTTGGAAAAACTCAACATTTTGGCCGAACTGGGAATCGAACCCAGGACCTCATGTACATCAATAGCGCTTCCGACCACTACACCAACGAGGCTGACGCATCTTACTTAAGTATCATCACAATTGCTCTAGCCTAGCCCACAGTTGCGACCACACACTGCACAACAGACTGTGGGAGTTGCGATCGGAATGTCCGCGGTCGCCACTCTGAACCTTTCGGCCCCATCGGGCGTCTGTTCTGCGAGCAATGTGCCCTGCCTTATGTGTAAAAGGTTACTCAGATGGTGTATTGAATCAAAAGATTTGAATGGTATGGTCCGAGACAGTGGCGAAGTCGAAAGTGTGTATGCGTGTTACGTGCCACGCTTCTCGTCTTCAGACGCGCTTTCACAGCGTGTACACGTGGTTACCACAAGTAAAGCGCACAGTAAAGTAAAAAGATTGAAATACTGCAATGTTTTAGATAATAATTATGTAAGTAAGTATTAATCTTTTATCATAAGTTGTAAATGTATAAACACGTAAGTACAGCACAAGTAACACGTGATGCAACAGAGTTCATTTGACACTTTTATAAAAAAAAAAATAGAAAATAAACTGTATCATGTATGTATACAGACCCCCATTAAAATAATAAGGTAAATCCTAGGATATAAATTAATTATCAGATAAACTAACAACATAATTGTCTGACTAACCTGACCTTGATTAATCTGACCACAGTTGTCATTATTTGACAGTTGTATGCCTTGGTATTGAATTGATGTTTAATGAGATGGCTATAACACGTCAAATTAACGTAGTATGTCAATTGAATTAACAATTTAATTTCCCTGACTGTGTCTGTAATATTTAATTGGTATCTCTTGCTCAATACCTAATGATGGTTGGTATATAGCATTCAGTTTCATTGGCATTTCGCCTGTAATTAAAGTGTCAAATGAACTCTGTTGTGTCAGATGTTAATTAAGCAGGATCGTTTCATATTTAGTTGACAGGTTACATTACAGTTCAACTGCAAAAAAATACGTACCATGCAGGCTACGTACAGTGCTGTCTGACGGTCTATCTTTGTAAGCCGTTGGTCCCGGCTGTCATTTGTGGATCTTTGACAGTCGTTACGGGTCGTTAGAAGCCTGAAAGTCTGACAATCAGTCTTTCGAAGGGGTATCGTGTTACCCAGTAACTGGGTTGTGGAGGTCAGGACAGTCGCTCCATGGAAAATACTGGTATTTTGCTGCCTCTGGTTAGACTGGAAGCCGGCCCCAACATAGTTGGGAAAAGACTAGGCAGATAATGATAACTGTCTGACGGTTATCAATATTTTGTATATATTATGGCCTAACGCAAATGTCATGCAGTCGCGTCTTGTCGTCGTCGTCGTCGTCGGTCGTTATGCTTTACGATCGGGTTGAGCTATACGATCACTGATACATACATGCCATCTGCTGGGACAGGTCAGCTCAACTGCTCAAAGCTGCAATGACTCTTTCTTCAAAAGGCCCTTTCTGACATGGCCCTGCTTTGTTAGACTCGCATAAATAAAATTCTAATAATGTGTGGACTTTAAGAGATCCATGACCTCGTGAGACCTCACGAGTTAGTCTTTAAATAGTTAACTCTTTAAGGCTATGGTATATGCCTATGGCCTCCAGAGGCTTGTTTTTGTACGACACAATCTAATTAGGGTGACACTATAAACACCTTTAAAGGAGATGGACTACTGACCAAATTATATGAGAAATTTAGGCATCGTTCACAATTCGTAGTTCATTGATGATGAATGGCCGATGATTACAAAGATAAAGTATTGCCCGACTGTTTCTTTGTCACCATAAAACGTTATGGTGTTTCTCATTTTTTGCCATGATTGCCGCACTTGGCAGGAGGGTTGGCGATCGTACAATGGTTTTAAAATGAATAGAGAACGCTGAGGACTATGCTTAGAGTTTCCATACGTGATCCAATGAAGAAATGAACAGATCCGCAGAAGAACCAAGGTAACTGACATAGCCCGAAAAATTACCAAACTTCATTGAAATTTGGCAATTTTTCGGGCAGGGCAAAATGCTCGTAGAACAGATGGCCGATGGGTCCGAAAGGTTCTGGAGTGGCGCCCGCGAACCGGAAGACGTAGATAGTTGGAAGGCCTCCCACAAGGTCGACTAATGACATTGTGAAGGCCGCAAGCGTCCGCTAGATGCAGGAAGCACAGAACTGGTTGAAGAAGCGGACCTTTCGGGAGGCCTACGTCCAGCAGTAAACGTCTTACGGACGCTGGTGGTTGTGATTTAAGCAGTAAAGATGCTTCTGGAAAACATTTGTAAGCCATCGCCCAAAAATAATTCGCAGGTAAAATTAAAACTTTTGGAAGTATGACCGTATATTAAGTCTCGTCGACAAGTACATAATTAATAAGGTTCGTTCACATGTTAGTAATATTTTAGTGAAAGTAATGTTAACGGAATGACACGCCGGTGTATGGAGGAAGGAGGGACATGTCGTGGAATATATCGTATGTACATATAACTAGAGCTGTAGGTATATTTGGTAACCTATGTATTTTATATGTACCAGGCCACTCAGAAAGTATGCGATATTTTTTATTTTTTTATGAGAGACTGGCCAGTTATAATCAATTTTGAAAATATGATTATTTGTAAGTAAAAATAGGTACGTTCCATTTTCAACATTTCCCTCCACATTGTTTGCGACCTAATATAAATTATAGTGTCTCATAAAATAATGTATCTGCGCCGGGAACATTATCGCACTTTGGTTTTTTACGATTTCAAGTGTCGTCCGAAACCGGACAAATCATACGATAGACTTCAAATGGCATTCATTGATGAAGGCCTTCTAAGGCAACTGTGTATTGTTGGTATAAATAATTCAAGCGCGGTCGACTAACTTTGGGGGATGAAGAAAAAAGTGGTCGCCATTTGACGGCTGTTACGGAAGAAAACGTTCTACCAGTAAAAAATTTAATACATGACAATAGGCGAGTTACGTATCAAGAGATTCAGCACATACTGCAGGTTAGATCGGGAAGCCTTCACGAAATTCTACACATGCATCTTCGCGTGAGGAGGATAGTTTCACGTTGGTTGCCGCACAACCTCACCGGTGCTCAGAAGCAGGCCCGGGTGGAATAGTGCCGTAATATGATAAACAGATTTGAAGCAGGCTCGTCTCGGCATGTTTACGACATCATTACAGATGATGAGTCTTGGATTTATCAATACGATAAAGAAACGAAGCACCAGTCGACGGTTTGGGTGTTTCAAACGAATCAATGCCTACCAAAGTGAAGCGATCTAGAAGCGGGGAGAAAGAAGATTTTGATCACGAGTTTTTTCAATTTGACTGGCTACTTGGTGGCAATTCCTTTACGGAACCAAAAAAGCATCAATTCTGAAATGCTTGGCAGAAGTTTTCTCTGTTGTGAGCAACAAGCGACCAAACACAGGGCTCCGCGGGCTACTGCTCCACCACGACAATTAACGCGCCTTCGCACACCGCGCTCAAAACGAGGGAGGTTTTGGACAGCACGCTGGTCAAACTCCTGGGTCACCCTCCTTACAGCCCTGACCTAGCACCGTGTGACTTTTTTTTATTCCTGAAAATTAAAAACCAGCTCAAAGGGATACAATTTTCGTCGCCGGAAGATGCGCTGTCAGCGTTCGAGCTGCTGTAAACTAGGTGTCTGCGGTGGACTGGAAAAAGTGTTTCGAAAACTGGTTCAGATGCATGAAACTTTGTATAGAGGCTAGTGGAGAGTATTTTGAAATGATTTAATAAAAACATATTTACCTATAGAACATTTATATTTATTTTTGCAAAACTTTCCAAGTGTCCCACGTATGTCGGTGCGTCTAAAGGTTTAACGATGCTAAACTTACAAAGTTGAATTTAGAACGATTTTGACAGCTGTCAACTTAATGTAACCCCGGATACTGAGGCAGTGACAGCCCGCCAAAAGAAGGCAGAACGAGAAGAGAGATTGAGGCGGACATGGATTTGAGGACTGTAATATTGAGTGGTATGCTAGTGTTCGGTGGTTTGCCTTGGCTTCACTGATTTTTTTAAATAGACTCAGGTAGGCCGAAGTAAAGAGAACCTTCAAAGAAGGAGATTCACAGATGACTCCGCCCTGGAGTGTAAATGTGGTGCTGTCACACAAACAATGGGGCACTTAATATCTTGTCCAGCGTGTCCTGCTGTCTGCACGCTACAGCAGCTGATGGACGCTGCTGAAAGTGCCAAGCTCGTACCTACCAAATTCTGGGATGCCTGTATTTAGATTGCTATGGACCCGGTAAGAAGAAGAAGAAGAAGTGGTCGGTGACTGTCACAATCCTCGCAATGCAGTGAGTTGATTGATTTGCGCTCGAACCTCACGTTCACAGTGTAACGTCGTAACAATATTGTTGATACCATAATGTGATCATAGACCTGTCATTATGCAGAATATTGTTGACTTTCATTTACATACATCTCCTCGCCCGGCATACCCGCATTGGAGACAATAAGAACTCTTCTGATAAAGACCACGTATTGCTTTAATGAATGAATGTTTGAATTTATCTATGACTAGCATTTGCCAGAGGCTTCGCCCACGTGAAGGTTGACAATTATCCCACGGGAATGTGTAGCTACCGGGATAAAAAATATCCTATGTTAATCCAGGTTATAAACTATCTGTGTGCCAATTTTCATCCAAATCCGTTCAGCCGTTTTTGCATGATTGAGTAACAAACATACAAACTTTAACATTTAGAATAATAGTAGGATTATAGGATTAGTATTGAATTTTATAGTTATTTCCGAGCTATCTAGCCGGTATGTTGCATCTGCCATGTTGTGTCTCATCAAGCCATCACCCTAAGGTTAACTGGAAGAAAATGCCAAAGGCGTTAAATCCGCCGTTGTACAGTATTTACTTACTTGTGCAATCCGTTTTTATAAATAAACTAGCTTTTGCCAGCGGCTTCGCCCGCGTGGATGTCGATGTATTATACATATAAACCTTCCTCTTGAATCACTCTATCTATTAAAAAGATCGCATCGAAATCCGTTGCGTAGTTTTAAAGATTTAAGCATACATAGGGATGATATAGGGACAGAAAAAGCGACTTTGTTTTATACTATGTAGTGATAAAGTCTGCTACTGGAAACTTTGACCCCTTCATAAATGCTCTGCTTCTTTTTGCCCTACAGAACTTTTTTTTCCTCCTGAAATGCTCTAAGTTTTTTTTAACACGTTAAAATACACCTAAGTGTAGTTAAATGTAATCAATTTCATATAATATAAGGATGGGTAGAAGAATCGCTACCTTCACGAATGTAGGTAAGCGACTAAATCGCCAGCCTGTATTTTGAAACTACACGATCGAATCATATGGTCGATTGTTGCTTAAGATTAAAATTTAGCTTAACTGGAAATGTCAAGGTTCGTAGGTAATGCCAGTAAGTGGCGATTTACATCCTGTCAGAACAGAACGGTTTGACACGATAATACATTGCTTGGTGGTTAAACATCTTACACAATATTTTTAGTTCTTTCAAAATTATTTCAAGGCTTGTGACTTTGATTTCTTGTAACTTCAGTACCTAAGTTTATTTCATAACTAGTTGCTGCGCGCGATTTCGTATGCGATCCAGGATGAATTTCATCTAAATCCGTTCAGTCGTTGTAGCGTGAAATCGTAACAAATGAATCAACTCATTTTCGCATTTTTAATATGAGTTAAGATACCATATCACATTATGACATAGAAGTGGACCTTTTCCATGTTCCTGGGAGCTGAGTGCACAACAATCTACAAAATAAATATGATAGGTATGGTATCTTCAAAAACAAGCTAACGAAAGTAATAAACAAACTCAGTTCAGGTTATATTCTTACACAATCCCTCAATGGCGGGTACTAGCAACACATTTTATATCTAGATTAGGTTTCAACTATTTATCTCACCTCTTTAAACCAATAATTATTGGTTATTTAGCATTTTAAATTGCAATTGAAAAATCATCGACGAAAAGTTAGGTTATGAAATTAATCTCAATTGTCAAATGCAAAAAATCATGTTTAATTATGTTGATTTAAAATTAGAATGCATTTACATAATCAAATCAAGTATAATTGAATGCGTAGTAAGTGGCATTACAAATTGGCAACACCAAAAGAGAAAAGCAACCTGGGTTGTCAGATACAGTTGAAGTTTAGTAAGAAACGGATGGAAGTTTTCGAGTAAAATTCAATTTAATCTAAAGAAAACAAACAGTTCATTTATCGAATTAAAGGAGATGTTCCAAAATGTATGGAGCCTGGGCCAGGTTCTTGTACACTATACTTAAAAATAGGGAAATTCATTTAAAATAGTTCTCAACTGTCCAATTACTTTAAAATGGCTTGGTTTGCTGGTAAACACAATAAATTACACTTGAAATTGCAACACACAATAAAAACCCGTCATGGTGGTAAGCTGTCATTTTGATTGATTAATGACATTGACGTTTGACATGTTTATTTCTGTGGTGGTTGAAAGTTGACTCCCGGCTACTCCCGAGAGTCTTACGCCGTCAACTCTAAAAACAAAAGCCAGGTAAACAGATGGGAAAGAAACGGTATTGGATCCAAAAAACGAAAGCGAGGTAGTTAAAAAGAATTCCAGAAACTCAAAACAGAACGAACAAAATCACGACCGACGACGAGACGCAAGTGACTGACACGTCTGAGCCCTGCAGTGACACTGTTGTGACAGCTGACAGTACTCTTTCTATTGTCAATGGTCGATCTATGGTTTATTGTCATTGTTTTTAAGCACAGAGTAACTGAATCAGTGAGACGCCATGTTGAAAGTCGATAAAAATAATTTATAAATATCAATTCACTACCACAACAGTATACATTTAATTGAATTATCTGTATTTTTCCCGAATTCTACGGATTTTTTTCTTTTTTTGAGATACTGTACATAGACCTGGCCCATTTTGAAACATCTCCTTTCATTCGAAAACATCCATTAGTTTCTTACTAAACTTGAAGTGTATCCGGCGATCCTGGTTACTTATGTGTTTTGGTGACTGTACTTTGTTACTGGACATTTTGTCATCCATTTGTTTATATTTTCATCAGAAACTTTTGGAACAGATTATAGGTTTTCTCAAGGAGTTTAATTATGTAGTTATGCAGTACATAAGTACATACTAATTCCATATGTCACCTTTAAAAGTTTTAAGTCTTATCAAAGTGGACCTTGAAAATAACATTATTTTGATTTATTCTTCGTTCACGTTAAGGGTTATTCCGTTCCAAAGCGACAGGTAATTGTTATCTTTTAATCTGTAACTTATGTAAATACTGCAGTGTAATAAAACTAGTTTTGTCTGGTTTTTACAGTTATGACTAACTAACGAAGTTGACGCTATTTGTTTTGCAAACCGGGCAAGTGCACTACACCAAAACTTTGCGATGAATGTACAGAGGCCAGCAAATCAAGCTACCCCAATCTGTCATATTTATTTTATTCACAACTTTATTACAAAAAAGAATAAGGTTCATATTCAATTCGGAAAATTTGACAGTTTGGGATAGCTTTATGCACTGGCGTCTGTACAAGGTTTCAGTTTTTTTTACATAACATACGACTGTATTCCTTGAAGGGTTACGGCAGAGGTGCACCTATTATAATAACTACACCCACATTTTGTTATGTTTAAGTCACACGTAAGTAGGGGGCGAGCCTATTTCCAACAGCCAAGCACAATTCCAGACTCCAGGCTGAGAAATTCCAGATGAAAAAAAAAACCAATAACCCTTTGCCGGATCCGGAAATCAAACCCAGGTCCTGGGTTCTATATGCTCAACAGTGGCGCTTTCGACTACTAGACCAACGAGACATTCTGATTTGTTTACTTATGAAACTTGGCAAACAAGATCCACCGATGTTTTTATAGTTCTACTAGCTGACCCAGCAAACGTTGTTTTGCCTTATAAATTATTTAGGGGTGGACTACCCTTAACATTTAGGGGGATGAAAAATAGATGTTGGCCGATTCTCATAGATACCGGATAAGCACAAAAAATTACATCAAAATCGGTCAAGCCGTTTCGGAGGAGTATGGCAACGAAAACTGTGACACGAGAATTTTATATATTAGAAGGAGTTTTTAATGGCATAATACCAATAAACGCTTTTTCTTTCTTTCTTATCTACGTGCCCTCAACTACGTGAGACAGCTTCAGTAATCTCCTGATAAGTAACCGCACATCATTCCTAGCCTATAACGTTCCCACAGCTGGGACACAGGCCTCCTCTCCGTGAGAGGGAGTGGGCCGTAATCCACCACGCGGGCCCAGTGCCGGCTGGTTGATAACACATGTTTTTAAATTTTTGGTTTTAGGACATGCTGGTGTCCCCACGATGTTTTCTTTCACCGTTTTGACAGCAGTGGTGATGAAATTAAAAAGGTACACAAAGTGAAGTGTCTACCTGGGTTCGAAGTCATGACCATGATCACGCCAAGTCATGAGTTACGAATTGTAATTCTATAGTCGAGGTCGTTGCCACTGGGTTATCACTGCTCTTAAACAGTACCTACACAGTGGAGATTAAATCATAATAATAGTAATAGCTAACGAAGAGTACTTGCATAGGCACAACCTTGTAGCCAGGATTTTCCAACAGCAACTTGCTCTGAAATACAGCCTTGTGGAATCAGAAGTGCCGTACTACAGGTATATGCCCGACCGAGTTCTCGAAAATGGACATATCACAATGTACTGGGATCGATCCATCATCACTGACAGGACTATTGTTGCCAATAAGCCTGATATAGTGGTGGTGGATCGATCAGAGCGGCGTGCAATGATCGTTGACATAACGGTCCCGCATGACGGGAACCTCGTGAAAGCCGAGAAAGATAAACAAATCAAGTATCTTGACTTGGCTCGCGAGGTTGTCGACATGTGGGATGTGGACTCAGTGATCTTTGTACCGATAGTCATAACAGCCAATGGTTTGATAGCAAAGAGCCTCGACACCTAAGGAGGCTCTCGTTGGGCAGCTGGGTCAAGGGCTTGATCCAGAAAGCGGTACTCCTGGACACGGCTCGCATTGTCAGGAGGTTCCTCTCTCTGGAGCCCTGACCGCCGGTAGCTTGGACCCTGTTCCCGATACCGGTGGGTTACTATTTTTTATATTTTTAAATGTTTTTATATATTTTATATACTAATATTTAAAAATGTAATTTATATGTGTATATTCTGAAATAAAGAAGATAATAATATTGTTTTATTGACATAAAGAAGGTGTGACAATCAATTGAAGCCCTGACTCCTGAGCTAGGTGGTACCAGTGTTACAGGAGACAGCGTCTTCACCCGTTGTGGAACATTAACAATTTATGTAAATAAAAAATAACATTAATAGAATTTAGTGCATGCGTGCTCTTGTGTGGGTCTGCGTGTGTGCGTTTTTGCTGTTTATTTATGAGCGTGTTGTATTACTAATAATTAAATCCAAACTATACAAGCTTACATAACTCTGAATTCCTGATTATAATGAAATTCCATCTCTCTTCGTGTCTCGGATTTAATCTGACAAAATGATAACGATATGAAGAAAGTTTCTCAACATTATTAAGTTAGCATAAGTAACTTGGACCAGGGATGGTTCCGTAACACACTAACAGTACCAATGGCTTTCATTTTGACAGTTCAGAAACATTCATTGCGTTATTTACGATGTTGAGCTGACAAATTAGAACAAATATGAAGCAGTGGATTCACAATGACCTTCAAAATGATTCAAATTATAATTGATAGTGTTTCACCCAATTAGGGAGCTGTATCTAACTAATCCAGGGACGATCAACTATTTACGCAGTTATTTAATTAGAGACCGAATGATAAAGTAGGACCAGCAATAGGATATAATAAACTAGCTTTTGCCAGCGGCTTCGCCCGTGTGGAGTCGTAAATTATCCCACGAGAACGTACTACCGGGATAAAAAGTATCCTACTTATAAATAAATCCAGGTAATTTATGTATATTTTTTGTTACAGTTACCGTATATACTGTCATACCTATACATTTAGTGAAAACCTGTTTTTATGACAAATAATTAAGTGCAATGGTGTGATACACGTAGATCATAATACAATAGTTTTTTTTTGTTTTTTCTGGGTGGGAAATCATCAAATAACTTCTCCCGCTCTGGGTGGAGCGGGAGGGCGTGTCAGACTTTTACTGACTAAAACCCACCCGTGTTCCCTCACTTGCCTGTGTGCCAGGGGCCGCGGTATCTCTTTCGAACAACCCGCACCCCTGGCAGGCATCGGCCCTTGCGGGCCCCATCAGTTGCTGATGACATCTCTTTGAGGCGCGCGTGGAACACAACGCGCCGTCGACCCGGGCTTGGTCCTTACCGGACAGCGAGCTACCCATTACTCGCCGTCCGCAAGCCCGCGCCTACGGTGGCCGGGAATCAGCCTGGGATTCCCGACGCCCAGGGCGTCTCCTGCGAAGGCCACGGCTGTGAGGGCACATGTACTGCATCTCCCTCACGTGCGCCGCCTCCCTCTTTGCGAGCATAACTGCTTCGCTGAAGGAGGCGACTGCTAGCCATGCCCTCTCGCTCCGTACCATGGCCTGGACCAGGGTCGGACGCGAGAGATCATCTCCACGAGGACACGGCGATGCTCCGCCCAAGCCGGGCAGACCTCCGCCGTATGCTCCACCGTGTCCTCAGGGCGATCTTCGCAATGGAAACACCCGGGCGTTTCCTCCCGCCCTATCCGAAACAGGAACCTCCCGAAACAACTGTGTCCGGTGAGGACCTGTGTCAGATGGAAGGTGAGGACGCCATGTCGCCTCTCAAACCACTCCTCAAAGAGGGGACTTACCGCCGCGATCGTGGCGTGCCCAATTATACGATAGTTAAGATCATTACTGTGCAATGTTTCAATGCAAATATATCTTAATATTCTATTCTATTCTACGAAGTTTGACGTAACGTTTAATGGCGATTGCGCACGTGCCCGCCATTACGCCGTATTGGTAAGAACGAAAGTGTTTGCCACATGGATAATATGATTCGGGGACAATCGGGGATACCCCACTCATAGACATATTATACTACGACGTAGACACACGTTGGTGAGGCTTGTGACACAGTATAATGCGTTTAGTAACTACAGCAATATTTATTAGTAGGCTACTATTATCGAGGAAAAACTATCGATAAAACCCAAAAATGTATAAAAATTATTACGCATTAATTGCCGTGTTTTGGAACACAGCAATTTATATTGTGCCGTTTTTCTGTAAGTTAGGTAGATCTGAATTGCTAATTAAATGGCAACACTGCAGTGAGACTAATAAGTTGGGCATAAATCGCCACCTTCCGCGAACAAGTCACCGGATGTTTTTTTTTTTTTGTTAAGTGTTAAGTAGAGAATTTTCTACGAAATAGTTGCCTTAATCAGAGCCAGACCGGGGTCATGGGGTTATGATAAGGAGACAAACTTCGGGAAAACCCAAATTAGCTCATGCAATAATGGTTTGTTTTTTGTAACATTTTCAAAACAATTCACGCCGGACAGATAATATATGTATGCAAGGTAAAATTAAATTAGCTAGAAAAACTCAGCTAACGTGGTGGATCAAAATCTAAACACGATAAAATAAAAAATGCTTTGATGTTTTTTTTGTAGGTCAACGATTGCTGGTAGTTTTGTTATATGAACTTTGAGTTGATAAAATCTGTTTTGTTTGGTTTTATCGAGTTTTGATATCGAAAGTTATCACGTCTGTGAAGATTACACAAGAAAAACTAATATTTCAAGTGACTAAGTACACTAGCTGCGGTGGTTGTTTTATCATGTTTAGGTATACATAGATACCCAGCCCGTTTCGTTAGCTAATTTAATTTGACCCTGTATTTATTCATGGTTTTCGGACCGTTGGCAAAATTATTCACCGTTTTTGGACCAGCTTTTCTCTAAAACACCGGATCACGCTTGAACACTGGTGACGAAACTGAGTGTGTAATACAATTTTAACCACCTTGAAAAGAGTTTAGTTCTGTATTTAACAATAGTAACATAGGTGTTATCTCACTGTGTCGGTGGGAATTGTACCGCGGGAATAGAACCTACTATTATGCGGAGCTTGCGTATTCATAACATATTTTGAGCTTAAATGGACGCAAAAGAGAAAATTTTGAGTTTTACGTAAAAAGACTGGTGTTTTAATGAGATGGTTTTAAGTTGTAACTGAGATGTTCAAGTGATAATTGGTTTGTTTCCGGTGATTATGTAATACATTTTCCGTCTTTTTTATATCTCATACTCATTATTCTTGGTTTTGTTTTCGGAATTTCTTAGTAACAGCCTTTTCCTGGAGCTTATGCAGCCTCAGGAGTTTGGAAGTTGGCGGTGTGATAACCCTTTTAAGCTGTTGACCGCACTTCATCACTCTCCGGTCGCGTCGGCTTGCCATTCCATCGGACTTTGGGAGTCAGGGAAGAGGGAGTGAACCTGTGCCTGTAAACACATTGGTGTCTTATAATATCTCCGCGCCGCAAGCTAGTCTCCGCTAAGATTTCGCGATTACCGTAATCGAGCAATCTGTGTGAAACTTATCTAAAGACATTATACAACGTGTAACGGAAAGGATATAGACATACCAAGGGCGCGGCCTCTTTGGATGATATCAAACGATACTGGAAGGGTTTTTTAATCCTATCTCTACATGTTCGGAAGTTATGCGAATTTTTAATACATTGATACCAGAAATCGAACGTTTCAAATTGAAATAAACACATCACTCGGAAGAGATTTATCGTGACATTGGGAAGTAACGTGGAAAGTTATTGACCTACGTAGTGCGGTGACACGTTTGTTATGGTTTGAATTTAAGAAACATATGAAACCGAAAATTTGGTATCAATTCTTAGAGTATCTTATTTTGAGCTGAAACTATGTATAGTGATTATACCAGCTGTTTTCTTTAGTGCTTAAGGATAGCAATAGGGTTTCTGTTACACCCTGTAGAGGTAGGAGGAACAGGTTGTATAATTCACTCATCCTCTGTAGAAAAGGGAGGATCATCCGACCAGACGGGTGTCGTGTCAGGTGGGCTACAGCCCGAAGATTCATCTCAGGACCTTGTCAAGGTGGCAGGGACATCGACGCGCAAACTGTTACCATGAATTGGTTTAACAATAGGTTCAGATACATGTGTGAAGTGAAAACTGTGATCCTTGATAACAGGTTGCGCGGTGATGTCCCCGCTATCTTGTATATGTTACTCGCGCGGTAAACTCTGCTTGCGCGATGCAAGATTTAGTGTGACGTCAGTGTAATGCACCGTTCATATGGCGATTTACATGCCGCCACAATAACACTGTCTTTCTTAAAGTATTCTTCCTCGTGTAAAGACGTCAGCGCATCAAGCTACCCCAAACTGTAAAATTTTCCCAATTGAACATGAACCTGTGAAATGCTTATACGATAAATTTGAAAATCTAACAAAGAAATTTGCCAGATTGGGGTAGCTTGCTGTGCTAGCGTCTTTACATATAGGGAAAACAGAGAGAAAAAAAAACATTTGGACTAGAATCACACGTGACGATTTGACATTGATAGTTCTTTATGCCACACATCTACTCACAAAAATCGAAAGGGACGAGCCGAAGGAAGATCAAAACCAAAATAGACGATGAAAGACAATAAGTTTGAACAATCGAGTAAATATGCAAAGCGTGCAAATCGGAAGGTTACATTACATGACTGAAGTCGGTCACACAGACCTTAGACCCAGTACGACATCTCAGAACTCCTACAATCACAGTCACTTTCTATCAAATACGTAGTTATAATCGTGGCAACAATTATAATGCTAGTAACGGCGCGCGGCGTGACTATTGCCACTTATGGCCCTGCAGTGGCAGCAGACAATGAGATACTATTTGTGGTTACTGCTATGTGCTTTTTATTTTTGTTATGCAGTTTCAATAGAACTGTAGATATAGTAACAGCTGATAGTTCGGTGGCCTTCTAGCTGATTCGGTAAGGTGTACTTAGGTTGTTTAGTGGTTGATAATAACAGGCAGGATTTTGGACATTTTTAAGTAACGATAGGTATAGTCGGCGCAACATGTCTTTTTACGTTAAGTCGTTGGTTGGTCCCGGCTGTCATTCTTGAATCTTAGACAGTTGTTAGGGATCGTTAGAAGCCCGAAAGTCTGATAGGCAGTCTTACTAAGGGGTGTCGTGTTACCCAATAACTGGGTTGTGGAGGTCAGACAGGCAGTAAAATACTGGTATTCAGCTGCATCCGGTTAGACAGGAAGCCTCCTCAAACATAGTTGGGAAAAGGCTAGACGTAGATGATCACTTCTCCATTGGTAGTCATCTCGGTAGTCAGCCCCTTTGATAGATCTTTTACACAGTCAATCCACCGTTTCTTTGATACGACTACTCTTAAAGCCAGAAGGGTAGATGCGGAATACACTGACAGTACGAATGGCTTTCATTTTGACAGTTGAACATCATTCATTGCGTTATTTTAGTTTATTTATTTATTTATAATTAATTAATTTCAGAGTAAGTAGTAGATGACTGTGGGGTTCAGTGACAATTAGACTATCTGTCAAGTCCTGGGTGTGTTTACTAAATGTGTGTTCTCATTCAAAAGGCTGTTATTTATAATTAAATAATCATATTAGGCATAAAATAAATGAATTAGTTCCATTTACAGTTATTTCCATTTCTTCTATGTTAACTTGTTGTTACCATTTTTAAGGTCATAAACCCGAAATAAAGGTTTCTACAAAGAGGTATGACATGAACGCGCGCCGCGACTCTCGTAGAACAATTTCTATGAAAACTTCATGGAAATTGTTCTACAAGTGTCGCGGCTGTTTGGAAAAGCCTTCAAGCTTTTTTAATTCGCTATTTCTTTCCGGAGTAGTCAGAGAGGAAATATCAACCATCTAGGTTTTTTTTTAATATGACGTGTTATAGTGATTCGGATATTCTATTTAAAGAATTAACAATTTCGGTTCATTTCGTTGAACCCAAAGTAACCGCTGTGGACAACATTTTTGAAATTCTGTCTGTTATTATACTATACCAGATACGTCTTACAAACTAAAAGGGAACCTACAAGCTAATTTTATTTATTTATTTATTAAGAATCACCAACAAGGGATACACATATACATGTAATACAACACAGTAATGAAAAGGTTCTTTGACGTGTGCTCCTTCAGTTACAGGAGACCACAGCATGCACATACTACTAAGTGTAACACAATAAGATTAGAGAAAACAATGATGAACGATGAAAAAATATTATGAAATGAGAACAAAATAAGTTAATATGTCCAGGTTAAGCATTTAAATTAAGATGGCGTAAACAGGATAAAACATAAAAATAGAGAAAATACGTGATTCAATTTGAGTAAAATAAAATAAAATAAGAATTAACATGTCAAGATTGAGCATTCTTACAGCTAATAAAACAGTTACCGCTGCAGCCGATTGTTACATAAATTGTATTATTATAGTAGAAGGCGTTCAACCAATCTGAGGCTATTAATAGTTATTGCGAACTGGAGTTATTGCTCCGGGCAAGAATGCTGCTTTTGTTGGGTTTTGCTTTTGCGTTTTGAGGGTGAAATATTTTTTAATATATTTTGAGATAAAGTCTATTTTTAATGGTATATTGTTGCCAAATGGTTGCGGTAATTGCATAATTGTATCTATTGCTGACCTATTAGGTGATGTCCCTGGAATTATTGAACTTTAATTGTTGTCAACCACTCCAATAAACCTACATATTGGCTGGTAATTGTTTAAAATCAATTGTAATTTTTACTGATTTTTTTTTCAAACATTGCAATGCGATTAAGTGTATAAAACCCGTAAAAATTTAACTATTTAGTGATCTTAATCATACTGCAGTGTTTGATCCCTAACTCCCCAATGAAACCAAGAAGTTTTTAAATTAAAACGCGCTCTTCTGTTGTCAAGCTATAATATGTACAAGACAATTTTGTTTTCATCAGTGTACTTCCATTTTACATAATCCTCCATCTGCAATCATCCGTTCTTAATTTAAATTCTCTCTTCATTCGTTCCTTGACATATTCGAAGATGGCTTCCTGCCAGTACCAAGCCGTTCACTCGCTCTTGAGACTGGCAGAAAGGGAAGGCGTCTTTGCCTTTGTCTGTTCGCAAGGACAAGCGTTGTCAACGAATAATATCGGTTATAGTAATTACTACGCTTTGATAATATTGTTGTTAAAGATCTTGAATGTTTGTTATTTGTAATTGAGTTTGGCGTTGTTGACAGTTGAATGGTTATAATGATTAGAATTGAGGCTGTGTGTTGTGATAAAGTTTAACTTTGTTAGTCAAAGTTGCGGTTAAGGGCAGGATTCCGAATACTGTTCAATCCACTTAACATATCTTTCTGTGAAACTACTTTTCAAGCCGGTTCGTGTCCGTAGTTCCGGTTCCCGTACATTTTTGAGTCGTAGTTAATCACGACTTTTACCTTTGCGCCTTTGTAAAGACGAACTTAATAATTCATACTTATTACGTGAATAAAAACCAGATATCTAATCAGGACTTTTCTATAAAATGAATCGTACTATTCTATAAAATTTTGTAAGTCCACGTTCGCGCGGACCTAAAAATAATGTGGCTAGATTTTTTCGCGCACTGGAGCTTACAACCTATTTACATGTGAAAAAAGTTGTATCTTGCGTACATTATCAGTCAGCTAATAGTTTGAGTTAAGTTGGGATTTTATATTGTTATTTTATATTGTTATTTTTATTAATTAGTTAGGTATAAGTTTTTTATCGTACTTAGCCTAATCTTTTCTATGAAATGCCTTATTCTATTCTATAATAGAATAGAATAATTCATTTACACAACAATTCGATTCAGTCACACAGCATCATCTATCAAACGATTGCTAACTGTCAAAGTGACAGCTGACAGACAATCATCTATGGATGTTGCGGCATGGTCAATGTCGGACATTGTGTCTCAACGACCACAGGGTAGTGGGTCAAGGTGACTGTCGCAGTACGTCCACGGATAAACTGCTTCATGCGTGGATAGACTGTGGAATTGTGAAATGTACAAATTAAGACTGTCATACATACACAGTAGGGTTTTTATAATCAGAATAAGTTTTTTTTAAATTTATCTTTCAAGAGTGTTTTTCTTTTTCATCAGCAACCAATTTTTCAAAGACTCGTCTTTTCTGTGTTCTCCAATGTATTGTCAACTCTCGAAAATAGACTGAAAGACATTCTTAACAGACTTCTAACGGGTTTTATATAAGAATTAGGATTTGTTTTCAACATGCCAGAAATTGTACGAAATTAATTTCGAAATTCAGAGGCTGCGATGTCGACTGTTCGCAAAAATTAAAAAAACAAGTTCATTAAAGACGGTGGCTTTATGATTTTTTAATTGACACAAACGAGATACGAGTAGTTTATTTGCCCCGAGCTATGTACATTCATATTAAATTTTTGTATATTTATTATGTATGTACGACACAACTGCTAATACAATTTAGCCCACATACAGTTTGACATAATACTTAAAGTAGGCCCAGAGGCTTTCACTAGAGTCATTAAGAAACTGGAAACTGATTGATTCTTTGACATGTTTGATGATGAAATTCTAGTTCTAGAAAATTATTTTCCATTAGGATTACGAAATACTGTACAACATTTGCCGGAATTAACGAACACCACAAAACACTCCAATTAGAATATCTATGTTGATATAGAAAGCTGTAGAGTTTGTTTGTTTGAAAAATATTTTATTTAAATCCGACTGGTATTTCCAGAGATTAGCTCTGGAAATACCTGTCAGATTTGAAAACAATATTTTTGCATTTATTCATTGCCCAATTTTCGTGGAAAACTATAGGTTATTTAACATCACGCTAGAACTTTTAGGAGCCGAGCAAAAAGAAAAGAAGTCAGACAGAACGCTAAGCGTAAACGAATAGATAGCACGGGCATGTGATGCGATGCGACAGGGTTTCCCTACTGGGAACCAGAAATTTTACGAGGACGATGTCATGCGGGACGCGGGCCGTCGAGCCCACTTCGCTACCGATCTCCGACGACGGAACGCGTACCAACATCGAGTATTATTGTACTTATGTGGATTATATCTATTTTAAATTACAGTCCATTGCCTTTGAGTTTTAGTCCTTAGTTACGTCCCTAACACTAGTTATTTATGATTAATCATAATTTATACACTGAATTCTTAATATGTATTACGTGTAAAAAGTATTTTTTTATTAAATTAGATATGTATCCTGATTTTGAGAGAAAATTGTGGTCATGTTATAAATCTACACACTCACACAGTCACACAAGTACCTAATACTTTTCTCCCTCCCTAATTCGGTTTTGGAATAAGAAATACCTATGTAAAAATTACAGAAATCGATTCATTAGACGATTTTGAACGAACTACTTTGCATAAATTAGTTTTTATTTATTTAAGTTGACATGCACAACATTACAGAATAGAATTTCAAAGCGTTGTACACAGCAATTTACAAACTATAAAGTGACACACATACCTATATAAGAGGGTTAAGTAAAATACAATAAAAAAGTAAACTCCGGAAAATAACAAAATTAACAACATAACGTAATACAATTCCTTTCGTAGGTCTGCTGGAAGACCATCCGACCTCTGTTCTCATTACGATTATGTTGTATCTCTATGTATTTTACTGTGTGTATTCACATAAATAATAAAAAAAAATACAAAGATTCAAATTACAAGGAAGATAAAGTAGCATGTAGCAAATTACTTAACATAAAAAGCCCTGTAATTAAGACTTAAATACTAAAAGGGTATTTTAACTCACGTTGTTATAAAATTCTTTACAAATTTTTCCCTTCCTTGTTGTGTCGGTGACAACTTGATTTTCTTGTTAACCTGTAGGAAGGCACTTGTAACACCTCTTTATTGATTTTAAAGCCTGTGCGGAAGTTTTGGACAGCTTGGATTTTCTTCATTGTTGAAAAGAGAATGGCTTTCATTTTGACACTTCAAGAACTGCGTTATTTACGTTTTTAAACAAACAAACTTTTCATTATTATTATGAAGCAATGCACTAGCAATAGGTATCCTTCTAAATTATTCAGATTTTGTCTGATAGGTGTTACGCAAGGAGTGCAGGCCTGTTCGAAACTTTACCTATTTGTGCGATAAGACCGCCCATTGTACACTAGTTTTAAAATATATTTGTTCTTTCTAGCATCCCAAAAAAAGAAAGAGGTCATTTTTTCAACTACAAAGTTAAGTTCGTTCTTGGGATAAATTTATCCCATCTACGGAACCTTTCATTGTGCGTGGTCTAACACGCCCTTGGCCAGTATTTTTGAAATATGTGGCGTACAAAAAGTATCTAATAAATAAATTAAAAAAAAATCTAAGATCCATTTATCTAATAATGTCGGTACGTCTTCTAGAATTATAAAGAAAACACGTATAAATATTAGTATAAGTATAAATATTTACGCATTTAAACTGTCATCCACATACAAATCTTGTAGGGATTTGGGAATTCATGTATCAAACTATTAAATTAGGTATTCAACATAATAACAATATAAATTTCTTGAGACAACCTTCTACTTTCTTAGCTTGCCTCTCCAAGCTAACCTAGAAAACAAGGAGAATCCACCAACATCCCATTTCGTTCCGTTAAAAAACTAGTACTTTTTCGATAACTGTCAAATACGATACTTTTTAAAAGTCATTACTTTGATACAAAATCATTTAAGACAAATAAGACACTTTCAATTTGATAAATATAATTTATAATCACTACAAATGTTATTAATATTTAGAAATCATGACAGAAGTTTTTCGTAATGCACAGTTAGTTTGACAGCTAAAATTCACATTACAGCAAAAGGCCAATCCTTGCTAAAACATTTTGATTACTTCCATATATAATCGTAATGTAAAAAGCTCATAAAGTGATCTGACATTCTTCCTTCTGACATTAAGTCTGTTCGATGTATCATTCTCAAGCGTGGAGTAATCTGACAGCAGAGTAAATATCATGGCCTGTATTACAGTCTGTTGCAAGGTTTAATAATACACGTCATAGTAATATTATGGTGTTTTTGGCTATGTTACTTATGATAGGGAACATTATTCTGTCGTTAGATTTTGTAATAGAACCGTGGGAGGTGGGCTTAAGGATTTTTTGAATATACGTTTTTGACAGTGTTTAGTTGCAACTGTATTCGAAACTTTAAAGTCTGCGTCATTGTGTCTGACATTGGTTTTTCTTAAAATGTATGGTTTGCAAGCTAACATGAATTTCCTAGTCCTCATTCGGGTTGCTCTTTCAGAAGTTATCCCCTAAAATGTAATTATTTGTTGTTTATATAGAACAACTAGCTTCTGCCTGCGAGTTTATCCACGTGAAATCGCGCGGTTCCTCGACCAGGGCCCCAATTCTGTATGGTTATAATTATAATGATTCTCCGCGGAATCTTACTACGTTCAAACTACGTCAATATCGTGTTTTGTAGAAACCAATGTGACGGTAAGGAATCGAAATGTCATATTCTGTATGTACCAAGACAATTTGTTAATCAGGTGTCGTGTGTCATTTAAGAAATTGAAGTGGTTTCGAAGTAAGGAATCGTTAAGTGGTCATAGTGAATTAGGCCCAACTCCATCGCATCGCATCGCCTAGCCGCACTATCAATCATTTTTGCTTAGCGTTCTTTATAAACATTTTTTCTTTGCTCAGCTCCTAACGTAGCATGATGTTAGACACCCTTACCCAAAACTTGACCTATCAAAATAAAAATAAAAACAAATTATAGGTTCAGATATTATCGCGTTCAAACTCTCTTTAGCTTTATTATATTTTATTCATAGATTTATTTAATTAAAGATCTACTTACTCAAACCGTTCCACGAATGTTAATTGGAGTCACGATTGGTATTTCAGTATCTAGTGATGTTACCCTAAGTATATCGATACATTTCTGACTCAAGGCCGGCCATTCCCATAGAGTTATGTGTAACAGTCAAAGACTAAAGCAATTACAGTTTTGCAACAATTTTAAAACTTTACTGCGATTATAAAATAGTTAGCTTTAATATTAAATGTATGTCTGTAGTGTTTCTGGTGAAGTTAAATAATTAGGACGTTTCTCAGACGGAAATTATTTAATTGGAATTGATAGAGACTGAATTAGGAAAACATTTGATTATAGTTTTTAGTTGTTTATAATATTGAGGCAGTCTTAGACAACGCAAGCTTATGATTTTGAATGAATTGTAGCCTACCTACAACTATAATTATGGCTTGTATCAAATAAATACAGGAACGCAGAAACGAATACCAAATAATAAAACGTCACGCCTGGATTCCCCGAAGGATTAAGCAGAGGTGTTCCTATAGTACGCCCACATTACGCCAGATATATTTAAGTCCCTTGTAATAAGGGGCGAGCCTATTGCCATCAAGCGATCACAAATGTAGACTCCGGGCTGCTACTGAGAAATTGCAAATGGAAAAACTATTAACACTTTGCCTAACCCGGGAATCGAACCCAAGCCCTCAAGCTCAGCAGTAGCGGTTGCGGCCACAAGACCAACCAGGCAGTGTATAAGTGACACTAATACACCATTAAATGATCTGACCCAATTCAAACAAATTGATCCAACCGCGACTATTAATGACATCTCTGAAATATCGACAATGGAGGTTGCATCACTAACTTTCTAGTCGTGGAGATGACAATAGAGTTGTTATTTTATATCGATAGTCACGTTATTGTTACATGGAAGATGATAACGATAGGAAAGTGGTAAAATTATTTGTATTGTGAGAATAATAATACTTGAGATGAACTCAAATAATTACGCTCGTTTCGTAAAATTTACAAATTACTAAGTACTGATTTCAACTATATTTTTTTAAATGGTAAGTCATACCTTAACCGTGAGTCAATTACATAAGGTATCTGCCGGACGTACTAAGCAGTAGGCATCTGTCAAGATCTTAGATCAAAGTCCAGCCTGACCAATTGCCTAAAACACACTAACAGTAAAAATTGCTTTCATTTTGACAGTTCAATAGGATTCATTGCGTTAATTACGTTGCTGTACTGACAAATTCTTCGAACATACGAAGCATTGGATTGGCAATATTGTTCAAAATAATTCAGATTTAGATTGATAGTGTTTTACGTAATTAGGGTGCTGTTTTAGGATTCAAAATTAATCGAATCGAAGGGCCCAAATAATGATGATGGATCTAATTTATACAGTGGAATATGATTGTATTATGAATTTATGATAGTCGTACCTACAGCTATTGTAAATTAAAATAGGTACCGGTAAAGGTAATGTTTTTCCAGATGAACCAGACTGGGTATAAATGTGGATGTTTTTTTACAAGGTGCACGTAGAAAACATTAAAAACATTTAGTTAATTTTTAATTGAAAAAAAAATCACCTAGCATTGAAAATAGATGCCATGGCCTAGTTTCTAATTGCAATTCTTCTCCAGTCTTTAAATTGCCCTTAAATATTTGTACACCTAATAAAATATAGACTAACGAATTGATATGCTCTATAAGCGTCGTGATGTTTCAATAAAGATCACTACTCTCCAAACCTTGACCACATCAGCATTGCTTAACCTCATGGATCGATTGATCTTCGTTGTAACAAGCCGTTCTAAATTATAACCCCATGGAGTATTAATTGCATGTTTCAAGAAAGTATCGATAACATGATTAATGATTGGGGTTGCATCATTAGCTTGTGTGGTTATTAGTTGACAATGATGGTGATCTTATCGAATTACTGTTATGAGATATTGATGAGAATTTTTTACATTTAAATTTGCGTTTCCCAATGTCACTGTATTTCGATTTAATTAAGATTGAGTGTGATTTGTTTAAGTATTCGTATGAAATTATTATTGCTTTATTTGTGACAGCTCTGTAGACCTATCGTAGTGATATTATCTTTTTGGCAGATTGTGGAATAGGCAATAGTAGGTAAGGTCCGGGCTGGCAAATAGGTTCCATAACAATATTAATTAGTTTACTAGCCCGCATCTAATATTTCAAATAGTCCTCTTTCATTTCATTTATAGTACCGATCTCCTTGTACACGTGACTATGAGATCTAATATAGAGCTGTTACAACCATTGAAGTACTTACTCACCCATTTTGTATTACGATGGTTTTAAAATGTGTGATTAATAGCTCTATGCAATTCAAAACCTTTGAGTGACATAATATGGTATTTTTTTTTTTTTTTTTGGGTGGGAAATCATCAAATAACTTCTCCCGCTCTGGGTGGAGCGGGAGGGCGTGTCAGACTTTTACTGACTAAAACCCACCCGTGTTCCCTCAGTTGCCTGTGTGCCAGGGGCGGCGGTATCTCTTTCGAACAACCCGCACCCCTGACAGGCATCGGCCCTTGCGGGCCCCATCAGTTGCTGCTGACATCTCTTTGAGGCGCGCGTGGAACACAACGCGCCGTCGACCCGGGCTTGGTCCTTACCGGACAGCGAGCTACCCATTACTCGCCGTCCGCAAGCCCGTGCCTACGGTGGCCGGGAATCAGCCTGGGATTCCCGACGCCCAGGGCGTCTCCTGCGTAGGCCACGGCTGTGAGGGCGCATGTACTGCATCTCCCTCACGTGCGCCGCCTCCCTCTTTGCGAGCATAACTGCTTCACTGAAGGAGGCGACTGCTAGCCATGCACTCTCGCTCCGTACCATGGCCTGGACCAGGGTCGGACGCGAGAGATCGCCGCCGCCGATCACCTCCACGAGGACACGGCGGTGCTCCGCCCAAGCCGGGCAGACCGTCACCGTATGCTCCATCGTGACATAATATGGTAAGGTGCGACCAGAGTAGGTAGGTAATCCAATAGTATAAAAACGTGCAATAATAGCACTGCACTGCAGCGAAGTAAAACACTTAATAGATTTGCCTCTGTGGGAAACCGCCACAGAGGTTCCAGAGGCCGGTTTCCTGCAAAGATTTACCAATCTGTCTGTGCAGGAAACCGACGATCCTAGAACCAAAATTTCGAAGATATGTGTATGTGACATCCACCAACCCGCACTAGGCCCGCGTGGCGGATTATGGCCCACTCTCTCTCTCTCAACGAGGAGGCCTGTGTCCCAGAACTGTGAGCATTATAGGCTGATTGTTTGACTGTAGGGGTTACTCTGTGGCGCAACGTTCGAACTAATTCAGATTCGTAACTCGAAGATTACCGAAACGCGAATCTTTTCTGGTTTACCTGTAGGTGTTTTAGGAACAAAATAAATAAAAATATTGTACTTTGTATTGATACCAGCAATATCAGAATTACAGTCAATGACCAGATCGCGGCTAAATGTCGACCGGAACTAATTTTATTGATTAATGTAGGGCATATTTCTATTAACTTTTAAAAGCACGTACTGTCCAGTCATAATGTAAGAGCAACATTCATAGACAGCTCTTTGCCTTTACTTTGCTAAGCAAGCGTCTCGTACGAATATGAACTTTATTTTCATTTAAGTTATGTTTATAATGTTATGAAACGCTTGCTCACATTTGCTTGTACTAATACGAACACTATACAGCATGTTTGAGAAACATGTAGGTCATATTTAAGGGTGTGGTACAGCCCATCAAACTGAACAACTATCTCTATGTAGCAAAGAGTCGTCCTCGTTGCTAAGCGCGTCTTTTTACTACGAGAAAAACAACTGACTTCCAAAATAACACTACAATGGACACTACGAAAAATAACTTGAATTGCGGAAGTCGGTATTTTAGGACCTGTATTTTAGTTTTTTGGCGCAGACATTCGAAATTAAAGTCGTTCGGAAGTCGGTTGTTATTTTTTTTATAAAAAGGTTTTTATTTTTAACTTTTTACACAATTGCCGGAGATATCGGAGAACGTACATAAACCTTCGGAGTAGATGTAGCCGACCATTACCACATTCGGCCGTACCTAACTCCCAACCCCTTTTTTTTCTTTCCTCCTTTTTTTGAAGTCAGTCAAAAAATTATCAGTTGTCCCAAACCGTTGATTCGCGTAGTTATTGAAGTTTTGTATGGGACAGTAGATATTTTTTTCGCGATTACGATATGGTCCTACGAAGAAAGTTGTTCAGTACCCTTAAATATGGCACACCTTTCTAATACACCATGTTGTATATAGAATAAGGTTCATATTCAAATGAAGAGCTTGCTTTAGGTACCAACTTATCAAAGCCAAGCCAAAGTGCGGTCTGTGAATGTTAATATATAGTAATATCGTTTCTATAATCAAGGACATTACATATTTCTCTCTTCCTGTTTCAAGCGTAAGTTTTTTGCTGCTCTTAATGCATATAACCTTTCGTATCGAGCGTTACACTTATAAGTGCAATATAATAATAATAATAACTGAACTTTAATAGCATCGTGTGGGGACGTAACTAAAATAAGCGATATTAAAAAGAGCGGCACGACATTGAACAATATAATAAAGTTATTTATTTTAAAACAATATTATGCAAAATAAAAAAAAAGAGACGTAAGTTACAAAAAATGGAAAAGTGAAACATAAAAAACCTCCAAATGTAACTAAGCTACTAAATTATTGGAATTAAGGCCCTGGTAACTTTAAATAATGTCGCTAGGAGCGATAATAGTTCTTATTGCAATCCGATACGGGTTAAAATCTGTTGTAATGAATTCGAATAATAAATGAGCGCAATGCACGTCGTAAAAGTGCAAATAAAACCGTATAAAATTAGATATTAACTATTTAATAATAAATAATCCATCACTGGATGCAGTTTGGCATTTGGAATTTTATGGTATATTTTTAATTATAATTATGATTGTTATTGAAGGGATAAACCGATTTTAAAGATAATTAAGAAGTGACTTTGATTATTTTTTTGATGCATTAAAGTATGTTTTATTATGTTTTGAGTTCCATCACTGTATGCAAAATAAACTTGAAAATACCATATATTTTTTGCTTTCAAAATTATTTACGGTTAAAGAGATACACTACACTGGTTTAAATAAAACCACCTTTTTAGTCGTTTTCAAGAAATATCCGCCCTCACTAATTTTGAGGTGGCACCTATATTATATTACAACTAGCTTTTGCCAGCGGCTTCGCCCGCGTTGAGATCGGTGTATTAAACATATAAACCTTCCTCATCATCAATCACTCTATCTATTAAAAAAACCCGCATCAAAATCCGTTGCGTAGTTTTCAAGATTTAAGCATACATAGGGATATAGGGACAGAGAAAGCGACTTTGTTTTATACTATGTAGTGATAGTGATGCGTATTAGTATGGATATGTACTTCGAACATTAAATGTGCTAAACTGCTCAGATAATGCTAAACTTAACATTAATATTTTTTATTAACATATCCGAGTGCAGAAGTAATTCAATCAAAATACTTCATTGAACATTTATCGCAAAACAAATCGATTCATAATAGAATTGGAACTAACAAGACAAGAAATATGCAGCACGAAAAATCGTTTAAATCTTAACCATACTATATTTTTAACTACATAACCTTCACGGAAATGTGAGTATAAAAATTTAGCGCAACCTCACAGAGATCATTACAACTAGCCTGAAATGGCAGACGAACGCTAAACGACCACCACTTTCGATAACTATTAGCCTTATGTCAAGGAAAACTCTGGAATTACAGACTAGCGTTTAAGAATGTAAGTGTCTAGGTAAAGTTAGATAAGTATAAGTATAATTTATTTGCTTTAAAACATCATCATCAATTCAGCGGAAAGACGTCCACTGCTGGACATAGGCCTCCCCTAAAAGGGAGGGTTTTGCCATAATAGCCACGCTTGGCAGGCGGGTTGGCGATCGCAGTATGGTGGTAAAATGCATAGAGAACGCTGGTGCCCATTCTCTGGTAAGTCCTTTAGTCGCCTTCTACGACACCCACGGGAAGAAATAGGATGGTGCTATTATGGAAAATCCGGCACCACACGGACACAAATATACAAAAATTTAATAGTATGGTGTTACACTCTATGGCACTTGTTTCTATGAACAGATTTTGAAAATCTGTGTCTGACCAGATATAAAATATCTATACTTCAGACATTAGCGCTCTTCCCCTGTTGTGAGCAGCACTTCGAAAATAATTTTATTTGACGTCTAAAGGTAGCTAGCTAGATAAATGCTGTCTAGATAGCTTTTTGTTAATTTGGTGAGGGTGTGAAGGTCTATAAATTCAAAAAATGATTTGATTTGTATGCTGGACAAACATAAGAGCGGAAGTGCTATGGCAGAACTTGGTTCTAGATGCAGATGTGGATTTTGATAGTCTGGATTTATTGAAATCGAATCAGAGCAAACATGAAAAAGCTCAAATCCCCTAATACAACGTAATATACAATGATGGGGCAGAAAGCGTTTAAAACGTGCTAACACTACTTTGTAAGTAGCAGGAACACGTATTGAACGAATACATAATTAATACAAACATGAATGAAAACTGTGTTTTAATAGAAAGCAAACATAGTTAAAAAACACTGTCGGTATGTGTGAATGAAACATTAACTATAAAACGAACTGCCAACAATGCGACACATGTAATTAGCTTAATTAGGGAAACCACTGACACTAGGAAATAAAGCAGTAATTGTAAACAAGCCTCTATTACTAAGATAATAGATGCCAAGATAAGATAAGTTAGATACCGAAGAAATATTGAGACGATAGTTAATAGAAAATCTACAAGTTCATTGAATTATTGACCTAGTGATCCTATGCTACAGAAGTGTTCAAATTGGCTCAAAATTAAAAATCTACTTTCGACCTAATTACTGGACCGATTTCGTACATTTTTGTATATCGTCTGCAAAGGCGAGACCTTATTACTTTGTTTCCAGGATGGACGGCGCCACTGAGGCCGATCCAAGAAAAGGTGGCGAGACGGCCTAGACGCGTATTGCAAGGGTTGGATCGAGGTAGCCCTGAAAAAGGATGCCTGGAACGATTTGGGGGAGGCATTGCTCAGCATTGGGACAGCCTAGGCTCATTAAAAAAAGTAGTTTCCATACTGTATACCATTTGAAAACAAGAAGAATGAAGAAAGGACAGAGAATGTTCTTATGGTAATCCCTCCAATTTAACCACCAAACCGTTATCTAAGTACGTTGATTATGCAACCGCTTATACGACAAAGTAGGTCCTTACAACGGATAATTATGGCATGATATACAAGAACCTTCTTATGTTCATATTATCTGCCCCTGATTAACTAAGCTAGTTGCAATTAACAAAAACTAGGGGTCAACCACTAAATATTGCAGTTTGATCATGATGCCCATGGTCAAGGTAGAAACTACCGTCATTAAAGTTTACATAGTTCAATATTGATTGACAGCAAAAGTCACGTCAGTTGGTTTAATAAAATAATGATATCAATCAGTCAAGGAACCACTTATTATATTATGAACGACACTGAAGGTTACAATTAAACTAGAGCAGTAAGTAGTCTCAGTTTAGGTTCAATTAAGTCTAAGTTCGTCTGTGTTTCGTGTCGTGCCGGACGTAAAGAATACCACCGTCCCCTTTCTTCCCGTGGGTGTCGTAGAACTAAGCTGCAGCAGCAGAACTAAGGAACTTACTAAGGAATGGGCAACAGCGTTCTCTATGCATTTTACCACCATACTGCGATCGCCAACCCGCGTGCCAAGCGTGACCATTATGGCAAGGCCCCCCCCAAATTGGGGGAGGCATATGTCCAGCAGTAGACGTTTTCCGGCTGAAATGATGATGATGAAGTTTATATCTGTGTTTATAAATATTAAGAATGATTATTAACAAATGCGTGCACTGACTGGACTGGGCCACTCAACTTATGTGGTTCTTTCTTCAAAAGACTATTACAGACACTAACTTACATAGTCTTCACATGATCTGACCAAGATTATGTCGACTTTAATGTGACCTCTGAGTTTATTTCGTCCTTTCTTCCCAGAGTAGTCAGAAAGAATATGCTGCTTTAATTTTTAATATACGATTGACGTGTAAAAGCGCATGTATCGCCATTTATTTATACGTCCCACGTAATAGGGGTCGAGCCCATTGCAGTAACCAGGCACAAATCTAGACACCGGGCTTCCATTAAGAAATCCCTGATAGAAAAACCAAATAACACGTCACTTCTTGACCTGAGAAGTTCTAAATGTTTGTGATCGTTTTCATTACTTGTAATTTATTTAAGGAACTAAGAACATGTTGTACATTTCAAACGCAGTAGTCTCGTAGGTTTTTTCTGTAGTCACCTAGAATCATAATTATAGGAGTAACTAGTTGCCTTGACAATCAGTTAGTGTATAAGTAAAAAGAGACTCGCTTCAGTAGTCAAGTTATGTACGTGATGTTACAGCATGACCACGTTACGTTACGTTCACCTGTCGTTTGGGGCTAACTATAATATTATCTTCATCATTCCACTCGTAGAATTGTCTGTCTCGTCAATCATCATCTACCTAGTCTTTTAACCAACTATGTTGGGGTTCGGGGTCGGCGTCCAGTCTACCACTATTTACATAGAGCGACTCCTTATCTGACCTTTACAACCCAATTACTGGGTAATAGGATACTTCCTGCTCATCACTGATACTATCTCTGACGGACACGATGCCTGGTGAGACAGCGTGATTTTTAGCCAGGCCCATCAGTGAGTTCGAGCTCGCGACTGGATTCCCTTTAAGAGTATTTCCTTTTCGTGGTTCGTGATAGGTCCCTGGACATTCTACTTAGATTCATTTCGTCATATCCCTTCGGCATTCTTTCAACACGTTCAAAGCAAGCCAATGCCTTTTATAGCAGAAAAATTGCCGTCCGGAAACATCGAATTGAAATTGCTAGTAATTTTTAGCCAGTCCACTAAGGCTTCCAGTAGGTACTACTAACTTGAAATATTTTTTGGGATGGTGTCTTTAACCATGAAAACGAATAAAGGGTTTATTTTTATACAGAGAAAGAGCAGGCGAATTTTCCTTATCACTTAATTACAGTAATGGCTATTTATCCAAAAGTGCTGTATGCAAAATACGCGATTTGACGTGGAGTTGCGGACACCAGCCCGTCTTACCTATTACCTATACCCAAAGGTGACTTTCACGTGAAGCAGCCTTGTTAAAAAATAGTTCTTCATATACGATGCAATGAGGCTGCTCAAGTCCAGAGATTCCATATCATTACTTTAGTCTCTTGGTCTATCCAAAGAGTTAGCTCTATAGCTCATCGTCGTTTTCTTTCATCAAGTTTGTGGTTTCTCAGATTAAATTCATCAGGTTTCAAGCCACGTAACAGCTGACTGATCTCGTCTAAGCCAATGACCCAACGTAATCTCTTTAAACACTTAGGTCTGAGTTGAGAAATAAGGACAGATTACAGACGCTAACCGGATTAGTTTTTGTCGTAGTCACTCGTGTGCGATGTCGCACCACTTTTTGTCGTTCGTGTGAATGCAGCCTGTCGCAATAAAGATTGCCATCGGTATGAGGGAAAGGTTTGGCAATGCGTGCTAAATATTATAGATGCGTTGCTTTCAAGGGAGTGATGGATTTTAGAGTCGTGAGTGAAGTATGATTGTGATCTACATTGCTTCATTGTGAAGTGGATCAGAGATGATCTGTAGATCACAGTGTATATATTAGTACTTACTTAAATTTAGTTTTATGGTCTTGGCATATATTTGGTTATCACTCTCAGTGCCGCTGACACATATACATAGCGTGTTTGCTTGTTTCGGTGTACATGGCACCCTTAAAGGCCTTATGAAAAAAGAAATGGCCATCGATTTTTCTGTGTCTTAAAGATAAAGATAAAGATAAAGATAATTTTATTTAGCAAATATGGGTACAACAGATAACAAAAAATGATAACAAGATCAGCCATATTTTACCATGTAGGCATGCAAAAGATACACAAAAAAAATAATAATAATAAAACAATACTACTACTTAAATATTTATTTCCACATGAACATTGTATTATATACAACGTGTAACGAAAAGGGTACATACCAAGGTCACGGCTTCTTTGGATGATATCAAACGATATTGGAAGGGTTTTTGAAATCTAATCTCTAAATGTTCGGAAGTTATGCGAATTTTTAATACATTGATACCAGAAATCGAACGTTTCAACTTGAAATAAACACATCACTCGGAAGAGATATCGTGATATTGCGAAGTAACGTGGAAAGTTATTGACCTACGTAGGGCAGTGACACGTTTGTTATGATTTAAATTTAAGAAACATATGAAACCGAAAATTTAGAGTATTTTATTTTGAGCTGAAACTATGTACAGTGATTCTATATCAGCTATTACATTTAGTGCTTAAGGATAGGAATAGGGTTTCTGTTACACCCTGTATAAATTGAGGCAGCCCTAGTAAGTTACAAGTAATTGTGTCGGAGCTGTCTTACTTTTCCCTTAAGTAGTAGCTTAACAATGATGAGGCTAATAAGAAAATTGAAGGTTTCGAAGAAGTAAAATTATGAAGTTTAACATTAAGTTCTAAGGCTCGCTAAGTAAACGCCTCGTTTTCCGTGGGTGTTTTTGATGACTTCAAAACGATATTTCTTTGATTGATTACCACTATCTATACCATTCAAGAGTCTCCCTGGTATTACGTGACTATATCTTTAAGTTCTTTTATGCTACCCGCTGTTAGGAAGCATTTAATGTAGGATTGGGTTACAGCTTCATATAATGCTAATGTCTCTCAAATTGTGTCCTAAAAACAGCAGTTTCGTCACAAATTAGTGAACGTATACGTATAATTTACGTTACTTAATCAAAGCTATTCTAATTAGTACTGAGACAAAGCGTCCCACGGCTGTGAGAATGTTTGTTTTAACATTTTAGGACATCTATTGTTGATCGGATCAGTGTTATGATTCTGAAGAATGGTGGTGGTGTGCAAAATTGTTAATTAAAGATAATTGTGAGGTCTTAGAGTTGGGCGGCTTTGTTGTGTGTAAGAACTAGATTTTGTCAGCGAATTCACCCGCGTGAAGGTTGGAAATTATCTTACGGGATTGTACTATCTGGATAAAAGGTATCCTATGTGTTAATCCAGGGTATAAACTATCTGTGTGACAAATTTTATCTAAATCCGTTTAGCCGTTTTTGCGTGATTGAGTGGCAAACATCCAAACATCTAAACGTACAAACTTTCATATCCTACTAATATTAAAAATGTGAAAGTTTGTGAAGATCACGTCAAAACGGCTGAACGGATTTGGATGAAATTTGACAAACAGATAGCTTATAACCTGGATTAACACGTAGAATTCTTTATGTAAGAACTTTTTATTTCGGTGTTAGGTTCCTGCGGGATAATTTTAAAACCGCACGCGGGCGAAGCCGCTGGCAAAATTTAGTTTATAATACTCGTATTAGTAGGATGAGTTGTGGTTAAATAATAGGAGTCGCATTGTTTGATTAGTCAGGTGAAGGTACGCTTGCCGCGGTTGGCCCGTGGATAGGTGACTATCTTTACTTACCAAGACCCCTTAAATGACAGTCGTTAGGGGTCGTCAGAACCCCGTAAGTCTGACAACCAGTCTTACCAATGATTAACAATGGTCAATGTGTGTAAACATCTGTCCTTTTATCGTTATAAAGTAAATGATGTAGGCATATTGAATTATCATTTCATTTAGTCTTGCCTGTTTCGCAATGTATTCCAATGTGATGGCGGCGAGACTTTATTGGTCAAAAATCCAAATGAACTCTTTTAACTACTGGAATTTGACGTCACTCAGAATTGACAGATACATTTTGGTATCAAATGTGAGCCACATATTCTGCTGCATGATATAACTACTTATAATTATTTTATTACTCCATAGGCTTGTTTAGCGTTAGTTTTATGTATTTTGAAATATTCAGGTTATAGTAACATGTAGGTGTCAGCCTATTCCTGCTCGTATGTTATTGCAATGCGTGCCAATCGTCATACGTTACGAGTATTTAGCTGCGAGCGACATACGCAGTACTAGACGCCTACAGCGAATGAAATTGAATGTAGGTGTTTCATAAGAAAAGTTGTGTGTGTGTAATATTGTAAAAAATTGTGGTACTAGTTTTGTAGTCACATAAATCTAGATATGAAAATTAATTCAAACGGAAACGTTCACGGTTCAAATCCATACCATGTTATATAATACTTTTTCTGTATTATTTGCGTCTAACCAGCAGTAGAAAAAAATACACAATTATTATAATGAAACGCTTCAATGTCAAAAAGTCGGTCAGTTATTCAGAAAGTTTAAGTTAGTTGGAAGTAAGGTCCTTTCCAGAACCTATCTGTTATTGCTTGGTTCCTATAAACAAAAACGAGTCGTTTTGCTTACCAATGGTAGCATTTTTATTGCCAAACCGAGTATATAAATGAATTCGTAAGCTAATTTTATCTGTGAGAACTACTTCCTAATGCGAGGGTTAACTATGCAAAGCTATGAGGTTCTTGCTTCATTATTGGTAAAAATACAAGACTCGTAATCTTAAACAATAACGGTCCGTAAATTATAGGAATCGGCCATATATCAGCAACAAAAACAAATCTCTCCCTCTACTACGTCAAAAAAGATAATTTTCTACTAAATTATTATAACATGAAAACCAAAATCCATTCAAGAATTTTCTAGAACATCTTCATTAAAAAAACAAATCTTCAAATCTGATCCAGAAGTTACAATTCCACGCTCGAGTAACCGTCATTGTTAAGTGATTACAAGTCAATAAGAATCAGAAACAACCCGCGAGCGGTCACGGTGGTTGCGCCAACCAGCACCACGCAGCCACGCAACACGCAACCGGCGCGAAAGGGTTACGAACAACCGCGGAGTTGTGCTTGTGACCTTAGTTTTGTGTTCTAAATGTTGATATTTCATTGTTTTGTAAGTTTCTTTTTAGTGTGGGAATCTTGTGATGAGTTTATCATCATCACTGTTTTAGAATTTTGAAGTATTTCGGGGAATATTTATGGTTTCCTCATTTGAGAGGCAATTATAATAATAATAATAATATTAATTTATTTAATATAAAAACGTATACAAGTAGAGTACATTTAGTCAACTTTACTACTAATTTCCCATACAATTATAGTGCCTAAAAATAAACTATTTCTAAAATATTTTTTTTTAATTACAAGTGCAAGTGATAATGTTTTGGGCATTAGAATGTTACGTAGCGACGCGAATTAAAGATGGCGAGGGAATGTTGCTTCAATTTTTGATATCTTCATTGTTGTGATACAGCCAGCGGAAAAATAGGATCTTGAACTTCTTAGAATCCAGCATCCACACAATCTGAATCCTACTATCCTACTATTTTCTACTAATAATATACAATATGTAACAAAAACCCTGTTGTTCCTTCTACCCACGTTTTCAGAATCGGTATACATACGTAATAAAGCAAGTCATTTATAAAAACTGTTTAACGAAAATAATTAAAATAAATATTTAATTATGAATATTTGTAATGTTTAACTGATTTTGATTAGTTCAAAGAAAGCCGCCGAGCTCGTAGTCTATTGTGCGAAATACGGATACTTGTAAAACCAGATACTGTAAACATTTTTTTGAATATGTCGATTTTAATAGTTATTTGATATTGAACTCTCGACTAGCTAATGCTTATTTTTTAAATTATAACTTCGTAAATGTTGTTCTTGTAGGTAAGTGTATAAGTCCTTAAAAGGAACAACAGGGTTTTTGTTACATATTGTATGTGAAAGTTTGTGAGTATGGATGTTTGTTACTCTTTCACGCAAAAACGGCTGAACGGAATTGAATTAAATTTGGCACACAGGTAGTTTGTTACCTGGAATAACACATAGAATATTTTTTATCCCGGTACTACGTTCCCGTGGAATAGTTTTCGACCTCTACGTGGACGTAGCCGCTGGCAAAAGCTAGTCATTTATAAAGATATGTTCGATTTGTCTGCTCAACAACTTCAAAACGCAACGCGAATATCGTTGAACTGTCAAAATGAAAGCCATTGCTACTGTCAGTGTGTTACGTAATAACCAGTGGTCGTCAGCTAGTAGATAGTTTTAATTTACACTCGGAAATATTACGGGTGGAGTGCCTCATTGGTTGAAACGAAACCACACGTGGTTAAGTGGTGGTAACAATTGTGGCAGGTAGTTAAATGGTTCGCGGTTCATTTATATTTGATTGCTTCATATATCAGGAAGTTTGTGAGTTGGGAAATATTTAGTTTAATTAATTTGCTTGTTTTTTTTTGTAAAGTATTTGTAGATTAGATAAAATATACGAGAGGTCATAACAATGTTATTATACTTTGATAGCGAAGTAGCATAACTGCATAATTGGCCTATAACGTTCCCACTGCTGGGACACAGGCCTCCTCTCTGTGAGAGGGAGTGGGCCGTAATCCACCACGCGGGCCCAGTGCGGGTTGGTAGATGTAACATGTCTTCGAATTTTTTGTTCTAGAACATGGCCGGTTTCCTCACGATGTTTTTCTTCACCGTTTTGAGAGTGTTGAATTAATTTACACAAAGTTAAGCACCTATCTGGTTCAAACCTACGACCTACCTCTCGAAAGTCGCGACCGTTAGCACTGAGCCACCACTGCTCTGCGAAAGTACACTAACTCCAAAAACAAAACAATAACTGAATTACAGACTTCCTCAAAATATCTAGCAATATTATTATTACTCACATTCAAAATCTACATTTTGAGTCTCACCTACCGCTGTTCAATTTTACACTTCAGTCAGTTTGAAAATATAGTCACTAATGCCGTGGCAAGAAAGTGTTACATAGATTGTGTAACATGTTATAAAAGCAATATATTGTAGCTGCCGTAATATTTAGACGGATTTATGACAGAATTGTGCGGTCATGTGCATGATTTGATGTGAACATAACCGTTAATGCTATTTAACGTTGATTTGGTAGAAAGTTGATTATAAAAGATGAAGAATTCGGAAAAAGAGAAGATTATGAAGACTAATTAATAAAGTTATGTGAATATGGCGGAAGAACGATGAGACACATTCTCCCTCCTTAAGAGGCCGTATACGATATTTTTCCGATTACGCAGATAGACGCAATTTTATAATTAAAATACTGTATTTCCGTAAGTTTTATGCGCCATATGAGAAATCATTTCAATTATGATCGAATTAATGAGCTACTTTTTTATTTGATTTTGATAAACGCTGTAAGATTTTTAGAATATTTAATCATCATCATTTTTACGAATCGTATTAACGGCTACACGATATGAAATTTTAAAATGCATTATTTTGAAAGTCGGATGACTTCCAAAACAATACATTGTAATTAAATAAACAATATATTAATCACTTTTTACCATTTTCATATTAAAAGAAATAGTAAAAAAATATTAAACGTAATAATTTTTTTAGAAATGGGCAATTAATTGGTTTTGATGTCGGCTATACAAAAAAACGGTAAATAATTAAAAAAAATTGGTAGTAAATAATATTTCAAAACAAATGAAATCTCGCACTAAAATTCTCAACAAAAATATTCATCATTGATTAGATAATAATTGAAAAGATCTTACATGTTTTGCATTAGAACTTATGGAAATGCAGTAGTAATAACTGTGACATCACATCTTTTAAATCAAGTAAACAAGCGAAATCGACAAAATTTCGTATACGGCCTCTTAATGACGATCGACTCTTAATGAGTCGGCGCAACATGTCTTACATACTACTCTATTAGTCGTCATTTTTGGAGTCACCCCCATCCTAGCCATCGGGTGACTGAGAAACACACGAACAGTAGGAATGGCTTTAATTTTAACAGCTCAACAACATTCATTGCGTTATTTACATTGTTGAGCATATACGTTTTTGAGCAAATGAAGCCATGGATCAGCAATAGGTATTCTTCAGATTGTGATCGATAGTGTGTACGCAGTAAGGGTGCCGATCGCCTTTCAAACAGTTCATCTATCATTTCTTTAGCCATTCCCTATAACATTTTCCTCGCTTCTCCGCATCAAAATCAAAATCAAAATTAAAATTACTGATGCCACTTTCAGATATCCTCTCACTTACTCATTTCTTATTCTATCCATTTCATTGTGAAGAATAATTAACAAATAGCATCTAATGCGCGCACATTTATCATTGAACGAATATAAAGATGTCAGATAAAGTTGAATTCGTTTTTATTTACGTTTAGTGTAGTATTATTTGCGCTGAGACAGAATTTTATTGTAGCAAATTGGTGGGTAGCAGATAGTTTGTGTTTGTGAAAGTTTAGGGGGTTTATTGCTTGGTTAGGTTAGCATTATGTAAATGTGATGCATGTTTTTGGTACAGTCACGTTTGAATATTTTTGAGAGATGTGCAAATTACAGCATAAGTGTGAGTTTGGGCGTATAAATGGTGTAGTTTTTGCTTTATTTTCAGTTAATGAATTAACTGAAAATAAAGCAAAAACTACACCATTTACACAAAAGAAGAGTAATAATGTTTCAATAAAATGATAAATCAGACATATATCACAACAGCGTATGAATCAAATAAGATGAGACTAATCACAAGTAAAAAGTATTTCTTTGACAATGATACGGCCAAAGAGGGGCTTGTGGCTTAGAAATAATAGCCGCTCGGGTTGATCGAATAGATTAACCTCATCTCGCCGCGGTTGGCTGACCATCTTTACATCGACCTCGGAAAGAATTTTAACCCGTTGGTCCTGCCTGTAATTCGTGGAGCTTTGACAGTCTCTACGGGTCGTCAGAAGCCAGAAAGTCTGACAACGCTTACCAATGGTTATCGGTTTACACAACAGTGGCGAGGTGTCAATTTTTCTCAGAGAGAAGCCGAAGCGAAGTCGGCTTTAACTCACTGACTTATCAATAAAGAATACTTGTTATCACTCTAAAATAAATATAGGAATGTAAATAATTAAATACAATAAAATTAAAAACAGCTGATGACTAAATAAAATGTGCAATATTCCTCCATCTCTTTCTCCTTGACGCATTTTTCTATATCTGTCTCTGACATCACTACGGGATCGCTGTTTTATGAATTTTTAGTTCCCGATTATGACATTTTGGCGCCGGGTTAATTTAGAACATTTTTTTTTGTTGTAATACCAAGCTAAAAATAACCGTTTTTGTTGTTTGAACGTTATGGTGAATTAAATACCCGTAGTGTACCTAAAAATATTTTTTGACAATACTAACCACTATTGACGTGCCAGTTTTAAATAGCGATAGTTGCCGATACGAATCCCCGAAGGGAAGCCGGTAGGAATCGTGTTATATGGTACTTTCGCCACTGTTACCCAATAACTTGGTTGTAGATTGTAGAGATCAGATAGGCAATCGCTCCTTGTAAAATAATGGTATTCAGCTACATCCGTCTTGCTACATCAAAAGTTTTAAAATACTTAGTCGTAAAAATAATAATGTCCAAGTAAAATAATAATTGACCACGTTGTTTGGAATTTGCTAATGCTGATAGCAGCTCCGCTGTTAATACTTTTTAAATGTCTTAAATAGGCATTATTAATAACGCTCGAAAAGTCGGTACCTCTGAAATATTGCAAGCTTGCCGTATTTTCCAGCAAATGAAGTAACAACAGTGCTATGTACTTGTATTTTCAAATCTCAGCTCAATAGAATCTCATCAATAACTTCGAAAAGTTCAGACGGAGCCTCTTACCCAACTGTGCAGATTTACCCACACGATATACATTCATGGTTATAAAGTGCGAAGACAATGGACATCGCTAGCTTGGTGCGCAATGAAACAAAAATTTTGCAACGCGTGATACCTGTACGTTCTGACAGTTTTTTAAATGGGTGTCTTAATAAAAATTACTCTTTATTTATTAGACTATTCAGTTGCATTGGTCACACACGTTAGTGTTGGACATTTGGAGCATTATTGCCCATGCCTTTTTCAGATTCTTTCATGCAATCATGCATCCTCTGTCCAACAGCGCAGTTTTCATGCAGGCAATCGGAGCCATTGCCTCTCTGACCTCCACAATCCAGTAACTGGAGACTAACCTCTTATTTATAAACGCTGCTTAAAGTTAAAAGATAATTAAACTTCAAAAATGTGTGGTTAAACAGTCGCTAATCATAAATAAGGGGGTAGATTTCAGACATTCGAGCGTTTGTTTAATATAAGAACCTTTTAGTTGTGTCCAAGTTCCCGTTGCAAAAAATAAATGCAATTCCTCCTACTAATCCGTACAGATTCTTTTCTTCCGTACCCGAAATAAAGTACTAACTTAAAATAGTTCGACCCCTGAAGCCTTACCTGAGGCCTTGTACATGTGTACCTATAGGTACCTATTGTCTATAAGTCAACCGTCGAAGTAAAAACAAACCTCGCGTTAAACCGGATTTCTGGCTTAACAGTTAAACAAACAATAGTCGGATCTACCACAACGAGATGTAGATAGTGTTGATGGTGCAGATATGGTGGTACTGGTGCCATTGGTATGAAGGACGGTTGCCGTAAGCCATCGTCAAAGGAGCAACCTTCACGGTGGGCTTACGGTATATATGGGCAGAATTAGATACGGTATTGATGCAGGAGAAGTACGCGTCATGTAAAAAGAACGCTGGAAGAAAGTGGAAGGTGTGTACTCGCGCACGACAGTACTAGGCCTATTGTTTTATTTTTGAACTAGCCTTTCGCTCGTCGCTTCGTTTACTGGTAGGTAATTGAAAAACCCACCGCATATCACCAAATAGACCGATAAATCGCCAAGTGCGCAGCTTGATCGCCAGCGTTCTTTTTACATGACGCGACCTGTAGATGTCATTGTATTCGAAATTTCAGATTTGTTTTGGAAAGTCTCAACATACCCCAGAGTTGCTTTGTCTGTTCTGATTTCCCTAGGACCTCCTAGTCTTATATAGAGTGGCAGGGACATCGATGCACAAACTGAAACTATTAATTCCGCACATAATTGCAAAAAAAAATAGTGCGAAAAAAAAAGTTCTGTTTCATAGAATAGTGCAATACCTACGCTACCAAAATTAATGGTACAGTTTTTTTTAATAAGTGAAAAAATTTCAACCCAGGGTTTTTAGAATCATGTAATCCTTGGTAACAGGTTTTGTGATGTCACCGTTTAGAATTTATTCTTGAATATCTACCTAAATACTCATACATGGTAATAAAATGCGAAAGTAATCTGCCTCTTATCTTTTCACACCTCTAACCTCACCACTCTAGCCTAGACCATGACCAGGTTAGGCCATTGGATACTTTTTATCCCAATAATACCTTCCCGGGGGATAATTTCCAACCTCTACGCGCGCAAAGGCGCGTGCAGAAGCAAGTTTCAAAATAAAGCAGAATTTTTTACGTTAATGGATCGCACGAGACCTGCGTGATATCTTAGTCCATTTTATTTAGAGAAGCAATTTTTGCAGAACTCATTATTTATGGGCGATACCAAATAAGTTATAATTTCAAGTTGTACAAGTTTAAATTGTTCAATTATTTATCGCGGTACAAACTACAAACACTAAACAGATACTTAGGTTCAGAAGTTCAAGTACGGACAATACACGAATTTTTGATCATTAGGATTGAATAATCATCTTCTCTTGGTTTTGACGGACATTTTAAATTTCAAGCAGTTTTATTCACAAATTTAAATTATTTTATTTCACCTAAACCTTGGCATTATGGGCACTTATAAAATGTCATGAACTAGGTACACGGTTACTATTAGTGGTTCTATGGAGAAAACTGAGAAAAGTCGGCAAGATTTGTAACTTTTTTTAATACTTGTCTTAAACAGTTGATAGAATACTCAGAATAAGACTTTTGTAGTTTTACTCCATATATATAAATTGTAGAAGGGCTTGTAGTTACGTAATAACCGCCGCACGGGTTCGTCAATCGGATTAAGCTACACTTGCCGCGGTTGGTCCGTGGATGGGTGAGCCACTTTACATAGCAAAATCCCTCCATACGTCGTCAAGCACTTTAAGCCGTTGGTGCCGGCTGTCATTCGTGGATCTTTGACAGTGTTTACACGTCGGCAAAAGCCCGAGAGTCTGACAACGGGGTATCGTGCTACGTAGTAATAGGTTTTTGGAGGTCAGATAACCAGTCGTTCCATGTAAAATACTGGTATTCATCTGCATCCAGTTGGCTCCAAGCCGAGCCCAACGTAATTGGGAAAAGGCGAGGCCAGATGTACTGTTACGAGCACTAATATGTACAGGCTTATCAACTTTTAAAAGTGATTTTCTCCTCTTGAACTGATTGTAATTTTATGTTATTATGAAAATAACATTTTAGAACCCACACTATAATGAAATACTTAGATTATCTCAAGGTTGCAGCTGAAACAAAAAAACAAACAAAAAAAAAATTAAATCGCTTTCTAATTTGGCTATGTGTAAACATATTAATGCTCGTGACTGTACGCCATAAAAACTACGGATATAATGTTATGTGTTTTTCTAGGTATTCAATCTCTAGCCTTGCTTAATTCTCTTAAAAATGGCCCTTCTGTACTTCATTGCCAAGTGTAACATACCTCAGTACTAGGTCCTCCATTCATACAGCTATAGAAAAATGAAAGGTTCACCCATCGAGTTGCGAGGTCAGTCTATATTGTCTGTGGTCTTCCTAATGGTATGGAACGAATAATTTCATTAATATTTTAATGTTTCGTCCGAAAATGAGTTCCGTAGTCACGATAATGTTATTGTTAAACACTTTAAAGTCGTTGTAGGTATGGTAAGTTAAAAGGTTTTATTTTTTGTGCACGTGAACTGCTGCTAATTGACCTTCTGTAAAAAATAATTAACGATTACAGCTTCAAGAGCATAGATAATATTAATACACAGTTCGTTTTTTAAACCCAGATACTAATTTGACAGCTGTAATGTCAAACTACTATATTAAATATGAAAGAAAATATAAAACACTTGAAATGGCAGATTACTATCTGGGATTTCAAAACGAACTATAAGTAGGTAAGTAAGTTGTTATTTTTATTATCTAAAGGTACCTTCATACCTGTTAGTTTTCCAAGCTGAAAGACAGTTTCAGAAAATATTTTATGTTTGTATAGTTATCGGTCCCGACGATTACGATTTGTACAAATAATTTCATTACCTACCTACATTTCTTCCTAAACGGCGAAGAAAGACATCGTGGGGAAACCGGCATGTCACATCTATCCGCACTGGGCCCGCGTGGTAAATTATGGCCTTCTCAAAGGGAGGAGGGCTGTGTCCCAGTCATGGGAACATTATTGCTTATGATAGGTAAAGGGAAGTTTTCACGCATCTTAAGCATTTCCTGCTTGCCTTTTACGACACAAGAAACGTATGCGTCTCCGCCATTGTTTAAAATTACACACGCGACGACATAGAGATGCCTTCGCTAAGTTGCGAGAGTTAGAATGAAAAGTTTTAAGTGTTCGGAAGACCAAAGTGTTCATGATTTTTTCCGGTAGATATTTGTAGGGTGGCTGGAACTTTGCGATATTAAAACATTAAGATTATAAAAAAAAACGTTATCTACATCAAAGGATGTAGGTATACAAATTTAAGAAAAAAATGCTTTCTTACATAATTTCGGAGGAGGCTTAACAAAATAGTACCTCTAATGAAATGTAGATCGTTTGCTTAAGACCTTTATGTAGGGTTAGAGATCATAGTTCAGATGTTAGGTTACCAGAAATACTTCGGTAATATTTAGAATAACGACACGCACAGATATTTCCGTGAATAACTTAAATATGCAAATGAAATCGATTCGAAGTATAAAGTGTGTAAAAAGTAAATTGTAGTAAGGTGAGGTTGGGTTTATTTTTATATAATTCAAGGAAATAATTAAGAATCCAATAAAATATGTAGGAAATTAGTGAGTTGAATGAACTCATTAATTGACTCAAATGTACTCGATGCACCTACACATTACCGTAAACATGTATTTTTTGCACGTTTAAAATAGTAAAAATGTATCTGCTTAATTTTCAATTATTCTAAATGTGTGCTGTGAAAATTTGTTCCACATTTTTGTCAACACCAAATTATTTTGCCGAAAATGCAGTTATCCTCGCCAAAAATGAAAGCACCTAAATATTTAAAAAAACACTCACCTTCACAAACTCCCCAGCTCACACCAAAAAACACAAATGAATTTACGAAAATAAATTCGCGTTGCAGTTGCAACAGTCACTGCACACCCGTTTAAAGTTACCGCGCGTCTGTATTTCGCGCCGGTCGCGTGCTCACTGCTTACTGCGCTTGCTCGAGATGTCAGATGCGCTTGCGCCTGACAACGTAAGATCTTGTAGTAGTTCTATTAATGTGTAGTGATATAAGACAGTTTGACGTTGAATTAGCGGGACTATTAATAGTTTTTGTTTTACCGGTTGATCTGCATAAAGGTACAATTCTTATCCATTAATGATTCTTTAAAGGTACTATTTTAATCATTGGTAAAGTTGAACATTGCCTATTATTGACTGGTGTAACAAGTTATTTGTTTGTGGATTCGTACTTAATTCTTTCCACAGTATAAAACGAAGCCGCTTTTCGTGTCTGTACTCTGTACGTTTAGGTCTTTCAAATTACGTAACGGATTTTCGTCAATAGACAAAAGAAGGTTTATAATGACACCGACTGCCAGGCGGGCAAAGTTTAGTGTCTAGAAGAACATATCGTATTACCTAGTAACTGGGTTATAGAGTTCAGATAGGCAGTCGCTCCATGTAAAATACTGATCAGCTGCTTCCGGTTAGACTGGAAGCCGACCCCAACATAGTTACGAAAAGGCTAGACAGATGATGATGTCTAGTATAATGTAATGTCTGCGTATCTAATAGAATCTCCTAGACGTGTCCAAGAAATTCAAGACCATAGGATGATAGGACCGTTGCATTCTCTACTTATTATTTCCGAAAAACTACTTAGTAATAAAAGTTTAGGTATTTGGGGAACTTTAATTAAAATTTCACAGTTTCACAGTTTCCCACACACACAAGGTTTTTCTATTCATCATCATATCAGCCGAAAGACATCCACTGCTGGACATAAGCCTCCCCCAAAAGGGGGGGATTTGCCATAATCGCCACGCTTGGCAGGCGGGTTGGCGATCGCAGTATGGTGGTCAAATGCATAGAGAACGCTGCTGCCCATTCTCTAGTAAGAGTCCCTTAGTCGTCTTCTACGACACCCACGGGTAGAAATGGGATGGTAGTATTCTTTTACGTCCGACACGGTTCATTCACGGTTTTTCTGTTACCTGTTTTTTATAATCTTTAGGAAGGTACTATAAGGCCTTACAAACGACCGGTGGCAAGTGTAAAAAAATAATAAAAAATATATCCGCTAGAGTAAACCCGATTCAAGGTGAAGGTTGACCTCAAAAACCCTAAAAACCCTTTACCTTCAACTTGAAGATCAGTTTTAAATACTTTTTTATTGCTCGAAATACCTATAACGCATTGCGGTACAAAAAGTGTAAAGGCTCTCGCAGGCGTGAGGCAACTCTAGTAAATCAATTTCCATGAAGTTTTCATAGAAATTGTTCTATAACAGTCGCGGCGCGCCTGTGTATTGTCGTAACCCAATTTCAATAAGTCATATAAAAATAATAAAAGTATGTACTGTGAGAATATTTATGTCTAAATACTATACTTATGTACCTAAAATTATTGTTCAGTATTTAATTTCAGAGGCAACTCTTGTAATTTATTGTAAGCTTTAGAAGATCGACCAGCAGGTCAGATGTTCTGAAGCTCACAATTTTCAAAATCCGGTGCTACGGGGCACAATAATACTTGTATCTATCTATCTAGGACACTAAGGAGTCGAGCAAAAACAAAAAAAGATAGAAATAACGTTGAGCGAAAATTTATTAATAGCGCGGGCAGGCGATACTCGTTGGGATTAGTCTAGGCTAGAAACTGGTATTTTAATAAGTAACTAATACTTTTTGTTTGTGTATATTCTATGGTCAGCTAGCGTCCCTCAACATCGCCATACCTCATTAATTACTCAACGCTCTGCTAATCAAGTTTAAATCAATCAAAGCTTCAATCACCTTGAACGACAAACAAAAACTATAAAAAGTAAAAAATAATATTTATTGGCCGTTGAAGTATTTTGATCAAGGCATTGGCAAGTCGGGGGACGGTCATCGAAAACGCCAAACAGCGGAAGCGTAGCATTTTCATTAGCCGTCTCCCGACTTGACAATGCCTTGATCAAAATACTACCTACATACAACTTAAACGGCAAATAAATATTATTTTTTACTTTTTATTTCCCACTTTTTAAACTTAATCTCTCGCTTAAATCTTCGCAGCGTTGCGTTTGTTTCCCACAGTGAAGTTTGTTCTTAATTTATTCTCATTCCTCGTTTTGATCACCATTTATCTATAACCTATTCATTGAGACCTTTTTAATGAGCCTAAACACAATACTTCTGCTGTTTGTTGATGAGTTACTTGGGTATCCTGGAATTTTCAGGTGTTACTTTGTTCGTCTAATATCTTTGAAGTAATAGAATACCAAATTTCGACTTGATCAGACCCGTGGAAGATGCTCAAATCCCTTCATCAACCAGAAAAGAGCTGATAATCTTCAAACGGCTGAACCGCTTTTGATGAAACATGTCTAGACTCCCGACTAATTCACCTTTCAAACAAAAAAAACTAAATCAAAATCGGTTCATCCGTTCGGGAGCTACGACGCCATAGACACAAACATACACACATACACACACACACAAAGACACGTCAAACTTATAACACCCTGTCGTTTTTGCGTCGGGGGTTAAAAAGTAAGTAAACGATAAGTATTATTTTTATTTTATTTATTATGGGACAATAAACAGCTACAACATAAAATGTTTACAAATAACAATAATACATATAGTTTTAACAATATTGCAGCCCACTACATTATCCGCATGTTAACAGCATTAGGATTAGGTAAAAAGTGCCACTAGAGTATCATTACTCAGATATATTAAATAAAAAAATAAAAAAATGATTATTAAATATATTATTAAAATACAGTACAATTAATTAATTAAGTAACTCAAAAGGAAAAAAAAGTATAAATATCAATTTTTGAACAAAATTATACATTTGGGATTGTTCCTTATTATCACAAATAAAAATTAAGATTATATTAAAAATAAAAGGAATTGACAATAATACATAACAATTAATTAATAAAAATAGTTACAAAATATTATCTGAAACTTCCAATGTAGCAAATCCCTATTAATATTATAAATGCGAAAGTAACGCTGTCTGTCTGCTACGCGGTTTAGGCGTGAATCCTAAACCGCTGAACCGATCGTCATTAAACTTGGCAGAGATATAGCTTGGGATATGAAGAAGGACATAGGGTAATTTTATACGCGAAAACGGACATCCACGCGGGCGGAGACGCGGGGAAAAGCTAGTGTAGAATAAGCAAAATGTGTACCTGGCATTTATCTGCCTATCTCATGTGACCTGTATTCCAAAGTCGTGCAGTAAATGCAGAAGAGTTCTGCACTGAAGTTAACATGTTACAATCTGTTGACGTGAATTACGTGTCGGTAATAAATCTTAAAACGTGAGACATTCTGAACAGTTCTACTACTAAGATGTAAAGGTAGAAATGCTTATTAACACACCATTTTGTTCGACTGAACCCTAATTGAGAGCTGGGCGACTATTTTACGAATCTCGCGCCTTTCTGCGTTATACAAAAAACTCAGCTGTTTCATAGAAAAGTCCAATACCTTCGCGGTCAGAATGTATGGAACAGCTGATTTTTTTAAAATTACTGACGATAAATTTTGCGCTGGGGGGTCTAGAATGTTATGCTGAATTCATGGTTACAGTTTGCGCACTGGTTAAAAATGTACCCTGTATTATTAATATGTTTTCACTTCAGTTATGCAAGAGAATTTTCTTGCCAGTGTTTTATAATCGGAGGGAGCAAAACTCATACCACGTAGCTACGGTTAACCGAAGTATCTAATGAAAACGAAACTTATTTTTGTCACAGGAGCCACATTACAGCTACTATTGTTGAGGTCAGCCCTAGTGTATAATGTTAATCAAATGCCTTTCTTACATCGCACTTTATGCGTTTTCTTTTTTTTATGCACTATGCAGTATATTACATTGTGAGCCTTTCGGTCTGTGCTAAACAATTGTATCTATTTCCATTCTTACAAATGAGTAATCATCAATTAATTCGAGTGTATGAATATGAATTGATATGTTTAATTGAGTGAATGCAATAATTATTTATACCTAGTGCATTAGTTATTGCACCTCATAGAGGTAGTAATCATTCGACCAAAGAAGCTACATCAGCCATTCCTGCTTATAATTGCACGGAAATAATACATTTTAATACACATATTAAATCGATAAATGTCGTACTTAACAGCGATACTACGACGTAGCTCTTTTCTCTTTTGTATTATGTTATTATATGGAGGAAGGAACATAAAAACGTTTACTTTTGAACGACTGTTGTATAGTTGGTTCTACAATCGGAAACACTAAACTTTTGAGTGTGAATTAACTTAGTTTTTTATTTGTAACTAGCTTTTGCCAGCGGCTTCGTCCGCGTGGAGCTTGAAAATTACCCCACGGGAACGTACTACGGGGCTAAAAAAATATTCTAAGTATTAATCCAGGTTATAAACTAGCTGTGTGCAAAATTTCATATAAATCCGTTTGGTAGTTTATGCGTGAATGAGTAACAAATATTAAAACATATAAAGTTTCACATTTATACTTTTAGTAGGATAGCAGAATGCGTATCTATTTGTTATGCTCATGTATACATATACCTGACCTCTTACATATAAACAAGGAATAAAGTTATTCCAGGAATGACACAGGAATAACCTTATATTTTCATAGGTTTAAATTCGGAATAACTTTATTCTGTGTTTATACCTGTAAGAACTATAGTAGGGTCTCGCTAATCCAGACAAGTTAAAGACAAGCCTTTGGTGGATAATGAAGGCGTCCGGATTATGGTCTGTAATATTTGAATGGTAAAACATCTTTTGCAAATCCAGGACGCAGATGCTTCCATGATTTTTAATTAGGGATGCTTAAATAGACACCCAGTAGTTTGCCACACACTGGACTACACACGTGCGCACACAACAGACAGGGTGATTACTGGTTGGCTGATGAGTCGACTGATCCGTGTAAAATACCTTCCGCCAACCCCGCGTGGGGTTGGCTTCAACATCAATGGCGAATACATCACTCACCTTCGGTTTGCCGATGATACAGTAATCATAGCTCCTCAGTACAATGCTAGATGACCTCAGTTAAGCTTCCGATAGAGTGGGTCTAAAAATGAATATGGACAAAACGAAGGTCATGTTTAATGCCCATGTGACACCAACTCTCATGAAGATCGAAAACTCTGCACTCCAAGTAGTGTCACACTGTCCAATTAGGTAGGTCCAACTTCGAGAAAGAGGTCAATCGTCGAATCATAACTGAATGGAAATATCTTCTCGTCCCACATAGTTACCGCAGTGTGCTAAGACGAAAGTCTTTGACCAGTGCGTGTTGCCAGTGATGACCTATGGCACTGAAACATGGTCGCTCACAATGGGCCTCATTAGAAGGCTCAAAGTCACCCAAAGGGCAATGGAGAGGCCTATGCTGTCATGTTTCGCGATCGAATCAGAAATGAAGCGATCCGTAGGAGAACCAAGGTAACCGGCATAGCCCGAATATTGCCAAAATTGGCAGTGGGCACATTGTTCGCAGAACAGATGATCGAAGAGGCTGAAAAGTTCTGGAGAGGCGACGATGTACTAGAAGACGTAGCGTTGGAAGGTCTCTCACAAGGTGGACCAATGACCTGGTGAGGGCCGCCAGGAAACCACTGGATGCGAGAAACACAGAACCGGTCGAAGTGGCGGTGCTTGGGGGAGGCCTATGTCCAGTAGTCGTCTTTTGGCTGAAATGATAAAAGTTTGTTACCAAGTCCCATAAGGACCATAATAAAGGAGAGAATTCATATACATTTGCAAAAGTAAATCCACTCAAGTGACATTTGTATTTGCTCATTATGTCTGAGACATTTCTCATTTCTTCAAGTTGGATTAACTTGAGCTGTCAGTCTCTGAGTCATCATACAGACGTGACTTGAGATAAGCATATCAGAAATCATGACATTTTAAAACCAACTTGTTTATGTAACTAGTCAATCGCGGTCCGTAGAAAGTTCTTCTAAAGCTTATTATTTTAAACCGTTTAGGTATATCACGAATCATCTAAGATCGTTATGTTTTTCTTTTATAATCTGTTTAATATATAAAATATAATTGGTACGTACTTATTTTTGTTCAAAAGTTATGTCTTATTATGTCAGGCTTCGGTCTTTATGTTTTTTGTTATATCGGCACCTTGTAGTTTCTTGATATTCATCAGTTGTTATTATGTAATCGTACTTTTGTATGCTGTGGTATGTCTTTTGTGTGTACCAAATAAAATATTTCTATCTATATAATTATATAATACATGTATACCTATCTATAAGGGAGGGCATTTGTTTAAAAAATTGCTAATAATGAGCATTATAATCGTGATTTTACAAACAAAACTGATTCAAAGTCAAATACGACATGTTGGGTCAACAATTAATGAAAACACTGACCATACTATTGCATCGGAGTATTATTAAACTATTAAATACATAGTATATTCAAAACTCGTTTATTGTCATTGGATATTATGTATTTGATTGAACTTGGCAGGTCATAAGTGAGATAACCATACGGAGTTTAATTTACCGTCATAGTGAACACCCTACCCTGCACACATATAGCTACAGTAGATTTACAATGTAGCTATGTAGAGTTTCAAGATTCTCCAGGTTGTTTTAGGACCTTGACAATTTCTGCAGACGTAAAATTAATAACAGCAAAAATACAAACAAGTTTCAAAGGCATTTCAATCTAGCCTTCATTAATTTTTACACGTGCCATTTTTGATTGCAAGTTCAAATTAAACCCGAAAACTATTTGACCACTTCCGAATTAATTTGCCTCTTATAAATCTGTCTTAAATAACTTACTGTACAGTTGCGAAAACTAATGCAAAGTAACAGTAAATTCTTGGAATCGTGTACGTTTTACACATTTGAAGGAAATAAGTAAACGCATACTTATCCTGTCAAGTAATACATAGTGTAATTTTAAACTGAATGGTTTTACTGCAACGACCTCGGTTGTGGACACATAAATAACATTTTAATGATTGATGATAATTATGTTGTTAAAATAATTTCCAAGACATATTTATTGCTCCTTTTGCATCATTTTTTTTTCGCATGTAATAAGAAACACTATTCTGCGTAACAAATAATAAATAAAAAAGGTTAAAATAAAAAAATGTAATAGGTAGATTATAAAAATCATCGAAACATCGATTCGTTTTTTTTTACTATTCAGGTAAGGCCAAGGGCTAAGGATCATCGCGTACTTTTTAAGATTTAAGGTTCCTCTCTTCTCCCATCCGGCGGACTTCTGCGGCCCATACAAGGTCATCGGTCCACCTTGTGGGAGGTCTTCCAACTTTACGTCTTCCAGTACGCGGTCGCCACTTCACAACTTTTCCGCCCCATTCTGTTGTGCGAGCACACATTGCTCGCCTTGCCCACTGCCACTTAAGTTTGGTAATTCTTCGGGCTATGTCGGTTACCTTGGTTCTCCTGCGGATCTCTTCATTCCTGATTTGATCACGCAGGGAAACTCCAAGCATAGCCCTCGCCATTGCCCTTTGGGTGACTTTACCCCTTCTTATGAGACCCATTGTTTGAAAATTACCCTAGGCTGATAAAATTTTAGTTTTCCTAATTATGTTATTATTAGTTTTAAGGTCGACTTTCCCTGTGTATATGCGCTCGGCGATTTAACAAGCTTCACTTTGTACACACGGCTACACATGAAGCTATAAATTTCCAGTTTACGCTGATTTCGCATTGTACGGAAATCCTATAAAATGCGCGATCAGCTTATACTGGAAATGTATAGCTTGATGTGTAGCCGTTTGTACGACAAGTCTATTCATCATCATCATTTCAGCCGAATGACGTCCACTGCTGGACATACGCCTCCCCCAAAAGGGGGTTTTGCCATAATCGCCACGCTTGGCAGGCGGGTTGGCGATCGCAGCATGGAGGTAAAATGCATAGAGAATGCTGCTGCCCATTCTCTAGTAAGTCCCTTAGTCGCCTTCTACGACACCCACGGGGAGAAATGGGATGGTGCTATTCTTTTACGTCCGGCACCACACGGAACAATAAGATAAGCCTATTAGGTTAGCTATAACTGGAAATGTATAGCTTGATATGTCGACGTGTGTATCTACTTATCTTTATCTTACTTATCTTAACCTAGGACGCCTGAAAGTGGCACCGATAACTGAAAAGTTGTGGGCAAATCGGTTGTTACGGTATGGGCATGTGATACGGAGGAATGAGGAAAATGTCGTGAGGAAAGTTTTGAGTATTAATGTCGATGGCTATAAGAGTAGGGGGGGGACCAAAGAAACGATGGATGGGCTGTGTGAATGATGATATGGTTAGAAAGGGTGTGACTACGGAGATGACGGCTGATACAGAAGTGTGGGAGAAAAAGACATTTTGCGCCGACCACAAATAAATTGGGATAAGGGCGGGGATGATGATAAATGATAATGTTTACCTACTTTTCTTATGTGTTGTGTGGGTGTGTGTTACGAAAATATCAATCAAAACTTACGCAACCAACTACAAGCAGAGAATAATATGTTCACACCAGGTGTGATATATTATGATATCACAATACCACCAGGCACTCCATACACCCCATGGTCCAGTTCTGTCTCCATAAACTGGCCCTTTCTACCTAATTACTGCACAGCTGATAAGCGCTGCGCACGCGCAGGTGTGACTCGATGCAACTTTCCACGTTACGTCATATGTGACCCAGGTACGGACAGCAGTGGTACACTGATAACGTTTGGTTTTGTAAGTTTTTTTTTTAACTGATTTAGGTATGTTTCGAAAAGCTGAATTCGATTCGAAGCCTCATCTGTCGAAAGACCTATGGTTGTTGAAGTAGACAAGCCCCAGTTAAATAGAACATGACGATCTTAAAAAGGCGGTTGGGACAGGCTAGGTCTGGGTTTAGACAGATGGTGGAGAACCGAATGCTGTGAAAGTTATGAAATTGCAGTTATGGCATCCGTTGTATCAATTAGCCAAAGCGTGGAGAACCATGTACTACATAACAAGATCGTCTCCTGGCTTAGGGACCTAGTCAGACAATGGTGCCGGAATTGTATACGAAGACTGCGTCTGACTAAAAAACGTATCTAAGCCAGGAAATGGTCTTGTGATGTAGTGCTAGGGTGGTATCGTTTGCAGTATCCGATAAAATAACCTGACCCTTTATATTAGGGGCGGGAACCCCACTGGGGGGGGCCCCAGTGGGGTTCCCGCATTGTCGTTGCGGGGGGGCTCAGTAACCGTGGTCATCTCCCACGGTGAAGCGAAGAGGAACCCCAAGGTGGGGCCGCTCGTCAGGGCTTGTGCCTCCAAGCCGACGACGTAGCGGCCAAAAAGTAGGTTGTGGTGAGGTGCATCGCAACTGAGGCGGGCCGCGATGTCGAATGGGAGGCATCGCGGCTGAGGGTTACAAGCTGCGGCGGAGGAGGAGTGCCGGTACTTCTGAGTAGCGCTCTTCCCTTCCGTAGCCTAGACGGGGCCGCCACCGTTTGATGGCGGACGCGGTGGGGCCGCAGGGGAAGAGGAGTGTCGGTATAGCGTTGGCCGCTCTCCCTATCCCCTGCGGCCGAAAAGTGGTTGGCGGCGGGGCCACTGTACTGACCCGTCGCAGGAGGACGTCAGCAGCAGCTGGTGGGGCCCGCAAGGGCCGATGCCTGCTAGGGGTGCGGGTTGTTCGAAAGAGATACCGTGGCCCCTGGCATACGGGCAGCTGAAGGAACATGGTTGGGTTTTAGTCAGTAAAAGTCTGACACGCCCTCCTGCTCCAACCAGAGCGGGAGAAGTCATTTGATGATTTCCCACCCACAAAAAAAAAAACCCTTTAGGTATATTATTTTAAAACAAAATCATATTTCCCGACTGTACCAAATCTAATACGAATAAACGGAATTGCATCGCGTATGTGCATTTGATTAATATAGTTGCACTTTTTAACACAATCCACTATACTTTAATGTACACTTATCAACCTTATTCACTTGTGATACAGATTATTATGCTGTCGATCAGGTTCGCAATAGAAATGGTCCGAGATTGGACGTTGATTTACCTGGTTGTCAGCCGGTTTGGGTTTCTGAGAAAGATAATATTGGATTACAAGATTGTGTCACAATTCACTACACATTTTGTCAGACTGTTTAAGGAGAAAACTTAATTGTACTGAGAAAATATATTGGGATCTTGATAGGTACTGCTTTTTAGAACACATATTTCTGAGGTAGGCCATTACGGTTCACCCTTGTTTGATAGAACAACGTTTGATATAATATTACTAAATCGAATTTTAGTTGCAATAAAGTCATTTCGAAGAATTATTCATTTGACCGAATAATTCTTTGGTAAATTTTTATTTAGCGTAATTATTTATTTGAACTAATTTCATTTGAACTAATTTCATTTGAAGAAACATTAGGTTATTTATGGAACTAGTTACAGTAGGTTATTAATTTTAAAAAAATGGTTAGGTTAGGTTAGGTTAAAACTGTGACCACCTACGCACGAGCCGAGCGAGCGAAGCGGGCGGTGCCGCGGCAGCGGCCGGCGAGTGCCAGAAACGACTAGATTATATAGAAAAATTTTTTGAAACGTATACAGAACTGGATTTACTAAAAGCAATTGCAAGTAATTTAAGATTAGTTTAACTGTTTTCTTGTTCAAAATAAATAATTTTTCAAACATTTACAATGTTTTTTTTTCTGCATTACATTACACCAATTGAATATTCGATAAAATACATGGTTATACCATCTGAACATTACATCAAATGAACATTATACCTTTTGATCATTAGCGCAAATGTTGTTATAGCAAATAAATATTCGATGAACTGAAAATTCTGTCAAACGATATTATACAAAGTGATGATTTTCTTAAACGTTGTTCGATTTAGTAATATTATATCAAACGTTGTTCTATCAAACAAGGGTGAACCGGCCATTACAGCTGCAAAGCTCAAATGGAACTGGGCTTGTAAAATTTGCCCCATGAGCGAACTATAGCTTTTAAGCGAAGATATCACATAGTCAGAAAGCAACACATGCCTACGTTAGATAGTAGGAGAATGGCTGGATGAACTGAATCGAGGATAGTTTTTAGATAATCTAACTGAGATTATTTATTTTACAAAAAAACCTACAGTGATGTCTAGGAAACGTCAGAAAGTCTTTCAGACTGGCGCACGTTCTTAATGTAATTCAAAGAAAGTCCAAATTCGAAAGAATTTGTCTCTTTGGCAACGATGTGATTGATGGGCCTCACGGTTTCATTCCGAACTTTCTCATCATCATCATCTACCTAGCCTTTTACTATGTTGGGGTCAGCTTCCAGTCTAACCTGATGTAGCTGGATACCAGTATTTTACATGGAGTGACTGCCTATCTGACCTCCACAATCCAGTTACTGGGTAACACGATACCCCTTGGTAAAACTAGTTGTCATACTTTCGGGCTTCTGACGACCCGTAACGACTGTCAAAAGACGCACGAATGACAGCCGGGTGGGACCAACGGCTCAAATTCGTTCCGAACTTTCTATTTAGAAAAATAATACATCTATGACTATTAATAAAAGTGTTTACTAAATGTCGTATATGTATCTCATTGATCACATTACTGGTGATTGAATAAGCTGACCAATTTGGAGCAAACTCTTTAATCTTTAATGTACCTTCATAAAATTTGGAGCGATGTGATAATGTTCAATGATCGCCGTGACATTTGCGATCCTTTCGCTTACATTGACATTTGTTTTGACAGTAGCACGGACGAGATTGTAAAGAGTAAGGAGGTACTTTGTATATAAACCTGTTATCCACGAAAATAAACCAAGAGATGCATCTCACCAGAAAGAATATTTAAGCAGAATCAAAAATGTTGACAGGTGACGGTCAGCAATTTATGGGCAGAAAAAGGATATTTCCTAAATTGGCAATCATATCATAAAGACACAAATTCACTAAATATAAACGCTAAGTAGGATTTTGTTTTGCTATGACAAGAGTTTATGCAGTAGGATGCTTTCCAGGTAAATGGAATGACCAATGGCCTGCAAAAGCAGTAGGAACAGACTGGATGGGAGATAGGGTAGATATTTGCGTAACACTGTAAACACTAGGAATGTTTTTCATTGTGACAGTTCAACAACATTAATTGAGCTATTGACGTTGTTGAGCTGAACTATTTATCGTGAAGCTTAAGAAGCAACGGATTAGTTGGCTTACATTGTGATTGATAGTGTGTGACGCCATTACACGGTGGTTCAGCGGCCGAAGAAAGACGGTCATAAACAATAGCGCTTGTTTTTTGTGCGTTTTAGGTTTAAAATAATATAAAAAGACAATATCTACTTCACTTAGTATATTTACTCACAAAATAATATATTTATCACATTGAAATATCAATACATTGCAAGGGAAGTATTTCTGTTTATTTACATCCATAAATTTTCTATTTATTTATTAGATAAACATTGATGTGGTTTTAATTATGGCTGAATAGTTTTATCATAAAACTATTATAAAATAAAAATAAAATATTAGTAAACTCTCTTTAATCAACAAAATAAGTTACAAAATGACTGATATTGAAATCTTATACAGAATTAATATTAATATTACAATATTATAGGCTACACCTGCAAAAGGTCTAGCACCTCACTTGTATATAAGCTCTTTTTCTTTTGTGGAAGTTTCTGAAGACTTGTTTTAATGGGTCTGAACTTAGCATGAGTCTACGAATTAAATCGGCGTTTGTTAACGCCCGGGACATTTTTTTGATCTCGTCGATATGCCTTGATGTTTTATTGTTAATTTCTGCTGCCTCTTCGGAAAGTTCCCTAATCGATAATATTGCATTTTGAATAATCTCGGGACCATGAAGAAGTACTTTGTACTTCTATAACTAAGGAAGCAGGAAGATCATACCACTGATATTCATCAAGCAAAAGTCGTGCTCTAAAGCATATTTCCTAAATTTATCTACATTCGTATTGTAAACAGATGTCAAAGCTTGTAAAATAACAGAACAACGGGCGATCAAGTTCTTATTTAACCCGGTAATTTCAGCAGCTACAGCTGAATTCATGAAAAATTTTCTCGCGGTATTACCGTCGATTGATGTCCCACTTCCGCCACTTCATGGTTTTATCAAAAATTAAACCTAATTTAAAAACTAGGTTTAGGTAATTGATTAAATTTATTTTGAATAGATTTTTTTCTTTCCGCGAATAGTATTTTGTTTTCATCTTTAATATCGCAGAAAAATATACAATATCATAAGTGCGGCGGGGTGATGGTTGTTGTGGTTCAATTTGGAAGATGCCTTTATTTAGCAGCGACCTGCTATTAGATGTATGGAATGATCTGAAAATGTATTTTCTGTTGTATATCATCAATTCATCATCAACTGCAGTTGATGATGAATTGATGATATACAACAGAAAATACATTTATGTAGTCAGAAAATAGTTTCAGCGGTGTTCCCGTAATTCCTATAGTCTCTAATTTATTTAGAAGGACAGGAACGGACACTGTGTCGAAGGCCTTGGCTAAATCAAGGAAGACTCCTAGGGTCTGGTTTCCTTTGCCGAGTTCTTCTGAAATATAATTGGTTAGGTTATGCACCGCGTCGGCTGTGGATAATTTGGCTCTAAAACCAAATTGCGCAGGGGATAAAAAGTTATTGTTTTTTAGATAGTTAACTAGTCTACTGTTTATAATTTTCTCTAATATCTTTGATATAGAGGGAAGTAACGATATTGGCCTATAATTATTAACTAAAAATGGCTAGCCATTTCCCAACTATGTTGAGGTCGGCTTCCAGTCTAATCCAATTAAATTACTGGGTAACACGATAAACCTTGGTAAGATTGGTTGTCAGACTTTCGACAACATGCAACGACGGTCAAAGATCCAGGAATGACAGCTGGAAACAACGGCTTAACGCGCTTTCCGAGGCACGGAGGGGTCTTGGTATGTAAAGATGGTCTGATATACTTAGCTTCGAGCCCCCTTCTCTGTTAGGTGTATGTTCGAGCAAAAATATGAATAGTGAGACTGGCTGCCCAAGACTTCGTCGCCCTAACTTTTTAAAACAACTGAAGATCGTGCAGATGTCGTGCAGATTCGTTTTTCCACCGTCTCATTATGTGATGCTGTTGTTACATACATGTGGAGCGATGTAAAGGGTGATAACAGTGACGTTTTACATAATGCTTGCTTCCGTTCACAGCCATGTAATTCGTGCTACTATGTATGATAACTGATAAGTTACATTGATATAAAACTGTCTTTTGTTTCCTAGACAGCTGCGTCTATCAAATAGGTACGGTATTTTGCGTTTTGGGGAAAAAAATTACATCGTTCTCACATGTATAATTTTTGCTTGAATGCTGTAACCAATATTTTCATTTAATAAAAACTATTTCCAGAAAAAAAAAAAACAACCGACTTCCGAAAAAACACTGTAAAGTGAAAAATATCTTTAATTTCGGAAGTCGGTGACTTTGGATATGTATTTAAATTTTTTGTAGCCTTCTGAATTTAAAAGTTACTTTCACTTTATACTTAGTGTTTTTTCGGAAGTCGGTTGTTTTATTTTTTGGAAAAAGTTTTTATTTTTCACTTTTTAGTTACAGTACTACTCCACACCAATTCGTAATTTCATAATCCTTGGGGTCAATATAGTGTTTTTTTTGGAAGTCGGTTGTTTTTTTTTTTTGAAAAAAGTTGTTATTTTTTACTTTTTAGTGGTTCACATGTGCTTACCCCTTCACAGCATCCCGACGTGATGTTATGTTATGAACTGGTGTAAACAATAGACAGACATGAGATTTCAGCAATTCCAGTCCATTTGCTAACATTTATTGAGGAGTTCCGTTGCCTATCACCGAAGTTCTTCATCAGATCTTCACCAAATTGAAATGGGACCACTCCGAGAAAGTACTCTTCCAAAAACTATCCAAATCGCTTCAAGTGTGCCTTTAAAATTTGAAGAGTTCTCTCTATTTCTCCACGATCCCATCATCAGATCCTGACTTGATGATCATGTGACCACCTGGGAAGTATACCCTTTCAAAAAAAAAAAATCCAAATTGGTCCAGCCATCCTCGAGTAATCGGGGAACATACATAAAAAAAAAGAAAAACCAAAAACAAAAAAAAGGGTTCCAACGAATTGAGAACCTCCTCCTTTTTGAAGTCGTATACTTGCAACTGTGTATGGTTCAGTGCTTCAACTCGTTTCGACAGCACCATTGCACTTGACTCGTCATTTGTCGAAACGCCTTTTATAGCTTTTGCTAATTGAGTTTCGAAGCCAAGGCTCAAGTTGTGATGGGCTTAGTTCTACCACTTCCGACGCATTTTCGGTCGAAGAAGTTGTGGTGGCGGGGTAACGACGATTATATTCCCTTTCAGCATATCCGATAAAAATGTCTTGTTATTATATTATCAATGAAGTAGTTACTTTTATTGTGCATGAAATTGTCGGGGCTGTTCAAGTATTTTAGCAGCGATATTAGAGGCGTATTACGGTGCTCTGATATTTTAAATTTAAGTGAATTTAATAATTTGAGGGTCAAAAGATCATTGATACTCTCTAATATTTTTAGCAACGTGTGTATTATAGCCTCTGCAGTCAATAAATTGGCATCTTGCCTACTCAATGCCTCTACTGCAAGCTTCGTTGGTGTTAATATCATCTGCAGTTTGTTGTGGCACTGTAATATTATCTTCATTCCATTTGTATGAGTTTCTAAATCTATCAGTGCCTTTTTGATATATATTTTTTATTTCTAGAAACGTTCAATCATCGTCAGCATTAATTTTCATCTTGTTTTGACATCGAGTAACAAAAATAGTTCTACTCCAAATTCGGTTACTACATGTTTTTGCAGTGCTATTGTTTTTAGAGGAGTCTTTCTGAAAAATGTAATGATCGATCGGGTCTCAGTTATCATTTTGTTTCTGTCGTCAATAATTTGCGGTCTAGGCTCTTCATTAGATATATTAGAGTCATCGTCGTTACCAGTGCTGGCCTCATCCGAGCTGCTGTGTTCATGATCGCTATCCAAGGCATTCCTAGCAGCTGTAACTTTAGACTGTTTTTTGCAAAATGTATCACATCGGAGTGCAGACTCCGATCCAAACTCGGCTAGAGTCAAAACACGAATGAACGTGTATAAAACGACGCCACCAGCGATTACCGCGAGATCAAAGGATGCCACTGCACTTTGCCCCGCGCCGCCTCGCCACCACCACCGCGCGTTTATGAGCCAAACAGCAAAGGCAAATAGTTTTATTTTATTATTTTATAGACTCAAATATGATTTCTCGAGTTCTCGACTTTTCTCGGGCTTAATTTCCCGGGAACAAAGCTCAACGACATCCCGGGAATTTTAGGCGCAGAAATTCCCAGGAATAAACCCTAGCAGCAGCCTGGAGTTTGAATTTGTACCCTTTTCATGGCAATAGGGACTCGCCTACTATTACGACATGGAACTTAAACATAACTAGTGCAATGTGGGTGAACTATAGGCACAGGTACACCTCTGTTGAACCCTTTGGGAAATACATGTGGAACTTATCAGTAGCAGCCCGGAGTCTGTATTAATTGTTCACGGTTGATGGCTTTAGGCTCGCCCCATGTTACATGGGACTTGAGCTGATGAAATTATGGGTGAAATAGGTGGACATCTGCCTATTTCTTCGAGGATCACATGCGATATGTTGTTTTATCATAATAATAATTATTCTTAGACCATTTCGACCTACTGGTATATTTAAATAAACTTCCTATTAATTTACAAGTAATATTACCATAGAAACAGTTAGAGCTCGTCCGTGCGCCTCTGACCCTGTTCCCACGACGCATCACTTTCGGTTTCTGCCAGACGTTACAATCACGACCTCTAGTGATGTACCTAGGTAAGTGGCGTCATCGTAACTAAGTATCGATTTTACTTCAATAAATCGATAGTTCTGTTTGTGACGCTAATGAATGAGAAACCATTCAATGGGATTAAATTAATTTAGGGGGTTGTATTGATGATTTCAATGATTATAATTCTGTAAATACACACGTGCTACAGTCGCAAATCTTATTTTAATCAACATAAAACCTGATACTGAACTACAAATTGCAAAAAAACGCAAGATAATTTGAATTCTGCGGCTACTCTGGCGCTTCCACCTTATACTGAGAGGTCCATTGCTTCATATGTTCGAAAAATGTGTTTGCTCACCGACGTAAATAACCCATTGAATATTGTCGAACTGTCAAAATGAAACAGATTATGATTGATCGTGTGTTACGCAATTAGGGCGCTGATCCCACCGTCTCTTTTCAAATGTGGCGTGAGTGAAATTATTTTTGCGTTTGATCGTGCATACAACATGTGTGGTTTAATAGCTGTTACAATAAGGCAAGAGGTACTTATTTTACATAACTTATCTTAGAATTGATGAAACTAGATGTTATTGCTAGATATTAAGGTGACGGAGACTTTAGCGCATATGATATTTATTTAAGCAAATTTTTATTGAGATGGTATTCAGTTAATATAATCTTTATATATATTAACGAACAAAAGAAACTTCTTATAAAATGTATGTTAATTCAAATGAACAGTCGCTTCAGTCCATGACACACGAATCCATGACTAAGTCTTCGATGACACTGGATGTTTGCTGCTCAATGTAGCGTGTCTTCTCACTTTCGTCTGATTTTGGAATATTGACATCGTTTTCTTCGAGCGATTCATAGGCAAGTAGGGTTGCCATATGTGTCTAAAACAAAATCTACTAAATTTTGTAGAAAATCCAAAAAGGTACAGAATAAATATTGCTGACGTAATCACCATCCAGAGTCCCCCCCCCCCCACCCCCCATGTCATCAAAAATAAGCAAAGCAAAAACTCCCCCGCCTCCCTATAGTGCTTACGTAATACTTGAATGGCCCCTTTTTCAGTTATCTAAAGAACAAAATTGCGCAGTATTGAAACTCACCTGTGATAGTAACAATAATATGGGTCACTCAAATATGCTCATGCTTACAGAAGAATGCAAGTCAATTATTCAATAAATAATAACGTTTACAAACAATGTCGATGTAGCGGACGAAGTGGTCACAACACTAGCGTTGTGACTCCATTGATAGATCACCGAGTTCACGACTCTGCCTAGACATAGCCGATATCAGTTACTAATAGGTTAACCACATTTAAAACTCAACGCAGGACAATTAATTTCAATATTATTTTGTCTAAATTCGCTATCAGGGCCGAAATAACTATAAAATGTATTTATTGTATATGCCTAGGAAGCACGGGCACTATTTTTACATTATGTCATTTTTTTCTCTGTATTTTGAGCTCTCAGTATTGAGACGAGCATTGAGAATCCAACAGAACGCATCCCAGCACGTCAAGAAAACACATTATTACATTTTCATCCCTACGCGTTACGCAGAGCGTTGATAATCCAGTGCCCGAAAAATATGCGTCAACTCATCAGAGTAAACATAACAACAAATTTTTGTGTCATTAAAATATAAACAACACCATTCATTTTATGAAAAATAAAGGATCTTTGGGCGTCTATAAAAATAATAAAAAAATGTCCGTTTTCCAAACTATTCCTTTTCCTAAGCCCTAAACCATTAGGGAAATTTATAATTAACTATCTTCTGCCCGCACAAAGTCGTGGGCAGAAGATAGTTAATTATAAATTCGCGTCAAATTTCTTGCCCCTGGACGCACCCCGTCACTCGCCTCACATGCCCGTGCGAGTACTTCGCGTTCAAGCAAACAAACAAACAAACTCTTCAGCTTTATTATTAGTATAGATTATTTTGCTGCGATGTTATTTTAAATATCCCTTTTAGATATCTCCTAAGATATTAACTGAAATCGAATGATGTAAAGGGCAATTTTGTTTTAAATTAAATACTTGTGATGAATAGCGCATTTAATTGGAAAAGGATTAATATCATATTTTAAAAACACCTTCACAAATAATGCATTATTTTAGAACTAATTTGGCTATCATAAAAAAGGTTATAGTGGGCCAACCTTAAAAGATAGACATATTATTATGCTGTCGCGGACTTTTTTTTAGAACTTTTAAAGAGGAACAATTCTGTCATATGTGATTTTCGTTTACGCTGCGCACGCAGCGGAAGCTCTGAAAAGGAAAAGAAAACCCGCGATTAAAAAAAAAATTTCATTGGTGCTCCGCTCCTTTTGGTTTTAGCGTGATGATATATAGTTTATAGCCTTTCTCGATAAATAGGCTATCTAACACTGAAAGAGTTTTTCATATCGGACCAGTAGTTCCTGAGATTAGCGCGTTCAAGCAAACAAACAAACTCTTCAGCTTTATTATTAGTATAGATATATAACATATAATATAAATATAAGTATGGATATATTATTAATAAATAATATATATATATGTATAGATATAGTGTAGATGATGTATTCTCCTATAATTGGAACGCACACTTGTATGTGTCCCTGTTCTATGTTTGAAATCGGATAAATAAGTAAATAACGAAATATGTACAGCGAAAATTAATCTTGCCGATATACAATGTGTTTTTTTATATCCCATAACTCTAGGGTTATATTCTATAAAAAAAATCATCCATCATAATTAATTTAGGTCAACAATTGTTGACCAGCGTGCATTAATAAAAATAAAGTATTTTAAAAATAAAAGATTCTCCACTACAAGCTTACACCAAATAAGTGATTTTCTCTCTGTAAAGAAACTCTATGTAGCCCAAACCATACTAAAAAAACACAAAACCCTACCTTATAATGATAACATAAAATCTAAAAGAACAAAAGATTTAGTTGTCCAAGTTCCCCAAACTAAAACTAAATTTGCATGCAAGCAGTTCAATAAACGCTCTACTTACCTCTATAACAAAATTAACAAACATGTCTATGTATATAATAAAAGTTATCACGAGTGTAAAAAATTATAATAAGTAGACTGGATAAAACCACTTACCTATGAGGAAACCGAGGCACTCCTGGAACACGTTGAGTAGCCGAAATATATCACTTAATACGTATACACCATAACTAAAATATCACATACCATACCACAACACACCTCTTTACACACACAACATACCACACCACACCACACCACGCCACGTCATACCACACCACACACCTCACACCACACCACGCACCATGCCATACATCACACCACATCGCGCGCCTCACCACTTACCACACAACACCGCACTACTTACTACACCACATTATACACTACATCACATGCACTAAATGGGAATAAGTTTTATAAGCTTTACTTTTACTGTTTATAATTTGAAATGCAACTTTACTTACATACTTTTATTTTATTTTTAATTTTTACTTAAGATTAATTGTAGCCTAAATACAGAAAAATGTACTTACATTGCATATTTATCCTTAAGGTACGCTATATTAACTCAAGTTAGTACAAGTGTAGGTACGATAACGATGTGAAAGAGCGGAGCCTTCTAATACAAGCATCGTTGCTTAAAAGGAGGCTCCAAACACGTTTAAATGTATTGTAATTTTCTATTCGTCACAATAAACTATTTTGTATTTTTGTATTTTGTATTTGTAATTGTCACCCGTATGACGAATCTTTACTTTTACGACGCTGCCAAATTACCGTACAAAATACTAACACTAGACTCTCCATGTGTGAAGGTATCTAAGTTTCATTGATTAACACAAGTAATTCATCTTCATTCAAACCAAATTCATATTTAAAGCTAAAAAATGCGACGCTGACATATTTCACATAAAGATGTTTTTCATTAATAATCGTGACTTAGTCGAATTATTTTTGAAAAACAAAAACAAAAAAAAAATTGATATAATAATTCATATGCCAGTTGGTTCTTTGATATGGTCTCATTCATACCCATTACCCTGGAGTTATGGGATATAAAAAAACACCTTGTATAGGCAAGGATAAATCCTCCAAAACTCAGACGGATGGTAAGCGTACTAACAATAGAACGAGTTTTAATGGTGAATTATACTAATAGGCACTTTTGTAATAGGAGTACTGAACCACTGGGCAATTTCGATTACATAAAACAAAAAAATTATAAAGTATTATTGCTGTAAATCTATGTTTTTATCTGAGAATTGAGTACCTACGTAACTATTCCTAAAGTGAGTTAAATTATACGGTTTATCAGATTACTACACTATTTTATTTATTAATGTTCTCGGTAATGATAGGTCAATTTCATCTTCACTATTGTACAAGTGCCTTATGGCTGGTTTCTGGCATGACTGATCCCTTTCTCCGTGGGTGTCGTAAAACAAGCCTAAGGAATACAAGATGAAGAGAGTAATTGAGGAAAGGCATTGCCTCTTAATAGGCAGACCACAATGAGGACAGCCGTCCTGCTTGACATTAACAATAATTTTAACGTGGCCATTAGCATTACTTAGCTGCATTTTATAGAATCAAGTTCTTCCAACTTAACAGACAGCTGTGCTGCTGGGGAGTTTGTTGCGCCACTTCTTCTTCCCAGCTAAAGCACTAGGAAGTGGTGAAGGGCGGCCGTTTTGGGGGACTGTCTTATGTAATTTTGACGTTCAAAAAGTGCTGACTCTCAGCCTAGTTTGAATAAATGACTTTTGATTTTGACTGGAAGCCTACCTCAACATAATTGATAAAGGCTAGGTTGATGAATGCCCTACCAGGATATCGACCGCAGGTTCCCACGGTCAACATTTGCGCTAATTTTGAAGCTGTGCAGTGTGTGAGTCGACTTTTCCAACACGAATGTGCCAGTAGTAGCCCGGATTGTGTCTACTAGGTACCTACGTACCTACTAGGTATGACATGGGAACATAATATGGATGGACTATGGATTTCTTATATAAATCTGCCTACCCATTCGGGAAAAAACAGGCGTGATGTGAACATGACTATCTATTCCTAATTGTTAATAATAATACCTACATTGAAAGTGACAATGCAGCACTAGCTTGGGTGGGTATTACAGCGACATCTCTTAGTAAGTACACACAACACATTTGATTAAGTTTCCGGACATATACAATAGATGGCAGCACGACGTGTATAAATGTACTAAGTAAGTCAACCTCTAAAAGAGTTATTATGAATTAAAACTGTCTAAACGGTACTAAAAATCGTACTCTCATGTTTTGTTAAGATTATTTATTGCCAAGCCTAAGCATATTATTATGTCATAAATCTTGTATGGTTGTCAAAAACGCAAAAAAAATATTGGACCTCATTCCAATCGTTTTAGAATAACTAACTAGACTAGAGGCATTCTCATTCTGGTAATTTTTTTACGACCAGTCCTAATTACTGGTCACATAAGTTATAAACTACGTACAATTAGAGACGTGAGGAAATCAGTAACATAGCATGAGTGACGTATTATCGCAAAAGTATGTAGGTCACAGATAGTGTTCCATAATTTCAACATTATCATTCAAGTTTCCGTAGTGTAGCGGTTATCACGTGTGCTTCACACGCACAAGGCCCCCGGTTCGATCCCGGGCGGAAACAGTTGCTTTTTTTTAAGCTCCATTAAATTACTAGCAGAATAAATGTTTGACGGCTAGTTTACCTTTACACGATACGGTAATAAGTTGTTACTTGTCGTAAAAAGACGCCTTTTTAAAGCAAGCCGCAATACGTACCTAAGGTAAGATTTTTTTCCTATAGGCGCTAGCACTTGCCATTTCTTTATTTCTAACCGCGTTCGAAAATGGAGTGGTCGGTTAGTGGATGAGTGACATCCTAGACATATGGAGTCCCCTCCGTCCTGCCTCGGAAAGCACGTAGGTATGTTAGAACGTCACGGGCGCGAGCCATAGTACCGTCAAACGGAATGAATACGTATGCAAAGGTGAATCGAGACGAAACTTTAAAAGGGATTTTAACATTGAAATAATTATAATTTGTAGGCAAAAAGGACTCTAATGTCTTTCTTGTATTATAATTAACAATTATGTGCCCTTGTTCGCAACAAGCTTTTATTAATTCAACGTTAAACTTCATTGAAAATTTTGGTTTCGATTCACCCTGTTTGCAGTATGCTCGAATTGTAGGGACCAGCACTCGGATGGGACATGGACGCGGCACGGTGTAACATATCAACTGATTATTGTAAAATGTTTATACATTTTTGGACCCGTGCCTCGCCCGCGCCTCGTACTTACATGGCACGGCTCGCATCCGGTACAATCTATCAAATAGTCTCGGCTGTCATTTGTGGGTCTTTGACAGTCGTTACGGGTAGTCTTCAACCCAAAAGGCTGACAACCATTATTAAAAAGTGTCATGTATGGTTTACCAATTTATTTGGCAAGAGGGGGCCCGAAACGTTCAATTGCAATCAATTGTAATTGTAACAATATTGTCAATTGCATTCAGTGACGCTTAATTTGTGCATCGATGTGTATTATTCATGTAAAAATTTACAATTTCAACTTATCTTTTCGGGGACCCTTTACAGTAATGGCCGTTTTTACAATAGTCAATGGGGTAATTGCTTTACCCACTAAAAATAGAAATGGCTTTCATTTTGTCAGTTCAACAACATTCATTGCGTTAAGTATTTACGTTATTATTTATGTTGTTTTTTCGAACATAAAAAGCAATGATTTTGATTTTGATTTTGAATGGATTACAAATAACTTTAAAAATCATTCAGTTTCTGATAAATAGTGTGCTACGCGATTAGGATGCAGATAACCTATAAATCTCAGTCAGTCTGACCGGATGCAGTTGAATACCAGTATTTTACATGCAGCGCCTGCCTATCTGACCTCCACAACCCAGTTACTGGGTAACACGAGTAAGACTTTCGGGCTTCTAACGACCCGTAACGACTGACAAAGATCTACGAATGACAGCCGGGACGTGTTTTAACGTGCTTTCCGAGGCACGGAGGGGACTTAGTATGGAAAGATAGTCACCCATCCACGAACCAACCACCGCAAGGGTAGCTTAACCTGATCGATCGACCAGTGCGGATTAAGCCAGTATAATATACTAACTAATGAGCAGTTTTCAAGTTTTTCTAGCTATTTCAATTGAATTCAATAAACCACTGTATTTTTTAATAAATGTTAACATGTGTTTGCTAAGTTCGACATTGGCTGCAAGATAAATCATGGCCATTCTAGATCATGACGTAAATACACTCTACAATGACGTGCAAAGTAATTTAAAGTTTGCTTAAAAAACTGACCAAGTGCAAGTCAAAATTGCTGCACTCGAGGATACATAATTGACTACATCTTTAATTTATTTCTTTTAGTATAAAACAAGGCCAATTACATTTGTTAAAGACACAAACAATAAGTTAAGTAAGAATAAGGAAAAGTACATAACTACCTACTTGACAGTCATACGCTCATCTCACAATACTGCAAACATACTGACAAGATCTTCTTCCATATACGCCAACATAATGTGATGGCCGGCTTAGCGTCCAAGAGAGCCTTAAGAGGAACCTAGTCGCGGGCCCGAACTCACTGATGGGCCTGGCTAAAATGCACGCTGTCACACCAGGCATCGTGTCCGACAGAGATAGTATAGGTTATGAGCAGTTACAAGCTAGTCTATACGCACAACATTATTGAGTGAGATGCAGGATCATTTATAGTACAACAGGCACGTAAAAAATTAAGAACATTCCTTCGAAAGATCGGGTTTTATGAAAAAACCACTACATAAATCAATGACCAATAAAGTTTATTGAACTTTTTGATATTTGAGCTTTGTCGGTACCGACTTGGTTTTTCAGATTTTATACTTCTTTTATTAATTAAACACGCCCAAAGTTAGGTTAAATTAGCAAGAAAAACTAATATTTGTTGGCTCCTAACTTTTTAATGGCTTTTTATTTTAGTATTCTGTTTCCGTACAGACAATATTAACAATGAGACAAAACCATACCATGTTTAATTTTTGATGTACATTGTCGAAGAGTGGAGTAATACACTCCCGAATTTTGTATGGGAAAAATTTGGACTAGATTCACCTTAAGTGCAGAGTGTGCGACGGCCATTAGACCAGAGACATACATACAATAAGATCTGAAATATCGGTACATCATCATCTGCCCAGCCTTTTCTGCTATGCCATACATTTTGACCGCGTATGGCGTAGGTATTGCATTTTTCTATGAACAGCTAATTTTTTTTTGTATAGCTGACGAAAAATTTCCACGCTAGGGGGTCTAGAATAATATGCTTAATTCATGGCTACAATTTGCGCACTGGTTAAAAATGTATCCTGTATAATAGTACATTATGATATAAGTGCGGTAATTTTCAAAGCGCACGTATGTCATACGACGTTTTATAACATATTTGCGAGGAAATAAATAAAACTCGGACTTTCTTAAACGAATAAATCTTTAATCACTTGTTAAAGCAGTTAGAAAAATTTGAACACTTTGTAATATTGATTATTAACTTGTTCACAAATTAGCGATGCGCGCGCATCGGCCCTTTTTTTTAAGGCAAAGGAACAAAAACAGCCAGTAATACTAATAAAGTAAATTAGTGTTTTTTTGTTTTTGTTACAGATAAATGGTTGTAATTTATCGTCAAAACTAATTAAATCAAAGAATTAAATGTTATTTTTTTATATTTTATCTCTCAAAGTTAATTTTGTTCATAAAATGTTGACCACTTTTCTGACATAAAAACTCTTTGCTAAGATTTTAAAAACTACCGTTCGTTTTAGACGGAGCATCTTGATAAACCGTGCGTTTTACCTTATTAAAAAGAAACTCGTGCGTTTTACATTACAACTAGCTTTTGCCAGCGGCTTCGCCCGCGTGGAGGTCGGTGTATTATACATATAAACCTTCCTCTTGAATCACTCTGTCTATTAAAAAAACCCGCATCAAAATCCGTTGCGTAGTTTTAAAGATTTAAGCATACATAGGGATATAGGGACAGAGAAAGCGACTTTGTTTTGTACTATGTAGTGATAACGCACAAGTACGTAATGACATACATTACGATATTGAAATTGGTGAAATAAGAGACTTTACGAGCAAATTTATTATAAACTATATAACACGTCGATATTTTGCGTCAATGCAAGGTTCTATGTAGATTTCATAAAACGTAACATTTAATATAATAATAATAATAAAAAACTTTATTGACACAGAAAAACACAGTTAGTTTAAAACTAAACAAATCAACAAATCTTAAACTAAACAAATCTTTAAATTAATCAGTATTACAATGTTAAATCAGTGAACTGTGTGTTAACATTTCTAAATGAATCCTAACGTCTAAACTAGGCCGAGCCTGTATCTTAGACGTTAGTTAGTTCCCGTGGTAAAAACGGACATGACTTTAAAAATTTTCATTACAAAAAAATAAAACGTTAAAAAATGTTCTTAACTCAAACTAAAGTGTGGGTATAAATAGGTAAGTTATATTTGAGCGTAAGTAAACAAGAACAATTTTTTATTTGTACCGTACTCTTCTAAATCAAAAACTGACACCACAAAAACTATGAACCTAAGCAATAATAAAATATATAATAGATTTCTGTTTAAGTGCGTTTCTTCTTATAATAAATAGATGTTATTGATGATAATTATGAAAATTTAAATAATTTAATTTGGTCGTCAGTACGATTTATTTAAATGCAAGTAGAATTTTATTTTAAAATTTCGAATAAATTTTCTACATCATCATAGCTTTGCAACTTGAGCCAGGATATTAAAGCCTTCTTACTTAAGTGGTTGTTAAGTGGGTACATTTTAATAATTTTATTAAGCCTGTTATAAAGCATTGGCCCAAGAAAACATTGAAATTTTTCAATAAATGCTGTTTTAAAGGAAATTGTGGGACATATCCTGTCTAGGCGCCTGGCAGTCAATGTTCCTTTATAATTATGCTTGAGTTTACGGTGTTGGGACATTACGGTTTCTTTAACGAATAGCTGTCTAACACTCAAAACACCCCATTCAGAGTACAGGTTGACAGTGGGATACCTAAAGGGTTTGAAATTAATTACTTTTAGCAAGGCTCGTTGTGCACGTTCTAGTTTAATTAGATGGGTTTTTCGAGCGCCTCCCCAAGACGTAATGCCGTATGTTAGGATTGATTGTGCTAGAGCATAATAAACAGTTTTGAGGAGCGCAGCATCAGCCACGTGCCTCAGTATCTTGAACACATATATTAATTTTCTTGTTCTCCCCGCTAGAAGATCAATATATGGACACCACGTCAATTTTTCATCAAGGAGAATTCCAAGATATTTAACTGTTTTAACCCTGTCCAGAAAATTACAGTCGCATGCACTTCCCTGATTCGTGTTTTGGCAAGAATGAATTCTAATTTTAATACTTAGTGCTGTTTTTAATGAGTGTTCTGTATTTGCAAACGTGATGAATTTAGTTTTGTTTATATTTAGAGTAAGCATATTTTGACTAAGACAACTTGCTATCTTTTGAAGACCCATTTCGGTGTAATGTCTTACTTCATCCCAAGAAGTACCATGGAAGATTAGGGCTGTGTCGTCAGCAAAAGTAAATATTTTGCAGTTTTGTATTACTAACTTACATAGGGTATTAATATAAATAAGGAAAAGCGTTGGACCGAGAACGCTTCCCTGGGGCACACCAAATATTATTTGTGCGTCAGAACTAGAAATACCATTTATCGTAACTCGCTGTGATCTATTATTCAAATAGTCTATGAACAAATCCAGTACCCTTCCCCTAATACCAATTTCTTCCATTTTGTTAATTAAGATAGGGATAGAGACCGTATCGAAAGCCTTAGCGAGGTCTAGGAATACCCCAATGCATTTATATTTGCTATCAATATGAATAGCTACAAGGTTAGTAAGTTCCGTAACTGCCTGCGCTGTGGACCTGTTGGCTCTAAATCCAAACTGATTATGGGCTAAAACATTTTGTTTTTCTAGGTACATCAGTAATCTTTTATTTATAATCTTTTCTAGGATCTTGGACAGCACAGGCAAGACTGAAATAGGACGATAATTGCTTACGCAGTCCCTGCTTCCCGCCTTGTGAATAGGGTGAACGACTGATATTTTAAATGCATTAGGAAAGACACCGGTTTGAATAGAAAGGTTTATAATACGCGTCATAAGTGGTACAATAATGTTCTTCATCATTTTGATTAACTTTGTAGAAACTCCATCCCATCCCACTGCGCTGTCAGTTTTTAAGTTAGAAATTATTGATTCAACTTCTTGCTCAGTTGCTTCTAATATGACCATTGAGTTAACTGGCGGTGTAGAGAAATCTTCTATTTGAGCGGTACTTGGAATTATTTTGCTTGCCAGCTCTCCAGCTATACTAGTGAAATAGCGGTTTATTTCCTCCAATGATAATTCTGGGGTATTTCTTATTTTAAGGAGATCTAATGAAGGTGTTTTTGCAGTATCTCTGTTAGTAATGTTGTTAATTATTTTCCATTTAGTTTTTGGGTTTTTAGCATTTTTATTTAGCTCATTTTTAAGATAATTCCGTTTTAGACGTTTTAACAGGTCATTGCAAAAGTTTCTGTATCTATTGTAGGTTACGGCAAGGATAATGTTTTTGGGTTCATTTTTAGATTTTATGTGCATGCGATCACGATTTCTAATGCAACGAACTAGACCAGGGGTGATCCACGGTTTGACGCAGTGTAATCTTTTAGGTGTCAGTAGTTTCAGGGAATTTTTTATCAGTGATGTGTTTAGGATACTAAGCAACTGTTGAGTAGACCAATGAACGTCTCCCGACTCCAAAATATCATGGAAATCCACTAACCTTAGGTCTGAAAGGATTGCTTCGTAATTTACTTTGGTAATAGTCATATTTTTTATGGGTTTAGTAGTATATTCTAGAGCAATGCAGGAAAGAACCGGGGAGTGGTCGGTTATTACAGACTGCAGAACAAGTGTAACTGTAGAGAATTTAGACTTGATCATAGCATGATCTATGCAATTATTTCCTCTTGTGGGATATAGATGGCCTGGCAAGAAGCCATGGCAGGCTAGTAAATTTAGGTAATCCACCGAGTTTCGATCTTCATTGTTAGGTTTCACATCTATGTTAAAATCACCCATAATAATTATATTACTACGATCACAGTACCTTTTTAAAAGTGTGTCCAGGGAAATTATAAAGTTATTTATATTTGGCTGTGATGGTGACCGGTAGATACCTATAACGATAGTATCCGAGTTTATTTCTATAACTAGACAGGTAGCATCAATTAAGGGAATTTCTGCCACTGAACAACTGAGCCCTACCCTTGTGTAAGCTACGATACCATCATTTTGATTTCGATTCCTTTTTGTATAATGAGTCTCGTAGTTCTTTAGGGATGGAAAAAAAATAGCTTTGGAATTCCATGATTCGGTTAGGATAAGTATTTCACATGACATTTCAAGTCTAGATAGAAGGACTTCCAGCTGACCATAATTTTTAGTGATACTTCTTATATTTTGGGTTAATATTTTTAAATTATTGTTGGTTGTTATATTAGACGACAATAGGAGTGAGCCCAATTCCGGCTCACAGAAAAAAGATGGCCCTGCAGATATTTTGTCTATGTTATGTATTAGATTATTATTAAATGTAGAATCGAATTTTGTTTAAGAACTACCAATGACGCGACCACATTAATTATTATTATTTTGAACAGCCATAATAAAATGATGGGGCTTAAGTAGAAGATATCGATAAGAATACTTATAAATCGCAAAAAATGATGAACAATATTACAAGAAATACAAAAATGAATAACCAAGTAGTACGGGGAACATGATAAAAAACAACTTAACAAATCAGAAGCTAAATAAAGTGGTAAAATTAAAACTAATCAAGAATTAGGTCGATTAAAAACTAAGAATAACGGTGATATCAAAACTAACCCTAGTCATATGAGGTTTCGGAGACTCGCTAGTTGTGATTCATCTTTGACTGCGATACGAGTCGTTTCAGTATCCTTACGGAGATATATTTTGCCATTAGTAGTCCAGCAGAACTTATATGCTCTAGTCTTCGCTACGTCTCTTGCGAGGAAGAATAGACGACGGCTTTTACTAGTTAAAGCCTCCGAAATATAAATTGGTGACTGTTGCCCTGTGAATCCTATATCAGCCGCGTTCAGACATTTATCTGGGTGTTGTTTCCTGTAGGATTTGATTCCTTGTAAAATGTCGTTTTTCAATATGACAGATGTAAGATCAGCAACTATCGTGCCTTTTCCCGTCTTTGCATTTGTTCTGAAAACATCTCTTATGGCTGTTTCTTGTACGCTCACATCAAGGGCTTTACAGGTATTTTGGACGATTTTACAGAGATCCTTTTTTGATTCCGATTCAGATAATATTGGTACATTTCTTAACTCGATGGTGGATGATTTTGAGTTTCTCTGGATATCTTCCAGTGATGATTCCAGCGTAGCTATCTTAAACAGGTGTTCCTTGCGTTCACCCTGTAGCTCTTCGACTTTTTTCCGCATGTCTTCATACTGTTTATTTAGAAAAGAAAGACTTTTATCAATCTCCTCATTTGTATGCTGTATTTCAGCGTTCTGCTGCTTTATTTCAGCAACCTCAGAGATCAGTTTATTTAGCAGAGTGTTTTGGGATTCTTTCCATTCATCCAGCATGTTCTTAATTTCATCTTTAAAGGAAGAAAGTTGATCCTCCCTTAATTGCCGCTCTTCACTTGATTGTCACTCGTTATTTGATTTCCGCTGTCTTTTATGGCAGCGCTGGGATATAAAAGATGGTGTAGAAATATCAGGAGCAATATTTGCGACATCAGAATCAGATAGGGTATGTTGCAAGCCACTTCTTACAGGCGATCTGATCACTTTGGACATTTTGACACTTTTTTTTTTTGTCCTAAGTTCTCACTTACTGTGGTCGATAAGCTGACGTGCGACGACAGCTAGCTTTGTCCTGCTCTAACAGAAATTCCTTTCGCACACTACCACTTGATGTTACTTCACGCCTAGTACTCCTAATTCACTTGAATCGAATTATTTAATTGCTACAAAGATAATTCCGAGGTAAACGTGCACACGTCTTAACTCCAATGCTGCCGGGGGGGAATTTAAATTAGACATTTTGCACATTACCTGTTTAATGTTGCTTTGTCAAAATATTGTAATTCGATTAATTAAAGTGTATTCAATCGTAAAGGGTTCATAGCTAAGTAAAAACCACGTTTGTTAATTGTAGGTTAGGCTACACTTGAGGTCGGTTCGTGGATGAGGACTATCAATTTCATACCGAGAGCCGATACCATTTCGAGGCGCCGTGAGGACCGTGCCTCGAAATGGTCCCGGCTGTCATTTGCTGATCGTTCATTGTCAGGTGCACAAAGGCTGACCACGAGAGGTATCGTGTACCCAGTAACCAATGGGTTGTGGAGGTCAGATAGGCAGTTGCTCTATATAAAATACTACTTTGAGCTGCATCTGGTTAGACTGGAAGCCGAACTCAACATAGTTGATAAGATGATGCCTGCGCTTCTATGATTCAAGATCTAGATAACTAAACGAGATTGACACTTCCCTGTGTTCCTTCCTTGTGCAGTAGTTATTTATAGAAATATGATTAGACATTTGGACATTAAATGACACAGATTGATAAATAATATTTCTAAACTAGCTTTTGCCCGCGTGGAGGTCGGAAATTATCCCACCGGAACTTACTACTGGGGTAAAAGTATCCTCTGAGCTAATGCAGGTCATAAACTACCCGTGAGCCAGATTACATCCAAACATACAAGCTTCATATTTATAATATTAAGTAGGATATTGCAGTAGAAACCTCTTAGCACCTATTTCGTTTATTAAAATGTCGTGCGCAGATTGAGTCAGACCAAGTCATCGACGTCAGTGTAAAAGCAATTTCATTTAAATATATTTTAATAAAATATAACATATTTTGATAGAATGTTTTATTCGATAAGATAATGATGTACTAAAATTCCCAAAATCTTAGAAAAATGTATAAATTATCAAGTTTTGTTTTAAAAAATATTTAAGATCAACACAGTATGTTAATCTGGCAATTTTCCCACTTAACAATTCGTGCATAAAATAAACCACTTCGGAATAAAAAAACAAATGAATCTATTTCGTCATGCGTAATTACAGTAGGTATTGCCGGCCTCGGAAATGCTTTAAGTCGAGGGGATGTTAAGCCACCCTGGCTTACACCATACTCAAGCCTGTACTCATCGGACATAACGTTCGCCCACCTTACAACATCGACTTGATTGTTATACCAGTTATAAAGAACGTTAATGATGTCTTTGGGGAGTGAGGTGGACCTCAACTTCTCCCAGAGATGTTCATTCAGCTTTTCCGCTTGGCAACCACATCGCCCAGTACGGAGAGATACAAGCATGCTGATTACAATCTGTCTCATTACCAACTCGAACAATTGGATATTTTAAAATAATTTAGCATGTTTATTAAATTTCTCCTAGAAAAATAATACTTTATACAAAACATCACGTATTTATTTCAAGAGTAGCCAGAGTATACCCCTATATATATTATTTTAAGGGTTTCGGTTTATGTTATGTAAGTATGTCAAGGAAGAAAAAACAAATTAGTGCTTTTAGAAAAAACTAATTTAAAACCCAAATGTTACGTTCCAAGTATAAAAGTAGATACTGCACCTTAATAATTATTAATCAGAATCTGAATGGTTTTGAAGGATGTTGCTAATCCATTGCTATAAAGTGTTGTGTGTGGGTAATACTGGTTGTCATTAACAAAAATATATACACACTGACAGGTTGAAAATAAAAAAAAAACAAAACTATTCTTGTTTTGAACTTTTCTGTTGCAGTCTTGATTTTTTTGAATTTTATCTTTTATTTTTCCTTATAACATTTTTACATAATCACGTCTACTATGAGTGTCTATGTTTATGTCAAAAGAAGATTAAAACCAGAGTGTATTAAAGTCCGTCATTTATAAGTAAAATCCGACTTCCCATAATTCACGATAGCTCGATTGATTCGACGGATTGACTGCTAACAATGCAATCCGTTTGACAATTCTTTTGACTTAAACTTAGACAACCCAAGTTGCAGTCTCAAACAAAACTCAAAACTATCTCCAATTATACGTTAAAACTAAATCAAAATCAAAAGTCATTTATTCAAATTAGGCTGACAATCAGCACTTTTCGAACGTCAAAATACATGAGACAGTCTCCCAAAATGCCCACCCTTCACCACTTCCTAGTGCTTTAGCTGGGAAGAAGAAGTGGCGGAACTCACTCCCCAGCAGCACAGCTGTCTGTTTAGTCAGATAGACTTGATACCTATATATACATAGGTCAAGTAATAGACATTACGAGACAAAAAATATTAATTAAATAATTAGTCAAAATGTCAGCTAGCCATACCAACATACCGACAAATAAAATGAAAACTGTCGAGGCCAAATAAAGCCTAAAACAACTCATCATAAAAAATATCGTTATGAGTAGATCATGTCAATAACTAATGACATAGTAGATAATAATAAAAAATTGTTAGACAGGCAATAAAAAATAAAATAATAATTATATGAACCCATATAACCTGTCACTAGATACGCCAATTCTGGAGAAAGAACATAAACATTGTCTTGAGTTAATCACAGCGACCAACTATTCTTGTCATTTAAATAGTCGTTGATGTAATAATAAGCCTTTAAACAAAGGATGGATTTTACTTGAGCTTTAAACGCATTAAAAGGAAAATCTAGAAAAGAAGAGGGAAGTTTGTTATAAAAAGTTATACGAAGCCCAAAAAATGAGTTATGAACCTTATGAAGCCGGTGAAAGGGAGCACGTAGTTTGTCCTTATTTCTTGTGTTAACGGTGTGAATATCACTGTTTTTAGTGTACAAGTGTATATTTTGCCAAATATATAAGATGTTAGCGAATATGAATTGTGATGCCACCGTGAGAATACCATCTTTAAAAAAGTCCCTCAAGGAAACTCTGGCACCTAGCTGGTAAATTGCACGAACAGCACGTTTTTGAAAGACAAAAATATTTTAAATATCAGCAGCTTTGCCCCACAGCAGAATACCGTAGGACATAACACTGTGAAAATATCTAAAGTAAACTAACCGAGCTGTATCGACGTCAGTGTATTGTCTTACTTTTCTGACGGCGTAGGCGGCTGAACTGAGCCTCCCCGCTAGGCTTGATATGTGTGATCCCCACTGAAGTTTGGCATCTACTGTTATGCCCAGAAAAACTGCCGAGTCTACGGTTTCAAGCACCTCTTTATCTAAGACGATGTTGGGACCTAGATTTCTAACATTCGGTAAGGCAAATTTTACACATTTTGTTTTCTTGGCATTGAGAACTAGGTTATTTGCCGTAAACCAATCCGTAATCATTGAGAGAGCACTGTTTACGTCGTCAAAATCTTGTCTATTCCGGTCTACTTTAAAAATAAGAGAAGTATCATCTGCAAACAGTACAACATCACAAATACCCTTTAAATAGAATGGTAAGTCATTGATATACACTAAAAACAAGAATGGGCCGAGTTCAGCCCGAGGGCGAGGCGTGGGCGTGGGCGAGTTCGAGTGTGCCTTGAGGCACACCTAACTGAACTGGTAGCCTGGAAGATTTTTCACCATTAATTTCTACACATTGGAACCTATTTTGTAAATAAGAATTTATTACTTTTAAAGCTTCGTTATGGACACCGTAATAACGCCGTTTTCTCAAAAGCGTTTCATGGTGCACGCAATCAAAGGTTTTGGAGAGATCACAGAAAACTCCAATAGCATTTTATGAGTTCTGCCATGCGTTAAACATGTGTTTCAGCAGAGCAACACCCGCGTCTGTAGTCGAACGACCTTTTGTAAAGCCATATTGCTCATTATGAAGGAGGCTATTTAAATTAAAATGTCTTAGCAACTGCTTCAGTATTAACTTTTCAAATATTTTGCTAAATGCAGGTAAGATAGAAATAGGCCTGAAATTACAAACGTCATTTTTATTACCTGATTTAAAGAATGGTATGCGTTTACTACTCTTCATGAGGTCAGGAAAAGTTTCTGAATCAACACATTTATTAAAAGTGACAGCTAGATAGGGGGCTACAATATCTATTATGTTACTCAAAAGTTTAATGGAAATGCCCCAGAAATCACCAGTGTTTTTAGACTTAAGTGTGTTAAAAACATTAACTACATCACGAGGCGTTACATGTTCGAAACTGAATAGGTCACTACACTTAGGCACACTACTATGCAAGAGGTTTTCAGCTTTAGAGGGGGACGAATTTAAGGAGCGAATCGTAGCTACAGGTATGTTGGCAAAAAACTCATTAAATGCCTGTGCTACGTCTTCTTTACTAATTAATTTGTCGTCTACCATAATCTCAAGTTGTTTGTCTTGTTTAACCGACTTACCCGTTTCATTGTTAATTATTTTCCAAGTGGTTTTAACTTTATTATTAGAATTTTTGATTGTGTCGCTTAAAAATGTCGATTTTGCAAAAGCACTAATCTTTTTAAATAACTTTGAATAATTTTTGACATACTCTAGGAAAGGAGTATCAAACCTGATTTTTTTAAATCCATATAACTCGTACAGTCTCGCTCTACTTTTGTAAATACCTGGAGTAGCCCATTGATTAAAGCCAACGGAGGTGCCATTAATGTTAATGGTTTTGGTCTTAAAAGTAGATTGGTACTCTTTTTGTACAACATCAAAAAGGGTTCCATACATTTCATTCGGATTCGCGTGTTGTGCTATAGATGGTGTAATTCTATGAGCGATATTATTTTTAAACCTTTTGCAACGACTAGCTGTATAAGGCCTGCATTCAAGTGTATGCGGCTTTTTATGTAATGGCATGGGGAAGCTAGCTAATAAACTACAGTGGTCGGACGTTAAGTCAGTTAACACTAATTTATTTTTGGCATCACAGTTACTAAATATATTATCAAGACATGTTGACGAAGATGCTGTGATCCTAGTAGGTTAAAAAAACAAGTTAATTAAATCAAAAGACCTAAACAGGTTGAGAAGTATAATACTTATTGGAGTAACATTTAAAATGTTAATAATAAAATCTCCGCACAAAATTATACTTTTATTACTTGATTTTAACTTACTGAGTAAATCCTCGATTACCGATTCGAAACGAATGAAATCCCCAGAGGGGGGTCGACAAACGCAAATCAAGACAACTCAATAGTGCGCTCAATATAAAGGTTAACTAAATCTAAACGTTGTTTACATTTAAACTTATTTGAAACAAGAACTAAAGATCCACCGCAAATAGTAGTTTTTCTTACAAATGCACTTTGAACGATAAAATTATCGTCATTGATAAACACTACTTTATGTTCTTTCAACCAGTGTTCAGTCAAACATAACACCTGAACATCATAGTTTTCCATAAACTTTGCCGGACAGACCCTGCATATTTTGATGAACAACATTCAACAAATGCGGCTCACCCGTTGTCGCACCTAATAGTTTCAACTACTAGGCGAATCAAAAGTAGTGTTAGTACCACTACTAACAATGATCAAACATGACTTCGACTTATGTCTGGGTTTGTATAAGCTAATAGCCTTGCTATTTTAAGTCTAAACCTAATGGGCAAATACACTGTATTCCTTGTAAATTTTAACTTATCAACAAAACTGTTGGTGCCAAAAAATATAAGTTTTTCTCTGTAGTGACTTACTAAGAACTGTATAAGATTATTTAGCATATGTATACAGTTGTTTTTTCTACTAGATAACCTCTCAAAACATGGAAAAGCACACAAAATAATTTTATTACAATTAATCTTTAAAATCTCAGTAACACTTTCAGTGATATCTTCCTTTTTTACCTGTGAACCTACAAATACAGTTATGTTGGTATTACAAACATATTGATATCTTGTAATTGAAGTCAGGATTTCCCAGGTAAACAATTGTTTTGAGTAGAATTACTCAAGTTGTTACTATGAAATCTCCCTAAACCTCTTTCTATAATAACAGAAAACATAACTGACTGATAACAAACTTGACTACAACAAGGGGTAACACTACTAGCTACTGACTGATCTTGAGGTGGTACTTGCACAATATCCGGTATATCTTGGCTGGGGTTACAGTCTAGAGCACTCACAACTTGAGACGGGTCCTCCGTTACCTCAGGCTGGAGGGCATCAATGTTGGTTCCGCTTTGATAAGTACACTGAGTGTTGCTGAGAGTCAGCAAGTCCACTCTATCTACCAACACATTAGTAGCAAGGATATGTTCCTTAATTTGGTGCTGAGAGCATACATATTTATTATAAACGGACTTTAGTGAATCATTAAGAACTTGAATTTCTGACTGTAAGCGTTGAGTGTCTATTTCATAAATATAAAGACTGTCTTCTAATTTAATTTCGTAGTTCTTTAATTTATTGACAAGAGAAACACGTTCTTTCCTTAATTGAATATTTTTGGAATAGTGTGTTTCATGTTTCTTAAATTTATTAAATTTTTTAATGATTCTATTCAATCTTGCATATTTTTTTAATTTATTTTGACTAATTTTATGATTATAGTTATGTTTCAGTAAGAAATCCTCTGTTAGGTCAATTGTTGTTATGGAATGAGGGTTACAATTACTATGTAACAATTCATTAAACAAATGGTTTGTGTCATTGACCTGAGTACGTTCTTTATCCTTTTGGAATTTTAGAATTTTAACATTTGAATGGATTAATTCATCCTTTAGGTCCCTAACCTTAAACAAAGCCTCCTCATACAAATCACTGCAGTTGTTAAAACCATCTGAGACCACCCTCAGTTGATTCCGTTCAGCCACAACATTAAGGTATTGAAGATGTAAGTCAACGAGCTCCTGTTTTAAGATTGTGTTCTTGTTGACAACTTTCTCGACTTCCTTCTTACTTTCCTCTCTTTTGTTTAACAGCTCTTGACATTTACTTTGTGAAGCCTCGAGTTCATAAAGGGTCATTCTCAATTCAAGCTCCAACTCTTGAGCAGCAGCCCTACGGGTCATCACAGGCATGGTTTCAGGAATAAGTACTGGAAGTATAATGAAAGGAACGGTGAGAACTAAATAGACAGACAAACAAAAAGGGAAAGCTAGAAATGAAAGAAAAAATGGGAGAACGTAGTAAGTACTGCTTAATAGAGTAATGAGATAGGCGGGTCAATCTAATTGAAATGCGACTAATATGAGTAGATAAAGTACAAAGTTACATTGATTCTATTGTTTTATAATTTTACTTTTACTTATGTGGGTAGTATGCATAATTTAAAATAAAATAAAAAAATCTAGTTTTGCTATAAGATTAAACCTGAAACTAAGACTGAATTAATGTGTTACTGAGATAGACGCAGTAACACATTAATTCAGTCAGTGACGATTGTGTGCTAATTACAGAATAAAAAGTGAACAATACTCCCCGTTTAAATCGAACATCAGCTGTTCGTGGTAGGTTACCGGTACGGCGTCTAACCAAACACTGTCTTTTACTTTGTAAATTTGTAGGATAACAATAATAACAATAATGCGTTCCTGTTCTTTTTCTGCGTCATGTTAACCGCAATCAAACGTACTTCTTTCTTTTTTTTCTTTTGAACACTATAAAGCAATGGATTAGCAATATCCTTGAAAACCATTCAGATTCTGATTAATAATTATTAAGGTGCAGTACCTACTTTTATACTTGGAACATAACATTTGGGTTTTAAAGTAGTTTTTTCTAAAAGCACTAATTTGTTTTTTCTTCCTTGACATACTAACATAACATAAACCGGAACCCTTAAAATAATATATATAGGGGTATACTCTGGCGACCCTTGAAATAAACACGTGATGTTTTGTATAAAGTATTATTTTTTCTGGTCATAGGAGAAATTTAATTTCCTCAGAGTTTATTCGAGTTGGTAATGAGACAGATTATAATCTACCTACATGCTGGTATCTTTCCGTACTGGGCGATGTGGTTGCCAAGCGGAAAAGCTGAATGAACATCTTTATAAGCAAAAAAAGATTTAAAAAAAATCAAGACTGCAACAGAAAAGTTCAAAACAAGAATAGTTTTGTTTTTTTTATTTTCAACCTAAGTATCAGTGTGTATATATTTTTGTTAATGACAACCAGTATTACCAAGTGGTAAGTAGCAGTATTGCCTAGTAACTGCGGTAACTGGGTTGTGGAGGTTAGATAAGCAGTCGCTCCATGTAAATAGAAGTCAGTTGCATCCGGTTAGACTGAGAGCCGACCCAACATATTTAAGAAAAGGCTAGGCAATGAGTATGCTGATTGTGGTGAATGGCAGGTAAGTGCCAAAATAAAGGGCTTGAGGAGACTCAAGCCCTTTATTTTGGCACTTACCCCACATGGGCATGGCATGGCATCTTAAATCCGCCATTTTAATTTATAAAAACAAAAACTAAAACCGGCCTCGAGTCGCTGTATAGCATGCAATAAAATCCGTCCAGCACTTAGGATGCTTGGAAGGTAGGATAAACAATCATACGTCACAGTCACTTTGATATGCGTAAATAATATATCCCTGTTTTTAAGTTCGCGCAGTTGCGTTAAAAAAACTAGTTTACATATACCTATTTACCACGGAAAAAAGCTGTCCAACTGCTATTGTCTCTTAAGTACCTACTATACTACACTTTAGTTTAAAACTAATTAAGTACAAAAAAAAATATTTAGCATATAAGGGAGCGAGCAACTTATCCTATTATTATTAATGTGGGAAGTTAAATTGTCAGAAATAAAGTCTAATATATACTTGTGCAAAAGTATGGAAGTAGCTTGCACGCCGATGTGCATCACTACTTCTGATTCTGAGTAGCACAATGGCGTTCGTGGAACAGTTGATGCCCGGTGGTAACGCTCATGACTTACGATTTGTATGTCGTCTGTTGGAACCCAGGCGCATTTTACGTTGTGTATTTAATTTCGTCGCATTGGTGAAGGAAAACCAAAACCACGGAACCAGAAATTCGAAGACATGTGACATCTACCAACTCGCACTGCGTCTGCTTGGTGCTTAACGGCCCACTCCCTCTAACAGACCTCTCTGACTGCAGTGACCCAGTGCCTGACCCAGCCGTGGGAACATTATATGCTGATGTGATAATGGCGTGCAAGCTGCTCGCATACTATTGTAAGGGGCAGAGGCTAACTTGGCCACTTGACCAATGGAACATTGGCAAAATTAACCAAACTTGTTGATTATACTTTGGTCACAAAGGCAACTACCATTGGGTGCTGTTCATCATCACCCTAATTGTGTAACACACTATCAGTCAGAATCTGAATAATTTTGAAGTATATTGCTAATCCATTGCTTCATATTCTTTTACTGATCACATTCCAGTACTTTTTCATATTGAATTTACCCATAAATCACCAAATCTAAACACTTTAAGGAACGCACAAACATTCCAGACGCAGTTAAAGACATTGAAAACGTCTAATTTTCCGAAATCTTTCACAGTTATGATCCTAATGAAGCCTCAAAAATCTTCGTAACGACCCTGACGGCTGTTATAAACAAAAACACTAAAATAGTAAAGGTACCCTGTAAAAAAAGAATAATTAATCCATGAATCACACCCGATCTCTTATAATGCGTTAAACACCGTGATAAACTGCATAAAATTGCAAAGAGGTCACCAGATGACGACACCTCGAAAACTAATTACATCCGCTATCGTAATTATTGAAACAACCTTTTAAGAAAGTTAAAACGTAAATATAACCAGTCCGAACTCAAAAACAAACCGCAGAAATTCTAAATCAACTTGGAATATAATTTAAGAATTAGCAAATATGATGAAAATGTCCCAACCTCCACTAGATCTCCTAAATATCACAAGTGACCCTACTGCATCTATCACTTGTTGATAGATGTAGTACAGTTATTTTGTAATTACTAGCAACGAGCTAGCAGCGAAAATTGCTCCACCGCTATAGCCTACCCTGTGAGACATATAATTGCAAATCCCCTCTTAACTCATGGCCCTACTACCAGTTGACGAAGCTGAATTAAATTTTATCATTATGAGCCTACTCAATGACAGTGCTACCGGTGTTGCCATAATACTCACCGCTTTTATTAAAGCTGCCAAAAAACATTTTGGAAAATTTTGCATTTTTTTTTTAAATAAGGAACATTATTGCCACACTGAAGCACATAATCAACCTTTGTCTACATAAAGGTGCATTTCCCACTGAGTTTAAAAGAGCACTGCACACTTCATTCATAAGGGAGGTGACACAGGCAGTGTCACTAACTATAAACCCATATCGGTTCTTACTTCACTATCTAAAATCTTTAAGAAGGCTTTAAATTCACGTGTAACTTATTACCTAGAAAATAATAATAAACTTGCGCAAAACTAGTATGGGTTCAGAAAACATAAAACAACAAACAGTCCTGAAGATGCGGTTCTAGATCTGACCAATAGCATAATTAACGCATTAGATAACAAAACCAAGACACTAGGCATATTTCTAGATCTGTCTAAAGCATTTAACACTGTCTCTGTCACCATCCTTCTGAAGAAAATGGAACGCATGGATATAAGGGTCGTGGTTCTGACCATTTTCAAAGACTACCTTACAAGACGAAGCCAATGAGTAAAAATACAAAACTCACAAAGTGATAACATTAATCCCATTGGCTTTGGGGTGCCTCAGGGTAGTGTACTTGGTCCTACACTCTTTTTAATTTACACAAACGAACTCTGTCAATGAAATATTAAAAAAATGCAAAATATTCGCCTATGCAGACGACACCGCTGTACTCGTATGTAGCAAAACCTGGGAAGACGCTCAAACTGATGCAGAAAATGCTCTCAGAATAATTACGACATGGTTGGATAATAATTTACTCACTATAAATGTCGCTAAAACAAATTATATCGCTTTCTCACCTTCCACTCAATCTCAACCTTCAAGTAATTTGCTCTTTAAGGCTCATAATTGTCTTGGAACACATACACAGACCAAATAACGTCGAGTACCTTGGTGTCTTCCTTGACTCCACCTTGAACTGGCATACACATCTAAAAGTACTGACAGGACGTGTCCGTAAACTAATATTTACCACCGAAAAGGCTTAGATCGACCCTGCAGACCGGTTCGCTTACAGCTGTATATTATGCTTTGGCACAGTCCCTTCTCTCATACTGTATCTCAGCGTGGGGTGGTGCTTACGCCACAGCGTTTCTTAAAGTTGAAAGAGCACAAAGAGCTGTCTTAAAAGTCATGCATAAGAAACCTGCATGTACCCTACATCTCTACTATACAGCTAATGTGTAAACTCCTAACCGTGAGACAACTCTTTATCCTTCAATCAATTCTGCGCCAACATTCCTCTCTCGACTATGTCTCAGGGTTTATGAGTGAAAAACGGCGTAAAAGCCATGTATGTCCCACCGTACGCCATAGGACTACTCTCGCTAGTTGACATGTCCTCGGTCCTCGTCTTTATAACAAAGCGAACAAACAGCATTCTTTTTCAAAGTGCAAATTGCTGCTGCGTAATTGGCTGTTAAAACTTTCTTATAGTGATACTGAAAGCCTTCTTGTACAACTAGTCTAGTTCTACAGTGAAATCTGTACACTCATATGCAACCTCACACACCCACACACTTACTATACTTACCAACCAACTCACACCACACAACACACCTACACAGCACATTCAATATTTTTTACAGTTAGCTTCTTTTAATTACCAACTTTATCCTACTTTTCATGTATCCTTTTATTACCAACCTTCCTTTTCCAACAAACATCGGCTTACTTATATATATTGTCAATAAGCTGATTTATTTTATACGGAATGCCCTGTCTCCTGTGATACAGTTTCTTTAACTAGTACAGGATCCAGGTTATCTTTTCCACTAGTATTTAGTACTGTATTGTATTGCATAGTTCTTGCTCTACCAATAACTGGTGGAAAAATAAACTATAACACTACTTTTGGAACAATAAATAAATTATTAAAAAAAAAAAATGTCCGAAAAATTTGCTTGCTCAGCAACGAAAACAACCCAATGAATGAACGAGTTGAAGTGTCAAAATGTAAGCCACTGTTAGGCTGTTACGTAATAACCCCGTTTAAGATTAAGAAAATTGTTATTGTTTTTTTCCAACAGGAAGTTCGCAGTAGCATTCTGTAGTCTGGGTGTGTGCCTCATTAGTGGCCCTCCAAAATCTATTTAAATCCTCGTTCTAAATAAATATTATTTCCACAATAAGGAATGACAATCTTTATGCTTGCAGATACGATTTACCCTATTTATTTATGTGCACATTGCGCCCTATTTATGCGGACGTTTTTGAGACGCTGATTGTGTATCTTGGATTTTTTGTATATCAATGCGTCTAAGTAATTTTTGTAAATTGTTTCAATTTCATAATTTCTGTCACTGTTGTCAGAACAACGCATTTTTCTCAACACCAGTAAATGCTTGTTTTACGATATGCTTGCTTGCACTTCTCTTACTTCACCGCAAACGTTTTTCGATTCAACGCTTAAGGCGCTGCCCAAACGCAGGACACCGAAATCGCACAGTTTATTGTCGTATAGCGAGGCGTTTCGGTACATAATACAAGCCAGAAAAAATGACTATGTTGTCAAATGTTATTGTAGAAGAAAATACTTACTCACTAAAAAATAATCATGATAAAACAATAGTAAAACAGAGCTCAAAAAATGTTTTTCGTCCCATAGTTCTCAAAATTTTGAACGTAAACCATCATAATAATATTTTATATGTAACTAGCTTTTGCCAGAGACTTCGCCCACGTAGAGGTCGGTGTTTTAAACATATAAGCTTTCCTCTTGAATCACTATATATATTGATAAAAATCTGTTGCGTAGATCTAAGCGTACAAACAAAGAAGTCTATTAACTAAAGAAATACATAAAAAATATTCCAACGAGCCGTGCATTTATTTTTTATCTTAATTAAAACTACAAAATTACTTTTATTTTGGTGGTCATTTGATTAGACTAACATCAAACACATCACTTTATTTAACCTTATTTGTTGTAGTTGTACATTATTGTCAATTACCTTAAAATTGCCTCTTACCGCGCCTTAAGTAATTCAAGCGTTTTACTGTACCGCTTACACCCCTATTTACCGCGTAGCGTAGCGGCAATAATAGAGACCGGTAGGGAGAAAAGCATCGATAGTTTGTACATTTTGTACTAACTTCTTTTCAAACGTATCGAGTCAGCTTTATCGAATACACTGATGTTTTTTTTTTTTTTTTTTTTTTTTTTTTTTTTTTTTTTTTTTTTTTTCTGGGTGGGAAATCATCAAATAACTTCTCCCACTCTGGGTGGAGTGGGACATACATATACTTACTATACTTTACTATAGATTACTAGATACACTGTTATGTTCTGAGGCAAACTGGGAACTACCTTTAAGACTGTTTTTTGTACGCAAGTTGACGACTTTTCATTAATGTGTTAATAACAATGACAAAATTAATTAATTAAACTGATGTTTTTAGATTTCATAAACAAATGCCCTCACTTCTTGTGGACTAACCTATGTAATTAACGAAGTGTATGGAAACTCTCATTCCGAAGGTAATACATGCATCGATACTCCTGTCACGAATCATATTTAAGTATAAAGCTGACATCAGACGCTGATATCTGACGGTGGCCAATTCTCGTATTTAAAAACGTTCAAAGTCTAGTCGCAGTCTCAATCTAGTCGAAAGCGACAATCAAATGACAAAAACTTGTCAAAGACGTATGGAAACTTGAGGTTTTTTTTGACAGATTGAGACAGATCAGACTGATCGTTCTTAAAATTACGAGAATTGGCTCTCTATCATTTTTGTTTAATTCCACATTCACACGACATCGCTAAAATTACACAGATGACCGAAGTCAATGCCGTGTGAAAGATGCCTAATGAATTCATTTTTCATTATTATAAATTTTGTGGTCAGACGATTTATTCGAGTGAAAGTTGTCGAAGGGGACACATACGCTAAAAGAACAAAAAGTGAAGAGTCAGCAAGCTTTCTATTTCTGCGAAGAATAGACACAGCTCTTTCTATAAAAAGTGACATTTCATTTCTCCATTTTTGACATCGCACCTGGAAATCCTTCTATAATCTGTCATTTTATCTTTGGTTTCTAACGACCTTTGTTTAGGTCATTTCTTATTGTAGACTATTTCAGAAGGAAGTTTTCTATCCCAAACTGTCAAAATCAAACTGATATCTAATTGACAGTTGTCTAAGGTAGTGAAGACAATTTGATTTTGTCATCGCCATGCCCTACGATAATTTTCGTATCGATACTTTTTCGAACCCTGCTCCCATCTCTGCTTACCTCGTAGCGGCAAAAATAGACACAGATAATGTAGTTCGACGACATGCACAGTATTCATTCGCGAAGGAACCTGCCGCGAGATACCACGTCTAGATAGACTTCCAGATTTATTCCAAATATTATCTTAATCGCGCTTTGACCTTGATTTAAAACAATAATTTTAAATTAGTGGCTGTGTTCTTATAATTTTAATTATTTAAATTATGTAAGTAATTAAGTGGCTGACGAAGAATTTTTGCGGTTTTACTAAACAATTTTGGTTAGTTTTGGATTTTTGGGGATTTACTTTTGGTGAGTATTTTGTGTTCATTTAGGTTCATAAGGAGCTTGTTAATATTTTTATGTTAAGTAAACTTTTCGAACAAACCACATTATTTTTGCGCTAAAATCGGGGCAACAAGAGAGTAGGCTCGCCCCCTATCACATGGGACTTTAACATTACTTATGGTACAATGGTGTACAATAAAGTATATATCGTCCCCGTAGAGCGAAAAGTAATTAAGTCGAAAAATCGTGTTTTGAGATATTGATAGTCATTGCAGGCAGCAAAGACTATCAATATCTCAAAACATGATTTTGCGACTTAATTACTTTTCGCTCTACGGGGACGATATATATAAATATAAATAAATAAATAACTGGCGAAATGTGTGTGTACTGTAAGTACACGTCTGCCTAACCCTTCGGGGATTATAGGCGTGATGTTCTGTTATGTAAAACGCACATTATATTATTTCGGTTGCTAACCACGCAGATAAATAAAAAAACGTGTCTTTGCTCCTTCTTTAGGGATAGTAACTTAAGAAATCTCAAACAACCTCCGCTTTTTGGCAACTATTAAGTACCTAGTACCTACATAATTAATATAAACAGGATAACATGCATTTTCATTCATTTACCTCTTGGCATCTTACCACTGCCTTTTACCTCAGAAAACACAATGAATCATTGAAATAAATCTCGATATTTTGACAGTCTTTTTTTGACGTTAGCGTTTTTCCTTAGTTTGGTTGGGGCTGCTTTAGTGCTTTCAGCCTAAATAGTTAAATACGAGTGATTTACAAAATTTGGCTACCTTACCTCCATAATACCCAAAAAGTAGGTTGCGGTGAGGTGCATCGCAACTGAGGCGGGCCGCGATGTCGAATGGGAGGCATCGCGGCTGAGGGTTATAGGCTGCGGCGGTGGAGGATTGCCGGTACTTCTGAGTAGCGCTCTTCCCTTCCGTGGCCTGGACGGGGCCGCCATCGTTTGATGGCGGACGCGGTGGGGCCGCAGGGGAAGAGGAGTGTCGGTATAGCGAAAAGTGGTAGGCGGCGGGGCCACTATGCTGACCCGTCGCTGGGGGACCAAGGGTGCCAGACACGGGGTCGTCTGGGGCCCTTATGCTATTTGGTTCCTAGGGTGATCACGGCGTGCCATGTGTCCTGGTGCACCGGTAATAGGGGTTATTCCCCTCCGAGGATGGTCCGGTGACGGACAACCGCGGCGGGTTCGCGGATGGCTTGCGCGTTTCCGTGTTCCAGACAAGGTTTCGGCACTCAGACTGTCCAAAGTGTTACAGCTTTAGGGTTCCGTAATCAAATGGGTCTATACTAGTATAGATAGTAAGCAGTAGATCGTCTTTTCATCAAATGTTTTTAGCTTTATCTACTTCTAATTTTCCTTTGCGATAACAGATTCTGATATAGCTAATCAATCATTCCAAGATAAATACTGTTATAATTATGAATGAAATTCCATAAATTAAACATTGAGTGGTTTTTTCTAGACAAGAGATCATTAAGGAGTAATGGACACTTTTTATAACTGAGAGCCGTCAGTAGTTAAATATCTAATGTCAAACGAAACGCAGGCTATTAAGGAATGAATAATGTAATGAAGTCTGATAGAGATGACGTGCTGTGTCTCACTCCAAATTAATTAGAATCAATAAATAGATAATCACGTTTTCCAGTAACTGGGCTGTGGAGGACAGATAGGCTTCGTAAAATCTGGACACAGACAGCTATATAGTTGCGAGAGAAAAAGGCTAAGCAGATGATGAAGGGAAAGATAATGATGAATTAAATCAAGGCGAAACGATGTAGGTAATAAAATCCATAGCTGCAACATAAGCTATGTTTTGCCATGATAAGACTATGGAAAACATTGTTCCTACTTCTCATAAACCACTACTTTAACGACTTCTAAGCTAAAATTAGCAGCTTATTGATGACAGACCTACAACCAGTGATTATGTACTCAAGTGTGTCATCAACTCACAAACCCACAATCTTCTTATAAGCTTAACATGTGATTATCATCGGAAATCATTAATGGGGGATTTCCTTGGTGATGGAACTTGCCAAATTAAAGTAACTACACAAGTAGACAAACATTTTCACACGTCAATCATATTTTAAAAATTAGATGAGGTCGGCGTTTCCTGTCTGACTACTCTGAGAAGAAAGGCCGAAACAAGCTCAGAGGTTACGGACTCACAGTCTCTTCAAGTCCAGCCATAATCTTGGTCAGATCATGTGAAGACCATGTACATTGGTGTTTGAAATGGTCTTTTGAGGAAAGAACCACACAGATTGAGTGGACCTATCCAGCATTTGACACTAATCGTGCAGCTCAACTCAGAACTTTCATAGTATTTCGAGGAAATAACTATAATTAATGAAAAGAAGATATATTTATTTGTTTACTACTACCTCTAACGTTTCCATAAGGTCTATTCTTCGTAGATAAGAGATACAAGTAGTCAAGCTAGGAGTGCTGGAACCTCAGAAATGGAACACCAGTGCTTTGTTTACACGATCAAAAGTCGAAAATATAGTTCCACCGGCACCTTTAATCTCGCATCAACGTAATGAGCTCTGGGTATAATATAAAATATAATAAGATTGTTATCTTTGGAATGCAGTATGTAGTGTAGGTTCCTTGCAATAAATTTTCTTGTTATTTACTGCAATTTCAAGCCAGTCAAGTGCAAGGTTGCCTTGCAGTCGATCGGGTTGTTCTATTTGTATACGCCATTGACGCAAGTACTCTTCATTTGAATTGATTTATTTTGATATTTTAATGCAGGCTGTATTGGAGAGAATATTTTTTTACTAAAGTCACTATAAGCTATATATTTTTATTGTACAAATATGTAACTTTACAACCTCAATGGGAGCTTTTTGTTTGAGCCATTTGGAGTTGAAACACTAGTGCTCATCAAGTATTTCGGGATATCTCTAAGCGGTTGGTCAACTCGACCAGAGGGCTGCGATATTTTTAGGTCAAAGATGGTTCTGAATGCTGATGCATTGCCATCCAACGTGGCAACGCTGCCAACGTTTTGGGCATTTTTCCCACTGACAGCGATGCGGACGAATAATTTGATCCCAGTAAGCTCATCCCTTTTTTCTTTATATACTTGTACCCAGAAAGCTACTCAGCTTAAGTGGGACTGGGCCGGATATGTCAAAAGACAAATGGGCTAAAAGAACCACCGTTTGGTCCCCACTAAACGCACGACGCCATCGCGGTAGGCCGAGACGAAGACCGCAGAACGAGCTTGACGTCTTCCGAAAGGACTGGCAAGCACTAGCGGAGACATAATTATATGGAAAAGGGAGAGGGAAACCTTTGCCCTGCAGTGGGCCAATACGGACTAGTTAGATACTTGTACACACGGTGTAGCCGTGTGTACATGTATCTAACTAGTCCGTATTCAATTTAACTTTTTTAGTTTTTTTTTTAAACGTTTAGCTTTAAACTTCAAGCTATAATTTTCCAGTATAAGCTGATCTCACATTGTATAGGATTTTCGTACAGTGCGAGATCAGCGTAAACTGGAAATGTATAGCTTGATGTGTAGCCGTGTGTACATAATCTATTTATAATGTTAGATTGTTTAATGTATTTAAGATTTCAACACTATAGACATTCTTGATCTATACTTATATTATTATAAAGAGGTAAGATTTGTTTGTTTGTAAGTTAGTATGTAGGGGGAAATCTCGGGAACTACCAGTCGGATTTGATAACATCTTTTACATTTTGACATTGATCGCCCAATTATTAAAAAGGTCATAGGCTATTTAAAATCACACTACAACCCTAACGAGCCGAGGATAAAAACGTCAGGTAGAACGCTAAGAGTAAACGAAGCAATACTGGCGCGGTGCAATGCTATTATAGGATATGTTTTTTCGGTTGAAGAAGCTAGTTATTTTATAAAATCGTTACGTTTCTGTGCAAATAAAAAAATAACCTTGTCATTGAATGACGTATAAAATACATGTGAACTTTTTTAAATTCCCACTCAATCACAATGTAAATGAAATCGTTATTTTATATTAAAAACGTGTTAGTTCACAAGTACTTCGCACACAGAGTATTTTTATAAGAAGTTTACATAAACACGATTTATTATTTGCAAAATAATCCATGTGAATTGTGCTGGAAAATTAACAAGTGCCTACTTGTAATAGCCGCATTTAAACTTGAGGGTACTTATTATTTTACCTTGACTTGAAAATGGGCAAATATACAAATCAGCAAAATATTAACACTTAGGTAGCACTCTCGTTGGTTTCGTAGCTTATAACTTGGATTTTTTAAGTTTTTCTTCTGTCATCTCGAGCACAGTTTTCCTCTGGCAAATTTGGGAACAATTACCAATGGATAATAATATGATTGCAACAATCCAGTAAGGTACGGGAGCTTTTAATTCGTTTTTACCCGACTGCACGACGCAAAGGAGGGCTATGTATCTATTATTAGCCTATGCCTATGTATGTACGTTCCTTTGTGGCACTCTAGAGCCGAAACGCGTGGGAGGATTTTGTTATTTCTTACGTCAATCGATTTATATTTATCTTGCGAGTGTCAATCAAGCAATTACAGTAATAAAAATTCAATATGGCGACCAGACGCCATAAAATATATTTTTTCAATAACATTTTCTTGTTTCTGTTTTGTTAAAGTTCACTTATTACGCAGTCAAGTTTTTTGCTTTTTTCTTTTAACGTGTATGTGTATTGTTTTAACGAGTGGTGGGTATCTTGCATATTTTTGTCACACAATCATTCACTTGTATTATATTTTCAAAGAATTCAATTTTATTTCTGAATGTTTAATTAAAACAATTTTTATTACTTGGTTTGAGTTTAGAAGAATGGGTCTTCTCGTAATTTAGTCACCATTTACTACGATATACCTTTACTCGCAATTGAAATACATTTTTTTGATTAACGATTGCTTTGTTATTCGAAAATTATGTAAATAAAAAAGAAATAAGTTTTACATACCTACACATTATAATCTATAACTACCTACCTACATAATTATTTTTTTCGTCGTTTTTTTCTGCATTTATTGTAGGTACATAATATATTTATAGCTACTGTTTCTAACTTATAGTATGTATAGACATATTTTGAAACGTTAATTAATTTAATTATGCTAATTAATACGGGAAGATTTGACCTCGGCCTTTGTTACTGTTGTCCTAAAAATACACGTACTTAAGAATTGCGACAAGAGTAATTTACACATTTTTTGTAAATGATATCAGACATTAAAACAAACATTAAATAAGATTTGCCAACGTGGGAGTTACGTTTCTTGAATCCTTATTGTACTTTTGAAAGGGGTCCTCTGAGGTTGTATCTTTAACCAATACTTAAGAATTTATTTTAATTTTTCAGAAGCGAAACTTTTTGACGTTTTCATTAATACTCTTGAATATAATAACAGAATCTGGTTCACTCTTATACAATTACTTTTCAAAATATTGACATCTTCAGTCGTCATATGGGTATATTCAAAGCCTCATCTGCTGCTCTTAATTAAAATGAAAGCCATGTGTGTACTGAAATGAGTTTGTTTTGAACATTATATTCATGTTTCTATGATTACAGGATAAGTTTTTATCCAGTGCGCAAATTGCAACCATGAATTCAGCATATCATTCTAGACCCCCTAGCGCAAAAATTTTATGTCAGTTTTACAAAAAAAAAATCAGCTGTTTCATAGAAAACTGCAATACCCACGCGGTCAAAATGTATGGAACAGCTGAATTTTTACAGTCATCACGACGCAGTATATAATGCTCAGTAGGATAAAAACATTTTTGATAAAAATGTTATTATTAGATAAAAAATAATCCTGTATCTGTTATTTGCGATATTTAAACGAGTAGATAATAGATATAATTGTATCTCCAAAGCAGACCCATATTTTTAAAAAGCAGTTTTGTTAAGTAGAAGAACGACTTTTTAAGTATGAGGTCCGGTTTTGAAAACCTGAAATGTAGCATGTGACATTTTATAAAAGCACTTGTATCTTTATTGTCGATTATGTTTGTCTAATGGTGCCGGAATTATTTGCTTAATTTTTTAAGATGGTTGTTGTAGCTCGACATACTGTGATTTACGATGAATAACATCTGTCAGCTTGTTAAAGATTCCCTCGGTGTTATCGATCGTCAAAGGCCGATAATCTTTACATACTATGAACCAAAGTCGCTTTTTGTGTTTGTACGTTTACATCTTTTAACCTCCGCAACGGATTTTGATGAGGTTTTCATCAATAGACAGAGTGATTCAAGAGGAAGGTTTATATGTGCAATACACTGACCTCCGCGCCGGCGAAGCCGCGGGCAGAAGCTAATAAACTGTACAAACAAATAAATACAAATAAATAAAATGTAAGTGTCTGTTTGTAACGTTAAAATTACAACTTTTTAGTAAATGCATAAGAAAGAGATGCGGATGATTTTATCGACGCCATTTTAATTTTTTTAAGTTTAGTTAAGTTAGGATCATATTTGTTTTTTTTTGTTAAGACCTTGTTGTTGTTCTTAGAACGATTCTTTTCATAAGAAAGTACATACGAAACCAATAGCAAAAAAACAATTTTTAGTATTTTTGTCTGTCTGTTTGTTCGGTACCCGGAACAAACAAACAGACAGACAAAAATACTAAAAATTGTTTTTAATTATGGTTTAATAACAAGGTCTTAACAAAAAAAAAAACGAATATGATCCTAATCTCCGAAGCGGCAGTACCGATTTTGACGAGACTTTCATTGACAGATAGCTGATGTTATAAGGAGCACCATAGGCTAGTTTGGAGGCGATGGGGGCGGCGATCTCTCGGGTCCGGCCCTGGTCCAGGTCATGGTACCGAGTGAGAGTGCATGGCTAGCAGTCACCTCCTTCAGCGAAGCAGTGATGCTCGTAAAGAGGGAGGCGGCGCACGTGAGGGAGAGGCAGTACATACGCCCTCACGGCCGTAGCCTTCGCAGGAGATGCCTTGGGCGTCGGGAATCCCAGGCTGATTCCCGGCCACCGTAGGCGCGGGTTTGCGGACGGCGAGTAATGGGTAGCTCCTTGTCCAGAAAGGACCAAGCCCGGGTCGACGGCGCGTTGTGTTCCACGCGCGCCTCAAACAGATGTCAGCACCAACTGATGGGGCCCGCAAGGGCTGATATCTGCCAGGGGTGCGGGTTGTTCGAAAGAGATACCGTCGCCCCTGGCATACAGGCAAATGAGGGAACACGGGTGGGACGCCCTCCTGCTCCACCCAGAGCGGAAGAAGTTATTAGATGATTTCTCCCCCCCCATAAAAAAACGTAGGCTAGTTTGTACAGGTATCACGTCCCCGTAGGATAATTTTCAACATCCATGCCACATCGAAGAAGCCGCGGGCACAGCTCGTTAAATAATAATAATAATACTGCTCATAACTGTGTCACTGCAAGGAAAACGCCACTTCTCATGCAAAGAAGGCACTAGCATTGATCGCATTGATGCTTGCTCAAGACGGGGTAGCAATTGCAGACCGATAAATAAAGGTTGAAATCTACCATCATCATCACCATGATCTCGCTAGACTCCCAACGATGTTGGGGTCAGAATCCAATCTAAACGGATGCAGCTAAATACAAGTATTTTACTTGAAGCAACTGGCTATCTGATCTCTACAACCCAGTCTCTGGGCAATACAATAACCCATGGTATTTCGTGGACGGAGTTCGTGGACGAGCTGCTGATCTTGTACTTTCCTATTTATCAAACAGGCAGCAAAAAGTAAATGTTAACGGGGCAACGTCCTCGGGGTCTCTAGTTAAGATGGGCGTGCCTCAAGGTTCAATTTTTGGCCCATTTTTATTTCTAGTTTATATTAATGACCTTCCTTACCTGATGACAAACTTCTCGGATATAATTTTATTCGCTGATGACACCTCTCTTATTTTTAGAATAGACAGAAAAGATACGGATGTCTTACATGACAACGATAGTCTAGCTGTTCTCTCGAAATGGTTTGCGGGTAATAATCTTTTAGTCAATGCGAACAAAACTAAATATCTTAAGTTCTCATTACCAAATGTACCCCAAGTAGGTCTAAATTTAAAACTTGATGGCAAGAAACTAGATGCTATTTCCAAAACTGTATTTCTCGGAATTACTTTAGATTCAAAATTGCAATGGGGTGCCCACATAGCTACACGCTCGCTCTCTCAAGTAGATTAAGCTCAGCTGCTTACGCAGTAAGTAAAATAAGGCAGTTGACTGATGTAGCCATAGCTAGGTTAGTATACTTTGCTTATTTTCACAGTATTATGTCATAAGGCGTTCTGCTGTGGGGATCGGCAGCTGACGTAGATTCAGTTTTCATTCTATAGAGGGCAATCCGTGCAATCTATAAAATGGGGTCTCGCGAGTCTCTTAGAAATAAATTCAACTAAATTGACATACTAATTCTGCCTTCTCCTTGTATCCTAGAAAATATCTTGTATGTTCGTAAAAACTTAGGTCTTTTCAAAAAAAGATGCGACTTCCATAATCTAAATACACGTAGTAAAGATGAAATTGTGATTCCAAAGTTTAGATTATCTAAAACTAGCAAGTCATTTCTAATGAACAGTATCCGCTTCTATAACAAGTTGCCAAAGTCGGTTACAGAACTTAGCGATGGGAAGTTTAAAACTCACATCATACGTGTCCTTATCAAAAAAGCATATTATAAGATAAAAGACTACGTTGAAGACAGGGAAGTTTGGCATTAATTCCTTCTGCACATGTGGCTTCCCTGGTACCTCATTAACAGCATAACTTTGTGAGAGTCTATTAACTGCTTCCAAATTTGAATGTTAATTGTATTAGTATTTTTTTTAGACATTCTGACATATTCTCGTCATTTTTGACATTATACATCGCTTCAAATATGAACTATTTATTAGTGATTCTCATGAAAATCATGTCACTTTGCTTAAATAGGTTGATCTTACTAATGTAGATTCTTTTACATATTGTGAATGGGAGAACGTTGTAAGCCTTACAGACTAGATTTATAGACGAATTTCTATTCTTTATTTTCATTCCTCTAAGTACCTGGTACTTATTGACAGGCCTGCACTGTCCTCCCATACCCATGATCACTGTAATTTGAAAACATTGTAAAACCCAATTATTTTTAAAAGAGTAACCGTGGAGTTTCTTGCCGGCTCTTCTCCATAGGAAGCGACATATTGGAACCGTGCACCTAGCTTCTGACGTTTCATAAGTGCCCTTGCAGGTTTATGTGAAATAAAATAATTTGATTTGATTTGATTTGGTAAGACTGGTTGTCAGACTTTCGGGTTTCTGACAACCCCTAACGACGAAGGTTGGAATCTACCATTACTTGATAATTTATCAATCGATAAAACATACGATGTCGATCGTCTGTTGTGTACACATAAACTCGATACTGTCGTCACATGTGTCCATCGTCAAAAATCGAGCAAATCTGCAGGCACCTTGGAAATAATTTCGAAGCAACTTCGTTCGACTCACTCAACGGTCTTCAAATGGTGAATTTTATTATTTACTAGCTTTTGTAGTTGTAAGACAAGCACAAAATATTATTATTAAGGCCCTGGTAACTTTAAATATTGTCATTATGAGCGATAATAGTTCTTATTGCAATCTGTTACGGGTTAAAATCTGTTGTAACAAATTCGAATAAAAAATGAGCAAACGTATGTCGTAAAAATGCAAATAAATAACTATTTAATAATAATTAATCCATCACTGGATGCAGTTTGGCATTTGGAATTTTATGGTATATTTTTAATTATGTTTATGAAGGAATAAACCGATTTTAAAGATAATTAAGAGGCGGCTTTGATGATTTTTTTGATACATTAAAATATGTTTAATTATGTTTTGAGTTCGATCACTGTATGCAAAAAAGACTTGAATATATCATGTATTCAAAATTATTTACAGTTAAAGAGATACACAGCTTTAAAATACCACCTTTTTGAGCGTTTTCCAGAAATCTCCGCCTTAAGATAAATATTTACTAATAAATGCAACTATGATGTGGCCTATCAAAGTACCTATGTATGGGGTATGTGTATCTAATTGAGAGGGAGATAAATATGATGAAAATATGCGTACAATATGTTAGTCTGTAGGTGTAGTTCTATACTAATATTGTAAAGCTGAAGAGTTTGTTTGTTTGTTTGCTTGAACGCGCGTTTGTTTGCGGTTCGATTTGAAAAATTCTTTCAGTGTTTGATGGCCCATTTATTGAGGAAGGCTATAGGCTATATATCATTACGATAAGACCAATAGGAGCGGAGAACCAATGAAGAATGATTCAAAATCGTTTTTTTTTCCTTTGAGAGCTTCCGCTGCGTGCGCTGCGTAAACGGTTAAAGTTTCGCAAAAATGATGTATTACTGAATTGTTCCCCTTTAAAAGTAAAAAAAAAATCCGCAACAGCATATGTCTATCTTTTAAGGTTGGCTCACTATATAACCTTTTTTATGCCAACCAAATTTGTTCTTAAATCATGCATTATTTGCGAAGGTGTTTTTATAAACATGATATTAATCCTTATCCAAATAAATACGTTATTCATCACAAGTATTTAATTTAAAACAAAATTGTCCTTTGCATCATTCGATTTCAATGAATATCTTAGAAGATATAGCAGTTTTAAAATAACATCGCAGCAAAATAAAGATTAAGTACTGCGCGTACATTTATGATGTGCAAGGCTAATCCAAGCCAAGCCAAGGGTTGAACGCGCTAATCTCAAGAACTACAGGTTCCAATTGGAATATTCTTATAGTGTTGGATAGCCCATTTATCGAGGAAGGCTATAGGCTATATAACATCACGCTAAGATCCTTAGGAGCCGAGCAAAGAGAAAGTCACGAATACGAAGTACTCGCAAGGGCAGGCGAGGCTAGCGACGGGGTGGGTCGGGGAGCAAGAAATTTGACGCGAACGAAGTCGCGGGCAGAAGCTAGTGTAATATATAATTATAATTATTAGTAGGATAATTAATGCACAATCAAGGCTCGTACCGGTTTTTTAAATAATTCCTAACATGACTCTCATTAGCAAGGTTAGCAGGTATAGGTACCTATCACCAAAATTGTACCAAATTTTAGCTCCTGTATAATGTTTTGCAATTTTACGGCACAGTAACTGAGTAAATTAGTACCGGATGTTTATTGAGATCTGGTATCAGTAACAGTAGGTACGTTCATGGAAAATGATAAAATCTATGATTTGAATGAAGTTTAAATAATAATGGAACAGTTAAATACCTATTTCAACGTTTTATATCATTTTGATTATTATTGATGGACCTTTACTGAAACTTTAGGTTATAGGTAAGTTTTGTGTTAACGCTCACGATCACGATGAGTAAGAAATCAAATGATTTTGTAAACATATTATTATTTATTAATAATATTATCCTCTTTCGTTCCAGCAAACGTATTAATTTTGTCATTGGTAGAATTAATAAATGATACATAATTAAATGAATATTTTTTTTTTGGAACCGATGAGACAAATTTGTACTTACTAAAATTTGGCACCGCTTGACAAATCATCCATTTTTTTTCAAACCCACAATTAATAATAAAACCTCATTTCTCAAAACTTCGTGAGTTATTGAGGAAATCGTACCGTGGGCCAATCAATAAATGTCCTCCTATGAAGCTCTTCCATTGACCTTGAACGATCGCTTTTTTGGTCAATCACCTGCAGTAGGCTTAGCACGAGAACCGCGAGCCTTTTGGCCTCGTACAGGACTTTGTATTTTTTTTTTATTATTTTACTTTATTTTATTTTTATTTTAAATTGTCTTGTTAAGCATATTGTGTAGTTGTTTGTGATATTCCTGTGCGAGTCTAATAAATACTTTTTCTTTCTAGAACCGCGTTTGAGCGTTTTGTCAACTTAGAGTAGACAAAAATTATTAAATAGACAGTTGACAGTTTTGTACCGAGAAATATAAACAAGCGATTTCTATTCTACGGTGGAGTAGAAATAGAAAGCGTCATGCTAACCTGCTGGTCAGGTTGTCAGACCTTTACTAAGTTATTCATATAATTAATCGTATTTGACAATATTTTTGCAGCGATGACTAGTATTGTATGACCCTGACCGTTTCCCTTAAAAAACAAAAAAAATGGCGAGTTTTTTTATTAGATAGCAATGTAGCTGCTTCCAGATATTTCATTCATAAAAATCATCAATCATTTCTTAACTTGGAAATAAATTAGAGTGTAAACCGAAATTCAACGTAGGTAATTTCTGCGACAGACTGAGTAGCGTAGGTAAATAACGTTCATCGTGACGTACTAAGTCATCCGTAGTTGTCTGGCGGGGTAATTATGTACTACGTAGGTAAGAATGCATTGCGTTATTTACTTTGTTGAGCTAGCAAATTTTTCGAACATATGAAGCGATGGATTAACAATATTCTTCAAAATGATTCAGATTGTGATTGATAGTGTGTTACGCAATAAGGTACTACTCACACTTATTCTGCTCTGTTCAGCTTTTGTCTACACCGTGAAATTTTAATGGTTGTTTTCCCGCGGCAGAACAACTTGCCATAAGGAGTACTTTCGAAGCATAGAGTAAAAGTAAAAAAAATAAAGATTTTTTTTTGTTTTTGTGTCATCAACTCGATAAAACACTACTCATTAGTAACACTAGAGGTAACTTGTAGGTACTACTCGAATCGCACGCACCGCCGACAAAGGTAACAGCGATGCATAAATGTTCAAAGCAAAATAAATTCTCGCACGTGGTGATTTTTCACACTGGTTCCTCTGCCATTTTTCGTTTCTAATATTTTATTTGTTTATAAAACGATTGTATTTCCAAGACAAAATCATTTTGCTGCGGGAAAACAACCATTAAAATTTTACGGTGTATAGAACACGCATCGCATACAAAAGCGTTGTTTTCTATGGACAAAAGCTGAACAGAGCTGAATAAGTGTGAGTAGTCCTTAAGGGTGCTGGAACCAGATTTTTCGAACATATTTTACGATAAATTTAATACTTAAATAAGAGGTCTCAAAATTAACATTTTAGAGAAATTGTGATGGTGGCCCAGTGGTCGAAATCCAACCAAAGTTCATTTAAATAGAAATACACTATTAAAAATAAAATAGCTTTCTGCTCTCTTTCTCCATGTAAACTTCAACTACGTTGAATTTCATAGTCTTCTGTTCGCGTAATTTTTGTAAAAACGGGTACAAATTTTTGCTTCAAGTATTAAATATCTAGATTATATGGTACTGAATAGCCTGTCTTTTTTTAAATTATAGTCTCATTTAGCAGAATCTAATTGATTAAAGTGGGTCTAAAGTTCTGTAGTCTCAATCGAATATTTAAATTTTTTGCTGCATTAATATGTCCGAGGTGAGGCTGATACATAATTAATTAATTATGACATATGTCATGTGTTACTTATGTCAAAAAAAAATCTTTACTGTATAGTAAAGATTTTTTTTATGGCCAATTCAGCAAAAAAAAACTTTGTTGAAGAAAAATCTACTGTTTTATAGAAAAGAACAGACAACTTTTTTATAAGCCGATGAAAAATTTCAAGCGCTGGTTTATCAAAATCAACATCATAATTTTAGCCAAAAGTCGTTCACTGCTGGACGTAGGCTTTCCCCAAGCTCCGCCACTTCGACCGGTTCTGTGCTTCCTGCATCCAGCGGAATCCTGCGGCCCTCACAAGGTCATTGGTCCAACTTGTGGGAGGCCTTCCGATACGCGGTCGCCACTCCAGAACTTTTCGGCCCCAACGGCCGTCTGTTCTGCGAGCAATGTGTCCTGCCCACTGCCACTAAAGTCTGGCAATTCTGCGGGTTATGTCAGTTCCCTTGGTTCTCCTGCGGATTTCTCATTCCTGATTCGATCACGTCCCAACTTCACTTCAAAATCATGTACCTACTTAATCTGTGGAAACAGGATGCAGGTCGATGTTCCTACCACCATGTATATTCTAATGTCGCGGAAAATAATTAACCGATATGTATAATAGGTAATTGGACATGTTTGAACACAAATAATTAAGTATCGACTTTGCTATATTTCAGAAACAAAATGGCGGGTGTAGTGAAGCCGGTAACGATAGAGCAGGAGTATGAGAAGAACCCGGACATCTCGCCTGAGGAGATCAAGAAGTTACGCGAATGGCTGAAGTCACAACCACATCTGCCTGAGAAACATCTCACAGGTAAGAAAGCATATATAGAACAGAATACCTACACATAGATAATCGCGCTCTTGCTTTCCTGACAGAGAAAGGCAGAGGTATGTAGAAGGTACATCCAACCGCATGTACGTTCAAGGCTCATGTAATGAGGATCGAGCCTATTGCTATCAACACAAAACCTGTAACGACTGAAAAATTGGCAGGAACTGACTTTTTAACAATTCAAAAGCGTAAATGGTTTAATTGAAATAAATGTTTTGAGGTTGAATTAGAACCTTTTTACATTAAAATTTTTCGTCGGTTATTAAAATAAATTAGCTGTTCCATACATTTTAACCGCGTAGTTATTGCACTTTTTTATGAAACGGCAATTTTTCTTTTGATACACTGCAGCATAAATGCGCTTGCAACCACTAGACATACCAGGCACAAGCAGGTTAGAATATTATGTGAGAAATAATAAGTAATTGCACAAAAATTGGATAGGGAGGGGCAGATAGCATGGCGGTCACTCCAAATAAAATATACATATTCTGCTTATGTAAATAAGGCTACAAAAATATTGGCTAATGGTTTATTTGACAATTGACAAAGTGATCTCATACATTATGAAGGTTTATTTATAAAAGATAACCCGAAAGAGGCTGCCACTGGTTTTTACTGTTTTATCTGATGACTGATACGTTACCTTCCTATAGACATTATAATTTATATAATATATAGCTGTCATGATTCATGTGCCTGTAATTACACAGGCATCCGCTAAGGTGTTGTCCTTGGGCACGCCACGATTGCGGTGGTAAGTCCCCTTTTTGAGGAGTGGCTTGAGAGGCGGCATGGCGTCCTCACCCTCCGCCTGACACAGGTCCTCACCGGACACGGTTGTTTCGGGAGGTTCCTGTTTCGGATAAGGCGGGAGGAAACGCCCGGGTGTATCCATTGCGAAGATCGCCTTGAGGACACGGTGGAGCATATGGTGGAGGTCTGCCCGGCTTGGGCGGAGCACCGCCGTATCCTCGTGGAGTGATCGGCGGCGGCGATCTCTCGCGTCCGGCCCTGGTCCAGGTCATGGTACGAAGCGAGAGTGCATGGTTAGCCGTCACCTCCTTCAGCGAAGCAGTGATGCTCGCAAAGAGGGAGGCGGCGCACGTGAGGGAGAGGCAGTACATGCGCCCTCACGGCCGTAGCCTTCGCAGGAGACGCCCTGGGCGTCGGGAATCCCAGCCTGATTTCCGACCTCCGTAGGCACGGGCTTGCGGACGGCGAGTAATGGGTAGCTCGCTGTCCGGTAAGGACCAAGACCGGGTCGACGGCGCGTTGTGTTCCACGCGCGCCTCAAAGAGATGTCAGCACCAACTGGTGGGGCCCACAAGGGCCGATGCCTGCCAGGGGTGCGGGTTGTTCGAAAGAGATACCGCGGGACCTGGCACACAGGCAACTGAGGGAATACAGGTGGGTTTTAGTCAGTAAAAGTCTGACACGCCCTCCTGCTCCACCCAGAGCGGGAAAAGTTATTTTATGATTTCTCACTCAACAAAAAATAGGTATTGTCGTAAAACCGTCACTGCACTGTGTTTAAGGCTCCCGAAGACAGGCACGATGCGACTGTTGTAGATTAACTTGCATGACGTTTTCAAATAAATTGTTCTAGTAAAGTCACGCCTGTCTGCAGCGCCCTTTACTAGAGTCACGTTGCGTCGGTCTGCGGGAGCCTTAACGCTTAAGTACCTATTTAAATGGAATCCCAAGATATTTAGATGATTTTCACATGATTTATAGACTCAAGTTTATTTATAAATAGCCCATTGTATCTTGGCTAGATATTTTCCAACACGTTCAGTTCGCGAGGTTTTATTTTTAATAACCTTTACAACCTGATAGTAATCGCTCGGAGCATTCTATTCTATTGTTTATGATGTAAGTAATGGTTACTCAAGTATAATTTACATAAATGCTTAAAATGTCGTTAAAGGTTGTCAACGGATACCATTGTAACCTAAGCATTTACTTGTTATCTTATTCATGGTAAGATGTAACTATGTTAACCGTCCTATTACGTGGGACTTAAATATAACTGGCAAAATATAGGTGTACTAAAGGGCTCTGCCTAACCCTTCGAGGGTAACAGGCCTGACTTTATCTGTGTGGAATTTGTAACATTACCATTGCATTTGAATCCGTGTCTACACAGTAAGACAGTGGCCAGGGGCAGGGCTGTTCTAAACCGCCCCTACATAAATGTGTATTTAAGCTATTGTGTGTACAGGGTGTATTTGAAACTATTAGAAGCAAAAGACCTAACGGGGATATTAATCGTGGTATTCAAGCCATTATATTTGTGTGTATTTGATGAGGTCCTGTTGACCGATATAAACGTGTACCTATTTATCTATTTGAAACAACACGAGTTTAAAACTAAACTTAAGCACGAAAATTATTATTCGAGTTTAACAAAAGATTACTAACAAATGCATGCGATAGAAGAGTTAAATTAATTCAGATACGACCAGCGATTTATCTACATCGAAGGAAATCGATTTGGTTTTATAATATAGACCTATAAGGTTCTGAGGCTGGTGGCTTCGTGCCTCGGAAAGCACTTTAAGCCGTTGGTCCCGACTGTCATTCATGGATCTTTGACCATCGTTACGGGTCGTCAGACGTCGAAATCTGACAACCCAGTCTTACCAAGGGGTATTACCCAGTAACTGGCTTCTAGGGTCAGATAGGCAGTCGCTCCATGTAAAATACTGGTATTCAGCTACTTCCGCTTTGATTGTAAGCCATCCTCAACGTTGTTGTGAAAAGGAAGGCAGATGATGAGGTCCATAGTATAAAACCATATCGCTGGTCGAGAATGTCTGTGTGACCGCTTAGATCTTCTAAATTACACAATAGATTTTTTATTTGGCTATCACCGTAATTTAGAGCGTTTATACCGGAGGGTTTATTTGTATATTACATTATTTATTTTATTATTTATGTACATACATTATGATTCAAAGGAGATACGGCTAAATCAAACAATTGAGTACAAAGGTACTGCTTATACATTAATTTAAAGTAATTTGAAGAATGATGATTGCGTGATGGTTGACAGGGAGAATGGACGAACAAATGTCTTGCGCCGACCCCAAGTAACATAGGACAAGCGTGGAAGATGATGATCTTCTTTTTATCGTGTCGATAGCAATCTAAATACAGTCAGCCCAGAATTTGGCCACGAGTGTCTTGGCACTTTCAGCAGCGTCCATCAGCTCCTGTACCGTGCAGACAGCAAGACACGCCGGACAAGATATTAAGTGCCCCATTGTTTGTGGGACAGCACCACATTTACACTCCAGGGCGGAGTCATCTGTGAATCCACCTTAGCAGGTTTTCTGTACCTCGGCCTACCTGAGTCCAAAGTGTATTTAAGACTGCCAGGGAAACCAAGGCTAATCATGTCTAGGCGCGAGATTTTCAGCAGGTGGAATAAATGGATTTGGTAGGAGAGCACCAAGATGATGATGATTGATATTTAAGTTAGGTATAACCCAGAAATCTCGATGGTATGTGCTCAGCAGGGACGCTAATAGTAACACAATTAAAAAAAGATTGTCGAGCATCCGTTGTTGACAAGCTAGGACTACTTACGTAAGTGCAATTATCAGATATGTCGGTACCTAACAATTGCCTTCGTTGCATCAATTCTTAAGAAGCGTTTAATTGCGATGATTGCCTGATCAATGATGATCGATAGCTTTTTCAGGCTGTTTTTACAATGTCTAATGGTACAGGCTAGGACTGGGTAGTTATATAGTGCATTCGTGAATTGTTTGAAGTTAATTTAGCTGGAATTGAACATGTTAAGGAAACAATTATAATGAGTAGGCACATACACAATTATGTACTTACATAAACATATAGTTAGGGATATGAAAATAAGGCTTACTGGTCGATTCGTACAAATTTACTCACCTTAATCGGGCGAATCGTTACTTTTAGATAATATAACATTTTCTATAGGCGACTCGCACGAGTTAATTTATTTGAGGGCAAATCGATAATTCCAGAAATACGTAATAGGAACATGGCACGTTTTGAATAAAACGTTAGGGAAACAACGAAAAGTTAAGGAAAAAGTACACTAACGTTATTAAGTACGTACATTAAATACAAAACGTGCCTATTGCTTATACGTTTTTTCTGGAATAACCGGACGAGTAAATTCATTCGAATCGACTACGAAGCCGAAAATAAATTCTTCCATAGATTACTATACCTACTTACGACCAAAAAGCCGCCGCTATAACGATAGTGAAAAAGTATTTAAAAAGATGAATAGGTCTGACATAACATACCGAAAAATTGTGTTCAACGTATTTGTAAGAATCCGAAACATTTTGAAAGTGATTGACACTTCTTGAGGTCCTCTGGGCAGCCCAATACCAAACTTGCTGTCGGCAATTTAGTCCTATACGGAACAAGTACTGATATAGATTGACACTGGCAAAAAATAGATACAGGGATAAGGTATAAATAAATAAAATATGCTTAATTGTAATGTATCTTTTTTAAAAGAACAATCAATGGCGTTCTCATTCATTCTAATCACTAATATTATAAAGAGGTACAATTTGTGAGTTTGTATACGATAGAGAATCTTTATCTTCGGAACGATTAATAAGAAACACTGTACTGCCGAGTGTCATAGGATATACACATATTAAAAGTGTCTAAGGATCAAGCACGCTTTTGCTAGTAGTATTTTTTTGTAACTATTAATTATCTTTTGTCAGAATTAACCATGGTAAAAAATCCAGCATAAACAAAATCGCGAATAGTCATTGTAATCGACAAAAGCACGTACTTCGTCGATCTACACATACGAAAACATTTTATTAAAACAATCAAAATATGTATATGTTTTGATTTAATTTCAAAACAGCAACGTCAGCAACAGACTATTTATAAAAAAAAATCTTGATCCCTAGACACTATTTGGCCGAAGCTTTAATAGAGATGACTACAAAACATTTAAAAAACAACGAATAACAAATGATGTACCCTTGACTCAATGCTAATTTATTACAGCATGTTGTATACTGAAAGAGGCCAATCGTCGATTCCAACTCGGCTGAGCAGCGTTCGGGAGGCTACGCAATGGAGATCCGTAGGAGAACCAAGGCAACTGACATAGCCCGAAGAATTGCCAAACTTAAGTGGCAGTGGGCAAGGCACATTGCTCGCCGAACAGATGGCCGATAGGGCCGAAAGATTTTAGAGAGGCGACCGGGTAGCGGAAGACGTAGAGTTGGAAGGCCTCCCACAAGGTGGACTGATGACCTTGTGAAGGCCGCAGGAAGCCGGTGGATGCGGGAAGCATAGGACCGGATGAGGTGGCGGAGTTTGGGGGAGCCCTATGTCCAGTAATGGACGTCTTTCGGCTGAAATGATGATAATGATGATGTTGTATACTTAACCTATTATGAAACCATACAATATCTCCTGTGATAGTTGATCAATACTGTGTTACTTATCTGTTTGCCTAAATAAATAAATAATGTTTCAGACGTGGACCTGGTGATCGTGTACCACTGCTGTAAGAAGAGCATCGAGGTGTCGAAGCAAGTCCTGGATCTGCACTTTACTCTGAGGACACTCTTCCAACCCTTTTTCACCAATCGAGCCTTTGACAAGAACGCTGAGTTCATCAGTAATACAGTGTAAGTTACACAATAATATGCCTTTTAAATCTTCCGAATAATAGGTTTAATGGATGGTTACTGGGAAACTGCCACAATTATCTGGCTCGATAGGTGGTTATACGGTGTATCTGCTGTTTTAAATGATAATATACCGACAGGGCTTGGTAGTAAGTCTACTTTCGCATGGACGTATACTTTTAAATCTTCCGAATAATAGGTTTAATGGATGGTTACTGGGAAACTGCCACAATTATCTGGCTCGATAGGTGGTTATACGGTGTATCTGCTGTTTTAAATGATAATATACCGACAGGGCTTGGTAGTAAGTCTACTTTCGCATGGACGTATACTTTTAAATCTTCCGAATAATAGGTTTAATGGATGGTTACTGGGAAACTGCCACAATTATCTGGCTCGATAGGTGGTTATACGGTGTATCTGCTGTTTTAAATGATAATATACCGACAGGGCTTGGTAGTAAGTCTACTTTCGCATGGACGTATAAAAATCACGGTAAGACTTCGCACGCTGGATCTTCAACGCACCTTACCGTTGATGGTTGAAAATCGAACGGTGTGTTTTTTCTATGCGCTGGAATGCACTCTGTTGGATTTTTACTCGACTTCAAAAGAAGGAGGAGGTTCTCAATTCGACTATGTTTTTTTTATGTTTGTTACCTCATAGCTTTCGACTGGGTGAACCGATTTTGATAATTCATTTTTATTTGAAAGCTGGTACTTTCCGTGTGGTCCCATTTCAATTTCATATAGATCTGATGATGCGTTTCAGAGACAGACAACGGAACTCTTAAAAAAATAACAGTAAATTAACCGCGATTGCTGCTATCGCATAAATATGCATTGTTTTAACCCCAAGGATGATGAAATTTCGAATTAGTGGGGTAGGTACCTACTATAACTAAAAAGTGAAAAATAAAACAACCGACTTCCCAAAAAACACTACAAAGTGAAAAATAACTTTAATTTCGGAAGGCGGTGACAAAAAATTTAAATACATATCCAAAGTCAACGACTTCCGAAATTAAAGTTATTTTTCACTTTGCAGTGTTTTTTTCGGAAGTCGGTTGTTTTTTTTTATGTACTCCGTTCAACACCGAGGGTTGAGAATACAATGCGAGATATATTTACGTCCGTGCGAATGGAGTCCGGAGCTTCAGCTACAGGAAAACGTTCTTTGGAGACAGTCCTTAACTCTTTGACCAAATACGATCTAACTGTATTTACAGATTTTGGGTCAAATGCTACAGTCAGTTAGAAAAAACGTTTTATTTCTATGACGCCAATTGATTCAGCTTCGTATGAGGACTTACACTCTTCTTGACCATCTGAACTGAGAGTACTGGCATAATCAGCATATAATGTTCCCACTGCTGGGATACAGACCTCCTCTCTGTGAAAAGGAGTGGACTATAATCTACCACCCAGCGCTAGCGGCCCCAGTGCGGGCTGGTAGATGTCACTTGTCTCCGAATTTTTGTTTTTAAGACGTGCTGGTTTCCTCGCGATGATTTCCTACGCCATTATGAGAGCAGCGGTGATGAAGTTATTTACTTCGAGTAAAGCGCCTTGGTTTTAACCCACGACCTAACTTGTAAGTCCCCGTTACCACTGGGCCAGTACTGGAAAAGCCGTACATCGAAGAAAACTTTTCCGATACAGTTTGTAACAAATAAACGAGGATAAATTAAAGATTTTTTTTCCAGGCAGCTTTCCATACAATTTTTTTTTTTCGTATAAGCTTATTCACCAATGACATCATCATCATCTGTCTGGCCTTTTCCCAACTATGTTGGGGTTGGCTTCCAGTCTAACCGGATGCAGCTGAATACCAATATTTTAATTTAATGAATGCCTATCTGACCTCCACAACATACTGGGGTAATACGATACCCGTTGTCAGAATTACCGATGACAAATAATGCCAAATCTTTGTTTCATATTTCCAGATTATTTGCTCCACTGCCCACTCCAACAGCGGAAGGCTACCGAGTGTTATACCTTCGCCTTGTAGACCCCGATGCTCGCAACTTTAACCTGATGGAGGGCATCAGAGCTGTTATGATGGTTTTCGATTTGTGGCAATATGAAGACGGGACCTGGCCTGGGTAAGTTTCCGACAACACACCTGATGTTAAGTGGCCACCGCCGCCTATGGATATCCGCAATACTAGAGGCCATAAATACCCATGTGAATGTAACTACACGGGCACAATTCGTCAAACAATAATGACAAGAAGCAGTGGCGTAATTATGGTGGGGCGTGCAGTGCAAGAGCCCTGGGCGCCTATCGAAGTGGGGGTGCAAAAAGTCGCCAATGATTAAATAAAAAAAAAAAACATCAATAAACCATTTCATACTGTTCCCTATATCTAAGAAATCTGAAGAGCTAATATAGTGTGCAGTACGGGGATGAAAGCGTATTTCCAAATCTGCCTATTGGTGTTCAAAGTCTCTTAAAATTGCAGCATTGCTAGCAATTTTTTTGGCAAGTTGAAATTAATACCTTCGTTATCGAAGGCTATAATTAGTCAATAAAGGTTATGCGACCTAGCTTTGCTTAGTGTAGACCGAGAAGATAATTTACGAAAGGGAGCAAATGTGATGCCTGCCCTAGGCGCCATTTTTTGTTGGTACGCCCCTGACAGAAAGCATCTAATAAATACATCATCTATAATATACATCATCAATACAGTGAAGTGAAGTCAAGTGGATCAAATACATAATATCGAAGCTAACTCAAAAACCACTCCACAAAAAATTAATTGAGTTTTTATGGAAAGAGAAAAGAGAAATTTCAAAATCAATCCACAATTGACGGAAATATCGATTAACACACATAAAAACTCATATAGACGAACATTTATAACCTCCTCCTCATTTGAAGTCGGTAAAATACTCAAGTACATCGCGCGATTGTCTTACTTCGAGATCTTTTCTAACCTACACGATGACAGCTTTCTTTATTAGGCAAAACACACAAAAAATATACAGATTTTTACTTCGTGGGCATCTACTATCTATTAATATTATAATTGTGAAAGTTTGGATATTTGGATGTTTTTGATGTTTGATTTTACTGAATCACGAAAAAACGGCCGAACGGATTTAGATGAAATTTGGCACACAGATACTTTATAACCTGGTTTAACATATAGGATACTTTTTATTCCGATAGTACATTTCCGTGGGATAATTTTCGATCTACACGCGACTGCAGCCGCACGCAAAACCTAGTCTTCAAATTTATTAAGTGTATAGGAAAAAGCCACTTTTCACAATTTATTGTTCCTAATCTAAAAAGTTGTTAATTTGTTGACAGGTTCGTAATTCTGATCGACATGGAGACAGCAACTCTGTCTCACGTCGCGAGGCTGGAGATCATGGTGGTGAAGAAAGTCTTATATTTCCTACAGGTTAGTACATTATACATACCTATTCCATCTAGTTTGCCGTATTGGAATTAGGTTAACTTTAAAAGGTTTAAAAATTATGAAAATTAAGAAAATATGAATTTTGCGGGCTACATTAGCGCAGAAAGCGCCAGGTGGCTCGCATAATATTTTCTTTCGCTGTTTGCAGGTCAATCTAAATATTAATAGTTTACAGAATTTTAATAATTATCAAAATTCTTTGAAAGTACATTTTACCCCATAGAATTACTATTTCGTGTAATCATTACATTTGACATCAATTCTAACAAAGAATTGTATTGGCTGCTGTTGAGACCATTGACTAATCTTAAAATAACTAAATACCTTAGCGTCCTATCTGATTTCCCACCAGTGGGAATCCTAGAAAGAGAGTGAAGTATTTCAAGCAACTCATCAAGACAATAAGCAGGCGAATCCTCTAACTAGTTGACATAGAAATAAAGATGCCCAACCAATATGTCTGTTCAGCGATGCTGTTTCTAAATGTCTTTGGAATATTCTAGGTTGTCAATGAGGCGCCTTTATTTATAAGGAAATGTAGTGTTGATAAATAATAATAAAACCTTAATGAATTCCAGGAATGCATGTTCTGCAAGCTAAAAGGCGTACACTTCATGAACGCGCCTTACTTCATGGACAAAGTGCTGATGATCATCAGACCCTACCTCAAGAAGGAGTTGATGGAAATGATCCATACGCACCAGGTCGGGGCTGAGTCGATGGACAAGCTGATCTCCAAGAAAGCCTTGCCTAAAGAGGCGGGCGGGGAGTATAAGGAACTAAATACTTTAAGAGGTTAGTAGGGGGATTTTTATGGTCCTGCAGAAGCTGAAATACGCATGTAAAATGTCATGTTCTGTGCACAATTTTAAGTAAATGACAATTTCGTAAACTCTTTTTAAATAATTATAATAAATCCATAGCGAGGAAGGTTCTGGATTTCGATGTTAGCCATCTGGCCAAGAATACATTTTTTTATTCAGAAGTATAAGCGGGTAGGTTGTTCGGTGATATTTGAAAGACGTTGTCAAAAATTATCGTTAGAATTTTGATTAAAATACTGTAATATAATATTTTTTTAAATTATTTTTTGGTTCATAAAGGTATTGTAGTACATGAGGGACTTACAAGTATGCATAATTATTTACATGGTGTAGGTACAACGAATTGTAGGATGAATCACTGCCAGTGGCGTGCAGTCCATAAAGACAGAAAGACACTACTTTCCCTACTTAAATCAGATAAATATTTCAAAATAATATTATTTTAATAGTCGACCGAAAAAATAAATCGTTTAGCATAATCTCTTTCGGACATCATTACAGTAAAAACAAATAAAAAAATGTTAGCGTTTTTTAAAACAAATTGATTAGTGGTAGGTAATAAATAAGGATTATTCCGAACCTGACCTGAAATCTAATCCGGTCGCAGGTTAGGTTAGGAACTAGAAAAAAATTATTAAATTTTGTTTTATTACTTACGTATAGTAAATATTAAACTGTTTTGACACATGCATAGGTACTTTTTATTCTAAGAAAGAGGAAATGGGAAACACTATATCGCAATTCGGGTTATGATAGGAACGATACGTCAGGTCAGGTTAGGAAGAGGGTTACGTTCGGAACAAATTTTATATTTTTTTTCGTTTTTTTAAGTTCCTAACCTAAACCGCGACTGGGTTAGGATTTCGGGTCAGGTTCGGAATAATCAATAAATATTACGTGCTATTGCCGCTATTGGGCTTTGTTTGTATATTACGTTAAGATCCGGGCATTTTCTTGTTGTTAATTATATTTTAAAAATTGTTTGTCACAATTTAAATCCCATGTTCCTGTGTGTGTGTGATATTTGTGTAAAGTAAAATGTAAACAAACATGATTGGCGCGAAAATCGACTTTGGATATAATTTTTTTTTAAACTACTTTAACATCACCTACATAACCGTCATACCTACTAACTTGAACAATGGATGAATTCGAGAAGTAATTAAATTATGCATGCTGCCACTGCTCCATGGTGGATTTGGATGTTCGAAATCCTTAGTTTTTATGTTTTCTGGCCTCGAACTCCACCGTCATCAAGACGGCGATTATCGCATTAACATACTTGGATTATAAAAAGGTAAATTAATAAACTTGCACGCTAAATTTTAAAGATTGAATAGCGTTAACTTATGAGTTCATATGAGTATCCGATTTTCTTAATAAACACTTATTCCTAAGATTTGATGGGTAGCATTAATAATATTCACATGGTCAATTTAGGGTGTCGTACGTCGTGATTCCTGGGTCCTTTAGGACCCGTTACCGAGCCGGCGGAGGTTCGTGTGTTCGGGTCCTTTCGGGGGCGCTTCCGAACTATACTGTTAAAACAACACACGAGTAGTATAACATAAAGTAACTCCTTTTTCCCCGAATAGGTAACGCAGAAGTGACGAAACAGTCAACCAATATTTCGCTTGTTATGTATAAGTCTCATGTAATTATTACTATTTTTGATCGACGTTCATTGGTGCCTATAACGATCTTAATGATGTTCAATTGTTCATATTGAGACATATTTTGTATTGAAAGGAGAGCATTTGTTCCGATATATTAAGAGTGCAGCCACTATTTGCAAACTTGCTACATCTGATCCTAAATTCTCTTTGTTTCCAGATGAGATCATCACGCGTATGAAAGCGAACCCCGCCTTCTTTCGAGAAGAGAACAAGCGCCGGGTGAACGAGTCCCTCCGACCTGCAGGCAAGCCCTCCCCGGCAGAGAAGGAGTTCGGTCTTCAAGGCAGCTTCAAGAAATTAGAATTAGATTAAGTTGGTTTAGGGATGGATGTAGGAATAAATATTTTATTTAAATTGTGGATGTTTCATTTTGAATTTACAAAAAAAGATTCCTTTACCAAATCTTGTACACTATTGTGGTTATTGATGTTATGTTTAGAAGATGCTTAGTTTGTCTCGGGAGCAGTGGTGGCCCAGTGGTGCTGGCCGTGACTTACGAATTGTAGGTCTTACGTTCGAACCCAGGGAGACGCTTTAGGTTGTGTAAATTATTTCATCACCAGTGCTCCCAAAACCGTGAAGGAAAATGTCGTACTGGGCCCACGAGGTGGATTACAGTCTACTCCCTCTCACCAGGGCCTGTGTCCTAGGCACCGAACGAACCTTACCCCGGAACGTAATAGGCTAATACTATAGCTTGTCATCAATCAACTCGGGCATGAGATATTACATTGAAATAATAAATAAATATTGAAAGCTGAGCAAGAGATGGTTTGCCTACAAACCATCACCCCAAATCACCCACCATCACCCTAATTTAAATATAGAATCCTGAGCGTAGCGAGGGTTTCAAAGGTACGCGACGCACAATAACTTTGCTACCGAGCGGAACACAAAAATTTTCACGTCACTGCAGCAAGGAAAATGCTAGGTGCATGAAAAACAGCTGAATTAATAAATTAAATGCACCTATCCCAGCGTGGCTTAACCAGACTCGATTAATCGAATGAACCCCAAGATTTGCACTAGCCCTTGGAGCCTCATGCTTCATGGTGTTACAGAGGCCATTGCATATCAAAAAGTAGACCACTGTATTTCTTTGTCTGTTGTAGCAAGTTGAGGACTTGATTAAAACAATATAATAGTACATATTTTTTAATTTTGAAGATTTATCTTCGTACTCTTTTTATAGTTTGAAAATCCAAGATCGATTTTTTGGATTCATTGTTCTGTGACGTATTTTCTACAAAATTGGTTTCACTGAATGACAGGGACCAGCTTTTTCGTTTCAGCTAAACACCACTTCATGCAGTAGTATGTCTGTCGTAGCCATCTGGTTAAATTAGCCAGCTAATTGGAGGCCTAGGCGGTTCATTAAACGCCGGCATCCATTTAAATAGCTGAAGGACAACTAGCCAAGTCATTGAGCGCAATGTTTAACCAGATGACTGAATGTCGTGTAGTCATTTAATTAAATTGCATATTGATGAATTTGTGATGTTTGGTTTGGGTGACTATGAGTTCACAAATTATGAACGACTACTTTTTAATTAATACCACTAAGTAACTAATAATAGTGAAATCTTGGTTCACAACAAAGTATAAAACACGAATATTACTCATTATTAATTACTTATGTCAGTCAGTAAGTTCAGTCAGTTTAGACTTCAATATTTCGCGAAAACTTGCAGAAGACGTAGTATTATTCCGGCGCTGTAATGGTCAGGTAGACGTGCTCTTAGGATAGGAAAGGATTGCGAGCCTACCGGATATGCATCCTGGAGTAAGCATTGGACTAGTAGAGAGACGGGTGATATTTATTTATAGGCTTCTTATCACGACGTCGCCGGCACGTTGTGTCAGGTCAGGCTTCTTGTGTAGGTTCAACTGTTTTCTTAGCTCTTTTCTATGCCGTTGCTTCGCTATGTTCTGTGTTGTTATTTTCATAGTCGTCATCTGAGTTCTCGCTGCTATCAGCTTCTGGTTTTTTGTAGATATAGCTAGCCACTTTTCTTAATCTTATTTCTGTCTTCAGCCATGTCCTTTCAAAACTTGATTCCTATGTCGAAGTATTTCATGTCCTGTTTTATTTTGTTATGTCAGGTATAAATAGGACATCCGACCTTCTTAGATTTGGCATTGTATTGCATTGCTGCATGCAATAGGTGTGGTTTATCAAGTCTCTTTTGATAACTCGTTCATATCTTCTGAGTCTTGATCTGTTCGCCTTGGTGAGGGTCGATACGTTTAAATCATATATCATACAAGGTACGATAACCCTTCGATACATAAATCTACATAACTTCCAGTCCATCTTTGAGTTTAGTATGAATGGTAGTTATGATTTGGCGTTTCTCGTGGCCTGTTGGCATCGTTTTCTAATTGTGCTTCATTCCATTTACTTATTCCGTTGTGATATAAGACGCGCTCTAGTCCTTCTAGATCATCTGTAATGAGTATATGATCGTCCCCAAATAATAATACCAGGGGGAGCGAAATTTCACGGTCCTGATCTAGTTTGATTAAATGGGTTTCATCTTCAAGGATTCTAAGGACTTCGTCGATGACCAATGTAAAAAGGCGAGGGGAGAGAGGGCGACCCTGTTTAACTCCCTTTCCTTTAATAATTATAATCCAACTGCTTTGCTGACCACACCATTTGATGCATGTTCTTACATTCATGCATACCTTGATTATCCTGTTGGTCATGGATTTGTTGGTTCATTGCAATAATTATTCTAATGCCTTAATGCTTTGTCGACTTACGACATTGTAATGGTGTTTTCTATGACAAGGGCGAGTACGTAAATTCGTTTACTTGCAAGCCTTTCCTCGGCTTTCGAGCATAAAATGTGGTAATCTGTTGATCTATTATTTAGGAAGGCCACTTGTTATTTGCTTAGTTTCGTAATTGCATCGCCAATTCTTTTTTTAGTACGCTTGTGATGTACATTCTGTAGTACGTGTTGCAAACCGTTATGCCGCGATATTCGTTCGTGTCATCTAGTTTTTTTTTGGAATTGGTACCTGTGTGGTTTCAAGCCACGTGTCCGGCACTGTATTCTGTGTCCGAGCTTTTTCATGTCTATAGTTGCGGCTTCTTGTTATATTTGGGGCATTGCTTAGTAAAGTTCGATTACACAAGGTCCTTTCCGCGGGCTGTCTCGTTTCGCATTTTATTGATGATTACCATTAACTTCTTCTACCTTCGGTTCACTTTGTGCTTCGGTTATCGACTATAGTATTTTAACAGTTGATATCTGAAGTACCTCGTCCCCTTTTTTTGTTTTCTATTTGGACACCGGTATGTATGCAATTCTTTTAGGGCGTTTTGTTTGTTGTTTGTTGTTCCTGTTAACCGAGTCGAGCATGTGCATGCGTTTTGCGGTGTGAAATGTCCCCAGTCCGGTGAAGCAGGCTCTACATGTTTTTGTTCTTCCTGATATTTAACCTTTTGGAGTGTTAGCTGGCATTCTTTTTTATGCCTATTTGGATTATCCGGTTGTCTGCTTTGTAGGAATTGGGCCTTTTGTACGTTAGCAAGAGCTAAGCGATGGTCTCTTGATTAAATTTGCTGTAGAATCACTTTCCTGAGCAGCGGTTTTTTTTTTTTTTTTGTGCGGGAAATCGTCAAATAACTTCCCGCTCTGGGCGGAGCGGGAGGGCTCGTCAGACTTTAACTGACTAAAACCCACCCGTGTTCCCTCATTTGTCTGTGTCCACTTTAATTTACCTCCGTTATTGTGTCCCCTACGTATTTCGATGTTTTCACTCGTTGAGATGATTCCTTTATTTGCTAGTTTTTTTTATTGGTACCCTATTTCCAGATTATTTAAATTTGGACAAATTTGTAGTTAGATTTCTTTTATGATCTGCCGCAATATCGCAGCTATCTTTAATAGTGACGTAGTTTCATCCGATTCTAAATTCACAACAGCGTTATTATTGAAATTTTCACTTTATAGGACTATAATTATCGTGATTATGCATACAAAGTCCACCGGAAGAACACATTACCACCTTTGTCCGATACAAAGATAGTAATGTGCTGTTCCGGTGGTTCTAATATATATTTTTTACTATAATATTTTATATAAAATGAGTTGATAATGGCAGTGACCAGTCCCTGGAGCACCACCAAGGTTTCAAGATGAAGTTCATCGGAATACTCGTGGTTATAATGGCTTTGACATTAGCTCTTGTGGTGAGTTACTCACACAAACACAACTTGTAAAGAAATGTCATCAAATCCATGAAACAAGTAACTTAGATGTTATCACATTTCGATGATTATTCCATCACTCGTAGGGATAAAAGGGCAAGCTAGAGGATGACAATTTCACCTCTATCGAAAATGAACTACCATTCCGACTATTTCAAAAATATCTTAGCAATTTACTTAATACTCTTTCTCTAGCATTTGAAATAAGGCATTTTTGTAGGCTAGCTCTTTTGAAAGACTAAGCAAGATTACAGAGGGCAGAGATATTCACTTTGGCATGTTCAAATACTTATTCTGTGAATAAAGTGAGAAATAGAATTAGATATAGATTTGTTAGCAAGATTGTTAACGCAAATGATAGAACCTAGGAAAATTATTGTAATTGGATATGGACCACCGTTTTACAAAACATCTGGAGGAGAATGCTAGACTCAGATATAGATAGATCTATAACTGTGATCGATATCATTTAAGAAGAGGAATATATCAGTGTCCACTGATTGATATTATCATCTAAGCTTGACATATTTCCAGAGTGGCATGTCCACAGCTGAACAATCTGCTGGCTGCCACGGTGGTGGCGGCGGCTATGGTGGTAGACCACCTCGACCACCACCAACTGCGGCCACCACTGCAGCCTCTACTGCAGCTCCAGCTACTACTAGTGAGTAAACTTTCGATAGACTATTGCATTAAGAAAACGAAATGAAAAACGTGAATGTAAAAAGACTATCAACTCAAATGCCTACGTAGCAAAGCAAAACGAATGTTAGTTAACTGCACGTAGTGAGTGAGACAAGAAGGCTTCCACTTAGCACTTAGCACTTTTCCGAATAAGTTTTGTTCGAATTTCATTTTACCGAAACCTATTGACCGACGTTTTTTTTTGCTATATGCATTATTTGACATATTTTTAGATCATCGAACTATCATGTGTCATAGGTATTATTTTACCGAACTATATTTCGTCGATTTACAAAATATCTTTTTGCTTTTGGCCGAAACCTCTTTTGAATGTTTTTCATTTGCCAAATGATTTATCCTACTTCCTACTAATGTTATAAATGTGAAAGTTTGTTAGTATGGATGGATGTTTGTTACTCTTTGATGCAAAGACGGCTGAACGGATTTGAATGAAATTTGGTACACAGGTAGTTTATAACCTGGATTAACACATAGGACTTTTTATCTCGGTGTTACGTTCCCGAGGGATAATTTCCGAACTCCACGCGGGCGAAGCCGCTGGCGGAAGCTAGTTTTCCATATTTTCACCACACCGAAACAACATTTTACGGAATATTATTTGGTCACAAATAAATAGCTGGTTACATGGTAGCATTTTCAATATTAAATTAAAATAGTGTCATAAAAAGTCAATATGTTGTGCTACAAAATTTAGTGAGAAACGAGTCGCTGCAAAACGACTTCACGCAGTGTTGTCTGCCCTACCCCTAGAGTGTAATTTAGGCCCGCGTAGGCGCGGAGGGGTGGGGCGGCCCGCGAGCTGAGGAGTAGGTGGGTTGAAGGCCCGCCGCCGCGGCTTAGTCTGGCCAGCAAGCCGAATTGCGGGGGTGAGCGATAAAACCATTTGCGACCATAAACTCGCGTGGGGTCGCCCCGCAGCGCCGAAGCCGTGACAGAAACAATGCTTGTTGCATGTTGCATGCCTGCTTGCATATTGCATGCTTGTTTTCACGCTGCGTGCTTGCGTGCATGCTCCATGCCTGCTTGCACGCTGCATGCTTGCTTGTCTACCTATGGTTAGGATGGTGCCTGTTGAAAAAGTAACAGCAAAAATTAGAAATGAAATAGTGTGCACAAAATTTTCTAGGCGTTTGGTGAAATAAAATTATGGTAAATAAAATAAGGAATGTTTTGAATTATAATACTGAACAAATGTTATTTCGGCGAAGGGTAACTTCGGTAAAAAGTTTTTCGACCAAATGAAAACCGACTTAACGAAAAAAACGAATTGATTAGGTCAACTGATACAGTGGCAGACGTGACTTCAATGAAGTAAAAAAAAAAACGAAACGATAAACGTAACGTTTTTTTCGTGTAAAATATTTGACCGAATTTCATTTCACCTATGAAATGAAATTCGGTCAAATATTTTTCGAACTTATGCTATGTAACTAGGAAGATGATAACTGCATAAAGTCAAATAGAAAGGCTGTGTTTCTCACAGGATTTTCATTCAGACGGTTTGTTAATTCATGCAAATGGAACTACAAAAATATACAGGCTACTCTTTTATACAAACTTGGGTTATATCCTAGATCTAACTGTATCCCTAATATTGTCCTTTTTTGTTACAGATGCAACCAGTAGCGGATAAACTACAACATTACGGAACACTGGCATATGAAGCATAACGAACAATAGCAAAATATACTAATATCATTTTATTGTAAGTTATTCACAAATAAAAACTTTAATCCTATATTTTATTTTATGGCACTTCGATATTCCTGATCTCTTGTCAACGCAAATTTTGTTGAACTAGCTGATGACGTAGACGACAAGGTACGAAAAGAGGCTGAGCCGAATACACTATTCGATGTAATAATAAAAAAGCAATGTAGTGTTAGGTGTTTTCATGTCACTCTGATCCAGCCCGTCGCTAGCTGCCTTATTCCAGCGACGGTCCGTACCTCAAAGGAAAGCCTCTAGCGTGCATTTATTCGCATAGTTTTAAGTTTCTATACATATTGGTGCTCTTAAGTCATTTTGCTAAGTATCTACATAAGTTGAATCACAAGAAGAACGTGAGATTAGAGAGAGCACGCGAAGAAAATTTTTTAAGCAACAAATAGCACCTAAATTGAATATATGTAGTAGAGCATTGCTCGAAGCAGTAGAGATATTTAAGAAGTTGCCTTCTGATCTAAGGATCCTGATTGATAAGGATAACCCACCTGTTTAAAACAAAATTAAAAGCCTTTTGTTAGAAAAATGTTTGTATAATATTATATCGGAACGAACGTCATACAATAATAAATGATCTAGTTTTTATTTTGACATTATATAATTTAGAATCTCTGACATTATTATTGAAACTGCTTGACATTTTGTTAAAAACTGATTGACATTATATTTAAAACTATTTCATATTATATTCAAAATTTTTTAACACTGTACTTGAATTTCATAGTTAGGTTAATTAATATTTTATAGTTCTCTGTATTTGTATGTAAATTGCATGTTTATATTCAACACAATGTAAATTGTTTTATGAATAAATGAAATGAAATGAAATATTTTAAGGCCTGGCTGGAGGCCTACGAGATATCATTCCCAAAAAATAGGTGATTTTATGTGCATATTTTTTAATGCAATTGATATATTAGCGCGCTGAGAATATGCGTTTTAATTCTGCTAAGGGGTCCGCACTCACTGTGTTTGCGATGAGTCGATGATGACCCTTTTGACCACATTACATCTGTACCGGAAAACAGGAGTCAAAAATCGGTTCACACTTGAAATTAAACATGGCTACTCCGATTTATGCAGCCACTACTCTCTTTAATGTCTAGACTTGAGTATAACGCGTAATGGTTTGTGAGTGTTACGTGGAGGGTTACGGATTGAGATATAACTCGAATGAAAGTAGGTAATATTCTTATTTTTAAGGCTGCTAATACTCTTTGCGTTCAATACAACAATGCATCAAGGATGTTTTTGATACTGCCACGGGTACATTCGTGGACGCGCAAACTGTCGGCTTCACTGCGACCAGACGAAAGCGTGCAGCGTCCTTGTTGCACAGAGTGAGTGACAGCTCCAACAGTCTCCTGGGTGTTATTGCTAACCAACCGGACAGTCCTTTTCTCGCACTATTTAGGCCAGCTAAATGTACTTGCTGATAAGTGTGTTGTTCATATCATGGTGTTTTGTAAACATTACTAACATAGTTTGTAAGTTAATAATTGTAATAAATGCTATGGGTTCATGTTAAACGAAACAAATGTTTTGTTATAATTTATTATGATAACGCAATAGTCGCATAACGCATGCTCGACGGAGATTTCATCATCATCATCATCATCATCATCATCATCATTTCAGCTGAAAGACGTCCACTGCTGGATATAGGCCTCCCCCATAACGGACGGAGATTTATTATCTCATAACCACCATTCCTGATAGTCTAGAATACAGCAGGGATATTGACGCTCAAACTGACACCATGCATTCAGCGTATCTCTAGCGTAGACATATTTCGTCGGTTATAAAAAAAAAAATGCTGTTTAGAGATTAGTGCAATACCTACGCGGTCAAAATATACGGCGGAGCAAGTTTAAAAAAAAACCGACGTCAAATTTAAACGCAGGGGGTTTCAAAATCATATACTTAATCTCTTAGCAGGTTGTGCGTCAATGTCCCTGACACCCTGTATTTAAAAAAGATCAAGCTTTAGATTACTATTTTGCTTGATGGAATAATTTCCTTTTAATGTAATAAATGTCCGTGATGCTTGCAGCAGAATAATAATGACACCAACACGTGTAGCTCGACCGACGCAGTAACGGAAGAAACTGAAGAAAAAATGACTGATTCAAAAAATAAGAAAGATCTATTCTTGCTTGAGTTGTCAACAGCATAGGATAGGGTCCCGGAAAATATTGTGACAGCTTACATACTAAACTGCTTAAAGAACCCACTAGACAGATTAAATATCTCCTAGCTAGTTGAAACACATGCAGCACCTTATTACCTGCTAGTGTGTCTTACCAAATAACAATAATGTTGGCAAAACTGTAAGGTATGAGATGAGCGTCATAGAACGCTTCTAGAACAAAACAATCCTACTACATAATGGGAACTCTAAATATATACCCTACACACTGTAGAATTTGAATAACTACCTAAATTGTCGATGAGTTGGTTATTTACTGCTAGTATGGTAGAAAATATTTAATTTACTTCAATTTCCTGACACTCATTACTATGGACAATTTCTAGTTCAAATCGTTCGGAGTTGAGATTTATTCGTTGGTATAGCATAATCAGCCTGCCTCACGATGTTTTCCTTCACCGGTTTGAAAGAAGTGTATTTGGAGGAATCTTTTACCTAGGTTTTATTGAGAGTTCCTAGATTCTATTAGATGTAGATAAATGTACTATTGTACATAAGTATCACATGTAGGTAGAAAAGATATGAATGTCTTACATGTCAACGACAGTCTAGCTGTTCTTTCGAAATGGTTTGCGGCTAATAATCTTTTACTCAATGCGAAGAAAACTAAAAGTCTTAAGTTCTCATTACCAAATGTACCTTAAGTAGGTCTAAATTTAAAACTCGATGGCAAGAAACTAGATGCTATTTCGGAAACCAAAGTAATTCCTAGAAATACTCTCGGAATTACTTTAGATTCAAAATTGCAATGGGGTAGCATTAGAGCTCTTTCAAGTAGATTAAGCTCGGCTGCTTACGCAGCAAGAAAAATAAGGCAGTTGACTGATGTAGCCCCAGCTAGGTTAGTATACTTTGCTTATTTTCACAGTAATAAGTCTTATGGCGTTCTCCTGTGGGGGTCGGCAGCTGACATAGATCAGTTTTCATTCTACAAGACAGGGCAATCCGCGCAATCTATAAAATGGGACCTCACGAGTCTCTTAGAAACAAATTCAACGAAATTGACATACTGACTCTGCCTTCTCTTTATCTCCTAGAAAATATCTTGTATGTTCGCAAAAACTTAAGTCTTTTCAAAAAAAGATGCGACTTCCATAGTCTAAATACACGTAGTAAAGATGAGATTGTGATTCCAAAATTTAGATTAACTAAAACTAGCAAGTTATTTCTAATAAACAGTATCCGCTTCTATAACAAGTTGCCAAAGTCGGTTACAGAACTTATCGTTTAAAACTCACATCAAACGTGTCAGTCAGTTGGTCGTGAAAGCTTACCCCAGCCGAATGGTAATAATTAGGTAACTGTAATTAAACAAGAAGATATAAAATTAACGGCCAAAATTGCCGAGGGGGTTGTAAACAATTCATCATTACCATCATTTAAGCTGAAATACATTCACTGCTGCCTGCTGGACGATGAAATACGTAAAAAAATAATAGTTAAAAAAAAACGAAAAAACACGCTTTTTGACATTATTTTCTGCTTTTTTAGTTTTGTTTTTAAAGCGTGTTTTTTAGTTTTTAAACTATTTTTTTTTCTATTTTTTATTTGAGCTATCTACAAAAGCGTGATTTTTCAGATTTTTTCTGTTGTTTTTTTTTAATTATTGAATTGTCATCGGTCCTCGATAAGTCTACAAAGTTTAAATTAAATCTGACTGTTTGAAGTGGGTCAAAATCAAGTCCAAAGGAGTCGGTTACAAACAAACATACAAACATACATACTTAAGAAGCTAATAAAAACCGTGTAATTAATCATTTCGCTGGATTGATATTTTTTAAATATTATATTGGATTAGTATTCCTATACCTAATGCATTAGAAGGTCTCGAGCATGTTCCTTGCTGTCTGATTAAAAATAAAACTTTATAATTAGCTAAACAAAGTTGCTTACGTGTTTTATTGCTCAGTGTATGCTGATAAAAGATGTGGTCTTAGGCTGTAAAAGTTTGGATAAATGTTTTGCTAAGAAGAAGCTAAATATTCGTGAACCTTTTCGTTCCGGTTTGTTATTCCTTTTACATATTCTGTATCTATCATTAACAGACAAACCTACACCAAAACTGCACCTCAGGAACACTATCTAAATAATTAGTTAACCTATAATTTTGTCGCATCGTCGCGTACAAATCACAGAATAACACTTAGCGGAAGGTTACATTTATAATAATTGTTATTATTTCGCTCACCGGATGAACAATTGTCACAAGTGGTCAATTTCCTAGTTTTCCCCTGGTATATAAACTGGGGTACACGGTAGTTCGTCAGTTCGTGATCAATTGTTGAAACATGAAGTTTTTTGGAGTACTCTTGGCCATCATGGCTATTGCCTTCGCTGCGGTGGTGAGTACACTTGAATTATCCCAATAAACGTGTAGAGTTTAAGAATATTATAAGAGGAAAACTTGTATTTGCAATTTTTTCATACCATATAGACGTTAAAACGATTCGTAAAAGTGATATTCTAAGCCTCTTACAGCAACATTCTCAAACCAGTTGCGTTTTGTTTGAGGTCGATAAATAAAAATCTCATAATAATGATATTAATTGAAATGATCTTTCATGTGGTGCATTAAAACTTATAGAAATACAATATTTCTACTGTAAAAATGCGTTTATAAAATCACATAATTTAGTGAAACCACCGAAATTCAGTGAAGGAGAAGCGAACCTCTACTACAACAAAAAACGGGTTTGTGTCAACTCGGCACTGGCCAAAAGGGTCAGTAAAAAAAAAAAAAAAATATTTAGTGCTAATTTTTTAGTAGGTAGTCAACTTTTATCGGAACAATAAATCTGACAGTTTGACAAATCAGCCCTTAATCAAATATTGTTTTATTCAAATAGTCTGCTCAGTGCCATATCTTCAAAGGTTTTAATGTTCCCTGAATTGATGAAGGAAATAATTTAAATACAGTCGAAGTTATGTTGACTGTACTAAGTAATGATGGTAATGTGTTCTAGAGCGGGATGACCGCCGTTCCCAAGGCTGGCTGCAACGGGGGCCCCGGAGGACCACCTCCACCACCACCAACCAGTAAGTGCTTTCATCCTTTTAGCGGATATCAAAAACAAAAAAAAAACAAAAAAACAAAAATATTTATTTGACACTTAAAAAATACATGTTACAAGCCAGTCATAATAATAAAAAAGCACACGAATGTATTGCCATATCGTTGCCCATTGAGCGCGAGAATGTATATCTGGCTTCGAGAGTGATATAGCCAGCAACATAACATCACGCCTTTTTTCTTCGAAGGGTTAGAGAAGAGCTGTAAATCTTATTTTTGATAGCTGTTTAAATCCCATGTAATAGGAGGTGCGACTATTGCTATCTAGGGGCTCAAAACCTGATTCTGGGCTGCAACTGACTGATCAATGACCTACTGACGGAATACCCTATATCATTGTGCCCAATCTTGGAAGTACCAGACCATCGAGGCACTTTGCGGAACGGGTGCTTACCAACTTAAACGTTCTGTAAGAACTGTTAACCCCTCGTCTGAGACAGACTCATTGGGTCTGATAACAATAGAAAAGTAATTGTGTTAACTACTTGACACTTGACAGTTTGTGAGGGGGTGCGGAGCATGTGCGCACCCTGACCCTTTACTCATGGTAGCAAAAGGACCCTAGGATTGTAGTCGATAGGATTCCGCGAAAACAGAAAAAAATATGCCACGCATGCAACATTGATTTTCGTGTGCATTGTACAAGCGCAATACGATAATGCACGATGTAAATCGATGATAGATAACACGATAGGTCTATGTAGCTGCTTAATATCACGCATCTGCCTCGGTTTACAATTCTACTGTTTCGGATACAGCCATATTTTTACTTGTTGTTCTTTCATTTCACAAAACATTTGCTACAATATTGACCAATAACGCCCCTTGGCTTCTTGTAGCAGAGTATTTGACATTATGTAGAGTATTATTTAAGGAACCCCCCTCTATACGTAAACTTTCCTCGTCCATTACCATGACTGGCTATTAGAAAAGATACAGATGTCTAACATGTCAACAATAGTATTGCTATTCTTTCGAAATGGTTTGCGGCTAATAATCTTTTACTCAACGCGAACAAAACTAAGTTCTCTTCACCAAATGTACCCCAAGTAGGTTTAAATTTAAAAATTGATGGCAAAAAACTAGATGATATTTCGGAATAGAATTTCTAGGAATTCCTTTAGATTCAAAATTGAAATGGAGTGCCCACATTAGCGCTCTGGCTCGGCTGCTTACGCAGTAAGAAAAATAAGGCAGTTGACTGATGTAGCCACAGCTAGGTTAGTATACTTTGCTTATTTTCACAGTATTATGTCATAAGGCGTTCTGCTGTGGGGATCGGCAGCTGACGTAGATTCTGTTTTCATTCTACAGAGGGCAATCCGTGCAATGTATAAAATGGGGTCTCGCGAGTCTCTTAGAAACAAATTCAATGAAATTGACATACTAACTCTGCCTTCTCCTTGTATCCTAGAAAATATCTTGTATATATATATAAATATCTTGTTCGTAAAAACTTAGGTCTTTTCAAAAAAAAGACGCGACTTCCATAATCTAAATACATGTAGTAAAGATGAAATTGTGATTCCAAAATTTAGATTAACTAAAACTAGCAAGTCATTTCTAATAAACAGTATCCGCTTCTATAACAAGTTGCCAAAGTCGGTAACAGAACTTAGCGTTTAAAACTCACATCAAACGTGTCCTTATCAAAAAAGCAGTTTATAAGATAAAAGACTACGTTGAAGACAGGGAAGTTTGGCATTCATTCCTTCTGTACATGTGGCTTCCCTGGTAACTCATTAACAGCATAACTTTGTGAGAGTCTATTAACTGCTCCCAAATTACAATGTTAATTTTATTAATTTTATTATTTACACTTTCTGACATATTCTCGTCATTATTTAACATTACACATCACTTGTATTTAGTATTCTCTCTAGTATTTATGAGTGATTTTCATGGAAATCATATCACTTGGTTTAAATAGGTTCATTTTATTTATGTAGATTCTTTTACTTATTGTGAATGAGAGAACGTTGTAGGCCTAACAGACTGTAGAATGTAGACGATTTTCTACTCTTTATTTTCATTCCTCTATATACCTGGTACATTGACAATACTGCACTGTCCTCCCATACCTGTTATCCAACCAACCAATTATTTTTAAAAGAGTAACCGTGGAGCTTCTTGCCGGCTCTTCTCCGTAGGAAGCGACAAATTGGAACCGTGCACCTAGCTTCTGACGTTTCATAAGTGCCCTTTTGAGGACCCTTGCAGGTTTATGTGATATATTTTTTATGAATATTATTTTCTTATTATTTTCAGACGCAACTGGCTAAACAACATGGCGGCAAACACTTCGACGACTTCGGCTAACATTTCTCACAAATAAATAGTTGCACCAGTCAGCACTTTCGCCTTTTATTTTAATTTCTGCATATTGTCAAAGCTTTGAACCGTTAAAGTTCAGGTTATCCAATTTCCCTAAATCTTCAATAGCTTCAAAATGTCTAATTCCCGAAATGTCTGATTGATTTTTTTTAAATATTTTTATTTCATTTTTTATTAATTTATTTATTGCTGAAAAAGTAGTGTTACAGAAAAAAAAAAATAGAAAAAAAATCTCGTTATTTCATAATGTCCAATTCCAAAAAGGAGAATATTTTGAGAATGTAGTTTTGTTCAATCCTCGCGGCGCTTTTTTAATATGTACCTACATAAGTATTACGTAACACACAATAAAAACAAAATAGATCCAAGAAGGTTCTTAAAAAACTAACAAGTTAAAAACAAAAGGTAGATAATCAGTAATCACCCTAACTGCGAAACACACATCAGTATCTCAATCATTTTGAAGGTCATCGCTAATCCATTCTTTTATTTGTTCCAAAAAAATGTCTTGCTAAGCAGCAACGGTAACAACGCCATGAATGTTGTGGAACTGTCGAAATGGAAACGATTCCTGTTGATAGTGTATTACACAATTGCCTCTGCCCGGAATACCAGAAGATGGGTAATGCACGTTAGGGTTAATATAATCGCATAAGGCATAAATCGTACAGATTGCTTGGCTTTACCAAACCTGTAAGAAATTGGCATCGAACCTTTTTAGTTAGAATGTTTTGTCGTAATTGGGTTTAAGTTCTTGACTTCCATTATTTTCGATGTTTTAGCAAATTGATTTTTAATGTAAATTTTTCTTACCCAATTATTCATTTATTTCAAAAGCTTAGAACTTTTTGCTTACATCTTGTGTCCGAAGTCAGTTTTCCGACTGCTCAATAGAAATCTTTGACTTCGGACACAAGATGTAAGCAAACGCCATCTATGGCGTTAGGGTCGAATTAGATCTCGCTATGGTTTTGTTACCGCGCCACATATACAAGCGGCGGAGTTACTAACTTTTCTTGATCTCCTCGACCCTTGCTCGATGAAGTTCCGGCCGGCGCCGCAGCTGAGCCTGTAGATTTAAACTCCCCGTTTAATAATAATAATGGTGTGATGATCCAGCCTGTCCCAACTTGCTGTCCCCCTATCAGTGACGCCCTGAGCTGAGGCCCGTACCCCACAGGGAGTGTCCGCAGCGTGCAGTCGCTTAATAATTTAAGTAGTTTTACGCCCCTGACACGCGCGCACGCTTTGAGTTTTCTTAAGGCAACCACAGTATAGTCCGGTTAAACAGTCCCGGCCTCTCTAGGTCAACTGCGAGATGTTATTTCCAAAAAAAAAAACTTTTCTTGAGTCGTACAGTAAGAACGTCCTCGCAAGTGATTTCGCTTTATCCACCTTATTATCTAAATAATTTTTGAAGAGATCGGATCTTTGAGTAGGTTCGATCTTGTATTATTTATGTCAGTATCAAAAATTAATTTGTTAAGTGAGTGATTGACATGCGCTGTCATTTTCATCAAACATCTTTATTTAGCGTTAAAACATTATGCTAGTAAGTTAGCCCGAGCTCGAGGCGTGAGCGAGGGTAATTGCGTAATACACTATGGGGTTTATTTATAAACGTTGCTTAAGCAACGTTTATAAAAAAAAAAAAAAAGTGTCTCTTAACTTTAAAGTTAAGAGAGGTTTTTTTTTTTTTTGATTGGAAATCATCAAATAACTTCTCCCGCTCTGGGTGGAGCGGGAGGGCGTGTCAGACTTTTACTGACTAAAACCCACCCGTGTTCCCTCAGTTGCCTGTGTGCCAGGGGCCGCGGTATCTCTTTCGAACTACCCGCACCCCTGGCAGGCATCGGCTCTTGCGGGCCCCGTCAGTTGGTGCTGACATCTCTTTGAGGCGCGCGTGAAACACAACGCGCCGTCGATCCGGGCTTGGTCATTACCGGACAACGAGCTACCCATTACTCGCCGTCCGCAAGCCCGTGCCTACGGTGGCCGGGAATCAGCCTGGGATTCCCGACGCCCAGGGCGTCTCCTGCGAAGGCCACGGCTGTGAGGGCGCATGTACTGCATCTCCCTCACGTCCGCTGCCTCCCTCTTTGCGAGCATAACTGCTTCGCTGAAGGAGGCGGCTGCTAGTCATGCACTCTCGCTCCGTACCATGGCCTGGAACAGGGTCGGATCCAAGAGATCGCCGCCGCCGATCACCTCCACGAGGACACAGCGGTGCTCCGCCCAAGCCAGGCAGACCTCCACCGTATGCTCCACCGTGACCTCAGGGCGATCTTCGCAATGTAAACACCCGGGCGTTTCCTCCCACCCTATCTGAAACAAGAACCTCCCGAAACAGCCGTGTCCGGTGAGGACCTGTGTCAGGCGGAAGGTGAGGATGCCTGGCCGCCTCTCAAGCCACTCCTCAAAGAGGGGACTTACCGCCGCAATCGTGGCGTGCCCAAAGTTAAGAGACGCTTAGACGTCAAAATTGTATGGGTAAACAGTTGCTAATCGTTACTTAACTTTAAGAATAACGTTTATGAATAGAGGGGTAGGAATCGCTTTCATTTTGACAGTTCCACAATATTCATGGCGTTGTTTACGGTGCTAAATAGACAATTTTTGCGAACATAAGAAATAATGGTTTTAAATTATTCAGATTCTGATTAAAAGTGTGTTACGCAATTATGGTGCTGTTATTTATGTAAAACATAAATTGTGACTCTTCTCAGATTTAGAGTTGGATTATATCCACATAAATAAATTCGCATTTTAATAAAGAGATCCTGTTGGAGCGCCTCCGCAATTGTGTTAGCAATAAGTAATCTATCCGTGCTAAGCTATCACCTTTTGTTAAGTACATCCAAATTCTTAATTGTCATGGTTCTCATTATAAATTAAAACTCATACACGTAACTTGTGCTCGCTGCATTTTTATTCTAAACCCCGCTAAATTCCGTACATATTGGTCCATCGAACCGGATTGAGTAAAATAGCGTGGATCTGCTACTTCGTATACTTTTATTTGGACACATTTTAACAAGAAATAAACGGTAGATTTACCGAAAAACGTAGGTACTCGTCCTTAACTTTGAGGTTAACAACTGGCAGATATTACATTATTTCAATTAAATTGGCTTCGCCAAAGGTCACTTTAATGATTCATATGTATATGCATAGGTATAGGTAGTGAAGCATAAAAAATTTGGAAGTGAAACACACACTACTACTAACACGTTTAATTTTGTGAATTAAAAAAATACAAAATATACAAAAACAAACACCAGACAAAAATATAAAAAAAGGGTGAAAATTGTATAATAAAATTTCAGATTTGGGAGATTTTGATACGGAGAGACTTGAGTAAAATTTTAAGAATTTAATAGAGAAAAAAACGTAAATTATTTGGTACACGACCTATCAAGCGATTGCAATCGATTAAAACAAGGCCTGTGTACGCAAAAGTACGTTTGTTTTACGTTATAACAGTAAGAAAAACCGGCGCGTCTTTAAAGAATTACATGTAATATTAACTATCTTAACCCTTTAAAAAAAAAAACAAACAGTAATCTAATACAAAAACAATATTAACGGGGGGTTATCCGAAATTGCCTGTTTCAGAATCAAGATTAAATGATCAAATTCGTATATTTAGGCCCTGAAAATATATGTCATAGATAGATCCTTGTTTGAGTTGAGTTTTAAAGGTTCAAAACACGATTAATTGCAATTTGCTCGACGAAAAAAATATCCGAAGCAGGGTCGATTTCGAAACCATTTTCCGTCTCATTTCCTAATAACAGCACAAAATTGTGTAGAAATTGCATGTACAATAAGGGAATCGTATTTAGGAGGGAAATTAAAGGTTGAAATTTTTAGTTTAGTAGATTTTTTTTTTGAACAAACTCAAAAACAGTAAATCGGGCTAAATCGGCTCGCGCTCAGAGTCCTGCGGGACGTCATAGAGGGTGGACCTGTGTCAAAATTTTCAAAAACTCGCTCACCCTGCGCCTGTACAAAAAAAAACGAATAAAATAATAACAAATTAAATTATGAAATCGGGATAACTCACAAAAAATATCTTGTAATTATATTATACAATAAATCGAGAACTTGGTATGTTTAGCTAATTAATTTTTAATCTGCTAAAACTTAACACTAATAAACTAATAAATAATATGTAAAAATATTTATAAATGAAATCGGGCATGAATATATGTTCAAATTTAGTAGTTCTTTTTGGAAAATCATTTCTACTAACAGGTTATAAAGTAATGGCAATACGACAATGCCATTATAACACAATTCTATTAGGAGACCATTGACCGACCGATGATCGATCCTGGGTGGCACCAGCCTGTGTGGCAATACTAACAATAGCCTGTGAGGCAATAGCCCGTGTGGCAATCCCCTGTGTGGCAATAGTCCGTGTGGCAATAGCCTGTGTAGCAATACCCTTTGCGGCACTAGCCTATGTGGCCCCAGCCTGTTGTGGTACTAACCTGTGTGTCTGGTAATTGTTTTGTGTTATCTGATAACTGTGATCGCTCTTTGTGATATTGTGGTGTTTGATTAAAAGCGGTCAGAATGACCGAACGTTAAGTTGTTTACTTGAGTTCTTTTACGATTGTCCACAGATGATGACTGATGAGATAAACTGTTCACCCGAGGACGTGTGAAGATGCAGGATGGCCGTAACGGCGCGTGACATTGTGAAAATCAGTTAATTTCGAGAGGTGTAATTTATTTTGTTATTTTTTATCATTGGTCAATATTCTGTTATTTTAACGATGAATCGATTTGAATTCAACTAAATGGTAATTTTAATTAAGAGCGGGTAACACCGAATGGAGTTGCGTCTGTCATGGCGGGCGACGTCGTATCAATTCATTCAGTTGTTGACAGCCGTTGCACGTGGTGGTCACTCGCAAACCCATTGGCTCTAAATCGTTAATTATTACTGCAATCCTTAATTGTTTAAGTCATTTAAGTGTCTGTAAAATTAAAATAGTAAACAATCAGATGCAACAGCCCGGCTTTCCTGATATCCCGTTATATATTACATGTTGCAGAATTTTGGTGCTACCAAATATACAGCGATAAACCTTGCAGGGGCCCAAGTGTGCTATTTTTATAAATTCGTCATTCCAACACGATCCCATTGTCATTTTGCTAAAAGTTCGTAATCTGCTAAATTCATAATGGTCGATCATCGGTCGGTCAATGGTCTCCTAATTGAATTGTGTTATAATGGCACTGTCGTATTGCCATTACTTTATAACCCGTTAGTAGAAATGATTTTCCAAAAACAACTACTAAATTTGAGCATTTATTCATGCCCGATTTCATTTATAAATATTTTTACATATTATTTATTAGTTTATTAGTGTTAAGTTTTAGCAGATTACCGCCTAAGTCAGTCATTCATTTGTCATTATGTACGAGATTACCAAAAAATGCCATTTCTTTTAATGGAGTGTCAGTGGTTGACCATTGGAAAATCATAATGACGCCATTATATTAGTAGATTACCAAACTTGTCAAAATCAACAATTATGAAATCAATCATAGACCATTCTGACACTATTATAATAGCAGCTTTGAGGCCCAGGTTGAACTAAAGTACATTATAGGTCGGTATTAGCCTTACAAACTAAATTCATAAGCACTAGGCACCAAATAAATACAAAGAAGTTGTTATTTCGAACAAAATGTACTGTAAGAAAAAGTAGGTCAAAGTTGAAGGCGCGGTTGGGCTGGCGCTGGCGCCGGCCGGTGGCGTGATTTTCATTATTTGAAATTTAAAATTATGCCGACCTTCGTTTTGCAGAGCCTCCTGCAGTGCTTCTGGGTTCTGATCACTATTAGAATATTAATTCTGATCAAAATCCGAACTAGTTTCATGAGATGATAAGCGTTTTTGTTTTCCCAAGATCAACACTAAGAAATATTACTAAAAAGTCTAAAAAACTCAGTAAACTAAATTTCGATTAGAAAATTATGTTCACGATGGCAACCACACAAAACGTGTATGAGATATCCACATTGGGGCACATAAAATGTTTTTCTTTAATTGTTGCTTTATAATTAAGATGTGTGTGTAAGATGGCAGCACATATCCGTGCTACTACAAGTAAATAAGTGTAATCTCGAAGGGCGAATCACTGAAGTTTAATTATTTGTTATCGATTTCCACTAAATCGATATATATAACGGGATATCAGGAAGGGCCGGGCTGTTTCATCTGATTGCTGATTCGTGACTTCGTCAGCACGAGAATCCATAGTGGGCGTTAAACTTCAGGAAACGTTGAAATAAATACGCTGTAGCGTTGACTGTTCACTATTTTAATTTTACAGACACTTAAATGACTTAAACAATTAAGGATTGCAGCAATAATTAACGATTTAGAGCCAATGGGTTTGCGAGTGACCATCACGTGCAACGGCTGTCAACAACTTAATGAATTGACACGACGTCGCCCGCCATGACAGACGCAACTCCATTCGGTGTTACCCGCTCTTAATCAAAATTACCATTTAGTTGAATTCAAATCGATTAATCGTTAAAATAACAGAATAAATTACAACTCTCGAAATTAACTGATTTTCATTATTTAATAATGCCACGCGCCGTTACGGCCGTCCTGCATCTTCACACGTCCTCGGGTGAACGAACTCAAGTAAACAACTTAACGTTCGGTCATTCTGACCGTTTTTAATCAAACACCACAATATCACAAAGAGCGATCACAGTTATCGGATAACACAAAACAATTACCAGATTACCACACAGGTTAGTACCACACAGGCTGGGGTCACATAGGCTAGTGCCGCAAAGGGTATTGCCACACTATATTGCCACAGAGGCTATTGCCACACGGACTATTGCCACACAGGCTATTGCCAGTATTGCCACACAGGCTGATGCCACACAGGCTAGTGCTATACAGGCTAGTGCCACACAGGCTAGTGCCACACAGGCTAGTGCCACACAGGCCAGTGAAGTGCCACACAGGCTAGTCAAGTGCCACACAGGCTAGTCAAGTGCCACACAGGCCAGTCAAGTGCCACACAGGCCAGTCAAGTGCCACACAGGCCAGTCAAATGCCACACAGACTTGTCCAATGCCACACAGGCTAGTCAGTGCCATACAGACTAGTCAAGAGCCACATAGGCCAATCAAATGCCACACAGGCTAGTCCAATGCCACACAGGCCAGTCCAATGCCACACAAGCCAGTCCAATGCCACACAGGCTATTCAGTGCCATACAGACTAGTCAAGTGCCACACAGGCCAGTCAGATGCCACACATGCTAGTCCGATTCCACACAGACCAGTCCAATGCCACACAGGCTAGTCAGTGCCACACAGTCCAGTCAAGTGCCACACAGGCCAGTCAAATGCCACACAGGCCAGTCAAATGCCACACAGGCTAGTCAAATGCCACACAGGCCGGTCAAATGCCACACAGGCTAGTGCAATGCCACACTGGCTAATCCTATGCCACACAGGCTAGTCAGTGCCACACAGGCTAGTCAGTGCCACACAGGCCAGTCAAGTGCCACACAGGCCAGTCCAATGCCACACAGGCTAGTCAGTGCCACACAGGCCAGTCAAGTGGTCACACAGGCTAGTCAAGTGCCACACAGGCTAGTCAAATGCCACACAGGCCAGTCCAATGCCACACAGGCTTGTCAGTGCCATACAGGCCTGTCAGTGCCACATAAGCTTGTCAGTGCCACACAAGCTTGTCAGTGCCACACAGGCCCGTCAGTGCCACTTACTTGCAGTGTTACTTACCATGGCCGTCATCGGCACATTCTGTCTCAATTTGATTTGTTGGGATTTCTAGTCCGCCACTTAACTCTTAATGGAACGTAACATTCGGGCATAGCACGCACACGATCGTGCGCGCACCGACACGTCCTATTAGAGTTAAGAGCACGTAATGAAAACAAAATGAAAACTCCTCACCGGATTCAATTGCTTGGTGATCAGTGGCCGGACTCACAGTGCAGGCATTCACCCGCCGCTCCACGCTGCCGCTGCAAACCTTGGTGTCCCCCTTCGGGCAGTGAGTGGCGGCGCGACCCGGCTCGCCGCAGCAGCAGCACGCAGGCGACGATGCTTTGCTTGGCACACCGCTGTCCCGGGCATCCCGCCGCTTGTCGGTTGCCGAAAACTGAGGTTTGAGATTAGTGCTGGTATTACGCGAGTCTTTGGAGAGGCACTAGTTTGCCATGTAGCCCAGACCGCCACAACTGCAACACCTCTTCGGCCCACATCGCGGCCTCCCAGCGTCACTGTTGGTATTGGACTTCTCTGGCATCGGCGTCTCGAGAATCAGGATTGAATTCGGGGAATGCTAGCTATAGCTATTGTATCAACCGTGTTTGCGTCCTCCAGAGCACAAATTAATTCCATCATGCCACGCTGCTGTACTTCAAACAACGCCCCTCAACGGTCGGATTCACTATTTAGGTTAGTAACAACACTCTGACCTGTTTTATGTTCCTGGGAAGTTCCTGGTAATCCCACTTCTGATAACGGGATATCAGGAAGGGCCGGGCTGTTTCATCTGATTGCTGATTCGTGACTTCGTCAGCACGAGAATCCATAGTGGGCGTTAAACTTCAGGAAACGTTGAAATAAATACGCTGTAGCGTTGACTGTTCACTATTTTAATTTTACAGACACTTAAATGACTTAAACAATTAAGGATTGCAGCAATAATTAACGATTTAGAGCCAATGGGTTTGCGAGTGACCATCACGTGCAACGGCTGTCAACAACTTAATGAATTGACACGACGTCGCCCGCCATGACAGACGCAACTCCATTCGGTGTTACCCGCTCTTAATCAAAATTACCATTTAGTTGAATTCAAATCGATTAATCGTTAAAATAACAGAATAAATTACAACTCTCGAAATTAACTGATTTTCATTATTTAATAATGCCACGCGCCGTTATATATAAGTATCGATTTCCACTAAATCGATCTTGTTCTTAGAGTGCGCTCAATTGATAAAATAGCAGCGTTTGTAAACTTAATGGCATATAAGGAAATAAGTGATAAAATGATTTGCAAAGGTTGATTAGAGCTAAAAAAATAGAAATCAAATTTTTTCTACAATTGGCCATTGCTAATGGGGCTAATATTTAAATGGGTTAATTAATAAAAATAGACGAATTTTTTTAAACATATCTGTTTCGTATAACGGTTAGGCCTAGAAACGGGTCCTCTTTGTGCGGAAACATCAAGAATTCTATTCAAAACGTGAAGACATTCAGACACGCTATCTACCCAGACACCGATCTAGGCTAAACATACCAAGTTCTCGATTAAAAATGCACTCTACAAGTCCCTATGTAATGTCCATTAAAATATAAAATAAAGTACCCGCTCCTATAAAAAAGAGAAAATTAACATATTTAAAAAAACTTAGACAATTTTGCTAAATAAAAGCTATGTAGTAGTACAAGTAAACACTCGATTAACGAATATTAAAGTGATAGACTTACAGAGTCATAACTGAAGTACTCGCAACTTTAAATTTTATTTGACCTATTAATTTATTATTACATTTCTCATTAGATAAGAAGCTGTTTATATTTTATGTTAATTATATTTTATTTTATATTAACTAATTTTATTTTAATACACTAGGTCCATGCACATGTGCAGGGACCCGGTACGTCAGGTTAGTGCAACAGATATGTGAATTAAGTTTTTGTATTAACTTTTTAACAAAGCTCAAAAGTAGCGTGCATTACTAACACCATATGGATTAAGGTCTGAATTAAAGTTTTTTTTAAAGTATCTACAGCTGTAGCCACATAATCGTAACTATAAAACTTTGTCTTATTTCGCTCTAAAAATCTAAAATAAATCAAAATCAAAAGACATTTACTGACACTAGGCTTAGAGTCAGCACTTTTTGAACGTCAAAATTACATTAGACAGTCCCCCAAAACGTCCGCCTTTCACCACTTCCTAGTGCTTTAGCTGGGAAGAAGAAGTGGCGCAACAAACTCCCCAGCAGCGTTGGAAGAACTCGATTGAAGAACAAAACGCGGACTAGGCCCCTCTGGTCACTCCAGATATAGTTATCTACCAAGTACCTACTGGTACTTGTGCGGAAATAATACTAATCGGAAAACGTGACTTTATGAAGGGGCAAAGCTATGTATAATATTGTTATCTTTGTTACACACACTGTTGCTGTTCTATTACTATTAATAATTTTGTATTCATTTAGTGTTCGATTCTCGAGGACGAGGCAGCGTGCTCGATAATAGGTTTAGGTTTAAAGATATTTATTCTCAAAAAAGACACAAAGTCACTTACATGAGAACAAGGCTTAAAGTAAATTATTTTTTTAAAAGTTCGATAATAATAGTCAACAACCATTGCACATTAAAATCCATTTAAGTTTCCTCCTATATTGTAAGCGATCAATTATTTCAGTTAATTGGAATACATGAAGTGTAAGTGTAGTACAACAACAACGTGCGGACAGAGTAAGTTTTTTTTGCTTCGAAGATATCTTTCATACAACGGATTGGAAGAATTTTACATTTTTGAAATACACGTTGACAACTGTCTAAGAGCCAAGCCTTGTTGATGAATGACCCGGATGCATCGTTTTTGAATTTTAAAACTCTGTCGATGTCGTTCGTTTTTTTTTTTTTGGGTATGGCATCTCGCAGTTGACTTTGAGAGGCCGTGACTGCTTAACCGGGCTTTCCTGTGGGGACTAATAGCTTTTAGACTAAGAACCTCCAGCCAGGGCTTACAAAACTACGCTTAAAAACTACAGCAACCGCTCGCTGAGGGCACCCTCTGCGGGGTTCGGGCCTCGGCTCAGGGCGTCACTATTTAGGGAGGGCAGCAAGTGGGGACAGGCTGGATCAAACAATTTCATTATTATTAGATCATGGGGATTTTAACTCTACTTGCTCAGCTTCGGCGCGGGCTGGCACTTCTGCGGGCAAGGGACGGTTGGGGGGGATTTCGTTTACTCGGGGTCTTCGCGGGGCGCGAGGACCTCGGCGGCGAGGTCGGAAGGACGGTCTGTCTTTGTGTGCTGTACTGGTGGCCCTACTGCTTTCTTGAAGGAGAGTGATGGGGTCATCAGGGTCGGAAAGGACATGTCTCGGCCGGCGGATTCTACTGATTCTACTGGCTACATAACTAGCGGCCTTCGCAATCAGTGGATTGCGGTGTTGCGCGGCGGAATCAAAGAAACGCTTTGAAATGCGTTTAAGAAACTGAGCTATAGTGGGGATTCTAAGGTCAGGATGGAGGATCTCGTTCCTAACGTACCATGGCGAGCCTGTAGCTTGGCGAAGGAAACGGTTTTGGAGGGTCTGCATCCTATGGATGTATTGTGTGTGCAAAGACTGCACTAGTATAGGTCATGATTGGCCTTATGCACGCCGTGTATATTCGCAACTTGCACTTGAGTGACAACTTGCTGCGTGCATTCAGAACAGACTGCAACGGGTCGATGGCGCGTTGTGTTCCACGCGCGCCTCAAAGAGATGTCAGCAGCAACAGATGGGGCCCGCAAGGGCCGATGCCTGCCAGGGGTGCGGGTTGTTCGAAAGAGATACCGCGGCCCCTGGCACACAGGCAACTGAGGGAACACGGGTGGGTTTTAGTCAGTAAAAGTCTAACACGCCCTCCCGCTCCACCCAGAGCGGGATAAGTTATTTGATGATTTCCCACCCAAAAAAAAAAAACCTAGTCTCAGTTAAATCATCAATAACTGCGTGCATCAGTCCAACTGTCACTGTCACAACATTAAATTTTATCACAATGACGATTTTAATATAATATTATGAATTGCAATCTAAGATTAGGAACTGTAATCTGAGAATGCGTCAAATCCCCTACTAGAAGATACAATAATAACAAATGCAAGCCATTCGTGATCTAAGTGGGCCATGTCTAATAAACATCGTTTTCAGCTGAGTTTTTCAGTAAGATCAATCAGATAAATCTGAAGTCACCCTTAAGCGCTTTTTATGTAGGTACCTACCTAAATATGATAAGCTGCAAGCAGTAGCACAGCGCATGTGCGTTCCACATTTACGTACAAAATAAAACTTCAAAAATATTTTTTATTTAAATAACAAACATAACCTGAAATGTACTTATACATCGTCTGATTTTACCAATTTGGCCATTGCTGGGAGTCGTGAAAATTGGCTTCGTGAAACCTTCCTAGATGTTCTAATTGATGGCCAAATTCCAGTCCTGTAACACCAGGCCCAAGTTTCTATGGAGTTTGGGCTTCTCCTTTATGTTTGTACTCCGTGGGACACGTTATGTCCACTCCTTTGCCGTTCTTAAAAAGTGCAGTTAGACCTCAAGAGACAGCCATGCAACGATCACTGTTACGGTGGACAACCGTAATGCGGGTTCATCTACCGAGTAGCTGTAGGTAATTATTACAAGGAAACTGCCGAGACATAATACTGCTTATTCTATTATACTGTGGCAACGTGAAGGTGACATAGACAGGGCTCGCGGCGTGCGGAGCGGCGGTGACCCGCATGCCGCGACATTTTAGCGTCGTTTACTAATTCAGCGCGTGTTTAGAACGCGATGTGACTCAGCAGACGGCACACAGGCGGTGACACAGTTTACTTGAGCCGCTAACACCGCCCGCCATCACTCGCACTACTGCCTACTCACATCATCACCTAACTGTTGACCCGCCACTCATCTGAATTCCCGTGAACTCAACATCCTAACACTTATTTGGCGCTGGTTAGCAGTTATAGGTATACATAGAAAGAAAGAAACAAAGAAAAAACGTTTATTTGCGGTAAACATGACGCAAAAACCAGGAACACACAAAAAAATAAAAAAAAAGGTTGAGGGAAACATGCGTCACATCCACACAAAACGGCTATCGCTCAGCATTTTGCTGCAACCCTATGCAAGACAGAGCCCCAGCGCTGGTTTTTAGCGACAGCTGACTTTGACGTAATGACGTCGCCACATACTGTGTTATCTTTAAACATTATCCGGTAGCTCGTTTAATTTCTGATTCGACGTATCAATAGGCAATATTCAGAATGTGTTGAGCGTAAACTATACCACGCTTATTCAGAGATTTAAAAAAAACCGGTCAAGTGAGAGTTCCCACCGAGGGTTCAGCAGTGGACGTCTTTCGGCTGAAATGATGTTGTTGATGATGACCGAGGGTTCCGTACAAACTTACCTATGTAAATAGTTATGATTATTAGGTTACTAATGAAAGTACCGAACGTTCCTCTAACGAAAAGATGGACTGTACTGAGGGACAAACTTTGGACAACTGTTGTCCCCATACATCGACATAGGTCGCGGTTAGTTTACCTACAGAAAATAAGTTCATAATCGAAAAAGAACCGGTCAAGTCAAACTCGTGCGCCAAGGGTTCCGTACCCATTATATCGCCATAGTAAAAGAATATGGGCAAATTTTGATTTTCGCGAAAACTTGTGAGTACCAAAATTAACATCGTAAACACCGTTTTTTCACCGTAAACACTAGAAATAAAGACAAACTACGTGCCTTTCACCGGCTTCATAAGGTTCATAACTCATTTGTTGGGCTTGGTATAACCTTTCATAACAAGCTTCCCTCTGCTTTGCTAGATTTGCCTCTTGATGCGTTTAAAGCTCAAATAAAATCCAACCTGTGTTTAAAGGCTTACTATTCCATCAACGACTATTTAAATGACAAGAATAGTTGGTCGCTGTGATTAACTCAAGATAATGTTTATGTTCTTTCTCCAGAATTAGCGTACCTAAAATAAAATCAGCTACTCCTTACATTTTGATGAGTTATGCGAACATAAATGTAGGGAACAGCTGATTTTATTTTCGCGAATTCAGGTTTGGGCCCATAGTAAAAGTTGTTCATAACGATGAGTACAATGACCCCTTATGAGGTTAACGGAGATTAAAATTACACCTTGTAAATATATTTTTATTGACCGTAAGTATCTTTTTAAAATTATTATCTATTTTTTCATTAGTTATTGACATGGTCTACTCATAACAATATTTTTTATGATGAGTTGTATGGCATTATGGTTAGATAGCGACCTCGACAATTGATCATTCTAGTCTTGTCTGAGCAACCGGCAGCGAGTTCGTCATGCTCCCGTAGATGTCACTACTTGCGGTAGCGTTGGGGATCGGATTACCTCCTTCCCTCAAATATGGCGAGGGGGTAATGGCTGATCTTTGCGTTATGCCCGCGAACGGGTGCTGCTTGTGGTGACTGGTCGTCTTGCTAACCATGATTTTGTTATTGTTGCTAATAATTACCTACCAGTTTATTTATTTTACATCGATGGTCCTAGGTTATCACTTGTGAACATAATCCAGCATTGCTTATGTAAGCTACCACGCCAATTATACCAGGAGGCTTTTATTTTGGTAGCAAGCTTGGTTTACTTTTTATTTTTTGTGCTTGAGTTAAGTTTTCATTTTATTTGTTGGTATATGGGCATAGCTAACTTACATTTGACAAATTATTTAAGTTTTGTGTCTGGTAGGTTGATTACTTTATCTACCTATGTATAGAATCCAGTCTATCTAGCTTAACAGACAGCTGTGCTGCTGGGGAGTTTGTTGAGTCACTTCTTCTTCCCAGCTAAAGCACTAGAAAGTGGTGAAGGGCGGGCGTTTTAGGGGACTGTCTTATGTAATTTTGACCTTCAAAAAGTGCTGATTCTTAGCTTAATTTGAATAAATGACTTTAGTATTTTTTAATTTTTATTTTACCTTAATTTTCAACTTTTTTTTATTTTTCCTTTATTTGTTCTGAGCGACCTTGCTTTTTGGCAAATTTTGTGATTCCAGATCAACGGGAACTACCATATAGGTTTTCGACCCAAAACCTATAGGGTACTTCCGGTTGACCTAGAATTGTCAATTTTGGTTAAAAGCGAGGTCTTATAGCACAAGTAAAAGGAAAATTCCGAAAAATAAAAAAAAAGTTGAAAATTAAGTAAATTTTAGTACTTACAAGTTTTCGCGACAAAATAAAATTGCCCATATCTTTTCATCGTGTTTATTCAGGATCTTGGTTTTTATATACCTAATAGGGACTATATACCTCAGTATCTGGTATAAATTTCAACTTGCTAGGTCCACCCGTTCTTGAGAAAGTCAGTGGTAACACACCGACAGACAGACGGACAAGAGAGTGATCTTATAAGGGTTCCTTTTTTACCTTTTGAGGTACGGAACCATAAAAAGGAATTATTTTTGATGTAACTATGTTTTCCGGATTTTTTCCTTTACTTGTGCTACATAGCATTGCTTCTTGTCAAATTTCATGATTCTAGGTTAACGGGAAGTCCCTTATAGGTATTGATTCCCTTGCGAGCGTCAAAGTATGCGCCATAAACGGAGCATAAATTACCTTATCTTTAGATTGCGTTGTCTTAGAAGTTTCATTTTTGACTGCTCTAAGGGGTAGCAGACTTGAGGATTTGATATTAATTTCAGCTTGGTACCTCCACGCGTTCCTGAGAAAATGGTCCTTGACAGACGGACAGACAGACAGGCAGACACAAAGTGATCATATACGGGTCACGTTTTGGCCGACTGAAGTACGGAACCCTAAAGATAAATGAAAATTATTTCTGTCACAACAGTTTGGAAGCAACGCCGTTGCTGAACGAACGTTTGCAAACGCATGCTCCCTCCTTTAAAAAAATGATATTTCATCAACAGTTATTTAATGAAATACCATTTTTTTAGCGATCGCGGCTTAATAGTGCTGTCGCTGGACCTCGGTACATCAGTTAGATGAACAACCACAGCATAGAGAATCGCTCCCAGAGCTATGGACGAAGTGGAGGTAGCGTGCAGGTACTAGCGCGAACCAGCCTTTCTTGCAGTGAGCTGCACTGGCATCATGATAGTTTTGTGTGATGTAGTGGTAGTGCGCGCGCAGACGGGCGGCCGGCAGCGGCGGCGGCGGCGGGCGGTCCGCCAGTGAGCCCGCGCCGCCGCGCCGCTCGCACGCAAGCTGCCGGCGAGCTCCGCTACATCGCGAACACACGCTTCGTCGTACGACACTCAACTTTGTACAACACAACTTTCTTATAAATTCTCGGAGTAGTGGACCGGTGCGCGGCAGTGGAGTGACCGTTGTGCTGACACCGCAACTACCGCGAGGGTGCGGAGTGTGACTCTGTGAGTTTGCAGTGCAGTGGCAGTGATCAGTGCGGATGCCTGCCGGGAAAGCCGGCTAGCTGCCGGTCGGCAGTGTGCAGTGCAGTGGACATTCCGCGACACTCGCATGTGAGTCTCTGCTGCACTTCGTGAATCCTTGATAATCGGTTGTGTTGTTCGCACGGTTCGGTCGGTTGGCGATGATTATTCCATTTGATCCCTGGAGCGTTCATAGTGCTAGGTGAAACATTTAACTGCTCAGTGTTATAGTTGCTTAAATAAATTAGGTATGTCTTAATAACTCACCACTACAGAGTCGAACGAAGGGGAGTAATAATCTTCATGAGACTCGTTAATTTTTAGCTTTGATTGAACTCGTTGCAAATGTTACTTCTGTTGCGGGTAATGGAGAAGCCGGGCGCATTTTTTTTTGTAATTTGGGGATTATCTATTTGAACTCCAGACTATGATTTCTACAAAAATATGGTGTTGCTAGTTCCTTAAAACAAAAATAACTTAAATCTTTAAGAAATATACCGTTACATTAGATGTACCACCAAGGGCAAACTGTCTCGTCGTCGCCATGTTCCAATCCCCGCAAGGACAGACGCGACATAAGGCACAGTGCGCGACTGTCTTCTAATTAGATGAGACCTATTCTTACAATTACTAGTAAAGGCTCCACTTAACTTTAACACCCGCGCGAGCGATGCTTCTATTTCATTTTGGGTATAGATGTATTCATGTAGAACGGTATCGCAAAATTTCACAATGCGCAAACGCCGAGTTTTTGAGAAAAAATCCTAAAGTAAAAAATTTCAACTTAGGTATTTTTGTAAAAAAACTGTTACCACAGATAATATTTATATATTTAAGTAAAAGTAGGTATAGCGAGATTATTTTAAATAGTTGCTACTGTAATGAACTCAATTATGAATCAGTATAATTAATTTAGTCAAAAATAATAAAGTTTCATTTTACCCTACTGTTAAAAGATCGTTGGTATTGAAACGTGATCGAATGTAAATGATGCTAACGTTTCACTGACGGGACAGTAATTGTCATTGTTACTCATCGTAATTCATGGTATGTGCTCACAGTCGAGAGCGTCTTTCGTACTCCTGTTAGCAACAACGATTGATTGACACGCTGGCATCCCCGAAGTCCCCGAATCTATAATATGCGCCAAACCAACATAATAACAAAAATAGAAAACCTCGCCTTAGTAAAACAGCAATGAGACTAGGGGACCACTTTGGATGCAAAAGCGAGCGAAGCTTGTTCGGTTCTTATAAAACTTTGACTCTGACAGATTAGGTTCGAACTCGTGGTTATTATTTTTTTAATCATTCAGGAGACAGAGCCTCACGAGCCTCCATCGACTACGCCTTATTTTTTTTTTGCTTGGAAGCAAATTCAGACCCGTCAAATGATCTTTCCACCCTTTAAATCACAAATATTTCCCCAATATTTTCTGCGAGCTGCGTTTTTTTTAGCAAAGGTTTTGCGCAATTTGTGGTTTTCAAAACACAGTTGGTTCCCCAGTAAATAGTGTTTAGGTATGTTATGGTCGTTCTAATGTGCAGAATAAAAGTTTTTGTGAGGGTATCCCATTGACCTCAGTTTTGACTCTTTCAATAAAGCTTGTTTCAAATGGGACCTACACACCGTGATCTGTTTGAGACCACAACTCACCAGAGATGATCCGACACTTTTTATTTAGCTGTGTACGGACTGGACGGTTCCGGCTTGCCAAGTATCGAAGTAGTCCACATAACGTCAGCAGAAGCACCTCACTTCGTAGAAATGATAGTCGCTGCCGGGCACTGCGCCGAGTGTACTTTTGTACACGCACCAACAGAGATTGGTGACCATGGTAGAAATTCTTCATGAAGTATGTGTGTGTGCGCAGCACCTATCCTTGATCCTTAACATTGTCGTCTAGGTGCTTATTATGTTAAATTATTACGTTCGTAATAATAGCGAGACGACCAATATTACTAGTTGCGGAAAGAAAAACATTGAGAGGGAACCGGCGTGTCCTAGAAGCAAACATTTGAAGATATGACATACCAAACCGCACCAAAAAAAAAAAACCGAAAAAAAAAACAAAAAAAAATCTGAAAAATCACGCTTTTGTAGATAGCCGAACTAAAAAAAAAAGAAGATAAATAATGGTTTAAAAAACTAAAAAAACAAGCTTTATAGACCAAACTAAATAAGCAGAAAATAATTTCAAAAAAGCGTGGCGTGCTTGATATTAATTGATTATACTAAATAATAGATGCAAAAATCTAAAAAACACGCTTTAAAAACCAAACTAAAAAAGCAGAAAATAATTACAAAAGAGCGTGGGGTGCTTTTTTGAGGTATTTTTATAACCGTTCTGATATCTATAAAAGCCTGATATTTCAGTTAAAAAAAAAAAACATTATGGAACAATTTTATAAAATTATTGAATTGTCATCGGTCCTCGATAAGTCTACAAAGTTTATATGAAATCTGACCGTTTGCAGTGGGTCAAAATCAAGTCCAAAGGAGTCAGTTACAAATAAACATACAAACATACAGGTGAATCTAATAAAAAGCGTGTAAAATACCTCAAACAGCACCCCACGCTTTTTTGAAATTTTATTATTTTCTCCTTTTTTAGTTTGGTTGTTAAAGCTTGTTTTTTTTTGTTTTTATAACTATTATATATTATGGATAAGAGCCAGTGGTCAATTTCCCGGTATCTTTTATGTATACGTATAACCCTCTACGGTCCCAGTTAGCAAAAAACACTGTATAATCGTAAACAGAACATAGTGGCAGAAAGTATTATAATACTAGCTTTTGACAGCGGCTTCGCTCACGTGGAGGTCGTAAATTATCCCACGGGAACGTATTACCGTAATAAAAAGTATCCTGTATGTAAATCTTGGTAATAATCTATCTGTGCGCCAAATTTCATCCAAATCCAATCAGCCGTTGTTTCGTGATTGAGTAACAAACATTAAAATATCGATTATACAAACTTTCACTTTTATGATACACTGGACAGCAAAGGGGATCGCCAAAAAGGGTCGGTTAGAAAATCTTCAATATCTTCAAAAGTACCTGGACATTTAGCTGAAGCTTTATGAAATAAAGACTAAATTAAAGAATATTTTAATGTGCTTAAATGAAAATAAAATAAAAAATGAATTCAATAAAATAAATAAAAATGCGTAAAGATAAAGATCCCTATATTTATGTACCTACACTGATTTTGCAAAATTGGGTAAAATCAGCGACTAATTTCCGAGTTCAAGCTGTAGCAGTTTGAGCTCGGAAATAGTTCGCTGCTGCTTTGTAATTGTTTACATAATTTAGAAACTGTACTGTAAACATGTTCTTGTTCATTTCCTTGGGTAAATATTTATGTAACTAAACAAATACAATGTTTTGGTAATCTATTGTTAACGATGTTTTTTATAAACATGTGTAGTTAATTTTGACACAATTTAACGTTTACATAATTATTGGACACAGATATGATACTTATTTTTGTAATTTATTGTTGCTTATATGAATTTGAATTTTAAGGGCGTTTCTATGTTATTATATTATACTCGTGACTGTACATGTTTCACCCGTATGGCGTACAAATTTATAAAATTTACAAAATAAAATTAAAATAAAAACTAAATTACTAAAGGGACTTCAATACAAGTACTTAATGGTCAGTAATAGACAATAATAAGTCTCTAGAATAAATTAGAATGATTAGATTAAAATGTCACAAAAATTGGGGAAAAGAAAAGATTTTTTTTTGTCAAATAGTGTCATTCAAAAAGTCATTTATATTGTAATAACACTTGTCTGTTACTAGGAGGGGCTTGTATCTAAGTAATATTAGCCGTACAGATCGATCGATCAGGTTAAGCTAAGCTTGCCGCGGTTGGTCCGAGGATGGGTGACCATTTTAACATACCAAGACCTCTCCGTGCCTCGGAAAGCACGTTAAGCCGTTGGTCCCGGCTGTCATTTGTAGATCTTTGACAGTCGTTACGTGTCGTCAGAAGCCCGAAAGTCTGACAACCAGTCTTACCAAGGGGTATCGTATTACCCAGTAACTGGGTTGTGGATGTCAGATAGGCAGTCGCTCCATGTAAAATACTGGTATTCAGATGCATCCGGTTAGATTGGAAGCCGACCCAACATAAAATAAAATAAATAAATAAAAATAAAAATAAGTTTATTGACACAAAAATACCTTTGAATACAATATCAATACATTTCACATAGGTAGGTTAAATTGGTTTTTGGGAAAAGGCTGCACAAATAGTGAAAAACCCTGTCTCCTAAACCAGGGGAACCCGGTGACCTAGGAGTCAGTGTTCTACTGTAACTACGTGTACAAAAGAAACCTTTATTTATGTGTGTTAATAATGATAAACCCATAATTGTAGCTATGAATATGAATGTGTGACTATGTGTGTGGGATGGCTGTGTGAGTGGGATGGGGTGTTGTGAAGTGTGGTGTATGAGGAGTGTTTTGTGGGGGTGTGTGTAGTCGTGTATGGTGTATTCGTATGATGTGCATGTAATTATGTATCCGTTTTTGTTTTGTAGAATAAGAATGAGTATTTCGTGCCTACATTATGTTTGAAATAAGGTCTTCTGTACGGGAATAGTTGGGAAAAGGCTAGACAGATGATGACTTGTCTGTTACTAAATCTCGCATCTTTTTAAGTAGTTTTCCAGTATGTATGTAAATGTAGGTTGGTTACAGATGTGCTGTTTTCACGCATTTTAGTACTTTTTGTTGCCTCTGCGAGCTCACAATACTGCTGTTGTACGATTTGGCATACTTTCTACTAGGTTTTTGAGGCGGTGCTGCGGAATATTCTGCCATTCCTCTATTAAAGCTTCTTTCATTACACGATTTCCACTGACGTAAACGTCGTCCCAGTTCGTCCCATGCATGCTCAATGGGGTTTAAGTCGGGGCTGCGTGCTGGCCACTCCATGTGTGTGATACCGAATTTTTGAAAATAGGCAAACACTATCTAAGCTTTATGCGGGCGGGCATTGTCTTGCATAAAAACGGCATTCTCGCCCATGTCCACTAAAAATGGACCAACGTAGTTATTCAGAGTTTTAATGACATATCTTTCTGCAGTTAAACTTCCATTTGCTATCAACACTAGCTCAGTGCGGCTTTCGGAAGAAATCCCAGCATTCACGTGAGCAGAGCCTCCGCCGTATCTGGGGGCATGGCAGTGCCTCCGCCAAGTCGAGCAAAAAAATCGGCATGGCCGTACCATCCTTTTCTCGATGCAGTTCAGGCCATTTTCGAGCCCTATAACTTCGTTGTGGATAAATTTACAAGTCTGAATTTTCAGTCACCAAGCAGACATTGTATATACAGGCTATGTTTTAAATTTCATTCAATTTGAACCAGTAGTTTAAGAATTATAACTAGTCATAGTTTCTTAACACGTTTACTGCCAGACTAAAAACCACGTTAGGCCAGTGGGCCGCGGCGGACCCCTTGTGATCGCTAGTATATCGGGTCCAGGAGGCCGCGTCGGACACTATGTGTCCGCATGCTTTCGATCCCTTCAGAAGCCTTTAGGCGGACGACGGACATCGTTTTGACTGTTTTTATTAACGCAAGTGACCCGCGCGGCTCCACTGTACAACCTGGCCATTTGGCACAAAAAAATCGAAAGGACTTAGCATTTATGAGCTTTTCAACAAGTGTTTCCCAAAAATGTTGCAGGTACATAAAGTAAATATTTAGAATTTTTCAATTAACATGTTTTTTTTATAAGTAGACATTATTTTTTAGCTTTTATAAGACGTAAAGTCGTTATCGCTGGGGCTCGTGGGTGCGGGCGGTGCAGCGCGAGGGAGCCGACAGCGTGGCCCGCGCGGCTCCAGCGACACCGGTGTCTGCCATTTGATATCTCGGTAAATAATGAGGAAATAGCTGTTTCCGTAAGTCGCCCACTACTTTTGAGTAATTTCCTGACAATATTTGCAAAAAAAACACCTTAACGAATTTTAGACAATTCTCAATTTATTGGTGCAGCCCCGCGGAAGTATGCTGTCAGACACATGGTATCCGTCATGGCAGTCAACGAGTTAATTTTGTCACTCACTCACTGACCGGTCATCAAAACTCTAAGGCACTTCTAGCAGACATAGAAGCTTCAAATTTAGAATACAATTAGGGTTTAGTGTATAAATCAACGAAAAACTTAAATATTTTGCAATTTCAACCCAGTTTTCTAGATACATCAACTGCATAAATAACTTTGTAATCCCTTATAAATTAGGATTACAATGTTACATTTGCAGTGAATGAATCAGTGTACCTGTATTTGTATAATATGTAATATATAATGGAATAATAGGTGTATATAGGTACTAGAAGGTACCGGAAAGGAAATAAATAATAGTTTAAAAAAACTAAAAAAACACACTATAAAAACCAAACTAAAAAGTAGAAAATAATTTAATTCTATTAAAAAGCGTGGGGTGCTTGATATTAATTGATTATAAAAATACCTCAAAAAGCACCCCACGCTTTTTTTTAGTTTTTTTAAACTATTATTTATGTTCTATTTTTTAGTTTTGCTAACTACAAAAGCGTGTTTTTTTATATATATTTTTTAAATTATTGAATTGTCATAGGCCCTCGATAAGTCTACAAAGTTTAAATGAAATCTGACCGTTTAAAGTGGGTCAAAATAGCGTCCAAAGGAGTCGGTTACATACAAACATACAAACAAACATACAAGTGAAGCTAAAAAGTAGGACTATCTACAAAAAGAAATGAGATGCCATCATGGTTTTTTTACAAGTTATGTTTTGATGGCTGGTACTATTCTTCTATACAGGCTTGGCTAAAGCGCTCTCCCGGTCTTCTGTACACTCTTTTCCTCCCATCGTGCTTGTTTAAACAGAATGTAGACTCTTCTGAAAACATAACTCTTGACCAGTCATTCAAAGTCCAATTCTCGTGTTCTCTACCATAAATCAACCTTGAGTTTCTGTGGTGTTTTTCTAGTTTTGGGCCTTTTGCAGGTCTTAATGGGTTCAAATTAGCTTCAGCTAGATGCCGCCTTACTGTATCCGTACTCAGATTGTTTCCTCCAGCTCGTAAATGATGATTCTTTACTTCAACAGCCGTAAGAAAGCGATTTCTCAAAATTCTTGACACCATTTAGTGATCCTCCCGCGCCGTCGTGCACCTTGTTCGGCCTGTTCCTGGTCTTCGAAGATTGGATCCAGTTTCATGAAAACGCTGGAGTGTATAGTGCATCCGGCACTATATTTATAACTTTTTTTATCGCGAAACTAAAACAAACACGAAACAATTGATTTGAATTTTTTGGTACTAATTTAAAAAACGACCAGTATTTTAAATTTTCAGTTTTGTATACAATTATCAAAAATAAACAAAAAAGTTTTATATATTATTTTATTTCACATTAAATATTCATTATTTAGTCTTTATTTCATAAAGATTAGGTCAGGTACCTACTTTTGAAGATATTGAAGATTTTCTAATCGACCCTTTTTCTTTGCGGTCCAGTGTATTATGCTAGCTTTTGCCAGCAGCTTCGCCCACGTGGAGGTCGTAAATTATCTTTCTAAAACGTACTACCGGGATAAAAAGTACTCTACGTGTTAATCCAGGTTATAATTTACCTGTTTGCCAAATTTCATCCAAATCCGTTGGGCAGTTTTGGCGTGTTTGAGTAACACACATCCAAATATCTAAGTATCTAAACATCGAAACATACAAATTTTCACATTTATAATATTAGTGGCATAGTAGGACAGGATATTAGTAGGATAGGATATTAGTAGGATAGGATATTAGTAGGATAGGATATTAGTAGGATAGGATATTAGTAGGACAGGATATTAGTAGGATAGGATATTAGTAGGATAGGATATTAGTAGGATAGGATATTAGTAGGATAGTAGGAATACTAGGAAGTAGGACTAGTAGGACTAAGCAAGCTTATGAAAGGACGAAAAAGAGGGGTGTTATAAGTTTGTAGTGTTTGTGGGTGGCATCATGGTTCCTGAACGGATAAACCAATTTTGATTTTATTGTTTTGTTTGAAGGGTGATTTGAGAGTGTTCTTAGCTATGATTGACGTTCTGTTCAGCTGTTTGAAGATTATCAGCTATTTTCTAGTTGATGAAGTCGTAGTCGTGAGTTGTAATTTGGTATTCTATGACTTCAATTATAGGTATCAGAAGAACAAAGTAACCACAAACTTACTTTGTTCTGTTAAACTGATGCTACATCCATCACCTGGAATTTGCAGGGTACTCAAGTAACTCACCAACAAACAGCAGAGGTATCGTTTTTGGGGTCTTAGGAAAAATCTCAAAGAATAAGTTATAGATAGATGTGATCGCTGTCTGATGATGGAGTAGCAAAGAGGAATAAGGATAAATTAGTCACTAGCTTCAAAAAATAAAATAAACAAAAATCAAAATCAAAAGTCATTTCTTCAAATTACTAGAGAATCAGCACTTTTTGAACGTCAAAATACATAAGACAGTCCCCCAAAACGCCCGCCCTTCACCATTTCCTAGTATTTTAGCTGGGAAGAAGAAGTGGCGGAACAAACTCCCCAGCAGCACAGCTGTCTGTTTAGTCGGATAGACTTGCTTCTATACATACATAGGCAAAGTAATAAACATTACAAGACACAGAACATTAATTAAATAATTAGTCAAAATGTCAGCTAGCCATGCTACTATACCGACAAATAAAATGAAAACTGTCGAGGCCACAAAAAACATAAAACAATTCATCATAAAAATATTGTTATGAGTAGATCATGTCAATAACAAATGACATAATAGATAATAATAAAAAATATAAAATTAGTTAGACAGGCAATAAAAAATAATAAAATTATTATGTGAACCCCTACAACCTGTCACTAGGTACGCCAACAAACATAATATCATATAATTTTCGAAGTCCATCCACAATTGATGGAGAAATCATGTAGAATAGAATAGAATAGAATAGAATAGGTCTTTATTTGCTTAGAATGTAGGTACTTAAAAAATAAGTTGTTAAATTATATAATAGGATCCATGTACATTCTGCTACAGATATTACAAAAAATCATCATTTAAGAAATCCTGCACAGAATAATAACATTTATCTACAAGGAATTCTGTAACGTTTTTTAAATTTGTGCAACGGTATTTTTTTAATTTGGTCAGGTATTTTATTATAGACTACAGGAGCCATACAAATCACATTTTTTTTTTTGTATTTTTTTGTTTTCATGTAACAAACATTTAAAAAAACACGTACGAATTGAGAACCCCCTCCTTTTTGAAGTCGGTTAAAAAGCTCACTTCTGAGCGATGTCTACAAGCTGTTTTCAAGAGATATTACGAGCCGTCTCGCGTGGAGGTTTGACGACTTAAACCCGAACAAGTCGAATTCCGTAAAGGCTTTAGCACCGTTGACCACATACCTACGCTGCGGCAGTTTATCTAGAAGACCGAAGAGTATAACCTGCCTCATTGCTTAGCGTTTGTGGAATATGGTCGTTTCGATCGAAACATGGGTTGTATTGCAGTCTTTTCAACGGTACCAGATCGATTATCGAAATATCGAGGTGCTGAAGCGTGTGTACGATAACTATGTTGGTCTGACTCCAGGACCGGACTTCGAAACCTATCCTCCTGCAGCGAGGTATGAGACTGGCAGTCGTTTTATCTCCGCGAAACTTTTCACCGCAGCACTGGAGGATGTCATCAAACTTTTGGTCTGAAAAGGGGTTGGCATCAATTTTAATGGCGTGTACATCACTCACTTTCGGTCTGCCGATGATATAGTTGTCATGTCGGAGACTATTGGGACCTCAGTACAATGCTCGATAGCTTCAGTAGAGCTTCCGAAAGAGTAGATCTTTAAATGAACATGGATAAGGACATGTCAAATGCCCATGTAACGCCTAATCTCATGAAGATCGGAGACGCTACACTCATAGATGTCGACAAAATATTTAACTAGGACAAACTGTCCAGTTAGGTAGGTGCAACTTCGTACATTTGCGCAAGATGTAAGGATTGTGGAGTTTGAAGCTTGAGCGTGAGGGCCGCTAAACGGTCAAGCCGTACATTTTGAGTAAGATTTAAGGTTTTTAAAGTAAGAGGCTTCGATCTACATTAGATATGATAACGTTTGACAGTGAACGCGTTATTTAGGTGTTGGCTGGTTGTTACTTACTGTACGTGAAATATTTTTGGTGGGATTATTTTATGCGTTATTTATGATCTCTCATTGAATGACTGTGGTTCATTCGACTAGACAAAATTTCTAGTTACGCCCATGAAGACGAGACACGTATAGGTATAGTGAGACGCTCCCGCTACCATACATGACGCGTGCCATGAATATCGCGCAAGTAGCGAGCACGCTGACGTGGCTAGCAGACGCGTTGCCACCACCAGCTGGAATTATTCATTTAATCTATTCTATATATATGTTATATTTATATATTATATTAATATTATAAAGCAGAAGAGTTTGTTTGGTTAAACGCTCTAATCTCAGGAACTTCTGGTTCGAATTGGAATATTATTTTAGTGTTGGATATCCCATTTATCGAGGATGGCTATTGGCTATAACATCCTGCTCAGACCCCCAGGTGACGAGCAAAGAGAAAAAGGGTAGGTGATTTGAAGCGACGGGGTGGCTCGGGCAAGCAAGAAATTAAACGCGAACGAAGTTGCGAGCAGAAATTACTTGTATAATAAAGTGATGGCGTCGCCGGAATTGTGACGCGGTCGTCACCCTCGTGAGTAGAGACCTAGTTGGTTCACCCAGCTGTGAGCTGTGAGCTCTTGCTCACCGACCACGTGTCGCGTTTCGGTTCACTGTCCACGCGTATGGAGTACTCACTCTGGGTGCAGCAGTCAGTGTGCGGAAGGTGCCCCAATCCGCCGAACCCGCTATTTTACCTAGCCTCTGGCTGATTTTAAAAAGTACTCCCTTACCGAGGTACAGCAAAACAAACCAGCTCAAGCTTGAGAGACAGTATAAAATGACATAGAAGAGTGCCGCACAGTTACCTAGAAGCCCCGACACCGATTTACTTTGGGAAATGCTTCAACAAGTCCCGTGTGCACGTTCTACACGGCGACGTGATGGAACGTCCCAAATCTCTGTGGAACAAGGCCTGGCGTACACGTGCTACGGGCTATACAATTCTTGTCTTTTTGCTACTATTTTAGGAGAAATATAAATATATTTTTAAAGATACAAGCCACTCTACTGGAACCCTTCCGACAGCTTAGTCTAAGACCGGAGGTCACTAACTGATTTATACGCCGCTAGCTGCTGGATCAAATCCCTATTGCTTCATCGTTATCCTCACCTAGATCTATATAAACACGAGTAATCCTACGAGTAAATCCTACTCACAAGAGGGCTGCAGGAGTCCACTGTTGCAATTAAAATTCAAGCTAAAGGAGAAACCCAAACTCCATAGAAACTTGGGCCTGGCGTTACAGGGCTGGAATTTGGCCATAAATTCAGAACATCTATGAAGGATTCAGGCACCCAATTTTCACGTCTCCCAGCAATGGCCAAATTGGTAAAATCAGACGATGTTTAGGTACATTTTAGGTTATGTTTGTTGTAGTTAAAAATATATTTTTGCGGTTTTATTTCCTACGTAAATGTGGAACGCACACTGCAGCATATCATATTTAGGTAGATACCTACATAAAAGCGCTCAGGGGTGACTTCAGATTTATCCGATTGATCTTACTGAAAAACTCAGCTGAAAACTATGTTTATTAGACATGGCCGACTTAGATCACGAATGGCTGGCATTTGTTATTATTATATCTATTAATAGGAGATTTGACGCATTCCCAGATTACAGTACCTAATCCCAAATTGCAATAAATATTAAAATAAAAAAACAGTATTGTGATAAATGGTTTTATTAATCACCTGCTTCATTAGGATTATCATAATATAACAATACAGTATCCAGCAATTGTGCAGGAGGCAACTGACTACATATCATCCCTTCCACTTAGAAAACTGTCGACTTATATAAACGAAATACACATTTACATCCTTTTACTAATATGTCTGGATTTTATTCTTCCTCTTCACATCCAGGTTGAGTCTGATGTCGACAGCTTTACTCTTATGTGCCTCTCATAGTAAAAACAGGCCTGCTTAACTTGGTATGTGTCCAAGGATATAAGAATAAGCTCGCTGTATGGTAGGTAATTCAGAAAATTCGCTAACGTTATTTCTTCCTACATCTATTACTTGGAGCTGTACCCCACATCGATTTATGTTTCTAATCTCATAGTTACTTTATCTATTTTCCACATAAATGTAGTACATTTTCGAAATCCAAAAAAATACAATCAGACTATTTTTAATGAAAACATATCTTGAATTTGATTTGTACTAAATGTGTTCATAATATTATCACTGATATCATTAAGAAATTCCCATGATGTGCATGTTAAATGGATATCACAAAGGAACTTATTAGTGACTGTATTCTCATTGTGATTGTTATTTAGTTTCTTTCATGTCTCCGACATCCTTCCACAAACCATCTACTTTTGGTTTCAACAGTAGGAGCCTTAGATGCAGAATATGTTTCTTGCCTTGTTGAAGGTTCTTCTGAAATGAGGAATGTTCTGACTATTTGGCTCATTGACAGCTGATGAAGATGCACCAGATGTTAACGGGCCCAAATGAATATGCAGCGATGCTCTATTTGCTCGCACCAACAAGAGTGATTATCAACACTTGAAGCAACCCCCTGAAAATAATTTATCTGCATTAAAGGTTGCATTTACACCAGAGATGTATGATGTGTTATAGCATCACCTGCTTTGAAAAAGACTGATCTAAAGAAATTCTGTGAATGAGAAATCTTGAAGTAGGAGCTTGACCATTATCACACTGGCTTTCTGATTCACTTAAATGTATGTACATACCAAATGACATTTTTATTAATAAACCATGAATAAAACTAATATACTAACGGTGCGTGGTAGGATTCATTCTCTTGTAACTTCATGTATTCTTGCACTGTACCAGTCCTAATGATTTGACTATTAGGTCTAGCACTAGCATAGCATAGTGGCCCTATTACATTCCCACTGCAGGGATACAGGCCTCCTCTCTGAGAGAGAGAGAATAGGCCATAATTAACCATGCAGGTTCAGTACGGATTGGTAATGTCACATGTCTTTGAATATGAATTTGTTTCATATTCTGGTATTATTTTATAAAATACAACTACAAACAGACAACTGAACATAAGCAATAACACTATTTAGTTTGATTATATTAAATAATTACATAGTACAAAAATGTTGCGTTAGAGAAATATCGGAAACTAACCGTTTGGCTTGCGACCCATTGCTTTACCGTTATAAGAATCATTTCATTTTCCAATATTCGCTTTCCTATTGTATTGCAGCGATCCGTTGCTATTCCGAAATTAATACACACTGATGGTCATGATATCGTTATTAACCAGTCGTCAAAGAGCAATATACAGATCCGGTTGTCCAGCAAAAGTGGCAGGTTCCAGTGTCCAATGTTCAAGCGAGGGTTAGTTAAAAGGCAATCAATTACGGAGTCCAGTATTCGAGCAGAGGTCTAATGAAATAATAAATCCTACGAAATAAAGGAAAAATCATTCACTTGCACAAAAATACCAAGTGTATGACATGACATTACAATCATGACAATTGACCGACATTGACATTTACCGTTTACTAGTGTAATCCGTAGTGTAATCGATTTTATCGATTATTTATTTCTTTTAATGATTTCTTAATGATGCCTACGTTAAAAATCAATTAGATTCCTGATTTTTTTATTTAACATTAATTTTAATACCTAAAGAACAATTACACTAAAACAATGGAGTATTATTAATTATTTTACCCAGTATCGATTTCCGCTAAATCGATCTTATTTTTAGGGTACGCTCTATTGATAAAATGGGAGCGTTTGTGAAGTTAGTGACGTTTATTGAAATAAGTGATACAATGATTTACAAAGGTCGATTAGAGCTAACAAAACAGAAATCAACAATTTTTCTACACTTGGCCATTGCTAATGAGGCTAAGATTTAAATGGGTTAATTAAGAAAAATAGACGAATTTTTTGGTACATATCTGATTCGTGTAACGGTTGGGCCCAGAAACGGGTTTCTCCTTTGAATATAATGAGCATAACAAATAATAATTAGATATTTCAATCTATGCGTGCTACGTGTCACATAGAACAATGAGTCAATATAGCACAATCGAGTCTTTCCGCAAGCGCGGCGTGGATGATGATGAATCTTACGATGAAACCACCAAGATACTCTGCGCGCAAAGAGAAACTTGAGGTACAAGTTCCTCTTTCTAAATTTAACTTATTTGTGTGATATGCTTTATTAAAACTAGATAAATATTTTTTTCATTTTGATTCAGTAGTCTTGGCTCTCTTCCTATTATGGCTGCTGAAACCAAAACTGTAAACAGTATGTAGGAGAGTTGAGTAAATACGTGGCTGTTATTTTAATTAAATATGACTTCCACGCGAACGGGATCGCGGGCAGAAGCTAGTCAGCTTAATGAACTCGTAAACCCCGATCTTATACCCGTATCTACGTCGGACGTTGAGTGAGACTACAGACGGTGCATAGTTTTCGTTCAAGTTCTTGTACAATTTTTCAATTTTGTGTTTTCGTCAAAATAAACATCGTACAAGAAAACTGGAACGAACACGTTAGATCGCTTCCCGAAACATTGACTGGCACAGCAGTAACATTTGATGCTAATAACAGGTATGGAAAAGCCATCGACGTCGCCACGCCGCCGTGGAGATAAACATTACATTTCTGTATTTTTTTGCGAAGCACAACTAAGTTTTGTGACTTTGATTAAATATTTATGCTGGTAATACGCGCAACCTTTTCCATGCTGGCTCCGGGCCCCAAGTTATTTAATATTGGAAAACTTTGGACGTCATATTAAAATACTCAAGTTCCATCCACAATTCCACATAATCTTTTATCCATAAAATATAATATAATATATGTATATATTAATATGTCGACTAATCCTTTTCTTAACACTCTGGCTTAAAAATATTCTGTATTTTCGAAAAGAACATTTTGACTTTGGTAATATGACCGACTGTTCCAGAAGGAGAATAATGTTTTTCGAGTAGATACAAACATGTCTATTTTTGGCACGTTCTAGAAGTGCTTCGTAGTTTTTAACAAGTCAGGTTCTGAGTTCTGAGTAGGAACTGGTTCAAGCTAACCTTGATCTGCTGTCGTTGGGATTGCACATGGCACAGACGGTTGTGTATTGAGTTCAGTCAAGGTACGGAGCTCAGTTATACGCCTCCGTTTGTTAGCGCATTCACTCAGTACCTCCACGTCGGGTACTGAAAGCGAAGCATTCCTAACAGAGGATGTAGTGGAGCTGAAATCTTCGCTATCGCTATACTGTAGACTTATTTATTTGACTGAATATTGAGACTAATTGTAACTCATTATATCATTCCACATAGTGACATTTTTAATTTTTGTATTTTTTTTATTCTATTAATTTTGACATCATCATCATCATCATCCCCGCCCTTATCTCAATTTATTTGTGGTCGGCGCACCATATCTTTTTCTTCCCCACTTTTCTATTAGTCGTCATCTCCGTAGTCACACTCTTTCTAACCATATCATCACTCACACAGTCCATCCATCGTTTCTTTAGTCTCCCACTACTCTTATAGCAATCGACATTCATACTCAAAACTTTCTTCACGACTTTCTTCTATTAATTTTGACATACCAACCAAATATTTTATGTTTACCTCTCGCTTAGTCATTATTTTATTTCGCATACAACCATATTGGTACGGCTCTTGGCATAACATAGCGACCTATGACTCTAATTTAAGAACTGTAAACACTACCTATGTTACACAAATAAAAATTATTTGATATAAACTACGTCTACTAAATATTTACAATTCATTCGCACGCCGAGTTTAAACGACGTAATTTCGGTTCCATTGCCTAATGGCGAGAAAATGAAACGTAACACAACATTGCGCCTTGTTTCCCCAAAGTGTTGGGCATAGGTCTACTTATAGTACACCCACTTTTCGCCATTTATGCTTAAGTTCCATGTAATAGAGCGCGAGCTTATTGCCATCATCCGGGCACAAATCCAGACTCCGGGCTGCTAGGCACTGAGAAATTCTAAGATAGAAAATCCCAATAAAACTGCCCGATCTCGGAATCGTACCCACGACCTCATGCTCAGCTGTAGTGCTTGCGACTCCCAGACCAAAGAAGCAGTCAAAGGCGGGAAAACTCCAAATAAAAATCACGTTGTTGAGTTTGAATGGAAGTTTGGTGAGCGCAATGTATGATTGTGTCTGTGGTGACTGTGGAGTGCACACGAAACTGAGAATCCACCAGCTGTTGTGTTGCCTGCACATCGTACGGCACTTGTTACAACAACAACAGATGGTGTTGCTGCCGAAGGAAATATTCGAAGCTTCCGAGCGGCGAGTCACACAGCCAGCCAGCACCCACGGCTTTAACGGGTATCCTGACCGCCTGCATGCAGCGAACCGCATACCTGGTCGTCACCCACAGCCTCATCAGCCTCAATAAGCGGCCACGGCACTACTGCACTTCGGCCGGTCGAGAGCTCGATCTCCCGGTCGACAACAGTAACCAGCCACATCGCGGCGCTCTACCACGACGCACCGGAGCAGTGCCGACCCCGACTCACTGGGGTTCGCACCACCGCAGACAGTTCCAACCCACCGCGAACTATGCGACACCGGTTCCGACGCACTGGAATCAGCACTGGCACTGGCAAGCATTGCAATATGCACCGACTTCGCCCACTATCGACCTCCGGTCTCCGGAAGGGAGTGATGTGGCGGACATCTACAATACCCCACATACGAAAACTTCAAAATCACAAATATGGAAAATACAAAAAGTGAAGTGGCGCCATCTACAATGCCACATGCGAGCTACGCAAATCCGGACGTCACATAAATCCTACATCACGCAGTCAGAGTCTACCACGAGACTCACATATATACAAGATCCCGACATCAATCGTAGGGCAGTAGCCCACCAGACACAACATTCGTCTGGTCGGAGGATCCTCCTTTACCAATAGAGTATGAGTGAACTTTACATCCTGTTCCATACACCTCTATAAAGGCTTCCCTTTTATTATAAGTACTACTTTGTGACGTGTTGCTGCAGGGGCATAGCGAACTTGCTGCCGGCTGCTCTGTCAAGAATAATATGATCAATTTCGGGGTTTCTAGTTTACCCCACAAAACAGATAAAAGACGTTTACCCGACCCGACAAAAGACATAGTAATGACGGGATTATGTCAATAAATTAATAAACATAACAGATTAAAAGTCAATTATTTTTCAGTGAGCCAGCTTGACCACAGATTGTAATGGGCGTTTAGTGCAATAGTGAATCATTAGAAACTAGGCGAGCGTCGTGGCGCCGCTCAGTCTCACTAGCAACACCAAGTGTGTACAGAGGCGTTCAGCTGCGAACAGCGGCGCGGCGCTGCGCACTCTGGCCGGGGTGCACAGACACATTGTAGCTAACAGTTATATTCTTACTTTTTAATACTCAATTTAATTGTTTTGCAGAATCTCTCGTTCATTTTTCTTTTTTGATAGTTCTGGGTTAAAAAGATAGTCCGAGCTTAATATGATTAGGCAGCGTGAAGTAACGTGTGAGTGCAGTCACCCCGGTCGCACGAGGTGACTCGTAGCCCCAAATATATTTTTTATTGTGCTTTGATATCGATCAATCACGTCTGCGGAGTTTCGTTGACTAATTTTATTTGCTTCTGTATGATAAACTATTGTTGCTATACATAGATCAAACACAGTACATAATAGTATTGTAATTGTACTGTGTTGTGATTGTTGTATGTTTTGCATTGTTTTGTTTTGTATTTGTGTTGTTGAATGTGCGCTCAGCGCTCGTTTGCGTGTGTCAGCCAGTGTATAGCCGCCCGTTAGTTACAACGATAAACGTTAAACCGTGACCGTGAACGCAAAGCAAGGACGTGCTTCGCTTGCTTCGACCACAAAGATATAACGAGTCGACCGCGCCCGCGAAACACGCCACCCGGTAAACGTCACACGTCTGTCGGCTCATATCACTTACATCTGCGTGACGGCAGAGTGAAGCGCTTTGTGAGGCACTGCCACTTGTGCCCGCTGACTGACTCCCAGTTACGTCTTGTCACGCCACGTCACAGTGAACGGCTGGTGTGAGAACTCCCGCACATTATTGTGAAAGGGACAGCTCGTGACGTGAGCACGCGGCGGGGCAGCGCTCCACAAGCGATACCTTTTTATTTAAATTTTTCGCACCCTACTCATTTTGTAGCTTACGGCAATGTGCGTGTGTGTGTTTGTACGCGTGTGCTGTGAAATGCATAAACACATGTTTATACCTTATCGCATTAAACTTCCAAGGATCGACACTAGATTCTAGCTGCGCTTCTCAGGTAGATTGCTTATCTCTTCGCCCGCGTAATTTTCTAAAAAAGAGGTACAAAGTTTTTGTTTCGCGTATTAATACCAGGCCACTCAGAAAGTATTGCGAATTTTTTTTTTATGTTTGAGAGACTGGACAGTTATCTATTTTGAAAATATGATTATTTGAAGATTTTGATCGCGAGCTTTTTCAATTTGACTGACTACTTGGTGTCAATTCCTTTACGGAACCAAAGAAGCATCAACGTTGAATGGTATACTACCAAATGCTTGGCAGAAGTTTTCTCTGTTGTGAGCAACAAACTACCAAACACAAGGCTCCGCGGGCTACCACAATAACGCGCCTTCGTGCCGCCACCGCGCTCAAAATTATGGACTTCCTGCGTGCTTACTCTTGATTTTAATTCCAATCTATCGACATTGTAATTTTGACGTTTCGTACTCTTAAATTCGACGCTAGCGCCAAATTGTGTTTAAATTGAGCGTCTTTTTGAAGAACTAAGTGGAATCGGGATTGGGCTCAGCGGGCTGTAAACGCTACTCTTGAGTGTATTTGGCAACTGTGTATTGCGTCAATATTACGGTGAGATTGTTTGTAGATTGTGATTTTTCCAATAACAAAAGTGTAACTTTTTTTAGAAATTGTTTTGCGTTTTAAGTGATTTTCAGTAAGTAATATGGTACGATTAGCAGTAATATACAGTGTTTTACGTAATTTCCATAAAACACAATGGAAACAAAGACGAGATGAGCGTCTGATGATGCGTTATACGGAAAAACTGTTTTCTGTGAATGAAGACGAATTTAAAGCAAATTATGCAGTGAACAAGGATTTGTTTGAGAATATTTAAGAAAACATAAAGCCCTTTATGATAACTCATAAGAGAAGGAGTGATATATCACCAAAGTATAAGGTTTTTTTTTAGGTTTAAACTGTGGTACAATTTAAAATATTTGATTTATTTCCTTATTTGACTTATTTTATTAAATTAACTCGATCTCATTACTAGTTTTCATATTAGAATCCAGTTAGACTAATTTGAGTAAATTTATAAGAAATATTTGAAAATAATGCAAGGTAGTCGTATAATTATGTAAGTTGAAAATGAGATTTCTAATTTATGTACGTTTTTAATAATTTTAGTTTTAAACGATAGATCTATGTATAAAACGATTTTTCAAGTTGGAATTATGTAAATCGTATCACGGGTTCCACAGATATTCAGGATTTTATGGAAAGGAAAATGTACCACACTACATTTTCAATGTTTTGGTTCCAGAAAATGTGTATTGTAATAGACACACTTAATGTTTCTATTGCATTTCAAATTCACTTCCTAAAACCAGTTGACTTTAATTTAGAAGTTGGAGAACTTCTACGCCGTCATTTTTGTTAGTAGTGTAGGGCTAGGTAACGATCCTACCGCATGCAGCCAAAGTGATGGTAAATTTTATGATTTTAGTCATTTTCTTACGCCCAAATGAATTGAATACGTTACAATTACTCAATTAAACAACTATTTAAGTAATTTTTAATTAATTAAAGGATAAAGCATTTTTATTCCCTATTATCGGTTTATCGTAATTAGTCGAACAACACTATTGCGGCCCGTAACATAACTAACTTCATGTGTAACAGATTAATCGCGACGCAATCCCAACTTCAATCCAATGTTGACACTATTGTTTTCAAGAGTACCGAATCACGTGACTACAAAATTGACATTGGAATTGTATTGGCTTTAGATTGGAATTAAAATTAGTTTCAAGAGCCCCCTGCTCAACACGCCGGTCAAACTCCTCGGTTACCTTCCTTACAGTCCTGACCTAGCACGGTGTGACTTCTTTTATTCCCGAAATATAAAAATCAGCTCAAAGGGATACAATTTTCGTCGCCGGAAGATGCGCTGTCAGCGTTCGAGCAGGCTGTAAACGAGGTGTCTGCGGCGGACTGGAAAAAGTGTTTCGAAAACTGCTTCAGACGCATGAAACTTTGTATAAAGGCTAGTGGACAGTACTTTGAAGAGACTTAATAAAAAATATTGACCTATAGAACATTTTTTTTCCAATTTCATTTTTTTATCTTTACATGGCTCGGGACCACAGAGTCCCGGTCCTCTGGAAGGCATACGATCAGCCGAAGGCAACTCTGCCTCTTAGACAATTTTAATTAAAATGTGGCACAAACCGAGGCTTATCGCTGTACGCACTGTGCAAGGGCACCCAAGGACAACCCCCGGTTGGTGTAGGGCTATTGCAGGATATAGAAACAAAAATATTAACTGAACAAAGCTTTTCACGGCTTCGCCCGCGTGGAGATCGGAAATTATCCCATGGGAACGTACTATCGTATCCAGGTTATAAACTATCTGTGTGCCAAATTTCATCCAAATCCATTCAGCTATTTTTCGTAATTGAGTAACAAACATCTAAACATACAAACTTTTTCACACACTATCCCCCTGCTGAGCAAAGGCCAATCCTTCCAGGCATCCTTTCTCAGGGCCACCTCGATCCAGCCCTTGCAATACGTGTCTAGGTCGTCACGCCACCTATTTTTGGGCCAGCCTCGGCGGCGCCGTCCATACTCGGGCACCCATTGTGTGGCGACAATTGCCCAGCGTTCACTGTGCATGCAGCTGGTGTGACCCGCTCAGTTCCATTTTAGCCTGGCAGCCTTTTTGCCTACGTCTAGGATTCCCGTTTTAGAGCGCAGTGTGGTTTTTCGTATTCGGTCGGTTCTTTCAACGCCTAAAATACTGCGCTCCATTGCTCTTTGCCAAACCCCAAGGCGGAACTTTTGCGACTCGGTGAGCGACCAGGTCTGAGCACCGTAGGTTAGGACGGACATGATACACATATCGATGAGTTTTCGTTTCAGGGAAATCGGTAGATTGCCCTTCATTAGCGTCTTCATGGACCAGTAGCTTTTCCAGGCATTTTCGATGCAGCGATCGAATTATTTTTATTTTTTAATTCAATGTTATATAAGTGAACACAATAGTAAAAAAACCACGCTCTTAAAAGTATAATATAATAATAATATATAATAATATATTTTTTTAAAAATTGCAAGGTTTAATATTAATAATATGTATAGTTTTACTTAAAAGTAAAAATATGTATAGTTTTGCTTAAAAGTAAATTATATTCCTAAGACTCACGTGCCTGAACTAGGTAATCCTGTGTTTCAGGCAAGAAGAGCGAAAATAGTCTTTAAAGTCAATAAATAACCAAAGTTGACAATAGACAAATCTAATATATAAAATTCTCGTGTCACAGTTTTCGTTGCCATACTCCTCCGAAACGGCTTGACTGATTTTGATGAAATTTTTTGTGCTTATCCGGTATCTATGAGAATCGGCCAACATCTATTTTTCATCCCCCTAAATGTTAGGGGTAGTCCACCCCTAAATAATTTATAAGGCAAAACAACGTTTGCTGGGTCAGCTAGTAATTATATAAATACTGAGTAGCTTAACGTTTTGTTTCTAAATTTGATAAATATTTAACATAGGTAAATATTTACTTTAACACAGTAAGTAAATTCTCTGTTTCTTCGTAAGTTATACTTTGGAGAGTTCTCTTACAATTTGTGTAGTTCAGGGAATAAATGCTAGCTTTCGAGTTTAATCTATTGTAGAGGACCGAGCCGATGACAACAGCAAGAATTGTTTCATACTTTTTAGAGAGTGACTTTTTAGAGGTCAGGTTTTAAATTTTGTATTGGTTTTTTTACCTTTTCTAAACAAGTATTTAGGTTAGTTTTGTTAGTACACTACTACTACTACTACTTCCTTATGTATAATCATTAGTTAGTGTTTATATCTATTAGTATTTATTTATTTATTTTATTCCTCAACATGTTTTGATTTAGTGTAAGAGCCGCCTGTGGCCGTTTTTTTTGTTTTACTTTTTGAGGGTGGAAATCATCAAATAACTTCCCCCGCTCTGGGTGGAGCAGGAGGGCGTGTCAGACTTTTACTGACTAAAATCCACCCGTGATCTCTTTCGAACAACCCGCACCCCTGGCAGCGCCTGTGGCGGTGAAAGCCTAAAATTCATCCATATTTTCCAGCCTTGTGCTGGTCTCGTCAATAATTTGCCAGCAATTCCTACTTTGTCGACGCTCCATCTTGTTTATGGTTGTCTTACTTTTCTTTTGCAGTCTATGTGAGTCAAAGATGGACAAACTCCACAACAAATTGGCACCCCATAGCCAATTTGTTGTGGTTTTTGTAAATAACCTGCCCATTTCCATTTTATACTTAGTATACGTTTTACAACATCCTTAGCTTTTGTTTTTTTGCTTCTTGTAGAGCATCTAATACGATCTCGTTTTTTAATTCCTAAGAAGTTGCTTTCTGTTCTTCGCTGGCAAACTCTTGCTTTATTTATAGTTTTCTTAGTTACCTGCCAGGTTTGTCAGCCGTATGTCAACGTTGGTAATAAACGTGTTCCCATGGCCTTTGTTTTTAATTTTGTAGGAAGATTATTTTTGAATATTTCCTTCATTACATAATTAGTCTATGTTCCCACTGCTGGGACACAGATTTCCTCTCTGTGAGAGAGAGTGGGCCATAATCAACCACGCGAGCCCAGTGCGGGTTGGTAGATGTCACATGTCTTCGAATGTTTGGTTCTAGGTCATGCTGGTTTCCTCACGATGTTTTCATTCACCGTTTTGACAGTAGTAGTGATGAAATTATTTGCACAAAGTAAAAACCCTGCCTGGGTTCGAACCCTCGATCCACAACTCGTAAGTTGGGGCCGATACCAATGGGCCACCACTCCTCTCCTTCCTAATTAAACTAATTTACGTCATTGACCAGTATTTATTCTACACTAATTCAGTTCTTCTATTCATTTCTTTGCACGTTTGTTTTGAAGGAAATAAGTTGTCCCAAATATATGTAATCTTTGACATATTCCAAAGATGAGTCCAGGGTTATTTGTGCTTGATACGAGTTTGTCATGAGATTCGTCTTGTCTTGATATATTTCTAATCCAACTTTCCTGCTTTCTATTCTTTTTGGCAGTGCTGCTTCTGGTTTCATTGATTATTTTAATGTAGTCGCTGTTTATGCCTTGTTCATCTAATCCCCTCCTATTCGACATCGCGGCACACCTCAGTTGCAAAGCACCTCACCGCAACCTACTTTTTAGCCGCTACATCGTCGGCTTGGAGGCAAAAGCCCTGACGAACGGATCGAACCTTGGGGTTCCTCTTCGCTTCACCGTGGGAGGGTGACCACAGCTACTGAGCCCCCCCGCAACGACAATGCGGGAACCCACGGGAGGTATCTTAATTTGGGGTTAGCTCACAATAATTATATTTATATTTGATTTGTGCTAATTAAGCCTTTTTATTTGATACCCAAAAGACAACTGTGAAAAAAAAATATTTTTCACAGTTCATCACATAGCCTGTATAGGCTATGTGATGAACTGATGACAGGTTGAATATGGCGCCCTCTAGAAGACATAAAGTGAAAAATATTTTAATATGTATTGTTAGATTTATCTTAATCGTCCGCTAAATTTACTAGATATACATCTAGCGGACGATTAAGATAATTCTAACAATACCTATTTGTTAAATTATGTTATTTAGAAGTTATAAGGGAAAAGATGAACATACATACATACATACCCATACAAATACATACAAATACATAACCCTCCGTTTTGCTTCGCCGTAGTCGGTTAGTTAGAAAAATTTCTACATTCAGCTTTGTAAATACGCCAGATGTTATTATTTAACAAACAATATTATTTGTGTAACAACATAACATGGACTGCCTGCGTTGGTCTAGTGGTCGCAAGTGATACTGCTGAGCATGCGGTCTTTGGTTTGATTCCCAGGTCGGGCAAAGTGTTATTGGGGTTTTCTATCTGGAAAAGCTCAGTAGCAGCCTGGAGTCTGAATATGTGCCCGACTGATGGCAATAGGCTCGAACATAACTGGCGATGTGGGAGGTACTGTTGGTACGTCTCTGCCCAACCCTTCAGAGAAATAAGGCGTGATGTTATGTTATGTTTATAAAAACGTCAAAATTCATAATCGAATGACGTCACAAATATTTTATAATCTAACATGAGTGTCGTAACGTAAGGTATGCTTTATGTGCATCAGAGTTCACTTACGTGACTACTTAGTTGTCTATCAACATACCAACACGGCCTGAGCACAGGCCCACACGATACTCAATGACATGTGTTAGAAGAACTACTATTGGATTATTAATTTCTTGATGAACCCGGCAATAGATGAGTGTTGTATGAATGAAGCTGATCACTGAGCTACGCGTCACTCATAACGCGACAGGCTCGCGATGCGTCGTGACGGTGCAATAACAAATTATTATTAATTTTAAGTTTAATTAAATTATTATTTTTGACAAAATAATACATAATAAAATGGAAGATGACTCCAGACTAACAATAGCAACGTATTCCACAGCGAGACTATCAAAGCCTTGTGCTCGAACTTTGATTAAAAACGTTCTGTCAACTAGTTTGCATGCGGAGCCGGTCAGCCCACCCTTTCTGTGCTATTGTAGCTGCTGTACAAGCTTGTTTACTGTGCGGGAAACCTTTACCGGTGTGTTGTTTCAGCTGTAGATTTGATTAAGTATCGGTCTGGCTATCTGGGTGCGCCGAATGGCCGTTCAAGTCAGCAAGTGTGGCTTACAAGTAGGAGTGGAGGGCAATACGTGTCGAGTAAATTAAAGCAAGTATTTCATTAGTATGGGTTTGGGTTGCATCCTAGTGACCGTATCTTCTGTTTGTGCATATTTTGAAATCTAAATATGTTTATTTAAAATGATCAAACATAAGCATAGTGTGAATGAACAAGAAACTGGTCCTTTGCGCCCTCTGCGTCCTGCAATAAAAACTTTGTCCATTAAGATTGATCAACGTACTAAGCTTTCATTAGGCTAAGGGAGCCCGTTAATTATTTAGTTTTGCCACAGTCGCGGTGTAGCTTAATAAAAATTGTTAAACAAAATAGTTATGTAGATAAATAAACCATTCATTTCCATTTAAAGGAATATACGATATTTACGATAATAGTGCTATTTCTGAGTCTCGTCTCATAATGGAGAAGCCTTTCAAACGTTTCCACCTTCCACAGCATGCGGTGACCGTTTCGTCAGACATTGTAAAGAGTTTGCATTTGTTGCAGGAGTCGGCGGCGGGCGCGTCGCGGAGGCGTCGCGCCGCTCGCGACGAGCTGAGATGTTCGCCAAGAAGATACGACACCACAAGAAGTACAAGGTGCGGTGAAGAGCGCCATGCGATAGAGCACGATGCTAGAGGAAGGCAGTCGCAACCTGGCCAAGCGCGCCTACTCGGAGAGCTCCCCGCACCCCGCGCTCGACGAGCCGCGCTGCTGCTTCTCGGGCCACCGCGCGGACGACGCCCGTCTGTTCTGTTGCCGTTGCGCGCACAAGCGTCGCGCCTCCCCTCTCACCTGCCTCGCGATCTGCTTTTTGGTGCTCACCTACAACTTGCTGGGAGGCTTTCTATTCCTCGCGATCGAAGGCAACGTCACGACAGAAGAAACAGCCGTCGCTGCCTCCAAACCAAATCTCAGCCAATCACAGAGTATCAGCAACGACTTGAGGTCGAAGACGGTGGAACGGCTGTGGTCTATAACGGAAGACCTGAACATTCTGTACAAGGAGAACTGGACGAAGCTGGCGGCGAAGGAGCTGCTGGAGTTCCAGAGGGTGCTGGTGTCGAGCATGCGCGGGGGCGACCGTAGGCCAGGTGGAGGTGGGGGCGGGGGGGAGCGGCTCGGGCTCGAGCACGAGCGCGACTATCGCTGGACCTTCTCTACTAGTTTCCTGTACGCGCTCACTCTCATCACTACCATCGGTGAGTCACAATATGTCACCTGTAAAGATACAATTAAAACCTTTCACAGGTTAAAAATGTAAAAAAAAGGCCGCAACTCTATGGGGTCATTCTGCGGACGTTGCTAAGTCGATAAACATCTTAGCACTTACTCTAGCTGTTATTTTACAAAGAATTTTATCGAAACAAAAATAATTTTTGTTTCGATAAAATTCTTTGTTACTACATAACAAACAGTTCGGTTTTACAAGGGGTCGTTCGACTTCTGATGGCCGTGTTGAACTTTAGGGCATGTTTATAATTCATTAAAGGACACATTTATTGCGATGCTTTGGTCATGTTTTGCGATTTTTCCATAGCATTCGATTGCGTTCCTCATGGAATTGGAATTGGAATTTGAATTGGAATTCAGGTAATGGCACCACTACGGAATCTAGAACGCTTCTCTGGATCTTCTTACTTCATACTTGAGTTATAAGGTTCAGAGGGTAGTATACCCACAATTCGCCCCATTCCCATCGCCATTTCCCATTTTTGTAACTATGTAGAGACATGTTTTTTTTTGTCTTTCAGTTAGTTTTAATCTAGCAGTTTGAGTTCTTTATCAAATTGTCCTATATTTTGTATTGTTTGGCTCCTTGTTGAGCCCTTTATGTTCTGAGTTGAGCTGCACGATAATTGTCAAATGCCTCCACTGACTGACCACTCAAATCTGTGTAGTTCTTTCCTCAAAAGACCATTTCAGACACCAATCTACATGGTGATAACAAGATTTGACCAAGACTACTAAGTATTTCTGGACTTTTAAAGATACTTTTGAGTTTGTTTCTGCCTTTTTTCTTAGACTAGTCAGACAGGAAACGCTGACCTCATCTAGTTATTAAATAATGACTGACGTATAAAAGTGTTTGTACAAACCTACTTACATAAAATAAAATAATTTATCATTCACTATTTCATAAGAAAATAACATACTTGAATAGTTTCTTCTCTGAAAAAAATGAATCATTCCACTTTGCCCCAACGAGCAGCCCCATTGGTGGGGCAAAGTGGAAAACCTAAAATTTTGCGATAGAATCTGCCCCACTAATTCGACTTGGTGGGCAGATTCCACTACTCTAAAATCTTATTGGATTGTGCCCCACTATGGTTGGCACCTTAGAATAAAAGTACAAATATTTTTTTGCAAATTATTTAGTATTTGTTGCTGGAAGGAAACGGGTAGTAAATCACAGATTAATTACACGATTTGTTACAAATAAAATAAAACTACACTAAACTTTTAAAATCAAAGATATAGGTACGATTTAATCTAACTGGTTCATTAAAGCTTTTCATTCATACTAAGTTTAAAATCTCAAACTGAGTACAATTTGTCTCTGTAAATAAAAAACGAAAAACGATTGCGATAAGTTTTTCCACTTGTGCGTTGAAGTTTCACTTCTACTATGTGTCCCAGCACACATTTCGATTTTTTTTCGCAGATTTACTGCAAATTATGATTTGGTTAGGTTAGGTACATTTTAATGCATGCATTTTTATTTATACATACTTTATTTTATCAAACAAAAAAACTGAATTCTATCCGGAACCAAAAACAACATCCATAGTCTACTCTAAAATTATACACACACAAAGGAACATCAAATGCACATCTTTCGTCATCAATCTTCATCCGTCATCTGCTTTATAATCAATGAAAGATGCAATCGGTTTATGGTAACCAAAATATGATATAAAAACTTGAGATTTCAAGTTTCACCGACCTTGACAATTCAAAAGTGCCTGTAATTGGTTTATTTGAAATAAATGCTTTGAGTTTGAGTTTGAGTTTTGAGTTGATTTCAATATATTTATAATTCTTGCTGATTCCGCCTCTCACCACGCGATATATCGTCTACCACCTCCACGCGGCCGTAACGCTTTTTACCCGACTGCGCTAGAAGGAGGGTTATGTTTTTCGAGAGTATGTCTGTATGTATATGTATGTATGTATGTACAATTGTTTGGCACGCTCTGCAGCCTGAACGGCTCGATGGATTTTAGTTTGGAAGGTGTCGTTAGATTCGTAATTAGAAATGGAGGCTTAGTGAATTGAGAGCACATACCTATATTACATTGCAGATTACTCCAATCTACTGCCTAGACGGCTGACTTTCTAGAATGGGTCCCGACTGCTACAATTTATCTGCTTATAAGCATCGCCTTAGCAACTGGCGATTCTTAAGTTAAGTGCAATCGGGTACAACGACTTTCTTGTTTTAGGGCTTTTCCATAAATACTCAGAAAAGCAGTCGGGTTTTTTAGTTTTTTAATTCGTGACAGAAAAATCCTAATACCTCCGTTATTAAAGAAGTTTCACTTCAAAAAAATCGTCCCACTTAATATGTAACTGGTGTAGTTTATTTAGTAAGGAACCAGTGGGCTTTTTCGAATGAAATTTATCTTAATAAATTAACTGTTTGGTTTCTATTAATAAAGTTAAATTTTATTCGAAAATATCCATCGGTTTCTTACTAAACTTCAACTATATCCGACGACCCTGGTTACTTATCTCGTTTGGTGACCGTACATCATCGGATATAGTAATATTTCTCTATTTTAAATACGTAACTTCACCCAGTAGCATAGCCAAGTAGTATCTGCAAGCTGTTGGTATTGTGAGTGTACAATTCATGCTTGTGTTTTTGGCGCAGGGCACGGCAATGTGACGCCGAAGTCGTCGGCGGGGCGGCTGGTGGCGGTGGCGTACGCGTGCGTGGGTATCCCGCTCATCATGCTGTACCTGTCTACCATCGGCGAGGCGCTGGCGCGCAATGTGCGCGTGCTGTACTCGCGCGCCTGCCCCGCGCGCATGCGCCCCGCCGCCGACGCCTTCCACGCGCGCGCCGACTGTCGCAGCCGCCGCGCCGACGCCAAGCAGCTCCCCTGTGACGTCAGAGACAAGTTCGACAGACAGAGACGGACTCCCTTTCAAGCCGCCTTGAATCTGGACAGTTTTAGTGGCGGCTATCATTGGACGTGTCGGGACCACACGCGAGTGCCAATTATACTTAGTTTACTACTAATCGTACTGTACATAGCGTTAGGGACTTTTGTGTTTCACACGACTGAGAGGTGGAACTTGGTGGACGGGTGTTATTTCTCCTTCGCGAGTCTCGCGACGATTGGCTTTGGGGACCTGAAGCCCGGCTTGTACGCCAGCACGATATCTGCCAGGGCAGAGGACATAGCGGTGGGCGTGTGTTGCATCTACATCCTCGTGGGGATCGTGGTGATCGCGATGTGCTTTAACCTCATCCAGGAGGACATGGGTGCCCTAGTGCGCGGCGTGACGTCGCTGTGCGCGGGCGCTGCCAAATCGCGCGCCGTGCATAGTGCGGAGGCGGTGTGCGACGACAAGATCTCCATGTCTGTGGTGTCCTGACACCGCGAGACGGCCGACTCGGGGCCGTCCGTGGCGTTCGCTGGTTGCGAAAAGCGCCAACAAGTGACATTTAAAATAGACTCTCTGAACCCAACGAAGTTCAACAGCCTGCCGCGGCGTAAGTCGTCACACTACGGCGAAGAGAGCTTCGCGCGCAACACGCCGGCGCGGCGCTCGGCTGGCCACGCCGACCGCTGCGTGGAGTACTTCGTGCCGCGCAGCCTTAGCGAGTTCAACCTGAGCGGCGCCGGCGACCTGTACGAGCTGGCGGCGTTCGGCTCGCGCGCTCGTCTGGCGCCACCCGCGCCGGCGGCGGGGGGCGGGGGGGCCGCCGGCAAAGTCCGTGACAAGATGGTCACGTTTGAGGATGATCGCGCCGCGCCCACCGGCGCCGGCGCCGACGACGTCTTCATGTGACATAGACGTCACCTAGATATAGACTTGTTGGTTTGGACATGGTTTGTTATATAATAAAATATAAAGTTTTATATTACCAGCTGTTTCGTTGTTTCACCGAGACTCTATGAATCAGTTCCTAAGAGAAACACAGATCGCTAACACCTAAATCTTAGTAAGTACTTGAACGAGCTAGGCTAACTATCAAGTGTGACACAGTTACGGGAGTGACAGATGGATAACTACACGAATGAACTGGAAACAGTTGTACAGTTTCGCAACTCTTAGGCGCTGCACATTACTTTTAAGTCGAACAGTGTTAACAAACAGGGGCGGTGACGTCAGGTGACGTGACGGAGGTACCAACTGCGGCCGCGATGGCGATGATAGTGAAATGCGGTGTATAATATGTAAGTACGCGTATACAAAAATGTAGTAGTAACGTTGTGAAGTGCAGGTGCAGTGTCACGCGATGCTTGGGATTGACACTATTGACAGTTCACTTCCAGGCCACTTGACCTGAGTTTTCACGGTGACATTTTTATAGAATAGATCGGCTGGTAAGCATAAAAAATATTCGAAGCTGATGATCGCTGTAGTAGCAGTGTTTCTGGATATACATAAATATTATGTGCGTCACAGTGACATGGCAGTGAGTTGTTCTGTGACGTCGTATACGGGACCGTGCCTAGGGGAGACGCATCAAGTATTCAGCACGGCTATTGTCACTTGGTAGACACAGACCTCCTCTTCCGTCGCACGCATGGTCCACCTGCCGGTACAATTATTATCATGTCGATTAACGTTAGTGTCGATAAATTAGATAAATGGTAGCAGTCGTGTGTCCGCGCGCCCTTCGATAAACTGTCAATGACATTAATTTACTCAATTGCAATATTACCAGCTAACGGAAACTGTGTGTGGCAGCCGTATTCTGAGTGACACAGAGTCTGAAACCGCTTCACCGCATGATCACCTTGTCTTGTGCCCTAGAGCCATAATCACTCGTGACGCGACGTCATCTAGCGTGTCTCACGCGCATCGCGTGCTCATTGTGCTCACCGTGTAGTATGGCATCACACGTCCCGAACCCCGAAGTTTGGGATTTCGGGGTTCGACGGCGATTCTGTGCGAAATCTGACAGAGCTTACTTGACAAGGGCGACGCGTGATAGCTGGTCCGACAGAAATGACAGTCTACATCTATGTGTAGGTAACGTAGGTAACTCCGCTATCAGGCTTGACTAACTAACAAAAATTCGCTATTATTATTTATTTAAATCGAACACAAATGATTTATATAGTGGTTAGTAACACTTATAAAACTATTTTAGTAACATTTCTCATTTAAATAAGTAAAATAAGACTAAAAACAAAATATAAAACGAATTCCGTCCGTTTTCCGTTGCATCAGACCTGCAGCTGTGCATACTGATCCGGTGCCCCAGGAACGGGCAATCAGGCTTATTCTCTATCACCTTCAAAATGCTGTTGGTGCTCCCGTGGAACTTACACATCAGCGATGCTGTTCTTTTACGCATAATACCTTGAAAGCTATCTGTATTAGCTTCAGCAAACATGCCCGATGCGCTACAGAACCGCGGGAGCCCCATCAACACCCTAGAGGCGTTATTGTACTGAACAGGAAGAACGTTGCAGGCCGTCTGCGTATGTCTAACCCACAGGCTGCACGTGTAAAAGGACTGGCAAAACGCCTTGAACAGAGTGAGTTTCACTTCTCTAGTATGCTGGTTACACCAAAGTGCCTCCTAAACATGTTCCCAATGTCCCCAGGGTCAGTCATGCCAATAACGTTCAGCGGAACTGCAGGTTTAGAACTGCACATTTTGGAAATCCACACAAAGATTCAGTCCAAAATGAATCTTTGTGAGGATTTCCAAAATTTTTGAAAGTACTTGCACCTGTGTCCTGATGCCAAAATGTTAATCTTAATTTGCTCTTCATTATTTTGACAAAACTTTAACTTTTCTTTAAAACATTTTCATGTCTCTCTCATTTCCGCAAACTGCTGCCCCGTGTGAGGTTTTCCATGGCACGCCCAACTAAGAAAGGCCTTTCTCGCGTTCCCGTGAGCGTTACTGACATACGTTTTCCTATTGACGCTATCTAATTAAGTTCGTTCGGTGAGGCAAATGCAGTAAAGACAACTATGTTAACTTTAAGTTAATTTCATCGTGCGAGGAGTCTAAAGGGAAATAAGATTTTAGTATAATTACCAAAGGGTCCAGTTTATTTGTTTCCGTTTTCGTTTTTAATAAATCAAATTAAATAGCGAATTCAATGCCAGCTCCTGAACCAATATTGGTTACTGTGGCGGGTGTTGAATGAGCGGCTCGAGCAAATAACGTATCGCCACCATCGTCGAATGTTTGTCAGTAAACAGCAGCGCTGCTCACCCGCACGCGATGTTATCACTGTTAGGTTCAGAGTCCCGTGCCCGCGCCCGGGATCCGCGCTCCGGGAGTGCCGGGGTAGTGCGGGACGCTCTCCACTATTTACGTTAGCTATGTGTCACGTAAGCCACCATGTTATTTCGCCAAAGGTTCTCTGTACCATGTGACATTATATTTTGTTAGAAATGATCGTGTATGTCTGTCAATTCTTTCATAAATCATATTAAGTGCAGCAAGAAGTTTTCCAGAAAATAGATAAGTATGTTAATCCTAGTCATCACATTAAATTAAAATCCGCAGTGTAAGTTATTATTCCTATAAGTATTAAAACTCCTATCCACAACGGTAGAAGAAGAGCACAGCAGCCATCTTAATGAACCTAGAGAAAAAAAAACAAGCAATTTTTGAAAAGTGACTCCAAAACAATGTGTCAGACCAATCTGTGTGAAAAACTTTTTCTGTGTATTACTGTGAAGCACGTGTGCAGCGTGCAGTGCAAAGTGCGTTGCGTGCCGGCTACCGTGTGTGCGCTGGCAGGCGGCGACATTCGGAGCGCTCCGGAGCGGCTGATCACGCGCTGGGGGAAATCGAAGCGGTTACTAATACATTACATATTGCAGCAAGTTAAATTGACTGCATACATTTTAAATGAACTTGTTAATGGTTCCACTGACGTGACGTCATCACTAAAGTTTGCACTCAGCTAATGCTCATCTGTCGGGCGCTGTCACAACATTACAACTTTGTTCTGAGAATGTTTCGCTGTCACGTGACTTTTCACATCGCTTATTTGCAACTTCAGGTATTTGAAGGACGGGCTTTTCTTTCGCCGAATTATATTCCGGGTAATTGTTCGATTCATGTTTTAGACGGTCGGTCTCGTATTGGGCATGTAAACTGTAGTGGAATACAAATGAGCCGCTGTCGGTCCATATCGATAGTTTATCGAGTGGAGAGGTAGGTTGGAGTGAACAGGAACAGGTACACTGACAACTATGGGGGAGAAGGTAGTTAGCAAATAAAACACTACTCAAACTCAAACTCAAAGCATTTATTTTAATTAAAACATTTACAGGCACTTTTGAACGGTCAAAAAGTCGATCAGTTGGAAAGTTGAAGCTAGTTGCCCATTCCAAAACGTAGATCTCTATGGAGAAGAACGGGAAAGAAACTCCAAGGACACTCTTTTAAATCAAGATAATTATAAAAATTCCTGGGTACATTATTCTTGTTGCTTCTATATGTAAGAATAATGTAAAGAAATGGAGAAACAATTTTAAATATAAGATTAAAATAAGCCCTGGAAGTTAGGAGCTGACCAGTCTCAACCGACGGCGCCCGTTCACTAACTTGACGGGTGAATCAGCACCATCCAGCTCAAACATTTTGTAAGGAATCAAATGATCCAAGACACGCAAATCATAACTAGATAACATCACTACACGATCAACGGAATTAATTACTCGAAGGTAACTGTTGTGTTTCTCAATTGAGACAGACTGTTTGAATTCTCAAGCCAAAATATTGTACACGAAAGATCAAACCAAACTGACTATTGTGAGATCTGAAACCAAACTGATTGCCACTGACTTTTAGAAGTCACTGGCAGACCACACAAAAAAAATCCCGAAAAATCGCGTAATTTGCTGCAATATTCTGTATTCAAATATTGATAATAATAATTAACAAAAGATTAATAAACGCTGGCAAAAAAATATTACGAAAAACTGCGAACTAGAAATAGGTTCCTACGACGCCGGTGGTCAGTTATCGGAGGCTTGGGACGGTTACATGTACAATGTTCCTACACGCCGTATTCGTAACTACGGTGTGCCCATAGCTCCATAGCAGCGTAGCCGCGTAGCGCCGTAGCCCGGCAACGCAGCAGCTGCAGATTTCTGTAGCTACGAGTAACCACTGTAGCCACGTAGACCCATAACCGTGTAGACCCGTAACCGCGTAGTGCTGTAATCTCGTAGCGCGAAAACAGCGTAGTGCCGTAGCGGTCTGCCTTTTAATATTATTAAATGCAATATCCAACCATAATTTCATGACTATTAACTATACATCTCAGTGCACTTAAAATGTTCTCAATATAAAAGGCTGGTATAAACGTTATTATTATGATGTCGCCGCGTCACGCTTCACATAGAGAGGCCGCAGACATGCGGCTTGAGTATCTTTTCTCTCGTCGGTTATGTTCGGTGTGTAATGATATTTCCGTGCATCCATTACTACGTAATGTGTTTCCATTGCCCTGCCTCCCTTCCCCCCTCCGCCTTCTCCAATCCCTCTCACCCTGACGCATTGCTTTACTGCCGATAAAAGAATAGGATTACTTTGTAAATGAAGTGCGAAACACTCGTGTCGTTTGTCTTCATACTCGCTCGTATAACACATCGCCGAGATGAAATTTAATGTCGGAAATATTTTGCGGCGCATAATCAGAGAGTATCTCATTACATTATCAACGCGACACGCCGCATACTAGTAATTATATGAAAAATTGTTTTAGTTAGATTACATTAATATGAAGGTATCATGAATATCGTTAGTGCGAACATAATTGAATAAAAAAACACTAAAAAGCTGCCCCAAGGAACGATTCTTAACTCTCGCTTTGGTCGGTGGCTGTTCTTATTATGGCTGCAGTTTTTCTGTTCGTTATGTACATATGCTTCGCAATATCTTCTCGTCCCAAATACCGCAGTGTCTCAAGTCGAAAGTCTTTGACCAGTGTGTGTTGCCAGTGCGGCACAGAAACGTGGTCGCTCACAATAGGCCTTATCAGAAGGCTAAAAGTCAGGCTATGCGCGGAGTTTCCCTACGTGATCGAATCAGGAATGAAGAGATCCGCAGGAGAAACAAGGCAATCGACATAGCCCGAAAAATTGCCAAACCTAAGTGGCAGTGGGCAGGGGCACATTGCACGCAGAACAGATGGCCGATGGGGCCGAAAGGTTCTGGAGTGGCGACCGCGCACCGGAAGACGTAGAATGGGAAGGCCTCCCACAAGGTGGACCGATGACCTTGTGAAGGCCGCGGGAATCAACTGCTGGAAGCACAAGACCGGTCGAAGTGGAGGAGCTTAGGGGAGGCCTATGACCAGCAGTGGATGTCTTTCGGCTGAAGTTATGATGATGTTGGTGTACATATACTATGTGCAGTTGTGAACTATCGAACACTGTTCTATTCGTACAGTCTTCGGCTTTGAACTGTGAGTTGTTGCGGTTATGCCTTCCATAGGTAGTGCGTTAATTAGTGCGTCAGGAGTATTAGTGCTCAGTACCTTCTCCATTTCCCTATAATCAAACGCAAATGACAAATATCTGTGAAGGTATGGATTAGGGACAAAAACATGAATTATATACTAAGATAAATTTGTAAAGTTAAAAAAAAAAAACATTACGAGCTCCCTCAGTGATAACACCCTACATTACTTCCTAGCGTTTGAGCTGAGAAGAAAAACTAGCTAGAGAGAAGAGAGAGTCACACACCTTACACGCTCCTTACATTTCTACTTAACTAATGTAATCTAGTCTAAAACTACACTTATTATTTCAACTATCAAATATCACTCCCGCTATCAGGATATCTCCACAAACTGTCCGGGTCTAGCCTAAATCGACCGTTTGTTCGTAGTCTCTAATCAACTGCCCTTGACCTAAAATACAAGTCTCCCGAATTCCTAAAAAATACCACACAGCCCATCCTCCTAATTTCGCAGAATAGGTTTATGGTTGTTTTTGTACAATTTCTCAATTGTTTAAAGGAGGTTCTTCGCCATTCCGTGGCCACAACCTGTGGTTACCAGCAGATGTTAAGAGTGAGAGTGTATGTAAAGATTAGAAATCGGATTTATTCGTTTCTTTAGAATTTGTTAAAAAAATTGCGATATAATATTACTTTCCACTGATGGCGCCTGTTTATTTCTCATCAAATATATATACATGGAATGGGTTTGAAGGGTTTCTAAGAGGTTCAATCTTGATTTACAATTTAAAGATATATATATTTATTCCTTTAATTAAAACGGTTCAGTACCAATTACATAAATTAAAGACACAGTTTGCACAAAAAAAAACATATGCACAAAGGAGAGAAAAAATACAAAATATTAAAACAAAGTAAAAACTGAACAACACTTCCATAAATTCCTCTCATGACAGTACTTCTGACATGCCGATAAAATCTTCATCCATTCGTCCGTAAACAGATCGTTCATTGGGTCAGTTTCCAAGAGATAATTAAAAGCGGCCAGAGTCCGTGGTACTGGGGACTTAGCACCCGCAACAGTGCGACATAGAGGACACAGCACACAGCCTGTGTTTTCTGCCGCGGCAGTAGTGGTCTGGCACAAAAAAGTGAGCCCGCACAGCATGCAGATCAGGCGCGTCAGTAGTGCCACGGAACGTTTTACAAGCTACGGTGAGCTGCTCTTTTGCTCGTCTTACCTCTAACGAGTTATATCCGAAGCATCCCAGTAGAAATTTAGTCGGATAGAGGTACGGTTAATAGCCATGTCTACGCTTGTAGAGAAACCGAAGGAACGCTTTTTGTACCTTTTCTAATAAAAGGGTGTAGGTACTTTCATATGGGTTCCACACGCAGGAGCTAGATTCTAATTTGCTACGTACGAGAGCATTAAATATAATTAAGATGGCATGTGCGGAGCGACAATCGCGGCAATTACGCAGCACAAAACCTAACCTTTGATAGGATTCCTTAGCTACCGTGGCAATGAGGTCATGGAAGGTGAGTTTTCGGTCGAATGTGACTCGCAGATCCCAGATACCTGTTGTTTTTATGGATGGCATTTAATTTGTATTCATAATTGATTGAATGCCGCATTCGAAATGAATGTCATTGCAAAGCATTTCGAGGGATTAAATTCCATCTTATTGTCTAAACTCCACTTGTATATCGTGTCTATGTCTTGCTGTGATGCATCATATTGAACTCCGAGCGTGACAGTCCATGTCACGTTCGGAGTTCAATATTTGGATAGGCTGATGGATGACATTACACCCGATAAAATGTGACAATTTTAAAATGAGAATTTAGATAAAGATATTTTGTTATTAATTAGGAGTACGTGACAGACAGTCACAGAATGAAACGTGGTAATGGCAGAATTAATGCAAGATATGATTTTTTCCGTGATTGTATTTAATTTTATGAAATTGCCACGTGATCCTTTCGATCAGGGAGCGCTCTGACGATGTTTGAGTGTGCGTGCGTGTTTGCTTGTGCGGTCCCTGAACTGTGCGCCAGTCAAGTGACGCGTCTGGCCGGAGTGACATGGATAATATTGAGCTTTTAATAAAAAAATCAAGCCTCCACTAGTTGTGTTTTAGGCACGCGATTGATTGTAGCTCGCACTCGACACATCCCAATGTCAAATTATATTATGTAACTCGCCTTTATTGGAAAATATACAAGTACATAGCAAAATAAAGGGTGGTACTACTTAATCCCTTTATTCTTTATTTGAGAATTGCAAACACTGCTCACGATTTGTGAGCTCTCATGGACGCAACACAACAGTGCTCAGCTAGATAATGAACGTGGCCCAGGCATACGATGGCCCCGGAGCTGGGCTCACTGGAACACTTTCAGCTACATGTGACGGTGACCCTGGGGCTGGGCTGACTGAAGCATTTCCAGCAACACGTGATGTTGGCCCCCGGACCAGGCTTACTAGAGCTCGTTAGCCCGTATAGTGTTGTTGAAAATGTCCAACAACACGTGATGATGACGAGTCACCACATCACTCCACCACTCTGCCCCGATCAGTAGCCCTCTCAACTCACCGCGACGTCTTGCTCGGTCCCACCAGGGCAAGCAAATCGGTCTGAGGGCCGCACAGTGCACGGTACACAACCGGCATTCGACGCGCACCGAGCGTGCCGTCATTAATGAAGAGCGGTTGCACTTCACCGTGATTGCATTACAACTGGATTAGAAAGCGTCGCAATGCATTTGCGAGTGCTTGTGAAATAGAGAGTCCAGTCTCTGGAGAAATCTGGAAACTTGTAAACGTTATACCGACAGAAAGTTGGCATTTAGGTATTCAGTCAATTTTGTGTTACAGTTTAGGAACAATATTTTGTTAGTATTAAAATGTATGTATGCTCATTTGCTAATAAAAGCCTGTATTGTTACTTCACGTTCACGTTATTGTAGCTCATACCTACATACGACACGAGCGTACAAACACGTCTTCTTCTGTTCGCTCTCTTTAACTCTTGCTGGGAGATTGAAAAATACTGATTTGGTTTCTTATGAAGCGTCCGCGTGCTCCGCCGCTCGACAAGTGGCGGGGCGTGGACGCGCGTGAGTAGCGAGGTGTGCGCGGGGAGTGTACGTGGAGCAATGGCGCCCCAACGAAGATGCAGATTAACACGTAATGCGGTTGTGCACTTCCACGCTCGCTCGCCTCTTCTTGCTAGCCTCGCCACGCATAAAACTCACAATGACAATTTATTTTCCATGACAAAGTAGTTTCTCAGGAGACATCTTAGTGTTTTTGTCAGGTTGCTTCTTTCAAAAAGAAACGTGTCGTAAAAACAATGTTTGTGATGTGATCGACTGGGCGAGAAACGTAATTAAGGCCCATGTGACGGAGTGCCGTGTCGTCGAATTCCATGCGAATCGCCGCTATCATAGTTGGCGGTTTGCTCTATACGGTACTAAATATACAACTTATTAGTTTAACAAACTGTTTATTTATTCAAGTATGCGCCTAATGAAATAAATATCTTTGCGTGTGGTTTCTTCTAGTGCGGATAAAATTCGCTACAGGGTGTTTAGTTATTCCTGCTGCTCGCAGTTTACTTACTCGTGCAGCGATTTTGTTCCGGATTCTCTCGTCAATAATGCAATGACACACTGCAATGTGTGCACCTGTAAGCGTTCCAATATAACTAGTAAAAACATAGTACCAATAGGTACGAATATAAAATAAAAGTGCGCTCGATTCCCGGCCCGTGACACAAACGATGTAAGAAAGGGCGCTCTGAATTATTTTCATAAGCTTTCATACCTGTAAATGTGTCGCATGGCTTGATTTATGTTGAAAGCAATCTTTGTAAAGCTTTCCCACGCTATTTGTATTATAAATGTTCCTTTTTAGGATATCAAAGGAAAAAAAAAAAAAAACTATAAGCAGAATAATATTATCATCGATTTTACTATGACAAGGAATGAGAGTAAGCTACGTTTAATTGTGTAACGTCTGCCTGCTAGAAACGAGAGCCACGCAGACAGTTTATTGCAAGTTAGCTTGATAATATAATATTATGTGACTTCCAAATGATGAGCACATTCCGTCGTGTCGCGGCTCGGCTGTCAAATTATTTATTTATTATTGTAGGTTTATTTAGTACAACTGTCTCCTCAAATAAACCCGAACATTGTAACATTATCGTGTTCCATTATTTAGAAAATAAAAACAAGTAGGTACAATCCTGGGTCGGTGTCCACGAGCGCGTTGAGTCCACAGACGCGAGGTGTGGAGGTGGAGCGACGCATGTCCTCATGTTATTCTTTCGACAGTAATCAGAAGACAGGTGACTGGTGGACGTAACTGACGGCAGACTTTACCCCCGCACCCCGTAGGTATCTCGCTTATCCGTGAATATAAAACTACAGGTATTTAGTATTCATGGCGAAGTGGATAAATTTTTTAAGTTTACAAATTTTCCAAATAGTTTATTTTCTTTAACAAATTTGTGTACTACATAGCTAGTGATAGAAGTGTCCTTTAAAGAAAATAAATGCTTGAATTAGGACACTCCACTCTTCCGCAACTTAAATTAACGTAAAGTACATTAAAAAAACAAGAATTATGCTAGTATTAACTATACACCGTGACATGTTAATCATCTTACAAAGATGGTCCACTCAATGTAACCGTCATAAAATACCTCCACGCGCGATTAAAACATTGTTACCATTAATTAAGATAATAGGTACAAAGAAAAATAAATAATGCTTTATAATTATGAAACACCCTCCCTGTTAATAATGTTTACGTTTGAAACAGTAGAAGATATCTACCTACCTACCATTACATTCCATCATTAATTCCATCTCCATAACAGGGTGTTTCTAACTACGTTATGCGTCTTATTGAATGATATTTTAATTTTTTTATTGTGCAGATGATCAAAAAAATTTATTTTTTATTTTTATAAATGGTTAGTAGTCATTGGATACATGAAGTGGGCTGCCGTGGTAAGACGACTAAAATGTCACGGTGTATATTAATATGTAGTGACAACTAACTGCGATGACTGACTTTTTATTGAATCCCTTTTATTGTCAAGCACGTATAACACACTCATATTTTCTACTTACATATTGCCATCCTTCAATAAAACTGAATTATTATAACGATGCACAAATGAAAGGTAAGAGCTGCTTTAATATTGGCAGCGACGTGTATAAGACCCACAGGCTGCTCGTGTAGCATGGTGTTACAATATGCTCTGAACAATGTTGATTTTACTTCAGTGGTACAACGAGCAAACCTTCGAGTCAGTATATTCGCCCCCACCGACAACGCACTGCTTTTTTTCAGATCAGAGGATTATATTATTCTATTACTAGCTTTTGCCAGCGGCTTCGCCCGCGTAGTTTTCGAAAATTATCCCACGGGAACGTACAACCGGGATAAAAGTATCCTATGTGTTAATAGAGGTTATAATCGTAAGTCGGTGTAAGTCGCCATACTTAAGGTTTAAGGTGCAAATTAGTAAAAAAAAAATTGCATCATGGTAATCATCAGTACTTAAATAACAAACACAACAAAAAAACAAAAAACTAAAAACGAACTAAAACTAAAACTAAAACTAAACCAAAACACTAAAACAAAACTCAACTCTCTCCCTCTCTCTCTCTCTTTCTCTCTCTCTTTCTCTCTCTCTCTCTCTCTCTCTCTAAAACTTAACTTTTACACTTCTAAATAATTAAAATAAGAGCTTTAATAAAACTCGAAGTGGAAAAAGTGGCATCTCACCCACGTGCGTGGCTAAAATGCAACACACCTGGGAGTAAGATGCATATAACAATAATTGTTAGTGTTGTGATTCCATCACATGAATGCACCATTTTACTTAATACAGACAACAATTAATTACTTAAAATTAAGTCAACAATCAGTTCTACATTATTATTATATTTTTAATAATGAAATTGTCATTATTATAGTTATTTTAATATTTTGTACTTTCAATTATCAGTTTGTAATCAGTCATGCATATTGGGCAATCTCCTCTCTGGCAACAGTCTTCATGTATCCACTTCTTGCATGAAGAGCATTGCACCCAATCGCATATATATTAATATTCTACTAGCTCAGCTTCGTATCTACCCAAACAACAGCTAGGTCCTAGGGAACCTTTTACCTTTTAAGTTGTTTTTTTTATTCGGCGCTGCAGTGGTATACGATATGGTATTCCAAACTTCATAGCTGCTTTGTTGCCATCTATGCCACAGAATCAGAAAATACAGAGTTATATATTATTATAGCACTGGAATATTACACCGACTCACCCTATCTGTATGCCCAAATTTCATCCAAAGCCGTTCAGCCGTTTATGCGTGATTGAGTTACAAACATCTAAACTTTCACATTTATAATATTAAGTATATAGTATACACTTCTGATGACGGAGAAGTAACAGGAATGTTATTTTCGGGCAAGCCTTCCTCCTCGTACATCTTCAGAAAACAGGAAATAATACCACGAATAGATAGCGTTGATCTTCTTTAATTATTCCACAAACTTTATAGATTACGATAATCACTAATATCCACGATGAAAAACGATGGAGGTTGTGAGGTTATCCGCTCATGCGCACGTTCCTTTTCAGAATGCTTGACAATCACACTCCCCTATTAAAATGACATTCATTGACAGTGACAACTGACAGACAGATGAAATAACCTGACATTACTTGACAGTGACAACTGACAGACAGATGGAATAACCTCACTACCGCCATCTTGTAACAAATGTTAGAACTTTATTAATCTATGGCCTCCTGCTGCGACACGCATATGCTATTATATTATATTATATCTTATAAATGGGAAAGTTTGTATGTTTAGAAGTTTGGATGTTTGTAACTCAATTAAACAAACATGTATGAACGGATTTAACTAGTATTAACATACTATTTAACCCGGAAGTACGTTCCCGTGGGATAATTTCCAACCACCACGCGGGCGAAGCCGCTGGCAAAAGCTATTTATTAATATATCCAAGTTATTTGAAATGTTCCACCCTCTTCAATGGTGTTTCACATAGTTAATGGATGAATCATGAAATCAGATATTATTGCCGAGCTATTCAAAGTAATATATACATGCGCTGTAGGTACAGCCACGAGCATAAATATATAACTTTTCCTAGGTGTAGTGTGGACTGCAAACTATCTCACAGTATAGGTTGTTGCAAACATTTTCATTTTTTATTACATCTGTCACGTATGTGAATGTAATGTTTACACAGAACAACAACATTATGTCAAATAAATATACAGGATAAGTTTTTATCCAGTTCGCAAACTGTAACCATGAATTCAGCATATCATTCTAGACCCCCCAGCGCAGAAATTTTTCGTCGGTTATACAAAAAAAAATCAACTGTTCCATACATTTTGACCGCGTAGGTATTGCACTTTTCCCTGTATTTGGATTTTAAATCTAGTATGTGACTACAGAAAGTACGGTCGTCTAGGCAAAAAAATCGTTAAGACGTTTTTCCATACGAGTTATGTTTCGACATCTAAACAACAACCGACTATATCGCCTGTGGAGTTCCGCGAATTAATTTGACGCTACATACCTATAAGACCATTGGCTTGATCATGGATCTTAGACTTCCTAATTTACAATTTATATACTAAGCAGTTCTACACAGTCGGTCGGTTCGGCAGTATTTGTTGATCAACAAAGACACGACGCACTTACGATATTTCCGATTTGGTTGCCCGGTACGGCCCGTTCCCGAACAAGTGTGTAGCATGCCTTGTTGCCAAACAAAGCGCACACTAATGTACTAGGAAATAGAAGACAAACTCGATTACAGACTCGTACAAGTTAGACGTAATGAACCTGTGAGTAGGTAGCAGAGCGCGTCGCCGTTGCCGCCGCGGATGGTCGACCATGTCACTTACAATAATAATATGCGCACATATTATTATGGCAATTGTAAGCCGCGGAGAGCGTACGAATAGCGCGCAGCTCCCAGCATAGCAGCCGCGCGAACAGAAGGCACGCTCTTGGTGTACATGGTCAACTGTTACTTATGATCGTGTTCAGAGCCAACACTGGGTCGCTTTGCAGACCCCTTCAGTGTCGCACCACAACTGTTCACAGATGAAAGTGTCATCATCGTTTCATGTAATTTTACTAAGAAGCAAGACGACTGTTGCCAACTTTGCATAGCTTTAAGAAAATCTGTATTCTTGGCCGCACCGGGGAGCTTAATGGAAATATAATTGAATCCGCGCCGCTCAAGGAAAAGGTGAAAAATACCCCAAAGCAGTGAAGAGTTGCGTGGTACCTCTGTTTCCCCTTGTTCCCGCTCACTTACCCCCCGGGCCCTCTCCGCCCGGTGCATTATACAAGACGTCTTCATTCCTTTAAACCGGCACATCTTTTGAGGCGTTTCCAGGTCACGCCGCGTCTATTGTGCGCTGCTAAAGGATTCTCTGAGCTTGTCTTTTTGCCACTGTGTGCTGGTTTTGGTCGCGGGATGCCGGTGGGAAAGAGCGAGTGGAGGGTGGGGCAGGGGGGAGGGAGTTGATATCAAAGAGCGTCCGTGGCCAAACATTTTCACAGTCAAAGCTGAAGTTTGTTAATCTGAGTGACGCCGCGCGCTGCGACGGTACAAAAACGAAGTGGGTAAACAATAGAGGATACACTCGCACAGTATTCATTTATAAGAAAAACTAGTTTTTGCCAATGGCTTCGGCCGTACCTCGTGCAGGTTGAACTAGTTGCCCCTTCCAAAATGTAAGTCTAATTTGTACGGGGAAGAATTAGCAAGTAACTCTATACTATAGAGTCTATAGTATGTTTTTATCGTCACCTGTGGATGACATAGTGGACATGGGTCAAAGATCAGCTTAATCACAGTAGAGAAACACCCATGAGCCCTTAAGTAGCCTTTCAGGTAGCACAGGATACAGATATACTGTGTTTTTATCTTATTAAAAATATAACAAGAAATTTAACGTTATTTAAGTGTAGCTATAAATAGACGTCGCATCCATCCTGATCCGCGGGCCAGCGCTTAATGAACCCATTTAATTAAAACATTAATTGATTCCCGGATAACGTCTAAATACAAACGGGGACTATTCAAATTCGCATTAACCGCCCATTTTGTTGGTTTAACGAGCGCAATCTGAGCCGCTCGTCGTTCTGCTAATCTATTCACTTGAAATACCTACGTTTACTTTAGCCATTAACCAGTCGGCGCTCACAAAGGACCTTTGATGCAGCCGCGCGCAGAGCATTAAGTGGCGTTAGTGTTACGCGAGCTGTGATCAGGCTGACGTCGCCATAGCAGAACAGTTGCGTGCTACAAACTCGCGTGAGAAACTAAATCATAAAATGTAAACTTGTATTCGTATGTCGTGTCGACAGCGCGCGAGCGGTGGCGCGGGGTACGCTCGGCGGCGCGATGTTATTTTCTGTGCGATTAGTTGCGTGTCGCAAGTTCCTCACCACTATCAGTGACTGTCGCCACGCGCCAATACTCACATAGTTGCCTTAATGACGTGTCCACAAGAGTATTCTCTTGCATACTGTGGAATGCAAAGCTTATTACTTTTTATTTTGCTGCAGTAAAGTGTCACTTCGGTTCGTGTGCGCTGTTTAATCAGTGTAATGGAACTATGTTAAAAGCTGGTTCAGATAGACAGGTTTTCTTGCATACACAGGTATTTTCACCGTTGAGTATGAGCGTAAAAGGTGCGTTCTACTCACATCGTGCAATTCTCTGGCGATTGTTTGGTAGGAATGTAAATCGGAGGTAAGCCTCATTTACACGCAAATTTCTTACCTGTGCATATCAATTAAATTGATTTAACCTGCTTAGATGGTACAACTTTTATTGTTGCTTCTACTTAAGTTGTGTCACAGGCAATTAATTCACACCGTGTAAATCAGTCTTAAAAAGCTCGATGACTGTATTTGTCCGTGTATGTATCGAGCTCGATGACTGTATTATGTGTACTGGTTCTCTCTCGTGTTCCGTCTCCACCACTTGGTCAGGTAGGTCTGTGCGCACGTCATTTACTCACTTACATTTAATAACTTGATGAACGTAATGTTTATTCATACAGATAATGTTAAAATAAATGTCCTCGTTATTTGTTTGTGACAGTCAGAACTTCAAGAGCGTGTAGTGTTCTGACAATGCGCCACAGCACAAAAACTAACAAAGCCGAAAACTTACAGTTATTGAGTTCTTTCATTGGCTTCTTTCGAATGTTTTCTTTCTTGTGGAGACGAGGAGCGTATTGTAGTTGATAGGTCTGATTTTGGGTAGTTATTGTGCACAGTTTACAGGACGGACAGATAATGCCTGTTTTATATTTATGGATTTATTTATTGCAGCGGGCACTGTGATAGAGTATAGAGATGTGTCGCGAATGACTACGACGTTCCTTAATGAGATATTTCCATAACAATGAGGGCTTCGAACAAAAATCTCCCCTCCTCCTCGTGCCCGCTATATGGGGAAGGGAGCAAAACAACATTCTTCTCGAATCACATTAGAAAGGCTGTGTATAAAACAAAAAGTGGGAGTGTCTTATGACCACGCGACATATTTTTGTAATTTTTTCAGAAATAGCGCAAAGTGCGCCTAAATTTAAAATACCAAATGTGTCTGTACTGTAGGTATCCACTGCAACGAGCTATCGGTAGTGTACCCAGCGCACGCTTTGACGAGTGTTTATGATCTAAATATGTACCTTATTGACTCTTTGAAGTACCACACATGCCCACTTGTCTGAAACCAATATCAGGGCATGAACAGACTTTCGACTAAAATTAAAAGCCGTCACTCAATAATACGACTGATCACGACAATAACGGCACACATCACGAAACAAAGATAGCAGAGTATAGCTAAGATCATAGCAGCGGATGTAGGTAGGTAGGTGTACGAGATGTAGCGCGGTGGGCGGCGCGGCGGCGGTGGCGGCGGTTGCCGCAACAAAAACAACCGGAAAATTTGGAACATCCAATATTTTTGGAGCGCTCCGAAAACTGCACACTCGCAGTGCTTTGTATTTAGACATCTCTTGGTTTCATTGGATGCAATTTTGGGAATGGAAATAATGTTGAGCCGGATCTGCATAGTTATATGAAAGCTAGGGTTCTGTAATATACGTAAGTACTCTCCTTGTCATGTAAGGGATCATGAGAACCATGTTCACTTTACTGTTTACACGAAACATGTCATTTAATAATTTTATTGGAACACAAAAATTAAGAAAGCTCTCCTCCGAGCGTACGTTCCGCGAGTAGCTTAGGTAGACGGGTAGACGGGTGGGTGGACAGGCGGGGCAGATGGCACGAGGCGCGTTCAGTGGTTTTAAGTTATTGCTAGTTGACACGTGCGTCCTAATATAAACTCTAACTTCAGTTTCAAGACCTGAATAAACTTCAAACTCGACAATGATCCAAGAATATTCTAACCGGAATAGGACAAACAGAAAAATAAGTGATGTGAACTATTCTGAGTAATACAAGGAAAATATAAATAAGTATACTTAGATGTAATCGAGGAGAAAGTAGGTGAAAATCTAGGTCTAGTCTTCAAAATATTCATTATTTGGGAGTTTTGGGGGTCTGTCTCAATCATGTTATTTTGACGTTCGAAAAGTGCTGATTCCCAGTCTATAAAATATGACATTTGATTTCGATTATTTAATTAATAACATTTCTGTCACTTGCTTTGCCCTTGATCTCGGGCCCAAACGAAATCATTAAGCCGGCTCCTAGGTACCTAGAGTGCCCTTCTCTAGGTTCCATCGGAGTAATTCTTGTCCAACGCGTCCTACTCACGGGAGTGGGCGGGCAACACTTGTCCTGGTATGCCAGGGTAGGCTGGTTCGCTGGCAAAGTTCGGATGGAGATCCAGTGTTGCGGAGTAAAACGTGGATCGGTTGGCCAGGGTTACGGATGAAGACTTCAACGGCTTCGTTGGCGGAGATGGAAACGATCAGTACGGCAATTGAATGCGGAAGCGGCAGCCATTTGGCTCTGCTATAGACACCTTACCGGCTTCATCGGTACAGCGGAAGCATAACACAATGATGCGGCAGCGCAGCGGTGCGCGTCGGACTACGACTGTGCATAATTCGGATGCGTTACGTACACTGTCGTGTGCGGATACTTATTGGATAGAAGTTTTTACAAAACTTACTGAAACATGCGGTGTTTGCTGTAGGTATCCCCAAAGCCGAGGGATGCGGTAGGTAGAAGAGAGGGTGGGCAGTTCAGCCATGAAATTGAAACAGAGATCGCTGCGCGGTTATTTCGCTAAAACTCGATAGGTTTTGACGCGGCACGTCTACTCGTGACACCGCAGCACATATTGAGTGCCCATAGTTTGTAACCAACATGCATGACATTGGTTGTTTCTGAAAAATGTACGCAAACATGTAAATTATACTTAGGTCGTAATACGAATTGTGTTCACCACAAGAGTAAGTAGGTAAGTATTACTGCTTTATATGAACTCCTTACACGTTTGCATGCAAATAAAATTTTTGGACACGGCAGCAATAATGAAGTACCTACATTATGTACTAGTCGTCGCATGGATGTCCCGCTCGGTCGCTCTCGAGCTAGCGCTGAAACTTTATGCTTTTTCATATCCTCCTAATTGCAAACTTTCAAGCACAGATTACAGGAACCTCCATCTGAAAAATAGCCGGACGACTGTAATGAAAATGTAATCAGACAAGTTCATTAAAACGTAATGGGAACATTAATAAGGTGGGAAGTTGTATTTATGAATGAGAGTTGGATGTGAAGACGTTTAGTGCTGGTGGCGACTTCTGTTACGGGGAGTTTATTTTTGTGAATAGTCAACGCACTAAATATGTGGTTCGTGTCCACACATTGATAAAAAAAAGACTGTTCACTAGTTAGTTTATCCGAGCAACTTGATAGTTTCCCGAATGCTGCTCGTCTCCCCTCGCAGAGTTAGTGTAACAACTAATATTCGCACGTGAGCGACGCTCCTCGTTACTTACCCCTCTAATTTTGTCAGTCAGTCACAAATTTGCATCAGACTTGTTACGGCTGACAGGACTAAAAATCTTTCCTCCATTTCCAAAATCCATCGTCAGTACACAATAAAAGCAAAAGTAATTTGCGTCGTTCTTATCCCTCTTTTAATTTATTTTATTCGCAAAATAAATCGAAACACAACGCCCACACGCCGCAACGGTCTCAATTTGGGGACTCTCTCTCATTTAGACGACATTAAACTGTGCTCATGAAAATTATGGATAGCGCCTTAAAATATAAGCCTTTGTGGTATTTAGAGTGTAAATAGACCTGGAATTAACGGACTGCGAGAGGGGACGAAGTTTCGAGAATGCTGAAACAAATAAATGTCGAAAGTTGGAAAAAAGTCTCTAAAAATAGGCTTTTGCTGTTGTTGAGGCTGTAAACCGCAGCCTATTTCATCGGCTATAACTAAGCGTGAGTACACACTACCGCACTAAACTAGGTCCTGATGACAGTTCACGGGTCACACTGACATATCGCTTTGTCACGTCGAGCAGGTGAGCCGCCGCCGCACTGACATTCATTATATCCACGGTTAGTGCAAACTCGCTTTGAATCACCTCTACGATGCTGCTACGTCAATCTACGAGATTGCTACGCCTTGTGGAGCTACGGCGCTACGGTACTACTAATGAGTAACTGGCTCAGAGACTAAATTCCCTGGTAGTATTAAATGGCTCGTGGTAGTGGCTGGTATTACAAATGTCACACAATTACGATAAACTTACCAACACATCGGTACGTGAGGATGTCTCGAGGCTTAGTCGAGCCCCGTCGGGGGAAGTTTTCGAACATTAGATAGTTTGGACAATGTGTCTACAGGGAGGTAACTTGATATAGGGTTGATGTAAAAAACTCGGCAAGGTGGACGGTAGGCATCGGGCAAAGTTCGAACATCATCGGAGGGAGAGGTGGGAAATATCTCAATGAGTGAGTTTTGAGCATTAGCTCCTTCTGGTAAGAATGTCTTACTATTTACAGATGGATTTTCTTGACTTGAGATAGAGGGTTGAAATGTTGGCAATGTGGTAGCAAACAAAATAGCATTACACATAATTATGTCTTAAAAGAAAAGTTAGCAATTTATATTCTTATTTTATTTCTAAATTAAATACCTAGATTTTTAATTTTTATATAAGTAGCTTTATTAACACGCTTTTATTCTTAGAAGGTAATCTTAATTTGATCGTTTTGCTGTCGTAAGCCCTCTGGAATATTTTTTTTCAATATGGAATGTAATAAATTAATATGAATATGAATGACGCCCAAAAATGGGGTCCATATTGGCTCACCTAAAGTTCTTTATCCGAAATGGTTCTTCCTAATGATTTGTAATCCGAATGATCACTGTTCCTAAAATTTTTCATCCTAAAGTTTTCATTCATACTATTTGTAGTGCTACCGGCAATGTTCATAACACTCATGTTTCCGAAAATTGTAATTAATAATATCATTAATGTAAATATATTTAAACTCCTACTGTTTTTTATCATAACGCTTTTATCCCTAAACATAATTACCATAATATGTTCACTCATACTCAGTGTCGTCTTGGGGGCACTATGAAAAAAATACTTAGAAAAATTTCGCGACCAATTTCGAGGTAGCGCTCGCCGGCCGCTGCCGAGGCACCGCTCGCTTCGCTCGCTCGGCTCGCGCGTAGTTGGTCACAATTCTAACCTAACCTATGGATAATAATATTAAATATATATTAAATTTTAAAGCAAAATACACCAATAAAAGTGATTATTTGAAAGCTATAGCCGCTAATATTAAACTAATTTAATTGAAATGTGTATCTATATGAAAACATGTATTTAAGTACTTGTACCATGGTACTATTATTCTTATATGTTATACATGTTATGTGAAAATAAAGTTACGCAAAATTAATGTATATAATACTGATTATTATGAATAAAAAGAAATCTAAACAAAAAAGATATGACTTTGAATAATAACGTAAAAGATGGTTATATTGAGAAAATATAGGAAAACAAATAAAAGTATAAAAGATGTTTATTGGTACTGACATTCTGAACTTGAATGCTTCGGAATTATGAACTTTATAGACAGAGTAGTTAGGAATTGTGATTGTTAGGATGAAAAATGTTGAGTTGAAAATTTAGGTGAACTTTGGCGCACCCCCAAAAATGACATTCAGCTCTGTTCTTACAGGCGGGTGCTTGACTTGCCTAGTGTGCTGTAAAGATAAACCCCACTGAATGAGACAGGCGTGATCGATACGAAATGACTAGACATGTTGTAAGCTTACGCCCTATGTTTGTGATGTCGCATGTGGTGGGCATCACTCACGTCGGCACGAGTCTCAAGAGGGCCCCCAGTGACCCACAATGAGCCGCAGTGACCCGCAGTGACCCATGGTGACCCGCAGGGGGTCCCAGGCTCAAGGTGTTTGAAAAACAATCCATACTTATCTTGAACCTGCATGCAGGGTTTCTGCACAGTTTGTTTTACATCCCAGCGTAATGTGGCATGGATCGTAAGTGCTTATCTATCCGTACATCATCTACCTAGCATCTTCCCAACTATACTGGTTATCTACTTAACCAGTAACTGGGTTTTGGTGGTCAGATAGGTAGTCGATCCATGTAAAATACTGGTATACCGCTGCACCTGGTTAGACTGGAAGCCGATCCTAACATAGTAGGGAAAAGACTAGGCAAATAATATCTGGGTCATTAATATATTCTCGTGGGATGTAGAACAAATATGTTATAATTTAAAGTCGCTTTCCATGTCTGTCTGTGCGATCGCGTTGCTCAGGCAAAATACGCAACAGATTTTGGTGAGATTTTTACAATAATTTAGAGTTCTAGAGTATTGATACATTAATGTTAATCTTACAAATAAATAAATAAACATAAAAAACGGCTTTAAAAAAAAACCTACAAAGTGAAAAATATGTTGGCTATTGGAAGTTAATACTGAATCAATCTCAATGTTTCGTTAAGTCATAACAACGCGAAACAGAATATTGACTATACTGTACATTACTATTTTTATCTTACTATCCTACTTCCTACTATACAATATGTAACAAAAACCCTGTTGTTCCTTTTACCCACGTTTTCAGAACCGGTATGCATACGTAATAAAGCAAGTCATTTATAAAAACTGTTCAACAAAAATAATTAAAAATAAATATTTAATTATGAATATTTGTAATGTTTAACTGATTTTGATTAGATCAAAGAAAGCCGCCCAGGTCGTAGTTTATTGTGCGAAATAAGGATACTTTTAAAATTAGATACTGTAAAAATTTTTTTGAATATATCGATTTTAATAGTTATTTGATATTGAACTCTCGACTAGCCAATGTTTATTTTTACACGCTTTATATTAGCTTCACTTGTATGTTTGTTTGTTTATTTGTTTGTATGTTTGAATGTAACCGACTCCTTTGACGCTATTTTGACCCACTTTAAACGGTCAGATATCATTTTAACTTTGTAGACTTATCGAGGACCTATGACAATTCAATAATTAAAAAAAAAAATTGAAAAAACACGCTTTTGTAGTTAGCAAAACTAAAAAATTGAAAATAAATAATAGTTTAAAAAAACACGCTTTAAAAGCCAAACTAAAAAGTAGAAAATAATTTAATTCTATTAAAAAGCGTGGGGTGCTTGATATTAATTGATTATAAAAATACCTCAAAAAGCACCCCACGCTTTTTAATAGAATTAAATTATTTTCTACTTTTTAGTTTGGCTTTTCAAGAGTGTTTTTTTAGTTTTTTTAAACTATTATTTATTTAAATTATAACTTCGTCCATGTTGTGCTTGTAGGTATGTGTATACGTCCCTAAAAGGAACAATAGGGTTTTTGTTACATATTGTATAATATTATGAATGTGAAAGTTTGTATGTTTGGATGTTTAGATGTTTAGATGTTTGTTACTCAATCACACAAAAACGGCTTAACGGATTTGGATGATTTTTTTATGCGGGCGACGCCGCTGGAAAAAGCTAGTAATTTTATAAATTCTGAAGTAAATCTGTCTATCTGTCTGCATCTTTTTCACGCCTAAACCATTTAACGGATTTCGATAAAATGTAATATAGTTTTTGTGTACTTCTTTTCAAGAGATTTTAGGAATTGGAAATATACTCATAGTTCGTATCTTAAAGTAACAAGATTGAAGAACGAACTCAATTTTGCAGTTGATATCGAACTGTACCCGTACTTTACCAAGTTTCGGGTTTTTCTCTTCACTTGAACTGTGAGCTGTGTGAACTGAGCTTGCTTCTCCTCAAACTTGATGCTGCCAGGTCAACGGGTAGTATCCTATATGCTTTGGTCTATTTATAGTGTCAACAAAATTATAAATATGCGGATTAAATAGCTGTATTTTATATTGCGTTGACTTGGTAGTTTGATTTTCTTTACAGCACCAAGAGACAGTAGATTTAAGTTTTCACCTTGACATCTCCCCGCGTTATTGGGGAAAAGGGTCTTGATGGACAACGGAGTCCTATAAGGGTTTCCATTTTTCATTTTGAGGTACATACGAAACCTTAAACACGATAACTGGAATTTATTATCTGCCTGCCTGTCTGTTACTTTTTCATGCCGTAACGGCTGAACTTTGAATGAAAGGAATACGGATAGGCCATGACCTAGGTTAGGACATAAGATACTAAAAATCCCGGTAGTACGTTCCTATGAAATAATTTGCGACCTGTACGCGGACGAAGCCGCGGGTAAAAGTCAGTCATATATAAATCCTTGTGCAATGTATAGTGTTGTGACAGCACTGAACGGGCACACCTGAAGCGTCAGCGAGGGTCAGTGCGCACACCACATGTGTAGCAGTGTGTTGATTACCCTCCATTGTTACATTGTTGCTCTGTTTGATATTGTTCTAACCAAGCCTATTACCTGGATGTACAAGTAGGTAGTGTAGGCACAAGTACTGAATTTTAATTGTCAGTCACATGGATTTCTCCTCTTAATTTGCATTTAGTGTACTTTGAGCAGTGCCGGATTAAGCAAGTGCGGGTCTATAGCAAATGTTATCTAGGGGCCCTTGATCTGCTATGGGTTCAGTTTGTTTTCCAGCCCCTCCAAAAATATGTTTCGTGTTACATTTTGCTAGACGTATTAAAAAATAAAGAAAAATAAAACATTTGTAATTATATGGAAAATTTCGATTTTTCATATTGTGAATCAAGCCTTTTCAATTCCGCCACGTATCCACACTGAGTGTCGAGTAAGTGTACAGACGCCAGCACAGCAAGCTACCCCAAACTGTCAAATTTCTTTAGTAGATTTTTACCTTTATAACATAAGCATAAGGTTCATGTTCCACTGGGAAAATTTCACAGTTTGGGGTAGCTTAATGAGCTGGCGTCTGTACTTGCTCATGTTAGATTTTCTGTAGAGCCAATTATCGGGCTTATTAAATTTTGTACATATTTTTACGAGCGACTTTTTGTAGATTTTGTGCGAATTGTCGTACGAAATTCGGTTTCATTTTCGCCAAAGAAATAATCGATTCAGTACCGATAGTCTAATGTGGATTGTATTAGTCGGAAAGGGTGTTACGTTTCACATTTTTGTAACATCAATCAAATTCAATATAGGTACCACGTCATAACAAGTTTCACTTAAAAAATTACGCTCAAGCTGTGGTCGTGTTTGGATACGCGGGGCCCGTAGCAATTGCTACTCTTGCTCCGTGGTTAATCCGGCACTGACTTTGAGATATTCGGAATACCATTTTTTGTACGGTACATTATGTATAGTAGTTTGAAAATAGTAAAACACAGGTGTATGTGTGTGTGTCAAAATCTCGTCAATATGGCGCACACAAAAGGCGTGTATTATGAACAATTTGACAAAAAAAAATACAAAAGAAAAGGAGTCACTGAGAGTGGCCCTTTGAATACAAATCATTCTTATTTCGGCGGCCGTCAAACGCCAACATTGCGGTCTCTTGACAGAATGAAAAATGTCCCTCGCCACGTTATTAAAAATTCAATTAATTTTCTTGAAATGAAAACTGTTTAATATACGATAGTGACGAGTCACGCTGGTTTCGGAACACAAGTCCCGCCCCCCTGCGCCCCCTCGCTTGCCTCTTAGCCCCCCTAGTGACGAAGCACGTTATTAAACAATACGCTTTTGTGCTGCTTTAAGTTCGCTGAAAGATTACCGTGTAATGATGCTTAGCGACGGCGACACGTGCCTCCGGCGAGCGTGCGTGACGTGCCTCCTCCACCACTTCCTGTGGATAATGAGACAGCGGCGGAAAGGGTACACAATGCGTGCACTCTCTCATTACTCAGTTTGAATTAAAAAAAATATGATTAAGTATTGTGTTTTGATAGTTTTCAGAAATGTCTGGCTTATCAAAGAAAAAAAAAGTTTATATTCAAGTAAGTGTGCTATAGTGATAATAATAGTGCCAGATAACGTTTCCATCAGTTCGCTGTTATTCTAACTTTATAATTTCTTGACATTTAGGAGGTTGCGATTTATAGCTGCATGACATTTTTCCATCATGTTTATACAATTACATTGCAGATAAATATTCTACATTTCTGATTTATTTTTGTGGCTAAGTAGTAACAGCTGCAAAGGTGGGTCGATCAATTGGGTTAAGTTACGCTTGCTGCGGTCAGTCCGTGGATGGGTTACCATCTTCACGTTTCGAGAACCTTCCGTGCCGTATCGTGGTACCCAGTAGTTGAGTTGCGGAGTTCAGATAAGCAGTCGCTCTGTGTAATATACTGGTATCCAGTTGCTCCTGTTACGCTGGAAGCCGACCCCAACATACTTGGTATAATTCGACTTAGATGATGATTAAACATTTCTGTTTTTTTTTTTAGTTTAGCCCATACTATCCCACTGTTGGGCAAATATCTCCACCAAGTCCTTCATGGAATTCTTTTCTTATCCTTGATTGGTTGATAAAAAATAAATATTGTACCTGCCTAATACTACTCCAGGCGGTATTATTATGTGTAACAGTAATGTGATTTTATCCAACTTGCTCGCAGGTGGCATACGCGTAATATCATTGTTAATAGGCAGCATACGCGTAAGATCACTGTTAATAGGCGGCATACACGTAAGATCACTGCTTGTAGGTGGCATACGCGTAAAATCAATGCTTATAGGAGGCATACGCATCATATTACTGTTTGTAGGCGGCATACGCGTAAGATTACTGTCAATAGGCGGCATACGCGTATGATCACTGCTTGTAGGAGGCATACGCGTAACATCACTGCTTGTAGGTGGCATACGCGTAAAATCACTACTTGTAGGAGGCATACGCGTCCGTCATATTACTGTTTGTAGGTGGCATACGCGTAACATCACTGATATAAGGCGGCATACGCGTGACATCGCTGTTCTGCTCTGTTAATGTTACAGATGAATACCTGCCGAGCTCTTATGAACATTAATTACTGCTATTATGTGATTCCATCCGGCCAAATAACACGCTTAATATTCTTTTTCTTTCATCGTAACTGCCGCGGACTTGCTCGCAGGCATTTTCGTTGATTACATAGTTATCTTAACTACCTTACTTAGCCCGTATAACTAAGTATAACAAATGAAACCTTCTGAAACCTGACTGGAAGAGTTCTTCAATCTTCTATTCTATGCCAGATTTTGTTCGCACTTGTTTAAATTTTGTACCGGTTAGAGTCATATTTTATGATACATAGTAATACAAGTTACCATCAAAATGTTGCTCAAATAATGAATTTACGAAGAAATTGTAAGTGCAAAATTAAACTTAACAACCTTTACCGTGGAGTTTCTTGCCGGCTCTTCTCAATAGGAAGCGACAAATTGGAACCGTGCACCTAGCTTCTGACGTTTCATGAGTGCCCTTGCAGGTTTATGTGAAACAAAATATTTTGGTTTAGATTTTTTGTAACTCTCAATTTAGTGGCCTAAGTAGCCTTGATTTGCTTTTACTTTTGCCAATTTGTATTCAGAGGTGCGTCATACCATGAAAAAATCTAGATGTATCGTTTTAAATACTAGATTTTTTGGGGTCAATGTGCTGGAGGTTTCTAATGTAACTTGGTAATTGGTTTAGTACTTTTAGAGTAATCGAAAAGTTAAAACAAAGTTAATAACACTAAAGTATCTATTCAGCGGGGATAGATACGGTAAACATAGTAGCCTCAGTAGTAGACATATTATAATAGAAAATCCCCCGCCGTGTCTATCTGTCTGTTCGCGATAGACTCAAATATTACTGAACGGATTATCACGCGGTTTTTATCAATAGACAGACTGATTCATGAGGAAGGTTTAGGTGTCTCAAAACGCGGGCGAAGTTGCTGGCAAACGCTAGTGCATCATATTTTGATGTAAGAATCGTCAACGCACTGCTTAGTACTGCATGTTTAAAATCGGACAGAGTGCATCCCAGCGCACCAAAAATGCACACCAAAAATGAACAGTGTGTTCGATTAGTGCGCGAATAGATCCTTCCGCGATTTTATTACGTCGTATGTATGATGTGTCGTGTGGCGCCGCTAAATGACGCTATTACTTGACATTCTAAAATATGATAGACGAAGCCAATAAAAACATGATGTATATGTGAAAATGAAATGATGTAATAAGTCCCCGTGAAGCAGTTCAGGTGGAACCGCCGACCGCGACACAAGTAACTTTCACTTGCGCTCATACCGACCGACAAACAACCTCAGTTCGCTAAAAAATTTACTTCAAGCCCCTAGACATAGGTATATCGTCATTAATCAGAAAGTTTGGATCGTCACGCGATGACAAAATGTGCCCGCGGCGGCGGCGGCGGCAACGGCGGCGAGAACTTCATTATAATCAATCAAGTTACTTCAAGGCGGCTCTTATTGAGGCCTTCCTTTGTTGAGACCTTTATACCTCGCCCGAGGTCGGAGCTCTATACCATTTTAATTACACATCTCGATTTTGAAGCTTAAAAGTCTCCGCAATCCAAAAACATTACGAATGAAACTAAACAAAAAAAAAAATACAGGTACTTTACCGTAGTTAACTAGAGTAATGTCACGGTAGTTACAGTAACTATGCAACTGTTGCATATTAAGATGTAATAAAACACGAGTGTGTGTTTCACAAGTCGTAAGCGTGATTTTTCAAAGTACCACACGAGTGTTTAGTTATGTGCAGTTTCATTAACAACTTTTATACATTGGAATTGAACCCACTGTATAAAAGAATAAAATGAAAAGAGATAAAATATAGGTTTGTAGTGCTATAAAAATGACCCGTACAACTCTCATAAAACGTTAATAAGTACTTTTAATTAATGTTAATAAAAATTTTAGATAGAATAAGTAGGTACCATGTTCTTTATTTCACTTTTATTATACACTGAGTGATGAGAACTGCGGATAGGTAGTATTCACATCGTAATTAAATACGATTCACACATAAATCGCTGTGTCGCGTCGGTAGCGCGCCTCGTGCTCTGGCCCGCACTAAATCATGCATAACTGCAACAATGCGATATACTCGCTGATATTACCGATCAATTATTCAGATAAAGACGCGTCACACTATGATGTTAATATTTTAATGGCGATTGCATATCGAGATATTCATCCGCCAATCTGTAGATCAGTGTGCATGACGAGCAGGCTTATGATTGATTAGATATGCAGCGGCTATATACCATTACTGGCAGTTGGTAGGGGATCTGTTATGTTATTACACCAACATGTATAATCACTAATTAAACTGGGACGTATTCAACACTAAATGCCTGCAAACAGTTCATGAAGTACCTAGTTTACCTACTAAGTTAAAAATATTTTTAGAGGCAAAGAAAGTCGTCCACAACATGAAATAAGCACAAGTCTCCGGCGCTGAACCAGGGCTGCAGAGAGTGCGGGTGGTGAGCGGGGGAGCAAGGGGGGTTGGAGGGGTGTTGGGCAGAAGGGAGGGGAGGCTGGTTCATCTCTACACAATCTAATTCCGGCGTCTCGCCGAAGCTTTTAGTGTGTCCATAATAACGCATTATGTTTTTAATCTCAGCAAAGGGTCACAATGGAACCTTAAAGGCTTTTGTCTTTTTAATGTTTTCTTGTGTTTCCTTTTCCGTGATGGTTATTTAGCTGATATGCATAGGTATGACGGAAAACTCCAAGACTTGGCGAAACAACAAAAACAATCACGGTTACGTTGTTAGTACCAACAGGCACCAGAAATAACGATTGAATTCCATTTAAATATTAGGTGTATGGCTGTTTCCCGGGACACAAGTACAAAGTGATGCACGGAGAGATTCGACATTTATCATTATTTGGAGGAATTTGAAGTGATATTTGTCATTTCACTGCATCGTTTGTGTAGTGATCGCAAAAGCAACTGCTGAGCATGGGGTCCTGGGTTCAATTCACAGATGTAGCAGCCTGGAGGCTGAATTTGTGCCCGGTTGATGGCAATAGGCTTGTTCCCTATTACATGGGACTTAAACATAATTGGCTAAATGTGGGTGTAGTATAGGTGCACCTCAGCCAACCCTTGTTATATTTACCCGTGTTATATATTATGTTATTTGTCACTTCAAAGTGACTTACGAACTTATAACATTTCATAGCGTTAGCAATATCCAGAAAGACATTGAGTCTCGGGTGAAATAATGCTCCGCTGACTTATGGTGGCAGTCGGCCATTCGGGCGGCATGCGGCAGTTTGCATCAGGCGATGGCTATTGGAACTGTCTCAGAGGAACGCCGCTCAAAGGCGTTGGGCCATGTTCATTTGCTTCTTACTCACATATCACTTTATTTCTTCTCAGGTCCTAATGTTGGGAAATATGGTAACTGAGTTACGGAATGAGCAAGCTTGTAACGCTATCGCACGGCCCCGGGCGGATTTTAACGATAAGCGCGAAATGTGCTCCGTGATAATTATAACTGTGGTGATAATTAAAGGTGGCGAAAATTGAATGTGCAGCCAAATAGGCAGCATAAAGAGCACTCTGAACAAACCCCTTGAACTACTCTAGGGCAGATCCTTACCGCAATCGTCAATATCATAGAATATAATCAGTTATTTGTCTTTAACAGCTTTAGAGGCCAAACTGTGTATTTCTAGCAGAGTGATGATGTTAACAGCAAGCTAAGCTTATCATCAGGGTATTTGTATCATTACCTCTCAACTTGACCGATACTATGATGTCAAATGGAAACTGGTGTTGTGTACTCACTCATCTGCAGCCTTGTACCGGGCACATAATTCTATATAAAGAGCTCGTAGCAGGTAACATTTAAATTGCGTTGAACCACCTCTAAATAATTTTCGCACCATCCCGTAACACAGCCCTAACTTACAATATGATATGAAATTATTTAGTCGCTTACTTTGCTGGCAATGTAGGTAATTAATAGTCCATTGTTGGCAAGCCGGCGGGCAATGAATCACGCGCGTGTTTAAGTTATGTCGTGTGCGCCATCTTACCGGCTTACCTTCATTACTTCATAAATCCCTGCGTTTCATATCGCGGCCCGGCGGGCGACCACCGCCACTACCTCCAGTCACCAGTAGCAAGATATAGTACTTACTACTACGAACTTACGTTTTGAGGAGAACTGAACTAAATCCTTTTAAACGAATGTTTCATTAGGGTTTGTCTAAAAAAACTCATACCACAAAAATGTAAAGAGCTTAAAGCGCAGTGCATAATGTAACTACAGTGGATCCGTCCGAGACTCCGGCTGCAATAAAACGAGTCTGTAGTACTTTACTAACTTTTATTTTATTACGAACAAACTACGTGGTTACTTAGGACTGTATACTGTGTCCGGTGACACAACAACTGAAGGCGAAGAAGGGACACTTTTAACTACGTGCGATACAGAGTAATACCGATCACGAAAGATGGTCCAGGTGATGTTAATATTATGATCACTAGTATCATCATGTTCAGAGAGAAAAAAACAGGTTTGGCTCGACACTTGAATGATCAGAGATATTTCGAGATGTATCTTTTAAGCTTATTTTTACGATATTTGTACGCAATCTAAATGTGACACTAATTCTTCTTTTAATCAAAATTCTATACCTGGCAGTTATTTTAGGGAGTGAAATGTTTATTAGTAGTATGCCACATGCTTCCACTCCATTCTTCTAAATGGTTGTCCATCGAGAGCATCGTATCAGATGGAGTTTGCCTACTGATGTCTACTGCAGACAGTGTGTACTATATCCACGGCGGAGAGTGCAAGTGAATAAACAATAGAATGAGCCGGAGAGCGCCAGATTAGGAGCAGTTAGCACTATCCAGCCGGAGCCCGCACTCCTCGCAGATCAGACGCCCATCGCTGCATCGCCGGCTACTGATCCTACGTCAGCATTCAGTAATTGCACTAGATTAACTGTTGGGCGAATTATAGCTATCTTATAAGTAACCCCCCGGGTGTTGAGAATAATAATTAAGAACTCCGTCACTTCAACGTTCGTTTGGCTTCCTGCAAGAGACTGATGATATTTAATTTCTCTAAGTTGGTTTTCAAAAATATATTGTAATATTTTAAAACTAGGAAATCAAATTGAGCGCGTTCTTCCAAAAATCGCCTGTCAGTTTTTGATTAACCTCAAAATTCGCAAGCGATAGATTACCTAAGAGCAACACAAACAGTTCCGTATGGTGCCGGACGTAAAGAATAGCACCATCCCATTTCTTCCTGTGGGTGTCGTAGAAGGCGACTAAGGGACTTACTAGAGAAGCCTAGTTGTGTGTGTATTATTTTATTTACATTGTTATTAATATTTTAGTTATATTTCTTTATGTATGTATACAATGTTTGTATGTTTTTAATTATGTATGTTAATATATTCCCATATTATATGTTAAATTAATGTAGTATATTATTGTTTGTGATTATAAATGTAGTTTATTTTCACTTTTACTCTTACACACGCTGTCTACATCTCTTTATCTTCTCTCCTATCGCAGGTATGCTGGAAGAGATTTCTTTAGAAATAAGCATCACCTCTGTACTTATTTTTTTGTTCTAATCTGCTTGTCTGTTTATATATGTGTGTACATAAATAAGTTCTCTCTACTACAAGCTACTCTCGAAATATCTTTGATCATTCAAGTGTTGAGCCGAACCTGTCTTTTGATCTCTGCACATGATGATACTAGTGATCATAATATTAACATCACCTTAACCATATTTCGTGGTCGATATTACTTTGTATCGCACGTGGTTAAGAGTGTCCCTTCTTCGCCTGCAGTTGTTGTGTCAGCGGACACAGTACATAGTGCTAAGTTACCACATACGTTCGTAATAAAATAAAAGTTAATAAAGTACCACAGACTCGTTTTATTACAGTCGAAGTCTCGGACGGATCCACTGTAGTTACATTATGTACTGCGCTTTAAGCTCTTTACATTTTTATGGAATTAAAATGTTTCAAACAAACCCTTATGAAACATTCATTTTAAAAGAATTAGTTCAATTCTCCTCAAAACGTAAGTTTTTCGTAGTAGTAAGTACTATAATGTTGCTACTGGTGACTGGAGGTAGTGGCGGTGGTCGCCCGCCGGGCCGCGATATGAAACGCAGGGATTTATTAAGTAATGAAGGTGAGCCGGTAAGATGGCGCGACACGACTTAACTAACAAATGCGCGTGATTCATTGCTTGCTGGCTTGGCAACAATGGACTATTAATTACCTACAATTTCAGCAAGGTAAACGACTGAATCATTGCTTATCATAATGTAAATATGGGCTCTGTTACGGGATGGTTCGAAAGCTATTTTAAGAGGTGTTTACTGAGGTGTGAGCTCTACAGTTGCCCAGCAGTAGGCTGCAGGTGATTAAGTACACGACACCAATCAACCAACCTCCATTTGAGTTCATGATATCGGCCAAAATGAGGGGTAATAATATATTTAGACATACATAAATACCCAAGCTAAGCTTAGCTTGCAGTTGACATCATCTCACTCCTAGATACAATGCACAGCTTAGCCTCAAAGGCTGTTAAAGAAAAATAACTAATAACATTGCATGAAATTGCCGATTATGGTAAGGATTTGCCCTAGAGTGAAAGAAAGAAAGAAAAATAGATTTATTTATTTTTCACAGAAGCACGTGCATACAAAAATATTCGAGGAGAGTGCTTCAAGGGTTTTGTTCATAGTGCCCCTTATGTTGCGTATGTTGGTGACTGGCTGGCCACGATTTCCGCCGCCTTTAATTATCATCACATTTACAATTATCCCGGAGCACCTTTCGCGCGTATCGCCCGGGGCCATGCGATAGCGTCACAACCTTGCTAATTCCGTATAGTCTCTCAATGACCATATTTCCCAATATTAGGACCTGAGAAAGAAACAAAATGTTTTCGTCGGCAAGAAGCAAATGAACTCGGTCCAATGCTTTTGAGCAGTGTTTCTCTGAGACAGTTCCAGTAGCTCTGTGGCTCACGCCTCTAAGCAATAATCACCCTTTTGGCGTGGGCGTCCCCCATTTCCTTTCACTGATTCCTGTCCCTAGCTTTATTCATCCGTCCACAGGGTAGGTACTTCCAGTTGACTTAGAATTGTCAATTTTGGCAAAAAGCAAGGTCTTACAGCACAAGTAAAGGGAAAATTCAGAAATAATAAAAAAAGTTGAAAATAGGTAAATTTTGATACTTACAAGTTTTCGCGAAAACTAAATTTGCCCATAACTTTTTATCGTGTTGACTCAGGACTACCTGATACACCTAATAGGGACTATAGACTTCAGTATCTGTTATAAATTTCAAATTGCTAGGTCCACCCGTTCCTGAGAAAATCGGTGGTGACACACGGACAAAGAGACGGACAGACGGACAAGAAAGTGATCTTATAAGGGTTCCTTTTTTACCTTTTGAGGTACGGAACCCTAAAAATTAATTCATTTATCATTTAGTTCAATTAAGACGTTTGCCTATTTTCATCGAGAACTTCTAGCTTACATGAGTCATACGTAAAATATATCTCATTTATCACTACTTGATAACCGCTAAAAGCAAATTTTTGCTTAGTTCAACGTTTAGTGAGCTAACTTAGAGTGGGCTTTCTGCAGATCTCTCTGTTAGTGAGCGGATCGTACCGCCCCCACAGCACCTGTATGTTTTCACCAGCCGTCAGTCACTAAGCGCCAACAAACCACAGCAGATTATAATAGTAAATCTTGCTGCATCGATCAGTTCTGTGATCCTGTCACAGAAGTTGAGATACTTTATCGAAGAATGCAAATCTTTAAAAACCAGCATTCTTTGGAGACGTTTGTTACATTATTAGCTGCTTTAAATAATAAGTGTTTATATAATGGGTTATGTAAATAGAACTTTGATTAACTTTAAATTGCTCTATTAGCCGGTTGTCCATTGGCCATGTGATGACATCACAGCGAATCCAGGTTTATATTAAATTCCTTATAATACCTTCGCAATTTCAGGAACTGTCTCGCGACACCTAGCACATTCTTGTGCTTAATATAACTCGTCCCTTCACTATTACAGAGGCACACATTTTAGCCTCTGACATAAACCTAATGCATACCTTAGTGGCACATAAGTATCGTAGCTATGCGGTAAATATTCATAGCTGCCGAGTAAACAAGTTTGTCTGACTGACACGGACTGATGCGACGTGACGCCGTGACGTGACGAAGTGACGTCGCTGTTATGATGTCTTCACAATCCGAGACTGTCAACTCCTCAACGTCTTATTGTAGCAATAAATAAAGCAGAGAAATGACGCATGGTATGCGTTCAGTGTAGTGACGTCACGTGTCCTTGTATCACGTGTTTTGGGCGTATTTTTTTGGACCCGTTATTTTATCAACGTCAACTAGGATATGGCTTTGCTCTCATTTAAAGTGTTTTGCGTGTTTGTGAGACTTCATCGAAGTGTGTAACGTTATTATGAATGTGAACAAAATGGCGCGTTTTAGAGAAAGTGGTACCGTTTGTCTCAAGTCTAGGTGGGGGTCCCACGACAGTCACGCAAAACATTCATAGAATTAGTGAATCCTTGAGAAGCCTGGTGTGCTAGTTAATATGGCACGTCAAGTTGAGAAAGAGACTGCCACCCAGTTATAAGTGACGGAGAAAACCGAACTCTTCATGAAACTCGATTTGCAGCTGCTTACTGCCTTGTGGTCCTGTGCAGAGCATTGCTTCTTCGTCTTGAAATAGTCTTTCATGAGTTTGTGACACCTGCGGAATATTAGTTTAAGAGTTCTTCTTCGGCAGTAGTCTACGTTAGGTATACCGTCACGGTTAAGGATTAAGGTCCTACTGTGCTACATTGGAAATAATCTCATGCATGTAATGTTACATCATGGTTGCGTCTCCACAGAGATTTGGCTCGGCGATTCGTTCCGAACTCTCGGCTACCCGATAAATATCGCTGCCGCTGACCACCGGTGACCATTGACAACCGCTGACCACTGACCACCGGTGACCATTGACCACCGGTGACCACTGACCACCGGTGACCATTGACCGCCATGACCGAACCTAAACGATGCCCGCATTTAAACTGGAGCCTGACACAACCGTTTGCTAAATCGCTAATTGAACATTCTTATTATAACGGTGAAGCGTGACTCCAATATAATGAGTTGTAGTAATGGGTACAACACCATTCCCCTGTGCACAGTCAATTGGAGGGATGCAGCGCCACAGCACATAATTATAAGCAGCGACGTCGTGAGTGTTGTGATCACCTGTTGATGTGAGCATGGGTTGGTAGGTTTATACTTTTGTATTTTTAAGTTCTACCACAGCTTTTACGTACTGTTTCACGACCATGATCTCTAGTTACTGTGAAATGAAAAGAGCGTTTAGCTTCAAGCGGGACATTTTGCGCTGCAGATTACACTATTCTTGACGTAGCAATGGCGACGAACTTATATGAACTATTTGTATAAGTTATCTGCGACGTGTGACGCCGGGACGCGCGAGATTTATGTACATTACGCACATAACACATTTATTCCTAGTCAGGAAAATGTTCGGTAAAAGCATTCCCGTCCTCAAATTGTGTTCAGAAATACACCGAGAAGAGATAGATCATCATCAGACAAGTTGGTCCCGGCGCGCGGGCGGGTGATTTACATGCGGAAAAATATGGCTTACTAGCTTCTGGTCTGCCTGTTACTTCGCCCGGTTGAAATTTCTTATTCCCCCAATATACCTCGTCGCCTCGCATCACTTGTCCGTGCGATTACCTCCTTTTCTTTCAGACTTTTTTCTTTTAACTCGGCACCTAACGGCCCTAGTATAGTGTGAAATAGCCGTTCTCAAGAATTGAGCTATCAAATGCAAAAATATTTTTTCCAAACTGCCTGGCTCTTGAGATTAGTGCGCAAGAACAAACAAACCAAATTTAGTGAATAAAGGAACTTAAATAGGTCATGGCACTGACACATCCTCACAGACAGATTCCCCACCACAGAAAACCTACCTGACCCGCGATTTGATCCTAAGATCTTATGCCTAGGACTTTCCGACAGCGTATTAGTCAAGATTTTCGTTAGCATTGAAAAAATACAATTAATGATATGAATAGTCAGTTGATATGAATGGCAGTAACTGCGCCGTCCAGCTGTCTGCCACCTACACAACGAGCGTCTAGTTTGCCGCCACGGCGCGGCGCCTCTATGTTAGTAAATGTAAACGAGAGTGGCACCAATTAGCGCGGCGGCCGGTCAGCGGTTATTGTAATGAATATTCTGCTAATTTCGTCACCCGGTGATCGCTAAAACGTGTGGTAATTACTCGCATGTCATTGTATCCCTGTTTGTTTCTATTATAACTGGCTGTCAAATGCCCATGGAGCAATCATTCATTTCCAGTTTAATTAATTTATGCGATAATTAGAGCTGCAGCGAAACTGTCATTAACATATTACAAAATTTTCCCTGTGTTCTGTTTATTGTTTAGGAATTCACAAAGGTATTTTGAATGTTGCTGATGTGTTATACACAATTTGGAAGACGGTTTAAAAAATAAAGTTACCGCCTTTTCCTAAACTAGGCATAAGTTAAATAAAGTAATATTGCTAAATAACAAGCATACAACATTCGGTTCCTAGCATAAGTAAGTTAAACATGATTTTAGAAAGTGTTAATTTACGACTAATTTTGGCCACGGCAGTTATATCTTTTACCTGTGAAATATTTTTGACGTATGACAGACACACTTTCTCGCACGTGCGGGAATACAAGCGTGATGACGTGACTAAGTCAGAATACGTCAACGATTTTTTTTTTTTTTTGGTTGGGTAATCATCAAATAACTTCTCCCGCTCTGGGTGGAGCGGGAGGGCGTGTCAGACTTTAACTGACTAAAACCCACCCGTGTTCCCTCAGTTGCCTGTGTGCCAGGGGCGGCGGTATCTCTTTCGAACAACCCGCACCCCTGGCAGTCATCGGCCCTTGTGCGCTCCATCAGTTGCTGCTGACATCTCTTTGAGGCGCGCGTGGAACACAACGCGCCGTCGACCCGGGCTTGGTCTTTACCGGACAGCGAGCTACCCATTACTCGCCGTCCGCAAGCCCGTGCCTACGGTGGCCGGGAATCAGCCTGGGATTCCCGACGCCCAGGGCGTCTCCTGCGAAGGCCACGGCTGTGAGGGCGCATGTACTGCATCTCCCTCACGTGCGCCGCCTCCCTCTTTGCGAGCATAACTGCTTCGCTGAAGGAGGCGACTGCCAGCCATGCCATCTCGCTCCGTACCATGGCCTGGACCATGGTCGGACGCGAGAGATCGCCGCCGCCGATCGCCTCCACGAGAACACGGCGGTGCGCCGGGCAGACCTCCACCGTATGCTCCACCGTGTCCTCTGGGCGATCTTCGCAATGGAAACATCCGGGCGTTTCCTCCCGCCCTATCCGAAACAGGAACCTCCCGAAACAGCCATGTCCGGTGAGGACCTGTGTCAGGCGGAAGGTGAGGACGCCATGCCGCCTCTCAAGCCACTCCTCAAAGAGGGGACTTACCTCCGCAATCGTGGCGTGCCCAATACGTCAACGATTAGTCGCGTATTGTCAGCACTGTCCCGGCGCGAGACGGCGGCGGCGGCCTGACTAGAAGCAGTAGACACGCCTCGGTAGCATGGATATTTAGAAAAAGTTCACATACAGTTCATTCGACTCATTGCATCGTACACGAATAAATGTGAGCCAACAATTACTTAGCTCAGAAAAATGAATGCAGACGATTGTGTATTGTACCTACCTATTTTAGAACGTTGCACAGGTTGGACCTTCTGTACACATTTGACTACACAGTACGCGTAGTGATTGGCTTATGTTTCCAAGTCCGCGGAACGTTTTGATCGGCAGGTTATTTAAATGGGCCAATCATAACACGGCTGATACGATAACATCGGTTACATCAGCTTATGATATTGTCGTTCGCAGCGAGACGAGCGCGTAATGGGCACAGCGCGGCGGTTGTGGACTACGGCTGACTAAACGGAACGTGTAACAATCAAAATAAACGTACTACTAATAACTGTTTGCTAGTGTACTTAAAGAGGAATAAAAAATGAGAGCTCTTTGCTGTTTCTACATCTTCTTGACGATGGTTTCATCGACATCTTTAAAGCACAGGCCACATCGCCAGCTAGCGAGCGAGTGAGCCGGGCGAGCATCGTTTCATACTTCGGTTCACACCGCGGACTACAGAGATAAGCTACGTCAGTGATACAATTGATGCGAACGAAATATCTGACGATGCCAGAAATGCTATTCGGTCACCTCGATAGTGTAGCGTAGCTAGCTTAGTTCGCGGTGTGAACCAAAGTATGAAAAGACTTGACATGATGCTCGGCTTTATGACGCTCGCTATGCAACTGCGCGCGAGTGACAATGAGACGGAACGCTCCTCTCGCTCTAGCCCGCCCACTCGCTCACCCGTCCGTCCGTAGTTGTCGGTGTGAACCCACATAGATTATCTCGCCAAAGCTTCGCTTAGATTATATTGTTTCTATCACCTCGCTTCGCCCGCCAGCTCGCTCGCTCGCTAGCTGGTGGTGTGGCCTACACTTTATAATGCGCTCAGAATTCAGCTCCTTGCTATCTGGTTATCATTGCAGCAAGCAATCTGACATTAAGACTAGATGTTATCTGATATTATGTAAAGCGTGTTCACAGTTGTGGAACCCCAAGCACCGGCATAACATTCACGCAGCAAAAGTTTTAATGACTTTTCTTCTTACAATAATGTTGTGAGAAAAAAAATGTTGTTACTGGAAAAATGTGGGGATGTAATGTAAACTTTTCAAATTAAAGTCAAGACTCACTAATCCCCATAGGTATGACGTGACGTAGGCACTCGTAGCGAGGTATAAATCACGTCACCTGTGAAAGTGACGCAAACTGACTCGTCGAGCATATCACAAGCGTCCAGCGCGGCCCGTTACCCTGCGTCCCGCTCCCCTCAACTCGGTCCCGCGCGTGTAGTCCGGTGCGAGCATCCCGCGCCGAACTAATTAGCCGAACCCGGCGGCCGCCGGATTAAACGCCATTACTACGTAACAAAACAGAAAATCTTACAGTGTGGTAGGAACAGCCAATTGAACAACCAGATACTTTGTAATAATCTTATCATTCACGCAGTCTTACCAATATACAGGGTTAATTTTAAAAGACCTACAAAATTTAAGAATGTATTACCACCAGACTAAACTATTTTCTCAGCTTTCTTAAGGCAAGTCTCTGAAAACAAACTCTATTTAGATCGGGCCTCGGCTTCTCCCATATAAGAGACATGTAACATCAAATTTGTTTCTCCGGGACTGATCGGTGGGAGTGAGGGTTAATTGCTAACTCTAGTTCCTACTTGGTCACATACAATAAAATCTAATCAATTTTAATGATGGTCTCACGTTTGAGCACTCAGAGACAGAGCACTCGTCAATCGCCAGGGTGCACCGTACAGACACTAACAGCAAACAGATCCGGATCATTTCATAATTAGTGTCCTGTTTTAGCGACCGCTTATCGTTTTGTCCAGCGTGCAGCACGTGTCACTGGTCGTGATCGGAGCTTCTGCGTGTCACTGCAGCGTGTCCACGTCACGCTCACACACGATCCGAGTGAATCTTTTAAGCCGGAACAGTCCCTTCGACCCTTCTCATTATTTTTTTACTTTTACTAACCATTTTAGATGTGGCTTTTGTAAAATTAATTCTAGCAACTTTGTAAATATTACTCTCAAAGTAATATTAGTAGAAGGTATTTGAAGTTTCGTTCGAGTCACGGTTCGCTGCTTCAGAGCGTCTATTTATAAATTAGTAAAGTGGTTCCGGCCGATGTTGCCAAGTTTATGCTCATAAATAACGCAGCCATAAACGTTCACTAATTAATTAAAAGTACTTCCCGACTTACTTTTAAAACTTTGTGTCATTTGGTGCAAGTTAGTTTGTTGTGCTTCATGTGTATTAGGAGCGCGTGATGTCAGAGCGTTCGCGGAACACTCCGCGAGCTTGTTGCGTCGCGACGTGCTCCCTACTCGCAGCTGGCATCGGACCCGCACCGCTCCCATTCCCATACCGCGCGCCCGGCCCAGGTGACTATACACCTTTATTGCTTTCCATTTGTTTTGGAGACTGCCTACTCTGCCGTGAATAGTGACCATTAATCAAACTGCTGGAGTTTGTTTTCTTTGACCAAACAAACTAAGCTGATATTGTAAACCTTCGTAAACTTTCCAGTTTAATAAACAAAGCACTAATGAATTTCTTAAAAGACTCCAGGCTTCACTAGTGGAATGTTTACCTTTGTACTGCTTACTTATCAAATCTGCAATCGGCAATAGTTGGCAGCGGGCCAAACTCGAGCACTTTCGTACAAAATACGCTTACATATACAGGCGTCTTTGGAAAACGTTGCAAACCAAAACATATTTTGTATAATACTAGAAACAGAAAAGAGCGATCGTGAATGTGGCGGTCGCCGCCCGCCGCGAGGGTAGAGTTAGTTGTTGGTAGTTCCAGCAATTGGTAGCCACGAAACATATCTACACAAGAACTAATACCACAGTAAACTCAGGCCGACCAAGTGCCATCATCGAGTTTAATCGGATGCATCACCCGCGGTCATCGGTGATGAGACTGTATATCCCGCGAAAGTGTGGAGGTCGAGGTTTCTTAAATGCTAAGACCCTGCACAGTCGTCTGTGAGGTATGCAGTCTCAGGGAATACTTTTTAGGTGCCTACGGCATGCACCGAGATGTGGTCCCAGGGGATAAGGGTCTCTCCCCGCTCATCTTGGCTAACGAGAACTGGCGCGAACCTAAAGTATTAGATACTAATGACCGCAGGAAGGTTTGGCACAGCAAAGAGCTTCACGAACGCTTTTACCGGGTCTTACATGAACCCGATGTCTTGCCCGATGTACACCTCTTAGCATCCGTATTCTGGTTATCTTCTTGGGGAAACCGAAGGTTTTGTATTTGCGATTATGGACGAAGTTATGACGACGAACAACTACCGGAAATATATGGTGAAGGATGGCACAGTTGACATCTGTAGGGCATGCCACCGTCCAGGGGAATCAATCCGGCACATTATTTCTGGCTTACGGAGACTACTTACATAGGCACAATCTTGTAGACAGGCTTATTCACCAGCAACTTGATCTTAAATACAGTCTTGTGGACTCGGAAGTACCGTACTATAGGTATGTGCCCGACCCTGTTCTCAAAAATGACACTATCACGTTTTTTGACTACTATTGCCAATAGGCCGGACATACTGGTGATAGAAAGATTAGAGCGTCGCACAATGATCATTGATACAGCAGTTCCGCATGACGAGAACCTCGTGAAAGCCGAAAAAGATAAGCAGATCAAGTATCTTGACCTGGCACGCGAGGTTATCGACACGTGGGATGTGGATACAGCAGTCATTGTGCCGATAGTCGTGACAGGCAATGGCATTGTAGCCAAGAGCCTCAACTAACACCTCAGGATGCTCTCGTTAGGCAGCTGGATCAAGGGCTCTTGACCCAGAAAGCAGTACTACTAGACACGGCGCGTATCGTAAGGAAGTTCATCTCTCAGCAGCCCTGACCACCGGTATATTCTAATTAATACAAATCTTAAGATTTCCCTAACTAAGGTGAGCAGTAAGGAAGCAACTCCCAAAAGGGGTTATGTAGGGATGAAAGTGTGTGTAGAAGTTACACGGGTGCATGGCTTGTCATTTTGATGAGTTATATTTCAGATCGTCATCATCATATTAGCCGAAAGACGTCCACTGCTGGATGTAAGCCTTCCCCAAAAGGGGGGGATTTGCCAGAATCGCCACGCTTGGCAGGCGGGTTGGCGATCGCAGTGTGGTGGTTATATGCATAGAGAACGCTTCTCTAGTAATTCCCTTAGTCGCCTTCTCCGACCCTCACGGGAAGAATTGGGATGGTGCTATTCTTTTACGTCCATCACCACACGGAACCTTTCAGATATTTTAGTAAAATTCTTTTCTAAACTGAAAAAGTTAGTAACTAAGTTTTCTCGTTCAGACAAGAGATGTTTTGTCTGGTATTCAAAGAGCATTTATTCGTAACAGTAAATAGTTTCTCATCATAAAATAACTAACGAATTGATTCGTTGTACACTGCGGACGACGTGCGATGTGTACTGGTTTTGCGTCGATGTCTCTGCCACCCTGTATTGTATTTTCTACTTCCTTACTTTATGATTGACTGCCTCGTTGGTCTCGTAGTCACAGGTGCGACAGCTGAGTATGGAGTCGTGGGTTAGATTCCCAGGTCGGGCAAGGTGTTTTTGGGTTTTTTCGTTAGGAATTTCTCTGTAACAGCCCGAAGTTTGGAAGTTGGCGGTGTGATAATCCTGTGCCTCGGAAAGCACGTTAAGCCGTTGGTCCTGCGACTGATCTCTATCTGAGCGTGTCGGATTGCCGTCCCATCGGATGATGAGAGTGAGGGAAAGTAACTGTACCAATGTCTGCGCAAACACTTGTGCACTATAATATCTTCCGCGTAGATGGCTTGCATTGAGATTAGTTGCTATGGCCGAAATTAGGTCTGGAGGACTATTATTATTTTGCATTGTGATACACTCCACCCATATCTGTGCCATACTCACCAATGCCAGAACTATTTTAGGATTCCATATAATAGATAGGCAGTTACCTACTCGTAATATTCGAATTGAAAACATTGCAGGTGTTTAAAACAAAACAAAAAACAAAACAAGGCAAATATCCGTTACCAGTAGTAGTAAAACCTAAGATAGATACCGTCATACTAATATTTTAAATATGAAAGTTTGTGAGTATGGATGTTTGTTACTCTTTCACGTAAAAACTACTGAATGGATTTTAATGAAACTTTACAGTAATATAGCTTATACATCAGAATAACACATAGGCTATAACTAATAAAGATATTGTGTGAACTGTCTAAAATATAACGATAAGTGTCAAGTGTAAGCAGGAAAAAATTCTGCCACCTGCGACCTATCCTGGCGTGTGCTGCAAAAACCGTTAGAGTTACACGTATATAATTTCTAATGGAATTTTTTATGTTGAATAGCCCTACAAAAAAAGCCCGCGATAGCGTATTTCTATTTTTTATGTGGATGTCATTATCACCAAAATAGTGAACCATAAATATTTTGGTGATTACTTCTAATGATAGATATACGATAGATAAGACCTTGGAGACGAAATAAGCTACTCGAAGTACTAATCCTGCGCAGACGAAGTCGCGGGCACCAGCTAGTAAGTAAATAGAACTAAGTTTTTGTAAGTTATGTTTTATTATATTGTTTCGTATTCTATCTATTCCCTGGGCACAAATAGGTAGGATATGTGGAATTACTCATCTTCTCGAATACCCGAGTAGTTGAGTGAAGATCGGTCATTCATTATTTCAATGTTTCATTTACCTCCTACGCGTTCTTCGGCTCGGCATCGCCGTGCGCCATGGCCTTGAGCATGCAGCACGTCCCGCTCAAAGCAAAGGTCTGAGTTTTCATCGAAACTCTCAGGCGAAAGGAGACCGCGAGGAAGCGACGAGATACTGCACTTCACAAACATTACATTATAGATATTACGTCAAAAGTTTCAAGATCAAGAAGAATAGCCAAGGCTAATGATGACGGAGACGGAGCTCAAAAAGATAGGAGATTTGTTTGATTTTTATTTGAAAGGCTTTTGGAAAATTTGGAACACAAAATAGGCTATCAAAAACAGCTGTCGTAATTCTAAACTGTTTGTTTGTCATTCCAAAAATCATACACCAACAGTTATTCGATTTTTAACAGTACTTCTGTCATGCTGAGCTATTGTAGTAGTTGTTGTTTTGCTGCAGTGTATTGTTGTAGTGTTTCGCGTCTCTAGCATAGCAGTAATCGCTCACATGGGAGTGCGTCACAAGTTGAACGCGCCGCCATCCACATACATCACACCCGACTGGAATACGAGGCGTACACACGACGACTGAATTGGAAATAAAAAATTAGAATTCCTTATAAACCTACACACAGACAACTTATTACAGATTTATTAAAATACACCAAGGAGTATTCGCGATACGTGTGTGTTTCTACAAATTTTTACAAAATCTTGGCATAGTTTTCTTTTGAAATATCGCCGTGGTCGCGCCATTTAAACGCATACTCGCGATACAGTTCAACTTCGCAATTACTCAAGGGGGTTCAGATAATTACATTGCAGTAGCCGAAAACTCCAATAATAAAGTTTGCCAAATAAAAATCTCACAACTAGGGGATTCACAACGAGTACCAGGGCTGCAGATAATTTGGGAGCTATTTCAATAACGGATGACCAATGGAATTCCTGCTGTAGCAGGCACGCCGCACTACGGCACTACTTGCCTCCCGCGGTATGCAGCCGAACTTATAGCAACTTGCAACTACGAGCAGAGCTCACAAACAAATTGTTTTTTAATTAATTATTGATGCTCGTTTGTTTAACAAGCCACTTGAAGCACAGTTTAATAAAGTAAGCAGTATTACGTGTCGGCGTGTCTTTGAAATAATTACCTTCAGTCGTTTGGTAGATAAACACGCGCTATGGTTTCCCACTAACTGTGTCTTTTGGGTACTGTACTTTATACGTCCAACAAATTGAACTATGGGAGAGCACTCATTTTCTTCTTGGTGTAAGCTTTATTTGCAAAATGATCTCAGCACATCCGCCAAAGCCATTGGAATAGTCTGTTTTCTGTTTGTTGAAAAATAATATGATTCCTATCCACTTATTCGGGTTGAATTATAAAATACTTACTATATAAAAGTTTTAAAAAAGTTCATGAAAAGTCCGCGGTGACATAAATATCTTAAAACTTACTAAATATGTTAATTAGTCTAGGGTAATTTATGTAGGTAGTGTTAAATTCCTATTGAAAGAAATTTGTTTATTGTGAGGGAAATTCTATAGTTTAGATTTCACGAACGTGTTTTTGATCGCGGGATACACGATAAAGAATTTCTTTGACAGGCTGGCCACGCGTGCTAAGCAAACAGAAGCCGAAGCGAAGAAACAGTATTTTGTTTTCTTTAATCGAGTAGCGATCACATGGATATATCTCGCTTGGTGATGGCACCAAGCGAGCTTATCATCATCTTCCAGCAGGTTCTTACTATCCGTAGTCTACTTGGAGGCCTCTTAACCGCCTACGAAAACAATTCCCCCAATCAGCCTATTATGTTCCCACTGCTGGGACACAGGCCTCTTCTTTGTGAGAGGGAGAGGGCGCACTGCCTCTCACAAAGAAGAGGCCTGTATGAGGCCGTGTTGGTAGATGTCACATGTTTTCGAATTTTTGGCTCTAAGACATGCCGGTTCCCTCACGATGTTTTCCTTCACCGTCTTGAGAGCAGTAGCGATGACATAATTAACACCGGTTTGAACCTACGACTTACAGCTCGTAAGTCACACCCGTTACCACTAGGCCACGAAAACAAACGGGAAGGTAAAACTACCTCGACGGCATGTCAGCAAGGCAGACTATTCTCGACCTTTTATCCTGCACTCTGTGACCCCTTACAAGCAGTCAAAGTAAACTCTGCGTTGCCACCGACGACGCCAAGGTACTGGTGAAGTTTTGGCTCAACAAAATGTGATACACTGTCGTGCCACGGACACGAAGACGAAAAAATTACGGTCTATTAATGTCAGATAAATTCTTATTAATTAATCCTTAACTAAGAGGTACACGCCGTAAGATTTATTTCAAGGAATATTACTGTACAGCTAAGCTAAAGGGCGTCCTTTCATGCACCTCACAAAGAAGCGTCGCCATTCAAGGTGTCTGCTAAATTAATTTGTTTGATAAGTTGCGAACGAGCCCATTTATGAATATCGTTTATCTCTTCTGCGTTATTTGCGACCGCCTCTGTTCGCAACTTCGTCCAACTTTTAAGTGGCATTAGCAGTTGCTTACTGAATGGAGAAGTAGAACTTTTGTACTACAACTATTGACTCTGTCGATTATACAGTGAGTCATCGAATTCGAGAGTTTCCTGAATTTCCGCTTATCTTTGCATTTCCGAGACGTCCGCCGACCGCATAGTTTAAGTCACGTCACACGGGCAGGGCGGGCCGGAGCGGTAGCTGTCCGACTCCGACTTCTTTTTACTTCGATTTTTTATCGGGCCACCTCGCTTGGAAATTTTCGTGCAGCAAAATCCTATCTGACGTTTTGAAGGAAATGGTACGAAACATAAAACGCATTAATGGTAGAACAATACCTCGGAGGTCTCTGCACCACCTCTTGCTCCCCGCGTGCCTGTGTAAGCTAGGCATAGCTCGTGGTATAAACTCGTGGCTGGGGGTTTCACAATTGAAAATGTAATATTTAGTTGGTCGGTCAGTGCCGTCTGCAGCGTGGCTCTTTTGTGCCGTCTCGTTAAAAGCACTGCTTTGAATTTAGTAGTTTAATCTTGTTCTGTTTTGCGCATCAAACGACACAAAAGCGAGATTCTTTACGTCGACGAGCAGATTCGAGAATTCACCCCGACAACGTTGCTTTTATTACCTCGCAGTGCACTAAAAAGAATTACATCGAGATATGAAACGTGTTCAACGAGACATTTCTTCCGTTTCGTCGACTATATACCAAACGCTAAAAGGATTTTAACCTTTTGACCAACGTCGTCATACGAGTTACCTAGTTTGTTTTATTGACTCTTCTACATTATGATTGCATAGTTGTAGTTAGTTGTCGGTAGTACAATCAATGGTTGGGCAACATTTAATGAAGTTAGTGAGTTGAAACCTTTTCTAATTCGTGCGTGTCGCAGGTCATGGGGGGTGGGGTTACGGGCAGCGGCGCGTGGCGCTGGGGGGCGAAGTAATGGCGGCAAAAAAGTGCGACTGAGCTGCAACTAGCCCGCTGTGAACTTGCACGGTCGCACTGCTGTTGTCACGTCATTACAGCTGCACGTTATCACACTGTGTGGTAACATAATATGATAAGTATTGTATGGTTACATGATGATGTGGATTAAACATTATTAGCCAATGAAATTAAGTAATCTTACATTGATGATAAAGCACAGCTGCTTAATCATATCATCTATTCACAGAGTAATCACGTGAATTTATATTCTGAAAAATTTCGCCGACATTCGTTGCGGGTTACCCTGAGCGTACGAACGTATAAACCAAAAAAAAAACCACTGCAGGCACGAGGCAGCCCGCAGGCGATGATTAGTACTTACTCTAAGGTTAATTTATTACTTCAACATGATTATGTTTTAATTATTAACCTATGTTAAAGTGAACCAGCAATTATAGCGTACATAACAAGTAGACAATGCACGCTAGACTCGCTGTAACATATATTCATCAGCAGTAGATAGTGTATTACTTAGACGCAAATTGAGTCAATTAATGCACCGAATTAATACTACAGTGGATTTAATATGATAATTCACTGGTATGTGATAGCTAGCAGGTGCAACGTACGGACGGACATACTACCGACTAACGAGATGTTGCTAGTAACGGCATTAAGATAGAGACATTTGTATAATAACATTTTTAATCAACATAATAAATCATTACCTACTCATTAATATCGTTAATAGTGTGATCGTGAACATGATAGTAATCGTGTTTATTTATTGTCTCCACCAGCAGGTAGATTATAAACAAATCCGATGTACGTTTTACGAGAGGCGTTTCGTTGCTTTTTGGTTTTCCCAAATTTTGTTAGCATAGCAATCAATTGCATATCAATGATTGGGATAGTGGGACAACCACACACAGCCAACCATGCGACAGGAGAGCTTCAGGGGACAAGGTCAGTTAGGGAACAGGAGGCAGCCAGGGGACAGCGGACAGTCATAATGTCCCGAGGTCGGCTATTAGCTCCCGCGAATAATGAGCGACTTAATGGCGTCTTCCGTGGCTTAGCGAGCTAACACCATGGCGATAGGAGAAAGCGGCAGCGAGCGCGGACTGATGGCATTTGATTTCTGGGAAAGCCATTTAGAACGAAGTCAATCAATAGATTGATCGATGTATTTAAAGAAATTAAATAGTGGTGATGATCCGACTATGGCTTTTGCCGATCAGTTAACAAGGTGACAGTGACCATGTGGTGATAGTGACTAAAAGATTGAATAAATTTAATAAAATGTATGTATGCAGATTGGGAACGTTATTTGATAAACGAAGAACGAATAAACTAATTGATAGCATTAAAAAAACAGATTTGACTAAATTGCTGTTTAGTTCACACTGAGAACACAATGATTGTCTAAACTGCACAAACCAATATCGTCCACGCCAATGAGTCAATGACGGACAGGAATATTCATGTTTCGCATTAAATTTTAGTTGAATACTAAAAATGAAAACAAAAAAGTAGGTAGAGTAGAATTTAAAAGCTAATAAAAGTCCCAAGTACAATATTTCATTATTGTCACGAGATTGAAATACTAATTGAATAATGTGAGGAATATTACGCGTGACTCAGAACCAAATTGATCGACTAAGACGACGCGACCGACGCGACGTCGCGGTCGTAGCGCGTGCAAGCTCACGACATGCTATTTGCGAAATTAGAAATGTATTTAATTGAAGCCATCACCTGTAGTGATGTAATGGCATCTCTGTTCGAGCGTCTGTGAGGTGACGAGCTCGAGAACAGTCGCAACCAAGTGCTTTGAAAATTTTGTTATGCTTTTTTGTTATACCTCCAAGGTTTTAAAATAATGAGCGTTAAACATGTACCTTTAATGCTTAGTGCCACTGTCTAATTTATTGTAATTTAATGTAATGTTTTGAAGAACACGGCATGGAACCTAATTAATTTTGTAGATGTTTTATGCTGAATTATATTTTCTGTTGCTGTATTGTAATTTAATTTTAACTGAGTGGAAATAAATTGATTTGAATTGAATTGTTACAAGTAAATAGAAAATTGTATAAATATAGTCAAAAAAATATATAATAAAAGTCAAAAGTTGAGAAAAATGTGATCGGCGAGTCAACGTGTTCGCTACCTAAGCCGCTTTAGAATATGACCGCGGAGCAGTTTTTAAAGCGCGTCGTTTCAGGTCCCACATGAATATTCCACGCAGATAATTTACTTCAGCCCAAAATGCTAAGATGAGCTGAAACAGCGCTCCAAGTAGCCTAGCTTATCACACGACGTCTACTCATATAATTTATGATAGAAAAACGAAATGTATGCGAATCCTAATGGACTTGTTACAAACATAAATTATGAAGTATTTTTTGCTCTTATTGTTTTGTAGTGATTGATTGCAGCTCGTTATTTCGTCTCTGTGGAATGAAACAATTTTAAAGACTATTTCATAATTTGCCTACCTAAACAGATTCTAAATAACTTTGATATTCCACTTGTACCAATTTCCACGATTTGGTTTACCAGGCTACTATGACCAACCACCAGAGTTTTTTACCAGTAGGGCCACCTGGCAAGTATACCCTATCCCCAAAACGGTCCAACCGTCTTCGAGTCATCGGGGAACATTTACCCAGACTCCGATGAACTGAGAGCTCTTACTTTTTTGAACACTTAACAGTGTTCAAAAAAGTTAAAAAAAATTATAATAAAAATAATAATAAAAAAAAATTAAAAAAAAAATGATATACACTTCTCGCGATGTGGCGTGGTGCGGTGCTGGTTTGAGCTGTATTCATAAGCGGCACGGAGTCTGCAACAAGCACCTCATCTGGTCATCGTCACCGTTCACTCGCTTCCACAGTTTCTCTATGTCACACATTTTGCACAACCTTCTACTAAGAAGGTTGTGCAAAATGGTGCAATGGTGGTGGTGGTGTAGTGGTTGTGGTGGTTGTGGTGGTTGTGGTGTGGTGGTTTGTTGTGTGTGTGTGTGTGTGGTGTGTGTGTGTGTGTACTAACTGATATCATAATGTTCGATATATTCTTTAAAAAAAATATTTACCTATATTTCACTTACAAAAGAGTCTTGCTGTTGAATTCACTTGACCTTTAATGCGGACATCTTTTAATTGAACAGCATCAGTAACTGCTTCCTATTACTTTACAATAACTACCTACTTATGCCACGACAATCATCGCCCTCTTCTAAAATTTGTGAAGAATGCTTTACCTTTTCATTATTAGTGAATTCACCATAACTTATAATATAATGGTAAAGTTTGTAATTTTAATTGGGCGATGCCACACGATTCATAATTATTGTGTAACTTAAATAATTCATAATGAGCTAGCTTGTTTTAATTTGAATAAGTTCGAAACAAGTCTTTGTATTGCTGTCTCCAAGAAAATGCGTTCATTCATAAATTAGGTAATTAGTAGCATAAATGGTAGTGAGTAGGTGATTAATTGTAATATAAAGTGACTTTATGTTATAAACTTAAGGTAATAAAAAGGGTGAAGTTATTTGGAAACAGAGCTTTACATATTCTGTTTCGAACATAACACGAGTGAAATTGATACCTACGCCTATTTAAGATATGTGTAAGTTATGGAAGCATTAGCTATTTAAGCATTTATGTAGTTGTATCAAAGTACCGACCGCAGATAACGTCATGAGAATCTGAATTCTGACAATTGTGGTGGAAATCTTCCTAATTACACGTCAAATCACAAACACGTTAAATCCGCTAACTCAACACACAATTACGTATGAAAGCACAACGCGGCATACTGTGTACACACTTGCACAGTGATTAAACACAATGGTGGCACGGATCCGCAGCGCATCGCCACCGGCTGGCGACCAATTGCATAAACAAGCGACTCGGTATGATTGTTCAATTGCATTGTCATCGCCACTCGATCCCTGACTCGGGCTCTACTCGGTACAAACAGACTCGCGCCGACGAACTTCGGCTCGCCGCCATTGACGTCGCGAACATTGGATCTTAACTAGTTTGTACTGCATTGGTTTTTGAACGGTTACCAAAGAAAATACTGAATGGTTTTTCTGTGATGTGAAACGAAGGCATTTATTTAAAGAAGGTTCTTGGGTTGGTATTATTGATAGAAGCAGTGAATATCATTGATCTTTAAGGGAAATATATATAAAAGGTGACAATGTACCATTGTATCATTGTGTACAATGTGACATGGTTTTTTTTTTGAGGGTGGGAAGTCATTTAGTAACTTCTCCCGCTCTGGATGGACTGACTAAAACCTACCCGTATTCCTTCAGTTGCCTGTGTGCCAAGGGCCACGGTATCTCTTCCGAACAACCCGCACCCCTGGCAGGCATCGGCCCTTGCGAACCCCACCAGTTGCTGCTGACATCTCTTTGAGGCGCACGTGGAACACAACGCGCCGTCGCACACTGGTCCCAAATTAAAAAAAAGTGGACATTGATAGTAGAACGCTGATATTTTTTTTTATTGTTGATACAATGATAACAGATAAGGCAAAAAAATATTATTGTCCTACTTCAAATACTTTTCTGTAAAAAAAATATTTCTTTTTTTTTTGTATGGGAGCGATTACATTTTACTCAATTTCTCAAAAACTTTAAGCGATGTCGAGATGGCAATCACATATGTTAGAAAACTAATAATTCTGAGTATTTGGCTCGAAGAAACTTATTGCTTATCTCTGCGTACTTTCGAGATAATAGTGACAGAAAATAACATTTTTTTTTAATGTAAATTTTTTGCTTTTTTTTAATCATAGCCTTACTTTAGCACATAATTATAATGTATGCGTAATGTCAAATAAGTAAAAAGAGACTTCTCTGTAAAAGAGGTTATGGGGGCTCACTAATGACTGAAAAGCTATGACCTTTCTGAAGGAGTACTTTCATCAGTTCTAAAAAACAATCAAAATGAAGACATATTAAGCTGCAAACATAAAGTTGAATATGTTCACAAACGATTCTGAAAAAATATTATGGTGAAAGATTAATATTTGGGTCTATATTCTCTTGAGAAATCTCTATTTCCTCGTTTTCCAACGAAAGCAATTCATTGTTCAAGATCAAAGCACTAGCCTCTGGAAACAACTGTTTATGTAAACGAGCAAACTTTGGTTTGATATGGCTGATGTAAGGATCTGAGCTAATTAGAAAGCTGTGGATAATGTCTAAATTAGTCTGAACTCTACCGATTTTTCTTGTATGTGCCATTCTAACATTCCGGAAATCTTTATTCCTCGCTTCGGAAGCTTCTTCGGAAAGCATGCCTATCGGAATAAAGGAGAAATTTTCACAAATATCAGCACCGTGTATCAACAATTTATGGACACTTGAAGGCATGTAATACCATGGATATAAGTTTACATATAGCATTGCTGTTTCTTTACAATATTCCCTAAACAAGTTGGTATTAATAAGTTGACCAGATGAAATTGTTTGTAAAATGACTGCAAATCTCTTGATTAAATCAGGGTGGATACCCGTTATTTCAGCAGATACTTCATAATTTTCAAAAAACCTTCTTGCCGTGTTACCGTCATTGGTTGTACCAAATCCCTGTTTTACTATGTCAATTAACAAACCAGTTCTTTCCCGGAATTCTTCTTGTGTCAAATTCTTTTTAATTTCTTTTAACAATTTATCTTCTTTTCGTGCAGCCCACTTTTTGAAGTCTAAGTTGTACGAAATGTGTAAAATACATTCCATACATCTTATCCACATATGAAGCGAAGACAGACCATATTTATACATATCTTCTCTGATGAGTCTTTTGGATACAAAGTCCAAGTCATTCATTTTGCTAGGTGGGGTATTGCAAATATTACAAACAGCTGCAGAAGAAGTATTGGAAATCACAGTAGAAATTTTCCCATCAATCATAGTCATGTACAAATCATGTTTAATATCAAAATTATCTACAATTGTGGGAACAAGATTACGAATTTCTTCCTCTAAGGATGCACTTTCCTTCTTTATCAATTCATTTGTTTCTTTTGCAAATATAAAGCCAATTGGACGACAATAGTTTGTTGAAGAGGGAGCAGGATTTTGCCACAAGATAGTACCACTCTCTTCTTCCAAACGAAGCGGAACCAAACTAATCATGAAAACTGAAGAATCGTCAATTTTAGTGTCGGAGTGTGACTTTTGTTTATAATTACTTTGAGAAGATGACCCGTCAAAACCCCATTTGCTTATTAGTTTTAGCGATTTTTTGTCGGCAGAGTTGTGCTGAATTGTTTTTAATATCCTATTAGTTGTCAAATCTAGAAGCGATTGAAGTCTTATCTTAGCATCAGATTCAGTTACAGTTATGTCTGACTCTGGAGGATAACAAGTTTTTTTAGCTTCCAGGAGCTTTTGATAGGATGGAAGACCATACATTTTCTCTGAAGCAAGAATAGTTCTTAAATTTCGATATTGCCATTTTGACAAATTTGTTGAGGTGTAAAGCGCTAACGTTTTATCATCTGGTAAACACGGTTTGTCAGTCTTTTTAGCGAATAGTACATCATGTACCATCTCACATTTTTCCTTGTTTTGGCTGAGTTCGTTTAATATAGCTGCTAATTTTGTTTTTTTAGACTCTTTTAATTTGGCACATAAAGCATAAACTAATTCCTCCTCTGTGTGATCTAGAAGTGTTAGAGAACGCCTTTTCTTCTGTTTATCAGATATATCAACAAATGGTTTTTTACTTGTACCATAACTTAATTGATGAGTATCCACTTGCGTTTCGAAATTTGGAATTACTTCCTCGGCAACTTTAAAAATGCTGCTTAAATCGATATTTTGACATTTTGGCCAAACTATTTGGGATTGTAACCAGTCTGAATTTTTGTTAAGAAAGGTCTTTTGAGCTCTACTGGAAGCAGACCATCTTTTTGAGATATTACTTGAAAAATTACGACAAAATAATTTAATATTACTCAAATCTTCGGAAGACAATTCAACACCAATACGTTCAATAAGGGCATTAAATAAAAATTCGACATTTTTAAAACCACCTCCTGATTTAAGAACAACGTATAAGTCTAAGTTGGTGACAAATGCGGACATATTATAATTTTAAAGAAAATTGAAAACAAATTAGAATCAAAGATATCAAAGACAAAGTGACTTTGATTTTAACAAAAAAAATTACGAAAACAAATTCGACGAAAGAAAGACAAACAAAAATTATTTGATTTTAAAATCCAAAGATTCAAAATACAACAATAACAAAACAAACAAACAACAAGCATTTCTTCAAGCGCACAGAAAAAATAAGGACACGTCTTATCGCAACCACATTTAGTTGTACACTGAGTGAGGTGTACGCGCGCGATTCGTGACCGTATTACGTTACGTCATGAGAGGCGGCCATCTTGTTATCCCGGCAAACTCGCGTCGAAGCTCCATTTTGCTGGCCAGCGGACCTATTGCGATATGAGTAAGGCTATGATTAAAAAAAAAGCGAACAATTAACATTAAAAAAAATTGTTATTTTCTGTCACTATTATCTCGAAAGTACGCAGAGATAAGCAATAAGTTTCTTCGAGCCAAATACTCAGAATTATTAGTTTTCTAACATATGTGAATGCCATCTCGACATCGCTTAAGGTTTTTGAGAAATTGAGTAAAATGTAATCACTCCCATACAAAAAATAAAGAAATATTTTTTATAGAGAAAAGTATTTGAAGTAGGACAATAATATTTTTTTGCCTTATCTGTTATCATTATATCAACAATAAAAAAAAATATCAGCGGTCTACTATCAATGTCCACTTTTTTTTAATTTGGGACCAGTGTGCGTCGTCCCGGGCTTGGTCCTTACCGGACAGCGAGCTACCCATTACTCGCCATCCGCAATGTTATATGGGTAATATTATCATCACCGGGATGCTTCTGTATTACGGGACCAAACAGCCAACGGCTTAGCGGCAAATCATCTTCTGTAATTAAAACTATGTGTCAAATGTTTGGCTCAGGAACTTTTGAAGATCATTTTTACCGGTTTTTAAGATTATACAAGTATTCTTGCGACCAGCGCTTCCAGCAAGATTACCAGATATTTTTCAGGTTTGGCACTTTTGAGGTTAGGTTAGGAAATAACATCTGCGAAAACTCCACTTTCTATACTAAACAATGTGAAGAAACGTGTAAACACCCACATAGTTAATAGGTAGTTTTTCAATCCGATAATCAAGGTATTCTGTGCTAAACAAAGCGTTTGTGACTAAGTAATAAATACCAAACAACAGAAATGGCGCTAAAACAGAATGGTAGAAAAAAAATGTACTCAGTCTGATCCCTATACCACATACAAAATATGGCAGCTATGTGGTATCCGATTAGCTCGCTATACGATCACTGTAGTGGTTGTGAGTCGCGTGTGTGCTCCACGTGTCGGACACGTGTTGTCGATGTCCCCTGCACGTGAGGACAAGTGGCTGAATCGTTATGAAGTGGAGGTACCTACGTAAGCTGATGCTATCTTAAAATCATGTGACATAAATTTTGTAAGCAATACATTAACGTAGGTAAGAAGCCCTAGCATGAACACGCGATGTACTCGTACCTATAATTAAAATAAATAAGAACAATTTTTTTTTTCAAAAATGCAACGATCCTATAGCATTTTGATTTATCGCGATAAACAGTTTGTTTTGATTATCTTGAGATATGAATACAGTTTAAAACTAAGATAATATTATGAACTTAACAAGTATTGTCAAATTTAAGATCACTCAAATTTACATTACGCTAACTACGCGTGTTCGAGGCCCACAGATTCTCGCTTTTGCATTAATTCTTTTCTCTACAACAATTTTTCTGAAGACTTCCAGCTTTAAGAAATTCTTCACGGAAAAATGTATTTATTCCGTTAATATATACTGGAACGGACAGCCATAATAGTGTTAGCAAAAACAAAGCAGGAAGCGAACAGTTGACGTCGCCCATAGTAACGCTAGCCTAGCCCATCGGTAAATATGAACGATCCGTCGCTCGGACGGAGATTACCACAAGAATCTAGTTTTTGTTGAACCCTTTGTTCGCGCAGTAACTAAATGTTTTCTGAATAAGGCTTATGTACAGAGGCAGGCAATGAAGAAACAGAAGATCTACTTTTACTATTAGAACGGGAACGTGGCCATCGTGTTAAGTTAATAAAACCGTTAAAACATAAAATGTTTGAACCTTCTTTGGAGTAGTTAATCTCCTGCAATTGTGTCAAGTTGCGAGTTTTCTGATTGGTGTGTAGCAATGTAACAAACACTTGTGACTTAACCTTCTGTTGTCAATTTAGTAGGAGTCCTTAATTATAGGATGGCGGGCGGTTTGCGGCGGCGTCTGTACCGGGAGAGCGGGCGGCGACCGCTTTGAATCGGATGGTACAAAAACAGCACGTGACTTAGACGACGCCGTAACTTCATCTATCTCGTGAAGCAGGCAGGTGTTATGCTGTGACGTACTCTGTTATCATAAAACAACATTTTTCTTCAAAGTTCTTTACATTCGTAATGTATTTAATAAATAAAAAAAACACGAAACGGATGATTTACGGTTTTGCAAAAATAATGATAAATGAGCTCTATTTTATGATTACAATTCAGTCTACAACCTTATACTTATCTCGGCTATAACAGAAATCAACAATGTGAAATAAAGACATGGGTACATGTAACACCTGTAGTACTAAAGTCATCAATCATCCCCAAAGCTGCAATTCGTCCTCCGACTCAAACGACTGCACTTACACCGTTTGTCATCCCACTATCAGTCGCGCAGTTTTTCTCAATGAGACAAGTTTGTTGATCTCGTTCGCCTCACTGCAGTGAGTTGTCTCACTCTGCTCGATTTATTTGTGAGTCTACAAGTCTCCAGTTCACTAGCCGACAAAGAGCTATTATAAGAGGTAAAAGTCAGCTTTAGATCGAGCTATTTGTGGCACTATGTTCAAATTGAACGGGTCCACTAAACCACATCTGCACATCAGGAAAAGCTTACAAAATATAAACATGGAACCTATTGAAAGTCATTACAGTTGTTGTTTCATATGTTACAGCTATGATATCACGTCCACTTGGCACTCGTCCTAAACTCCATCTAGCAATAGTAATAAAACGAAGAAATCTGATAGAAATGTTGTTAAAGAGACTCCCAGTCCTCAGTTAGCTCGTTGTTGGGTTACGAGCATCCGTAGGTAGTACGCGCCGTTTGCGAAGTGATCGCTGAGTCGCGGTGACCTTGCAGGAGGTCGTGTGTGTCGTGTCTGTCGCGCCGGGCAGTAAACCTAACGAGCGGAACGACGTATATTGAATAATAAAAAATATATGTCGTATACAAGGTACCGCAGGGTATTTAGAGAAATACAAAAAAAACTTTAGTGTCGGAATAACTACTGGAATTTACGGTTCTTTGTTATCTGCGTAGCGTTTTCGAGTTCAGCTTCGTCTAAGCGGCCGATTATAAAATGGGTATTAGGAGTGACTGCCATAAATATTCCTAAAGAGACAGCTTAGTAACTAATTAGGCACATCGACAATAAGACGCTTACTGTGACTAGCTAGCAGACACAACCCGCTCAATGGGTACGATTTTCCAATATTGTTGAGAACATGCTATATTTACAAATTATACACATTTTCAATTCCTCGTAACTTCGATCTTAATAAGATTTTAATGCTAAAAGTAGGAGCGACCTGCACAGACTTGTCGGCACTTTCAAAATAATGTCTTGGATAATAATGTTCCGTGTTCCTCCGCCTGAGCTTGTACTTAAAATGATTATTAGATTAGTCGGTGCCGGGAAGGTGTTGACGTAATTTAAATAAGTAAATTGGATGGCAGTATTGCTATGAATACATAATGATTCATGTGATACGACACTGTGTAGTCTGTATTAGATAATCATACATATTGAATCTGTCTGTGTTTAGATTGTGATTTTAGATACACAACTGGACTTGTATTCCTCGGCAGCGCCTATCCTAACAGGTGCCTGATGGCAGTATCTTCCTAACTCATTTCACCCACCTAACGATTTTAATTCTGTCGATTTCTAACTAACAAATAACCTCTCTTTTAGCTGCTCAGCCAGTAGGTAGCTGTGATGGTAATAATAGTATGAATAATTTGATTAACACATCATATGTTTTTTCTGACAAAGGTCAATGTTTTGGTAGAATATTTAATCAGTGTTCTTAACAATATGTAATTAATAATTGTTCAACCGGAGCCAGTATTAGCCAATTAATAAGTTATATTCATCATCATCTGCCTAGCCTTTTCCCAACTATGTTGGGGTCGGCTTCCAGTTTTAGTTAATAAGTAATATTGAATTGTCAAAAATAAACCTCAGTTCAACTGTTATATTATTATGCGGGAATTGCTTAAATGTAAGAAAAAAGGGAAAAAACTAAATGTGTTCATTTGATGTTATATCTCAATGAGACCAATAATTGTAAATTTATTCTCTGTGCGTCGCCTTATTCACATTACTTGTCTGATGAGCAAAATAGGCACATTTATAATTTAAATATGTTAATTTTTAATAGGACAAGTCGTCATAGTGACGCCATTTTATTTTTTGATTGTAAACTATATATTGCATAGTAGTGTGCCCAAATGTAGACGCTTATTTAGTTTCGAACATGTAACGCCTCGTGATGTAGTTAATATTTTTAACACACTTAATTTTAAAAACACTAGTGATTACTGGGGCATCTCTATTAATCTTTTAAGTAATATAATCGGCATCGTAGCCCCCTATCTAGCTATTACGTTTAATAAATGTGTTGACTTAGCAACTTTTCCTGACCTCATGAAGAGTAGTGAAGTCCTACCATTATTGAAATCAGGTAATAAAAAAACCGTTGGCAATTTGAGGAGGGTTGGCTATCTTAATCTTCTTTCAAATGTTTTTGTAAAATATTTGAAAAGTTATTACTCAAGCAGTTGCTAAAACATTTTAATTGAAATAGCCTCTTTCACGATGAACAATATGGCTTTACAATAGGTCGTTCGACTACAGACGTGGGTGTTGCTCTGCTGAAACACATATTCACATGAGAGAATTCAAAAAATGCTATTGGAATTTTCTGTGATCTTTGCAAAGCATTTTATTGCGTGCATCATGACACGCTTTTGCTTAAACTACGTCATTACAGTGTTCACAATGAAGCTCCCAACGTAATACATTCTTATTTAAATAATAGGCACCAATGTGTAGATACTAATGGTGTGAAATCGTCCGGGCTACCAGTTCAGTTAGGTGTACCTCAAGGCTCAATACTGGGTCCATTCATATTCTTAGTTTACATTAATGATGTACCATTATAGTTAAAGGGGATCTGTGACATTGTACTGTTTACTGATGATACATCTCTTGTCTTTAAAGTAGACAAGAATAGACAAGATTTTGCGACGTAAACAGTGCACTCACAAGGGTACGGATTGGTTTACCACGACTAATTTAGTTCTCAATGCCGAGAAAACTAAATGTATGAAGTTCGCTTAACTGAATGTAAGAAATCTGGGACGCAACATGGTCTTAGATAATGAGGTGCTTGAAACTGTAGACTCGGCAGTTTTTCTGGGCATAACAGTAGATGCTAAGCTTCAGTGGGGATCACATATATCAAGCCTAGCGGGAAGGCTCAGTTCGGCCGCCTACGCCGTCAGGAAAGTAAGACAATACACTGACGTTGATACAGCTCGGTTAGTCTATTTCAGTTATTTTCATAGCGTCCTACGGCATTCTGCTGTGGGGCACAGCCGCTGACATTCAAAATATTTTTGTTCTTCAAAAACGAACTGTTCGTGCAATTTACTAACTAGGCGCCAGAGTTTCTCTGAGAATTTTTTAAAAAGATACTGGTATTCTCACGGTGGCATCGCAATTCATCTTCGCTAACATCTTATATAGTAGGTAAAATATACACTTATACACTAAAACAGTGATATTCCTAATATTAATAACAGAAATAAGGACAAACTACGTGCTCTCTTTCACGGGCTTCATAAAGTTCATAACTCATTTGTTGGGCTTGGTAGGTATAACCTTTCATAACAAGCTTCCCTCTTCTTTGCTAGATTTATATTTTAATGCGTTTAAAGCTAAAGTAAAATCCAGCCTCTGTTCTAAGGCATACTATTCTATCAACGACTACTTAAACGATAAGAAATGTACGAAGAAATTTTCATTTATTGTTGAATGTTAATTACTTACTTATTGAATAGAATCAAGTTCTTCCAACTTAACAGACAGCTGTGCTGCTGGGGAGCTCGTTGCGCCACTTCTTCCCAGCTAAAGCACTAGGAAGTGGTGAAGGGTGAGCGTTTTGGGGGACTATCTTATGTAATTTTGACGTTCAAAAAGTGCTGAATCTCAGCCTAGTTTGAATAAATGACTTTTGATTTTGATTTGATTGTATGATATTAAATATTGGTTGCGATGCATGAAGCGGATGCAATACACATGCGGAAGTCGATCGAAGGGGCAATTCTATAACGAACAACGAACGAAAAATAACGATTTAAAGAACGTTTGCATTCTGATCTCCATCTAAATGTGTCAAAAATACTACGCTACTTTCGCTACATTTTGACAAGTTTTTTACATTTCTGTGACGTTGAGACGAGATTGCAACTAGATTTTTAACGTTTTTAATTACGAGGATTAGCCTTTTGGTGTCGTCTGTTATATTATGTTCTTCAATGCCGTCTCATCTGTGGTACTTGTATCACCTGCGTCTCGTGCTTCCTAATCAAATAAGTCACCTCGGTAACAGTTAGTAACGGTAAAAAAAAAAAAAATAGGAAAATATTCATTACTGTCTTGTCTATATTTTATTTTGGCAGTAAGTTCATGAATATAAAGGATAAACCTATGATTTATCAAAACTGTGCCCAGGCATAGGCACGGAAGCAGGAAGTTACAGGAACAAATTGACTTTGGATAGTAAGTTTGCCTTGAGCTGGACAAAGGCTGACTTCTATCTCCTGTAGTATTTCTAACTGTAGATAGATTAGTTTGAGACTAACTCCGCCTCATAGCCCGCTGACTCTCCTTGAGTTGGTAGTTTAACTTTTATCAAAGAGGACTATTGACGATACAAAGCGTTAAAAAAAACGAAAATCACTACAAAGTGAAAAATAGCATTATGGTGTCGTGGTTGTTATGGTATCTACCCCATACCAATTCGTATACCACTATTTGTTATTTAAATCACAGTCACAGTGTCACTGTTGTTAAATTACCCTAATTATTTTTTTCCTATACAATAAAAGAGTTCCCCCTTAAGGGGAAAGGGCCGCACTCCTCTCCGTGCGACCCTCGTCTCGAGATTGGAAACTCTCCCACCGATGGAGATTAAATGAATTCCAAATATGAAGAAGTCTGATTCCTTATCCCATCAATAGAGTTAGGAAACGATTCAAAGTAATGCTAAATAAGACTTGCTAACATATAGCTATGAAAATACATTGGCTGTGATTTTAGAAAGCTAATAAATAATAGAAAGATGCAAAGTATACGTGTGAGTGACCTTAAAGGTACACACGAGCAACTAAAATTGCGCCATCTTGGTCAATTCTCGTCAACTATGACGTCATGACTACATCCTGCAATTAAGGATAATAGCAACATATATCAACCCGTTGCCAGAGATACGACCACGCAATATCATGCAATATGAACTGAAAAAACTAGGCAATACGCCCCCGCTGCCTCCGCCGCGCACCACTGGCCGTTTCTTCTAGCAAAACTAGACGTAGTACGTACAAACGAGATACAAAGAAAATTGACTAAACAATTTCAAACCGATTTGATATTAGGCTATTCTTATTGGCGACATTGAGAAATGTGAAATGTAGAAGTATTCAGAAGCAATATTCCCGAAACATATCCGCAATTTACAGTTGTTGTTCCAGATTGCTCCACTTAATTGATCTAGATTGATCCATTAGTGCTGCCTAGCAATAATTGCTCAAGAAATTTCCCGTGTAAGAGCACCTTTATGCTAGCCTATCCGCTACGGCGTAGGTTATCCGCTGCGGTGCGTAGTTTATCCACTACGGCCTAGGCTTAGCGCTACGGCGACGTAGGTAATGTGCTACGACGGTGTGGGAACGTTAAGCGTGAAATTTCATTTTGCGTTGTAGCAAACTCAAACTCAAAGCATTTATTTCAATTAAACCATTTCATTCCGTGTGGTGCCGGACGTAAAAGAATAGTACCATCCCATTTCTTCGTGGGTGTCGTAGAAGGCGACTAAGGGACTTACTAGAGAATGGGCAGCAGCGTTCTCTATGCATTTGACCACCATACTGCCATCGCTAACCCACCTGCCAAGTGTGGCGATTATGGCAAATCACCCCCTTTTGGGGGAGGCTTCTGTTCAGCAGTGGACGTCTTTCGGCTGATGTGAAACCATTTTCAGGCAATTTTGAATTGTCAAGAAGTCGATCAGTTGGAAAGTTGAAGCTAGTTGCCTATTCCAAAATACGTTTTGGATTGAGTTTAAGTTTCTTGCAACGGGCAAGAAACTCCACGGACACTCTTTTAAAATCAAGTTGAATATTACAAAATCTTGGGATTATTATTCTTGTTGCTTCTGTATGTGAGAACAATGTCAAAAAAACCATAAGCAATTCTAAATACAAGATTAAAAATAAGCCTTGGAAGTTAGGAGATCACCAGTCTCAACCGACGGCGCCCGTTCACGTACTTGACGCGTGGATCAGCACCATCCAGCTCAACCATTTTATAGGGAACCGAATGATTCACGCGCCACCATCAGTGAGACATTTATGTGAGCATGACATACTCTCAACTGCCATGCTTTTAAAGCCAACGTACCTCATAACAACACAATAAACGGATGCATGGTACTCACATTTACAAAATTTAAACAAAATGCTTCTAAATTATATAAAACTATAGTTTACAATCTATTTGAGATATAATAAAATTTGTTTTCCTAAAATAAAGAAAAACATTTAATATATATTGAAGATTTCAATTAATTTAGACATGATGCTATGAAAGTAACTAAAATAGACCAGTCTCGCGGTATCCACGTCTGTTAATTGGCTGATCATCGAGACAACGTAAGCGGCAGAACTTAGCCGCCCTGCACGTGAAGTTAAGTGAGGACCCCACTGTAGCTTTGAGTCAAGCGTGATCCCCAGGAAAACCGTCTGTTCGACGAATTCTAGTATCTCCTTATTCAATACAACGTGACATTCACTACTTCTAACATTCGGTAACGCGAATCTTATGCATTTACTTTTCTTTCCATGCAATACCAAATTATTTACAGTAAACCAATTATGGACCTTAACTATAGCATTATTTACGTCGTCAAGCTCCTGAGCATGTCTTTTAACTTTAACAAACAGTGATGTGTCATCAGCAAATAACACCATTTGTGGTCGGTTTTTTAGTAGTGCAAAAGTCTTTTAGATGATATTTACTGACTGTACTACAGCTGCTACTTATATAGAACTACGAAGTTCTTATAATAGCTTCGAACTTTATTGGCTGTTAATTATAACGTATGAAAATATCCCAAAGGAAGTTTCGTAAGATGAGTTCTACAAGTACGGTTTACCTTCAAGTACCTAATTCGAATTTCCGGTACAAGATTATAATTGAGGTCGCAGATAAAGACGTACACAGCACTTTTATGTGAACCTCTTGACGATGCTATAAACGGTACATCATTACGAATAAAAAGACGTCCTTAAGTACATAAATGTACACAGAATGACCCTCGAGGTAATCAGTGCTGTGGATTTGCCCCACTACATACGTGTAAAGGTTAGATGGTCGAATCGACCTCGATTGACCATTACCTCTTATTTCGTTTTCCAAAATTGAAAGTAATAATTATCTTACTACTAGCTTTTGCCAGCGGCTTCGCCCGGGTGTATATCGGAAATTATCTCACGAGAACGTACTACCAGGATAAAAAAATCCTATGTGTTATTCCTGGTTATAAACTATCTGTGTGTCAAATTTCATCCAAATTCTTTCAGCCGGTTTGGCATGATTGAGTAACTAACGTCTAAACATACAAATTTTCAGATTTATTATATGTGTTTGTAGAATGTTATAATTATAGTAGGACATCAACATACACTAAGTTGAAAAAATACGTATTATTAAAAGTTATACAAAAAGTGGCGCCACCACAGTCTTAAGAAACTCTAGCTTTAGTGAGGAATCCGTGGAAAATGTGGTATCTGAAGATGAATCACAACTAACATTGCTGGCCTAATGTGGCTGTACTAGAGATAGACGACTGCCTGACCCTTCGGGAAACAGGAGTGATGTTTTGTTATACCTGTAAAATCAAAATCAAAAGTCATTTATTCAAACTAGGCTGAGAGTCGGCAGTTTTTAAACGTCAAAATTACATAAGACAGTCCCCTAAAACGCTCGCCCTTCACCACTTCCTAGTGCTTTAGCTGGGAAGAAGAAGTGGAGCAACGAACTCCCCAGCAGCACAGCTGTCTGTTAAGCTAGAAGAACATGATTCTTTACAATAATAGGTAAATACGCTTACGTTACTCAACACAAAACATAAAATTAAATTAATCACCAAAAGTCAGCAAGCACACGCCGATATACCAACAAAATATAGTAAGTAAACTCAGGCAGAAATAAAATTAATATTAAAAAACAAAACAATAAACGTAATCAGAACTCTATACCCACATAAAAGCGTCCAGGCAAAAGGTTGTACCCGCTTACAATGCAATGCTGCATTATGGTCATTTAGATTTAACTTGAGGTAACAAATGTGAAGCTACGACCTTCGGAGTAAAATAAATAAAAAAATAATTACTAATAATCATTAAAAAAAACCATGGTCAGCAAGACAAACAGCACCCATTCACGAGCACGAAATCTGCAATACCTTCTGCAATAGGCTTACTTATTGAGATGATACAAGGCAAAAACACTAAACTAACGAACTAAATGCTACAAGGCCTTATCTGCTAGTCATTCAGTGTTTCTGCGCAAAAAGTTACATCATAGTCCAATTAACGTGAGACAATCAACTGTACCTTCATCCACCGCCGCCAATGTAATCCAACCAGCGGGCCCGTGTGCCCCTAGGCACGAGTGCCCGCAGTGACCAATACCTGCCAGGCAGCCGTCCCTAAACACCCGCCCGGCAACCGTGCCCAACAGCCGTTCTAAGTGTACAGATTACAGCGACGTGTGAACATAGGTATATCACTTTCATCGTACATATGTATATCTCAACTGACAACATATATGAAAGTAATTCACACTTTAAAATATAAAAGTGTTTGTGTGTGTGTGAGGGTGTGTATGTTATTCTGGAAAACATAATGTGTTAAAATATTCTTTTATAAATATAGTCTATTTACTTCGGACATTTGTTCCCAGAATAGTTTCTGGCAAACGAACAATATTTACGAGAACAATATTTATTTAGTTGGCGTCCACAGCTACTTTCAGTGATACAGTAAATTCTAGACGTGTATAATTCTATTGTTGTTATCATCGAGAGAAAAACTACTCGACACACAAATTAACTTGGTATAAAGAAATAATGTAAGTGAGGCATAACTGAACGACGACTGTTCAGTGTTCAGGCTCGCGGTTTATTTAGCAGCTCAATGTACACAATTCATTCGGGATATCGTTTCAAGGGAAAATCAATTGTAATTACAGTTGACAGAACAGATTATAATTAGAGCTTCAAAATGGCGGTCTATCTAATTGGACAAGTCTAAAGTAAAGCGCGTTAGACCCTTGTGTGCGACTAATTGACTGCGATAATCGCATTTACTGTCTCAACTGAAAGGTTAGAGAGGCTTAGCCGTCTAGGCTGTAACGTAGCCGCCTTTAAGCACGGAGCCTTGTTGTGAAAGTCGTGACGCTCAAAGTGATATTCAATTAATCAAAACGTTACTTACTGGTTATTTATAGCTTTTTGAAAGTGGAACGCAAGGCCGATGACATTAACGTGAAATAATATAATAAGGACAAAGCCGGCTCAGGTTTTTACATTGAGCACGAGTAAAAATAAATCGAATGCCCTCGTTATCAACAAATTGGACAAAATCGTGTTAGGATAGAATTGGACGATACAATTTAAAGATTAATGTACCTAGAGTTAAATAAGGAGATCTATTGTTATACTCCTTCTTCACGATCCGCTTCTCTACCTTGCCTACCTGGTTCATGTCATAAATTCTCGAATTCCCGGAGCGGTTGAATGTCGTATGGGACGTCCGGCATTTTAATTTAGGGCGAACTATTGTTAGTGGAAACTAAATTAAAAGTAGTACGCGCTGGGTCTCGGCCGAACTGACGGGGTAACACCCGCAGGTCACAACTGAACACCTGCAATGTGTCGCCAGCGCCGCGGGCTCCACTTAAACCCTTGTCATTACCAATTTATCCTTATATGCCTCTTTATGCATCGCTGGTCTACGCTAACTTACTTGTGGATCAGTTGTGCTTGCTGGATGGAGAATGAGCACCAGTGTTGAACTCAAACTTTTGACTTAGGGGTAATAAAAAAAAATCCTACGAAAATGTCAATAATCAGTCATTAAATAATTCACAAAGTTATTTTACAACCTTAACGTTTTCGTTTCTATTCATTACTTACAAGCACAATATTCAATAGAGATATTTTAATGTTCCACGCAGGTGTGAATAATGCCGGATTTTGCTGGTGTCCACCTTCCGGATTAAACGTTTCCGTTTTTCCCAGTTTTCGTTATATTTCGTGAAAAATCCATTGGTGGCATTATTTCATATTACAAAAATGGATCGATAAATTATGAGAATAAAATTCAGACACGGTTATTAAACTAAACTGTATAAAAACTTTTTTCAAAAAAATAAACAACCGACTTCCAATAAAACACTAAAAAGTGAAAAATAACTTTAATTTCGGAAGTCGGTGACTTTGGATATGTATTTTAATTTTTTATCAGCGCCTTCCGAAATTAAAGTTATTTTTCACTTTTTAGTGTTTTATTGGAAGTCCGTTGTTTATTTTTTTGAAAAAAGTTTTTTTATTTTTCACTTTTTAGTGGTTCACATGTGCTTACCCCTTCACAGCGTAAAGGCGTGATGTTATGTTGTTAACTGGTGTAAACAATTGACAGACATGAGATTTGAGCAATCCCTGTCCATTTGCTATCATTTATTGAGGAGTTCCGTTGCCTATCTCCGAAGTTCTTCATCAGATCTTCACCAAATTGAAATGGAACCACTCCGAGAAAGTACTATTCCAAAAACTACACAAATTGCTTCAAGTGTGCCTATAAAATTTGAAGAGTTCTCTCTATTTCTCCAGGATCCCATCATCAGATCCTGACTTGATGATCATGGGACCACCTGGGAAGTATACCCTTTCAAACAAAAAAAAAATATCCAAATCGGTCCAGCCATCTTCGAGTAATCGGGGAACATACATAAAAAAAAAAAAAGGTTCCGACGAATTGAGAACCTCCTCTTTTTGGAAGTCGGTTAAAAATGTAATTTTTGTATATTCTAAGCAAGATAATGTCCTGTGAAATATATTTTCAACATTTGAAGTACCTAATACCAGGTACCTAACCCGTACCTGGTACCACCAACAGCACTAATGCTGTCCCATGTGTGCTCTGACTGCCGCAGCAAGTTCTGTGAAAGCACACCGGTGAAGCATCGCCCTCGTCTGGCTAGCAACTGGTGGTGACGGGAACATTTGTACCGAGACTGTAACAAAAGCTGATGGATGCTGCAGAACGGGTTGTGAAGTAGTTGGCTTCATAACTGATAGAGATTAATTCCACTACTCAAGCAATAGAACTCTTAGTTATTGAAAACAAGAGGTGAAGCTTCTTAAGTACTTGCAGAAGAACTCCTTAAAACTGATAAGTAATGAGATAAACTTTTCATAAAAACCAAAGGATTTGAAAATAAAATTCATTAGCGACAAGAAATCTATTTCTGTTTAGGATAACTCATTATTTATGTTTGGTCATCAATTTAATTTCGAATTATGTTTTTAGAGACAAACAAAAAGTAGAGAAGATGCGTAAATGAGTTATGAGTTCAAACGATACAATATTGCAATGGTGCAGTGATCAGAGACAGGCCATCAATTGTGTTCAGTTCGCTGGCGAGAGAGGGAAATAATAATTTTGTGTCAAAATTTCTGCCCTACAGGATTCATTAGGATTAAGTCACATCACGTTATCACAACAAGACCATGTTACACGTTACACATATATCACCATAACGTATTTAAACGTAAACGTAGCAGAAGTATTAAGTGTCTGATGAAGTTAGTGTGGTCTGCCCACCCCTCAGGAAAAGTTCATTCTTTTCTAGGAGGCTCATGCTCATGCTAGCAGCTCATGCTTTTCATGAGGAGCATAGCTACATAAACACTCATGTTTATGTAGCTATGTAAGTAACTTCGAGCGTAAACTGTTGTTTATAAAACGACGTGTGAATTAACACGTTTAGGTTTCTCGAAACAGAAGCCTCCGAAAATATCATACCTTTTTCTGGTTCGGTTCTAGTCAGTGATGCTCGAAAGATAAGCTGCGATAAAAAACACATAATCAGTCAACAAATTCTTTAGTCTATATGATGAGTGCAACGTACAAAAAAGCGCTAGCAAGTGCCGTCGGTACAGACTGATAGAACAGCGATGTGATTCCATCTGCTGTGCAGTATGTGACGCGTGACGCCGTGTCGCCGCATGGACTCGACCCGCTCGTCAAATTACGATTCGATTTCGATCTCAGGGCGCGAACACGCGTCATCGGCAATGACCTCACTTACGAGTTGTTTTTTAATCGAGTTAAAAAATATGACCACGGCTTTCAAATGAGAATATTTTCTTTTTTCATAGTTTTTAGAGCGTGATTTTTCAGCTGTCCAGTTTTAGTACCAATCTCAAGCAAAAGAATATCGAGACGAATCGAATATCGATTTCGTGCGTTCACATACACAGTCATAGAAATAAGCATCACAATAAAATGTGTAGTACATCTTCAAAAAACAACGTTAACACGAAAACAAGTTATTTAAAAGGGTCACTTTCTAGCTACGAAACGAATTTAATGTATTTGAATGACGATATTAAAGCTAACGGCGTCACGTCCACAACAATGATAATAGTTCATTTACATAAATTAATAATGTTTGATATTCCTCTCATTCAAATATATTTTCTGTGTCTAAACAGATAACAGTTTTGAACGATCTTCCACCTTCATCCAAGGACCTTGCCCGTGAAGGAAGTCGGCATTACATTTCAAGAGTTGAACGTGGAAAGTAATAAAACAGTTATTGTCTGTTGTAAAACCTTCTGTAATAAAATTAAATCACTATGATAACACAGTATTTACCCGACTGCGCCAGAAGGAGGGTTATGTTTTTCGAGAGTATGTATGTATGTATAATTGTTTGGCACGCTCTGCAGCCTGAACAGCTCGATGAATTTTAGTTCGAGAGGTGTCGTTAGATTCGTATTTACTGTGAGAGTGACACTGGGTATATCAAAATAAAAAAAAACAAAATGCCGGATTTTTGGCGCCAAATTCAAATGTTTGGCACGCTCTGCGGCCTGAACGGCTAGATGGATTTTAGTTTGCGAGGTGTCGTTAGATTTTTAATTACTGTGAAAGTGATATCGTAATAAAAAAAAACGGTAATTTAAAAACTAAAAAACACGACTGCTTTTCTGAGTATTCATGGAAAAGCCCTAAAACAAGAAAGTTGTTGTACCCGATTGCACTTTGGGCACGCCGCGATTGCGGCGGTAAGTCCCCTCTTTGAGGAGTGGCTTGAGAGGCGGCATGGCGTCCTCACCTTCCGCCTGACACAGGTCCTCACCGGACATGGCTGTTTCGGGAGGTTCCTGTTTCGGATAGGGCGGGAGGAAACGCCCGGATGTTTCTATTGCGAAGATCGCCCAGAGGACACGGTGGAGCATACGGTGGAGGTCTGCCCGGCTTGGGCGGAGCACCGCCGTGTCCTCGTGGAGGTGATCGGCGGAGGCGATCTCTCGCGTCCGACCCTGGTCCAGGCCATGGTACGGAGCGAGAGGGCATGGCTGGCAGTCGCCTCCTTCAGCGAAGCAGTTATGCTCGCAAAGAGGGAGGCGGCGCACGTGAGGGAGATGCAGTACATGCGCCCTCACAGCCGTGGCCTTCGCAGGAGACGCCCTGGGCGTCGGGAATCCCAGGCTGATTCCCGGCCACCGTAGGTACGGGCTTGCGGACGGCGAGTAATGGGTAGCTCGCTGTACGGTAAGGACCAAGCCCGGGTCGACGGCGCATTGTGTTCCACGCGCGCCTCAAAGAGATGTCAGCAGCAACAGATGGGGCCCGCAAGGGCCGATGCCTGCCAGGGGTGCGGGTTGTTCGAAAGAGATACCGCCGCCCCTGGCACACAGGCAACTGAGGGAACACGGGTGGGTTTTAGTCAGTAAAAGTCTGACACGCCCTCCCGCTCCACCCAGAGCGGGAGAAGTTATTTGATGATTTCCCACCCAAAAAAAAAAAAAAAAAACCCGATTGCACGTAACTTAAGAATCGCCAGTTGCTAAGACGATTTTTATAAGCAGATAAATTGTAGCAGTTGGGACCCATTCTTATTGTAGCAGTTGAGTTGCATAACTCAACTCAGAACTTGAGGAGCTCAACGATTTGACGAACAATACCAAAGACAGAACATTTGAGTAGGCCGCATAAAGTACTCAAACTGCCAGATTAACATTAATTAACAAAACTGACTGACAAAGAGATGAAACACAAAACAAAAAAGAACAAATAATAAATAAAAAACATGACCCACATAGTCCTCACATTCACAATAATTATAAAAATAATAATATTATACTTTTAAAAGTAAATATTCATGTCAGAGTGTATAAAATAATGATCAAATATCAAAGAGTACCTATAAGTTTGCAAAAACAAAAAAAAAAACAACATTTAGTATGAAAAATCGGAGCAGGTCAATCCTAAGCTTTTCTGTCCTCAATGTAATCTTTAACGGTATAAAAGGCTTTCAGGCACAACTTACGTTTAATGAATGATTTAAATTTATTGAGACTTAGATCTTGAACATGGCTTGGAAGTTTGACCTACATCACTTAAGTCGCGTCAGTTACCACTGGGTCAACACTGCTCTATGATATTGTATTAGCTAGCCAGTTAATATACCTATGAAACAGAACTATTTTAGGTTAAATAAAATCAATGCATGCAGCTGACGAATCGAATAACAATGGAAGTTAATAAAAACAGTGAAACGGTCAGCTTTTATTAGTCGCTTTAGGTTGGATAAGGTTTGAAGCAATGTAAATGCAATTGAACATTTGAGGCGGATTTAAAGAAGGCTCATACGTGCCGAGGAGCGGGCTCGCCACCCAATTGCCGGCACTACGCGTGATAACCGTAGCTTGTACCGCCGGCGCTGGGCCAAGCCGGGCCGGGCGGCGCGCAGCTAGCTCGCTGTCCACACGGTAGGTGGAATAAAATGTGCCGAAGGCCCGCACGCCCCTATACTACGTTCACAATGTTGAATCTTTAAACTTACACTTAATGTTCATTTTATTTGTTTTTACTTTTTCAGTAATACCGGTCATTCTGAAATTCTCTTAATTTACATCAACATACTGTTGATATTTGATCCCGCAGACAGGCGCGACTCGATGGTGCGATTCTGGTAAAACATTTCCATGTGTCCAAGTTTTCATAGAAATTAAAATCAAAAATCATTTATTCAAACTAGGCTGAGAGTCAGCACTTTTTGAACGTCAAAAGTACATAAGACAGTCCCCCCAAAACGCCCGTCCTTCACCACTTCCTAGTGCTTTAGCTAGGAAGAAGAAGTGGCGCAACATACTCCCCAGCAGCACAGCTGTCTGTTAAGTAGGAAGAACTTGATTCTTTACAATATTAGGTAAGTAATTAACATTCAACAATAAATTAAAATTTCATTAATGAGCAATAAAAAAAGTCAACTAAAATAAACAATGATATGAAGTAATATGAAGTAATTCATATGACCTGTCAGTAGTTAAGCTAATTCTGGTGAAAGAACACAAACGTTGTCTTGAGTTAATCACAGTGACCAATAATTCTGCTAGACTTATGTACCAAATGGTTATCGTACCTTGTATGATTTATGGCTTAAAAGTATCGACCCTCACCAAGGCGAACAGATCAAGACTCAGAAGATATGAACAAGCTATCATGATAGACTTGATTAACCACGCCAGGAATAAACCAAGAAGTAAGAAAATGCACCAAATCTTAGACGGCAAAACTGTGACAAAACGCATCAAGATTCACAGAGTGTGCTACTTAGCACACGTCCTCAGACGGGAAAAACCACACTTATTGCATGCAGAGCAATGCAGTATAAGGCAAAATCAAAGAAGGTTGGACGACCCATCTACACGTGGAACGACAACCTAAAACAGGACATGAAATACTTCGACATGGGAATCACGTTTTGGAAGGACATGGCTGGAGACAGAAACAAGATCAAGAAAGCGGCTAGCGATATCTACAAAAAACCGGAAACCGATAGCAGTGAGAACTCAGAAGACGACTATGAAAACAACAACACAGAACATAGCGAAGCAACGGCATAGAAAAGAGCTAAGAAAACAGTTCAACCTACCCAAGAAGCTCGACCTGAATCAACATGCCGGCGACGTCGTGAAAAGATACCACCCGTCCCATAAATAAATACCACCCGTCTCTCCACTAGTCCAATGCTTACTCAAGGATGCATATCGCAATCCTTTCCTATCCTAAGGGCACGTCTACCTGACCATTACCGCGCCCCCCGGTCTACTTCTTGATATGCAATGGCCTCTGTAACACCATGAAGCATGAGGCTCCAGGGGCTAGAGCAAATCTTGGGGTTCATTCGATTAATCGAGTCTGGTCAAGCCACGCTGGGATCGGTGCATTTCATTTCATTCATTTCATTTCATAGTTAAGTAGTCGTTGATAGAATAGTATGCCTTAGAACAAAGATTTGAAATAAATTAATTTGAATAGAAATTCTTATAATAGAGTCGCGTCGCGGCTGCATGTGGAAGTCTTTTTACGAAAATAGTATTAATTAGAAAAAAGGATTTGAATCTGGAAATTATAAAATAATATCATCACATGCTACTATTCGTATGCTACGCGTCACCCGCGTGTGTGCACGCGACTGCTCAATCAATACTTACACAGATGGTTGCCGTACATTCCATAAGTTGTATTTTCTGGATGCTGCACCCTTTTATTTTTCATATTCCTATTATTCCCACTGTAAATACATCTAGATAATTTTTAGTTGCTGGTGCAAGTGGTTTTTCTGGATTGGTTGAGGAAGGGGTATCATCTCGAGAGACTCAGCGACATATTGCCCTGTTGATTCAGCGTCGCAGATCGCTCGGCGCTAGGCGCTATTTGCTCGTCGCTTATCGCTCGGCGCTTATCGCTTGTCACTCGGCGCAACGAGCGCCCAGCTCGGCGGCGACGGTGTACCTTTGATTAGTTTTCGAGTTATGGCGAATTGGCAACAGATCAACCACGCCCCCCCGTGTGTGATATCACGTACAAATTTATACCGCTGGTTGTGTCAACAAGCTTCATTCCATTAGGCGTGTGCTGATAGATGATTCACATAGAGACCACACACTCTCTGTAACCACACACCTGACACACACGTGGATAGATTTATGTAACTCAAATCAAAATAGGTTATGACGAGATCACTTAAAGTGCTTATAATGCTTGTGCTCATAAGACACGTACTCATAAATGTTTTGATTCATCGAAGTTTTTTAACGCGCTACAGCTAGTTGTTTTATAGCGGGGTAAATTGCAATTACAGTGGTGCAGCAGCAGAAGTGGAACAGTGGTGGCTAAGTGGTAACGGCCGCAACTTACGAGTTCGAATCCAAGTAGGTACTAATTTGTGTAAATCATTTGATCACCACAGCTGCACTCTAAAAGGTTAAGGAAAACATTGTCAGGAAACTGGCATGTCCTACAGGCAAAAATTAAAAAAAAAAAAACATGTGACATCCGCGAACCCGCACTGGGCGCGCGTGGTGGATTACGGCCCACTCCCTCTCACAGAGAGGAGGCCTGTGTCCCAGCAGTGGGAACGTTATAGGCTGAATACGCATCATACTATAATAAACGGTTGTACGTTATTTTATAGCTAATAGTTTTACAGAATTTCGTTTCACATAAAAAAAAACTAATATGTTCGTTTCATAGAACAATTAATACGCAGAATACTTACTAGTATGAAACGAAAACGAAAACTCGACCGATCTGGGCGAGTTAATTCGTGAGAGACGACTGATAAGCCGAATATTCGCAAAAACATTGTTGAGAAAAGACGAATATCCATACTATATGCACATCATTTTTTTTATCAATTTAGCTTTTAACACTATAATTTTTATTTTTTTCAATCTAAGTATTAATTAAAATACTCTTGTTTTAATTAATTAACTGTGTGTCACTATATCTGCGCAAAATGTAGTGCATGCGGTGCTTTTCTGTATTACAATATTTAAACTATAAAGTAACAGTGTACTAATTGTTGAAAAGCCTAATAAATAAATAAATAATAACGTAACGTCACGCCTTGTTACCCCGAAGGGTAGGGCAGCGATACGCTTATAGTACACCCACATTTCGCCAGTTAACTATTGTTCTCAGAGGTCAGAGTATCCAATATTATCGAATCTATAATTATAGGTACTGTAGAGGATATTTACTTAGTGTAAAACCTCACGCACATACTGGCAGCCGATGATTAGGCTATGTCTATGTTCGAGCATTTAGGATATTCTAAAATAGAACGTCAAATAATTTTAAGTAGGTGGTACCCGGTGAGCTTTGATTCTATTGACAGGCGCGTCTTTGTAAGCATCTGAAGGTCTTTCAGAACTCTTGAAATAAACGTGGAGTCCCACAGTTTAACCGCCCTTTGATCGTTTAATTTCATACCCATACACACCCGGTACCTGGAGGCTCGTCTGAGCCTCCACAGTACTATGCCCTACTCATTTTACAAATTAAAGTAGTTTTTCATGTCAGTCGTTCTTCTAAGCTTCGCAACGTATTTTGATGCGGTTTTCACCATTATTTAGTGAATTTATTTTAGAAAGTAAAAATGTAAAATATTAGCATTAACCTTACATGTAAGTAATAAACAAAGTCGTAAAAACCGTGCGACGCAGGGACGGGTCGCTAGTATAACATTAAGTCATAGGTGCTAATATTCTAAATTAACTATGTCTGTCTTTCTGTTACCTCTAGACTCAACGGATTTCGACCAAATTCGGCACACAGGTATACCTTGACCATGAGACATGTTTATAACAATCGGGGAATTGAAATAATATTTTGTCGTAATGCGTATTTAGATTTCCAAAATTAATGCGAATGCGTATTAATTTTGAAAATCAGTAATTGTAATCTCAGTATGACGGGCGACAGCCGCGCTTCGCATTGACGACATATCCAATGACACGGAAATAACAATATAAAATATGCGTTGTTCTTATTCCATTCAAATAAAACGAGCTGCCTTTGAGCTCTCGATAGCGAGTAACACCCCCCGCGGGGCACCAACATTACCCGTGTCGAGGGAGGCGAGGTTGTCAGCTCAACTGGTGCTACGAATATCGGAACTCGCTCCAATGATGGGATTGCGGGAGGATAATCGATTATTCGCAAATATTCGATACTCTGACCTGTGAACAATACTTAATTTGATTTTACGTTGATAGAATCGCTTCAAGTGGTAATTTCATTAGCGATGAATTCTTCGGGTGTTTATTAGAAACGTCTCGATGGCTTTAGTAGTATCTTCTAATGCCAAGTTGAGCAAAAAGGTTTATTATTAAAACAAAGCAGGGGACCAATTCTGTAAGGTTATAATGATTCCCCGTGGAATCGCACTACGTTCAAACTACGTCAATATCGTGTTTTGTAGAAACCAATGTAACGGTAAGGAATCGAAATGTCATATTCTGTATGTTCCATGGCGATTTTTCGATATTTATTAGCAGATTTCATGTGTGATCTAAGGAATGGACTTGGTTTCGAAGTAAGGAATCGTTAAGTGGTCATAGTGAATTAGGGCCCAGTATTACATTGGTTCGGAATAACGATCCGTAAAAAGTTTAAACACCTATTCTGATAATAACCCTTTCGACGTAAAGTCGATTTACAACTACTTAATCCTCTTTTTTAAGAGAAAATCTAAATTCTTAAGAATGAGAAGAGAATAATGAAAACAACATTAGAAAATGAATGATGATTAATGAGAATTAACCGACTTGTAATAGGTACTGGGAACTTCCGAATAAACTCCGGCAATAACAATTCCAATAAAAATATAGAAGCAGAAGTAAGAAGTAAGTGAGTGTGAAATCGCTCAAGTTGGCGATTAAATGTTCTAGACGTTAATAGGCGTGTCTTACTTCACAGTCGGAACATTCGCGGCCGGCGCGCGGCGGGGTGGCGCGGCGGCGCTCATGCGTGCTATTGCTCGATTCAGTTATTGTTACTGTGCTTGTAATACTTGTACAAATATTTCTACAGTTAATGATTTTAACTGCGATAATTTGAAAGCAGATTATCTCCACTTCATGTATGAAACTTTCCTAATTTTTTTAAACGCAACACGTAGTATAAATTAAATCCAAAGTAAATTCAGCTTCTAATGTTCATATTTAAAATTAATCAATTTCATAAATGACGTTTTCAAAACCTGTCCAATTCTAACATTCAAGATGAAGTGGATTAACCGCATACAAGTACTTCAAACACCTTAACTTCTGATGGAAGTTCTACAGTGAAATGTTTGTTGGATGCATGTAGCATAGATCTATTACTATATTATAGATATATTACTAGGAAATATTTTAGGACCTTGAACATTACTTACGTACTATACTTGCGTTAAGTCTTGTGTGAAAGCTAACTACTCGCATACTTGTTCAACTGAGCCATTATCTTTTGGTAATCGACTTCTAATTCGGGTAAATCGAGTAGCGAGTTGGAATCGATACCGAGCGTGGAGTCGGGCCCTATCAAACCATTTGCAATAACTTATTGCCTTTTATTCGCTTATCCTGTGATCCCCCGCCCCCCGCAAACGTCCCGCCTCACCCCCCACTTTGCCCGAACATAAGGCGCTGTTTAACGCGATTTTGGCTCGGAAGGGTTGCTGTTGACTCAATACTCTAAGATCTTGTGCACACGGTTGTTTTGTCAATGCTGCATATACAATTTGTATAATAAACGACAGCTTTTAAATCAGTCCTGTTAAAACGTCTTTCGTTTAAACCATTCGTGTACAATGCTGTACTTACGGTAGGCTTTATATTTTATTCCGATTGTGGTTTAAGGATTCCTGAATTTATTTGGTTCAAGTTTGTTTAATGCAATTTGTAAAAATACCTACCATTCCTTAGCCGTCCTCACAATATAAGGAAAACTATTCTAGGATCGGAGTTCAACCAATAATTAATCGTGATTGAAACGTCTTCCGCAGACGGACGTACTCATCACATTACATACGACAACTCGTGTGAAGGGCATATGGCAATAAAATGGTTATAAGATTGACTGAAGAGTACACATAAACCATTCATCGTATCTACGGTGCTCGGTACGAACGGAAGCAGTTAATTCTGTTATGCGCATCGGAGAGGTTTCTGGTGATCGAGTTACTCTTCATTTACGTTATAACATTAGAGTGATATTATTTTACAGCCGAACGTGCGTTGCTCGCGTGCCATACTCGTGCTGATTAGGGTAACTCAATCTGATGAGTGCGGCATCGATACGACGCGCGCTGTCGACGACGGATGTCGTACGATCGAGACACATGCGGAAATGTCGCTGATTACGGAAATATACCGCTAACATTACCAGACAAAATTGGAATGTTTTTAGTTTAGTTATTTGAATTTAGAAATTTAATAAAGAAAAATGATGAAGCAGAATGTGAATGATGAATGTGTTTAGCAATAAGTAGTTAAGTGGGTAACGACTGTTTGAACAGAGTATCTTTTTAGTAGGTAATTATGAGACTCTGGGCCTTGTGAAGTAAGTTTTAATGAAATGATATCATCGTAAAGACGTAATAAATAAATACGCCCGAAGGCATCCTGCCAGCTGAGAGCAAACTGGAAACTTGAAATCTTCATTTTGAATATTCAATCTGCCTCAGTTTATTTAAAAAATTGCTTCAATATTGTTTACAGGCATACAGGCCACTTGTCTTGTCAACACAATGTACGTTTTTACCACAATCAAGTTACATCACTACAAGAAAATTTTAGGTTTGGCGAATGCTCGGAAATACCCTGTAATCTTTGCGAATATATTTCTGCGAAAGCCTTTAAGTTATTATAAGCATAAGTAGGTAATACCTCCTTGATAGATAAACTTTTTGTTCGCAGTAGGCGCGAGGCGCGAGGCGTGAAGCGTGATGTTCCCGCCGACTGTCAGCCGCATGCACGCTATTACAGCGTTAATATCTTTATGCTAATTCTTGGCACAAGGGCGCGGGGCCAGGACTGAAGGGCGAGTTGGAACTGTATTCATAACAATCAAAAGAACTTTCAACATTACCAACCACTGTCAGCACCAACTGGTGGGGCCCGCAAGGGCGGATACCTGCCAGGGGTGCGGGTTGTCCGAAAGAGATACCGCGGCCCCTGGCACACAGGCAACTGAGGGAACACGGGTGGGTTTTAGTCAGTAAAAGTCTGACACGCCCTCCTGCTCCACCCAGAGCGGCAGAAGTTATTTGATGATTTCCCACCCAAAAAAAAAAAATACCAACCACCCAGTGCAGTCCTATGTTCCCCATACGCGGTAAGGAGTTGATTTCTGGCATTGACAAAAGTAGTGGCCATAACACACAACTTAGAGATATATCATCACATCATAGGTTGAACATTAGAATATCCGTAGAGAACAATCTCGAACCATGATGGCAACATATTTTAATGTAAATTTTGACGTTCAGAAGTGCCTTTTACGTGCGTAGTTAAAATGCTTTGACTTCAACTTTTTTTGTAGCTTGCTCATTCTTGTTTGTTTGTTCAAAGGGTCGTGTCCTTCGTCACTGCAATACACGATGCAAGATTTTTGTGAGGCATGGAGGATGGAGGTTGTGTTGAACTCTGTATTGTGGTGGCGTGACTTTGACGGCGCAAATTATATCGGCTGAAATCAAGCAACAGTCAACGACATTAAAAAACCGACCAAGTGCTTGTCAGCCACGCATAGTGAAGGGTTTTGGTTCCGTAGTTAGTATGAATATTTATGAATGAACAGTATTGATTCTATCGACCGCACAAATAAATTTGTATTTCATAGTTGTTCTCGAAAAATCTATGAAAAACAAAGTTACCACTGCGGCTCTAACGGAAAACATCTTATGGGATACAAGGACACCCCGTAAGCATATGTGAATTACTTTTAATTCCTCGGTTACATTGCTGAGCGCCATCCCTAATTTACTGAGGAGAGCCAGACAGTTTTTTTCGTAATGTCACTATTCCATTGTTCAACAGTGCACAGTACTTCGTTAACATTTTTATGTATATCGAGCAAATAGTCTCAGAGTAAATTGGCTGTCTAACACGGATGGACGGACGGACAGCGGACAGACTGCCAGACGGACAGTGGAAAAGAATGGGAGGCGGACATAATAAAATTATATGGTTTCCGATTTTACCATTTGACTACGGAACCCTAATAAAGCTCGACTCACGAATAAACAAAACTGGGTTTTGCTTTAGTATTATTTTATTTTGCCTATATTGTGTGGAGGTCAAACGTGTGTCAACGATCTTTTCGCAAATACATAAGGCCTCGGTTAGATGGAGCGATCTCCTTTACAAAATCGCGTGTTAGTCAAAACTTGCTATATTGGGGGGATATAGGATACTTACAGTTCTAGGCGAGTCTATTACCATAATGATTGTGTAACCCGCCACGTAAGCGGCTTTCTCATCCGAGTGTTAAAGACTTGAATTGACGCTTTCCGTCAAAATAACAAAACAAGAATATTAGAGGTCGGAACAGAAAAAGGGGCTTGTGGCTAAGTAACAATAGCTGCACGGGTCGATTGATCAGGTTAAGCTACGCTTTCCGCAGTTGGTCCGTGGATGGGTGACCATCTTTACTTACCAAGACTCCTCCGTGTATCGGAAAGCACGTTAAGCCGTTAGTCCCGGCTGTCATTTGTGGATCTTTGACAGTCGTTACGGGTCGTCAGAAGCCCGAAAGTCTGACAACCAGTCTTACCAAGGGGTATCGAATTACCCAGTAACTGGGTTGTGGAGGTCAGGTAGGCAGTCGCTCCATAAAATACTGGTATTCAGCTGCATCCGGTTAGACTGGAAGCCGACCCCAACATAGTTGGGAAAAGGCTAGGCAGATGATGATGATGAACAGAAATAGAAGTGATCATCATCAGGACTACGGAAACCACAAACAAAACACCGTACTAGAATCCTACTAGCTAGTAATGTAGTCGGTCGGTGGTAGAAATCGGTTAATATTCATGCAGTTGAGTGGCGAGGGTAAGTTTGCTCGAGCAGTGAATGTAACAAGGCAATCTGTGGCGGCTTATTCCTGTTGCGTGCGATGTGGGGCTGCTGCACAATACACGTGCATTTGGCCAACTATACACGTGCCTAAGTAAGTACTTCATGGAAATGTTTGAGGTACGCGATGGAAGTAGATATGTAAGTAATTGTTTTATTCATTTGTTGTGTATTTGTTATGTTTAGGAGATTACCAAACCAATTGTATAGAATTAAGTTCTTGTAACTTAACAGGCAGCTGAGGAGTTTGTTTCGCCACTTCCTCTTCCCAGTGGTGAATGGCGGGCGTTTTGGGGGACTGTCTTATGTAATTTTGACATTCAAAAAGTGCTGAATTTCAGCCTAGTTTGAATAAATTAGAGACTTTAAATTTTGATTTTCGACTTCCTGGGCGAATTTTATGAACCGATCATAAACCCAGCGCACACACTACAAAGCACATTATGTACTTGTTATTTTGTTAAAATTAAAACGCCGGAAAAAGATTTTATTGGCATTTCTGTGGAACAACATGTTTATTTAATATTTACTTTATTTATAAAACATGCTCAAAGCATTAATTTTTTTTGTAGACATGACACAATGATAGGCGAGTAGCACCGTGTGTGCACACGCACATGTCTCAAATCAAACGGTCATTTAGATATGAACGTCCAAAAATCGTCATTTTTATCACTGACTGACCTTTAGATCAAAACTCTAATCCAGTTCCAGATAATCTAGAAAGTTAAAATTTGGCATCCAGATAGGTAGCTGGGTGAATAAAAACATAATTTTAATACAATTTTTCAATTTATATTAGGAACACTTACTTATATGCCTGTAATATTGAATGTAATGTAAGAATCAGCAAACATTTATGACAGCCGATCTTTATATGGATTTTAAGGTCTTCGCGTGAATGTATAACGAGTGGAATACAATCCTTAACTTTTTTTTTTACTTACAGCTTTAGAACTTGCGAAGGCCATAATATAATTTTACTGCAGTCAAACTGAACAAATGATACAACACCAGGTGTTTTCCCAAGCATTACCCAACGTTTCTTCAATACAGTATTATGTTCTTTTCGTATTAAGGTAATCATTTGTAACGTGGGTATGAAGAAGGGTAGCGCACAAAAACCTTGTGTGGGCAGTTGTTTACTTTACTCATAATTTGTAAGGACCTTCGATGTTACCCGTGACGTGTGAGACATAATATTTTGTATTATATTGTAAGAAATCAACTATTTTATAAAACTCTCTTAACACCGGGCACGGCTAATACGTTTTGTTGTACATTAAAGTAATTAACTACCCCTTCAGCAACATCAAAGAAACTATGAACGAGTTCTATACATTGTAACATCGTGCAGGCAGCACCGCGGTCTGCTAGCACAAAGTGTAGCTAATTAACGCAGTGATCGAGAACACGGTTCCTCACTCTTCTCCAGCGGATCATTAAAACTAGCACCGGCGCCGGTAACTTTACAGGAGCGATCTTTGTTTTATACAAACTACTTGATTGGCTTCCAATCTCACGAGTATGAAACGATAGCTGCTTGCAGGATGCACCACGTTAGAAAGGCATTCATTAACGTTTTAAGTAGTATCACTACAAAGTGAAACTTAATGCCGGCTTTTGGTTGGCTCAAAAGGATTTAGTTTCTGAATTATTATAGAGTGGAATTAACCTCAACGTTTATTGAGGAAGGTCTTAGTGATTTGTTGTTATTAAGACTACAAAATTGCATCTGGACTTTTGCAAATGAAAAACTAGCGACATGCATAGTCAATCAATGTTCCTTTTGGTAAATCCTATAAATGCGTATAACAGCACTTCCACGTCTCCAACACCACAACACCTCTCGATCCTTCAACCGCGTCACGTTGAGCAGTCCTCAAGTCGTGGTACTAATCAGTCAGCTAATGAGTCTCAACGTACGAGTATCGGGACTGACTGCTCTCTGCTACGGAGCGAGCAGTCGTGGATACTGCTCACTTGGCTATACTACAGGTAAGGTGCAGAATATCCACTGTATACAATCGTGAAGATTGCAGATTAGAGATTAGTTTATCTTTTTTCTTCTTATTTTATTTTATTTGGGAAAACAAACAATCGTACATTGTATATTATGTCTAGATACACAGTATACTATAAGTAAATGTACAATCCACTACGTTTCCACATGTTACTAGCTTATACGATACAGTTTTGCTAAAATTAAATACAATCAATATACCTATAACAACAATACTTACAATCAAAAGTTAAAACATACTTACTTATATACTACAAAACAATCAACAATTTTGAGCAAGGCGCTATATAATTAGTCTTTTAAATTTACGTTTAGTTAGGGCAAAAACATCGACATCGTTAAAATTATTGTTGTAAGCTTGAACCAATCTCTGTAGCGGCGCTCTCTCTCTCCCCCATTTGTACGACAGGGAGATGTAGCAAACAGTGGATAAGAGCGCGCGTCACGTCTCATTACTGTTCTAGGTTCTGTTCTTCAAATATGTTTTCTAGTTCCAAATACGCAGTTGATTAAATAGTCTTGCAAATATGGTAGTGGTATGTTATAAAAAAATATCCTCTTACTCGCGACTCGATTAAAAACCGGCTCTTTTATTAATATAAGTTTTGCTGTCAGTAATTACGTATTACTTTAACGTACAAATTTTTCAACCGTTTGCTTATTTTTTTTTTGGGCAAGGTGCTCTAAATTGCAGTGTCTGTTAATTTCTGTTAAGATGTATAAACCGCCAGCGTTTGTGTCGTTAGGACTGGACTTTCTGTACATCGTGCTGTGTGTTGTGTCAGTAATTAGCTTGTTGTGTGTAATTCCCGCACCTGAGGCGAACTCGTGATTAATTCTCAAAAGCGTGATGTACGTACTCCGATTCGTCAGATTATACGCAAGATACGGGTGTGGTATTCAATAATCTGATTAGAGTGTAACCGAAAACTGTAAGAAAACTATTTAGTAGGATAATTAGGCAACGATTTATCGACGAGAAGAACGTACTAATATTGTGGAAAAAAGTGAAATAGAGGCATCTTCTGTGTCCGCCAATATTTTAAGCAACACAAATACCTTGAAATTTAGTACCTACGAGGTGACGTCACGAAAAATATGAGTCTATAGTATTGGCACGACGCACACTGGTCCCAAATTAAAAAAAAGTGGACATTGATAGTAGACCGCTGATATTTTTTTTTATTGTTGATACAATGATAACAGATAAGGCAAAAAAATATTATTGTCCTACTTCAAATACTTTTCTGTAAAAAAAATATTTCTTTTTTTTTTGTATGGGAGCGATTACATTTTACTCAATTTCTCAAAAACTTTAAGCGATGTCGAGATGGCAATCACATATGTTAGAAAACTAATAATTTTGAGTATTTGGCTCGAAGAAACTTATTGCTTATCTCTGCGTACTTTCGAGATAATAGTGACAGAAAATAACATTTTTTTTAAATGTTAATTTTTTGCTTTTTTTTAATCATAGCCTTACTTTAGCACATAATTATAATGTATGCGTAATGTCAAATAAGTAAAAAGAGACTTCTCTGTAAAAGAGGTTATGGGGGCTCACTAATGACTGAAAAGCTATGACCTTTCTGAAGGAGTACTTTCATCAGTTCTAAAAAACAATCAAAATGAAGACATATTAAGCTGCAAACATAAAGTTGAATATGTTCACAAACGATTCTGAAAAAATATTATGGTGAAAGATTAATATTTGGGTCTATATTCTCTTGAGAAATCTCTATTTCCTCGTTTTCCAACGAAAGCAATTCATTGTTCAAGATCAAAGCACTAGCCTCTGGAAACAACTGTTTATGTAAACGAGCAAACTTTGGTTTGATATGGCTGATGTAAGGATCTGAGCTAATTAGAAAGCTGTGGATAATGTCTAAATTAGTCTGAACTCTACCGATTTTTCTTGTATGTGCCATTCTAACATTCCGGAAATCTTTATTCCTCGCTTCGGAAGCTTCTTCGGAAAGCATGCCTATCGGAATAAAGGAGAAATTTTCACAAATATCAGCACCGTGTATCAACAATTTATGGACACTTGAAGGCATGTAATACCATGGATATAAGTTTACATATAGCATTGCTGTTTCTTTACAATATTCCCTAAACAAGTTGGTATTAATAAGTTGACCAGATGAAATTGTTTGTAAAATGACTGCAAATCTCTTGATTAAATCAGGGTGGATACCCGTTATTTCAGCAGATACTTCATAATTTTCAAAAAACCTTGCCGTGTTACCGTCATTGGTTGTACCAAATCCCTGTTTTACTATGTCAATTAACAAACCAGTTCTTTCCCGGAATTCTTCTTGTGTCAAATTCTTTTTAATTTCTTTTAACAATTTATCTTCTTTTCGTGCAGCCCACTTTTTGAAGTCTAAGTTGTACGAAATGTGTAAAATACATTCCATACATCTTATCCACATATGAAGCGAAGACAGACCATATTTATACATATCTTCTCTGATGAGTCTTTTGGATACAAAGTCCAAGTCATTCATTTTGCTAGGTGGGGTATTGCAAATATTACAAACAGCTGCAGAAGAAGTATTGGAAATCACAGCAGAAATTTTCCCATCAATCATAGTCATGTACAAATCATGTTTAATATCAAAATTATCTACAATTGTGGGAACAAGATTACGAATTTCTTCCTCTAAGGATGCATTTTCCTTCTTTATCAATTCATTTGTTTCTTTTGCAAATATAAAGCCAATTGGACGACAATAGTTTGTTGAAGAGGGAGCAGGATTTTGCCACAAGATAGTACCACTCTCTTCTTCCAAACGAAGCGGAACCAAACTAATCATGAAAACTGAAGAATCGTCAATTTTAGTGTCGGAGTGTGACTTTTGTTTATAATTACTTTGAGAAGATGACCCGTCAAAACCCCATTTGCTTATTAGTTTTAGCGATTTTTTGTCGGCAGAGTTGTGCTGAATTGTTTTTAATATCCTATTAGTTGTCAAATCTAGAAGCGATTGAAGTCTTATCTTAGCATCAGATTCAGTTACAGTTATGTCTGACTCTGGAGGATAACAAGTTTTTTTAGCTTCCAGGAGCTTTTGATAGGATGGAAGACCATACATTTTCTCTGAAGCAAGAATAGTTCTTAAATTTAGATATTGCCATTTTGACAAATTTGTTGAGGTGTAAAGCGCTAACGTTTTATCATCTGGTAAACACGGTTTGTCAGTCTTTTTAGCGAATAGTACATCATATACCATCTCACATTTTTCCTTGTTTTGGCTGAGTTCGTTTAATATAGCTGCTAATTTTGTTTTTTTAGACTCTTTTAATTTGGCACATAAAGCATAAACTAATTCCTCCTCTGTGTGATCTAGAAGTGTTAGAGAACGCCTTTTCTTCTGTTTATCAGATATATCAACAAATGGTTTTTTACTTGTACCATAACTTAATTGATGAGTATCCACTTGCGTTTCGAAATTTGGAATTACTTCCTCGGCAACTTTAAAAATGCTGCTTAAATCGATATTTTGACATTTTGGCCAAACTATTTGGGATTGTAACCAGTCTGAATTTTTGTTAAGAAAGGTCTTTTGAGCTCTACTGGAAGCAGACCATCTTTTTGAGATATTACTTGAAAAATTACGACAAAATAATTTAATATTACTCAAATCTTCGGAAGACAATTCAACACCAATACGTTCAATAAGGGCATTAAATAAAAATTCGACATTTTTAAAACCACCTCCTGATTTAAGAACAACGTATAAGTCTAAGTTGGTGACAAATGCGGACATATTATAATTTTAAGGAAAATTGAAAACAAATTAGAATCAAAGATATCAAAGACAAAGTGACTTTGATTTTAACAAAAAAAATTACGAAAACAAATTCGACGAAAGAAAGACAAACAAAAATTATTTGATTTTAAAATCCAAAGATTCAAAATACAACAATAACAAAACAAACAAACAACAAGCATTTCTTCAAGCGCACAGAAAAAATAAGGACACGTCTTATCGCAACCACATTTAGTTGTACACTGAGTGAGGTGTACGCGCGCGATTCGTGACCGTATTACGTTACGTCATGAGAGGCGGCCATCTTGTTATCCCGGCAAACTCGCGTCGAAGCTCCATTTTGCTGGCCAGCGGACCTATTGCGATATGAGTAAGGCTATGATTAAAAAAAAGCGAACAATTAACATTAAAAAAAATTGTTATTTTCTGTCACTATTATCTCGAAAGTACGCAGAGATAAGCAATAAGTTTCTTCGAGCCAAATACTCAGAATTATTAGTTTTCTAACATATGTGAATGCCATCTCGACATCGCTTAAGGTTTTTGAGAAATTGAGTAAAATGTAATCACTCCCATACAAAAAAAAAAGAAATATTTTTTATAGAGAAAAGTATTTGAAGTAGGACAATAATATTTTTTTGCCTTATCTGTTATCATTATATCAACAATAAAAAAAAATATCAGCGGTCTACTATCAATGTCCACTTTTTTTTAATTTGGGACCAGTGTGCGACGCCGAGCTAAGTCCACTCAAAACACAAACAATATAGAAATATATACGTACTTAGTATAGGTATGGATCGAGACAATTTATTTCTTTACACGCGCTACGCAGGACGCAGATATTCACCGATTGTTCATGTGATATTGTTTATGTAAAACAGTTGAAGACAAAAAACGTCTGCTATCTCTGTTTGTATGAGATGATGAATGTCTGACCTGACATGGTTAGAAAGATAAATACCCATTATATGAACGATTAAAAGGGGTCTATGAACGTTCGATGATAGTACCTATTCAATTGGTACATACTCTTGTCAAGTTACTTTGATATTAAATTGCTACAATTACGTCCATGCCATACACTCTACCTACACCTGGTTTTATCAGTTTAGATACACTAAGTAAGCCACAGTAATACCTCCGAGTATTGCCGCGAATTGAGAACGAGTGCAGTGAAGTTAGTTCGTTTCGTTGTTTACGATCGCTTGAGTTCCAAACTCGAACAATGTGTTGTTGCGGTGTCCCGTGAGGTGGGAATTTGTTCCCTCAGGATCCAATTCTGATCGGACCTTTTTACAAAAAATTGTCGCTAAACCACAGGTAAAACTGAATGTTTAATTAAGTAGTTATGTCTGTATCAAGTTTTTCATTCTTCATCACCATCAGCCTACAGCAGACCGCTGTTGGACATAGGCCTGAGCTCTAATTGCACGCCATTTGACCCGATTCTCCACAACTGTATAGTAGTTTGTGTGAACATAGTACAATAACAACCAACAGAAGTGCTTTAAAACATTATTGGAAACAGGTGCAAATCACGGTGGACATAGTGACACAACGGCTGACGCGGCAAGTGCACGGGAATGTCGGTGTTGTGCGAACTGCGTACGAGCGAAAACGGCACGCCAGGAAATCAGTGAGCTATCCAGTCTAGTAACTGCGAACGCCCGGTGTGCTTACGAAGAACGCGCCGAGAATTTTATGACAGTTATGTGGACAATAACAAATTACTTGCTACATACTTATTAGTACTTCTGTACTTTTCACTGCAGGCACTGAGTAGCCGCTTTGATCATTCATCATGTTCCATTGTCATCGTTGCCAAGTCGAAGCCAGGGATGGAGTTATATGCGTCAAAAGCGTTGATTTTCCGGAATCACTGAGCCAGGCAAGCTTCAGGGTAGGAAAACTACTTCGAGGAATAGTACTAACAAAGCTGGATTGGCAAGAGCATCTAACCCATCCCCTAGAAAAGCTGCGCAAGGTGATTTGGAAAACATCAGCTGCTCCGAAAACTCACGGAACGGTTAGCATCGCTACCTCTTTTAATAGAAGATATAAAGACGATGTTGGATTACAGAAATTTCTAGACTACGCTCATGTTACAGTTAATGAGCTCGCAGTCAAATGGGAGAACGTTGACAAACAAATCGAGTCCCTATAAAAATTGACGTAGGACGTTTCGTGCTTCGTGATGCGCCTTGGCTGGTTGGAATCAAGTTAAGGGATGCGAGACAGTGAGCAGACATCGAGAGGCAGTCTCGGTCACAGAGTCAGAAATATCTTTGCTGTTGATGCTAAGATTGGCGGCATCTCGAAGAGTCAAATAAATTATGTTGCTAGAGTTCCTCAACGAAATAATAGGGAAGCTGAAACATTATTATATCCATGCGCAATCGATACTTGAGTGACGATTTCATAGTGGGCGGCTAAATATACGTCATCTTCAGCATCTAACTTGGGTATTAATGGTTTCAACAAGATTTTTGTCAATTATCACCTGACTTTTGAATAGAAGTAGCTATTCAATCCCGATTACCGGGCGAAGGCTTTGTCCAAAGAGAAGGATTTTTCTTATATTTGTGTGAGCAACAAAAAATTTAGTTTAGTTCCTGCTTCAAACAAGTTGAAATGTACAAAAGTAGAACGAGACCATACGGGTTATATGGATTGAAAAAATACAGGTTTGGTATCGTTTGCTAACCTGCCGTTTTTGATAACCCAGACTTACCCCGCTTACACTCACCACTCATTGCGGAACTGAAGGAGTCATGAGAACGGGACAGGATTTATTCAAGAGCACAGATTGATGGTTACTGCCACCAGCAATCAAGGGAAAAATGATTATCATCGTCTGGAAAGAATTCTTCTCTTCCCTTTTGCAACACAGCTTCTTTAATTGTGGGAAAAACGCCACAAAACAATTTAAATTACTGTCTATTTTTCCAATGCTCCATTTTTCGTCCGCGCCAATTTAACATTCCGTAATATTAGAATATACGAACGGAACATTTGTACCGTACATAAAATTATCCGCATTTTACGACACAATCTGACTTACAAAACAGTCAAATAAAAATCACATTTCAATCTGCGACTGCGAGCGTAAACAATATTCGTTTCATTAAAGCCGCGCGACTTTATGAGTGTCATTACTGTTACAGAACGGTTACTGTGCCATTGCCGAGCTGTGCCGTACCGTTCCGTTGTTGATCGTTGCCGCTCCGTGCCATGCCGTGCCGTTGCAGCTAGGTTGTCGACCCGTGCCGATCGTCATTTGCGCACCTTTATTGGTGGCAATTTAAACAAAACAGTTATGCTTGTGACAGTTTATTTGGGAGTAAATGAGGGAGTGCGTTTCAATATTTCACTGTTGATGATGCAATGCAGAAATATTGTATGAAGTTATTGAATGCACTATATTTTTATTGAAACCTGTTTGTGTAAGTGGTGGGTGTTGGCAAGTGGTGGGTGGCAGGCAGTGAATATAGGTTAATGTAAAAGGGAATTATGAATTAACTTAATGGAATTGCGTTACTGTACTGTGCCTGATAAGTGACGGGAGAGGTTTCACGCTACAGCTATTTAGTAAATCAGGAATGTTTATTATTGGTCTGGAATAAATATTTTTAACACTGTTTTGAAAGAAGACTGATATTGAAAATTAATGTCCTTGTGATTGATGTTATGATTCATTATTTGTAACTTTAAGGAGACCCGTGATCAAATCAAATCAAATCAAATCAAATCAAAATATTTTATTTCACATAAACCTGCAAGGGCACTTATGAAACGTCAGAAGCTAGGTGCACGGTTCCAATTTGTCGCTTCCTATGGAGAAGAGCCGGCAAGAAACTCCACGGTTACTCTTTTGAAAATAATTAGCTTTTATAATGTTTTCAAATTACAGTGATAATAGGTAGGGATCTTCTAGTATGCCAGGGTTTTGTCGATTTCCTTCGATGTCTACCCGACCGGAAAATAAAACAAGGTGTACGCAGGCGCCACACTCAGAATTATATTATCGTGACTAGTTGACAAATAATTTTTGAATTATAATCACCGGCGTAGTGGTTATTACACGCTGTGCGTAATTTATGAGTAAAGTCACATGAATTACTCGGACCTCATTGTTGTACTACGATTAATAAATTCATCTGAAACGCCGAGATCAAATGTAAAAGTAAAATTGTAAAAGTTAGTGGAACAGAGACACAAAACCTTCCTCTTAAATTGAATACCTATTTCGCAAAAAGTTTGAACAAGGAAACCTCATGTTCTAGTTATTAATAATGAGTCGCTCAGCTCAACGCAAAACGTAGCACTTGTACAAGCGCACAGATTATTACGCGGCGTAGCACCTGCGTAGCACTTACGAACACGCTACGCCGTAGTACTTTAATATTTAGTTTTGCATTCGAATTTGAAACTTATTTACTTTCGTGAAATGTTATAGTTAAGTAGATTTTGCTGTATATATCGCTACTGCGTATTAATTGTTAAGCCATACCCCTCTGGTTTGAACAAACTGCCAAATTTTCGAACTTACAATTGAGTAGGTACCTACAGTAAGTTGTATAAAATAATTTGCTTCAACTACACAACAAGGTAGGTATTATCGTGTGTAAATGACCTGTAATACTTCAAGCACAGTACCCCCATTACTTTGGCGGATGTTGTAAGGGGACTTGTGGATTACGCCATGATGGATGGCAGGACGGCTTCCTGTCATGTAGTAGCATGAGAGTGGCCTTAGTGATACGTCTGCTAAGTATGCTGATAACGACATTATCTAAATTTCATTCTCGATCATGGCTAACTAATAAATTACCATTCAAATGCACCTTTGAAAACCTACTGATAATCCTATCCTACTGATATTGTAAATGTGTAAGTTTGTATGTTTAGATGTTTGGATGTTTGAACCTCAATCGTGCTGAAACACAGGGGTATACAGATAGTATGGAACCTGGATTAACAAAGGGTATTTTCATCCCTGTAGCGTACTACAGGGATGAAAATATCCTATGTGTTAGCCGTGCCGTAGCTGTGAGATGACTTCTGACCTCTACGCGGGCAAAGCCGCGGGCAAAAGCTAGTAAACTATTTTAATAGAAACTTTATAATTCAAGTTTGATATTTGATCATCGTTAAAGAGTTATAACGGTAATTGACACTTTGGTAAATGATATAACTAGTTTTTAGGGTTCCGTAGCCAAATGACAAAAAACGGAACCCTTATGGATTCGTCATGTCTGTCTGTCTGTCTGTCCGTCCGTATGTCACAGCCACTTTTTTCCGAAACTATGAGAACTAAGCTGTTGAAACTTGGTAAGTAGATGTATTCTGTGAACCGCATTAAGATGTTTACACAAAAATAGAAAAAAAAAAAAATTTTGGCCGTTCCCATATTTAGAACTGAAACTTAATTTTTTGTTTTCATCAAACCCAAACGTGTGAGATATCTATGAATAGGTCTTCAAAAATGATGTTGAGGTTTCTAGCATATATTTTTTCTAAACTGAATAGTTTGCGCAACAGACACTTCCAAAGTGGTAAAATGTGTCTGTAACTTCTAAAATAAGAGAATGATAAAACAAAAAAAATATATATAATGTAAAGTTCCATCGAAAATTGATTTGAACGAGATCTAGTAAGTAGTTTTTTTTTAACACGTCATAAATCGTAAACCACAATTTACCTTTCATTCAATCAACTCAAATATAAAAAAAATATATATTTCATAAACATAAACCTTATGCATAAACCGTGAACCATTATTTTCTAATAATAAATTTGTAATAGGTTCCTAAGTAAATAATAATTATAATTCGCGCGTTATTTGCTGCTACGGAACCCTTCATGGGCGAGTCCGACTCGCACTTGGCCAATTTTTTAACGTTTAGGTATCAGTACTATTTTATTTCCCAAAAGAGGAAAAAAATACACACGGCGGATAATACTTCGTTTACAGGTTTACGTCGTTCACAAACGTTTCGAAGAGACGCTCGAGGGCTCATTTGCGTGTCAGGCGTCGACGAGTATCGTGTGATGGCGCCGGGTGACGATCTATTTACAAACTAAATACTAATTAGGTTCTAGTTATTATTTGGAACACCTAATTTTATAGGTGTCAATAACTTCAATAACTGTTACGGTCGCCATTAGGCGGTCTAATGATTTTCTGGCACTAAATGTCAATAAAGCCTTGTTTCAGCGGTGTCAGGAGTTTCACAAAAACATTTAAATAGTACTGAATGGATCTAAGTCACTTAAGTAATTCATTGTTAATCTCTTTTTCTCTCATTTTATATATTGGGTTTCTGAAAAAGAAAAATTTATTATTATAATCAATGTTCCTTAAACACTAATGACACAGAAACAATGTCGCGCACATACATTTCTGAATATCAAGTGACTACAGAACTTTCCCATTTATAAACACATCTCCATCTGCGTGTATTTGATAACGTTACATAAATAGTTTACTGTGCAATGATATGTGTAAAGAACATAACTGGTGTCTCAGTGTCTGGTGTCTCCACCCTCTGATGTCGACGCTCGCAGCCGGCTCGTAATAACTTGTGCGTTAAACTTCGAGAGATAATATTAGTTTAATTACTGTTTCTACGAGTATGTCCATGTGTTTGAGAGCTGGTGGGTTCGTGTGGAACTAGAGTGGCTAGTCGGAGAGTAAGGGTATGGAGATTTGTTGAGCTTATTGTTTACTTTTATAAAAGGACAATCTTCCAATAGAATTTCCCAGGGCAATTCAGCTTACGTTCAAATACTATTTGTTCACGTAACTATTTAAATTAAAAACTTTATCTAATAAAACATTGGCGACATTGTAGTTGAAAACTGTAAAAAGAGTTTTCATCTCCGACCTACCAAGTCTTGTTCAGCTAAATATTCTCGAAGCCTGATCACCTCGATTTGCATACTGTCTGACCGGCTGTTGGCAAATACCTCGATCATATTGGCCTTCCGCCGCACTCCGCTTAGCGCCGCCCAGGCCGGAGGCTAATCAAACTTTGCAATAGAACCTCTTTGAACCAACGTCAGCGCCGATACAAGTTTTATGAGAACATTATATTTGAGAAAAATGTTACAACTGTAGGTAATAAATGTTTATTTAAAGCGAAAAAATACTACAGTCAATTTAAACTTTACCGTTCGCAGGCAATTCCCGCGTTTGAAGTGTAAAGTTTAAATTACTCGTAGTATTTTTATTAGCTGACCAAATAATACTTTAGACTGGAAAAATATAATGCATAACAGAAGTACATTACAGAAAATGATCGAGCCACAGCTACTATTTTGCGTCAACAGTTTATGTGATTTTCTGCTATCACTGCTGTCACATGTTAATACCGCCACACCCCTCCCATAGCCACTCAAGTTGCAGTGGCCACTACATTTTTCAGCTCGATTTACTGGCAAAGAGAGTCCGCGCCGCCTGCCCTACGCGAATTAGCACTTCAAAAGGCTATGAGTCAACTGCTTCACTATACTCTATTTTGTACACTTTTGATGTTATTCGCACATTTTGTGAGAATTTAAAATACGGATGTGCTTTCGAATGCTTTCGTAATAGCCCTCTCAAAAATGTATGAATTGCTACGTTGATTTTAATGAGCGAATTACTTTCCTGTGCTGCTGCTTATGAGCTGTGTAAGTAGCGTAGTTTGTTATTCAAAGTGGATATTTTGATTGCAGGAGTATAACACAAACTGTGACTATGGTGTGTACAATGCTCAAAAACCTTCTCTGAAATGGAGATAAGATTGCATAAAACTCTTTTTTTCTACACACGACTCTTTAACGTTATAAAGCTGCGTTACTGGGAAATTGGAACGCTTTGACAGCCTTTTGTGTTTTCTAGCAACATATATTACATTGTGAAAACATATTCAGAGTTCCTTTCGTCCTTTTCGAAGTCACAATGAAGATCGGAAACAAAAAAGATGCATCCGAAACAACGGTCAGGGGTTTAATTAAAATCTTAAAAAGTGCAATCTCATTGTGGCGTCCCCCCAGGGCAGGCAGTTCGGCCCGATGTCGCGCGGGTGACATAAAGCGACGGCGACAAACGACGCGTCTCCGGAATAGTGACAATGAAAATGCACAGTCGAATATAACGCGCCGCCCACCTGCATACGAACGGAGAAGGGTTAGCGCTCATTGTAGCGATACCTGACGTACATGTGGAGTTGAGTTTAATATTGGTTCAATTAGTTTGTGTAATCGCTGAAAAAGCCGTACGCTGACATCAAACTCCAAAAATCCTAGATGTACGACAAATCAAGCCCCAATAATAGAAAAATATTGCGTAAATATTTAATTGTGGATTTTATCTAAGAGGGTTTCTTTTGTGTTAAAGACGAAGCTCTGGAAGCAACAGCGATACCAGACAATTGGCTGCCAGACTAACAACTGACAATTCTAAAGTATTCGAAAAAAGGTTTAATACCTTAATACTATATGAGGTGGTTGAAGAACTAAGTTTTTATTTTAATTCTCAACTCAATGTACCGTGAGAGCTCTAGCGAGCTTTCCGTAATGAGACGAGTAATACAAAATTAAATTACTGAAGTTAAACGGTTGGGTTTGCCGTCTAACTTCAGTAATTATTCCTAAAATGCTTCTACTCGTCATCATCATCATATCAGCCGAAAAACGTCCACTGCTGGACATAAGCCTCCTCCAAAAGAGGGGATTTACCATAATTACCACGCTTGGCAGGCGGGTTGGCGATCGCAGTATGGTGGTAAAATGCATAGTGAACGCTGGTGCTCATTCTCTAGTCACACGACATCCATGGGAAGAAATGGGATGGTGCTATTCTTTTACGTCCGGCACCACACGGAACTATGTATCTACTATTTAATGCATATTTTTATATTTTTCTTTCTTGGCCTCTCGGCCAAATCTCACACATGCCATTATATATTCTATTCTTAAATTCAATATGAACGTTTGTCTCGTAATATTTGCCAATCTTTTATTCCGGACTTGCTGAGGTTGAATGTAGGCACCAAAACGGCTACCTAACCGACATTGGTCCATTGGCAGAAAATGCAAAGCATACAAAATCAGTCAATGATGTTCCTGCTGCTAGGACATAGGCCTCCTCTCAGTGAGAGGGAGTCGGCCGTAATCTACCAAGCGGGCCCAGAGCGGTTTCGTAAATGTCACAATATGTCTTGATATTTTTGGTTCCAGGACATGGTGGTTTGCTCGCGATGTAAGTAAAACGCCTTTCTGGGTTCGAGCCTACGACCTGTAACACGTAAGTCACGCCCCTTACCACTAGGACAACATTGCTCACCTTCTTCATTTAACTGACAAGGTAAGTAGTCCTCGTGGTTGGTCACACGTTATGTCTTACACGCGGTAACACGAACCAGGCAGCTAATCAACCACGACCTTTGAGCGTTGTGCAGTAGCAAAGTGCAGTAAGTGTATCAATCTCCCGGGAATATTCTCATCATAATATTACGTATCAGTACGAAAACCTTAACTCGAGGCGGAGCAGTTTTACCGGGAGGGCTTTTAAAGTGTAAATTCTGACAAGCACCGCACACACAAGGAATAAAAAGAATGCCTGCACCGCTCTTGTCATAAAGCACCTAATCTTCGCGTGTAGCCGTCCTAATGCAGCTTGTGAAACAGACTGGACTTTTATTGTGTACAGTGATTGTTTGGATCGCTGCGCTTTTACTTAAATTCTAGTGTTTGTGTGGTGATGCAGCGCTCTTTGTGGAGAATACCGGAGTGAATCTGTCTAATGTACCTACAATGTTCTCTGCGGTCCTGACGTTTATCACCTACATTTCAAATTAATGAAGGTGCTTGTCCCTGGAATTATTAAACCTGTTGCCAAATTATTTGTTCGTTGTGAATTTTAGGACTAATTTAATTACGTTCTACATGAGTGGTATGCTCTAATAAACAGCGAGCTTTCAATTTGAACAGAATTAATTTTACATGATTAAAATTGTACCTTTTAGTTTCAAGTATTTCTGTTTAACACTAACTTAATGTTTGTTAAATTCCTGATTTGTTTTTGTGATTTATTTGGAGTGTCAAAGGTACTGTCATATAATTAAGAGTAATACTTTTTCATTTCCAGCTGAAATAAATTACGAATTGTGACACATTTACCAGTACATACCACCAGTTCATGGAGGCGATCGGCGGCGGTGATCTCTCGCGTCCGACCCTGGTCCAGGCCATGGTACGGAGCGAGAGTGCATGGCTATCAGTCGCTTCCTTCAGCGAAGCAGTGATGCTCGCAAAGAGGGAGACGGCGCACGTGAGGGAGATGCAGTACATGCGCCCTCACGGCCGTGGCCTTCGCAGGAGACGCTCTGGGCGTCGGGAACCTCAGGCTGATTCCCGGCCACCGTAGGCGCGGGCTTGCGGACGGCGAGTAATGGGTAGCTCGCTGTGCAGTAAGGACCAAGCCTGGGTCCACGGCGCGTTGTGTTCCACGCGCGCCTCAAAGAGATGTCAGCAACAAGCGATGGGGCCCGCAAGGGCCTATGCCTGCCAGGGGTGCGGTTTGTTGGGAACATGGGTGGGTTTTAGTCAGTAAAAGTCTGACACGCCCTCTTGCTCCACCCAGAGTGGGAGAAGTCGTTTGATGATTTACCAACCAAAAAAAAAATCACATCAGCATATTTTTGTTTTATTAATTAGTAAACCTTAATATTCTTCATTATTTCTAATTACTTAAATACACCGAACCATCATCTGCCTAGCCTTTTCCCAGCTATATCGGGGTCGGCTTCCAATTTAAACATACCTAATACAACATTTGTATCTACCCGTACCTGTATTATGATTGCATTGACATTTTAGTTTATTCTGATCATTATAATGCGTAGTTTGAAATTTAGTTTCATTACCATATTGCATAAAATATGGATTTGCACGAGCAACAAATAAATTTTGAACATGATGAAAATATTCGGAAATGGAAATCTTTCGGGGATGGTAGGTGGTCGCTCCCGAGTATCTCCAAGATAATCGCACCAAATTGTAAGGAACATGAAGAATTTAACTTTACTCAGTCCCAGCTGTGATACCGTTCATAAGAGAAAGGAATAACGGTACCTATACATAAATACGTATACGAGATAATTTGACGGCACGGTTGGCGCAGTGGCTAAGCGATTGACTGCTGCGGTGCGTGTCGCGGGTTCGATTCCCGCACGGAACAAATATTTGTATGACCTACAAGTAGTTTTTCCAGGTCTGGCTGTTTGTATAAGTGAGTTTAAATGTTTGTAAACGCACCCACAATACAGGAGGAATTCCTAGTGTGGGGCAACGTTTTTGAAAAAAAAAAAAAATTACGGCAGTATCATGAAACTAAGAAATGTTCAGTTCCAGACGGAGAAATGAAATATTTCAGTCTTAGCGCGTGGATTTATGTTATCATTTCTGAAAGTTGGCACTGTCTCATTGATTCTATTATTACTCTGAAAATTGATTTCTAACTGAATCGTCTTTAATAATACTAACACAAAATTACAAGTGACATCTTCAGAAGAAGACCTTCTTTCCGTGTGTTTTAGCTGGGAATATGAAGTAGTACAAGCATAAGGTTACCTTATGTAATCATTATATGAATATTGTAGCTATGTACCAAATTCTTGTGAATGCTTTTTGTGAAATAAACTTTTTATTACTTTAATATTTGTTCAGCCACTTGTGTTGTTTCTCTTTGCTTGTAGGAGTGTGCTACTTTATATTCCCAGCTAAAACACACGGAAAGAAGGTCTTCTTCTGAAGATGTCACTTGTAATTTTGTGTACATAAAACAGTATATTATTATTCTTGGAGCTCGCGGAATCAACAAGATGTTACTGAAACGTACTTCGGTTGGTTACATAATGTAACTACAATTTACATTATGTAACCAACCGAAGTACGTTTCAGTAACATCTTGTTGATTCCGCGAGCTCCAAGAATAATAATATACTGTTTTATGTACACAAAATTACAAGTGACATCTTCAGAAGAAGACCTTCTTTCCGTGTGTTTTAGCTGGGAATATAAAGTAGCACACTCCTACAAGCAAAGAGAAACAACACAAGTGGCTGAACAAATATTAAAGTAATAAAAAGTTTATTTTTTAAGAGCTAGCCGGTCGTATTGGGGTGTACACATAGGTACAAAAATATATTGATATTTTTGTACCTATGTGTACACCCCAATACGACCGGCTAGCTCTTCCCTACCATGACGATTATCTCAAACAGTTAGCACTACATGCAGTTAGAAACTTACGCAAGTACGCACATGTAATAGCTATACTTCTAAAGCAACCGGTCACCTTCCATCGTCGCCGGTCAGACGGTGCAGCAGTGAAGCAGGGCCTTGCATTACTAATGAGCGCTACCTCTTGGCCCGCCTTTTACCACGGCACTCACTACGCTCTGAACAAAACACACACATCTGCACAAATACACACAGAACACATAAATAAGACATAGTTAAGTGTGTAGTAGGATAATTGTGCATGAGAGTAATTAGCGATTCGTTTTCGTATATGTAGCGTGGAATCTGACTGGAATATTTCTTATAATCATTGTGTACGTATATACACATTTTTTTAACACATAACTATTGACATTTGTAACATGTTTGTATTGTATTAATTATGCTGTCGAAAAGACCTTTTTTAATCATAGGATTTCCTCGCCATGCCATTCAGTATAGTAACCTATTTGCCACGAATTTTTGTAAAGAGTGAAATGTTCTAGGACAAGGAGCTATTTGGACGCTATTCAGTACACACAAACAAAGAAATTGTTTGCTCTGCACAGCATTACAAGCTTCACAATTAGTGCAAGAATAGCTTACTGTAACTAACTAAACAAGCGTTGAATTAATTCCACCACAACGTCACACAAAGCGCTGACTAATCGTGAGCTATCGCGAGCACGTCATTGCCACGCAGTCCATTGGTGGATGCTTCTATGAAACAAAGTAATTTAGCGTATGAAGCAGCGATGGTTGTCGGAACGCACGAGCCAGGGATATTATCGCCTAATCTCTGTTGTCGTCGGATTTGGGTCGACAATAACAGAAAGCGTATTGAATGCATGATAATGGGCGCGAGAACTACCGCGAGCCGTGTGCCGCGTCGGCGAACCTATTGTAGGCCGCTGTGAGCCACTGTGAGCGCCTATTTTTGGTGTAGAGCGACGGCGACGTTCTGTACGAGTTGGTACAAATTTTAAAGCTGCTGTGAATCGATAAAGATGCCGCGCTTGTGTCGGATAAAGTAACTGTATTTTCTGAAATCATATAATCATATCAACCATCAGCGGGGCTTGTGGCTAAGTAACAACAGCCGTACGGGTCGATCGATCAGGGTGAGCTACGATTCCCGCGGTTGTTCGGCGAATGGATGACAAACTTAACCATATTAAGCCAGTATAGCATAGATTGGCCATATCGAGACCTCTCCTTGCCTCGGAAAGCTCGTTAAGTCACAGGTCCCGGCTGTCATTCGCGGATATTAGAAGAGTCGTTACGAATCGTCGGAAGCCCGAAAGTCTCAGTGAGAGGGTTGTAGAGGTCAGATAGGCAGTCGCTCCATGTAAATTACTGATACTTCGCTCTCTCTGGAAACCAACATTGGAAAGCTAGGCATATTGATGATGTATTATCAAAGTATATTCGTAATGTTCTCTAGCAATCTAAAATAATGTATTATTTAGTCTCGATTAACTGTTGATAAAATTGATCATAATACAATATTGCTACTCTGCTTAGCTCAAAATTTCGCATAAATCGTAGGATATTCGACTATCAACACTGCCGTCCTTACGAAAAGTGCAATAACTCGAGTTTTGGGCCGAATTGAGATAAGTACATATTCGGAATTTGCAGAACGAGATCTATGTATTCTTTTTAGACACTTTTTACGTATCTATGACGAATCCGTTTTAATACTAAGCCTAACTGCAATATCTAGGTCGGTGCTTAATGACTTACATATCAAGACCGAAATAACTATAGATAGGAATAACTTACTTACGCTATTAAGTAATTTTACTAAGTATATCTGAAATAAGTATAGTTACTACATTTATAATTAGCATAGTTCCTCATTTTTTATATTTATTTACTAGTTATAAGTGCAACATGTTTGAGTTATTGCAGATATGATACGGATCCTTGTTTACGTTATTAAATAATGTACTAATTATTTCTGCAATAAGTAGAGTTACTGCATTTATAATTACCATATTTCGTCACTTGTGATTCTCATTTACTAGTTATAAGTATAATAAGCTTGAGTTATTGCAGTTATGTTAAGGTAACTTATTACTAATTATGGGAAGAATACTAAAATTGATGTAGTAAGTAGATATATTGCATTTATTTGTAGGAAGATTAAACGAATACAGTATACCTACGCGAAATAAATTGCAATAAATTCACCATTTATTGCGTTTAAAACTAGCACCGGGGGGTGAGGGGCTACGAGGGGAGTAAAATATTTCGTGCAACCGTCAGTCGCTGCGCTCGCTTACATCGAGTCGGACGATCGCACGCACGTGCGAGCCAGTTTAGCCGGTAAGTAACGTATTTAATACTACTTATTTTATGTTTACATGTCACGGGCATTAATACGCTATGATGTTATTAGCCAGTACTACTTTATTTCGTTATTAATAGACACACATATTCATTTAATTAATTAGTTACTAACTAACATAAACATTATTTTGCTTTAAAATAGAAGAATGATAAAAATAACTAAAAACTTTTAGACGTACCTAGTTGCAAGGTAAACGACGACATAGTTGTGATTTTAATTATTCTCTGGAATGTACTTAAATGTCGATATAGCCTTTATGAGAGATGCCACACGGGCGTTGACCACGCTCCGTCGTTTTATATATTATAATAGAACTACGGAGCGTCACCGCTCAGGCGTCGCAGCGCCGACGCAGCGCACCGGCCACGCTCGTGTGGCATCTCTCTTTAGACCGTTGCACTTCCAAGTCACTCGGGTTCAATCTCAGGTACGCACCACTAACTTTTGCAAAGTTTTATTTTTGTTTGCATTGTCACGCGCTATAACCGTGAAGGGAAAAAAAAAGTAAGGAAACCTATATGCCTGCAAGTTTCTTAAATATATGTATAGTTTGCCAATCCGCAGTAGGGTAGCGTAGTGGATGTTTTATCACGCTGGTTAAATGCCATTTTATAATTATAGGTATGTGGCGATTTTGAGAATTTCTTGATAGAAAAATCCAATAACACTTGCCCGGCACGGGAATCACGCGATTGTGACCACTTGACCATTGAAGCAGTACCCAGTTTTATTATCAGTGTGTATTTGATGCTTTCTTTACGCGTGTTGATTTTTTGTCCCTAAGCAAAATATTTCTTTTTTCAGGCAGCACGATGTCCAGAAGAGACAAAATTCTTTGTTTGGCTATTTCGCAAAATCAAAACCCAAAATCACATGTTTCTCCATCTGAACCTACCAGCCACCAGCTGATTCCATGGTTAAACTTACCTGAAACGTCCCAAACTTCGAACCTAGACTAAAAATATGTAATAAGTTAAAGTAGTGTTATATCAGACTGATGAAAACATTGATCTCAAATTGTGCCTTAAAATAAAAAAAAAGTAGATTACATTTTTTAAGTTTATTTTTAATATTTACCATTGTGTACTTTAACTATAACTATTAAGATATTTTAACAAAAGAATATTTTTTTGATATATGTTATTTAATTGTAGTAACTGTTGAATTTTGAATGATGGTTCTACCCATCACCAGACCAGAATTAATATGTAAGATAGCGAAGTGATTCCTAATAAAATTGTACTTTTTTAGTTTGAAATAAAAAAATAATATATTTTAAATATATTTTTTTATTCATAAAACTATAACCGATTTCAAATTATTTTAAAAACACATCTGAACGAAGATATGATGAGTAGACTTGGCTTTACCGAAAACAGTTTCGGTAAAGCCAAGCGGTAAAGCCAATCGGTGAGAGGAGGAAAAATAAAGTTTTGCAAACTTCTATTTATTCATATTTGACATAAAATGTAACATCTCTGTTTTTCTAATAGAAACAAGTTAAAACTTTGGCTTTTTAAACTTGTCTCTTCCTAATGAAAACCGCAATAAAGTTAGAAACATAATGCACCTTTGGTTAGGAAACCGTTCAAAAAAAATATTAATTGCTACACAAAAATGCATCATGTTGGTTTCCTAACAATTAGTGCAATAAATAGGTTACTTATTGCGGTTATGATTAGTAAACATACTTTCTACATAGTAATAATACTTAACATTATAGTATTTATTGTTTTTTATAGCAGGAATAAATGCGGGAACAAACCTTAAGTACCACATAATATTTTCTACATTGTTACATATCATGTAGTGAAAGTTTCAATTCGATACCATGTATAGTGTTGGAGATACAAACAAAACAAAAATAAAATCTTTACCCGCGTTTTTCTCGAAATCAGGTTTAACCTAGTTATTGCACTTTTCGTAAGGACGGCAGACAGTATCCGTAGGTACAGTATTTTTTACGTGAACCTTATAAATAATATATTCTATAAATATTTGAGACATTTGGCCATTCTCCCAAGACTGTAGAATGAATCAATAGAATGAAGTATCAAAGCGTTGTAACATGAACATAACCCTTCCCATTTCAAAAACAAAAAGAATTACACCACCGCAAAATAACACAGTATGTTTTAAATACGAGTATGTCTCTCTCTAATAGTCCAACTCTTCAAAAGTCAACCTTACTGAAATTATTATAATTATTTCCGTTATTTGATTTAAAATTTGAATTATTATAAATAGTTCCCAACCGCAACACCGTGACACTGAAATGGATAAAAGGACACAGTGGATCTCTAGACAACGATGCTGCTGACGAACTGGCCAGAAGGGCATCAAGCGTGTCAGTCCGTGGACCCGAGCCCATCGTGCCCATCTTTAACCAACTAAGCAGGTGGCTTCAGGAATACACCCACACACAAGCGGAGAGCTGGTGGACCCTGACACCAGGCTGCAAGCAGTCTAGGGAAGCAATGCCATCCTTGGATGGCAGGCTGACCAGACGTCTGTTACTCCTGGACAGGAAAGATCTGCGTCTGGTGACTGGAACCATCACGGGACACTGCCCGCTAAACAAACACTTCTACACAATAGGCATAACAGACAGCCTCTTGTGCGGGGCTTGCATGGAGGCTGAGGAAATCGTTGCGCATGTGCTTTTCGAATGCACAGGTGTAGCCCAGATTAGAATAGAAACCCACGAGGCACCCAAATGTTACACGGGTATTGTCAACAGACCAGGAATTATAGTCAGTCGATTGCGCGCAGCCATTACCTGTACACGCGTTTATCGATTGACGCGCTGCCCATGTGCAATTAGCAAAATGACGGATACAGTAAAGTGTGTTTCGTGTAACATTGTTATTGATGAGCTATTTATTAGCTTACATTCAAAACAAAATGTCTAGTTTGGTAAAGATATGTGCGTCGGTTTTTACCAGTGAGCAGATTCAAAAATCAAAATCGTTACTGATAGAATCGTTATCATCTGAAGTGCGGAGTACTGTCCGCAAAGAAAAAGGCAAGGATAATAGGGTGTTGAACGACATCATTGCTAGCCTGATGTTTTGCCGGTGTTTATAGCCCGCGATCTTGAGAAGCTACTTCCTATCACATTCGATCATCTGGATGTATCAAAGCTGCTGAAGGATTTAGTAATAGTGAGAGCCGAGATTGATCAAATTAAATCTTCCTATGTGACTCAAGACGAGCTGCAAAGCGTTAAAGCAGAGTGTACCATGAAGTTACAGTCGTTACCGTGCGTTGCCGCAAATGTTAACGCAAACAGAGGTGCATCTAGTGATAACAGTACTGTGTGCATGTTTCAGGAAGACACCGGAAAGAAGCCAGGCTGTTCGGATTAGTTATTATCATTCGGAGCAAGTCATCAACCAAATCATAGTGGTCCGAATATTAACATAATTTGGATGGAGGGTAGTGCTGAAACACATTCTCTAATGGGAAACCATTGCGAATCCCACAACGGTGACAGAGACAGCACGATCCGCGTGACAAGTAAAGAAATCCGGGCCGATGTGTCATCAGTACGTACCGTTATCAGCAATTGCTAACGAGCCTAGTACACAGCTGAGTGAAGCGATGAATCATGCGTCGTCGATGACACAATGTCCGTCGTATGCGAGCGTTGCAGCTGTTGAAACTAATGATGGTTTTACGATGGTGCAATATTCGAAGCAAAAGTATAAAGATAGGCTTAGAGGAAATACTGGTACTAATGTCCTCGAATCTGAGGAGTAATTCAGGTCGGCTGACAGAAAAATACCCATGTTTATTCCTAATGTACATAAAGATGTTTCAGAATCGGATTTAACCTGTTTTATTGAAAAGAGAACAGCGGAAAGAGTGAACTTAGAAAAAAATAATATTAAATGACAATGTGAACACAATGCGTACAAGTTTGTTGTATCCCAGAGTAAGCAACAATTATACTTGGATGATAAGTTGTGGCCACAAGGGATACTCATCATATCTCTCGAAAGACGTCCACTGCTGGACATAAGCCTCCCCCGAAAGGGGGCATTTGCCATAATCGCCACGCTTGGCAGGCGGGTTGGCGATCGCAGTATGGTGGTCAAATGCATAGAGAACGCTGCTGCCCATTCTCTAGTTAGTATTATATATTCTCTAGTAACAAGGGATAGTATTTCGACGTTTTGTTAACTACAGACCGAAACGAGTGAACGATGTCTATCGTAAAGAGATTCGGCGCACAACTTAGTAATAATGTTTAGTAACGATAGTGTCTGCAAGCTCGTGAGTTTTAACTGTAAAAATGTCAAGCGCTCCGCTCAGAGTATTCGTGAGCTATGTAAACAATCGGATGTGATTGCGCTGCAGGAAACATGGTTGCTGCCTGAGGAAATCTCGTTTTTTGACACAATGAATGATGAGTTCAGCAGTCCTGGAGTATCAGCAGTAGATACATCAGCGGGACTTCTTCGCGGTAGACCGTATGGTGGTGTCGCCCTTCTGTGGCGAAAACGTCTTTTCCGTGATGTGGTTGTCGTTCAGTGCGGTAACCCACGCATTTGTGCAGTGAAAATTGTGGTTAAGGATAAATCCTTCTTAGTGTTAAGTATTTACATGCCCACGGATACTGAGTAAAATTTTACGGATTTTACGGACATTTTGAGCTCAATGAGTGCCATAATTGATAACTGTGATATAAACTATGTTAGGAGGTGTTTACATGTTAGGAGATTTTAATGCGCACCCGTCTGAGCAATTTTATGACTAATTTGCCGGCTGTTGTGCCGAGTAATCATGGACGTGTGTTCATACAGAAAATTTAGGTTTAAGTTGAAACACATATACATTCTTGAGTGAGGCTCATGGGTCAAAGAGGTGGCTGGATCACTGCGTAGTGACCGAAGCGGCTGTGGCCTCCGTCAGGAATGTGTATGTAGTGTATGATGTGCTTTGGTCAAACCACTTGCCACTGGTAGTAGAATGTGACTTGAATGTTATGCTAACAAAGAAATGTGTTAATGCTGTAAATGTGAACAAGGTTGTGTGGGGAGAGAGAAGTCGAAATCAGATAGAAGCTTATCAGCGTGAATGTTATGAAAGATTAAAACTAATTGACTTCCCACACGAACTTGATGAACGCTGTGACAGTATGTGTAACAACCCTAGTCACAAGATTGTTAAAGAAAAACTGTATGCAGACATCATACATGCTTTAAGTGAGGCAGCTGTAATAGGTTGGGGAGGCGGCAATAGGTGCTCTAAGCGGGTAATAGTTGGCTGGAACAAACATGTTGCTGAGGCTCTTATGGAGGCTAGGCAGAAATTTATATTGTGGACGTGGTATGGCAAACCTTCTACTGGGTTACATTATGATGAAATGCATGAGACTAGAAAAGTCTTTAAGTCAAGGTTAAAGTGGTGCCAGGATCATGAAGACCAAGTAAAAATGGACATTCTAGCCTCACACCACGCTAAAAATGATTTTCGTAGTTTCTGGAAACACACGAATAAATTGAAAATCAGGCCGGGAATTCCTGTGAGCGTCGGTGCCATGAGTGAAGCCTGAGGTATCGCAAATCTTTTTAGAAAAGCTTTTTATGTAAAATCTCCTCTAGGCTCACGGTCGGTGCTCGATGTTGTGCCCGGCATGGAAATTTTTGTAAAATTTAAGTCCCCGGAGATAGCTCGGATTATTAGAAGTATGTCAAAAGGTAAGCCCTCGGTCATGACGGGCTCAGCATGGAGCACCTACGGTGTAGTATTTCGATGACATGGTATGCTAGCCCTCACTTACCTAGGGTGCTTGCCATGTTGTAAAGCTTTTGTGTGAGTCATAGTTACTTGCCCGGTGAGATGATGCGAACAGTGGTAGTGCCAATTGCTAAAAACATAACTGGTGACCTCGCCGACAGCGGTAACTATAGGCCCATTTCACGAGCTAACATAATTTCAAAGGTATTTGACAGTATGCTTAATACACAATTAAGTAGTTGTACACGTAGTAGGTGTGTCGGTGGGTGGTGTGTGGGTGTGTGTAGGTGTGTCGTAGTAGGTGTATTCACGATAACCAGTTCAGATTCAGAGCCGGGTTATCAACAGAGAGTGCGGTGTTGTGTCTTAAGCATGTTGTGACGTACTATGCGGAACGCCTATTTATGCTTGTTTCCTGGACTTGTCAAAGGCATTTGATCTGGTTTCCTATGATGTGTTGTGGAGTAAATTAGAGCGGGATATTTACCCACAGAAGTTGTTAACATTTTAAAGTTTTGGTATGCAAACCAGATTAACGTACGTTGAGCTAGGGCGTTTTCTCGTCCTTACGGGCTGGAGTGCGGGGTGAGGCAGGGTGGATTGTGCTCACCAACGCTTTTCAGCCTTTATGGAAATGAGTTGATTGGTGAGTTCAGCAGTACCAGGCTCGGATGTTATATAGACGGTACCTGCGTAAATAATATCAATTATGCAGACGACGTGGTACTGCTGAGCGCGTCAGCCTGCGACCTGAGGAAATTGGTTGCTCAATGTGAGGCTTATGCCAAAGCTCATGGGCTGGCATACAACATTAAGAAGATGGAGGTCTTTGAAGCTGGGCGTAAAAGTCTTGATGCAGTACTGCCTGTATTTCTTTATGGTACACCTTTGCAGAGAGTCTACAGGTTTAAGTATTGTGGTCATATATTGACTCCAGACCTCAAAGACGATGATGACATTGAACGAGAGTGGAGGGAGTTGTCGGTTGTAGCGAACATGCTAGCTCGCAGGTTTACACGTTGCTCACTTCCTGTTAAAATTACACTCTTTCGTGCCTGTGGGCGAAATGTTCGCAAAGATCATACAGCTCTCTCCGCATTCATTAACAATGCATTTAGGATACTGATGGGGATGCCCCGTTTCTGTAATGCGTCAAGGATGTTCACAGATGCGCATGTAGATTGCTTTTACGCCACAATGCGTAAAAGGTGCGCTTCCCTATTGCGCAGGGTGTGGGGCAGCTCCAATAGTGTCTTAGGCATCGTTGCGAGTCGCCTGGACTGTGTATACGTGGGTCACTGTTGTGCCATCTCTCATGGGATGTCGCAACGGTGACCAACCATTGTTTCTTGTATTGTTTTCCTTGTTTTGTGTATAGTCTGTGTTTACTAACATAGCCGTTAGTTTTACTAACAATTTTGTTTTGAGTCTTGGTTATTCGAATAAATATTCTATTCTATTCTATAGCCAACTTCTGTAGGGAGGTGTGCTGGCTGGAATAACAACCGAACGCCTCCATGGCTCACGCATAATGGTCCACTTGAAGGACTAAGTGCGAAAACCAAACTCATTACATAGAACATAGAACATCAATTATATATTGAAGTATTAGTATTTTAAAAATAAACATTTGAAAATATAAAAAAAAATTGTAGCCCACTGGTTTCATGGGTGCAAGCTTGGACGGGCTACAGGCTGGTCAGGGTTTATGAGGGAGGACCTAACAATGCGAGCAGTTTATAGAAGTACCGCTTTCTGAATAAATTCCTTGATCCAGCTGCACCACGAGAACCTCCTCAAGTGTTGCTCGAGACTCTTGGCTATTAAGCCATTGGCTGTTACGACTATCGGTGCAATCATCTGTGAGTCCACATCCCACATGTCAACAATAACGCGAGCGAAGTCAAGATACTTGATTTGCTTATCTTTCTCGGCTTTCACAAGGTTTCCGTCATGCGGGACCGTTATGTTAACAATCATTGCGCACCGCTCTATTTGGTCCACTACTACTATATCATGCTTTTTAGCTACAATAACCCTGTCAGTGATCACGGATCAATCCAATGTGATATTAACATTTTTTGAACAGTGTTGAGCATGCATACTACTTCCGATTCCACAAGGTGGTATTTTTAAGCTAGTTCCTGATGGATAATACCGGCTACAAGGTTGTGTCTATGTAGGTACTCTTCGTTAGCTAGACGAGAACAGCCGAAGATAATGTGTCTGATTGATTTCCCCGGACGGTGGCATGCCCGAGAGATATCAGCTGTAGCGACTTTCAATAATTTACGGGTAATTGTGCTTCATCATAACTGCGTTCACAACGGCACAGACAAAACCTTCGGTTTCCCCGAAGAGTACACCGAATGAAAAGCAGCCGGGGTACGGACGCTAATAGATCTACATCGGGTCCATGTAGGGCCTGGAAAAAGCGGCCGTGAAACTCCTTACTCTGCTTTACCTCTGGTTTTGGAATGGGCAACTAAATTCACTTCATTACTCAAACTAACTGAATCCTTGATAAATAAAAATTCCAAAGTGCCTGTGGTGTCCTGGTTTAGGTTGTGTGTGTGTTTGTTTATGTAAGTGACTATTTTCAATGTTACTTCATATTCGCATTTATTTCAGTAAAATCATTCACAGGCATTGGCCTGTCAATTATTTTACTGAAAATAAATGCTTTGAGTTTGAGTTAAGTTTTGTGTGTCATTGTAAACCAACTACCTATCTACCATCAACGAATAATTACACTGCAGGCTGGCCAAAGACAACTCGGAGTTTTCTACCGTGTTATACTTATCCTGTTGGAGATCCCAAATAAATAAATGAATACCTATTATACGGACAAATACTTCAGAATGGTTCCAGCTAAAAGAAAGGTCTGTCCGATTTATGCCTTAACTACATGACTGAGTGTGACTCCGGCTATACGAAAACCGATCGATATCGATGTCTTGTTTTACGGTTTTACGTTGGCGTTTTTGTCGTACCTAGTTGAGCTTTAAAATGTAATGTACAGCTTTAATATTTAATTTTTTTATTTTATTTCCTAACCATATTTAAATAACACGCAACGACGACTTCGCTACGATTTTATTGTAATTATTAATTTTACTCGTTTACGTAAAATATTAGCATTTTAACAAACTAGGTATGTACGTGTATGTGTTACTCAGTTTTGGTTTTATGGACATGTGGGCGTTCGAGGAAATAACGCGAGGTAAATATGAACAGTTAGTTATACCCACAGCTATATGCTGCATCTGAGGTTAATTTAACGTTTAATTTCACATATTTGGGAATTTTGGACAAGCTAACAAACGAGTAGGTATGTGCTAGAGTTTTCAGGTTTAATAAAAAAATCTGTAGAGAAACTGTTTTCAAATTGTTATACTGATTTCTACGAGTATCTTAATCCTTGACGGACAAAACCGCTTGAATGCAAGCTTTTACCAAAAAAGTTGTTGTTGAGACCATAAATACTCTCACAATACAACAAACTATCTATTTTAGTCGTAGGTATATTAAACTCGTTTCTATTCGACTCATTCAATATCAAATGCAATGTAGCGTGCACTGTCGTCCGAGTAATCCCGGATAATCCCATCTCTAGGCAGAGCCAAACGAAAGTCAATACACGACACGACCAACCTAGCTGCGATAGACACATGGTTGAATGTCCCCTGGCTAGTTTCGTTAGTGAGCTAGTGAGGATCGTTGTCATAACAGCTTATAGGCGTTTGGCAGACGGACCGGTAGGATTAGACGCGTTGTGTAAATGTTCACGTATTTTTATGTGAATTCGTTTGATGTTGAGCACAATGTAGTTTGACGGCTAGAGCGGGATTAACTTTGATGGAGGTTGGTATTAAAACGTTCGATGTGAGCACGTCGTAGGTGAGGGGTTCAGATAGGGTTACCCTTATCAGAAAGAAAGCATTCACAACGAGAGCATCGGCTATAATCCGCGATGGTGTTAGGGGATTTTGTATTTATGTATATTTAGCACAATCCATCCACTTATCACAGTAAACGTCCATTATGGGCATCGTAACATAGTTAATAGGTAATAATTCCTTGAACGTTCCGTTCGTTCCGTTCCGTTCCGTTCCGTTCCGTTCCGTTCCGTTCTCGTACGTTCCGTTCCTTTCAATGCAAATAAATAATTATTCTATTCTATTCTATTCTAACGTTTGCTTTCGAAATGTGGTGAAGTAAAGAAGAACCACACTGCCAAATACGCAAATGTAATACATATAAAACGAATGGAACGGCCAAGGCCTTAGTGCTAGTGCAGCTAATCTTCCTACCAAGGGCTTTCACTAAGCGAATACCCAAACATGAGACAATTCTCACAACCACCGCAACAAACAGTACGAACAAATCTAGACCACGTGTGTCCGGTATCTCGTGGCGAAGGCGTGCAAAGTACCTACGTGGAATGAGTCCTGATGCTCGGCGAATTAGCCGCAACTGAGTTGTTGTTCCGTCCCCTTCGATTTTATAATAATGGCCTTTTGCTCGGTTTGTGTCAAGTGAGGCTATGATGAATACAGAGAAAGGTGAGCCTGTTTTTGTCGAAATTTCATTTGCAACATGAATTAAATGGTTATTACCTAGTTACTTCAATTTAATAACACCCGTTTCATTATTCAAGCTTGAAGCCTACCTTTTTAATATGTGCACGGTATAACACAATAGGAATAAGTTATATGTATCTATAGGTGTCGTTTGCTCACAACACAACGTCGGTTGATTTTGTTCATTTAAGCAACGGTGTGTGCAGGAACGTGACCGGCATCATTTTATTTTTCAAATTAAATCAAAAGAAAACATTTTTTTTCGACTCATACTTAAAATAACAACAATACCTACCAGCGGTCGTTAACTAAATAAATACATCAAATACAAATATTTTATTATTACTTTATCGTGGTTAGATATCGATACCCATGACATCTGCAGAGTTTTGCTAGATAATTTAATTTGACCCTGTTTAATGATAAATATGGTCGCGTCGCGACACTCGTAGAACAATTTCTATGAAAACTTAATGGAAATTGTTCTACAAGTGTCGCGTCGCGCTGTCGCGTCGCGGCTGTTTGAAGAAGCCTTTACATTTACACTTTGCACCATACATTCAAGTAGGTAGATACACAAAAAATCTTACAATTGGGGGGAGGGGATTTAGGGAGGGAGTAGGGTCCAAGCTACCGGTGATTATAGGGCTGCAGAGACCGGAACAGGATAAATCTGTACTTAATATATTATTATAAATGGGTAAAGTTTGTAAGTTTGTGAGTTTGTTTGTAGGAAGTAATCTCTGGAACTACCAGTTCGATTTGAACATTTCTTTTAGCATTTGATAGTCCAATTCTTGAGGAAGGTTGAAGGTTATTTAACATCACGCTGCGACCATTAAATGCCAAGCAAAATGAAAAAAAAGTCGGAAAGAACGCTAAGTGAACGAAGTAATACCGCGGGCGGGCGATGTGATATAACGCAACTGGTCGGGGGATGAAATTTCACGCGAACAAAGTCGCGGGCACAATCTAGTTAGAAATATACAAGCATCAAGAAACCGTTCGCGTTCCTTACTGAGACACCTTAAACAATCATAGCCGGGAAATCATCGAAGTTCTTAGACTGGCACCAGAATGGTGTCCACATCTCGAGACAATTACCTTTTTTTTTTCAAAAATGTGCAATTTGCAGCTACTATTTTAGTATACGGACAGTCATCATCATCATCATTTCAGGCGAAAGACGTCCACTGCTGGACATAGGCCTCCCCCAAGTTCCTCTACTTCGACCGGTTCTGTACTTCCCGCATCCAGCGGATTCCTGCGGCCTTCACAAGGTCATCGGTCCCATGCCCACTGCCACTTAAGTTTGGTAATTCTGGGGGCTATGTCGGTTGCCTTGGTTCTCCTGCGGATCTCTTCGTTCCTGATTCTAACACGTAGGGAAACTCCGCGCATAGCCCTCTCCATTGCCCTTTGGGTAACTTGTAGCCTTCTGATAAGACCCATTGTGAGCGACCACGTTTCAGTGCCATATATCACCACTGGCAACACGCACTGGTCAAAAACTTTCATCTTGAGACATTGCGGGATTTGGGACGGACAGTATTCTTTTCATTTTACTGACTTGTTCGTGTAAACATTCTAAAAAGAATTTTTTTTCTGGCTCAGAATTTCTTACCGCCAACCTCAATTAGTACAACCGCGCACAAAAATCGTCTCCTCAACATTATTTAACGTTTTGTTTGCCATTGTTTAATGAGTGTACGTATAGTTTCACCGCGTAATTACATACTAGGCACACATAAAAGTGGAGCGATGACACACATTCGTCACGGACGTAATTACAGCCCGCCGCGATTGTACTTTGTGTGTTGTCCGAACACGGTTTCGAAGTTAAATTCTCGTTACATTTCAGAAAAAGGTAAAAATTAAAAACAGAAAAGAAAACTGATAGTAATTAACATTTTTTTTCTAAAAGTTTAATTTGGAAATACCATTTGCCGTCGTGTGATATTGATTGTGTTCGTACTAAGTCTGACATTGAGGCGTCCATCAGATACCATTCCCCGCAGCGCTCACAAATCTTTGCGCTTCGCAAACAGCGGTTATCACCCGCTCAGCGCTTATCTGCCCTCATTACAGCCGACGATAAAAGAAAAATATTTGCTCCCGACGGCCGGACCGCTGAAATATTAATATTCCTACAGCGAAAACAAAAAAAAACACCGTCTGAACGGTGGCGGGCGGAAACTTCTCATTTTTTACTTAGTTTACATTTAATTTTGATTCTGTGTTGTAAGAAATAATTAAAATTCGTGTCAAGCTAGCTTGCTGAAGACCTGTGCCAGGTTGCATATTTATAGGCAAAGAATGGTATTTACTGAATTTGAAATACAGGATGTAAACACACCCATTATTATTATCTACGCATTCTGTAGATCAAACTTGTTTTCGTACAAAAAATAAACAAAAAGCGTTCGTAATTAACTGAACAAAGATAAAAATACCGAAATCTCTTGTTGCGTGTTGTGGCAATTAACGAGATTGTCCTAAACGAAATGAGATGGACCCTGATGTCTTTTATCTTTTAAAAATCGTTATAATTTTCCATTCCTTCGCTATACATTTTATTATCTCCGACACAGAACAACAAAAGATTTTTTTTTTGTAAACTATTGTTCACATTCTACTGCAGCGTATCGTGTTGTCTATCTTTGCTCATAACGTTCCATATAAACATACAACTGGCGATAACACTACATAAAAGTTATTGTGATCAATATTGAAGTGCAGCCCGTCCAAAAAGTCACTCTGATATTAACCACTGTACGAAGAGCTGTGTGTTGTTTGGCTTTGTACCGACGTGCACTGCGCGGGCACAGCTCTACGCTGACCGGGCGCCGTCACGATCGCTCTTCGTCAAGAAGCGACGTGACGCGCGAATAGCCCGGCGTCACTCCCCATGTATTGATGACATTGTATCTTGTATCGCCGGTGACACAACACTGGAATATTGAAATAATAATCCAATAAAAATATGATTTATCGTCGGGGAGCAGTCAAGTGCGCCAAATTATTTACATTGAAGTAAATGGTGCCACTCATTGCGCATGATAGATTAGCCATTCGTCAAGTGACTAAAATGTCACAGATTTATTAAATATTTGAGATATTCTGAACAGATGTTTAGTGGAATATGTTATATTGGTATCCACTTTGAGTATTTAGTTTTCTTGTTTTGGGTAAATTATGTGTTATAAATATTAAGATGTTATAATCATTTTGTTTGGAAAAAAAGAATATCTCTAGCGCCCATACATCAAACACTGTCTGAGAAAATATTCTTTTATCGGAAAACGGTTGTCCAAATAAAATAGTGAGATTATGTCCAGCGTCCAAACAAGCTTTTGAATCTAGTCTGTACGAGATACATGAACTGCCAAATAAAACTAGTGTTTGTTCTATTACGTGGCAGGAAATAATATAATAATATTTATAAAGAATCTTCTCATATTGCTGGCGTCCTAGTTCGAAAATCCCAACTCAGCAAATGTAACGAACAATTTTAGTAATAAAACCCAGAAATGGCACGGGACTGAGATTTTTCCGATAACTGATGATAATAGCGGCCTTTATTATATTACGACCGCAATAATTACCTTCATTTATGATACGTGATCTATCCTTTCTGGGAATCGTAGTGATATTCACACAAAAGGCAGCAAAATTGATGTTGAAGTGCCGCTTTACGGCGCAATCCCATGGTCCACCAAATACGAAGCGTCCCGGATTCAGAACTGGTAAAAAGCGGTAATAACTGGTATATTCCGGTCAGAGCCGGTTTTTATTTGAGTAAGCTCTGTTAATGTGGCCTCGCCGCCAGATTGGTCCAATACAAACTTTCCGTTTTGACTCATTGCAGCTTCGCCTCACTCGCCTCCCTCTCACATTTATATTTTTGGAACCGCAGCTTTTGATTACTCAGTCTTCGCGTGTATGCGAAGATTACACAACCGTTGATGTTTACCGACTTAGTTGAAGCCAGTAAAGCAGTAGATAAACTGCGGCCAATTGTTGGAGTATTTCCTCCAAGTCGTCACATTGTAACAAACTGATAGAAATGCTGAAGTCGTCGCTCGCTTCAAACGGACCAGTTGCAGTCTTTGGAAACGAGAAACTGTTTGAAAAGCAAGAGTTATGTTACTGAAGTCGGCGAGTTACTTCTTAATCTCATTAAGTTGTGACAGTTTAATAATTCAGCGATCCGACGGCACGGAACAAAGGCCATACTTTTCAATTAAGCATTAATCAGCGCACAGCTACATAATCAATCCCATAAACTGCATAACACAATGAATAAATTTATAATATAATATTATAACAGAAGCCAGGAGCCCTCGTAATTATATGTGGGTGGCAACACATAATTGCTTCTAACGTTGTGTTGACGCTCGTTGGGCTGTTCGTGGTCAAGGGCTATGTGGCGGGTAGAAGGACCAACTTTATTAAGTCAAAATCAAATAAAAGAATGAAAAATTCGTTTAAATTTTACACTCACATCGTTAATTAAATTATGAAGTTGGTTTCAAACAGAGTGCTAATTAGCGTTATGTCAATATTGGAGTGAAAATACTGAGAGTAAACTGTGGAGAGTAAATACAGAGTTACTGGTAGTGGTCGTAGGTTGCGCTCACAGTTGTGTAGCTGAGTGGTGGCTACAGCGTGGAGTGGAGGATACAGTTGTTGGTAGTGGTCGTAGGTTGCACTCACAGTTGTGTAGCTGAGTGGTGGCTGCAGTGCGGAGTGGAAGATACAGTTATTGGGAGTGGTCGTAGGTTGCGCTCACAGTTTTGTAGCTGAGTGGTGGCTGCAGCGTGGAGTGGAGGACACAGTTGTTGGTAGTGGTCGTAGGTTGCACTCACAGTTGTGTAGCTGAGTGGTGGCTGCAGTGCGGAGTGGAAGATACAGTTATTGGGAGTGGTCGTAGGTTGCGCTCACAGTTTTGTAGCCGAGTAGTGGCTGCAGCGTGAAGTAGAGGATACAGTTGTTGGTAGTGGTCGTAGGTTGCACTCACAGTTGTGTAGCTGAGTGGTGGCTGCAGTGCGGAGTGGAAGATACAGTTATTGGTAGTGGTCGTAGGTTGCACTCACAGTTGTGTAGCTGAGTGGTGGCTGCAGTGCGGAGTGGAAGATACAGTTATTGGGAGTGGTCGTAGGTTGCGCTCACAGTTTTGTAGCTGAGTGGTGGCTGCAGCGTGGAGTGGAGGATACAGTTGTTGGTAGTGGTCGTAGGTTGCGCTCACAGTTGTGTAGCTGAGTGGTGGCTGCAATGCGGAGTGGAGGATACAGTTATTGGGAGTGGTCGTAGGTTGCGCTCACAGTTTTGTAGCCGAGTAGTGGCTGCAGCGTGAAGTAGAGGATACAGTTGTTGGTAGTGGTCGTAGGTTGCACTCACAGTTGTGTAGCTGAGTGGTGGCTGCAGTGCGGAGTGGAAGATACAGTTATTGGGAGTGGTCGTAGGTTGCGCTCACAGTTTTGTAGCCGAGTAGTGGCTGCAGCGTGAAGTAGAGGATACAGTTGTTGGTAGTGGTCGTAGGTTGCACTCACAGTTGTGTAGCTGAGTGGTGGCTGCAGTTTGGAGTGGAGGATACAATTATTGGTAGTGGTGGTTGGTTGCGTTCACAGTTTTGTAGCTGAGTGGTGGCTCCAGTGCGAAGTCGTCGGTACAGTTGTTGCTAGTGGTGGTAGGTTGCGCTCGTAGTTGTGTAGCTGAGTGGTGGCTGCAGTGCGGAGTGAATGATACAGTTATTGGTAGTGGTTGTAGGTTGCGCTCACAGTTTTGTAGCTGAGTGGTGGCTGCAGCGTGGAGTGGAGGATACAGTTGTTGGTAGTGGTCGTAGGTTGCACTCACAGTTGTGTAGCTGAGTGGTGGCTGCAGTTTGGAGTGGAGGATACAATTATTGGTAGTGGTGGTTGGTTGCGTTCACAGTTTTGTAGCTGAGTGGTGGCTCCAGTGCGAAGTCGTCGGTACAGTTGTTGCTAGTGGTGGTAGGTTGCGCTCGTAGTTGTGTAGCTGAGTGGTGGCTGCAGTGCGGAGTGAATGATACAGTTATTGGTAGTGGTTGTAGGTTACGAGTTTGTCAAGAAGCAAGTTCTCATAGTACATGTAAAGGAAAATCGTTGACTTTGTAGTTCTATTACATACTATTGATTTCTCGATTACAAACTTTTTGCAGTTCGAGAATTGACCATGACATTGGAGAACATTATTTTTTCAACTACAGTGTTACGTTTGTTTTGGAATAAATTCTCAGTCTCAACTACGAAAACCCATCATTGCTTGTGGTCCGAAATACACTAGGCTGGTTTTTTTTCATTTGTAAAGGTTACTTAGTACCTACTAAGTAACCTTTACAAATAGATAGATAGATAGATAAATCGTTTATTTGGTGCTTATAAAAAGACATAACACAACAAACAAAGTACGACGAGATTAAAACTAATTACATGAAAATAGGATGACATAAGTGTATTGATGACACTTTAGGCTATGACACAATTTAACATTCAAATTAAATAACGTGCGGTGGGGTGCAAAAGTGAGGTGTGCGTCTCAAAGTTGCACCAAATGGGAGTCCAGATCAGCATGTGTCAGGCAAATGTACCTGACGCTGATATTCTGCTGGATCCCTGCAGTGACCTACGGACGTCGAGCAGATGAGGTTACTACGCGAGTAATTATTATTGGTATTGTGAAAAGTGGAATGTGCGGAGTAAAATTATGTAAGTATCTAAGTACCCGCAATGTTTAAGTTATGTATTCTACAGTAAAGTTTAGTATTTGGAAGCATTCTTGTTGATGATGTATACTATTGTAGTCTTTGATGATGATTGTGTATTGGATTACTTGATGGGTTAAATATATAAATGTATAATGTATAAGAAAAATAATAATCGTAATATTACTATATTTGCGTACCTTCGTGTGAGTAAAATAATGCTTGCAATAAATAAAAATAGGCATGTGTTAACAACTATCCAACAATAAACTCATAAATTATTCAATAATTATTGCATTTGTTTACAGATTTGTGACGATAAGTTGCGCGAAGAAAACGGAACAAATCGAGAAGAACACGACAGCCAGTTATATTATGGACGTATTCGAAATCGCCATACCCAGTTTTTTCTGCAAGGCGATAAGAAACTGTCGCAGTCGAATTCTGAAGGTGCCAATAGATTTAAGATTCCTTATCGGCGGGGGAATATTGTTCCAGCATTTGGATGCGGCATATCTAAAACTTCCCCTGAAGGCAGCTGTCTTGTGCGATTGAGTGTTGAGTTGTTGGGAGCACTGTCTACAACAACTCAACGAGCGATCCAGCTCAGTTTATTGTACAGGTAGGATGGCTGCTTGTACTTTACAACTCCAAATAGTAGGCATGCTAAGTGCAACTTACGACGTGACTTCATCTTGAGGATTGAGTGCTTATTTAAAAATGGTGTAACATGACTTCTTGGTGGGATTGAGAAGCAGAACCGAGCGCAGGCATTTTGTACCCTCTGGATCGATCGATCAGTTCTTGCCAGTAGCCGAGGACCAATAATTGCGTCCGCATAGTTTAGATTGGATAGCACGAGTGACTCAACCAGCTGGATCCGCAGCTCCTCTGATAGATAAGGCCTTATTTTATAAAGGACCTTAAGCCGGTAAAAACAAGTGCGCCAGTGCGCACTTGTTTTTACCGGCTTAAGGCTGGCAGAGTCAGTACTCTGCCACATGCGCTGCATATCTCAACCCAACGTCCATGTTCAGACCCAGATTACGTGCCTCACTGAATCGACAGACCGACTCACCCAGCAGGGTAACGTTGAGTGTTGCCGGGACCGCACTGATTTGGTTCTTCTTTGGCTCTTTTAGTGGGGTTAAGTACCAAACCATTATCTTCAGCCCAACATGCTATCCTGTCAAGATCATCGTTAAGATCCTTCAGCGCGATGTCATATTCACTTGGCTTAAAGGAGATATAAACTTGTACGTCATCAGCGTAAATGTGGTACCTACATCGCTTCAAGGTATTTATGATATCCGCACAATACAAAATGAAGATGATGGGGCCAAGTATTGAACCTTGCGGGACCCCCCTGTAAATAGAAGTGAGTGACGAAACAAGAGATGAGCCATTGCTTAGTCGTAGTTCCACACGCTGCTGACGATTGGTAAGATAGCTTTGGAACCACTTTATAGTATTTTGGTCAAATCCATAAAAGTTAAGCTTTGACAGAAACAAATCTATATTTATGCAGTCAAAAGCTCGTGAAAAATCGAGTAGGACAAGAAGTGTGCAAAAACCCTTATCCTGTGCTAAGAGAATGTTATCTGTCACGTCCAAAAGAGCCGTAGAAGTACCACGCTGTTTGCGAAAACCCGACTGAAGCTCAGGCAGAATGTGTTTATGTTCTAGGTATTTTGACAGTTGCTGGCATATCGCCTTTTCAGCAATTTTAGAAAGGCAAGGCAGAATACTAATAGGCCTAAGGTCTTTTAACTCAGTCGGATTTGTGTTTTTAGGCAATGGCCTAACAATGGCAATTTTCCAGATGTCAGGGAATGTTGCTGAGACAATTGAGCTGTTCACAATGTCAGTTATGGCTTTTAGTGTATATGGGAGTGTCAGCAAAAGCATATTCAGAGTCACCTTGTCTTCCTTGCCTTCAGCGTCAGATTTTAGCTGGCGAAAATATTTTAGAATTTGATCAGAAGTTACTGCTTGTAATGCAAATGTGAAGCTATCATCACCATAACGATGAGACTCAAAGAAAGTACGTTGCGATATATTGCAGACAGGGTTACCAGGAACATTCAGAAAGTGATTATTGATCTCGTTTGGATCTCTGAAGTGAGAAGGAAGGTCATCAATTTGTTTCGTGTTTGGTAATACAATGTTTTTTTAATTTTTCCACAATGCTTTAGGCTCTTTGATTTGGTTATTTATTTTAAATTTAAAATATGCAACTTTTTCTCTGAATGTGGAGATTAGCACCAGAGATTTAAGCTGCTTGTAGTATGTCTTTTTGGAATCTAATTTCGTTTTACGGTAATCGGTCAGAGCGCCATTCCGCAGGTGCATCATCAATTTAATTGTATCTGTTATCCAGGGATATGACGGTTCCTTAATTAAACATTTCTTGACCGGAGCGAGCGCATCATAAATTTTTTAAATATTTTTTTTCAATTCCTCAACCATGACATTGACATCATAGAAGCTGCAAATGTTGTCCCAGTCTCATCATCATCTGCCTAGCCTTTTCCCAACTATGTTGGGGTCGGCTTCCAGTCTAACCGGATGCAGCTGAATACCAGTATTTTACATGGAGCGACTGCCTATCTGACCTCCACAACCCAGTAACTGGGTAATACGATACCCCTTGGTAAGACTGGTTGTCAGACTTTCGGGCTTCTGACGACCCGTAACGACTGTCAAAGATCCACAAATGACAGCCGGGACCAACGACTTAACGTGCTTTCCGAAGCACGGAGGGGTCTTGTCTTGGTATGTAAAGATGGTCACCCATCTACGGACCAACCGCGGCAAGCGTAGCTTAACCTGATCGATCGACCCGTGCAGCTATTGTTACTTAGCCACAAGCCCCTCCCATGTTGTCCCAGTCTATGTGCGATAAATCACTATCTACTATTTCTGTATTTATTGCCTTAATGGGTCTGTAGATAACTGTGTGGGGCGTATATTTGCTGCGCCTGATATTAAATTCGCATACAACCAGTGAGTGACCATTTATTGAGCCATGGGGCTCAACAGATATTCCCTTGTGGTTGAGGTGCGTACAGACAAGGTCGATTAATGTTTCGCTATGGTCTGTGAAATGGGTGGGCGAACTTACTGGTTGTTTTAGGCTCAAACTATTCAAAAACTCACAAACTTTCTTAGTTTGCGCGTTAGCACTCAGTAAGTTAACATTAAAATCGCCGAGCAGTATGTAGTAATCACATTTTACTAAGGATTTGAAATGAAAATCGAGATCGTTTTGCAAACTCTCACCTGAGATGCAAAACGAAATTATAAACCAAAATTGTACTATTGTGAATAAAGATGCCAGAACCATGACATGTTATCTGTCGTAGGCATATTTAAGTTAAATCTATTAACGAAAAATAATAAAAAAACATTTAAGCTTATTTCATTGTGTTGACAAACGTAGCAGTAAGTGTTACCCGTGACTTTAATTCAATCGCGCGGATTTTATCGTAAGAAAAAAGTTTGTGCTCATAATAATAAATTGAAATCAATTTCCTTGAGATAGACCGGAATACGGAAAACGAATCAAATCTTATAAAAATAGGAAAGAAAACATGATTTTAAACTGTCGCACAGCCTCAGAATATGTAAGCGAAGCTCATACAATATGCAGTAAATAACGTAACCGCTCATTGTGCGTAGGTTGCTACGCTGTCAGGCGCAGCTACGGTGCTACGTGTCCGCTACGCGCTACGTGCTACGAGACGCGACGTCTAATAGACATCCCCTAAGGTTTGGTTTGTATTTGATATGGGCACGTCTGAACACAGCTGTGTCTTTAGGATTATTTCCAACCAAATTGCAAACACAGAATGACCCCTAAAAAATATTGAGTTTTAACCATATTTGTACCTGCCTGGAATAATGTACGAGACTTCTTATAAAGTTCCTTTGTTATATTTGTGTTTTTTATAAGTTTACTGCAAACTCCAAATGTATAGTTACATTGATTATTTTCTCCTTCTTGGAGTGTTGATGACAATCTGAATACAGTCAGCCCAGAAGTTGGCTACGAACACGCAACCTTTCTTTGTTTTGGATCGGAAATCATCAAATGACTTTTCCCGCTCTGGCTGGAGCGGGGGCGCGTGTCAGACTTTTACTAACTAAAACCCACCCGTGTTCTCTTAGTTGCCTGTGCCAGGGCCACGGTAAGTCTTTCGAACAAACCCGCGACCCCGGCAGGCATCAACCCTACCGGACCCCTTCCATTGTTGCTGACATCTTCTTGAGTCGCGCGTGGAACACAACGCGCTGTCGGTCCGGGCCTGGTATTTCCGGACGGCGAGCTACCCATTGCTCGCCGTCCACAAGCCCGCGCCCATGGTGGCCAGGAGTCCGCTATGGTCTCCCAGCCACCGTGGGCGTCTCCTGCGAGAGCTAAGGGCACGAGGGCGTAATCTTTTTCTCTCCTTCATGCTCTCCTCCTTCGCAAGCATTACAGCTTCGCAAAAGGAGGTAGCGGCTTCCTATGCACTCTCGCTCTGTACCATGGCCAGGACCAGAGCCGGACGCGAGAAATCACCGCCACCAATCGCCTCTTCGAGAACACGGCGATGCTCCGCTTAAGCAGGGCAGACCTCCACCGTATGCTCCACCGAGTCCTCCAGGCGATCTACACGATGTTGACACCCAGGCGTTTCCTCCCGCCTTATTTGGAACAGGAATCTCCCGGAGCAGCCGTGTCCGGTGAGGACTTGCGTAAGGTGAAAGGTGAGGACATCGTGGTGCCACTCCAGCCACTCCTCAATGAGGAGAATTACCGCCGCAATTGTGGCGTATCTAGCACTGGGTTGCAACAGTCGCACCCTCCATGTTGCCATGAGATCCTGCCGGAGCTGTATCCCCTGTGCCCTGATTTCTCGCGGCAGCGGAGTTTCGCTCCGGCGTTTTGCTTCCTCGAGCCACTCCCACATATGTGCGAGGACTTTTGCCTTCAAATCCCATTGCGGCAGCTTGGAATCTTCAGTAGCGTCAATCCGTTCCTGTACCGTGCAGGCAACAAGACACGCTGGACACGATATTAAGTGCCCGATTGTTTGTTAGATAGCACCACATTTACACTCCAGGGTGGAGTAACCTGTGAAATTCCACCTAAGCAGGTTTTCTTAGTTTCGGCCTATCAGAGTCCGACGCCTATTTAAAGATTTTTAGGTAAGGTGGGGCAAGGCAACTATGTCCCGGTGTCACATTTACAGCATCTGGAAAGGATGGGTTGGGTAATGATAATTGATTTTATTTCTATAAGTTACGTGTCCTGTAAGTTCCCTTTTAACTACTTTCAGAAGAAAGCCTGAAACAAACTTAGAGGTCAGCCTCTCTTACAGTCCAGACATTATCATGATCAGATAATGTGAAGAGCATGTAGATTTACTGTCTGAAATGGCGTTTTGAGGAAAGAATCACACAGATTTAGTGGACCTGTTTAGTCAGTGCACGCAGTTGTCAGTAATTATGCAGCTCAATTCGGAATTTAAGGACCTCAACGATTTGAAGCACAATATCAAAGGTAGGGAAGCTCTATCTCGCCACAGCTTAAGCCTTTCCTCTCCGGGTCTGCACTTGGATTATCATAGCCTTGTAATGTATTAAAAGTATTATCATTTTAAAGTAAGGTCAAAGAAAGCGACGGTATTTTATTTAAAGTATATCTTCTTTCACTAAAGTGTAAACTTTGGCTCACCTGCTTTGAAGCACTATCTATAACAGTGTTCACGACACTTGTAGTACAGGATAAGGACAGTATTTTAAAATGCAACAGTCGAGCATAAGCACCACCAATGCTTGCGGCTCACTCAGAAAAACATAAAATATAAACCAAACAAACGTTCCCGGAAGGGTGCGCAATATGCACATTTGCACAACGCCGTCATTAATATTAAAAAATATTGTTCATTTCACTTTAAAATAAACATAAACATTGGTATTGTGCAGTGTCGATCCACTCTATTATACACACCAGATAAATAAGAGATATAACAGTGGAAATTTTACAAAGGGCACAAGGGGCGATCTTATTTGTCGATGAAAGTGATATTTTCAGAGACAACCTTTCGACCAATGTAAAGGGAGAAACAGAAACGACACTACAGGTAGTATGCGTTGTTTAATTTAAATATAGCCGGCACCCAGCCTACTAAAACAGATGACGGCTTACGACGTAATTCTTCTTACGAAACTTTGACAACTGATTACTTCATTCTCTGTACAATTTATTAAAAATATTATTGTTTGTGAGTTCGCCACAAATATGTCGAAGGTGTTGCAAAGTGCAGTGTCATCGAACAAACAACTCACTCGTAAATAATAGTTGAAACAAAGTAAGTTCGGAGTTCTGGAGTAGCATCAGTAGCTGTTATTTGAGTTCGAAGGCGCGAATAAATCTCAGTAAATAGGGAACTTGCGCGTTTCAGCGTATTTATTTAAACGTCAAACGTGTTTGTAAGTAGTTAGGGCCCGAGTGCACTATGGCGCTGGCAGATGAACGCACTCATTGAATTGGGGTTCACTTAGGTATACACCAAGTTAAATTTAACTTATAGGATGATTTTTTTTTGGGTGGGAAATCATCAAATAACTTGCAAGCCCGTGCCTACGGTGGCCGTGAATCAGCCTGGGATTCCCGACGCCCTCTCCACACGTGACAATCGCACTCTCCACGTCGCTATGAGATCCCGCCAGAGCTCTGTCCGCTGTGCCACGATTTCCCGCGGCAGCGGAGTTACGCGCGGGCGTTTGGCCTCCTCGCGCTACTTCCAAGTGCGCGCGAGAACCTTTGCCTCCAGATACCATGGCAGCAATCCAGCAAGGAGGCCCGCCGCCTCATCGGAAATCGTGCGGTATCTACCATCCGGATGGCCATGACCCTATGGGCGGCTTGCAACCGGCGTGCTGGTTGGCGCTTCAATGTAGGCGCCCACACCGGTGCCCTGTATAGGGCCATGGCTCGCACGACCCCGCGTAGAGGCTCTGGCAGGGGGCATTTGGCCCCCCTAGATTGGGCAGGAGCCGCTTGAAGGCAGCCCCAGCCCGCTCCAGTCTGGGAGCCAAACATTGGAAATGCTCCGTCTTATAGGATGTTTAACCTATCTTTTATGTCACACTTTTTAGCATTAGAATTTGTTTAAATATCTCTTCAAATGGCCTAAACACAACAGGGCTTGTTTAGTTGAAGAGTGCTCCCTACCACCTTCAGGCGCAACCGCCTGACCCTGGACACCACCTAGTGTAATAGCACTTGTCAATACATATACCTATCCTATGAGTCCAAACACAATGGTGCTATCTTGTTGCGATGAGGAGTTCTTAAGGCTGCTTTCCGGCTCCAAAATCAGCCACTGGACACAGTCTTCGGTTATAGTACTTGTCAATTAGATCTTGTGGACACCACTGTGTTCTTAGGTATTACTTTGGACTCGAAGCTACAGTGGGGCCAACATCTAACTCAATTGTCGAAGCGGCTAAGCTCTGCAGCCTACGTGGTCTATAAAATCCGTCATTTGGCTGATGTAGAAACAGCACGATTATTTTATTATTATTTTAGTTATTTCTATAGTGTAATGTCGCACGGCATTTGGCCGTGGAGAAATGCAGCCGACATTCAGGCTATATTTGTGCTGCAGAAACGAGCCAATCTAGCAATTTATAACCTAAGTTGTAGACATTCACTGAGGGATAAATTTAAGGAAATAAATATAATGACAGTCGCATCTAAATATGTATATGAGAACCTAATTTATGTTAAAAAGAACATCAATCTATATTCTAAACACAGCGACGTTCATAGCATTTAAGCGATGTATTTTTCTAGTATTTATAATAGAAATGAAGATTTATTTGTTGTGCCCAGGACTAGGCTCCAAAAAATTTGTAATTCATTTAAATGCCAAAATATTTGTTTTTACAACAAACTCCCAAGCCATGTTAAAGAGCTAAGCTTCAATAAATTGAAATCATTTATTAAATAGAAACTCTGTCAAAAAGATTTCTATAAAGTTAAAGATTACTTGGATGACAAAAAGGCTTGGGATTAGTTAAGTTGCTCCAATGTACCCTCAAGCAACAAACTATTATATAAGCTAAGTGTATTAGAATACTATTGACATTTTATATTTAAGTATTGACCTACGTGACATTATTTTTGATGACATTTAAAGAGAAAACTAACTGTGAATGTGAGTACTATGCAGGCTAGATTGAACACATGACTGTATAACTCGTCTGGTGGTTTTGAGTATTTTGTAAATGGCCTACGAAATGTCCTGCAAATCTGGTAGCGTCTTGTGACGGGTCGTTGAGCTCCCTAAAATAGTGTTGAGCTACACGGTGACTGATACATACATGCCGTCTGTTGGGACAGGTCAGCTCAAAGCTGCAATGGCTCTTTCTTCAAAAAGCCCTTCCAGACATCGTCCTGCATTGTTAGACTTACATAAATTCAAGTTATATAATGTTTGGACTTTAAAAGAGACCATGACCCCTGAGTTTGATTCGGCTTTTCTTCTCAGGGAACAGTCAGCTAGGAAATGTGGTTTTTTAAATATTGACCAACAAAATATTGACGTGTAAAAGTGTCTTTTAAGATCTAATTACATAAATAAATATTTCATTTAATTTCAAGACAACGCCAACGAGTTTAAATTCAACGACATTATCTTATTTAGTTGGGGAGTTCATTTTGCCACCTTCGGTCTCCATCATCAGACCAGCTCCAGCTCAGTTGGTATTGTATTTTTGCGTTGTCACCCAAGTTATGTATGGTATGCTAAAATTTAGCTCAATCGGATGCCAGCAAGCGCGTGAAAAGTGGATGACAATGTGATGACTGACTGATAACATACGAACGAATCTAACTTTGTTGTACTTAAAAATGAGAAACTATTTACATCACTGCTCACTAACATCCTGTTAACTTTGTGTGGGTAATACCAAAATCGGACAGATACAGAAATTTGTTTATTACCCATGAAAATCCGAATGACAAAGATGCATGTATTAAAGATATTGACGTGTCTTTGTAAAAACTTTCCAAGTACACTTTCATGTAAAAAAAAGAAGATACATCATAGGCAAGGAGGCGTACATTTTCATCTAGAAAAGCTGTTACGAAAAAAAAAAAGGAAATCTCGTTTTTTTATTAAATCGATGTCAATGAGTCAATGATGCATCCTTAAGAAAGTGTACCTGAACCATTAAATCGCACCAGCGTGTACGCTTTCGCTAGACTCAGCTGAGATCAGCTATCATTGCATTGTTGCAGCGATGCAGCACTGAAAATTATGTTTATTTGCTATTTAACAGGAATGTGTCGTCGACTTCTATGCATTGTTATATTGCTATGGGTTAATACCTGACAAAATAAACGATAATAATATACGTCAATGTTTACGTGGAACCTTCAAGATATTCTAGAGATATTGTTAGCTTTGTTATTATAAGTTGCTATCTTATTATAAGTTGTCTATGTAGTTGTTGTTGTGAATGTGTGGGCTGTGTTGTGTGTGTTGATAGCTACATCCAATGTAAGGAACTATGAAGGTAAACAATTAACGCCAAAACGTCTGTTGTTAGGTATTTACACTTCGTTGCTGTATCCTTGAGATAGCCTCTTTAATTTCATTTTAAAATTACAACGAGAGTATACCCTACCGATGCTATTTAGTTATTATTAAGTTTGAAAATATTTAAAATCATATTCAATTTTTTAAATTTATTTTTATTTAAAATAAAATTAATGTTAAAAACGAGAAAATATCTAGCCACTTTATCATTATAATCATTTCAGTCAGAAGACGTGCACTGCTTGACATGGGCCTTCCCCAAGCATCACCACTTCTTGTGATTCTCCCATCCAGCGAATTCCGGCAGTCTTCACGAAGTCATCGGTCCAACTTGTAGAAGGCCTTCCAACGCTTTGTCTTCTGGTATATGGCCGCCACTCCAGAACCTTATAACCCCATCGGCCATTTGTTCTGCGAGTAATGTGCCCTGCGCATTGCCATTTAAGTTTTGCAATTCTTCAGGTATGTCGGTTACCTTAGTTCTCCTGGAGATCTGTTCATTTCTGATTTAATCACGCCGTCAAAGAAACTCCTATCATGGCCGTCTCCATTGCCCATTGGCTTTTTTTTTTTTTTTTGTGGGTGGGAAATCATCAAATGACTTCTCCCGCTCAGGTTGGAGCAGGAGGGCGTGTCAGACTTTTACTGACTAAAACCCACCCATGTTCCTTCAGCTGCCTGTATGCCAGGGGCCGCGGTATCTCTTTCGAACAACCCGCACCCCTAGCAGGCATCGGCCCTTGCGGGCCCCACCAGCTGCTGCTGACGTCCTCCTGCGACGGGTCAGTACAGTGGCCCCGCCGCCAACCACTTTTCGGCCGCAGGGGATAGGGAGAGCGGCCAACGCTATACCGACAGTCCTCTTCCCCTGCGGCCCCACCGCGTCCGCCATCAAACGGTGGCGGCCCCGTCCAGGCTACGGAAGGGAAGAGCGCTACTCAGAAGTACCGGCACTCCTCCTCCGCCGCAGCCCGTAACCCTCAGTTGCGATGCACCTCACCGCAACCTACTTTTTGGCCGCTACGTCGTCGGCTTGGAGGCACAAGCCCTGACGAGCGGCCCCACCTTGGGGTTCCTCTTCGCTTCACCGTGGGAGGGTGACCACGGTTACTGAGCCCCCCCGCAACGACAATGCGGGAACCCCACTGGGGGGGATTGCCCATTGGGTGACTTTCTGCCTTCTACTGAGGTCCTTTGTTAGCGTCCGCGTTCCAATTCCATAGATCATCACTGGCAACAAGCACTGGTCACGGCTGCGGTATATGAAACGAGAAGATATTGCGTAGCTTCCAGAACGCTGTCCAGCTAGGTCGGATTCTGTGATTGACCTCTTTCTTGTAGTTATAAGTTAAGGACATACCTAACTATATAGTTTGTCCTAGGTAAACAAAAATACCATCCACAACTTCGAAGGTAGTGTCTCCGATCTTAATGAGAGAGTGATACCTGGGAGTTTGGTGGCCATGGCCTTTGTTTTGTTCATGTTCCTTTTCAGGCCTTCGCCTTTGGAAGCTCTACTGAGGTCAACGAGCATTGTACTGAGGTAAGTCAAAGCCGAGACTACTATCTCATCGGCAAACCGAAGGTGACGTAATCGCTATTGATATCGATGCCTACCCTTACAGTCTACCTTCAGTTACCAGTCCCTTACTACTATAAGAGAACAGTCAGTAATTTCCGTTACTGAGTATTATGAACACCCTAGGACACTAGCTTAAAGTTAGAGAGGTAATTTGTGCTTGCCAAAACGTAGTAAACGTGATGACTTGTTAACACAGGCTTCGCAGAGTAGGTCTTGTGGATAAGACTGTAGGACCGTTGGCAGCATTCGGTTCATTATAGCATGAAAGAATACAAAATACTAAGGAGAATTTGGCACTTGACACTTACAGAATTGATAGTCGATGACGGCGAAAATATTGTAGCATTGAGTGACGCGAAGGAACAAAAACAAAAGTTATTTCGTGTTATATCGTGTCAATATCGGACTTGTGTTAATACCTAATGAGTTATCGGAAAAGATTTTTAGGAAATGAGAACCTCTTCCTTTTTATAAGTCGGTTAAAAACTTTAATAGTTGAATTTGCTATCAAGAAGTTTTCAATTTATTTTTCCATTAAGGTGTAATGGACCGGAGCACAGTTAACCGATGACTTAACTTGCTTCATACATACGGACTATTCGTGGATATTAATCTTATTTGTGTTGTTACCACTTCTAGACCCAACAAGAGTCGAATAATGTATTTTTTGCTTATCGTTTGCTTCGTCCAATTATCAAACTGCCTGCAGAGAACAGAGGTGAGTCTTAGTTCAGGGAATTATAATAAAAAATGTCATTTGATGTAAACCAGGTACTAAAAGCATGGTGTTATTGAAATAACTGAAAACCAGAAATGATGTCAGTTTCAGCTCACTCATCATATTGAACTACTTTTACTATGTGACAAACCTTCCTATCTCCGGACGGGAGTGATGTGGCAGCATTTACGATGCCACATGCGAACTACGCATCAAAGACCTGACGTCACACTAATCCTATTACCGCGCGGCTGGTATATATACAACATCCCGACATCAATCGTCGGGCAGTAGCCCACCAGGCACAACACCCGTTTGGCCAGAGGATCGTCCCTTTTCCATAGAGTATGAGAGAACTTAACAACCCGTTCCTCACATCTCTATACTCCTACATCGGGCGCACGCCACAGGAATTCATCTTTTGGACTCTACCTTCAACTCAATTTGAGTTATGATTAAGTTCATTTTTTATTAATCAAATGCTTTATAATTGTACTGCAATATCAGCACTGGCTTTTACATATAAAATAAAAGCAGGCGAGACCTCGAGAGGGCGGTGCTGCATACTGCATGCAAGCTTGATGAACTAGGTTGATTTAGTCAGTTACGATTGTAATTCCGCATAGTAACGCCTGATCCCCCCATATAGCTACCGGCGTAAGTTTCATGATGATTACATTTTAATTAAATTGTTGTTGTTATTTCCAGGTTAACACTAAGAATATAACATGTGTTTCGACTCAGGTAACAATGCAGGTTTTTAAACAATATTGTCTCACCAGCTTTTGGCCTCGGATTCACCAGCACGGAGGTCGTAAATTATCCCGTTCGTACTACCAGGATAAACATATTCTATGTCCTAATCCATGTTATGGTTATGGCTATTCATTGGTACAGAGTGAACTTTTTTTTTCAAGGCATCAGTTCAGAACCCGCCTGGGGTTCTGAACTGATTCGGTCTGAGAGAAAGATGCTGAAAGGAACCATAAATAAAAAAAAAATGTTACAAACTTGAATATAAAATCGATTCACTCGCGCTCGGAACATGAAATGATGGTCACTTTAAACAGTTTATAAGATTTTTACAATCGTGGTCAAGATAAATTAATGTTTGGATAACTTTTAGCCACTTCAGACCTATGATTGTAACATGATTCAGTTAGTAAAGTGATGCAGAGGCAGAACGTTAAAAAAATTGGTGAACCATATTGTCGAATGAATGTCTATCTGTGGCTCCCCCAATTCCCAATAACTCTGTGCACCTGTGATGCCTCTGGTATACTTCGCGGGGAGCGCCGAAATACGGAAACGAGGGTTTTTTTTCTTTAGTTACCTTTAATAACCGCTCGCCGGTGGATGGGCACAAACGAGTTGGTAAGAATGCGCTTAGTATTAATACGAAATTCATGCACATTTCAGGGCCAAGAACCTGTTTACGTTATGGTAGAAGGAATCGCAAGTAAAAATATCAAAAGAATATCTCACGATACTTATATACCCAAGAACAAAACCCTGCTCTTTTTTTGTTCCAATATTGACGTATGCTCACCGGTTACATTTACCTCTTTAACTGAACTAACTGCCTCCCTGAAATACTGTTTTACAAATACAACAAAAAATCACACTTATCTATGTATAAACATAAGATTTAATGATTCAAACTACATGGAGAAACCATCGTTCTTAAATAAGACCATTCCAGATAAATCATTTAATTTATTCAATTGTTTAATAAAGTCAAACGGTACTCAAGTATGTTACAAAATAGCCGTAGATGCTCACACAGAACAGGATCACAAGTTAAATCAGATGCACGCGAGTATAAATGACGATTTAATTTGTGAGGAAGGGGAAGCAATAAATCATAATCTCGAGCTTGCCACTCCATCAAGACGGCAGCTCCGATCGGATACAGAAGAAAAAAAGGAAGAAAACGAAAGCGAGGGACAAGAATCAAAAGAGAACAAAGAACCGACGCCTGACTCAGATGAGGCGCCGCCACCGCCACCGCCACCACCACCGCCGCCGCCGCCGCCGCCGCCGCCGCCGCCGCCGCCGGATAAAGCATCGGTCTATGTCCAAAACCCCAGAATATTAGTTAAAATACATGGTAATCTGATTAGACCAGGGATTGAATTTTTAAAAAAAACTCGTTTTTATGACAGCGAAGTCATGCCAGCGTTCAAGAAGTTTGATAATTGTACGTCGAACTGCGCGTATGTTTCAAGACAGAGGTTGGATCTATATCCAGTCTGAAATAAGATAAAAAATCAGCTCTCCCTACAAAACACAATACTTACCCACGAGATCAAAATATAGGGAGCAGCATTCTAGGAGGGCTTGACATGTCCAAGTATTTGATCATATTCGCATTTATCTTATTGCTGCGCTACTCTTGTGTACTGCAAAATACTTGTAAATACCACAAGAACCCCTGAAATCAAGTTAAAGGTATAAAAATCTTAATTGAATAGTTTCCCAAGCAGCACGCAAGCGTTTTCAACATACATATAACAGCCTATTTAGAACTTAGAATTCCTTTAGAGACTTACAAGAGTGTCAAAAAATTATTCAATCTGTATTAAGGGATCCGCGAAAGCTTAGGGTATTTAAAAAGAATATGAAAACTCCACTATACAGCTTAAGTATTTTGTGACCCTTTAATCTGGTTTTATCGTTAAAGCTGTATACAAGCTGTATTTTGCATGTGAACACTTACTTATTACAGCTCTTAGTGTTATTATAGTATCACTTAAGACTTATTTCTGTACAATGGTGTATGCAAACTCCGTTCTAAAACTTATTTTTATGGCGTAATTGTACACTCTTGTAAATACAGTGGTTTTATGACTTCTGTTTTTGAGGGTGTTTTAAAACTAAAAAAATAAATGACAGCTACAGTACAGCTTTATTTTGTATTAATGACAGTCACTCGGAAAGACTTTACGGTCAACGAAGAGGGTTCCGTAGCAAAAACATTAAACAGGGTTATTAATGATCATAACAGTTATGTTAAATGTGTAAATTTAATTCAACCTTTGGAACATGATTATGACGTTTCTTCATAAAGCAGCGCAAGTAGTTCAAATGATGATTGATTTGAACCATGAGATCTAGTTCTCTTACTGCTTCGTCATATGACGATAATGATAGTCTTTTCACACAGCATTTTGAGGTGGACCAATTACATAAAGGCCGTGATGTTTTATCCTTTACTAATTTGTTGACATCTAATCGCTTTCTTGGCCATCTTAACTTGCCTTTTGATTCCCACAAACTTGGTACAATGCAAAGCTTGTTTTGCCCGTTCTCAATGGTTGCTTAAATTTTAGTCGGCATATTTTCGTGAAAATAAAGTAAAACTGATATAATGTATCTAATATGTATGTAACAACAAACTAATAATGCTTTACAATAAGTTTACTTAGGTATAAAATACAAGGTCAAATTGAGAATCTCTTCCTTTTTTTTGTTTTACTATATGTAGGTACGTATCTTATTGAGTCTGCGTTTTTTATTTCTTTTAGGTAACCCTTATGAGCATTATAAGTTATGTATAGAGCACTGATATACAGCCTAAGTAATAAAAATATTCTATTATAAAGCTGATTAGCAGCCAAAAGCAAGCAAAGTACAATATAATCCATAACTTACTTAGTACAGCTACTCAGACTATAATACACTCCGATTATCGTTTAGGCTGTTTAGCAAATAGTCGCCATTTTCGTAATTTCGATTGTAGGTATAAAACAAAATATGAAACATAATTTAAGGAATATATAATGATTTTCAGCTTGATATGAGGGCACAATGATCACACTACCCTCACTTCTGTTATTATAACATTGTTTTTTATTCTAACCTTAAAACCAATATTGACTTACCATATAAATAGTATTTTTCTTTTATATCAGATCGATTATTCTGCTGGCGCTTGAATATTTTGACGGAAAACATAGACAGGTTCACAATAAATTTGGATCCGCAATTTCAATTCACTAATTAACACCTTCAGATATCTAAGTCCAAGATTACGTTTACTTACTAATAAATATTATAAATAACAATGTCGCCATTCATTGGAAAGAATTACATTCATTTTGTGATTCTCTTCAAAAACCTATTTAAAACTATTTTCTCTATAAAGTATTTATAAGATAATATCTGTAGTATAATGGTTTCTTTGTACACCGAATAACAGCTCTAATACAGCTATTTTACAGCGCCTCTATTTCTTCTACAGCTATTATACAGCTATACTAGAGCAAAACGCTGTATAAAATGTGCCCATTTTTTACTTATAAGGGCTATATAAGCGCTTATACAGCCTCTATACAGCCGGAATATACAGATTCTAGTATAAAATCGAACTTAAATACAGCTTGTATACAGCTTGCAATGCTACTTGGGTTATAATGTCGGGTGCAGCTGGTTGAAACGTAACATGAATGGTAAAACAAATTAGTCGTCCTAGTTTCTGTAATGCAACGTGATATATAACACAACAACGAAGATTTGTTTCAAACTGTGCTGCATTTATTGTTTCATTTAACCAATCTGTACCTACCCAGTAAACAACGTGTAACGGAAAGGGTATATACATACCAAGGGCACGCCTGGATGATATCAAACGATATATACGAGTGACGTTTTGACGTCTCTATCGGTGTGACTCGCTGTCCAATTTTTATTCTAATTTAAATATAAATAAAAGTCAAAGTGCATTACAATCCGTTTATTAGTGATTATAGTGGCAATCGGCATAACATACATTGTAGTGAGCAATAAATAGTGCGTTTAAGGGCCGTAAAACCGGAAAAACATTTCCAAATTGGCGAACATAAAATAAAGTTACCCACTATTAACAACACAACAATCGGTAACGTCGCCTTGACAACAGAGCCATCTGTCTTGTTGGCAGCAAACGACCTATCGACCCGTGTAGAGAATCGTTACTGCCGCCATCTAGCGAACATCCTCAACACCACCAGCTGAGCAAGTTTGTTTACAAGGCGTCGATAACCATGCCGGGAATCAAATGTGGAGGTTGCGGTCGTTTTATATCCACGTTAGAGGGCGCTAGGTGTGGTAAGTGCCAGGAGATATATCACAGAGTGTGTGTGGGTGTCCCTACAAAGGCCAACATAACAACGAAGTGGCGTTGTCCTGAATGCAAAAAAAATATTGCTCGGGACAATAGGACCGAAACTCCTGTTAGAGGTGCCACACAAAGCCCTCCCACTAGTACAAGCATTACGGGCTCTAGTACGCCTAATACTCCTGAGGAAACTTCTGTCAACCCCGTTAATGCAGCCTCGACTCCCCCGCCCCCTGAAATCTCAATTGCCGACGTCACCACTCGGGAATTATCGCCTGTAGTTGGAACCGACTTGCAGGTGATCATTGAGGAGCTGAGGATGGTGCGTGCAGAGATTCAGGTGTTTAGAAAGGAGATGGAGGTGGAAATGGCAGAGCTCAAAACCACCCTAAATACCTGCAGCACGCGCATCGACAGTCTGGAGGCCAGGGTGGACGCGCTGGAGCAACGTGCTGCTTCGGGGTCCACAGACTCAGCCAACGTGGACAAGATTGTGGAGGAATTGAGGCGAGAGCTCAATGACAGGGACCAGGACCTTCTTGCTAACGACATGCTAGGGGTCAGCCTTGACGATCGCGACATCGTTAGTGCAGAACGTGTTGGTGGAAGGCAGCTCAACGCGACGAGCTCAGCAGGGCCTACTGAATCTCGTCCTCGGCCGATCGTCGTGCGCCTTGCTCGTCGGGACCTGCGCGACCAGCTTTTGGCGAGCGCGCGAGTGCGACATGGAGCAACCACTGCCGACCTCGACATGCCCGCTCCAGCGCAGCGGTTCTTCCTCAACGAGCGGCTGACGAAAGCAAACCGTCTGTTATTTCGTAAGGCACGGGATGCAGCCAGTCTCCTCGACTGGAAGTTTGTGTGGACCAAGCAGGGCCGCATCCTCACCAGGAAGGTGCCAGGAGACAAGGCACAGAGGATCCGCACTGAAGAGGACTTATCCCGTGTCTTCGGAACTGGAAATGAGACGGCTTAATTATTTTTGCGGCTATTTGTATATAAATGGTTTCATTGTTTATGCTTGGGGAAATGTACTTGTCAACCGTTTTTATAGTGTGCTCAGCCATAGACCGGAGGTGTATGGATTTTATGTACCCACGGTACCCTATTTTACTCTTATAGTTTATTATTTACTTTTATTATTTCATCCAAATTATGTACAAGAAGTATTTCTCTCAATTATAATTATCTGCTCTTACTATAGTGCCCAACTCATCCACCACACAACACTTTCATACATTCATTCATACCATATCATCACACTTCCATATCTAATACCCACAACTATTCGCACTGATGGCTCCCAGTAAATATATTAAGTTTGGTCTACTTAATGCGGGCTCTCTAGGGACAAATCAGGATGAGTTCTTGATTGCCATGGGTAACCACTCTGTGGACATCATGGCTATCAATGAGACATGGTTACGAAAGGGGGAAGAGGACCGCGCTCCTAGTGTGCCTGGGTACAAATTTAAGCACATACCGCGACCTGTGACTACCCGAGGTGGGCGTGGCGGGGGAGTTGCTTTTTATATAAAGAGTGGCATTAACACGCGTGTAAGGGCTCATCCTGAACACCCTGATGTGGAGCAACTTTGGCTGGGCCTAACCATAAATAAAAAAAAGATTCTTATTGGAACCGCGTATCGCCCCCCTTGGCAGGATTTGGAGCTTTTCCTTGACGCCATAACTGCCAGTGTTAGTGCATTGGCCCTTTATGATAATCTGGTACTGCTGGGTGACCTAAATGTCAATCTGTTGGATGCAAATAGTTCAAAATCAAAGCAGCTTACGGACTTTATTAATTACTTCAACCTTACTCAATTAGTTCAATCAGCGACACACTTCGTGGGTAACAGTAGTTCGCTCATCGACATCGTATGCACTGATGCTACAACACGAAATGTTGAGGTGAACCATATCAGTGAGCTCGGCCACCACTCTTTCATCACATGCGAATCTGTTTTTAAGAAGCCCAAGGTTAAACCTAGGGTGGTGGAGTTTCGCTCTCTTTCAGACATCATGCCAGATCACTTCCATAATGATTTGAACATGATACCATGGTCTACTATAGGAGATATGTGTGATGTCGATACTATGGTGCACACTTTTAACTCACTCATGCTCCAGCTTTTTGATCTTCACGCTCCTATCAAGAAAAAGACCTTCTATAAGCGGCCTACGCCTTGGATCACTGAGAACATCCGTCTGATGTTCAAGCTGCGCGATGAGCCTAGGAACAGATGTCGCAAAACTAAAGAACCGCATCATAAACAGTACTACCTGGATCTTAAGCATGAAGCCGCCGCCGCATTAGTGAGGGAAAAGACGGCATATTTTACAAAAAACATCAACGAGCAGAGTAAGGACCCCAAACTACTGTGGCGTAATTTGAAGTCAGATGTCCTTCCAGACCATAAAGAAAGGCTACTGCCAAGACATTTTGACAATCCAGATGTTATCAATGCGGCTTTTTTGGATGTTCCAGGAAACTGTAACGATAATGTCTCACAAATATCCTGCTTCAATTCTCGCAGGCACAGTTCAGCCGAGTTCTCGCTCACTAAAACCAACCAGGAGACAATTCTGAAAATAATCAGGAGTCTACGATCAAACGCTCAGGGTGTTTATGGTATCAGTTTGGAAATGTTAACTCTCACATTGCCAACTACCCTGGAAGTCATCACTGATATCATCAACAAGTCAATAGAATCGCGCAATTTTCCTGGCCTCTGGCGTCGCGCAATTGTTCGCCCTATCCCTAAAACTAGTGATCCAGACAATTTGAAAGATCTCAGGCCAATTAGTATACTGCCCTGCCTGTCAAAGATTCTGGAGCGTGTGGTGTATCTACAGGTAATTGAATACTTGGAGGCAAACAACATTCTCCCTGAACTTCAGTCGGGATTCCGTAAGGGAAGAGGCACTGCAACGGCTCTGATGGATGTAGTGGCCAATATCCTGGAGGCACGTGACAGGGGGGAGGGGTCGATCCTGGTCCTGCTGGATTTCTCAAGGGCTTTCGACGCTATTAATACCAATCTACTGTTGTCCAAGCTAACATACTATGGCTTTGATCGTAAAGCTGTAGATTGGTTTAGTAGCTATTTGACTGGTAGGTCGCAGTACGTGCAGATCCACAAGGGGGACGGATCAACTGTGTCTTCCCCTCCGCTCCAGGTGTCAAGGGGAGTCCCTCAGGGATCGATCTTGGGCCCTTTGCTGTACATCCTTTACAGTGCTGATGTTACTGGATCTTTTGTAAACTGCAAGTATCACATGTATGCTGATGATATTCAGTTGTATATATCCTTCAAGGGGGGTGATACAGCATTGGCAGTGCAGAGGGTGAATGAGGACCTGCATAGAGTAGTGACCTGGTCTGAAGAGAACTCTCTGGTTCTGAACCCGCTGAAGTCCAAGTTCATGGTGCTGGGTACAAGGAAGCAAGTTTCTGCAATAGTGTCTGCTAAACCAGAGATTCTTATCAAAGGGGAGATAATTGAGCGAGTAGAACAGGCATGTAGTCTGGGTCTAACCCTAGATCCTGAGCTGCGTTTCGAGGCTCATTTAAAAAACGTACTAAGAAATTGCTTCTACAGGCTTAAGGTTTTATATGGTATACGTAATTTTCTTAGCGTACCACTTAGAAAACAACTGGTTGACAGTCTGATCCTATCTAAACTCAATTACTGTGACACTGTCTATGGGCCCTGCCTGCTTGGTAGGACAGATAGGTTGGTTCAGCGAATTCAGAATGCCTGTGTCCGTTTCTGCGTTCATGTCCCTCGCAGGCATCATGTAACGCCATACATAAACCAACTCAAGACACTAAAAATGGCTGCCAGGCGGAAACTTCATTTAGCAAGTTTAATGTTTGGCATTGTAACAACCCATAAGCCGCACTATTTATATGAAAAGCTCACCTGGCGACAAGCTCATTACAATTAAGGTCTTCGTTCTGTAGTTGGCCCGCTAAACATGCAGCAACATAAAACTGCAGCTTTCAGAGGTAGCTTTAGGTTTGCGGCCACTCGCTGCTGGAATGACCTTCCACCACCACTGCGAGGCCTAAAAACAATACAGTCATTTAAATTTCAACTTAAGAAGTTATTGCTGCATAAACAGCTCTCTGAACAATAAGTTTAATTTTTCTCATAAAAAGTTTATTTGCTTACCTCATGGGTCATGGCCTGCAGTACTTGGTTTTGGGTCTCCAGCAGCGCTGCGGCATGGCATTCAATCCCCGGTCTGCCGGGACTGCTGGCAGCGTTTCCCCTGTCCACATTCTTTCAACGTTGACAACCTATACATACATTGAAATACATTTTTTCATATGTTACTTGTCCGTGTTTATTGCTAAATATTTATACATTTCAAATTATTTATATTATCGTCCGTTTACAATCTAATTTCAAATTGAATTCCAGTAATCTTATTGTTTATTTTGTATTTCTATTTTATAACTCATAACTTCCATTCCATTTGTTCCATACCTTCCTGTTTTTGCTGTTGGAAGTCGCGACGCCTCCGTCAGGTGGCGTGGCGAGTGGCACCAGGGCTTCGTCCCCTGGCCGCAGTTCGCCGTACGGCGGCCCACTAACTCGGACCTCTTAAATACGCCATATAAATAGTGCTTGGCATGTCGGGTCACCCCGCAGATTCCAAGGTTTTGTTTCGTCTTTTATTGGGCCCATCTCATCTTTCACATTCACTCATAAACACTTAAAACACTGACCTACGGCACTGACACACAACTATTACATAAGATTATCACATTAGATCATTGGCCATTTTGTAATTTCTTACATCATTTTTAAGTCGCACACGCACATTTTGTCTATGGATGACGCTTCGAAATGTTGCCACTACATAAAGAGTAAAATGTTTATTGAGGATGATATTCTCGTAGCACTTTTGTCTATTTCCTTTTTATATTTTTGTTTTCTTTATATTCTTGTATAATTTCTATCACATTCACATTAGTTATATTAATTTTCTATAAGTCCGATGATTGTTTGATGCACCGGGCGACGTCATTACGTCAAAGCCGGTTGTCGCTGAAAACCAGCGCTGGGGCTCTGTCTTGCATAGAGTTGCAGCAAAATGCTGAGCGATAGCCGTTTTGTGTGGATGTGACGCATGTTTCCCTCAATCTTTTTTTTTTTATTATTTTTGTGTGTTCCTGGTTTTTGCGTCATGTTTACCGCAAATAAACGTTTTTTCTTTCTTTCTTCTTTCTTTCTATATTGGAAGGGTTTTTTGATCCCATCTCTACATGTTCGGAAGTTATGAGAATTTTTAATACATTGATACCAGAAATCGAAGAAAATTTGGTATCAATTCTTAGAGTATTTTATTTTGACCTGAAACTATGTACAGTGATTCTATACCAGGTCTAGGACTTCTGTTACACCTTGCATATGTAGCAGATGGAATGTCAAATCCGCTGTTTTACAAAACCGCTAGTTGTTTTACTTAACAACTTCGTTATATCGTATTGACGTGTAAAAGTGTGTTTACCTATTTACACAAATAAAATAATTTATCATTTTTAGCTAAAGATATTGTCTGTTTGAATGCGCTAATCTCTAAAACCACCCGTCAAATTATAAAAATAGTTTTTTGCATTTGATAGCTCAGTTCTGAAGGAAAGCATAGGCTAACATGAAGCTACGACCCTTAGGGCATCTAAGGAAAAACATTAAAAAAGTAGGAAAGAACGTCAAAACGAAGCAAAAGGCGGGCGGGTGATGCGCTGCGACGTCACCAATCGAAAGAAACTTTATAAAATGTGGCTGTTACTGTAGTAGATAAATTGGTGTGTCTTAAAATTTCCACGGGAACGAAGTCGCAGGCAGAAGCTGAGAAGTAATAGAAATAAGCTATTTTAGTAAATATTCAAATACTAGTTCCACCAAAGAATGAAGACGGAAGGTATTAAATGCAAAAGTCATAAATTATCGCCCACACACACGCTTGATGTGTTTCGGTAAAAATGAGCCAGGCAAACTGTCTCTCAGCACAGCTGACAGCGTCACCGTGGCCGATCCGTTGGACACGTGGACTCGATAAGAAAGGGGCGTGGCTTACACAGTTTTGCCAGTAGAGTAGCAGTAGAGTATCTTTTCATCAACACTATCCACCGGTTTCTCCGTGATTATTGGTAAAAAACCCGCGCGGTGGTCTCATATACGAGTATAACGTTCTTGAGTTCTTCAATAATACGTATTTAATCCACTGTGTATGCACCTAGCTATGTTGATTTCGTGTGACTAACAGGAGACGGTTAACGCTCCCATACAAGTTTGGTCCAGCATGGACATAAATAAAACGATATATATATCATAAAGGAATGTTTGTATTGAATCGTCCAGTTTATATTTGATTACTCCAAAACTCGGTGGTGTGGTGACGAGATATAAGACATTCTAGCAAAATAATTTGGTAATACAAAAAAAAGTCAGCTGTTTAATACATTTTGACCGCGTAGGTATTAGGCGCTAGGGGGTCTAGAATGATATGCTGAATTCATGGTTACAGTTTGCGCACTGGATATAAACTTATGACGTATATTTTTTATTACATTGCTATAATAATACAATAATGTGTCCTGCACTAAATATGTTTAACTAGACTACTAATAGACTAAGTAATTAAGTTATGTTACATTGAAATTCTCAGTAGCAACTCGGAATCTGAATATGTGCCCGGTTGATGGCAATAGGCTCGTCCGTATTACATGGGGCTTAAACATAACTGCCGAAATATGGGTGTACTATAGGTATACCTCTGCCTAACCCTTCAGGGATTACAGGCGTGATGTTATGTGTATGTTTAACCATTCACTTTCTCAAAATGTGCATAATTTTGAAAACATATGTTTATTGCTTTTTGTGTTCCTGTCTTAACTGAAGAAGATAGTGTTTCCATTACTTTGAAGAACCAATTATTCTATTGATTTTTAAATAAAGTGTGAATTTTAACTTTCAGTTCCGTTATCACTAAACACGCATTAAAAAAAATATTTTTCTGACTCAATAGAGTCAGAAAAATATTTTTAAACGATAAGTATTTATTTGTAATTTAGCTAATAAGCTAAATTACAAATAAATACTTATTTAGCTAATAAGCTAAATTACAAATAAATACTTATCGTTTCGAACAATGAGTATGTACGATTTACCATTTTATTTCAAAGACAAAACACACATTTATCACACTCACATTTCACACTTACACACACACATACTCACTCACACACTCACTACGCACTTTATCCATGTCCTTTACATAGCAAGTACTTATACGAATTTAGGTGGGTAACCACAGCCAAAAGTGAAAAATATTACTTTTACGGAAGTTGCACACTACAAATATTCGCTTTGTATTTTTTAATTTTGGAAGTCAGTCGCTTTTTTTCCTGAAATAGTTATTAAACCGTTAAAATACTTTCACAAAGTTATTATTGCGATTATTAAGACATTTATTTCAGCCGATGTCTTAACTCACCGTCACCTCACAAGCCACAGAAACACCCCCTTCAATGTAGGTACAATCGCGCACGCAACACAAACATTCGGCCCCACGATACAAGTCTCGTTCATTGAAAACAAACATGCCGCGTGAACAGTTGAGCACACAAGTGACTCACGCACATCACACTTCATTAAAACGAGCGCCAAGTTCGTGCGACAACTGGAGTGGCAATGGTGGGATTATGCCGCTATCCCACGGCCCGTGCTAGGCATTTCATACGGGAAATTAACTGATAGGCCAGGCGTTGCAATGCCTGTCCAAAAGAAACGCGCCCCTACAGGCCGTTACACCTCCGCGCCTCGCCACGCCCTGCATTTGAACTTACCGACTCTCGATCGGACGGGTGACGACAGTCCGCCTTATCGAATTTGACGGTTCCCATGGCTTATGGGCCTGGCTTAGCGCGGTCTGGCCGATAAGAAAGCGGGTCGTGGGTCCGCAGCATTACGAGAGGACTAACTCTGAGCACTTTTGTTTATAACGTTACTTTGAAAAGACGAAAATGTTCATGCCCATCTCATTTGTGTGAACAGCGAAGCATTCGAGGCAGATATTTTAGGCTCGGCGAGTGTTTATGAAGTTATTTGTGTAATTAGAGGGTGACATAAAAATATTTTTGGAATATTTGAAAAACTGAAAAACTGCCTTGGAAGTCTTTTTTTATGTACTTAACAAATTAATAATGAGGAAAATATGATACTCTGAGTAAGGATAAAAACATATTTGAATGCCGCTTACAGTTATTTTGAAGATTATCTTATTCGGGAATGGAAGGCAATTGCATGCAGCAGAGATGAGAATGCTAAGAGGGATGTAACGTAATACGCGATGGATAGAGTAACTTCTGAGTAGGTATACAAGAGGAAGTATAAACAGTTGATCAATTTTAACTACCTGCAGTAAAATTATGGTTACATTCCTATCAAACTTGACCATATACACGAACTGCAATAACATGTTGTTAAGAACAAGCTCGAACTGAGTACGAAAAACAACGGCCCGTGCAAATGCGCGCGGGATCGTGACAGTTATAAGTTGCACAAAGACGCTCGCTACAAACGTCTCGCTCAGGCGGCTGGTGCGCGATGCTGGAGGCGACGGTATCCACTGCGACTCTTTTATGATGTGCCGCACTATCTGTCCATGTGGCACGAGAAGTTCGCAGATACTTGTTATAATATTGTTTTAGCTTATAATAGTAATCATAGTATTTTTGAAACAATCTTATAAAACATGAATGAAAGCAAATAAAACTACACTATAAATTAACCAATTAAATGTTAAATAACCATTATTTGACACACCGGTATCGTGATTGTTTTGCCTTTCCGTAAAATCCTCCTGTAAAGCTTGTTCTACGATTTTGGGTCATCCTACTCCAAGTAATACCAGCTACTTTCTTACGTCTTCACATTTTAAACGTTCCCTCCCTCTTTTCTTTTATTTTGTCTTGGACACCATTCGGTTATGTCCTTAGCTCCATTTATTTTTGTTACTACTCATCATATGACGTATGATACTGCCCACCTCCATTTTAGTTTTATTGTCCGTGATGCGGGTTTTGTCAAGGTTTATCATTATTTCGGTTTTTGTAGCATTTATTGACAGTCCGACTTTGTCACTTTCACTCACAAGTTGTTCAAGTATCTCTTGCGGGCTTCTTAGATCTTCTGAGATTAGAATTAGATCGTTTGCGATCGATGGCTTAGTTGCATTCCGTTGATGTTTAGTCCATATTCACTCCACTCCGGAGACGTCTAGATTTGTATTCAAGCACTACCGAGAAAAGTTTTGTAACAGTGGATCTCTTTGTCTGATTCTTTTTATAAATCATAATGATAAATGATAAATGATTTTATTTCTGTAAGTAGGTTTGTTCAAACACTTTTACACGTCAATCATATTTTTTTAAACTAGATGAGGTGCCGCGTTTCCTATCTGACTAATCTGATAAGAATGGCCGAAACAAACTCAGAGGTCACAGTCTCTTTTAAAGTCCAGACATAATCTTGGTCAGATCATGTGAAGACCACGTGGACTTGTGTCTCAAATGGTCACTGTAATAATCTGTGGCTACTTTTAGTATTTTGTTTCTGTTTATCTTGTTTTCTTATCTTTATGTCAATCCAGTTCCTATTTTCTCTTAGCTTTTTTCACTTTTTTTACTTTTCTGGACTTTTTATGAACAAATGAATACTCCGTCTTTTCTGTCTTTCAAATTCCAAAACATTCTGTGATCTGTTCTGTAATTGATTTGATTCACTATATCTAGGTATGCATTGATGGTTTTTAGATATCCAGGATGGTTTATGTCTGTTATTATGAACGCTTTTAATGTGCACGTCTTTTTACATCGTTCTCACCTGTATAATTTCAACATGAAAGATGTAATCAATTCTTGTAACAATATTTTGATTTAGAAGAGTGTCTGTGGAGATTCTTGCCCGTTCTTGTCCATAGGTACCTACTACGCTGTGCGATGGGCAACTAGTTTTATCTTTCTGACTGACCAACCCCTTGACAGTACAAAAGTGCCTGTAATTGTTTTAAATGCTTGGAGTTGTAAGTTTTTGAGTTTTTATGGGACCACCGAGCAGCATATTTTCGTAACAGCATAATATGCTGCTAAACTTAGCCCGATGTCTAAGTTCCAAGAGGGTTACAAAAGTTCCTAAATCACTACTTTTGACATTCGGTAAAGCAAATCATATGCGCTTCGTTTTTTTTTAATTTGACTACGAATAGCTGGGTAGATTGATTTTACATTGTCAGTTTAAAAATAAAAACTACGTTATGAGCGTTGTACCAAAAAAATATATTTTGATGGGTTAAGTGACTAGTACTAGATATTTCCGTTAGTTTTTTGTTTGGGTCTTCATTTGCTTCAATGTCCATATTTACAGTACTACAAAATAAAATGATTGATATAAGCATAATCAGCCTATAATGTTCCCACTGCTGGGACACAGGCCTCCTCTATGTGAGAGGGAGTGGGCCGTAATCCACCACGCGAGCCCAGTGCGGGTTGATAGATGTCACATGTCTTCGAATGTTTGGTTCTAGGACATGCTGGTTTCCTCAAGATGTTTTCCTTCACCGTTTTGAGATCTGCGGTGATGAAATAATTGACACAAAATAAAGCGCCTGTCTGGATTCGAACCTACGACCAACAACTCGCAAGTCGCGGCCATAACCACTGCTCTAATGATTGATATGAATAAACATAAACCCAAAAGTTCACAAACTGAAATAATAATAGCAATGTTCTACTCATGATGTTTGATTATTGAGGTTATTGGTACTAGGTGTTTCTCTGGTTAAATCAAAAGTCACATTTGGGTTTCGTTCTTCAATTAAACCTATGTCCATGTTTTTAGTCCTGCAAATAAAATTTCCGATACTAAAGAAAATGAAACAAAAGTTCATCTACTAGAATAAAAACAACTATTTTCAACTTACGATATATTGTCATTTGTGTAACTGATATCAGGTTCTTCTATTATATCCGTGGATGAGTCAAAAGTTGGGAGCGAGTCAGAAGCTACATTTTTGGATGAGCCAGATGTTAAATTTACTGGTGAAACCACAGTAGGAGACGAGACAGAAGTTACAGTTGAGGATTGGGTATTAGATTATTTATCAAAGATGCTCTTAATTTTGATCTAAAAGAAAAAGAAAAGATAATTATTAAGGAAGTCAGGGAATTGACAGAATAGAAATTAATCAATATTTCATTGTGGCTGTGACTGTCTTCATCTATTAAATGGCGCAATGTTATCATTGTTTTAAAATCGTCACACGCGTTCCCAGACCTCTTAGAAAACACATTAAGTTTCAACTTTATGGTCTGACAGCTCGACCCTAATAAATAATCCTGTCCCTTTAAAATTGTAAAACAATTTTGGAACTCCTTAGAAACCCATTAGGGCACTTATGCCAGTTATTAACAATCGAACCCAATAAATTACGTCACTCAAGGATGTAATAATTCTTGCAAATTCTAAGCAGCGGACGGATTGGCCGCATCTGGATACCATAACTTGAGCCCAGCGAACCCTTAGAATCCATTAAAAAATTACGACAAAACACCCAGCGATAAAACTATTCTGAGAAGGCGACGCTGGGTCAAGGCGTGATGATTTTGAAGATGGAGAGAGGATTTAGAATGGACAGTTGGTTTTAGACCACGGTAGGAGGTAGTCGAATTAGGGTACGCTTGGAGAAGTGAGAACGGAGTCGTGAGCAATGAGACTATGTCTCTGTGAGAGTGTTATACAAGTTGTTAAGTGATTGATAAGTGTATAGATTTAGACTAAGCTATATTAGTCTAGAATGAATGTAAGGCGCGTGAATCTCAGAGAGAGTTTGTGGACAGTCTGTTTTAGACCACTAAAGGGTGCGGACGGAATATTATAGGCTAGTTAAGTTAGGAGACTTGGTTTTGCCCAAGTCTCCTATGGCTATCGCCAAGAGGCCATGTCATGCCCAAGTGGGCTGTCGTAGATGAGCGATTATAATTGATAAGTTAAATGTAGTTGGGTTGAAGCCTAAGTTAGACTAAACTAGTATCTACATAGTGCGTGTGTGGTTGTTTGGTGCGATTGGGTGAGTCTTTCATCTTAATAACTATCCTAGGCCGATAGAGTTATTAAAGTTCTTATAACTAATTAGACAGAGACGTGTTGCTGGGGAGTTTGTTGCGCCACTTCTTCTCCTCAGCCCAAACACTAGGAAGTGGTGATGGGTGGGCTCTTTGGGGCTGTCTATAGACTTTCATGAGAGTTGATCCACAATTCTATTTAAATAATAATTCTGGGTTTGGATTCTCTACCCTTATCTATTTAGTACTAATTCTTGAATTTTACTTTTCTTGCTCAGACCAATACTAGAGCTTTTAGAGAGATTATTCAACATCTCTTAAATAATTATTCTTGAATCTAGATTTTCAACTCTATTATTAGTCATCCGTGACTATTATATTCATGGACTCAGATCCATAATTCGGTCAGATTGACATGAACACGTGTCTTACAGATATGCTTGTTGTGCAACGGGTGAACTTCCAGGGGTTTGGGTGACCACATCTATTTCATATTCAGTCCAAGGACTGATAGGGACCATGTCTCCAAAAAGAGCATGATGATGACGATTTGCCGCAAGAACTAGCCGCACCATTGTCAGACAAGGACCGTCGCATGGTTGCCGCAGGGAAAGCCGCTTCGTCACGTTTCTCAGTTCGAAAGAACTGCTAAGGACCATGTCTCGAAAGAGCATGACGACGTGTAGTAGCTGAAAAGCAGCTTGCGTCACTTTATGGAAGTGTTGCCCTGAGTACTCTGAGTGTTGACGTGAAGTATCGTGTGAGTAACGATTGACCAGATACCTGATACGCTAACGTATGAGTTACTCGTACATTTAAATAGAAATACAAGTACTTTGAGTATCTCTGATATTTAGCTTTCCAAAACCACATCTAATATGGTTCAATAAATATGAATTCTTAAGTATAATTTATGGCTATTCGGAATTCATATAAAGTAAATCGGTGGAAGAGTGACCGGTCTGGTGACGAGCTCTACAGGGCCGTACGGGGAGGGGTGCGGTCCTTCCCCCTTAGGGGGAACCGACCTAAGAGCTAATATTAACATAATTAGGAAAAACGAAAATTTTATCGGCCTGGGGTCATTTAGGAACAGTCACATGGCGTACCTACCCGTTATATTTAAATTTAATCAGTAATAGTAATGCTTTCCAAAAAAGAAACGGTTACGGTTGATGGGTGTCGGCTTGTAGATTTGCCATTTACCTGACTAAGAGTATTATGTTGGTAGAAAAACAATAACTTACACATGTTTTGACACCCTGTTAAAAACTTTTATTGGCCCTTCTACTTTGTGCTTTAGCTACGTAACAATAACATGCAAAATACATAAATAATCCATCGAAAATTAATTTAAAAGAGTTAATCCATTGCTATGGTCACATTATTATTTTAATTGATGCCATAACGTGCAACGCTGTGAACTACATTGTCAATGTATCGAAAACTGACGTCATACATACGTGCGAGTCGAACTGACAGCAGTTTGACATCTCGGGTGACGCCGGGCGCCAGCGGTCTACGATTAATTAAATGGATTGGACGCGACGCGACACATTTAATCGGTAATTCGATTTTCTGACGGATGTCAAATTCCCCATCGCATATTCAATGATGAGTTGTGATATAACTGCATTGTAGTAAATATAATTTTTAAATTTCAACATGCGCAATGTAATAAATATAAATTTTCAGTGGGTACTACGTATTACTTGTAAAAAGTTTAAGTAATGTTTATTCCTCGAAACTTTACAAAAGAAAAGTTTTCTCTACAAAATTTTATAATGTTCGTAATTACGAACCCTTGGACTTGCCCGTAAAGTGTAAAAGAACCCAAGAATTGATAAAACTATGTAAAAGGCGTTGTTTTTTCCAACAACTATATGTTTCACTTAGGTAACTATTCACAATAATCCGCGCGAACTGAAACACTTGTCCCTGACGTTTGAACAATTTATACGCGAGCGGACACTCGCGCACTAACTCCATTATCATTTTAATTCGAGTGTGGCTGGCAAACAGTCGCGTTTGTAGGAAGCATTCCTATTCGATTACTTTTTCCGCATGACAGTACTAACTGCAATGAGCAACGCTCGTCATCCATTTCTGGGTGGACTCACATGATTACGTACAACTGTTGACACATCGCGCATTGTAACGCATACAGTAATAAAATACGACGCTTGAGTGAAATTCAGTCGTGTCACGTGAGTGTACAAATACTGGCGTGTGGCGCGCGGTCTGCACTCCGCACGCTGCTGCAGCGACTATTAGATTGGGCGCGCGGGACAAGTCCGCCCGGCCCGCAATGGATACAACATGTGTAACACAATTTCACACTAAATTACGGACACGTATCTTGCATTGAACTCCCGCCGGAGTTTGATGAAGCCACTGAGCAAAAACTAGTGAAACTTAGAATGAGAAATGTAGAGGTCGGAGTAAGTTTAATCAGAAGGTAGCAAGTTGTATCGCAGTTGGTTTCGCTGTAGTTTTTTACAATAAGATAACAAGGTTACGGAATTTCCTCTGGCTGGTGGCTCGAAAACTTGTTTTGAAGTTCAGTTGAGAAATGTTTCTATCTTACGGAACGTAAAGTTACTGCGGTCTTTACTAAATGTAAGATGTGGCTAATTGAATCAAAAAGCACCAAAGTAGTCTTATTTTGTTCGGCTACTCAACTTTCAGACTTAACAGAAGTGTTTATTTCCTGTACTAGGCCATTACACTGGCACTGCCATACCAGTCACACTAGTGCCAACCGCTGACTGCCAACGGCACTGCCACCTCATATTATATTTCTAAGTGGACTGCCCTGCCATTGCTCAGAGGTACTTATCCTTACAACTAGACTTACGAACGGACATGGAGTTGAAGGCATTACGTTCGATTACGACTATTGATTAAGCAGTTGTAATAGGGTTTTTGGAGTCAATTATATGTCTTATATGCTTATCAATGGATACCAATACCAATGGATGGTTTTTATACATTTTTGAAAAAAGAGTATTGAATGTATTTTGCCAGATCTGTTCCGCTCAACCTTTCTCAATAACTAACTTCTGCCAGATTTGAACAAACGTAGAGCAAGCAAGCAGCAACACGGAGGTACTCGTATGTTCCAAATATAGACGGAGGTATTCATAGCTATGTTATAAGTATAAACGGAGGTACTCGTAGCTAGCGAGAGGGTAATAAACTTTGCGTTATGCTTGTGAAAGAGTGCTGCTTGTGACTGCTTCTGGTGCTTCTTGGTGGTCATGCTGACCATGGTTTTGTTATTTGTTGTTAGTAATTAACTGTTTTATTTATTTTACTCCAAAGGTCCTAGTTTAACATTTTTTACTTCAAGTTAAATCTATATGAACATAATGCAACATTCAAAATGTAAGCGGGCACACCCTTTATGCCTGGAGGCTTTTATATGGTTACTGAGTTCTGTTTACGTTTACTGTTTATTTATTTCTGCTTCAGTTTAATAACTGTTTTGTTGGTATATTGGCCTAAGCTAGCTGACATCTGGCAAATAATTTAATTTTATGTTTAGTAATGTTAATTACTCACCTTTTATTGTATAAAATCAAGTTCTTTTAACTTAACAGACAGCTGTGCTGCTGGGGAGTTTGTTGCGCCAATTCTTCTTCGCAGCACTAGGAAGTGGTGAAGGGCGGGCGTGTTAGGGGACTGTCTTATGTAATTTTGACGTTCAAAAAGTGCTGGTTCTCAGCCTAGTTTGAATAAATTACTTTTGATTTTGATTATGTTACAAATAAAATCTAAGCGGAGATACGTGTAACTATGTAACAAATTTAAGGGGAATCTATTCGCGGGCTTGAACTCACTGGTGTGCCTGGCTAAAAATCACGCTGTCTCACCAGGCTTCGTGTTCGACAGAGACGTGTTATCAGTGATGAGCAGTTAGACGCTAGTCTACACGCACAACGTTACTGAGTGAGATGCAGTATCATTTATATTAAAACCGCGTAAAGAATTAAGAAAAGTCCTTCGGAAGATAGGGTTTTATGACAAAACCACAATATAAATCAATGTCTAATAAAGTTTATTGAATTTTTTGATAATTGAACTTTGTCGGTACCGATTTGGTTTTGGAGATTTTACACTTCTTTTATTACTTAAACACGCCCCAAGTTAGGTTAAATTAGCAAGAAAAACGAATCTTTGTTGGGTCATCATTTTTTAATAGCTTTTTATTTTACTATTCTGTCTCCGTACAGTCAATATTAATAATAAAAAAAATCTTATCATGTTTAATTTTTGATGTACATTGTTAAACAGTTGAGTAATACACTTCCGAAGTTTGTATGGAAAAAATGTCGACAAGATTCACCTTAAAAGGTGTACTTGCAGCTATGTTACAAATATAAACTGGATACTCGTAGTTATGTTACAAATATAAACGGAGGTACGCGTAGCTATGTTACTGTGACTGTTGCTAAATGACCCCAGGCCGATAAAATTTTCGTTTTTCCTGATTATGTTAATGTTAGTTCTTAGGTCAGTCCCCCAAAGGGGGAAGGACCGTACCCCTCCCCGAAAGGCCTTGTAGAGCTCGTCACCAGACTGGTCACTCTAATACCGACATAAGTTAAATGAATTCCGAATAACCTTAAATTATACTTAATAAACCCCTGAAAGTTCACCCGTTGCACAACTACAGGCATATCTGTAAGACAGGTGTTCATGTCAATCTGACCGAATTACCAATCTGAGATCAAGGATACAATAGTCACGGGTGTCTAGTAATAGAGTTGAAAATCTAGATTCAGGAATTAGTACTTATCCGGGTTTTATCCTTACCGAATTATCGGTACAGAATCAAACCCAAGAATCATTATTTAAACAGAATTGTGGATCAACTATCATGAAAGTCTATAGACAGCCCCAAAGAGCCCACCCGTCACCACTTCCTAGTGTTTGAGCTGGGGAGAAGAAGTGGCGCAACAAACTCCCCAGCAGTATCTGTCTAATTAGTTATAAGAATTTTAATGACACTCTTAACCTAAGATAACTACATATTATTATGATAGGCCCACCCAGTCATACCAACAAACACACACACATAATTCTCCTCCCTCACAGGTGAAAGCTAATATCTGCAATAAAGTTTTAATTATGTGGAGGGGTGAAGTGACGGTTACGCTTGTGCTTAAATTCATTATTTATAACTACGTTAACTTATCTGTTTATTATTTACCCACTTTAGTCATACGGGGAACTGTTTTACAACGTTTGCCTCGTTGTACATGCTCTGTTAGACCTAACGCATAGAACCTCTGAGGACACTAATACGATTCTAACAGAGCACGCTCCCTAAGCAGAAATTAAATGTCTTACTCAATCCTAAGACAGCGTACTGTGAAGTCAACTGTTATTGAAAAAGCCAAGTTTTTGAAGAGTATTAAACACGTACTCATGTGAATTTTACTCTTGTGACTGTCTATTCCCTTTCTAAGATATCACAAGACTAGCACAAGCGAACCGTAGACTCAGTCTTTATCAAAACTCATCGCAATCGTTCTTGGTGCCTGCCGAAGTGGAATTTCGTCACTTCACATTTCCTTACTCTTCCCCATTTAGAGGATGCAGTGCATCCAGATTTCGTGTCTTGCTAAATAGTGACGATTCAGAAATAGGCCTACAAACAGCCGGGTGTGGGTTTTAACGAGACTCGGTCCCTAGCGTTCTTAGAACGACTACCAATGCATTTTAATGGCAGTGTGTGAAGCTTACCCCCTCTCCCAGAAATGCACATACAACGAGCCTCACGCAACGCGTCCTGTGGCGAGACCTTTTTAGAAACAGAAATCATCACTAACGCTTGGTTGGTTTATAACGCAAATATAGATCGGTTAGCCTAGTTTGATTGAAATGAGTTATTTACGGTCCTACCTTCCCAAAGTGATGCGTAAATAGGTCAACAGCCGTCAAAAGTCAGAGCTTTATTGCTCAGTGCCAAGTTTAGCAGGAGGCCTTCCCCGTTTCCCTATAACCAACTCCAAATGACAAATATCTGCCGAGGGACGGATTAGGAAGGGGACACGCAATACAAGAGAAAATGATATTAATTATAAAGTCAGTTAGCACATCAAAATAGTTACGCCATACTGAAATAAATTATCATTAATAGCACCACCGCGATGTCACCAATCTGTTTGGTAAAAATTTTAATCTACAATCAACCTGCGAGAACAATAAAACGAGATCTCCGTTACTACAATGTACACACTATTTCTAAAGATTGAAGTTGGCACTTACCAGGTAATTCCATGGGGTGAATTTGAATATAACTCACTTACAAAATACTGCGTCTATAACCAGTTTCTCCCTGCACCATCCCTTCCAGCTCACCACACTATTTTTCCTCGCTTAGAATACCTCGCCTAACTTAATTAACCTGGGCTATCAACTCCGTTCGTCGTCTCTCGCCGTCCCAAACGAACTGCCTCGACTTAAAAACCCTTTTTCCCATCCTCAAATTACCACGCGTCGGTCGAGCGTCACTTTCCCAGAATAGTTTTATGGCTGGTTTTTTTTTTGTCTCATTTCTCAATGGATTTCAAGGGTACGCATTTGCCTATGTTATGGTATCCAGATGCGGCTGATTTGCAGCGGCGAGGTGTAAATTTCTCCAAGAGAGAAACCGAAACGAAGTCGGCTTTAACTTACTGACTTATTGATAACTAGCTTTACCAGCGGCTTCGCCCGCATGCAGGTCGATGTATTATCCATATATAAACCTTGCTCTCAAATCATCTGTGTATTGATGAAAACGCATTCAAATCCATTGCGTAGTTTAAATGATCTAAGCGCACCAACACGAAAGCTACTTTGTTTTATACTATGTAAGGAAGAATACCTACTATCACACCAAAATGTACACAGGAATGTTGAGAATTAACTACAATCAAATTGGACAGCTGAAAACTAAACAAATTACGGAATCGCCGTTGTATGAATTCTGAGTTCCCGATTCTGACGCTTCGGTGCCAGGTTAATTCAGAACATTTTGTAGTACAAAGCTAAAGATAGCCGTTGTTTGAATGTTATGGTGAATTAAATACCCGTAGTGTAAATACCTTCTTTTGGCAATAGTAACCACTACTGACGACCCAACAGCGATAGAGTTGCCGATACAAATCCCCGAAGGGAAGCCCGCAGGAATCGCGCTATATGGTGCTTTCACCACTGCTAATTTGTTCGTTGTTCTTAGAATTTGCAAGAAATATTGCATCCTTAGGTACCGTAATTTATTGATTTCGACTGTTAATAACTGGCATAAGTGCCCTAATGTATTTCTTAGGAGTTCGAAATTGTTTTAGAATTTTAAAGAAGTAGGTTTATTTATTAGGGTCGAGCTGTCAGGTCATAAAATTTAGAGTTAATGTGCTTTCGAAGAGCCCGGAAACGTGTGACGGTTTTTTTAATAATTATAAAATTCTGCTATTAAATAGATGACAGACAGTCACATTAAAAATATAAACGGAGGTACTCGTAGCTACGTTACAAATTACTCGTAGCAAACATAATCCCATCAAAAGAAAATGTGAAAATGGGAGCCAAGTTCGATATAAGCGTGGTTGTCGGTTTCGCCGACAAAAGAATTGAAATCTAAATGGGTGCCAAGTTATGTAGATAATCCTGAAATTTATTTGAAAGAAAGTACAACAGTTTTATTTAAATTTAAAAAGTTTGGAAAAAAATATATTTATTCATTAATTAATTAGTTATACTTAGGTAGTTATTTGAATATTAATAAAGATTGCAATTTAAAACGCAATTTATTGTTTTTTCTGCTACAAACTACCTACAACAATGTTTAGATATTTAAAATTTAAATTCTTAAATTTGAATTGTCGAATTATTTACACAAAGCAAACTTAGAATAAATTTAAGCTCACTAATTGAATTGGCACCCAATTACCCAACTGGACGCAAAATTCCAACTTTCTAGGTCATCTGGAAGTGGGTTAGGTTTTTAATCTATATGTCAGTCAGTTAATCTATCTATAACGTGAAGCGGAAAGGGTATATAAATACCAAGGGCACGGCTTCTTTCGATGATGTCAAACGATATTGGAAGAGTTTTTTCCTATCCAATCCTATCCCTACATGTTCGGAAGTTATGAGAATTTTTAATACATTGATACCAGAAACCGAAATTTTCGATATTAGGATATTAGGAAGTAACGAGGAAAGTTATTGACCTAAGTAGTGCGGTTACACGTTTGTTTGATTTGAACCATATGAAATCGAAAATTTGGTATCAATTCTTAGAGTATTTTATTTTAAGCTGAAACTATGTATAGTGATTCTATACCAGCTGTTACCTTTAGTGCTTAAGGATAGCAATAGGGTTTCTGTTACACCCGGGTTTCTGTTATACCCTGTATATATTTAAAAATGAATCCCTATTTCCCTTAGTTACGGCATCACACGTGAACGGCTGGATCAATTGTGAGTTCTTTTTTTGTTGAATTTTTTACTATCAGGAGCAGGTTCTTATGAAAAAAAAAACAAGAAAGTTGCGTATAATATTAGAGAAGTTTATATGGTACTAGAGCATATTAACTTTTCTAATATTATGTCAATGCAAATTCAATATTCATAGTTAGGACAGGACTAGGTCTGTCGGGTCAGCTAGTCAGTGATAAAAATGCAAATTTTTTGACGTTATTTCTCAACAGCCATTTGAGCTGTATTTATGAAATTCGGGTTGCCTAATTGTTAATCTTAAGGGTTTTAATAAAATAACCAAATTGCTTGAGTTCCTTCTCAACGAGAGGACGCCTGTGTCCCAGCTGTGGGAATAATATGGGCTGATTATACTTGTGCATTAGGTTAAATAGATTTTAAGTTATCATTGGGTCAAAAGTTGCTCTAAATGGTTCGTATAATTTATCATTCGTGTAATATATCACTGCGTCGCCAGTTCTTGAAGTACGTTTGACACGCTACCGTATGTATACATAGTATTCGACTCGATAACGGGCACACTCGATGTTTTTCTTTTAATTTAATTTATTCTGTATTTCACAACTAAGTCAATAGGTGTGTTTGAACTTAGCTGTATAAAGATATCGTTCACGGTGTGATTACCTTATTGGCACCTAATTTTGGGTAATTTTAGGTTCACGGAAAGGGTAGAAATAACAGCAACGTAAGAATTCTCCGGAAAAGCAACGGTCCCCTTCCATCAAAGTTTGTGATAGAAGCGTGTTTACTTAAACCTAAGGCAAAGGATCAGCCGGCTTTAGTCGCGAAAGAGACTTTACGCCCAACTTTATTATACTTATGTCGGGAATTAGAATAACCCTTTCGAGGAATAAGTCTATAAAGTAGCTAAATGTTTTCCTTTACGTTTACAAATGACTGAGAATAGGGAATGTTTACTTTTCTACTGAGAAAATTAAGGTAGAACACACAAAAACTTTGTATTCACTTCGTAACAAACTTGGATCCATAAATTACAGGCGAACGCCTAGTTCGGGGGTCACCGTCCCTAAGTCCATACTGATCATTAAAGTACCAAAGGATAAAGTAATTTTAAATGAAACTCACTTCCCTAATTTGTCCGCCAATCTATTCAGTAAAAGTCTCACCGTGATGACTTAGGTGAAGTGAGCTGTCTATATTTAAAGTTTTCATGTTGAGGTTTTTACTGAATAGACTGGCTGGCACTGGACATTCCGCTCCGGTCCCGCACGACTGTGCTCTTGCTTGCTCAAGCCGAGCTCTCAGCGCGCGGGACACTCGCTCATATTTCACGAGCTACATACAGCGTGACAAATATCGCAGCCACAATAACTGTAACGTACCGAAGGTGTACTGCGTATACAGTTAAGAAGGAGCTGTATTGTTTATAAGATTGACATTGGCATACCTACTTAAAATCATGTTATAGCCGTTTCGTACACATGCATTAAACGCACACTATGTAGTATATAAGTTAGATGATTATATCGTAGATAAAAATGCTTGGCTTAATGCTGGTCCTGCTCCACAGCCACCTGGGCATACTAGTTAAAATTTTAATATTTGAAAGAGAAGCTTCCCTTTTTTATTTTTTCTGACATTACGAACATTTTTGTTCATAATATTATAATTTTTGTGACATTACGAATGTTTTATTTTTGCTGAACCAAGTGTTAGTTACTTTTTATACGTCAATATATATTAAATGTTTTTTCTTTCTTTTAGGAAATCAAATTTTATTAATATTTTAAATAGATTGCAAACTATAGTTTTGTATAATTTAGAAGCACTTTGTTTAAATTTTGTAAATGTGAGTACGATGCATCCGTTTATTGTGTTGTTATGATGTACGTTGACTTGAAAAAGCATGGCAGTTGAGAGTATGTCATGCTCACATAAATGTCTCACTGATGGTGGCGCGTTTGTTGGATCATTCGGTTCCCTACAAAATGGTTCAGCTGGATGGTGCTGATCCACGCGTCAGGTTCGTGAACGGGCGCTGTTGGTTGAGACTGGTCATCTCCTAACTTCCAGGGCTTATTTTTATCTTGTATTTAGAATTCTTTATACATATTTTTTTTACATTGTTCTCACATACAGAAGCAACAAGAATAATGTTCCCAAGATTTTGTAATATTTCAACTTGATTTTAAAAGAGTGTCCGTGGAGTTTCTTGCCCGTTCTTCTCCATAGAGATCTACGTTTTGGAATGGGCAACTAGCTTCAACTTTCCAACTGATCGACTTTTTGACAGTTCAAAAGTGCCTGTAAATGGTTTATTTGAAATAAATGCTTTGAGTTTGAGTTTGAGTACGACTGATACAGAATGACAATAGCTAGCAAAATACCCTTACAAATAAAAGCTTGTAAGAACTATGGTATCATGAAAGGTTTAAATATGTGTTCTGATAAACCAGAAACTCTAATAGTGGTATTTAGAACATTCATACTTGTAACAATTATGGACGTATATAAAAAATCGTTACATTTTAAGTGCTTCTTACAGGTCCAATTGCCTTTGATTCTTAATTAATACTTATAAATACATTTTATAAGTACATTCAATCTTAGAAGTGACTATGCTTGGTTTTTATTAGACTTCTGTAAAACTAGAATTTTAAAATTGTGATTTATCTCACCTAAGACTTATTAGAGAGTATTAGCACTTTAAAAGTCCTACAAGTTTATTTACTTTGTTGTGTCTAACTCCAAAAACTGTTATAAAATCAGGTAATAGGCTTCTATTATATCCTTCAGATAAATTAATAATCCAAAGACTTGCCTTAGGTCAAATTGCTGATAATATAACTACCCTGTTAAAATATCTGTTTACTTATGGATTTCCATCAATGGATTTACAAAAATGGAAGCGGTTTAAGAGAAGTGGAGCATACTAAAGAAATATACCTAGAAAATATTTGGAATTAATACAAAAACCAGCGTCTCTCCGAGCATCTCGAGCAACTGACACAAACAATATATTTGATGGTTCCGTACAAAAAAATGACGACTTTTTTGGTGAACTTGAACGAAGTAGCAATAGTGATTGCAGTGACTGAAATAGTGAAATACAAAAAAAAGTCATTTTAAAAAGTCTACCTACTGATCAAGTTAAGTGACCCTTGCCGTGATTGGGCCGTGGATGGGTGACCATCTTTAGATACCAAGACCCGTCCGTAAATTAGAAAGCGCGTGAAGCCATTAGTACCGGCTGCTATTTTATTTATTTATTTAAAAGCCCAAACAATTACACATATAAGGAGTTAAATAAATGAGCAACCAACAACGTTCTCCACAGATACACAAAAAGACAAAGACAATGTTGACAAAACAGAACAATCGTTATTTCTCATCACTAAATCTAAAATCTTCCCGCTCGACTTCTTAATATTATTGTACTGATAAGCATTGAGCACAGACATAAAATACTCAAGTGCATACAAACAGGAGAGCTACCAACAGACATTGCGTGGCAGCCGTGTTGTTGCTACCTGCGAGCCAATCAATATCAGGAAGATATTATTATATTATATTATTATATTATTATTATATATAGTCTCCAAGTAGTACTGGTATTCAGCTGGATCTGGTTAGACGGAAGCCAACCCCAACATAGTTGGGAAAAGGCTAAACAGATGAAGACGTTAATTGATCGTTAATTTCGTTTCGGTAACATTCAAAAGTGGTCGAACCAATACACGATTTGACTTTGATAAATAATTCGTGTCCCTGAGTGAATTAAGAGGCGTAATTAAATATTAATAACTTCCTTGTATCTTGACATGGATTATTTGAAAGAAAGAAAAATAATTGGTTTCAAACGAGACATAAATTACTTCCTGAAAGAATAATTACTGAATAAAAACCTGCCAAATGGCTTAAAATATCATTTATGTCATATATAATCATACCTGACACTCCTAAATCTAAAGATTTTTGACGGTTTTGGAAAAATACAAATAGTTTGAATCCGAAGACGGGCGTCCCCGTGAGTGTGGTGGGGCAACATGAGCCTACGGCTATAGCAAACTTGTTTGTGCAACGTTTTAAAGTCGTATCTCCTCTTGGCTCCGCATCGCAGGCGGTCGATGCTGAGGATTGTCTTACAGACTTAACGGTTAGGTTCTCAACAAAAGATGTTGCTAGCGTGATAAAAACTATGGTTAGGAGCAAGTCACCGGGGTATGACTACCTCAGCATCAAGCACTTGCAACATTCAGGAGTTCACCTGCCAAGGGTACTGGCAATGTTCTTTTCGCTCTGTCTAAGCCACACTCATCTGCCTAGCGACCTTATGAAAACTGTGGTTGTACCTATTGTGAAGGATAAGACTGGGGACACATCCGATCTCTCGAACTATAGGCCCATATCTCTTGCTACTGTTATTGCCAAGGTGCTGGACAATTTGCTTGATAGGCATATGGCGACCTACATTGAATTTCATGATGCGCAGTTTGGGTTCAGACCAGTTCTCTCCACGGAAAGTACCATACTGTCTCTCAAGCATACTGTACAGTATTATACGTCTAGGAGAATGTCTGTTAATGCGTGTTTCCTAGACCTTTCCAAAGCGTTTGATCTGGTGTCGTACGACTTGTTGTGGCGCAAACTTTCGAATGATACTTCAGTGGATAGAGAAGTTGTAGCTATTCTACGGTTTTGGTATAACAATCAGACCAATTGTGTAAGGTGGGCAGGCGCGTTATCGGATGTGTATGGGTTTGAGTGCGGGGTGAGGCAGGGTGGCCTAACTTTCCTTCGGCTCTTTAATCCGTACATAAAAAGGTTGAGCGAACAGCTCAGCTAGACCTATCAGGGTTGTTATGTAGACGGAGTATGCGTCAACAACATTATATCTGAGCCACTAGGTTTCCGAAGACTTGAAAGACAGTCTGGATATTAAGCGTGAGCGCAGGGCGTTGGCTGTCCGCTCAATATGTTGGCTCGCAGATTTGCAAAATGCACGACTGAAGTAAAAGCCACTGTTTGCGGCGTACTGTCAGTCGTTCTATATATGCAGTCTGTGGGTTAACTACACGCAGAGGAGAAACAGCGCTCTGCGCGTTCAGTACAGTAATGCATTTAGGGTGTTGATGGGGTTGCCACGCTACTGCAGTGCTTCCGGCGTGTTCGCTGACGCGGGAATAGATGGTTTTCACGCCATCATGCGCAAGCGATGCGCCTCCATCATGCGCAGGGTACGCACCAGCGCCAACAGCATCCTGAATTATATAGCGCATAGGTGGGACAGCCCTATACTGGGACATTGAATACGCCTACATGCAACTGTGGCGTAATAGTAAATACAGTTTTTGTTAATTCTCCAGTAGATGTAAGTACTAACACTAGTTTCTAAGTCATTTGTATACTGACCGAATGGATGCCATGGGTCTGGAATAAAAGTTTTTTTTAATTAAAATATCATGAGACTGAAATAACATCGCGAACGTTCGTAAAAATACAGAAATTACCCCTTTGATGCATAAGCACACAACAGAGCATCTTAATTTCATTTGAAACAGTGATTCAGAAGTTGTGCTTCTGTGTCTTCTTGATCCGTGGGTACTGGCGACGCTCACCGTTTCTAGTAAGGTGTATATTAAATATCGCACAAATATAGCGTGTCTTCAGCAATGTATGTAAGACACCTGTAACTTTCGTTTGTCTAGTTTGTGAGTTCCGAGTTTTTATTTGCTTTTACTGCTCTAGGTTTTTGTAGGTAGATTTTAAGGGTACCTTCCCCAAGGCTAGTAATTGGTATACGTCTTAAAATAGATACTAGCAGTTACTGTATCGATATTTATTTTTGGATTGGTAAAATTGTTTCTTATTTTTCTTGAATAAAATTTGTATAGCCAATGCGGATTCTTTTTCCGGTTCAGGTTGTTTACGCTAAACATTTACGAATAGGTAGGTAAGTTTAACCTAGAAGATCAATCTTTTTGTTTTGTAATCTATAATCTACTTTTTCGTTACCTAACAGTTAGTTAATATTTTGACCATCTGGTTACACCAAGAACAATCCAAAGGACATTTATAATAAGTAAAGTAAATAAAAATAAAAAAAAATCCAAAAAGATAAGACAAATTGACAGTCCCGAGACTGTTCGCTGCAAAGCGTCCCCGACTCCCCGGGGAAATAGCGCGTATAGACGATACGTCAAAATGACAACCATATCAACCGATGACGAATTGAGGAGAAAGAAAATATAAGGAAGATTATATTGGAATGAGTTACCAGAGAGAATCGAACGGAATGCGGAGACAATGTGTGGAGGACAGCTGACACACCACGTTATTAAGATTGATCACGTCGTCCCGGTATGACGCGTCACAAAATGCATGGAGTGCATCCACGAATGTTCGTGAAACGGTAATCGTAGCCTAGCCTTTTTCCAACTATGTTAGGGTCGGCTTCCTGTCTTATCGCATGCAGCTGAATACCAGTATTTTACATGGAGCGACTGCCTATCTGACCTCCACAACCCAGTTACTGGGTAACACGATACCCCTTGGTAAGCCTGGTTGGCGTACTTTCGGGCTTCCAACGACCGGTAACGGCTGTCAAAGATCCACGAATGACAGACGGGACCAATGGCTTAAAGTGCTTTCCGAGGCACGGAGGGGTCTTGGTGTGTAAAAATGGTTACCCATCCACGGATCAACCGTGGCAAGTGTTGTTTAACCTAATCGTTCGACCCGTGCGGCTGTTATTACTTAGTAACAAGCCCCTCTTCTACATTCACAAGTATGGAATACATTTAATACGTGAGTTGGCTCTAGCTTCGTCACCAAAAAAATTAAACTAATGTGCGCTAAATTGCATGCATTGTAAGAGGTCGAACACGGCATGTTGCTTTCGATACCGCCCGAAACCTTGCGAAGTGGGCAATCTGTGATTCACGCCTTTGTTACAACTCATTACACTCCGTTTGGTTACGACTAGAAACACTGCACACTTGTGTCTTAAGACTCATAAACTACTGCATAGTTTAAGGAATAATTTATTCGAGAACATGTCACACATCGTACCTCGTCGATACAGTGCACACGGGTAGGTTGATGCCACTTAATAATTTCTCCCCGACTCACTTGTAGAGGCAGATATGCAGTTGCATAGTTCCCAACAATAGCGAACTTAGACGAAGCCCACGCCATTATATGCAACGATTGGGCTCCAAGTTGTTCCGATAAGACGAGTTGGAACGCTTTGCTGATACCCGATGTACCGCGTACCGGTGTTGTGAGGAACTGTACCGAATGCGCGAAGTAGAGGGAATATAACCAATGAGTATCGGCGCATAAACCAGACAACAGACCACCTACGTAAGTAAGACGAAATAAAAATGCGTAGGAATAGCACTTTTATCTTGATAATAATGTTAAAGGTGAAGAGTAGGCGAATCACTTGTCTTGTTGTCTTTATAAGTCGTTCCAAAATAACTTTTGATTAAATTAAAATAGTTTGGTCCCATTTAGATAAACTTTTTTTTTGTTCTACATGGAATATTTTATTTTCGTAATCGTGCCTTTAGATTCCCAGAATAGGTTAGCTCTGTCTATGACGCATATTAAGTTCTGTCTATTTTAATAAGTGTTCGTCTCATTCCTACTCTGTGATAATTCCCGTTAAGCGTTGATGAGTGAGTTCTCAGATGTACTTGTAGGAACTCAGCTCATTAGGTACGAGATTCAGCTTGAAGTATTTAAAGTTGTTATATACATGGTAAAACGGTATTACATTTGACGATAAGTCACATTATCTGTCCTCTTTTGTTAGATCTTGACATTATCAAACATGACGGAAACGGAGTTCGTGGACGAGCTGCTGATCTTGTGCTTTCCTATTTATCAAACAGGCAGCAAAAAGTAAATGTTAACGGGGCAACGTCCTCGGGGTCTCTAGTCAAGATGGGCGTGCCTCAAGGTTCAATTCTTGGCCCTTTTTTATTTCTAGTTTATATTAATGACCTTCCTTACCTAATGGCTAACTTCTCGGATATAATTTTATTCGCTGATGACAGTTCTCTTATTTTTAGAATAGATAGAAAAGATACGGATGTCTTACATGTCAACGATAGTCTAGCTGTTCTCTCGAAATGGTTTGCGGCTAATAATCTTTTACTCAATGCGAACAAAACTAAATGTCTTAAGTTCTTATTACCAAATGTACCCCAAGTAGGGCTAAATTTAAAACTTGATGGCAAGAAACTAGATGCTATTTCGGAAACTGTATTTCTAGGAATTACTTTAGATTCAAAATTGCAATGGGGTGCCCACATTAGAGCTCTTTCAAGTAGATTAAGCTCAGCTGCTTACGCAGTAAGAAAAATAAGGCAGTTGACTGATATAGCCACAGCTAGGTTAGTATACTTTGCTTATTTTCACAGTATTATGTGTTATGGCGTTCTGCTGTGGGGGTCGGCAGCTGACGTAGATTCAGTTTTCATTCTACAAAAGAGGGCAATCCGCGCAATCTATAAAATGGGGCCTCGCGAGTCTCTTAGAAACAAATTCAACGAAGTTGACATACTAACTCTGCCTTCTCTTTATATCCTAGAAAATATCTTGTATGTTCGCAAAAATTTAAGTCTTTTCAAAAAAAGATGCGACTTCCATAATCTAAATACACGTAGTAAAGATGAAATTGTGATTCCAAAATTTAGATTAACTAAAACTAGTAAGTCATTTATAATAAACAGTATCCGCTTCTATAACAAGTTGCCAAAATTGGTTACAGAACTTAGCGATGGAAAGTTTAAAATTCATACCAAACGTGTCCTTATCAAAAAAGCATATTATAAGATAAAAGACTACGTTGAAGACAAGGAAGTTTGGCGTTAATTCCTTCTGCACATGTGGCTTCCCTGGTAACTCATTAGCACCATAACTATGTGAGCGTCTATTAACTTCATCCAAATTACAATGTTAATTTTATTAATTTTATTTTTTACACTTTTTGACATATTCTCGTCATTATTTGACATTATACAACACTTGTAATATCGAGTATTTATTAGTGATTCTCATGGAAATCATGTCACTTGGATTAAATAGGTTGATTTTACTTATGTAGATTCTTTTACATATTGTGGATGAGAGAACGTTGTAGGCCTACAGTTTCTATTCTTTATTTTCATTCCTCTAAAGTACCTGGTACTTATTGACAGGCCTGCACTGTCCTCCCATACCTAATATCACTGTAATTTGAAAACATTATAAAGTCCAACTATTTTTAAAAGAGTAACCGTGGAGTTTCTTGCCGGCTCTTCTCCATAGGAAGCGCAAATTGGAACCGTGCACCTAGCTTCTGACGTTTCATAAGTGCCCTTGCAGGTTTAAGTGAAATAAAATATTTTGATTTGATTTGATTTGATGAAAAATATTTTCTAAACAGTAACGATGAATTAACCATAATTTAATTTGCAAAAGATGATGACTTTCTAATTATTAATTGTTTTGTAAAATAACAAACAATTCTGAATCAACAAACTTATAATTCTTAATCAAAAATTCAGCAGCAAAGTTTTGATTATGAAAACTTGAGACTTAACATTCAAGAATGTTAATGAGATCTTTAACCGCAATACGTCTTAGAACTTTACAAATAAACAATGCTGGACTGAGATCACTGAGAGTACGTACGAGAGGACTAAAAGATAATTAATACGACTAACAGTCTGCTATCCCGTGAATACACAAACCTTTTGTAGGGTAACAGGCAGCAAACTAATGATATTTTTTTTTGTAGGGTGGGAAATCATCAAATAACTTCTCCCGCTCTGGGTGGAGCGGGAGGGCGTGTCAGACTTTTACTGACTAAAACCCACCCGTGTTCCCTCAGTTGCCTGTGTGCCAGGGGCGGCGGTATCGCTTTCGAACAACCCGCACCCCTGGCAGGCATCGGCCCTTGCGGGCCCCATCAGTTGGTGCTGACATCTCTTTGAGGCGCGCGTGGAACACAACGCGCCGTCGACCCGGGCTTGGTCCTTACCGGACAGCGAGCTACCCATTACTCGCCGTCCGCAAGCCCGTGCCTACGGGGGCCGGGAATCAGCCTGGGATTCCCGACGCCCAGGGCGTCACCTGCGAAGGCCACGGCTGTGAGGGCGCATGTACTGCATCTCCCTCACGTGCGCCGCCTCCCTCTTTGCGAGCATGACTGCTTCGCTGAAGGAGGCGTCTGCTAGCCATGCACTCTCGCTCCGTACCATGGCCTGGACTAGGGTCGGACGCGAGAGATCGCCGCCGCTGATCACCTCCACGAGGACACGGCGGTGCTCCGCCCAAGCCGGGCAGACCTCCACCGTATGCTCCACCGTGTCCTCAGGGCGATCTTCGTAATGGAAACACTCGGGCGTTTCCTCCCGCCCTATCCGAAACAGGAACCTCCCGAAACAAATTAATGATATTGAGCGCAAGAAATAATCACATTTTCCTACGTCCATACCCAAAACGGCGCTAACAGCACACATATAAACACAAATGCCATAATTCCAGTCCAAATAATTAAGTATGGGTGTCCTCTAACAGTAAAAGACAGTTTTAAAATAACTGGAGCTGCGGTGTGCTAGCTAATTTAATTTGCGATACCTATTAGGGTATCGAAATCTAAACACGATAAAACGATGAGTTTCTCTTCTCATACTTCATGTTTTTAAACTACCAGCACTAGTCGACCCCAAAAATCATAAAACAATTATTAAACCATATCAAAGAGCATAAATATGATATGTTATATATGATAGATAAATTAATGTTTTGTACCGTCAGTGCTTTTAGTCCGTAAAAGTCTGACAAGCCCTCCTGCTCCACACAGAGCGGGAGGAGTTATTTGATGATTTCCCACCCTCAAAAAAAAACAGGCCATCTTAGTGGCCAGTATACAGCGTCAAAATTAATTCATCATTTTCGATATTCTACACGATAAAATAAAATTGCATGTGAAAGGTTAAAATCGCAGGTAAATTTTTATACACAATTTATGTTCGTAAACATTATTAACTCTGAGTATTGTAGATTGGATGATTGATAATAATTATCACAATTTCCGATCTCTTAATTAATTGGACTGAGTAATAAAGTACATAATATGTCGGTAATGTGTTGATCACAAAGGTAATGAATAAATATCCGTGTGACTATTTATTACTGTTGTTTTGTTCAACAATATAACCACAGCTGGTACTTCACATAACAGCGGGTTGAATGGAAATATATTGATCGTACTTAAACGTGTCAGATTATGAGGCGTGGCTTGAGAGGCGGCATGGCGTCCTCACCTTCCGCCTGACACAGGTCCTCACCGGACATGGCTGTTTCGGTTCCTGGGTCCAGGTTCCTGTTTCGGATAGGGCGGGAGGAAACGCCCGGGTGTTTCCATTGCGAAGATCGCCCAGACGACACGGTGGAGCATACGGTGGAGGTCTGCCCAGCTTGGGCGGAGCAACGCCGTGTCCTCGTGGAGGTGATCGGCGGCGGCGATCTCTCGCGTCCGACCCTAGTCCAGGCCATGGTACCGAGTGAGAGGGCATGGCTGGCAGTCGCCTCCTTCAGCGAAGCAGTTATGCTCGCAAAGAGGGAGGCGGTGCACGTGAGGGAGATGCAGTACATGCGCCCTCACAGCCGTGGCCTTCGCAGGAGACGCCCTGGGCGTCGGGAATCCCAGGCTGATTCCCGGCCACCGTAGGCACGGGCTTGCGGACGGCGAGTAATGGGTAGCTCGCTGTCCGGTAAGGACCAAGCTCGGGTCGACGGCGCGTTGTGTTCCACGCGCGCCTCAAAGAGATGTCAGCAGCAACAGATGGGGCCCGCAAGGGCCGATGCCTGCCAGGGGTGCGGGTTGTTCGAAAGAGATACCGCCGCCCCTGGCACACAGGCAACTGAGGGAACACGGGTGGGTTTTAGTCAGTAAAAGTCTGACACGCCCTCCCGCTCCACCCAGAGCGGGAGACGTTATTTGATGATTTCCCACCCAGAAAAAAAAGAAAAAAAAAAAAAACGTGTCAGATTACCGCAACGAATCAAGCATTATTTTCTGGCATGTGTAGGTACCTATATGCGCTCCTCCTTGCACAACAATTGTTAATACGATAATACGGCGTGAACTCACGGTTTGAATACCTAGGATGAAAAAGCTGAAATGCACGGTGACATGCCTTTTACCCCCGCTATCGACAACACGAAACCCCTTGTCTATTGAAAAAAATGAAACTGTCTAGGGACTCCAGTCTTTGTGAATATCGACTTCATTATTAAATCAGTCTTCTAATGAAGTCTCATTAAGTCGGTTAAAAATAACAATTCTTTTTACACGGCTTATTCAAAACCACATCAAAAAGGAAGGGCAACATTTTTTGCTACAAAATCGTAATAACGCTTACATTCTGACAGATCTATTTACGTGAAAGCACAACAATAAGCAGTTTATTAACCCGGTCCTGAATGGCGTGAGCAATCTTTACTTGGCCAGACTAATAACTAAAGCATCGCATGATGTCAGGCGATCTCATAAAAACGGACTGATATCCCATTAGCGAGCCTGCCAACACTTAATAATACAATTAATACCCGCGACCGCTAGTCGCTCTTGTTTTCATATTTTATTTTATTTTCCTCCGGTGAGACCGCTACTCATTATTCTACGTAATATTTATAATTCGAGAATCTTTTGCGTCATCAACCCGCTGGGATTTCATTATTATGTTATTGTTTTACGTAAGTTCATATATTATTGACATCAGCCACAGGAAAAAAACTCAATGAAGACAGAATGTAAACTCCCACACTATTATTGAATAATATTCTTTATTTTCGGACAACAATGATCCAGTGTGTTAGTAAATAATATGCTAACTTATTACTAGTATTAGGTATTAGGTGTACCTAACACTAGTAATAAGTTAGCATATTGTTAAAATACAATAGAATACATTAGGTATCTAGTTAAAATACAATAGAGAAGAAGTATGATAATAGTAGTGTGAAAATGGCATAAATGTTTAGTGATGTGATAAGACTATAAGATTCAATGATAAAAAAGACCCCGACACTTTAGGGTCACTGAGAAATAGTAATTTTTCTCTAATTTTGGAAAACTGATTACTGATGCTAATTTTTTACAGAAATCCCTGATTGCGCCATTCTTTCAAATCCTTTCCTAAAATAAAAGCAAACAGCCGGTGGTCGTACCTACAAATGAAGCCCTAGTACTCAGAGCCGGCAGTCTTTTGATCAGAACAGCAATAACGCGGCTTGTTTAACAAATTATACTTAATTTCCGGCCCGTCGAGACCGCCCACTAATTATTCTCCGCAATATTTATAATGAGCGAATCTTTGTCCGCCGCCGATCCGCAGGGGAGCCCGTAATGAACGCTCGCGGGAGGATCCCGGATTGCTCCATAAAGATTGTTTAAACAATTAACTGTGACCGTGGCCTGGCCTCACAACCCCACCACCCCCTTTGTGCCCCGCACCGTTGAGAGATAGAATGTTTATTGCTCCATTCCCTTCCAAATCTCGCCCCTATAATAGACTGATAATAAATACCACAGAGTAGGTGGTAAATTAAGTCTTACAAGCTCAAACTATCTGTTTTATACCTTGAATCGCAGGTCCTATTTTCAAATGAAAGAAAAAATGCCTGTCATTATCAATATTGCCATTCCGGTGTAGGTACTAATAAGTGTCTATTTTTTTTAACGAGGTTAATTTATAGAACGTTGCGTATATATTTTCTCTGTGTCACTGTTCGTCCTTTACTACCGTTCCTTTTATTAACTTCCTACTCTGCGGCAGCACTATAAGTGCTCAGTCAGTCAGCAAGGTCGCGAAGAAACTGTAATACCATGAAACATCTCACAGCTTGTTGAGTGATAGGAAAATGTTAGCATTGTTGTTTGCTTGCTATCCGACCCTGTTGGCGGAATTCAAGGACAATTGACGACAACTATTGAGGAATATTTTACTGTTCATTGTGCTTTTCTGGTTGATGTGCCTTTGGGAACAGTAATTATACTCATAACAGTTACGTAACTACGTATTCTGTCATTTGTTTTAAGTTGGCGAAAATGTACAAGGCACTTGAAATTTGAAATTTAAACAATAGTATAACGATAGCCATAGTTAGTACTACTATCGCCGTTAAACAAAAATAATACCAAACAATTAAATAAAGTAAAAAATTAAAGGGTTATAAAAGAAACGTGTTATTTTTATAATTTAATATTTAAAAAAAAAGTAGTGTTAAACATTGTACGGTGGTACTGAATCCGTCATGCTTTTTTACATTTTCATAAATAGGTATTATACATACCTATTACAGTTCAAAAGATATAGCCCTATGATAGATGAACCGACAGCAAAGGTTTAGTAATAGGGACCTGTTTTCACCCTTTGGGTACGGAACCATAAAAATCACGCAATCTTGTCAAATACAGTCTCTGATTATAATACGTCTCGGAGAAACTAAAATACAAAACCTAATACAAAACAAAAGTCACGTACAGTCAAACCATATTGACAGAAATAAGAAAAGGAAGTGTTCGGTATCGTGATGGATCCTCCACAAAAATAAGATTGAATGACAAAAACTCTATTCAATATGTAGTAGTTTTACATAATATTTTTCTTATTCGCTAGAAATTTATATTCCTTGGCAAGAAGTTCTTCACAGTAACACGTGTTCAGTTCATACATATTTGTGGCTCGCTCTGTTCACTCCGACCGCTCCGCTCACTCAGGTCCCGTAAAATGTATCACGCGGAGCTGTAAATATAAAATATTTCAATTCGAATCCCGTTTACTTTTGTACGTAGCATATGGGTTTGCTCTCTGTTCTCTGTTCGGACACTGCCATTGTATGTCCTTGTTTTTTAAGTACATGAGTAACATAAAACGAAGTCAATGGCATTGGAACTTGTTTGCTTTGTGGTCAGTTGAAAAATAATTCTCCTGGAAGTTCACAGACCGAATACTAAAAGTAGTTGTACGTGAACTTCAAAACAGGACAACGTTTTCTCCTGGTAATAAAGTGTATTAAAATATTCAAGGGCATAGTTATGTTGATGATAGTGGCTAGAAACCTGTCCAATGATTATGAAGGTTGAAACTAGCATTGGATTAGTTGGGTTGAAAATAGAATTAAAACCAAGATGGGGGATTTTAATAAGAAAGGCAAACGAGACAACATAAAATCGTATTTGTAGCTTTTCAAAAGAATTTATGATTAGTTTCTGTCGCTTCGTAGCTTCTATTCTAGACAACAAGCTGAGAAAATGTTTTCTTATATCTAAACTGTCGGACTCACCAAAATTGGAACCATGTCCCAGTTGCAATATGTGGGACAACATTGGAGCCTAATACTGAGCTTCGGAAACCATGAGTCAAATACAAAGCATATCTACACAGCTTTTGAATAATGCTGTTTTTTTCATTAGAGTCTATGTTTTTTAGAAAACATTTAAAATTAGTTACTTTACTTGTGTCTGCTAAGGACAATGTTCTCCAAAACTGTTCTAGACAAAAAACAGCACAAAGTTCAAATGGCATCACAAATAAATACAGACCACTGCAACAACTAAATTTAATTCAAACAAATGATTAATAAAGTAAGGTGCTTCACCTCACAAAAATAGCATCCCATGGTGACGTCTTTAGAACTTTAAATTTAACTAACAGTCACACGACAGCAAGATCTCTAGAAAGTTCGAGTACAATGAATGCAACTCCAGGGTAGCAGTAAACAGTTGTTGGACGGCTGTGGCCGGTACAGCAGTGTCATACAGTGTCTCCGCGCAACACGAGGCCGGGCAGCCGACAACCCGCACCAACAACTGCTTAGTGTACTTACGTACAGCAAGTACTAAGTGCCTTTCAAGCCTTTAGCAGAGGCCAGTGAAAACCTTTTTATGTCCTTCGCAAGTAAATATTCTTATTTTTATTTTTGAGTGCAAGATTTTGGGGAGCCAATAAACTTGCCCTATATTGTATCGTAACCACTAAATTTCAAATAGTTGTGCACGTGCAGATTCCGACAGGTAATTAAATTAGCCTAACGCACTTCAATTCCCGATATAGATCTCGGTTTCCGGATACCGTCTAATAAAACCATACAAGCTTATGGTGTCTGAACTTTTAATCGGTGCTTTGCAATGTACCAGGCCACTCAGAATGTATTGCGAAAGAAGTTTTTATGTATGAGAGACTGGCCAGTTATAATCTATTTTGAAAATATGATTATTTGTAAGTAAAAATAGGTACAGTCGACAAATCTTCCGCATGCTTGCCTTTAAGGCAATAATCGCTAAGCATGGCTCACGACTCCATCGCACAATGCATGTGTTAGAAAAAAGGGGGGCTGGATATACATTTATAAGTGTATATGTATATATAAAACAAGTATCAAGCTTTGAATATCAGAATGGTTACTGCTTGTTTACTGAATATGGAGGTTCTAATGAATATGGATTGTAGGGAAAGGATTTCTTGAAGTAAAGCACAGAAAGACAAGAATAGACATTTATTTCAATTAAGCTTGTCAGTATTTAATCAGAAAGCTAGTCGCCCGTTCCAGAACTAGGTCTTCATGGAGAAGACGAACAAAAAACTCCATGGAAACAGTATTGAAGTATTTCACCAACACATTTCTTACATTGCTGTTAAATATAATTATCAAACATTGCTATAATAAGCAACAATTATGGTATAATATCAAATTACTTAACTTACATGACATCTGGTCGATATATTCCACACAACAGCACTAGGACCAACCAATACAAAATTATTTTTAGTAAATGCGAAACCTGAATACAGTTTGTTCAGAATAAGTAACTGAATCGATTCCAATAATTTTGACACCATGTTATATTTTTTCCCACAAAAGTTTTGCAAGTGTGATGAAAAACGTTATCACTATAAATAAGAATAACGTTATGGCCCCGCCGCCTACCACTTTTCGGCCGCAGGGGATAGGGAGAGCGGCCAACGCTATACCGACACTCCTCTTCCCCTGCGGCCCCACCGCGTCCGCCATCAAACGGTGGCGGCCCCGTCCAGGCCACGGAAGGGAAGAGCGCTACTCAGAAGTACCGGCACTCCTCCTCCGCCGCAGCCTGTAACTTTCAGCCGCGATGCCTCCCATTCGACATCGCGGCCCGCCTCAGCTGCGATGCACCTCACCGCAACCTACTTTTTGGCCGCTACGTCGTCGGCTTGGAGGCACAAGCCCTGACGAGCGGCCCCACCTTGGGGTTCCTCTTCGCTTCACCGTGGGAGGGTGACCACGGTTACTGAGCCCCCCCGCAACGACAATGCGGGAACCCCACTGGGGGGGATCACCGTACGGTTAGGTACCTACTGCCTAATTACTATCAATGAGCACAATACGACGCTGGATGGGCGCCGGTGCGGGGTTCTGCGTGGTGACCATTTTTGTGTAGACAACTAGGTAACATAAGAAGCTTATGTGATTTTTCATGATACAGTTTTGAAATTTTGTGAATAGATTCTTTACATCAAAATAGTAGACACGTGTTTCGGGTTTCGCATATACTAAAACTAGCGTTATATATTATTGTAGAAGATAGGAAAATATGAAGAGGGGGAAGACCTATATAAGGCGGTGCGGCACTAGCCCCGGCCCCTTTTTTCGCTTGGAGCCGTCGTGGAAACAACATCGTGAGAACGTCACTCTGTCGGTTACATTTTAAATTGTGTCCGTGTTCGCGCCATAATTTGTTAATTCTGTTAGGAGTGTATTTTTCATTTAGTTAATTTGTTATTCGATTCTTGGTATTAAATTGTTGTTAGTTTGATTTGTTTATTTGAATCATTTCCCGTAGGTATTTCTAAAATTATTTTAAAAAAAGTCACTTCTGGTCTAATTTCCAAGATTATATTATATTTTTAGAATTAATAATTTGTCTGTAAATTACAATTTAAGGAAAATTTGATATTTATAATAATGTAAACTAGGAAATATATTATAATAGTATAATATATAATTACTACAAGCACTTTATTTACTTCTATCTCTCTAAATATTAAAAAAAAATATTTGAAGGTTCAACTCTACCTCAAATTGGGATATATTTAACCCTTGTATATGAAAGACAATAATATGATTTCTTATTTCTTGACTCAGGTTTCGGCAGTTATGGTCGTTAACGACAAAGTTAGTCACAGTCCACAGTAGGCACAATACACACAAACAGTCCAGGATACGAGCTAGGGTCAAAAAGAGGCTATCGATCACAGTCCGGTATACAAGCAGAGGTCACATTTAGGCAGAAAATCAGTCTGATAGAAATAAACAGGTCGTAAAATGAAATGGCGATAGAAATGGGAAGCAGCAGCAATTAGCGAGATGCAAATTGGCACTGGCTACATGTTTTTGTTACACCTGCAGGGTGGGTCGTGCCGTCCATGGCCCTATACGGGGTACCGGTGTGGGCGCCTACATTGAGGCACCAACCAGCACGACGGTTGAAGACGTCCCATGAGGTCATGGCCATCCGGATGGTCCGGGGATACCACACGATCTCTGGTGAGGCAGCGGGCCTCCTTGCTGGATTGTCGCTGTGAGAGCTGGAGGCATAGGTCCTTGGGCACACTTGGGAGTGGCGCACAGATATATTTTCTTAAGTAAGCATGCTGAAAGTTTGTTGATAGTACGTATCAATTTCAAACTTTCCTTCCACATTGTTTGCGAGCTAATTTAAATTGTCGTGTCTCGTTAAAAAATGGATCATGCGCCTGGAACATTTTCGCGCTATGATTTTTTACGATTTCAAGTGTCGCCTGAAACCGGATGAATCGTACGATAGGCTTCAAATGGCATTCATGGATGATGGCCCTTCTAAAGCAACCGAGTATCGTTAGTATAACGAATTCAAGCGCGGTCGACTAACTTTGGGGGATGAAGAAAGAAGTGGTCGACCCTTTGACGGCTATTACGGAAGAAAACGTGCTAGCTGTGAAAAATTTGATCCATGACGATGCTCCGAAGCAGGCCCAGGTGGAATGGTGCCGTGATATGATAAACAAATTTGAATCTAGCTCGTCTCGGCGTATTTACGACATCATTACAGGCTACGAGTCTTGGATTTATCAATACGATTCAGAAACGAAGCGCCAGTCGATGGTTTGGGTATTTCAAAACGAATCAACACCTACCAAAGTGAAGCAATCTAGAAGCGGGTGACAATTTTGATCGCGAGCTTTTTCAATTTACTGGCTACTTGGTATTAATTTCTTTACGAAACCAAAGAAGCATCAACGCTGAATGGTATACTACCAAATGCTTGGTAGAAATTTTCTCTGTTGTGAGCAACAACTTCCTGGATAGCACGCCGGTCAAACTCCTCGGTCACCCTCCTTACAGCCCTGACCTAGCACCGTGTGACTTCTTTTTATTCCCAAAAATAAAAAATCAGCTCAAAGGGATACTATTTTCGTCACCGGAAGATGCGCTGTCAGCGTTCGAGCTGCTGGAAACTAGGCGTCTGCGGCGGACTGGAAAAAGTGTTTCAAAACTGGTTCAGACGCATAAAACTTTGTATAGAGGCTAGTGGAGAGTACTTTGAAAAGATTTGATTAAAAAATATTTACCCATTGAACATTTTTTTTTTCGCGTAACTTTCTGAGTGTCCCACGTAAAAGACGAAGGATCTTGTTAAAACTTATTTAAAAAGTTAATTTCACTTTTTAAACTAGAATACTCTATCAGAAATAAAATACGAATTTACATACAAAGTATTCTCTATTTCGACCCCTCTAAGCTCACTTTCATTATTGTATATGGAACTCTAGTTCAAAAGTTCATGTCTCTTTCTACATTATTTTCATTTCTGCATTCTTCTTTCTGACACAAAAATCATTTCTTGAATGTCAGTGAATGAATATATTGTATTATGTGGATAGCCTAGCCTACCCTTTTACTTTCGTCTTAATGTTTGTAAACATTTTATTTGTCTAATGTAAATGTTTGTTCTTCATCAAGAATTAGTATTTTGAAAAACTAAGCTAATTTCAATAGTTTAAACAGCCAACGACATCGCTATATCTTTTCGTGGCACGTATTATGTTCATCTTAGAGTATGAATCGAGTTTATGTGCCCTCGTAGCGAGCTGGCAGCCGAGACATGCGAGAACTTGACCCAGTTGGGGCGACTGAGATGACGTCGAGTATCGCGACACAACGGTTTGATTGTCACGAGGGCGAGCTCAGAAAATAAATCTAATTTCAGAATACGGGTTTGAATGTCTTTTGCTTTTGGATTTCTCTTTTTTTTCTTGAGGTTCATTTTGTTTCTTTAAGGTTTATAAATGTGAATTGCCGAATGTGTGTATATATTTGGCGGTATAATGTAAGTTAATTTGGGTTTAACTAGCAAACTGGCGCTTCGCTCGTGACTTCATGCGCGAATGTCGTACTTTCCCCTGTCAACTTAATCTCCTCCTCCACCCCTTTAAAAGGGAGTTGTTAAATAATGAATGCAACATTGGCCGTAATTTGCTTCTAAAGGCAACATTCTATCATACTGTAATACAAGGTTTTACCAACGGCTTCACCCGCGTGGAGGTCGGAAATTATCCCACATGAAGTTACCACCGGAATGAAAAGTATTCCAAATATTAATCTAGGTTATAAACTATCTGTGTGAAAAATTTCATCCAAATCCGTTCAGCCGCTCTTTCGTGATTGTGTAACAAACATCCAAACATAAAAAACTACTATAAACTTTTACATTTATAATATTAGTACCTAGATGACCGAGCTTAGCTCGGCTTTTTTTGGTTTGACGTTTTCTAAAAATGAAACCTAGCTAGATCAATTTATCACCCCCGAAACCCCCTTCGTACTAAATTTCATAAAAATCGTTGGAGCCGTTTCCGAGATTCAGATTATAAATACCAAGAATTGCTCGTTAAAAGATGTTAGATAGTAGGATCTCAATGTTATTTGACATTCTGCCATCTTTTATTTTTTTATTTATTCACATTCCCATCTGGTTGATGTATAAAATTTAATGTTTTCTCTCTCTGCTTTGCCGCGTAAAATAAAGTCGTTACAAATTTTCAATCCGATGTTTTAATAAAGTACCGTGATATAACCCAAACTTATCAGAAATCTTCATGGTAACATAGCGTGGTTTGGTTACTTGATAGTAATTACTGAGAGTATTAGTAAAAAATACGAACAATAACAAGCGTCGAAAAATATCCACCGGGGCACCTGGCGTCGACAGTTTGTCGTGTTACATACTCAGAAGAAATTTCTACAATAAAGAATTTGTAGAAATTTACTTTGAAAAACTTGTTGCCCGTGATAATTATACATTGGAAGATCGCAGCGAAGACGTATCTCGAACTTGAAGATCAGATAGTGCATAGAAACGAAGACCCCGCCAATGTTACTCCCGCCGAAGACATACAAGTGAAGTCAAAACTGATCTTATTAGTGGATGCTCTCATTTATGTTCACATTCAAGATGCGAAAACTTTGAATAAAGTCTGGTCGAACTTAGAACAAGCTTTTGATGACAATGGTTTAACACGAAAAGTAGCATTGTTGAAGGATCTGATTGCAACAAAATTGGAATCCTCCAAAAGTGTCGAAGATTATGTTTGTAAATAAAATTATGAAATCTGCACACAGTACAGTTACACAAATAGCTGCAATTTAGTTAAAAGTAATTTACTGTATTTTTTTAATGTTTAAGTTTTTTTCGTAAATTAAATTTTTTGTTACCTTATACTGTAAATAATCGTCTCAATATTGTTAATATTAACGGGAAATAGTGAGATAGCCCCAACACAAGTAGGTACTATCAATTACTTACTGGGGATGTCTCATTTATAATTCATGTAACTGATTTGGGACAAATAAACAATTTTAATTTCTGCACACAAGCTGAGAAACATTGGATTTTCTGTCGACGACGAATGGCTTGGCACCTTAATGGTTGTGAGTTTGGCGGACTTATACCAACTCATAATTATGGCAACAGAGAGCTCTGGTGTAAAAATCAGTGCAGATATTATTAAAACTAAACTTTTACAAGAAGTTCAAAGTTCAGAAACTACTGCTCTCAGCTACTCAGCTAAGAATAAAAGTTCTGAAAAATAGAATAGCGCCCAAAGGGCAATGGAGAAGGCTATGCTTGGAGTTTCCCTGCGTGTTCGATTCGGGAATGAAGAGATCCGCAGGAGGACCAAGGTAACCGACACAGCCCGAAGAATTGCCAAACTTAATTGGCAGTGGGCAGGGCACATTGCTCATAGAACAGTTGGCCGATGGGGCCGAAAAGTTCTGGAGTGGCAACTGCGTACTGGAAGACGTAAAGTTGGAAGGCTTCCCACAAAGTAGACCGATGACCTTGTGAGGGCCGCAGGAGTCCGCTGCAGGAAGCATAGAAGCGGTCGAAGTAGCGGAGCTTGGGGGAGGCCTATGTCCAGCAGTGGACGTCTTTTGGCTTAAATGATGATGATGATGATGACTACTTTTGCTTACTCGATTCATATGAACGATATAAAACAATCTAATAATTAAACATCATCATAATGTTTATAAACGCTCCAAAAATGCGATAGATCACTAATACTTTTTTGACGGATTCATATAAAAACATTGTCAAAGTACAGCATTATTTAAATAAGCGTACATTTTATTTAAACAACAGAACTACCGTGTATCATTATGTATCATTGTGACTATGAATACCGTAGCACCTTCGTAGCCGTTTCGTAGCGGCGTAGCGCGGCTACGAAATACTACGCGCCGGGGACTGTACAAGACATTTATGTTTGTGAACGTTTAACTGAGTGATATAAACGTGGTAGTCATACCAATGGAAATTATTTTACTTAGCAAAACATCACGCTTGTGATTCCCGAAGGATTAGGCAGAGGTGTTGAAATAGATTTAGGTATGTACTCATAATGTTATCATGTATGAAAATCCTTAATTATTATGTAATAAAAAACCTTGAAAGAAGTACCTATAACAAAATAATTTTAAAGCCATGCAAACATTACAGCCGCAAAGGCCCGCAGCGCAACTCATTTTCACACAAAAACTGCGGTGCGGCCCGCCTGTAGTTTGCGTTGGTTTATAGAAAATATATGAAAGAGGATTTTTGCAATGCATTGCGTAGCGACGCGGCCTGTCCCAATCTGCTAGAACCTTCAAAATTAAATGCTTCACATAGGCTTGCATGTCAAAATAAGTATTAATTCGTCCTGAAAATATCTGGAATGATTCAGCGGCATGCCACTCGATTTCAGTTCGTTAAAAAAACAACAATGCCAAGATATTATTAGGACGCGTAGAAAGAAACAAGGCGTTTGTATTTAAAACTATGAATTATAAATGCCAGCGACAGCCTCCAAATATAAATATTCGGGTATTTGCTCCTACTTCGCCCAGAATTCTTGACATTTAAATCCACTGAAAATAATTTATTTTCTTTGAATCCTTTTTATTTTTATTCTCAAAGACGACGTCAGTTTGTCGACGGTTTTAGTTCTAATATAATAAATCTCTATCTACTTATTTTCAACAGTCTTCACTGAAATGAGAGAAAATAAAACTAAGAAAAACACATTATTTTTACAAACATATACATAATTAATATTTGATTGCTTATCTTTTGAACGTTTACAAAAATGTAACCGAGATGAAAGTTGATTTGCCAACAAAGGCGGCGCGCGCCGTGAGCACAAACATCAACAGGCATTAACTGCGCGATATTTATGTCTTTCATCTTTTATTACAAAAGTAAAGCTCCAGCCACGTTCCTAAGAACACACACATACCATCATGGTCTCCTACAAATACACACACACATATTTAAACACATCTGAATAACAAATAATTATATAGGTATCTTTCGAGACGTTTGAGAAGCCTTAGGATATTTAGATGTTTGCAAACACCGAGCATATTTTTTATACCAGCTAAACTCTCTGTTTTCGTCTCACATATTGAGTTAGTATTTATTCGCCAGCTTTGCTTTATTTTGGCTTTTTTGATCCGCTTCCCGTCTGCATATATCCAACACTTAAGTGATGTCATTTACTTTTATGTATAGTCCCGATCTGTCACCGATTTCACGATTAGAAAATCGCAAAATCGGTGTCATTCCGCAATTCTTTCTCTAACGGAATGTCAATGGTGGATTATTTAGCAGCTTAAATTGAATATGTTTGCCAGCGCAGTAAGTGGCAACGTGTAGTTTTGTTACAAAGCTACTGGAAGAGGTCAAATAAGAAAGACTGGCCGATTGCTGTCACTCGAGCAGAGCGTTATTGCATCGGTAATTGCATGGCGGCTGACTTCTCGTGACAAAAAGCATGTCAGAGGATGTCACAAACAAAAATGTTTTTTTCTGAATGGCCATTAGTTCAACCATGAACCATTTCAAGATTATCCATTAATTACCGGACACCCTGAAATGTATTCAGCCAACCATTGATCCATTACATTTAGATTTACATTTAATAACAAGATTTATATAATATGTATTCACGTCAATGTTGACATGAACAAAATAAAACACAAGCAAATAAATCTTGAGAATGTTTGTAAAACAATTCAAGATGTTTGTCGCGAGTTTCATTGAATTTGAGAATGTCAATAATGACTCCCAAAAAAGTCGTCATTCGACGACTTTTTTCTTCTTCGACATTCTCAAACACACACACATTCAAACACATTTGTGCTAAATATGATTTTGGGATCTTAGGTGTGTTTAGACTGACGGGTTTATTTGGAAATAAGGGATGATTACATAACAAATGAATGGGTTATGGTATGGTACTATGGTAGATGATACTTGAACAAAGGGAACCGTAGTTATTCCGTAACACACGAACAGTAAAAATGAATTCCATTTAGAGAGTTTAACAACATTAATTGCGTTAATTAAAAAAAATCTAACTTATGAAGCAATGGTTTATTCGTATCGTTTAAAATGATTCAGATTGCGTGTTACGCAATTAGGTTACAGATTAGGTTAGTTAGTTCTCCAGTTACCCAAACATACTGGTAGCGCTGATTTAAAAAGAAAAAAAATAGTAAATATTGTCGTTGAATCGTTTGTTTTGGTTGTTGCATACTTGTATCCTATCCCCATCCTGTTCCCGCACATTACCTACTCCGCGTGTGAGTGCGAGCGAGAACGCTTAACAGTGCAACCAACTTTGCTACACGAATCGGCGCCGCCCCGAGCTTGTTCCGACGCAACACGAACTAGAACGTAATGGCCGAACCACCGCTCGCGACATCGTGTGTGTGCGCATCAAAATCAATTTAGTGAAGTGTTCATCGCAATTATTGGAGGATTCCGCGTCTATCAAGGTATTGTGCACCTTTCCTTAATGCAAGCTATTTGTTTCCATTTCTTTCCACAAGGTTTGCATATTCCCGAACTCGACAACCAAATCGCAAAATTTTTCGTTTATTGTTCGTTCGCGTAAACATTTAATGGTCCTTTTCGAGCCGGATTTTACATTGTTTGAATCAGTGCTAGCCATTGCCTAGGCATTCGCCTAATTCTAGATAGTTCGTTGTAAACCGCATACATAAAGTAGATACTTCGCCGGTCGGCGCGTCGGTCGGCTCGGTAGGTACTTTTCGTTTTCGTTCGCTTACCCCGCATTCTAAAAACATATTTACTCAAATATTTTCTCGTTTAACCCGCTATAAATTACTAATGAGTTCGGTCATCCCGCGTATAATAAGTATTTACATTCATACCTAATTGAAAAAAAAAAAAGATCGTTGTCGTTCCGCATTATATTACTTATAGGTAAATCGGTCGAGTTGTGTCACGTGACGTGATTCTTAGAAGTAGGAATATTTGTTTTCCATACTAGATACCTATCGCTGATTCGTAACGGGGACAGACGTATAGTATACCTGGGTAGTTTGATGCCTGTTTACTTACACACGGACGTATTCTGTTCTCCGCCGCTAAATTAGTTGTTCGATTCTTTTCGTTATAAGAACATTTGTAATAGCGTGCTACTAAAATGGCGCCTACTGCAGATACGAATGCAACATTGAAAATGTTGTACTCTAAAAGAGATAGGATATTCTCCCGTATGCAAAGTATTTGTAATCGAATTAAAGATCTTGATACAAAGACGTTCGACTCTGAATCATTTTTGTGGGAGTTTGAAACCGTAGATTCACTGCGTGAGGATTTCGAAACAGTGCTAGATAAAATAACAAGTCTTGAGTTGAAATTAGATCCCGATTATGTCGTTAATTATCAGTCGCTTTCGTCTTTCGAAGATCTTTTAGGTTGCGTGAAACGAGCTGCCAAGAAATTGCAATCGCGTACTGGCGATGTCGATGACGTCAAGTCAGCAAGCCAGCATAGGGCTCCTAGACTGCCTCCGATCGAAATTCCAGAGTTCAACGGCGATATAAAAAACTGGCCGCTGTTTTTCGCTAGCTTTCAGAACACAGTTCACAATAATGTTTCGCTTACTGATTCTGAGAAGTTATATTATTTGATAGGTAAATTGACTGGCAAGGCTCGTTCCATATGCGCCGGAATTTCTCCATGTTCAGAAAATTACTCATTAATTTTTGATTTATTAAAAGGTAAATACGAAGACAAGCGTCTTTCGGCAACTTCGTATTTAGACCAAATGTTAGATTTTAAACCTATCTCTTCCGCAAACCCTAACAATCTAGAAGCGTTTCTAGACAAATTCGCATCGTCTGTCGCCGCATTGAAAAATTTAAAGATCGATAATCTTTCAGATTTAATTTTCTTGCATCTTGCACTAAAAAGATTAGACTCAGATACTGCACGTTCATTCGAATCGGAAAAACGTGGATGTAAAATACCATCTTTCGATGATTTAGTTTCGTTTGTGCGCGATCACATTAAAATATTACAACGTACTTCAACTGTAAAATATGAAGCTACAAAAAAGCATATCGATCGTAAGGTAGATCAAACAACTTCTAAGTTGCCCAGGACATCAATTACTCATGCTTATGTAAATGCCGCATCTAGTTCTGAGTTACCTCCTTGTTCTTTGTGCAAAGGTCAACACGATCAAATTTATAAATGTTCCGTTTTTCACAACTATAAACCGTATGAACGTTTTAAATTCGTTAAAGCTAATAATTTATGTATTAATTGTTTAAGTGGTGGTCATCGTGTTTCCGCGTGTGAGTCGAATTCTTTGTGCAAGAAGTGTAATTCCAAACACCATTCGTTGTTGTGTTTTGGTAATGAGTCCGTTACTGATAGTTCGCATTCGAATGTACCGCGCGCGCCCACGTCAAGTGCCCGCGCGACCCGCGCCGTCGTCGCTGCTGTCGCTACCTCCGCGGCCCCCGCGCCTTCAGCGAAACCTAACGACACTAGCGACGCGCCCGCTCCCACCCGCTCCGCTCGCGCTGACGATGTAGCTCTGTGTGCGTTATCAGATAACGCAAGCGACCGTGTGTTTCGCGGCCCTACCACGGTTTTAATTGCAACCGCGCGTATTATAATTATAGATTCTCGTGGTTATGAACATAGTGTACGCGCTTTGTTAGACAGCGCTTCTCAAAGTAATTTTATCACTCGTGATTGTTGTCAGCGCTTAGGCTTGAACGTAAATAATAAACCTGCTTGTTCCGTAGTTAAAGGAATAGGAGGTTCGAGTAAAACTATTCAAGGTTCGGTAAAAATTAAGTTTTATTCTCGTTTTGATCATAATGTTAATTACGATATTGAGTCGTTAGTAGTAGATAAAATTACCGAGTGTTTGCCACTAAGATTGATATCTCACATCTGTCAAACTTTAAAAATTTACCGTTAGCAGACGATATGTACTTTTCCTCTGGTCCGATTCAAGTACTGATCGGAGCCTCGATTTTCCCACATCTTCTCTTATCTAACAAGGTTCAAGGACAACCCCCGCATCACTCGCCACTCGCTTTAGAAACTGTCCTTGGTTACGTTATTGTTGGTGACGCTCCAGTCCGTGTTAATTGCAACGAAACCGTTTCTTATTGTTGTACTGCTGACCCTTTAAATTCCACCTTACAAAGGTTTTGGGAATTGGAGGAGGTGAACGTCCCACCTGTACTCAGCCCAGATGATAAAGTTTGCGAAGAATTTTATACTTACTCGACTTCCCGCGATAGTGACGGACGTTACGTAGTAGCTTTGCCATTTAAGGGTGATGTTCACTCACTTGGGGATTCTCGACAAGCGAGCGAACGACGTTTCTATTGCTTGGAAAGAAAAATGCAGGCGTCACCAAAATTAAAGGTGGCGTACGATAATGTTATTAATGAATATTTAGAAAAGGGTTATATTTCACCTGTAAATGTAGATTCAGAAACTTCGCCATCCCAATCGTATTTTATACCGCATCACGGAGTCGTCCGAGAGGACAAGGTCACAACTAAATTGAGAGTTGTGCTTGATGGCAGTTGCAAGACTAGTTCTCGAGTTTCGCTTAATGACCTCTTGTATAGTGGTCAAAATCTTCAAGGAAATTTGTTTAACATTATCGTTAATTTTCGTTTGTTTTCGATCGCACTTTCCGCTGATATTCGTCAGATGTTTTTAAGTATTGGAGTTAGAGAATGTGATAGGCGCTTTCAGCGCATTTTATATCGTTTCTCCCCGCAACAGCCTTTAAAGGTTTACGAGTTCAATAGAGTAGTTTTTGGACTTAAGTCAAGCCCCTTCCATGCGCTGCGTACTATCAAGCAGCTGGCGGCTGATGAAGGTAGCGCTTACCCTAAGGCTAGAGATATCATTGATACCGGTCTTTACATGGATGATTTTGTCTATTCGGTCCAAAATGAGAATGAGGGCGTATCTACCGCTTCGGAGATGATAGGTCTGATGAAAGCGGGTCAGTTCGAACTCGTCAAATGGACAAGCAATTCGGAAATAGTTCTCGATTCGATTCCGCCGTCGCATCGCTTGCCAGCAATTAAAGAATTTGATGAGTCGGACCAACATAAAGTACTCGGCTTGTGTTGGTCACCTACAACGGATCTTTTTGGCATGAGAATTAGTACACCCACTGATGCTTGAACTAAGCGTACCATATTGTCATGTGTTGCTAAAATTTGGGATGTTATGGGCTTTGTTGCACCTGTCGTATTATATGCTAAGCTTCTGATCAAGCAGCTTTGGCTATGCAATTGTGATTGGGATGACACACCACCAGAAGACATTGTTAAATTGTGGACTCGCTTTAAAAAAGAGCTTCCCATGCTCTCAAATATCAAAATTCCTCGTCATGTAGCTATCGTCGCTGATAGTGTCGTCACTATCTTGGCCTTTGCGGATGCTAGTGAGAAGGCATACGGAGGAGTAGTTTACTTCCACGTTCAAAATAGTGATGGCAATACTTTAAGCTTGATAACAGCTAAATCCAAAGTTTCCCCTCAGAAAGTAGTTTCTCTTGCTCGACTCGAACTTTGTGCCATTCTCGTTCTCGCTCAACTCATAAAAATATTATCGTTGCTTGTCAAAACCTCATTGTATTTAAAAATATATTCGCATTTTCGGATTCGACTGTCGCACTCTGTTGGGTACACTCGTCGCCCCATCGATGGAACACCTTTGTGGCCAACAGAGTGTCGAAGATACAAAATGATTTATCACCACAAAATCTCTATCACGTGTCCGGTGCTGACAATCCCGCAGATTGTTTGTCACGCGGACTTACACCTTCTCAAATCGTTAGTCATCCGCTTTGGTTCACTGGTCCCTCGTGGGCTCGCTTAGACGTCTCACAGTGGCCTATCGTTCCCTTTAATCCTTCAGTGGTGTCAGAAGCACCAGAAGAAAAGAAACATTCGTTGCTCACTGCTATGCCATGCGAAAAATCTCCAATGGTTTTGCTAGGTGATCGCTTCTCGTCCTGGACGAAATTATTGCGTTGCGTCGTTTTCGTTTGTAGATTTGTGAAACTTCTACCGCATCGATATCTTACGTCAGCTTCAGATTACGACTTCGCTGAATTATTAACTCTTCGTGAGCTTCAACGTTTTCATTTTCCCAGTGAGATTGATAGACTTAAAGAAAGTAAGCCTTGCAGTCATCCATTTCGACACCTCAAACCATTTCTTAAAGATGGGCTGATAAGAGTTGGAGGCCGGTTGAGGAATTCGGATTTAGATTATGATGGGAAATACCCTATTTTGCTTCCTAGTAAAGATCCAATTTTGAATTTGTTGATTGATTACCATCACAAGTTAAATTGCCACGCAGGTCCCGATTTGCTGATGTCGCTCTTACGGCAGAGATATTGGATTCTTTCTGCACGTAGCTTAATTAGAAATAGGATTCATAAGTGTTTACCTTGCTTTAGACTTCGTCCCAAGCCAACCTTCCCCGAGATGGCTGATCATCGTTCGTGTCGTGTCGTACAATCTGCAAAACCGTTCGTACACACGGGTACAGATTACGCTGGCCCGTTTAAGGTTACTATAACTCGTGGTCGAGGTGTTCGTTCGACTAAGGCATACGTGTGTCTGTTCGTATGTATGACGACGCGTGCAGTGCATATTGAACTGGCTGGTGACTTAAGCACAGCCAGCTTTATGGGTGCTTTCAAACGGTTCTTATCTAGAAGAGGTCCAGTTGGTAGGATTTACTCTGATAATGGAACTAACTATATAGGTGCTAAACGCAAACTTTCGGAACTTCACGAATTTTTATGTTCAAAATATCATAATACTGAATTTGGTCACATGTTAGCAGAAAATCGCATAGATTGGTCACTTAATGTCCCAGCTGCCAGTCACTTTGGTGGAAATTGGGAGGCCAATATAAAGAGTTTAAAATCTCACTTATATCGTACGATAGGAGATACAGTTTTGTCGTTTGAAGAGTTGAGCACTGTGCTTTCTCAAATTGAATCCGTTATGAATACTCGACCTCTAAGTAGAACGCTCTCTAGTGATCCTTCAGAACCTCTAGCTTTAACTCCTGCGCACTTTTTGAACCTCACGCCTTTGAAATATTTACCCGCTAAAGAAATAGATGAAAATTTAAATACTCTTTCGAGACATGATTTGTTAGATAAACTATTTCAGTCTTTCTGGAAGCGCTGGAGGACAGGCTACCTCCACACTTTACAATCGCGTCGTAAATGGAATACGCCGGTCGACCCAGTCGTCGTAGGTACAGTCGTAATTCTTCTTACTGAAAACGTACCTCCACTTCATTGGCCTTTGGGTGTCGTGGAGGAAGTTTTCCCCGATTCTACGGGAGTCACACGTATAGCTCGAGTGAAGACTGCTACTGGATCGTACTTGCGTCCCGTGGTACGTCTGTGCCCGTTGCCTAATCAGTAGCTAGGTCTCGCTTATATTCTCTATTTAGTTTAGGTTAAACATTAGTAAGCATAATTTCTTAATTCGATTATCATAGATTTAATAAACTTTTGAAGGAATAAATCCCTTCAAGCCCGGGAGAATGGTAGCGCTGATTTAAAAAGAAAAAAAATAGTAAATATTGTCGTTGAATCGTTTGTTTTGGTTGTTGCATACTTGTATCCTATCCCCATCCTGTTCCCGCACATTACCTACTCCGCGTGTGAGTGCGAGCGAGAACGCTTAACAGTGCAACCAACTTTGCTACACGAATCGGCGCCGCCCCGAGCTTGTTCCGACGCAACACGAACTAGAACGTAATGGCCGAACCACCGCTCGCGACATCGTGTGTGTGCGCATCAAAATCAATTTAGTGAAGTGTTCATCGCAATTATTGGAGGATTCCGCGTCTATGAAGGTATTGTGCACCTTTCCTTAATGCAAGCTATTTGTTTCCATTTCTTTCCACAAGGTTTGCATATTCCCGAACTCGACAACCAAATCGCAAAATTTTTCGTTTATTGTTCGTTCGCGTAAACACATACTATTACCCAAATTATAAAATACATGACCTGGACCAATTTACAAGAATTATTCCTGAAGTAAGTTAAAATTTCTAAGCACTTTCGGCAAGTAATATTTCAAGGCTCCACCATTGAATACGTTTCGTCGTACCCATTACGTGTCCGCGTATTATATGTGCACTCGCTTTCATTGTTTCAGCGCCATTCATTTGAATATGGCAGCCATAACGCACCTTGTGAAAGTCCTTACATAGTCAACAGGCTGAACAGTAACTCAACTACACTGGTTGCCCCCCCAGTGGGGTTCCCACATTGTCGTTGCGGGGGGGCTCAGTAACCGTGGTCGTCTCCACGGTGAAGTAAAGAGGAACCCAAAGGTGGGGCCGCTCGTCAGGGCTTGTGCCTCCAAGCTGACGACGTAGCGGCCAAAAAGTAGGTTGCGGTGAGGTGCATCGCAACTGAGGCGGGCTGCGATGTCGAATGGAAGGCATCGCGGCTGAGGGTTACAGGCTGCGGCGGAGGAGGAGTGCCGGTACTTCTGAGTAGCGCTCTTCCCTTCCGTAGCCTGGACGGGGCCGCCACCGTTTGATGGCGGACGCGGTGGGGCCGCAGGGGAAAAGGAGTGTCGGTATAGCGTTGGCCGCTCTCCCTATCCCCTGCGGCCGAAAAGTGGTAGGCGGCGGGGCCACTGTGCTGACCCGTCGCAGGGGGACGTCAGCAGCAGCTGGTGGGGCCCGCAAGGGCCGATGCCTGCCAGGGGTGCGGGTTGTTCGAAAGAGATACCGTGGCCCCTGGCACACGGGCAGCTGAGGGAATATGGGTGGGTTTTAGTCAGTAAAAGTCTAACACGCCCTCCTGCACCACTGAGAGCGGGAGAAGGCATTTGATGATTTCCCACCCACAAAAAAAAAAAAAAATACACTGGTTGCATTTGAAGAATAAGTAAATGCTTATCATTTACGAGGGCTAATTCTACACACAGCGCCACTCCACTTCCACTCTATAGTGACACGAAAGTAAAAGTGAGTTTAGGTTTAATGCGTCTCTAATCTACACATCTGCATAAAAGTCCTTAACTATCAGTACAGTAGGTAGGGTAAAGAATAAGATTTCTAGTTAATACTAGAAATGTTATTTCTTAGGACAGGCTTCCAAATGGTAGCTCAAATGAACATTCAAGATAAAACACGTTTGTGTTAATTTCCCATTTCTCTGAAGTTACACTACTGTGTTTTTGCCTTTTCTGTGGTCTTGCCTTGAAACTCGAATAAGGCATTTTATCGGTAATGTTATAGATAAAGGTCGGGCAGCCCGCGTGAGCGTACGGAGTATTTTTGTATGAATTATGGAAACAGATCGAATGTGCGATAATGTGCGGTCGAGAGAATTCTCTGTGTTTAATGTTCGTATCTCTGTGTAAACACTAGAACTGCCGGTCACGCTCATGTTGTCTTAGGTCTTATTTCAAGTGCTATTTCAGCAAGAAAAATATATCAATCATTGACTTATCTCGTTTTCTTAGAAATCACAAAGCTTTTTTCGATAGACATGAGTACTAGATAGTATAAGTTATGTTTGAAATTTGGCAGATCGAAAATAACTAAGTTTTTCTAGATATATTTTCTGAACTCTTGTTCAAAATCAGTATTGGAAGATAAAGTTAACTGTCTAAATATCTCTCGAGGGACATGAGGGACCTGAGTAATGTAGACCTTGAACCTTTACCTGTGTTGTTATACTTTAACTAATTTTATCTATTAAACTGCAACATTTTATAACAGTCGGCGAGTCGATTATTTACCAGACCTTATGATACAATTGACTAAGAATTTGGAAACTAAAGAATCTAATAACAGTTTGCAATACCCAAAAACAATTAAGGTTTATTTTACATTATTACCTACTTACAAACGTATTCAAACTCGAATAATACAGTGAACAAAATAACTGCACAATAAATATATATGTTAGTTCGAAAACAGACACAACAATACTGCGTACAATGTTAAAATATGTTTTCAATTGTAGCGGCCGACCGCAGCCGAGAGGACATACTTGTGCTAAACGAGTCATTCACTTTTATTCACTTTTATGAAAACAAACTGGAATCTAAACACACTACACAGAGCTGTTATTGTCATAATATTTACATAGAAATAACGTTTAAAACGAGGCTATTTCGACAAACATGTAGATTTCAGTAAAACTACTGGTTTTATTTAACATTATTTTTGAGTACCAAACCGTGCAATATACCCCGTCTGTCCGCCATTCAGTATCTCAGAAACGGCTGCATCTGTAATGTTGAAGTGAATATTTATTTTATCGATTAGGTTAAGGTTTACATTGGTTTTGTGAGAAATTAATCTTCGTCTTCTAGTTGACCTTCTTAGTAAAACAAACATTAATGAAGTTATGACTGATCGCCTAAGGTATAAAGGCCATAAAGTAGTTTCCATCCAATTGTATTGCTGTTAAAAATAGCCTCTTTAGAAAAAATAATATAGGCCTGTTTTGATTCATGTCCATGTATTGATTTAAGGTTTCATTCTCTGAAACGTTGCTTTGTAGTGATTGAAGTAACGTGTGGGTGTTTGCCCTTCATCGTCAAGGAGAACTACTTACATTATTCCTCCAGAGATCAAAGTCAGGCATGTCAGTTTACCAATACCTTTAGATTAAACCGATAAAAAATAACGTTCTAACTGTATATTTCTTTGTTACATGGTATAGTAAAGCCAAAGCCCCCATTGTACCCTTCCAACAAAAAATATCGTATATGAGCTATGTACAGTACACAACAACAATACCACAATACTCAGACAAATAAACGAACGATTGCTCCTTGGTACTTTTCATCCCTTTTCCAGATTACGGTTTAAAAAAAATATAATAGCCAGACAGACTATTGTTATACTTTTAAACCGTAATCTACATAAGTATATTTGTCTGTAATTATTGCAGCGATCTGTTTCCACGATCACCATTGGTTGTAATTAAAGCAGAACTCTAAAGTCAATGCACTTAAGTCTGCAGCCAGCTGGGTATAAGTATACCAATTATCCCAATTAGCACACAAAGCAGCTGTATCGCTTTGAAGTTAGTCTTCAGTAGTGGACTTGTATTGCTATAAAACACTTAGCTGTTAGTCGTGGGAGTCACGCAGAGATTGTGTAAGTATTTTAGGTGTTGTTGGAAAACATTGGATAGACTTGTATGCATAGCTTTAATTGAGGGTAAAATATCTGTTTAGGGATAGCGTTCATTCGAGATGGATTTCTTTTAGGATACAGTTATTCGAGATTTCGATTTTCGATCTAAAGTTTATGAGTCGTTATGTTTTAGTGACTACTGGTCCTGGTGCTCTAAAATATATTTAACTATAGATTAGTGACCAGTAATTGTATTTGTGGAAACAAATCTTTCGATTGCAAGATCAACGACATACTATAAGTTTTCTTACCGCAAATAAAATCAAGATATTGCCGAAAATGGACTTATTAATCGACAACTTCTGTAATTATCTTTACCTTCAATCAGCCATTAAACCATTTTAATATTATAGCAAAACTAACTTTACGCGTAAATCAGTTGATTTGTACCTAACCATGTCGTAACGTAACGTAATACATCACAAAGTATAAATAATAAGATTTTCGGCAAAAAACTGCGAGAAGTAGTCAGCACAATAAACACATAAAAGTAGTTGTTATTGTTAGTGAAGCAATGAATGCTAACATCGCGCAGGACGAGTTGCTACTTTATTGTCACCGGATGAATCATATCTGTCGAGGGATGGTCTCGGTCGCGACGCGAGCGGGACGAATGTAGGAGAACGCTTAGACATTTATTTGTGATGCTGACTGTACTTCTGTTGAAGTTAACCTTAACTCCGATCAAAGCATTTTTCATTCTTTATGCTCTTTTTATTTCGTTGTATATTGTGATTTTGGAGTTCTAAACGTGCCTGTTGGTTGGGGGCACAGTCTTTTAACTTAGGAGGTATTACATTTGTGTATACCTACTAATGAAAGTGATACAGCTGTTATAGCGCATTTAAAGTCGACACTACTAGGCTGTTTTTTTTTTCTTCGTACACAACATAATATTAAGACAAACACCTTCGTACGATACTACAATATTCTGATTGGACATAGTTATAAAAAGTAGTTTGTAGATACATAATTCCTAGGTATACAAAACCCCTCGTCTATTTGTGCTAGCCACGCAAACAACTTGCAATTAAACGTCAAACTAAAGAATAAAGAACTGTTCTTTGACGACCGCCGCAATATAAAATAAAGTAAATTTCGAAGAAACAATTGATTCCCGACGATAAAGTTTAAAAGAGCTTTAACTTTGCATTTATTTGAACCAAAGTCGTAATGTGAGAAGATATTCTGATATTTCAAAGCGTCTTGTACTAACGCCACTGAATATACAACTACAGAATTTCAACTCCAAAGAATGTACCGTCTCACGTCAACGTGTGGCGACCGTGGAGTATGTTGAACTAACGTAAAAAGCTAAAACTTGAAACTAAGTAAGTACATAGTTGTGCAATTCAAATTTGAAAATTTTACAGTTCAGTTAAATTTTACATTGACTGTTTACGAAATGACGTATGTGAGAGTCCCAGCCCCGACCATAGCAACATGTACTAAATGATATCCTCGATCGAGCTGAACATTTACCCAGTAGCAGTTTAGCTTTTGAACGTAGACCTTCTGATTATTTTGTCGTTCAGAACCATCTTGTCCTAATGCGGGGTAGAGGAACCGGTTATCGGCGCTGAATTCGAACGTTGATGTGCGGATGCTGGCACACAGCCAGGCGTGAGCGCACCGCTATCTAGAAGTATGGCAGCTAGGACGATATGTGGGAGTGCTACCCTACCGACACTGAAGTGCGATGCCGTACCATTGCTGCTCGCATGCTAATGTGTAGCTTTATGAATCTATAACATTTTATTCTGAACGTATTTTTGGATTTTAAAAATTAAAACATGTTTTATTTGGACCACGATTAATTTATGAACATGTTTAATTTGGACGGCGATTTACACGGTTTAATTTAAAAGTGCAGTAAAATAAATTAATACTCACATCACAAAATAAATCTCACAGCACTTATGCTAGTACCTTGGTATTTATGTATTTTTTAACTGGCTACCGTTTGAAAAATGCTTGCATTTGAGTTTAAACCATCTTTTGGTAAAAGCTATTCTACAATTTGAGCGAAGGTAACATAAGAATTAATTCAAAGATAGCATAAAAGCGAATGTTTCGAGAGCGACCGGTGAGCGTATCGTACTACCGTACTTACCGCTAGTTTCGAATAAATCTCGACTGCGCTGCGATAAGACAAAGGATTCTGTTTGATTCGAGCCAATAGCCAGGAGGTTTCGAACATTTTATATTTATACTTGTGTTTGTGAAACTGTGGTCCAGGGACTACGCCGTACTCATGTGTAGAGGATTCTATTTTGTTCTAAGTATATTTTTTTTAATGTTAAGTCTACCGCAAAGCAGTTAAACTTAGTCTATGAAATTATAACACGAGCCTGGATTACGTGCCCTTGGTAACAAAAGTTACATTTGAATAAAACATCAATCAGTCCAGTCCACAGTTACTACACGAAAGCAAAAACAGGGTTACATTTTCTCGTACATCTATGTATCTCTCATACTATTTTTGTACCTTTATATGTGGGATTCTTTATACCGTCTGAGCATCCTAACGGCTGTAACATGAGGTGTTCATTGGCTCGTATGGGTCGCGCGAAAGCTTAGACATCAAAGGATTGTCTTGAAAAGAAAAATACCAAGACCATGTGTGGTATGGATGATTCCAAAAATATCACACACTAAAGGGTTAAAAATAATCAAAGCTGCGGTCGGGATTTTTTATTATTTCCATAAAAAAATACGTATGACTAAACTGTAGAACATTGGGCTTTCTATACTAGAACCCAAAATCCGGTTCACTGCCTTCCGAGCCCAACCTGCCTTTGTCAGGTCGTCGTTCTATTTAGTCACAAGAGCCCACGCGTCGCTTTCACAAAAATATTAATAAACAAAATCCGAACGCATACTTACTTTGTCACAGGCCTTTTGTGGAAGTTCCACAACTGCGGGCCGATTGTCCAATATGTAACGAATCTAACAAAGTTGGACAACCAGGACAAAGCCAAGTAGGACAGAGTCACACACAAAACCTAGTGAAGGCGTGTTAGCCACGAGCCACGAGCAGTCCTATTGTGTGATACGGGATTTTTCTGTGTTAGAATTATTTTGTTTAACTTACTTCTGTATTCCGCGAATAGGTTTTATATGTAGTACCCACACGCGTAAGCTTTCCGATGGTTTTATAATAATGTTACTGCCATACAGATTGCTGTTCATATATCCAATAAAAGAGTGGAGAAAGGAGAAACTTCCTCTTAAAAGACCTATGATTAAGTTATGAAGCTACGGAAAACTTTTAGATAACCTGGTATAATTTGATGATTGAAAAAACAAGATGCACCATTCTATGCCTTTTCTGTCATATTTCCTGACATATAGACACATACTAACCCTAGAACAAGTATTAATCGATAGTGTAATCTATCTTTTTTCCGATTTTATATTGCTACCCCATTTGTATACGAGTGTAAATTCCGACAGAAATGTAACAGCTTCTGAAATTGTGGAGACCTGGTGTCCTAAATACAGGTCTTACGCTTAGCTTATTCACCAGTCTCCCACAGAATAATTAAAATTATATAGCTAAAAAACTAAAAAAACACGCTTTAAAAACCAAACTAAAAAGTAGAAAATAATTTAATTCTATTAAAAAGCGTGGGGTGCTTGATATTAATTGATTATAAAAATACCTCAAAAAGCCCCTCACGCTTTTTTTTTTAGTTTGGTTTTTAAAGCGTGTTTTTTAGTTTTTTTAAACTGTTATTTATTTTCTATTTTTTAGTTTTGCTAACTACAAAAGCGTGATTTTTCTATTTTTTTTTTTTAATTATTGAATTGTCATAGGTCCTCGATAAGTCTACAAAGTTTAAATGAAATCTGACCGTTTAAAGTGGGTCAAAATAGCGCCCAAAGGAGTCGGGTACATACAAACAAACAAACAAACATACAAGTGAAGCTAATATAAAGCGGGTAAAAAGGATGTCAATTTGAAAAAAACCTAATATAATTGACGGTCCTTCAGCTATAAAGATGAAAAATAAATACATCAAACTTTTCATTCATTGATCTTCATCAAACCCAACCCACCAATAAAAAATAGCCTCAATTTGTCAGACAGGAAGGAGTAAAAAATTTATATCTATTAGCTGGGAGTCAAATTCGGTCACGCGCCACCGCTTCAGTATGAACTTGATCTTTCAGGACGCTGTGATTGATTCCCTCAAAATTCACTTATTAATTTAATACAGGGCTGGAAAATCCTTCTTTTTATATTAACTAGCACCACTGCATGCACGGTTTTACGACTTCATACCACATGGAGATATCTTTATTGTATGTAAGTTTTATATTGATCTGCTATACCCATGAATTTTTCGGGATAAAATCTTTAAATGATGCGTAGTACCTACTTGAAATTTGTTGCGTAATTTAGAAAAACAACGCGGTCACTCAGATAGACACGAAAGGCGACTTTAATATATAATATGTATGGATAAACTCATAAATGATTAATTTGCATAAAACATGGTATACAATGGTGTTAAATGTAATTAAAATGGCGCAAATATGTTCAGCTAGAATAAAACAAAATGCAAAACTTTAAGATTCAGCAAAATGCCCCACAGACAACTCTTACTCATGAATTCCTTTTCGTACTTCATTTGTTTTTCTCCTGAAGAAAAATGAGTCTTCAGTTTGTTTTACTTACATGGTAGCAAAAATGGTTAACATTCTGGTTACATTGACCATCGATTATATTGAAAAACATTCACATTGTCATGTTGAATTAAAACTCAAAAACCAAACATTTTTGTTTCTTTTGGTCATTTTGGTGTAAGGATCTAGTGAACCAGTTTTTTTAGTCTTTTGATTTAAATCAGCCACCCCGGCAAATGTCAGAATGGAAGCGCACTTTAATCTGTCTTCCGACCCTCCGACTAATGGGCGAAGTTGTTGCTGTGTTATAAGAACTGCGATGAAGAATAATAAATGTTGCAAACAAACGTCAAGTTATTATTTAGTTGGATTAATTGAAAGTGATTGGATGGGTAAGAATTTTTATATTCCGAAAATAGAAGCTAAAGAAACTGTTGCAAAAAATCCACATTCCAGCGTGAGGGTATGCGCCGCAGCAGCTTCCATCACATATATCACTAAAATCATTGGAAACTGTACTTGAATAGAACAAACAATAATAGCATTATTTTGTTTGGGAAAGTGTGTTTTAATGGAATCTTTTAAATTCACTTGGATAAAGTCTGCCAGTATGGTTCTATTTTTTATGTATTCTCCTTTCTTTCGTGTAATTTTACTTCATAGCTGACTTAGATAAATACCCCACTATTTCTATCTCAGATTTTTATTAAAATATAAAGAGACTGAGCAGCATATTACATTACAAAAATGTTCCATCCACTAAATCTAGGGTCCACTCTAAAGTGCTATTATAACTAAACGACTAATTGCTAACCCTTTCATAAACAAAAGGATTTTATTAAAGAAAACCCTTCCGAAGTACCTATAACTTACAAAAACCTTTCCGAGAAAACGAACGAAATTAAAGATAAACTTCACATTTTTTCAGAATTTCGTATTCTCGTATTAAATGTTGCGCTCACCAATATCGGGTAACTAGTAAGTAATGCGATCTGCACACGACGATAGATCTGCATCGCTTAATGAAATGTTCCATCGGACGGAATATTAATCGGGACGGATTTATGAGGGAATTAGTTACAGACTGAAATAGCTCACCGTGCATCGAAATGGTGATGTGATCATGTAGCATGTTAATACTGTGTATCACATCAAACATTATAGTAGAAGTAACGAAAAAGAGTACGTACTGTCAATCTGTTCTGTAAAAATCCTACATTAAACACTTAGGTGAAGTAAGCTGGAAATATTGTTAATCCCTAGCTTCCTAGTGGAGTCACAGTTCACCTATAGTATTCTGCCTTTAGGTCTATTGGCTGGCAGATCATATTGTGAACAATTTCGGCTGCAGAAGTGCTCACACTAATAATTGTTGGCAATCAACATTGCTCTGCGCAGAGGCCGTGTGGTCCCAGACGTCATGTGGTTTGGTTTGCTTATGCTTATTATTTGTTATGTTTTAATCACATTATAAAGGTTGGCAGGACATCGGTAGATCTCTTACTTTTGCATATGTCTTTAAACAGCAGAAGCTCTTTCACAAAATTGGGGTGAAAAAAAAATGATAATCTAGGAAGGAACTGAACACTAACATAAGCATAATCTGCCTATAATGTTCCCACTGCTGGGACACAGGCCTCCTCTCTGTGAGAGGGAGTGGGCCATAATCCACCACGTGGCCCCAGTGCGGGTTGATGGATGTCACATGTTTTCGAACTTTTGGTTCTAGGGTTTTTGAGTATCTGTTAATAAAATTGGAACACAATCAAAACAAGATTAAAACTACTCTATCGAACCAACTGAAACTGTAATATCAATATCTCGTGCTAACCGAGCGGTTCAGGCGAACGTACGTCTCAAGGAGGTAGATAGGTACTGGCAGTTCGAGCTAATGGCTTAACAAGTCGGAACTATCGGCCGCCGTGAGTTATAGCTCTGAGAACACGACGAGGGAGGTAAGCGGATTATTATTGTTCTAGTAGTGAGTTGCTTGCACCACAAATCTCTAAATACGTTTAGCGGTAAACGAATTAGATAGTCGATTATTCACTAAGAGAATAAAGAAGTGTTTTATGTCGCAAGCGCTATATTTTCAAGCTTCGGATTCAAACTCGCCCTAGACAAAGGCACCTTTATCGACACTGGCTCCTGTAACACAGGTGTTTTATCTAGGGCAGGAGTCAGGGCTCCACTTTGTTTGTACCCCCTTTTTATGCCAATAGAATTTTATTTATTTATTTATTTATTTATCCCTGAGGAGAATACTCTACTTTTCATACCTTCTGTTAGGTATCTAACAAAAAGCAATTCGATCTTCGTTTTTTTAGTTAAGGGGAACCTAGTCGCAGGCTGGAACTCACTGATGGGCCTGGCTAAAAAGCACGCTGTTTCACCAGGCGTCGTTTCCGACAGAGGTAGTATCAGTGATGAGCAGTTAAAAGCTAGTCTACACGCACAACATTATTGAGTGAGATGCAGAATCATTTAAAGTACAACAGACGCGTAAAAAATTAAGAAAAGTCCTTCGGAAGATCGGGTTTTATCAAAAAACCACTGCATAAATCAATGACCAATAAAGTTTATTGAACTTTTCGATATTTGAGCTTGGTTGGTTTTCAGATTTTACACTTCTTGTATTACTTAAAAACGCCCAAAGTTAGGTTAAATTACCAAGAAAAGCTAATCTTTGTTAGCTCATAACCTTTTATTGGCTTTTTATTTTAGTATTCTGTTTCCGTACAGACAATATTAATAATGGGGTAAAACCATACCATATTGAATGTTTGATGTACATTGTCGAACAGTGGAGTAATACACTCCCGAAGTTTGTATGGGAAAAATGTGGATTAGATTCACCTTAAGTTCCAAATTCAAGTCAGAATATTGACCAACGAGCTATTTCGGGAAATTCAGTACATAATAATACCCGGCTAGACCCCGGGGTTATTATGACAACATTGGGTTAAGAATGACCCTCAGAGTCTCTTGCCTCTGCTGTTGGAAGTGATTCCTTGTGGTATTCCCTCTTCTGAAACCACGACCTTGTCCACGTTCTTTGGTCAGATTATGATTTCTTACATCATCAGAATCATGTGGGAGTTGATCTCTGGAATATGTTTTAAGATTCGACATTGTTTTAGTCGTTCTTCAGTCTGGAAACAGGTATGGAAAGAGTTGTTATTTATTTAAACATAGCTTATTGTTTTGTATTGTCCGGTGTGGCAAAATAAAAAGAAAAAAAACACCAAAAATATACCAATGAAGAAGGGATCGATGACGGTATTGATTCTGACGAAGCCTTAAAGGCACATTATTTATTTATTTAACACTTATAGCACACAAATGTACAGCAGCGGACTTAATGCCATCTATCAGTCATCCTTTGGGTGATGCGGAGACAAACAGTGGCAGGTGCAATAAATTTGAGGAATTATTTTATTATTTAAATGTTGTTTAGAGTAAGCAACCAAATTGTTACTGAACTACCCACTAGTGTACTTGTAACAGGTCTTTTAACTTGTAAATAACTAGAACCCACGACACAGGGTATCCTAGTGTGGGATCTAGGGATACTTTATTGCACTTTATCTTTACATATTTATTTATTTTATTTTGTTGTCTTTTATTTGTTGTGTTAATATATCAACAAAAAAACGTGTCTCAATAAATTTACTTTACTTTACTTTACATTAATTACAAATTATACTATTAACACTGAAAATAAATAAGAGAAACACTGAAAAATATTACTGTAAGTTAAGGAGAATCCATGTGCTTGAAGGTACCGTTGATTGTATTCAATACAAGAAACATGACATCACACCTGTATTATAGATTTGCTTCTCCTGAAGCATGTGTAATTATTACGCCCCACGTCATCCAACTCCAGCCTTTGGGCTGTCACAATAAACATCTAGAAACGAAATTATCTATACCTAAGTATTTTCTTCGTCCCGGGGTGGTATATTACAGAATTCCAGGTATTAGTGAGAACGGCACTAATCATACCTTCAAATATACACTTTTTTATTCTACGTTTATCTTTTAACTCAATCGCACGCTGCCGTATTGAGCCACGATCTTCACATTCCATTCTCGCTGGATAATCATAATTTATCATAAGTAATAAGTGACCGTATTCTGGGACTATCTTTTTACTCAATCGAGTCGCTCCTCAATTTAGCCAGGACCCATTCTCGCTGGCAAATTATAATTTGTCATATACGTAAGTGTCCGTATACTGGGAGTCGCTGGTTAGTCGTCGACACGCCGAGAGTGTCACGCGTGCTGATAGAATTGGCCCGGATCGTGACCGCACTCCCGATTCTACGGCCTACGTGACGAGCTACCCAAGGGTATGAAAGGGGATGTAGAGCGTTGTTGTCTAAGTTACTTGACATTAAGCCCCATATTTATAAACGTTACATTTTTGACGTTTAAACATCTCTTAACTTTAATCATCGTTTATGAATATAACATAAGATGTGTAAATTTTGACGCAATAGATAAAGAAAAAAAAATTATAAGCTGTAGCCAAATACTTTTTTCTAAATCAATTGCCTCAAAATTGTATAATAAGAACAGCAATACCTATTGACTACGGTTATCTTGATAGAAGTCGATATGTATTTTCGTTCTTGTGGTCATATTATAACTTTAAACTTTATTGTATGTCGGCTGTTACTGAAACCTACAAGGAACACTCACAATACGACAGTCAAACAATTTGAGCACTGACCTATGGAAATTGTACACTGCTAAACATTGGCTTCCTAAAAACTGACCGCCACAACAAACGGGTGGGAAAAAAGGCATATTTACATAATCGCAACGCTTTATCTGGCGTTATCCTGAACTGGACAATTTAGCGCAGTCGTGCAACACATGACCTATTTTTTGTGACAAGCTTTTTGATTCTGTTGTATGTTGTCTTTTTGTAGCTAAACAACCGTTTGTTATTTGCAACAGATTTCTAAGTACAAAAAGAGCTTATTCTGTATGTGTACTCGAAAAACCTGTTGAAAATGTTACTGTCAAGCTTTTTACAATGAATCATGTACTTGCACATGTAAACCACTTTGTTGTTTTGTATGTAAACTACTTTTTGCCATTGTTTGACTTAAAGAACGTATGAAATTCAATTTGTTAAGCTTTTCTTATTTCTACTCAAGCAGGTAACCCTGTTTATCGAGCCTACCTTATTCTCGGTATCGTTAAATGAAATAGAATACCCGCAATACAGTTTTCATTCGATTACATATCCACTAAGTAATTGTAGCTACGTTTTACGAATACCGAAAGGTTTAGTAAACTGTCCGGTCCTAACTGTAAGTGATATTGACGGTGTATTTTTTCTAGTTTCGATTTGAAAGGTTTTACGTGCGACGCATATGGATGTTTTGTTCAACTATTTTGGTACTATTTGGCCTAAACTCGAACAAAAATGTTCAGTTACATTTTATATTGGTGATAAATTGTATCAAGTTTTGATAGCCGCACAACAGTTCCCGATTGAATTCGATGTAATTCGAATACATACGGCTGTAAATGAAAATAAAATTGGCGAAAAACCTTTTTAAAAATAAATAAGGCGAAAAGCGATGACCGCAGGGGTTTGGGGAGTTCCGTGGAAGTCATTACAAACCGATTGGAGTTCATGTATTTTGCGCGCTCTTTCGTTCTAAGCTTCAAGTCGTAATTTTCCGTCGAGCGGGCGGCGGCGCTTTTGCAGAGTCATGCAAAAATTTTAATTTCCTCCGCCGTACGCGCCTGTAGTCGGAAGCGGCGCGTGTGCGATGACGTCACGGCTATAAATCACGCCAAACTTTTCATTCCAATCGATCGCTGAGTGACGCTAGCATACGGACACAGCTCCGCTCTCAATTGTGGACGTAAAACGTTTTATGGCAAAAATAGGGATTGTTTATGTGAGTGATTTTCTTTGTCTCGAAAAAAACAATGTTTGTAGTATCGATAAAAGATTGTGTTCACAAACGAGTCTATTTGAAATGCAAATATGTGTCGTCGCTGAGCCGCGCTGCAGAGCACGTGTCGGTTGATTGGCTCGTTCAGTCGCGGTTTATCACACGTTTTATTCGCACATATAAAACTCAGCCCAAAATCTGCTTTTTAACAACCTCCAGTCGTTAACATCTTTACGAACTTGACTTTATCAAGTGTTGGGCGTCTCCCTCACGAAAGGTGAAGGGCAAAAATATTTAAGACTACTTAGATCATCAATATCATCTCTTGCCTATATGAAAATTAATTTTGGGTCAACAAGATGAACCTTTTAATACGTTTTCTTTGGTCTTCTATATCTACTAATCGATCTAGTGTATTTAAGATATTGTAATATAAAACATAAACATCTAATTACCAAGACATTATTAACGATCTCAAGAATTTAAAAGACAAAAATGAAACAATACTAATAATTAATAGTATCGGCCCTAGAGATATAAAATAAAAGTGCGTCATGTTGGCAGGGTTGGTTCCTTGGCTCTCCAATAACAAGTTTTACGGCCCATAGTCGTTACATGGAGGGTTAATAGTTGGTGACAAACGAATATACTGGAGCAGGAACTTACATAGAGGGCGCTTAATAATCGTTATGGTTATCTTTATAGCCATTATTGTTAATTAATTACCAACAATAATAAGGGTTTCTTTTGTTTCGATATTGTTTAGTTCAGTGTTAGCAAAAATTTAAACCAAAAGGATTCTATTGATCCCTTTATAGAGAAAATGCTTGCAATTCTGAATTACTCAGGATTGATTTTAAATAATGATTAATACTTTCACAGCACTAAGTCAAAATTTCTGATTCATGACACAGAAATGATTATAATGACAAAAAAACTGTTATACAGCTGCATTCAGTTAGATTGGAAGCCTGAATGAATGACTAGACAGATAATGATGGGACAGAGCAATCGTTAATCCACATTATCCCGATTCTCAACCAACTTGAAAGAGTCAAAATGTGAATACCTACCCTCTTACTACAAGTTTAAACCTGTGAAAATATATGGTGATTCCATTGTTATTCCTGGAATAACTAAATACTCCGTGTTTATTTGTAAGAGGGTTAGGCTATTATACAGAGAGAACTGCTATCGAAGCCACAATTACTAAATGACCTCTAAACAAACCGTGTCCAGTTATCGAGTAGGTACAGATCTTCAACAAACTAGTAAAGATTCGCAGTTCGATTAGCGAAAGCGTGGTGTTGGTCGAGACTAACACCTCGCCGTCGCTAATCGAAATGGAGGTCAAACATTCACTAACCTTGAACCCGCTTCCCCAAATCACTGACACGCGCCAATACTTCCCGAGGCTGTCCCTTCGCGATACATTTACCTTAAAACAACGCCTGGAGGTACGTATAGTGACACTTCATATATCTTCACCAAGTTGTCATCAATCAGGGCTCCCTTCCACGTGAGCCTTTCTAGCCTTAAACAGTGTCCGGACGACCTTTGTGAAGAACTAAAAATAGACGAACGAACTTTCCTTCATTCATTCTTTGTTCACTCACACATAGATAACAGTCGTTTGTAAGAGAAACAATTTAAGATCGCGACGGAATCTCTTGGCTTCCCTTCCAAGTCCCGTGTGTATGATAGTTGTGTATGTGTGTGTGAGTTGGGAACTTGTGAATATGTGTGTTGTGGAAACTGAAGCATTTTCGTGACACATCATTCTGGCTGTTTCTCGAGTCTTTTATTGCTTTACGTATTACTCATGCCGGGGTATTGCTGTACTTTCCTTCATTATTACTTGCTAAATAGTTATACTTTAAATATTAGTAGATTTGTAACTGGTATGTTCCAAAATAAATAACGTATTTACGTTCCCAAAAGTACCATGATATACAGAAAACCGTTAACTGTTTAACATAAAATCAATATTCCCTTTCAAGCATCCTCAATGACAAAGGGAAGAGCGTCTTATGATATCAAATGGAATGAGACTTATTGACGTATAGTATACTTCGATGGAATGTTACTAAAAATAGTAGTAGATAAAATGGCATGTCTTTCAGTGAGTTAAACTTCAAGAAAAAACAAAAAATAGTAACTAGCTGACTAGTCTATTTGACGACTACGTTAGCTACACCTATCTAGTTTCTTTAGTTTAGTACCTAGTGTATAGTTGTGAATAATAATAGTTCTTCACATACCCTCTTAATAATAAACACGGAATTAAGTTATACCAGGAATAACCATACAATTCATAGGTGTAAACTTGGAATAACTGAATAAATTCTGTATTTATTAGTAAGTTATCATGTTTATTATTTTTGATTATTTATTTAATTTGACATAGAACGGCCGAGGCCAATTACTTTAGTTGAAGTCAAGAACCATGATATAAAGTATACACAGTCACACGCTCATCTCATAATCAATCTCTTCTTGATTTACTCTAACCATCTGGTCTAATTGAGATTGAACACATGACTTTATAACTCGTCTGGTGGTTTGAGCATTTTGTAAATGGCCTACGCAAATGTCCTGCAAATCTGGTAGCGTCATGTGACGGGTCGTTGAGCTCCCTAAAAGAAGGTTGAGCTACACGGTGACAGCTACATACATGCCGTCTGTTGAGACAGGTCAGCTTAAAGCTGTAATAGCTCGTTCTTCAAAAGGCCCTTCCAGACATTGCCCTGCATTGTTAGACTCACATAAAATTCAAATAATATAATGTTTGGACTTTAAAAGAGACCATGACCTCTGAGTTTGTTTCGGCTTTTCTTCTCAGGGAACACTCAACTAGGAAATGCGGGCGCCATCTAGTTTTTAAAATACTGACCAACAAAATATTGACATGTAAAAGTGTCTTTTATGATCTACTTACATAATTTTTTTTTTTCATTTCATTAATTCTAAATCTTCAAAAAATATTTGTTTACATATAATAGAATAGAATTATTTTCATTATGAACACGAATTACAGACAATAAAAAAAAATGTTTTCTAGATTAGTCTATCACAGTTAAACCCTGCCATCTAAAAATGCTCATAGTGCAGTCGAGTAACTAGCAATGATGCCAGCTATTCTACAGAATATTTTCTCATTTTACGCTGTAAATTACCTCAGCTAACATCAGCTTACTCTTCAGTACACAGAATGTGAAACAATAACGAGTTTTACATTCTAAACGAAAATAGTTAAACGCAGAGAGCGAGGGGGCTCGTGGAAAGAGCAGGTAGTTACCATTCATTGAGTTGTAATTGAAGCTGAACAAATAGCGCGGACATGGAACACGCATTGGAAAGAAGGCTTATCACATGTTACGAATGAATGCCCTTAGTAATGCCTGGTAGGGATCTTTACTGATCAACGACTACTGACACTCTACGTAGTGTCGAACATTTCAGTACGTACAGTCAATCGCATGTCGTAGCAGTAAGAGCGATGTTCGCAGTGTAAGTGTTCCCACTGATGTGCGCTTGACTGTACTCACATACGCTACAACTGAGCCCACAATACTTTATTTCAATGGATCAGGTGTGAATTACCATTTATAAATACTGTTACGGTTGAGACAAGAGAAATCGTAGAATCCACCAAATATACAGGATAAGTTTTTATCCAGTGCGCAAATTGTAACCATGAATTTAGCATATCATTCTAGACGCCCAGCGTAAAAATTTCACGTCGGTTATACAAAAAAAAAAAAATAGCTGTTACATAGAAAAGTGCAATACCTACGCGGTCAAAATGTATGGATCAGCTGATTTTTTTTGTATCACCGACTAAAAATGTCTGCGCTGCGGGTGTCTAGAATGATATGCTGAACTCATGGTTACAGTTTGCGCACTGGATAAAAACTTATCCTGTATAGGGGCTACAAAGTCTTATTATACTTCCCGTTGTTTTAAAGTAAAATAAAATTATATATCTAACATAAGAAAGTTAGCTGTTCGATGCAGCACTACCGCAGTCGCCAATGTGTAGGTACTTAGGTACCTACTTTGCATCTTTTCAGTCCATTACCCGGGGAAAGAAGCCAACTTTGTAGCACAGAACCGTTCGTTCGAACCTTCTGCACCTGTCTGGCTAGTGGCACACAGTGTACTGGCAATGTGTTGTGGTGACTTATGTAGTGTTGCGATGTTTGCAGTGCTATAATATTTGTTGACTGCACGCCCTTTTGTGGTGACCCGAGCGGAGTGCGAGCTGGGTACGTCAAGGGGTGGTTATGTTGTGTGTTAACTAAGCTAAGTGATGTCAGAAGCAAATGACATACTTCCGTTACTCCTATGATCATTCTTTTACAAAAAAAAAAAATATAAGTTATTATTAGGAGTCTCTTCGTCATTATGAAATTCATTATTTGATCAATATAGGAGTAAGGCAACCGACATAGTCCGAAGAATTTCCAAACTTAAGTGGCAGTGGGCAGGGTACATTGCTCGCAGAACAGATATCCGATGGGGCCGCAAGGTTCTATAGTGGCGACCGCGTACCGGAAAACGTAGAATGGGAAGGCCTCCCACAAGGTGGACCGATGACCTTGTGAAGGCCGCAGGAATCCGCAGAATGTGGAAGACCGGTCGAAGTGGAGGAGCCTGGGGGAGTCCAGCAGAGAACGTCTTTTGGCTGAAATGATGATAGGAGTACAAAAATATGGAATTAGATATGCAACACCATTGACAGTTCCGAATCAGCCGCCGTCTCTGTTTCCTTATCATCAATCAGATTTCATGCTATTTTTACTAATCATTCAAAACTTCTGAGTACTAAACGCCTTGACGCAATTCTACCAATCATGGATCTCAATTTGTAGGAACTAAAATAATATTAATACCTAATTGACCGCGACCGAAAAACGGTCATGGCAGCTAACCTTAACGGAGACCAGGCAGCCAACGCAAGAGTGCTCATGTGTTTGCGCAAATACCAGTGTAACCTCTGTTCCTTTACTCAGTCCGTTAGGACGGCAATCCGACATGAGCGGGGGTAGACCAGACTGACTGCTTAACGTCTCCAAGGAACGCAGGGGTCTCTTGACATATGTTAATAAGAGCGGACACCCATCAGTGGACCAACCGCAGCAAGCGCAGCTCAACCTAGTAGATCGCGGTCATTACTTAGCCGCAAGCACCTCAAAGATGACGAGGACTGAAATAATAATCTCAGACACGAAGGTGAAAATATACTTAGTTACGCCGCAGCAGACAGCAGAAACACGAACGCCGCTTAGCGGTAGGAATAAGTTTGACGGTATTATCCGTATAAAAAATGAAACACCTCAAAGTAAACTTCGCACATGATAAAGTCCCCGCGGATGGCTCGTAGTTTAACTGAACTAACTCAGCCGCCCGTAACACTATAATATGGCGGATTTAAAGTTCACGCCACCTAGTTAGCAGCGCTGAGCCGCTCATCGACTCCGAGGGAGTTCTGAAGTTAGTTTTACATGTAAGCTGATATTATGGACAGGTGAGGTGGTGTATTAATCTTCGATGTATTAGGAAGTTTGTATATCGGTCGGAGGCGGGATGGGTTGGAGTAATTGTAACAATTAAAGGTTAAACCTGGATGTAAGTAAGATAGCATCAAAGCAGCTAATAATTATATAATTCATGATATATGAGTGTGTGAGTGGTGTGCTTTGTTAAGAGGTTAATTTATAAACGTTGCTTAAAATTAAAATATTTGCAATAAATGAATATCATTACGATTATAGTTAAGAGTTGTTGAAAAATGACTGAATCAGTAAGTACTTAACTTTAAGTAATGTTTACATAAAAACCCTACCGGGGTTCAGCGGTCAAGTAAGGATTCTTTATTAAGTTTGGTTGAAACTGGCCTTGCTAATTTTGAGTTCTAATAAATTATTATTAAGGTGAATCTAGTCCACATTTTTTCCATACAAACTTCGGGAGTGTATTACTCCACTGTTCGACAATGTACATCAAAAATTAAACATGGTAGGGTTTTTTCTGATTATTAATATTGTCTGTACGGAAACAGAATATTAAAATAATGAGCTATTAAAACGAGCCAACAAAGATTCGTTTTTCTTGCTAATTTAACCTAACTTAGGGCGTGTTTAAGTAATAAAAAAGTGTAAAATCTCAAAAACCAAGTCGGTACCGACAAAGCTCAAATATCGAAAAGTTCAATAAACATTATTGGTCATTGATTAATGCAGTGGTTTTTTCACAAAACCCGATCTTCCAAAGGACTGTTCTTAATTTAATACGCGCCTGTTGTACTATAAATGATCCTGCATCTCACTCAATTACGTTCTGCGTGTAGACTAGCTTCTAACTGCTTATCATTGATACTACCTCTGTCGGACACGATGCCTGGTGAGACAGCGTGCTTTTTAGCCAGGCCCATCAGTGAGTTCTAGCCCGCGACTAGGTTCCCCTTAATGCTTTTTGCTTCGAAGTTCAACTAAGTCGTCGATAATAGAAATTGTATATAAATTAATAGAATTATCTATCACAATGTCACATTATTTTTCTTCCTAAGAGCCACTGTTTGTGAGATATAAATGATTCTAAAAGTTGCAATCTTCATGATATTCACACGTTTATTATTCCCCTTATTTTTACGTGGTTTCCCCAGTAGGCCTTTTCCACGGTCTATTGTGATCCTGTTTAATTTAAAACTATTGAATAACAAAATATAATAGTATTGGGAATCATGAAAGCAGTGTACATTTTAAAACTCCTGGGGAAAATTGTTCGTCACATTCATAATCGTCTAATACTTGTGCTTGCTCTTCTTCTTGTTCTTCTTGCTGGGTGCAAGTAAATTGCCTCAATAGAGATGCATCACATGTCTCCGTTGGTATCATATGAATCCTCGGAGCACGACTGGCCTTGGCAACTAGTACATGCAAGAGAACAAAACAATTCAACTTTTTTGCAGCCACATTTAGCACTACATCCCTTTGCATTTTTTACAGTTGCAAAAAATGAGGAGTTTTTCCGGCGCCGCTGGAAATAAGTCAGGACTAGTTCCAATGTATTGTCGATACACGTCTAACCCCAGTCTTTCGGATCTAGTTGATAACCAAGCCACACTTGAACTAGATAATATACCCGAAAGATGTTGATGAGCAGAAGCAGAGGTTGGAGGAAGACAAGCTAATTGCACTCGTTTTTTATTATGAGTATTTTTTACGTGTTGAAACTTATCTAAGCAAGTACTTTTTTTAGGAGTTCCGTACATTGAAAGAAGTAAGCGAATTTCGTTGGTGATAACTTCTTGTGGAAAAATCGCGCTAAGAACACTACTACACAGGTGGCGTGGAAACATGTGCATACTGTGAAGATTACCAGCGGCTTCGCCCGCGTGGAGGTCGATAATTATCCCACGGGAACCGAAAAAAGTATCCTGTGTGTTAATCCAGGTTACAAATTATCTGTGTGACAAATTTCATCCAAATCCGTTCAGCCATTTTTGCGTGATTGAGTAACAAACATCCAAACTTTCACATTTATAATATTACTAGGACTATATGATCTACAATTTTTGTCTGATCTAATGTTGTAATAAAACTTACTTACCGTTTTGCTGAATAACACGAAAATCCCATTTTGAGACCTTTGACCTTGAATTTAAAAAAAAAAAGGTACAGGATCGATGAGGACTTTTCAGCATTCAGTTATAATGGTGTTCCGAACATTCATACCAATTTTTAGCTCTATGCGAATTATTGTAGCTTTACTACTACTTTTAGGGCTAATTTGACCGGACTAACATTCTTCTACAAACTTGGTTTATGTCATTTATAGGTCGAAACTTTCCGCGTTTGTTTTAACAACGAAGCGTGTATAAATAATGTATGAAAAATATCCCCACAGCCAGTTTACGGGCCAGTGAGAACAAATGCCAGCTGAGATGCAACTACATATCGTTTGCTTTTAGAGCGACACAACACTGCTCTCACCGTTCTCCCCGCTCTCGCTGCATATAACGCGATTTCTTCGAGAAATGGACGCACTGCGACTTGCATGCCTTACTAGGTAGTGTTATGTAGACAAGACGGTACTGATGCACTGATTATAACTTTCAAAAACTCAATTAAAAGATATGAGATACAGTTACGGCCAAAATATTAAAAATATGATACTGACAGACTCTGACAATTTTTAGTTTTATTTAGGGGGTCTTATTTAGGGGAAGCGCCAGGGTAGCCCCTGGCGCTTCCCCCTTCAATTTATATCATTAAAAAAAAAAGATTCCGACGAATTGAGAACCTCCTCCTTTTGGAAGTCGGTTAAAAATGATCAGGATATTAAAGGTGATAAGTTTATGTCAAGTTGAAATTCGTCAAAGTTATACGCAATAGTCTGCTCAGTGCCGTAGCTACTAAAGTATACCCAGGTGCCAGCCAGCAATGATCATGTGCATCTGCATGCATGCTGGCTGTCATACGTTACTTCATGTGGAGGCTCCTTGATTTAGGTTAATTTATACTCAGGTAGAGCAGTGCCTGTTTCTTTCGGGCCTAGATTATCACAGTATGAAAATTACGAACGTCTTAGGTTAGGTTGCGGTGATAAACCAGTTCGGTATCCGGAGTCCATAGATCGTGAACTGTTCCCTCGTCCGCGACGTGCGCTAAACTTGTTATAGCTTCTACTTCTTATAGCTACCTAGTACCCAGCGTCTTTGGCTGCGTCCACATTTGTGACTGAAAAACGAACAGTACTTCGTGACTAGTTTAAAGCTTCGTCCACATTAGCCACATTTCAACGGGTGGCCTGTTTTGTGACTGATTCTGAGACTGTGGCAAAAACTAATGTCACACAGGAGTCCATTACAATTCGTGATGTGATGTATAGTGCCTATGTGATATTATGACAGAGTATAGCCATTTGATATGTCAAATGCGGGACGCAACTTTATGTCGCGATGACGCGTTCTCCGGGCGGGCAGCATCAGTGGTTTAGATACGGATAAAGTGGGGAAACCGGGGGAGTAACGGGTTTCAAACTAAGATCTTTTTATTTGGTCGTCGATTAGAGGAAATTTGTGAAGGTTCTGATTGTGAATGGGAAATTAAAGAAAACGAAATGAAAATGCCACGGTATCCTTCCAAAAGATTAAAATATAAGAATACGAAGTACTTGATCGATATATTCACACAAAATTTCGTGAGAATATAGCATAACAGCAGCTCCGAATCAAACGATTAACAGATCATTATTCTATTTATGAAGCAATCTGGTACAAGTTATCTGACATCAGCTTAAGAATTAAACCTCCATTGCCATCTGACCGCAATTCACGGACACAAGCCACTCAAAAGGGCACCATAATGCTAACGCTAAGTAAGAAATCCGATTACCACCATTCTTATACCCCCCTCCCCCATCATCTTGCTTGACTTACGTTCTCAGAATGACAAGCATCGGACATCTTCATTCCTACTCTTCTCCAAAAGGGATTTTCTTCATAATCCGTAAAGTTTGTCCGGATTTACGCAGATGTTTATATTGCGTTTTGAACTTAACCTTACTTTCGGAATTTTCGTTTCCAGTCTGCTTTGGAGTTTGTTTGTTAGGTATCTTATCGCTGCAGGACTTAGATTCAAATAATAAAAGCTGTTGCCCGTGACTTCGTACGCATGCGGTTCGCGATTTGCTTATCTTTCCCGATGATACCTAGCTGTCGTTCTTTCGTACCTATATGAAAATTTCGTCTAACTAAGTATACTTGCTGTGATACTATGCTTGTTATAGGATTCTATGACGACTGCTGTTCGTGAAGTACAACTTCACTTTTGATAAATGCAGAAGATACATGGACAGAAGATATCATTTTTTATAATATACTTACGTAGACGATCAATACTGTGTCATCGATCAGACACACTCATTATCAGGCTTCTTCTCATGCCGTCACGTGCGTTTCGGTTCGTATCCGCACCCCACAATCAGGCGCCGACCGGTTTCCGGCATACGTGCAAGACGTTCTACGTTTAAATCGAAGATACGGAAAAACCTTCGATGAGTTACACCGATAGTGTGTGTGTGTATATTTTTTTTAATGTGTGTGAGTTGTGTTCACAGGTCACTTTAGTCATTTATTTCCCTTCAAGTGGCGCTTGAGCCTATTTATCGATATCGAACAATTGACGTACGGTTTGTAGCGAGTCCTTTTCATACAGCTGTAGAAACATATATTTGAAATTGTGACAAGATTCTCTGATCTTTTTCAGGTTGTATAAATCCAGACACAGTACCGAGTAAAGGCTCGTGTAGACTAGTGCGACGCGACGGTCGCGTCGCGACACTCATAGAACAATTTCTATGAAAACTTAATGGAAATTGTTCTACAAGTGTCGCGTCGCGCCTGTTTGTAGAAGCCTTAAAGGCTAACGAAGACAAAATGTCCTTCTATTTTTCACGAAACTTGAAACTTATAACGTAGTTGTCATACTTTAGATGAGCTATTTAAAAGAGCGAATGCGCGATGAAGACTTGTTCTTACTGATATTTCAAGCACAAGAAACAATAGGCTCAGGTGTGGCGGTTACTATCCGCCATACCTGAGCCTATAAATATAATTTGAAAAAAGTTGAAATAATATAAATATAATTTGAAAGAAGCCTAGAAAACACGTCATGAAAAGAAGAGGATCGGTAAACTTCGATTATATCTGTGCTGCTACATAATCCAATTCTCTTTATTTTAAATTGTACTTTTATTTATAAACTTTTTACAGTAGTCTTCTTAGTTCTTACAGTACGTGTACTTAATACTATACCCCGAAAAACCGTTTTTACGGTTTGTCTGTGGGAACGGTTCATGCAATTGTATAGTAAATTTTAAAAGTGGTCATACTTAATTTAAGTAAAATTTTGACAGCTCCATCTAAATAAGGTGCATTTATTGCTTTTTTTATATATGTGGTTTAAATAATGGACACAACAAATTAAAATATTCGGAAACAAATTATGGTACCGCAACGAGACTGACGAAATAATTCCGATATCCCTAGGTAATTTGAATCCATTCAATTACTCCTCGTAAGTCGCAGTGATTGGCTAGCACTTACTGTGCACGATCGCATTTTCATTGTGATACTTATATTGAAATATTTCTTTGCCAATATTTTAATTCAGTTTGTCAATCAATTCTGGTGTGTAAATAATAATTTCCTGAATTTTTCTCCGGTAAAACTGGGATATTGTGTTTCTCGGCAATGGGCAGGCTCCCTCTCCCTTAGATGTCGTAAAAGGAGCTCCGTTAGCTGATAACAATAAACTGCGGTCACCAATCGTCCGTCAGACATGCTGAATTGCTGACTTCCTTGTAGCTATTCCGTTTGTGCTGAAATGAAATAAAGTAATGACTTTTGATGGTGTGGCGTATTAGATCCCTACTGTCTTTTGTTTTAGACGGCCAGGGTTTTACGGCAGGTGAGAGGTGATAATCCCACTCATCGGACAGTTTTTCAAGTCTCTTTTACGGTTTTCTGTTTTATTGAGAAAAGCAGACTCGAAAATCGTCTCAGTTTCCGACATTGAACGGGCTAGTGTATCAACGGTTTATGCCGGCTTGTTCAGGTTACCTGAATCATTTTTTATTACGAAATCTGGCTAAGTACTTCAATTCGTCAGTATAACATGATAAATATCTATACCGACCTAAATGTATGTAAGCCGATGTTTACATTGCATACCTATGTAAGTTATTTACGTGCGCCCACGTCGGCGGCCGGATATTACAATGAGATTGTTTTGGATTACGGCGACTTCCACTCCACTGCTTACCGACAAATAAATTCCTAATATTTCTCCTTGGAGATTCATCTCCGTTCTACTTAGCTGTGTTTTTGCTATACACAATACTGTTGTGAACAGTTTACAATATTGTTGACCACAGTTAACCACTTACTTACTGACGTATTATTTACTTATTTACGTAATTTGAGAGCTGTATGTATGTATACTTAAAAATCAAAAGTCATTTATTCAAACTAGGCTAATATTAAGCACTTTTTGAACGTCAAAATTACATTAGACAGTTCCCCAAAACGCCCGCCCTTCACCACTTCTTAGTGCTTTAGCTGGGAAGAAGTGAGTGAATTTAATTTGCGATGACTACTTACAAGTAGATACCTACCTACCTACTCTATCACTGTTTTAAATATGAATGCATGCAGGACAATAACGTAACATACATTCATAATCAATATTTAAAAAAAAATGGTTGCCTGTAAAATCGGTTTACGGACGATAATTTTAAGTGAGAACGTTATAAGAAAACAGGCCGATCGTGCCTCTCTAGCGCTAGTTCTGTGCTCTCGCTTGCACGCTCGGCTCAGGCGGAACGTGACAATGAGTCATGTTTTTTCGTGCGTGCAGCCGGCGTTCATCGATTTATAAGACGTTATTACGTCAAAAAACATTATTGAAAAATAAATAAATGTCTGATCTAATCACTCCCACTTCCACAGTAGTGTCCTAGTACTTTTCCCGTGACGTAACAGTTTGTTTAGGTGTTTATTTTACGTTCCCAACCCGCAGTGTTGCTCTGTTTATCTTCCCACTTTGTACCAAATTACAGTTCCCTAAACGTCCCTTCAGTGACAACAACTATTTTATTAGTTCGCGCTCACCTCTGCATAATAGCGTCCTCTTCTGATAAATATTTATGAACAAACTTATTTAATTTACAGCCTCTGTCCACCCCTGTATAATGTGGTGCGAACACACAGCAAAACTTTTAGGGCATTTACAGACATGCTGCCTTTAGCATCGACGATCAGTGATTTATTCGCTTTTCGGAAAATTGATGCAGCGACTGAGTTTAAAACACCGCACATTTAAGAAAACACGTAAGCTTAATGTCGCAGCTTAAACGCAGTTTTGCCAAAGAGTGATGCAGTATCTATGAAGATGCGCCGATTGCCAAGATTAAAAGCAGCATGTCTGCAAAGGCCCTAACTGAGCCGAGACCGCTTGGCGTCGGTTGTATTCCGACAAGTTTCGGAATCCGACTTCTGTATTCTTTAGCCAGTCGTCGCCGAATTTTGTACGACTTGAGTTGTCTTCTTTTTGTGTACTTTAGTATTTTTCCAACTGTATGCAACTGTGGGGCTAAACTGCAAGGGTGCAGTGTGGTGCAGTGGAGATGGTACTTTTGCTCAAAGTTGCCGCGTTGCTTCTGTAAATGTTCGCGACTGCTTTTCTAGCACAAAACTGGACATAAAATTGACCTACTTTTTCAATTTTATGTGTAACTTCTAAGTTATTTTAGATGTAAAATAAAGAAAAGTATCTACGTAACTGTGACGGAAAACATTAAGTCATACTCAACACGCAATGGTCTGAATTCACCAACATGTTAAGTAAGCATGTGTGGTGAATCCAACTGGCAACTAATATTCCACCGCTCGCTCTTTATAATGTTTAAGTCAACACCCTGTTATTATCGGATTGCGGATACATTAGCATTCAAGTCTTGAACACAAAAGGTCTAAATGCTAATATTTATGAAGAGAGAATTTTATAACCTCGAGCTTAAGCTTTTAACACCAATTTATAAACTGTTTTAATTAAGATAGGGTTATATAGTTAGTCCTTAACTAAAGTTAAAAAGCTTTGTTTTACGGTGAATATTGCCCTTTTTATGTTTATTTTGAAACCAAAAGCCTTGATTCCTTAAAGTAATTAGTAAACCAAGTACTTGCTATTTTTTAAATTATTTTTTTACAATAATTATAACGACGAAAGAAATCACGGGGAAGACCTGGATGAGACACTCGCCGATCTGAAAAACACGGCCAAAAGGAAAGAGGCCTGGTACTCAGCAGAGGCTGGAACGAGGCTGCCAATGATGATGTCTATGATGAAACTGTGGATTGTTTTACTTGAAACTCAAACTCAAACCATTTATTTCAATTAAACCATTTACAGGCACTTTTGAATCGTCAAAAAGTCGATCAGTTGGAAAGTTGAAGCTAGTTGCCCATTCCAAAACGTAGATCTCTATGGAGACGAACGGGCAAGAAACTCCACGGACACTCTTTTAAATCATGTTGGATATTACAAAATTTGAGGAACATTATTTTTGTTGCTACTTTATGTGAGAACAATGTAAAAAAAATATAAACAATTCTAAATATAAGATAAAAATAAGCCCTGGAAGTTAGGAGATGACCAGTCTCAACCGACAGCGCCCGTTCACGAACTTGACGCGTGGATCAGCAACATTCAGCTCAACCATTTTTTAAGGAACCGAATGATCCAACACACGCGCCACCATCAGTGAGACATTTAGGTGACCATGACATACTCTCAACTGCCATGTTTGTTCAAGTCAACGTACATCAAAATAATACTATCTAATATCAAAATAGTACTCACATTTACAAAATTCAAACAAAATGCTTCTAAATTATTCAAAACTATAGTTTTCAATGTATTCGAGATTCCATACAGATACTCGTAACATTACAATCTACCGCAAGCTTTCATAATATTATTTATGTTCATTTATTTAAGGTAGATAACATGGAAATGCATTGTCAATAGCTTTTAGAAAGCCTTCCTCAACTTTTGGTGACGCGTAACGTCAACGAAATTTACAACACTATGGATATCAGGGACTACCCCAAGATATCCACAACTAAACATAAAGATATCTAGGTATATCTTCTGATTGACAGCCATTACAAGGGAATAGTATCATGTTACACAGGCGCAGTATTTAACATAGTTCCTTTTAAAATCTTTACCAACTCGTGAACACGGCTTCATTGTAGTCACATCGAATCTATCCTGTCTCTCCGGACCCCCACCGTACGCCATGGGGCCGGTGGAGCCCGTGCGCCGCGGGGCCGCTGGGACCCTCGTCAATCAACGCCATCTGTCGGCTGCGCAATTAACACCGGTCTTAGCTCCGCCAGCTATGCGCACCAATTACTGATACAATTTGTTGATTTATATCTAGGCGCTGTTATTTATCGATTGTCGGGTAGTAGCTGTTTGTCTTTATTTCGGTGGGAATCGACAAATGTAGTGTTGCAGGATGTTTGGTTGCGGAGACTCTGAGTTTCAATTTCCAATTGGTGTGATTGAAATTCTTCGTTGCCTGATTTTGAAGTGCATCGGTCCACTAAGTTAAGTTAAATAATAATACCTAACAGACTACCACTGTCTCGGTGTAGGGCAAAGGATACTTCTCTTACAAAAATCTGATAAAAAGCGAATTGGCTATTTCAGACTAATATTTTGGGTCCGATTTTCCCACGACGTTTACAAACTGAATGACATAAATGTTAATTATCACTGCCAGGTCAAGGTAGGCCCCGGCATGAGGGCATGACTTCATTCGCTATAGATCTTAATCTTAAGGACATCGGCTGAACACGCACGTGCCCTATTCATAGTAGCTATTCAACCCGTTTTAAGCCCTATTAGTCTAGACTATAAATAGTACCGTCCTGTCTATTAACAGCCCTGGTTTACGCCAACCTCAGCTTTTGTGTACAAACGGTACCGTCTCACTTAGATCTTAGTAAAGGCTTAGTTGTTTGAGAGAAAAGCTAAAGCGATAAGATAATAGGGATGTCACGAACCACTCTTTTGACTCCGAAACTACATCTTGCGTTTGATTTTGTAAGTGCGGGTTTTGCTCGAGATTTTTGCAGCTAAAATTCAGTTTATTTAACTTAGGTTGCCACTGCGCTCCGTTTCAACTTTGTAAGGTTGAAACTTCACATTGAAGCGAATTCAAAGCGAATCAAAATAACAACCTTATCTCTAGCTTCAACTGTACAATCTACGAAAACTAGTACACAATCAAATACACAACTTACGAGTAAACTCTTTACATAACATTGACTTTTAGTAGTGTAAAGTTAATAATGTAGACAGTATTATATCAAATTATTTTTTATTGACATGATTATTTTAAAACATAATAACTATATAAACGAACAGTTTTTTTAAATAATACATAATAATACGTACGTGTATGTACATAAAAAAGTAAGTTAAAAAACCCGACTACGTAAAAAGTGAACTAAGAAAAGGATGGACACAAGAAAATGTTATTTTAAGAGGACTATTCTATTACTATTGTTATAAGCAAGCTTATTAGGCAAGTTTAAGAAAATACATCCTTTTCATTGCGCTGTCGGGTAAAAAAGAGGGGAGAGTATGATAGAACATCAAATATGAAATTTATAGATGTTTATAATTACTAACGCTTAACTTAAACAATACCTACGAAACAAATTAACACACTCAACAGAATTTGAAACTATAGAAACTTATTCTAAAAATACTCGGCGGGTACATAAAGCTTACTACACATTTACTCCACGAGTTCAGGTACTAACCGGGTCAGTAGGTACTTACTGGAAGTTTAGATAAAATCCGACCTTTCTGTTAAACGTAAAATACGGATTCGACGTCAGCAAAGCGGCTGTTTGTTTCGTTTACAATGTACACTTTGAAAAAACGCACAAAACTCAACCGAAGTATAAGGTTTGTGCCTAAGACAGCCATCATAAATATCGACTTTTGATTTCCTGGAATCAATTATAAGTTTTATTACAACCAGCCCAAGGTTGAACATCCTTCTGACACAAACTTGTTGAACAATACTGACCTCTTTGCGCAAACTTTTCGATTTACACAAAATATCGAAACAATGTTGAAATACTTTTGATTTTCGAATACAAACATGTACTCTAACTTTACGATACAACACAATTTCGATATCTAGCCATCCATCGCGTGTTTTTTTCCTTTTACTGCTCAACGTCCCTAAGAGAAGAGGCAATGGATTAGAAAATCGTGTTGGAGTATTTTTTCCCACATTTACTTAGTATAGGTTTGGGTGATGTTTCCAATATTTAAATTAGGGCAACGCCAGGGGTAAAAATAACATGTTAAGCAGTAAAAACAATCCGTTTAAAGTAAAAAATCTTCGGTATATTTGTTTTAACGATTCAAAAACAACGTATTATGTAATAAGGGTATGGGAACGTAGACCGGTGCTCTAAGCTGTCTTCGATGGATCCTGATTTTTTTCTTAATTTAATGTATTTTTAATCGACATAGAAATGTTATTTGAATACAATGATATTGTCTTCAGAAATTTTCTGTGAGAATCCAGTAGACACGTGATATTTTTGCATACAGCCGATCTCTGTATGTTCTGTGAATTTTTAAACCAAAGCAAAAACAAAACTACTTTAATACAAGAATGGACCTTGGCGTTAGATTAAACCTTCATTTAAACACATAACTAATGTGGTAAGTTAAACTAATCAACCCATAGTTCAACACTACCAACTATTTATAACCTTCTGCAAAGTGGTAAATATGATGAAACTCTCATAATTCGATAGCAACACATCATCAAGTCATCCCTCGTCACATTCACGAACTTCCTCTAAGTAGTTACCTAATGACGTCATGCTATCAGTTACAACCACACAGTAATAATATGACAAGCTACAGCAAGCAACACGAACAAGTAAATGAACTCATTATAGTGAAAACCTTCATAGTGAAATCCAACGTCTTGTGTCAACGAAATCAGTTATAGTTCTATATCTATTAAGTATGATCATGAAGTATTTTCTTTGGACGATAGGTAAATTAGGGCTAGTGTAGACTTCTACAACAACTGCAACGTCATATCCCGGTGTGCTTCACGACCGATTAACTGTTCTACACCACCACTCTATCAGTCTGCGCTGACCCTGACCGCCCATAAAATTTAACAAGTTTAGTGAAAAATTTATTAAATTTATTTATTTATTTATTTATTCACAAGGCAACTACAACAAGTAACAATCACATTATTTCACTAAGTTAACATTTTAAGTTTCGACCTGATTATCACCCAAAGCGTAATCGCACAACATTACCAGCAACAACAATAATAATAACGATGGTAAAACTACAGTAAAAGGTTAGTTCACAAAATTATAGTTACAGGATCTGTACGTCTGACCTCCGACACACTTTTACTTCTACTTAGGCAGGAAATGTGTAGGACAGTAGTTAGTAACAAAGGCCTTAAAACTATGTTAGTCAATACTAAAATCAAAACAAACCAACATTCTTAATATTCAAAATTCTAATAATAAAATCAGTCATGTCAGAAAATGGAAATAGTACTAGTGTCATCTTGTCACATGACGCTGTATGAATCTGCCCAGCCTACAGTAATTGTTTGGTCACAGTTTTATTGCAAACAGTGATAATTAAATAAAAATGCAAATTTTTCATCAATTGCACTCATCTGCTATTATACAACTAAATTATTTTGATTTTTAAGTGGTACATCTCCGTAGTCGCTCCACAGCTTGCCTTATTCCTACTCTGCGGTTGCGACCCATCTTTCATTACAATGTATCTCCCTCGCGGAGGTGGCGGCTATCAATCTCGAACATTAGCGATTTGTTGAGCTTCCTACTAATACCTTGCATTGTATCCGTTACTTCCATTAGAGATAGATTAGCATGCGCTTGCGTTCAATGAAGTGAAATGAAATTAGTTAACACTGAAGTATTTAACAGTTTTTTTTTTTCACAATTTATTGTATTATAAAAGAGACAAGAATAAAAGAATAGAAAAAAATACGTACAAAGGTGATGGTGTACAAAGGTATTTCCAAAATATATCTTCCACCTGCTACAGGAATGTAGATAATAAAAAGAGATGCACACACCGTGTGTTAAGAAGAGAAAATAAAATAAGTAAATAAAAACAATAATCAATTATTTTTTTAGTGACAAAATTTGTTGTTTTATGACAGGGTTTCGGTAAAATTTGCCAATACAGACAAAGCAATTTGAATTTGAATAAACAGGATCCTACAATTATCAGTATAGTGTTGGTTTTTGGTTATTTCAGTGACAATTTAAGTTGCCTTTAACTTCTTCAAAATTGGTGTGGAAAGGCACGCTTCAAGCGAACATACCTTTCAATAAATTACGTTAGTAACAGAATGGATCCACATGACGTACATGCAAATTAGCCACGCATATGTATCCTAATAATAAGCTGTCCTTGCGTCAGCACGACGTGATCAACTAATTTGATCACGGATAGAAAGTAATCAGCTCATTGAATATGATATAATAATACCCGCGCATTATTAAATTACCTTTTCAGTGATTTAATGAAATCAATATTGACTTCAAACAAAACCCAGTATTATTATGTTTAGATTAGAGCCAGTGGAACGGAAATAACTTCAAAATTCGAAATATTTGTGTTGGCTTCATAATAAACATGCTTCATTGGTCTTTGTAAGTAAGTTTCTATCGAATACCTACAACTGTGTTTTTTAAAATATATTTGGCATAAATATTAGCAAAAGGCGTAACATACGCCTTTAAGCTCGTTACGTTCTGATTTGAGCTACAAGGTAGCTACATGATTACTGACAAACGCGTACGCTGACTGGACAGGTCCACTCACATCTGATATGGTCCTCACATGATCTGATCAAGACTATGTCGACTTTAAAAGATACCTTTGAGTTTGATTCGCCATTTCTTCTCAGAGGTAGTCAGATAGGAGATGTTGACTTCATATGACTTATTTTTTTTTTTATATGACGTGTAAATGTGATGTGATTCCGATATCCTTATTAAAGAATTAACCATTTCATTGAATTTCTTGGAAACTGTAGGTTGGGTACCTCACATAGTAAGTGCGTAATACCGCGGTAAAAGTAGATATTAGGTACGCCAATCTCTGCCCATCCTGATTAAATGTGAGCGTAATAGTATACATTTCTTTACTATATTATAGGTCCACCTCATTGGCTCGAATCGTGTGTATCAATGCGGTGTTATTCCATTAGCGATGGAATTCGAAGCTCCCTTCGTGTTTTTGAGGCACACTATTGTGTTTGTACCTAATTCTGTTAGGTATTACAATTTTATAAGAAATTTTTGCCTGTTCTGTTTCAGTATTATGACACTTTATACCATAAGGCCCAGTTTGTGCTAAACTTTTGGAAGTTTTGTGAAATGATTCACATAACGACCCAAATAATTTTACATAAACTAGCGGCTTGGCACGGGTGTTATCTAATAAAAGCCCTCCTGCGCAAATTTCGGGCATGGCTAATCTCAGCTTAGAATAGCAATCGACGTGGGAGATATTATAGCGCACAAGTGTGTGCGCAGACATCGGTGCACAGTTTTCTCTTCCCTCACACCCATAGTCCGATGGGACAGTAGTCCGACATGGCCGGAGAAAAATCTGGCGCAGAACAATGCGCACCGCGGCACGGGGATCACACCACCGACTTCCAATCTCCAGGCTGCTACTGTACTGTATTTCGTAATGGAAAATCCCAAAAGCACTCTGCCTGACCTGGGAATCGAACCCAGAACTCCAGGATCAGCAATCACATTGGCTACCACGAGATCAACAGGGTAGTCAAAGGGTATTATCTACTGCTGTGGTGACATCTCTAAATATCGAGAACATGGTTTTTAACTAATTAAACATACATTTGTAAGTAAAAATATACATAAGCCTCCCGCAATAAATTCTCTAAATAATGGTGGAAACTGCCTCATAATCCATTTAGAACAACTAAGTGGACGCACCAACAAACATGAAGAGTGACTTTTATAGGCGTTGTTTTATACTAAGAGATATACTAGATGGACGCTCCCAAAACTGCCTAACATGGTTGGGCTTTCGTCTTTACATAACAAAAATAAATTATCAGTTTCTTTTCGCTCTTACATATACGTTCTGTTCTTAGACGTTGTTCTAAATTGGTTTACTTAGTTAAAAAAATATGTTATATTTTTCCTCCTTCACTTTAAAATGTTTCTTGAAATTTAAAGCAATATTTTTCACATTTTTCCTGTAGTCGTTTATAAGTAAATTAACAATATGCCCTAGCTCGCACTTCAGTTTTTACGACTTGACAAAATAATGTGATTTCTTAAACTTACATCAGATATTACATAGGTTTCATAGTATTAATGCTATTCAAAATCCAAACTCGTAACCACATTCTGGGATGACTCCATCCATATTGGCATTGACACGCTGAGAAGAAGGCTAATGTATTATACACATACTTACGCCTCCCGGAATAAATTCTCTAAAGTTATGCGTGAAAACCGCTTGAAAATTCGTCCGCGTCGTGTAGCTGAAAAACGCAAAATACACACAGACACAAAAAGCGACTGTAACTTTGAAAATATATATAGATTTCATTTTCATCGCAGTACTTGTTAGCTTCTCGAGTTCTCCAAAAATACACGAAAAAGCGAAACATTTCACTTCCAATTAAAAGCGAAATCCGCGGCAGCAGCAAGTGATGCGACCTTTTAAAAACACACAATGAGGAAAAGACGTCGTCTAAATAAAAGATAAAAATCTTTTTATGCTAAATATTCGAGGGAAACTGTATACTGCGTGTTTTGGTGTCGAGTTTTTACAAGTATTTGTTACGGTACCTGCATTAAGTTATTGTAATGCCTTGCGGGGATTGTCCGTGACTTTAATTTGTACAAAAGAATATAATATAATATAGACATGCGGACATATTATAATGACCTAATTTGTGATGGTTTTCAAAAAAGCTGGCGGCGCAGTTCTCGCAAACGACGCGGCGTAGTGCGTGTATGACTACATGAAAGCACGTAAATGAAGCATTAGAAGTATGTTCGGGCAGAGCTGGTGAGGTTCTATAATTTGTAGTTATTTTTATGTTTGTTAAATCAAATAATTATTAAATTATGTTTCTTTAACTTTACGAAGAGCTGGTGGAACGCATTGGATGCTATTGAATGAACCGGCCTACGTTACGGTGAAAAAACTAGAAATTATACTTAGATCTTTCTGTAAAGTTTGTCAAAACCAAAAAAAAGAACAGAATTACTGGAAAAACCAAAAATAACGAAAACATCTGATGATCAGTGGAGAGACCTCGCTTGCAGATCATTCTATTAAGGACCTAACACGTCTCTTAACACACAACGTTAGAAAACCATTTTTTTTCGGATATCCAGCATCCTACAAAAATGAAGCAAATGTCAGCACGTTAAGTACACACTTAACAAAACAAGATAAGTCACGTCTGAACCTGCCTGCTGTCCGCGCACCTCAAGACCTCGCTCGCAAAAAGTGGCTCCGTTCTTCTCCGCGAGGGGATTACGCGGCTTATCGAGGGCGCGGGTCAAACGGATCAGCTCGGAACAGTACCGGTTATTATCCGCTAGGTATTGAAAAACTTTCAAATAGACTTGTTTTGGTCACGTAGTGTTTTGTTTTCTTGAAAAGGAAAGTCGATAAAAGTGATAAAATAATAAGCTAATCTTCATAATCTGGTGTGTTATTCGACTAGTATATTCTAGAGAAAAAATTAAGCCAGTCATAATAACCGTAGGTACCTATCTACTTAAATAATCAACATTTATTTAAGGTTGGGAGTATCATAATAGGCAGAATAGTAAGTATATAACATCGCGGACACTGTTGGTCGAGCACTTTCAACCTTTTTACTTAGGGCGTAAGGGTGAAGAGTGGTCAACCGCCATTGTTCGCTGCTGTGCATCACGCACAAGTTTATAGAAACAGCATCTCAATCACGTACAGAGGTGATACTTAAATGATCGTCAAACACTTGGGTCAATAAGTGCGACTAGCATGTTGCTGACTAATATTTTTCCAGCGCTTGGTGAGCATTGACGGCAGAGTGTTTTTGTTACCACAATTTAGTTGTGGTTTACCACTACTAATTTAAAGTTTAGCAAATATTGTTCCATATAAATAATATTAAACGCAATTTGAGTGTGAGCCTCCACAATGATGTCATTTTCTTGAATTAAAAATATGAATCATAATCTTTATGATGCTCCATTCTTACTATGTAAGGATTTTAATAAGTAACTAACTGGTATTACTTCACGTTAAATGTAACCTTATTTCTCCAGCAATTTTCCTCCTAGATAAAATAATTTAATTTAAAAAGCTTGTAGTTGAACTCTCACAAACATCCTGCTAATAAGACTGCTGGCTGGCTTATCTGCAGCGTTTGATAACAGACGGTAATAATATGATCAGATCTCCTGACCTCGCCGTTGTACTCATTCCGTCGGCGTCTGAGGTATGCATCGCCGGACTAATTGAACGCTAGTGTTAACTTACTGACGTCACTATTTAGAGTAAGTTTAATTTATGTCATAGAATGAAAGTTAAGTTCAAATGGAAATAGTGATAAATTGAGTTGTCTCAAAGTTAGCAAACCAATTGCACAATAATCCCATAAAGAACTTTCTCTATAGGATTTTTATGCAGATTGATTTCACTGACTTGAATGCACAATTTTATTTATTTATTTCATTCAAACGATTTCCATACCAGAACGTTACAGTAGTCATTTTTCAATCGCTCTGTGCTACGTCGTAGCAGTGCTACGTGGCTACGCGCTACGACGTGCTACGTGTGACAGAGCGAATCTTTGCGAGCCTGTGAGTTGCGGAATGCCGCAAATAGATGATATATTTATGTTAGGTTAAGTTATTTGTCGCGAGAGGAGGGAATACTAATGTCAACGGAGATGCGGGTCTCCGCGAGTGTGGTGAAGTGTCTGTTGTTGGAACCTTTTCACTTTCTACTGAGTTATTCCAATGGAGTAACAGGCGAATGATTTAGGTACGTGACGGTATGATCTAGTATAGTGCGCTTTAACAAATAATAAATCAAAAGCAGACCAGTACTTAGATATACGGTTAAAGAAATAAAAAATGTAATACTTTTTGACGTTTTGTTCTACAATACTCGCCTTTTGAAAGTCATTTGTTTATTCATGACATTTTCAATAAAAGCTCTTAACAGTTCAATTGTCGTCAAGTGATTAAACCATTACTTTTCTATTGTTACCGACCTCAAGAAGGTCGCATGACATAAAATAATAGCCTACATTGTCGACGTGTGTATTTTAGTGACGCTAAATATAAATTGCTCAATAAGTAAAGCAAATTGCATAAACAATATGTTGTTTGGCACCAGTCAGCTGTTTCCAAAATATTGTTACTACATGGAGTTGTTGCTAGAGTAAAATAATATTACATACGTGTATTTGGGCACTTATTAAAATAAGCTACTTGATATTTTTTGAACGGCAGGACCGCTGGACCAAATCAAGATTTTCAATGTTGCAAACCATAAATAGCAATCAAACTTCAACCAAACAAACAAAGCAAAAAATAAAATCAATCAAATTTTTAGTACCTAAATGCTTTTTATGTAAGATTGTTTTTAACGTGGTCCACCGTGATGATAACATGATCCAGCGTGATGTTTAGATGGTGGGACTACTCCCAGTTGATAAAGTTCCAACCGCTGTAATAAGGATCAGTAGTTAAGAATACCTATGAGAGTGAAAATGTTCCACTCCAATATATTCTTGTCTTCGATGACTCAATATTGCTAATAAGCAATAACATTATTCACTATAACATAATTTTTCTGTGAATCCGAGAAAAAAGTTTAGACATGGCCTTTAGGGCTAAAACAGCCACTGATCTATTTCAAATCTTACTATAGCTTCAAACTACTGATTTTTTCACGCTATAATTACATAACATAAAAGCACGCCGTGTTTTCCCGAAATGTTAAGTAGTGTACTTATGTATTTTACCTTGTACTTATACTTGTACTTATAATATTGGTATACTCACGGTGGCATCGCAATTCATCTTCGCTAACATCTTATATATTAGGCAAAATATATACTTATACACTAAAAACAGTGATATTTATAATATTAATACTAGAAATAAGGACAAACTATGTGCTCCCTTTCACCGGCTTCAGAAAGTTCATAACTCATTTGATGGGCTTGGTATAACCTTTTATAACAAGCTTCCCTCTTCTTTGCTAGATTTACATTTTAATGCGTTTAAAGCGAAAGTAAAATCAAATCTTTGTTCGAAGGCATACTATTCTATCAACGACAACTTAAACGATAAGAATTGTTGGTCTCTGTGATTAACTCAAGACAACGTTTGTGTTCTTTCACCAGAATTAGCTTAACTACTGACAGGTCATATGAATTACTTCATATCATTGTTTATTTAACTTGACTGCATAAACCATAAAAAAAAAAAAAAATATTTACATTTATTGTTGAATGTTAATTATATGCTGCAGTTTATTGTATAGAATCAAGTTCTTCCAACTTAACAGACAGCTGTGCTGCTGGGGAGTTTGTTTCGCCACTTCTTCCCATCTAAAGCACTAGGAAGTGGTGAAGGGCCGGCGTTTTGGGGGACTGTCTTATGTAATTTTGACGTTCGAAAAGTGCTGACTCTCAGCCTAGTTTGAATAAATGACTTTTGATTTTGATTTTGATTTTACCAGTTATGCTTAAGTCCTATTCCTATGTAATAGGGCTTTTGCCATCAAAAGGGCATAAAGCAGCGGCGAGGTCTACGTTTTTGTAAGAGACAAGCCGAAGGGAAGTCGGCTTTAACTTACTGACTTATCAATAACTACCTTTTCCAGCGGTTTTGCCCATGTGGAGGTCGGTGTATTATATATATAAACCTTTCTCTTGAATTACTCTATCCATTGATGAAAACCGCATTAAAATCTGTTCTGTAATTTAACATCTGAGCATACAAACACGAAAAGCGACTTTGTTTTATACTATGTAAAGAAAAATACTTACTACCAAATTAATACAGGAATGTTAAGAATTAAATACAATAAAATTGAACAGCTGAAAACCAAATAAAATGTGCAAGATTCCTCCATCTCGTTCTCGCTGATGCATTTTTCCATATCTGTTTCTGTCATAACCCGTTGCACAGCGGCTTGCTCTCGTCCATATCAAGCGATGCCACGTGACCTAAAGTGACATTATGGATCGCTGTTGTATACATTTTTCGTTTCCGATTATGACGTTTTAGCGCCGGATTAATTTAGAAAAAAACTTTTTTGTTGTAATACAAAGCTAAAAATAACCCTTGTTGTTTGAATGTTATGTTGAATTAAATACCCGTAGTATAACTATATTTCTTGGCAATTGCAGAGACACTATTGACGCCAAATTTTTCAACAGCGGTAGAGTTGCAGATGCGAATCACCGAAGGGAAGCCGGTAGGAATCGTGTTACGTGGTGCTTTCGCCACTGGCACAAAGTCAGATTCTGGACTACGACTGAGGAATTCCAGATGTAAAAACCCATTAATACTTTGCCCGATCTGGGAATCGAACCCCGGACCTCATGCTCAGCAATAGCGCTACCTCGCTTCAAACAAAACAAAATACGTTTAAAATAACATACAAAACAACAGTTTGTTCGTTTAATAAATCCAAACATAATTCATATGACAAAGTCTGCACGCGGCCAGTCCGCTGGTATAATTTATTTATCAAAACAAAGTTTATAAAAATCTTCACATAAGAACTATGCCCCGCAAAATCGTTTTCACGGTTTGTCTATGGGAACAGAACAAACAGTACCTGTTACAAATAAGGTTTATTAGTGCGGACACTTAATGTTGACTTACTGCACTTATAAAGTAACTAACAATAATATCTTAAATATATGGAATATGAACAAAGGAAATATCTTAACTTATATCAAATGACTTATCACTACATGGTATAAAACAAAGTCGCTTTCTCTGTCCCTATATCCCTATGTATGCTTAAGTCTTTAAAACTACGCAACGGATTTTGATGCGGGTTTTTTTAGTAGATAGAGTGATTCAAGAGGAAGGTTTATATGTATAATACACCGACCTCCACGCGGGCGAAGCCGCTGGCAAAAGCTAGTATCTTATAAAACAACTTAATTACTTATTTGCTCTCCCCCAACAATCTACAAACCACTTTCCTAAGAACATAGGGTGCAAATTCCTGAAAAAGAACTGCTTAAGTAATTTAGAAAATTTTCCTTTTATTTCTTGACTTCTTACAACATTAGGCAATTGGTTGAGAAGATATTATACTCTTTTATCAAGCGTTCGGTCGCCAAAATTATTCCCTCCTTTCAGTAACGTTCAGATGAGCGGTTTTATCTGCAGACTTTTCCTACGCTGCGAGTTACACTATAGCTGATAGCATTCATTTACCTACTGGTTTACTTTCAAGCGAGACAAAACGGCTATTGATAAACATAAGCCACCGTGGCCGCCATCTTGGCAGATTTATGACGTAATCCAAATTGCTTGGAGGTGGATTGGTGACCGTTTTATTATGTTAAGGTACAGGTGGACAGTGCTACATATTGAATTTATTCATCTGTTTCATTATTCGCAAAGATAAGACGATGATATAAGTACATTTATAATCAAAGGATGTGCTTATTTCATTCACATTTGTGTAAACGATGCCCGTCGCAACACACATTTACACATGCTGAGCCTATAACGTTCCCACTGCTGGGACACAGGCCCGTCGTAAGCCTGTCCTAAATACGTTTTGTATAGAAATTACACGTTTCATAATTAAAAGCTCATGCGAGTCGTTTGGCCTCTGTGTCAATTGAATACTTTATGGTTTTTCCTGTGCTGTGCGTCCCTCATAGCACAGCATCATACAGAGTGGAAGCCTTCTTATCCCTGACACGACGTGCAGCTGCCGACTATTTCTGTTTTATGGTCGTGATTATAGATTTGTTTTGTTTTTCTATTCGAGTTTAAGTTTTTTGTATATTCTCGTATTTTTGTGACAAAAAACATATTTGTCTTTTTAAAATTAAATATAAAGGTTTCTTTTGCAATTAAAGGAAAATAAAACTAAATAGTGAATAAATAAACTTTTGACGATCCGTCTTATGCCTCTCTTCAATCAAAAAAACAAAATCATAAGTCATTCATTCAAATTAGGCTGAGAATCAACTCTTTTCGAATGTCAAAATTACATAAGACATTCCCCCAAAATACCCGCCCTTCACCACTTCCTAGTGCATTAGCTGGGAAGAAGAAGTGGCGCAACAAACTCCCCAGCAGCACAGCTTTCTGTTTAGTTAGATAGACTTGATTCTATACATAGTTAGGCAAAGTAATCAACATTACGAGACACGGAAATGAAATAATTTGTCATATGCCAGCTAGCCATGACAATATACCAACAAATAAAATGAAAACTTGACTCAAGCACAAAAAATAAAAAAGTAAACAAAGCATACTATCAAAATAAAAGCCTCCTGTTATAAATGGCGTGATAGTTTACATATGCAATGCTGGATTATGTACCTAGGACCATCGACATAAAATAAATAAACAAGTAGGTAATATTAGCAACAATAACAAAATCATGGTCAGCAAGACAATCTTACTACAACCGGTCCATTACCGAATGCACGACTGCTTCCTAACATGTTGGAGGTGCGAGCGAGCGCCAGTAGCCCGTACAGCCGCGGGCTGTACGGGAAGCGGCGCTCGCGTGCACTGACTCGCGACTTGTGGTAACTCGGGGGCAATTATCATCCAACTGTAATAACGCAATAGTCGCAATGGATTGCATCACATACCAAACCTTGCTGCCCGGTTGATACGTGATGCAGTTATTGAGCAACGATTTCCTGTAATCGAGTTGTAGCTAAATAATTTTCTGACTTCGACAACCCATGAGTATTGTGCTATTGTGCAACGTTCAGTTCAAACCTCAACACCGTGGATTCGTGCGTGATTTCAAAGCCCAGGCATTTAATTTTGGTAAATCACCCATCGTATCTGTAACTATTTTCTTTGACATTACCAAATCTTCGTTTATTTTGAACATGCAAAATATATATGTCTCTTCAATTCGACAAATTTAAATGGTGCCAAAAAATCTCCGATCTGCAAGGCTTTCCACCATTAGTAATACTGCAGGTAGTTCGGAGGGCGTTCCTACAAATATTAGCGTACCCACCACGGGATCAGATTTGGATGAATAATTCAAGTCTCGCCCCCCAACCGTTTGTCTTACGAGACGGCTGCAGAATTCGATAGCGCTTCAGCGCTGCACCGCGTTGAGATTAGATCATGCAAAAATGTACCTCGTATTATAGCGGATGGTCGCTGCAAGCTCTGAATCGTAATGCGCTGTTTGGTGGTCGGTTTTTTAATGGCGATGATGTGCGGAGATAATTAAAAATCTCATTGATTTGAAGATCAGTTTGTTCTGTGAAATTACAAGCTTTTTAAAAAGCTTTAGTTCCGCCCGTCCCAGTACCTGTAATTATAATACATCTTGCAAGTTAAATTTGACCAACTGCCCGGTTTCCGATTGAGCTGAAATTTTGCATGCATATGTAAATCCAATGACAATACCAATAATATCATGACATAAAGCTGATCTACGTGTGGAATGGTCTTGAATCCGTGTGGTGTAGGACGTAAAAGAATAGCACCATCCCATTTCTTCCCATGGGTGTCGTAGAAGGCGACTAAGGGACTTACTGGAGAATGGACAGCAGCGTTCTCTAAGCATTTTACCACCATACTGCGATCGCCAACCCACCTGCCAAACGTGGCGATTATGGCAAAACCCCCCTTTTGGGGGAGGCCTATGTCCAGCAGTGGACGTCTTACGGCTGAAATGATGATGATGATGAAGATGGAGCTGAAAGGTGGCCATAGGAACTTAGCAATAAAACGACGTAACCCCATCGAGTTTGGGTTCGTTTAATTCGTCTTGAGTAGTAAGCACTCTACAGAATAATATTTTAACCAGTGCGCAAACTGTAACCATGAATTCAGCTGATCATTCTAGACCCGCTAGCATAGAAATTTTCCGTCGGTTATACAAAAAAAAAACCTCTTGTTTCATAGAAAAGTCCAAAACCTACGCGGTCAAAATATATCTAGAATGGGTCTAGAATGATATGATTTATTTTTATTATTAAAAGCCTGTGATGTACCACTGCAGGGCAAAGGCCTCCTCTACCCTCCTTCCACTTCGCTCTGTTTAATCCTGCTAGTGACCAGTTCTTGTTAAAGGAGTCCAGCTCATCCCACCATCTCCATCTAGGCCTACCGCGATGTCGCTTGCCATGCTAGAATGATAAGCTGAATTAATGGTTACAGTTTGCGTACTAGTTAAAAATTCATCCTGCAATAAAAATAATACGTATTAACTACTTAACTTTAGATATAAAGTTAAAATAAACAAAAATAATATTTATTACGTAAATTCTAAGTTTAGTTAATTTTTATTTAGTTATTTTTAGTTCATTAGTCTCTTTAAAAAAATCCCTTTAATTTAATTTTGACTGTAAGATTAAAAAGTGACCTTAGATTCAAATTCATAAGCTGTTGTTTATTTATTTAGCCTATAATACAAGAATCCTATTATTATTTATTTTAAAATTTACATTGATCATTACAGGATAACCCAATGCGATAAATGTGCCTATCCTAACTTAATCTATACTATCTGACCATTATAGGTCTTTAATAAATACCATTTTCTTTTGAAATGATGATGTCAGCTGAGCCATGCCAATATACCAACAAATAAAATGAAAACTTACCTCAAGCACAATTTTTTTAAATGTAAACAAAGCATAATACCAAAATAAAACCCTCCTGGTATTATAAAGGGTGTGATAGCTTACATATGTAATGCTGGATTATTGATATTCATTATTTTTGTAAGTAATTTAACTGCTCATAATTGCGCGCCTTTGATCAGTAACGCTTCACAATTCCGACGGCGGTAACCACTTTGTATCATTCCGTAAAGTGAGAAAAATAATAGTAGCTGCTGCGCGAACAAAACAACAACGTTGGTTGAAGTTCGATGGGATGGAGGGTAAGCGTAAAATTATACCGCTTGCAGTGGCGTGACGTCATCGCTTCATCGCTGAGAGCTGCCGTATTTATACGCTTTTGTGCAGCCGCAATATTGTAATGATGAAAGCTGCGGCAGTTACGATTTGTGTAGTTGGGGCTAAAAAGGGGTACTTTTGAGGTATTTCTCTAATCACTTAATATCAAGCACGATTTTTACATTAAAAAAATGATTTCGACCAAGGGTGACCACTAGTTTTCATTAATTTCTGACATGTATTTGACATTGATTGTCGCTTAGATGAGATTTAATTTGAACGTCTTTTTTAGGACGAGTATTGGTCTTCAGGAGAAAGTGAGTCAGCAAACAACGAACAATCGGAATATTCATCTTGGCTCAATATTGTACCGTCGGTCACAAAAGTGAAACTTTTTTATTTATTTATTTATTTATTTAACCATTTATGTACACACATATATAAACAGACAAGAAGATTAGAACAGAAAAATAGGTACAGAGGTGATGCTTATTTCTAAAGAAATCTCTTCCAGCATACCTGCGATAGGAGAGAAGATAAAGAAATGTAGACAGCGTGTGAAAGGGTAAATAAGAAAATAAACTACATTGTTTTACGATCAAAAACAATAATACACTAAACAAATTAAACAACTAATATGGGAATATACTTACATACATAATTACAAACATACATACATACATATTTCTAAAATAAATATCACTAAAATATTAATAATAATAATGTAAATAAAATAATATATACACAACTATGACGATGTGGACAGATAGTGTTCTTTCACTTTTCTTTTAAAAACTGCAACAGTTTGGCAGTCCCTAATGTCGGAAGTGCATTCCACAACCGCACCGCGTGCACAGTGAAGGAGTAGGAGTAGAAGTCAGTGGAGTGGGGAGGGGACTTAAGGAGGTTTCGAAGATGCGACCTGCAAGGCGCATCTGAAGGACGGGCGTAGGAAAAACGGTCCCGCAGATAGGAAGGGGTTTTAGGATTGTGAAGAAGGTTGAACAACAGACACAGTATCCGAGAGTTCCTGCGAAATCGAATGGGGAGCCATTTGAGTGTCTTGCGAAAGTTGGAAACATGATCATACTTTTTAAGATTGAAAACAAAACGAATACAGATGTTCTGCAAACGCTCAAGTTTATTTAAAAGTTCTTCCGTAGCATCCAAAAAACAGGCATCGGCGTAATCTATGATGGGCTGAATGAGAGTTTGAGCAAGAGAGATTTTGGTGTTTAAGGGCAAGAAGCCTTGCAGACATTTCAGCGAATGGAAAGTGTAGTGCACTTTCCGACTGACTTGAGCGACATGGGCAGACCACGATAAGTAGGAATCCATCGTCACCCCCAGGTTTTTAACCGTACGTGCGTATTCAATCTGAACTCCATTCAGACAGAGCGGAGACAGCGACGCAACATCGAGCCTATTTCGCATATATCTGCCGCCAATAACCAGGGCCTGGGATTTCCTAGGGTTGATTTGCAGTCCAAAAGACCGCGACCACTCGCTAATCAAATCCAGGTCACTGTTCATGGCAGCCACGGCGGCTTCTGCATCCTCCCTTAAGAAATGATTGTAGAGCTGTAGATCGTCGGCATAGAGATGGAAGTAGGAAGAGATGATTCTGGTGACAGAGTTTATGAAAGTGGAAAAGAGAAGGGGAGAGAGAACGCCACCCTGAGGCACACCCGCGATTAGATAGCACCAGTCAGAAGACGAATCATCGAGACGAACTCGTTGCGAGCGGCCCTTAAGATAAAAGTCAAACCAACCAATAGCGGAAGAGGAGAAATTTAAAGATTTAAGGATCCCTAGAAGGATATCAAAATCAACAGAGTTAAAGGCACTGCTAAAGTCAAGGAGTAAAGAAGAAAGAAAGAAGTAACAGGGGGATGTGAGAAATGTTTGTTAAGAGCACACACGTCTATTTCATTACTAGAAACGCCTGGAGACTTGCCAATACCAACAGTTTTAAGAAACTTCCAGACCTCAGAGGAGTTACGGTTGTCAAGAGAATTATGGAAGTAGCGTCGCTTCACATCTCTACACATACGCCTGCAGCGATTACGCAGTACCTTATACGCATTCAAGTTACGCTCAGAAGGACAGCGTTTACATCTTCTTTTGGCTCTGTCCCTACTTGCCATCGCATCTTTAATGGCAGGAGTAAGCCAAGGAGCCGGAAGATATTTGACTCTAACTCGACGGATAGGCGCATGACGGTCATATAAGCTGAGTAAAGTGCTGTTAAAAATGCCAACCATATCATTTTTTCATCGTTTGTTATATGGCTTCCGTTGCCGGTCCTCCAATGGGGGCTCAGTGGGTTTGATTTGTGGGTTGTAGATATGTCTTAGCTTTTGCTGATTAATGACGAGTAAAACTTTATTGTTAGAATTTAAATATTTTATTTTTGGAATACTCATTGATAAGTTTTACGATTAAACTTCAGATAAACTAGCTGTTGTTTCTTGAAATCTGTTGTGTTGTTTGTCGTCACCATTACAATACCAGATGAGCCAAAAAATAAAACATAAGAATAAAAAGTAATTAAATATATATCATCAATAAAAAATACTATCATCTCATCATCATCTAAAACGCTCGTTGGACCTAATGTTCAGAAGCAGGTGCAGGAGGCGCAACAGAAGCAGCAGTAGTAGAAGCAGCAGGAGTAGTGGCTGCATTGTACCGCGCTCTGTAGTAGGAGCGCGCCAGTCTGGCCGTGACCGCGATGCCCTGCCACGTCTCCTCGTTGATCTGGTCCACGAACTGCGGAGGCACCAAGAAGTTGTACCCATAGCCGGGCAACTCAAGGGTGAACGAGAAAGGAACGCCAACCACCTGGGGACAGAAATAAATAAAATATCAACCAGTAACTGTTACACTGCAAGGAAAAATGATTGTCTGTTCTCGACATAGCGATCAATTTCGGGACGACCATGCCATAAGACGATCTTATTTCTTTTACAGCCCCACCAGGCACCATGTTGAATACATGCTAAGAGTTTGTATCTACAATGGATCAGCAGAAATCGATGTCCATCATAACATCGCTATCAAAAACACAAAGTTTGAGAGATAAGATTAGCCCGCACATTCGCTCGATGGCAGCAAACCTACTGACGAATGAGCGAGTGTTAGTCTAATAATATAAGTGGTTTTCTAAAGGAAAAAATACATAACATGCATCTGTAAAAGATTGTTCATGGACTGTAGATGGGTAAAAAATAACTAAAATTATTGTCTAATATTGATTGCTACAGATGAATAAAAAATAAAAGTATTTTCCTATTACATGATGAAGGTGTAAGCTGACTTACCTGGCCATAATCCTGAGCACTTCCCGAAGTACCATACAGAATACTTGCACTATTCCCTATCCGGTAGAACCCAGCCTGTGGCAGCTTCAGCGCATCCATGGCAGCTCCCATGGCGGCAGCGACGTGGTGCAGTTGTGCAGCATTCGATGGCAAGCTCCGATCCCCATAAGCGAATAGCACCCAGTTCCCGTGACTGTGAATGTCCATGTACAACTGGATTCTGTCCACATAAGTCTGGAGTATGTCCCTGACGTACTGGGTCTCTGGTTCCGAAAAGGCGTGGGTTCCAGGATAGGTCATAGCGCAAGGGTTGCTTGATACTCCAGTGGTACCGAAAAGGATGTCAAAGTTCCTGTTGCCGTCAACTCCGACGCAGGTGTCACTGACTTCCAGATTGATAGATCTTGTCTTACGCCAAAGACGTTCCTGAAAGGCAAATATTGATTAATCCAATATACTGCAAGACTATTCTGATGTGTGGCTAGGCCACCCACAAGATGCACCGATGCAGTACAGGACCAGCCCCTGTGTCGAAGCTTATGTCCAGCAATGGATAGATTTCGCATGAGACATGCTGATATTATACACTTTATTTACTCACATCAGTAAACGTGTACTCGTATCCGTCCGGGTTCACGAGCGGCATGATGATCCAGTCCACATCGCTGAGCAGGTCGCTGTCCTCGCTCCGCAGGTTCTCCACGAGCCTGTAGATGGAGTACAGCGCCACCGGAGTGGTCACCCACTCCCGCGCGTGGATCATTGCGTCCATGAAGTAGATCGGTTTGCTTGGGTCATTGAAGTTGGTGGTTGATATCTGGTTGACAAACATAGCAGTTAATTCAATCAACGATTATGCTAGAAATGTTTCATCTTTTTTTCTATAATGGATTTGTTTTTCGGCTTAAGATCCGATAAATCAAATTCAAAGTAAAGAGTTGATACACGATTCCAAGGTTTTGTCAAACTAACACTAAAAGCAGCGCTTTACCCTAAAAAGAGAGATAATATTGCTGTATTAGATTTTGTGGATTAAAACTTCAGTGATCGAAGTTATTTAAAATGGCTTTATTTTGCAGACTTATAACTTAAGTATATATTGGAATTTGAGCGTTATAACAAAGATCAAAAGAAACTATAGGAATAATATAATTATAAATGACACTCACCTTTAAATATTTGATGTCTCGACCTTCAAAGCTCTTTCCGGCGTTGACCAGAGTCACCAAGTTAGGATACTGTGCAGCTATTCTGTCCATGTATGCATCGATCTGAAACAGAACAATAAAATTGAACAAGGAGCTCAGGGTGCAAACCAAACAGGGCTGAAACTGGATATAGTGAGAAAACAGAAAAAATGTTATAGTCAACAGCGTAAACATTCATGGTTTTGGGATAGTTAATGTGAGTGGGGCCAATTGGGGGTGGGGCTAAGTCTCATTGACATATAAATAACCATTTAGTACGAGAGAATACTAAATTCTAATTATTGGCCAACCAAAAATCGTGGCTCACAATCAAGCCTTCATCTACACCTCTGTATTGCTAACCAAAAACAGTATCATAAAATGTACCCATCTCTAAACAAATAGGTAAATTGATGGCAAATCCCGATATGCTTTTAACTGACAACTAAATCATTATTGCGAATTAGAATGTATCCCATTTTGTGTTCAATCACACAAACATCGGATTACGCATGATGTGTCATTTGGGCATTCAGTTAATATTTCACAGCTTAGTTTTAAACAGATTATTTGTGTTTACCTTTGTGTGATTTAATAGACGTAGTTTCGTTTCAAATATCCATGGCAATAATTTTCTAAAAGAAAACTTGAACAATCAACGTCTCATTTAGAAGAACAACAACAATGATTATAACCAGGTTTCTCATCGGGTCTGTGTGAGGAATTATATTTAAAGGTGCATCCACACGGAAGCTATTTTTTGTAAAGCAACATTTTGCAATATGATAACCTTTAGTAACTTTCTATAAATTTTGCGTCTTTTACTATCAATTTTTGCTATCTGTTGTTGTCCAGTAACACTTGTAAACGTTGCTTCACAAAATGTAACTTTAGTGTGGATGCACAATAAAATATTTTTAGGGAATTAAACATTTTTTATTCTTTCTCAAAACTTTAACCAACTTTCTAATGTATAGTCTGCCCTATACTTAGTGATGTAATTAGAGACTTCATCATCTGCCAATGTGAGATTCACAAAAAGAGGCGCAATCATGTGTGTTCAACAATATATTAATGAGCATAATCAGCTTATAATGTTCCAACTGTTGGGACGCAGACCTTCTTTCGGTGAGAGAGAGTGAGGCGTGATCCGCCAAACGGACCCAGTGCGGATTGGTGTAAATGATAAATGATTTTATGTCCATAAGTAGGTTTGAACAAACACTTTTACACGTCAATCATATTTTTTTTAAACTATATGAGGTCGGCGTTTCCTATCTGACTACTTTGAGAAGAAAGGCCGCAAAAAACTCAGAGGTCTCTGGTCTCTTTATAGTCCAGACATAATCTTGGTCAGATCATGTGAAGACCATGTGGATTGGTGTCTGAAATGATCTTTTGAGGAAAGAACCACACAGATTGAGGGCACGCATTTATCAGTAATCATGCAGCTTAACTCAGAACTTGAGGAGCTCAAGGATTTGACGAACAATACCAAACAAAGGACGTTTGGGTAGGCCGCATAAAGTACTCAAACTGCCAGACTAACATTAAAACTAACTGAGAAAAAGATGAAACACATAACAAAAAGAATAATCCACATAGTCCTCATATTCAAAATAATTAAATCAATAATAATGTTATACTTCTCAAAGTAAATATTCATGGCAAAGTGTATATAATAATTATCAAATGTCAAAGAGTATAAGTTTGTAGAGTTAGTGGTGTAGTTGTCACAGGTCATCGATTTTTTGTTGCCACCTACATGCCGATTTCCTTTAAGTAAAATGCTTGTCTAGGTTCAATCTGTCTGCCTGTCTACGACCTACAGCTTGTAAGTCACGGCCGTTACCACTGGCCCACCACCGCTCTCCGCCGGTCTCTGCCGTTTGCCGTTCCTTATCAGCCGCTATTACCACATCATAATGCTGATGTTAGTTTAGACAAATTAAAGTGTTAATACCTCAGCATATCTCAAGTAATCCTGGAATATCATCCGCTGGCCTCTACTTTTCCGCCACATGGATATCTCTTCATTGTGTTTCTCGATGGCTCTGTGAAAGAAGGTGAACGCAGCTATTACCAGATCGATGACAATTATTGTGGGAATTGGTTGCTTTTTACTCTTTAATTTTATTTATTAATACATTTTAGTAAGCTTTTATTTTAGTTTATGATTTTACTGTTTCGTTTTAAAATAATTACTGAATCATTTTATTGCAACACAATTTTTCGACAAAGTTACATAACCCGGCTTGCAGTTGCAGTTGACTGGTTAAAAGCGTTAGGTAAAGAAAAAGCTTTATGCTCAGTCTATGCGACTTTCTCATAAACGAGTGTGTGTGTGTGCGAGTATCACGTAAAGATTTTGTTTCAAATCTAACAGAAATATTATTCTTGTTCTTACTTGGCAACATTATCCACATGCACATAATGTGCGATGCCCTCATCGTCTAGTGCCTTCAAGAACTCGTCCTCGTTGTGTGGTGCCACCATGAGCATAGCATCCCTCTCTAGCGGCGCGCCCGGCTGCCACAGGTCCAGCTGCAGCTGCTCCTGCAGCCGCTGCAGCAGCGCCGCGTCCGACGAGTTGCGCAGCACGACACCGTGCACTGTGTGCCTGGAACATGGAGTGGCTCATCTAGTTATTTGCGCATCCTGTTGTGCAGAATATAGGAATAAAAGAGATAACGAAGACAAACCAGTGGAGAGATACTCGGAGGTAAGTGTGTCAGCTATTGCTGTTAAGTGGTTGCTAATAGTAAAACTTGAGCAGTGAGCAGTAGAGATTATTTAAGTCATCGATAGACCTACCGTCACAAGCCTATTGGGATCAGCAAGACTAAGAATGTTTAAAACATCCTATTCATCGTACTAACACTCCAATCAAGTTGTTATAAAAGAAGTTCCTACCAGGCTGCTCAAACTCGCGCCAAGCAGATAGAAAGCGAATAAAAAGATATTTTATTAAAGTCGTACCTGGAGTAGGCCTCATGGTTCCCGGCGTGCACCAGACTCACCACAGCCGCACACAATATCAGCAGTTGTCTGGTCTCCATCGCTGCTCACGACTGTGCCACTTATAAGCAGTACAAAACATAAAAATGCTCCAGTTTTTTATCGTAATTCTTTAATCCCCTCGTCATTATCTATGTAGATATAGTTTCGGATTCAAATTAATCGATGGAATGATAATGTCACTTTTATTGTTCGATAAAAGCCGATAATGACAACGACGTTATTGTGTTAGGGTTCCGTATATTTAGAATTTTGTATGATAACAATACTTTCTTTATTTTATAGTGTGATGATTAAACAAAAACGGGTCAGTGGGTCTTAGAAACGTACTTTATAGTACATTAAACTAAACTAAGATCGAAACAAATCGATCTGTGCTGTGGTTAATCGTTGTAAATCTACCTCGCATCGCGTATGTTACTCATATAGCAGTCTCAAGGCATTAATATTCTTAGTTTACCTAGTCACCCACTTCGAAAGTGGATTCCACTTTTTCAATCAGTGAGTGAACACCAGATTTTTCCGTTTTGTCACTTCATTTATTTTTCATTTGTCTACCTCTATCGACTAACAAAACATTCCTACGGTTCTTGATATTTTGTTACCAAAAGTATTTCAAAAGTCAAAGTCGTGATGGCCCAGTGTTTAAGACCTCGTCTCTCATGCACGGGGTTGTGTGTTAAAATCTGAGAAGGTGAGTACCAATGCCATGTGTCAATTCATATGCACTTAGACATAAGTGATATCGGTGAAGGAAAAAAATCGTGAGTTATTTTGTCACCAAACTCGAGTAACAGAAACAAACGGTAGAACATTCTAGTAATATAAATAAATCTTTCGCGTATTTCTCGGGTATCTCAGGTAAGAAAAATCTGGAATGGTATTACTTAGGGCGTTGTTTTAAAGTTTCTCTCGTTGAAACAATTCAGCTAAGTCTTAGCGTTTCGAACGTGAGACGTGATACATGTGCGCGAACTAGTTGCGTGACACACACTGAACGAAGGGAAAAGTTCGCGAGCATGTTGCGGAACAAATCAGTATCACGTGATATTATTTAATAGGGTACTGATTTCAAAAATATACATGAATTACTACATATTATAAAACAAAGTCCCCGCCAAGTCTGCCTGTCTCTATGTCTGTCTGTCTGTTTGCGACAAACTCAAAAAATACTGAACGAATTTTCATGCGGTTTTCAAATTTTCTAATATTTTATTTTATTTTTGATTGTTAAACATTTGTTCTAGATTGCTTAACATTTAATTTTTGATTGCTTAACACTTTACATTAAATTGTTTATTATTTTATTTTAATACTTTGTTTAGTACAAATTAAGCTTTATTTTTATTTGTTATAATTTACGATTTAAGTTTCACTTTCACTTTGATATCAATTTTCATTTAATTTAGTTTAATATAATCGTTTACAATTACTTACCCATTGTCACCGTAAACTCCAGTGGTAAATAGCGCTGTCTCACAACTCTGGTCCCCAAGATACAGGCGCTGCCTAGTTTTGGGTCCACCGTAAAGACGAAAACGAAAATCACTAACAGTTAAGGTCGCTGCACACAGCGGGCGCGGCGCGGTGGGACGGGACGGCGACTCGACGCTGAGCAGTTGTAATGTACTGGATATTACGGACGACGCCACACACAGTCGTCACATCGCGTCGCGCGAGCGGTAAGGTTCTATGTGGCGTCGTCCGTAATTACTGATCTACATTAAGTTAAGTTAATCATAAGGTAATAATTGTAACATTCGTTTAATAAATGTATTATTGTTATTATTAAATATGTATTATTAAAGTAAAATGGTCAAGAAGCAAAACAAAATAATAACTGTACCGGTTTCTAGAATGTTGTTTCCAATCAGGTTCTTTGTTGGTGTAGTAGGTAAATAAAATTGGTATACCTATAACTAAACCCAAGTTACAAATGAACTTAAAATAGAACATGATTTCTCAATAGCAAAAAGTTTATGTGATAAGGGCAATAACTTTGCCAATTATTATAATAATGAATTAAAATTGTTTGTTTGTAAGATGTCATATTGGGAAGCAATGGCCCCATTACAAAAATTGACCCTCTATTAGATGGTATTTCACAAATATGTTAAGAACTATCTTTTATCTTACTGATAATTTGATTGATAAGAAGGATAGTGCGCACGATCCACACATTCTGCTGATAATTATATCATTACTATGGTGTTTCAGGTTACACCTATCCATCATGATTATTGTTATTGTTTTGTTTTTGTCTATCTACGTGTCTACGTTTCTTTTTGGTTTTCTTCGGGGAAAACTATTTAAAAGGTTGAGCTTTGGAGATAAAACTCGGGCGTGTATCTCACTATAACCATCCCGGTCACCATCCGCTCAATAACACGAAGAGGAGTACCTAGTTCTCTAAAAATACCATTTCGAGAACCCCTTCAATGCACATTGCCCTTTTAGGGCACCTCTATGAGAGGTTTAGTAACCTACCTCCAAATGTTTTAGTTTTGATTTATCCAAGCTTTGGCATATTTTTAAATCATGCCTGCCTCTTTGGTCTAGTGGTTGCAAGCGCTATCGCTGAGAAAACCAGAACACCAAAAAAAAGGTTTTCCATCAGGAATTTCTTGGTAGCAGCTAAGATTCTGTATTTATCCCCGTAGGTTCGTGCATACGGGGATAAATTCAGACTCTCAGAAGTACCATGTAATAAGGTACCACATTTATTACATGGGACTTAGACTGATGAAATGTGGGTAACACTCTGCCTAACCCTTTGAGGAATACAGGCGAATTGTTACGTTATGTTTGTTTCTATTTAGTCAGTGATCCTGTCTGCCGGTGTGTCACCCGTACAGTCGGCAACATAAACTATCGGCGATATTGAACCGCGTCCGAGCGAGTTTTATCCCGACCATCCCTGAATCCAGATATTTTTTAACGTTATTAACTTTTGAACATCGCTTTGGGATTGTTATTGCAGTACGGACGCCATTGTTTCAACTTTTACTGCACGTTATAGCGAACCGGTATGCACTGACTAGATCGATGCCTGGTTTTAACTACCGTTAGGTAAAATCTAGACTAGAAAGCAGCCTTATCGATGGAATTATGTACATACAAGTCAAGTAAGTAAAATTATGTGCCTGGAGTTTTTTACCCGTTCTTCTCCATAGGAACCTATACCGTTTTGGAATGGGTAAGTACCCTCATCTTTCTGACTGACGCCTCCATGACAAATAAAAAGTGCCTGTAAATGGGTTCGATTGAAATAACTGAGTTTGAACTTGAATTTGAGTTTGAAGTAACAACGATTGGCATAATTTTACAGCCGTAGTGGGTTAAAGATTTTCTAAGGCAAGTTAGTTACTACACTACCAGAGGATCAAGCAGCTGTTGACTTGAAATTACATGAAATTATGAGTGACTGAGTTTAGTAAATTATTTGTTTTTGTGTCATCATTAAATATCAATAGCCATCACATCTGTGTGCTTTCACTACTCTATGTAATTTGACCTTGTATTATTCGGAAAAGCCGTTTTTGTGTGTGATTAGTTTTTAGTCTGGCGTGTTTACAGATCAGCCGTACACCTGATTGGACATCAGATTATTATTTCACCCGTCAGCTCTTTTTCCCAACTTTACCTTTCAATTTTTGTACGAAGGAATGCACACAATATCTTAAATTCTGCGCTACATTTACTATTCTAAAGAGCAATTTCTGAGTTGTAGTAGTTGGTAACCGCACGAGGGCGTGCGACGCCTCGTGCGAGCTGTAAATTAGCCACAGTTATCACTTCTATGACATAATGAGTAGCGACACCCAGCACTTATATACAGTGAGTGTAAGGTCTCGCTTATATAGGAGAACGTACAGTTGACGTTGTCAGGGGAATAGGTAAAGTGTAACTTTATAGGAAGATTATTATTATTAGAAGGGATCGCGAGGCTTGTGGCCGGCGAGTAATGGGTAGCTCGCTGTCTGGTAAGGACCAAGCCCGGGTCGACGCGGACTGCGCGTTGTTCCACGCGCGCCTCAAAGAGATGTCAGCACCAACTGATGGGGCCCACAAGGCCCGATGCCTGTCAGGTGCGGGTTGTTTGAAAGAAATACCGCGGCCCCTGGCACACAGGCAACTGAGGGAACACGGGTGGGTTTTAGTCAGTAAAAGTCTGACACGCCCTCCTGCTCCACCCAGAGCGGAGAAGTTATTTGATGAGACGAAAATATAACAGTTATGTAGGTTTTAATAAAAATAAGCGTGGGTCTAAAGTATGCTTATTCCCAACTTGGATTTTAATATAACTGTGAGTGATGAAAATAGGCAAAACGAACAAAAAAATGTGAGTAGGATGATTTCATAAAACTCGTTTTCTTTTCAGTCAAGTAAAGTTAGTGTTTTATATGTTTTCATAATTATGTTCTACTAACTCCTAACAACAATTCCAAGATCTGCAATCCATTTAGCATAGAATTCTATTACTCACGTCACTTTGTCTATTTAGCCCCTAATTAAAATGAACAGTCGCATTAACTTGGAACAATTAGCGCAGACATGGAAACTAGCCGAACATGAACAATACGTACAATGACGTACCTTTACAAATAATGACCTGTAGCTGACCCTTTGTTCCTCCTACTGCCTTCCTTCCGTACCCTTGAGGTAGATTTGGTCCAGTGAGCCGGTAAGTTTGGTACAAAACTGATGATCCTTTGTTTATTTATGAAGTTGGTTAAGTGACTGTGCGACTATTTACACAAAAAATAACAATATAATAACCTTACTTAATTTAACTTAACAAACTAATGGCTGTTGACTGGTAAAATAATAATAATAAGACTAATAAGTTGTGTAATAATGTATTATTGTATTAATTAGTTACCACATAAAGCTCCAATACAAGGATGACAGTAACTACATCATCACAACATCACCCCTGTAATTTCAAAGGGTTTTTTTTTTGGGTGGGAACTCATCAAATAACTTCTCCCGCTCTGGGTGGAGCAGGAGGGCGTGTCAGACTTTTACTGACTAAAACCCACCCGTGTTCCCTCAGTTGCCTGTGTGCCAGGGGCCGCGGTATTTATTTCGTACAACCCGCACCCTGGCAGGCATCGGCCCTTGCGGGCCCCATCAGTTGCTGCTGACATCTCTTTGAGGCGCGCGTGGAACACAACGCGCCGTCGACAATCTCAATGTATTAGGGGACGGCAGTATACAGTATTAAAAAGGTTGTAACGCTAAAGAGTAGAGATGTTTTTGTATCGCTAAGATTACTGGGTCAATGTCGAATGATTTGTAGAATGTCTTCGTACTCAAACTCAAACTCAAACTCAAAGCATTTATTTCAAATAAACCAATTACAGGCACTTTTGAATTGTCAAGGTCGGTGAGTTAGAAAGATGAAGCTAATTGCCCATTCCAAAGCGTAGGTACCTATGGAGAAGAACGGGCAAGAAACTCCATGGACACTCTTTTAAAATCATGGTATTGTTACAAAAAGTTGGTTACATCATTATGTTGAACTTATCAATGTGAGAACGATGTAAAAAGACGTGCACATTAAAGCGTCCGTACTGCACTTGACTTCATTTATGTTGCCAAAATCTAGTTGAAAACATTATCTCGAAGGGTCAGACCCTTGGTATTGCAATTATTTATGAATTTATAACTTTCTTCGAGGTTGACTGCCGCGCTGACTCTTATCAAAATTTTATAATAATAATGTTTCCCATTAAATAGATATTGTAAAGCACAAAATATGCGGCTTCAAATATTTTATTTCATATAGAATTTGCAAGAAATATTTCGCATTTATTCAGGAAGGTTCTTTTATAAACTTTCATAAATATTTGTTCGCTTCTCGAGATAATAGACGCAAGCTTCAATATCTATTAGGAATGCAATCTCTAACCCAATTCCGCTCCTCAGCTCAAGTTCTACCAACTTTACAAATTCCTACTCTGTCGCTTCCTTCCAGTTCATACAAGAATTTATTTTTAAAGAAATGAGTACCTACATACGTGAAAGTTACACATGAGTAGTTTTTTTACCGGGTTTAAATTTTACAGTATTAACTTTTGTTTATTAGTTCCAACCTTGTCGGAATTAGATACAATCGTATTGTATTGTTTGTTTTTATTAGACTTGGTTGGCTTGGGTGGTTGCAATTGGGTCCTGCAATGATTAGAGGGACAGTTCGGGTATTTTGAAACCTCCATATTCTAATCTCAGTGTCAATCTGTCAAAAAATACCTCTCAGTAAATCAAACACGTCTCTACAAAAGCAATATCATACCACAAGCTACGAGCAATTCAAGTCACCGAGTTTTCACAACTAATTTGACGGGAGAGGAATAGAATAAAATATGAAACACCGTTTGACAGACAGCAGCGCAATGATAAAACAATACAATACGTAGTGTGTGTATCGGTGTGTACCTGTAAATACAATACAAAACGTTGTGTGTGTATTGGTTTGTATCCATACAAATACAGGTAATGAATAACGTGGAACTTCGCTCCGCCGAAGTGTTCGCTTGGCATTTCGCAACTCAAATGATACTCCATTTAAATTATATTTTCCATTTTGTTTTACGTCGTCTACTCTGTCAATATATGGCCGTTAACTTTAAATTGAAACGTCGCTTGCAAACATTGAAATAAAACGATGATTCAATTATACGATGAAAATCCGTATCTCGTACACTGTACGACCAACTTTTTAAATTAGGTCAATTCCTTTAGCTTCGGACACGATCTGCGATAGAGCAGGTAAGATAGCCCTCATCGCTGGTCAGAAGGAGATAGAGGATGTTCTTAAGTGTTAGGAGCGCAATTTAAAAGTTTTTCGTAAGATATAGCTAAGGATGGGCGCGAGACATTTGTCAACGCAGTCCTAATATAAATTGAGATAAATGTTGGACAAAATGTTGGAAGTTGGTGAATCTGTTTAGTGCCAACTTTTGAGTAGTCGTCCTCGCGGAAATCGTTTGTTGGGAAACGACTGACTTGAGAACTACGACTAGTTGTTGCATTAACAATTTACAGTTAACAATAAAAAAGGCTCTTTTTTATTTACGTGTGGTTTAGCTTCATAGATTTTCTTTATTGAAATTACACAATGCCTTTTTGTACTTTTGTGAAGCAGTTTTGTCACATTTTTGTGAATGGGTTTTATAAAGAGATGTTATCATTAACTTGAATATGTCTCAGTTCCGGAACTGAGATATTGTTTGTGAAATATTTATGTGGACAGCACCTAACAAAGATGTTATCCTAGTACGTCCGATGCTACAAATAATAATATTATGAAGCGTTTATTTTTTGTCCCGTCATTTTCCCTTTCCGGGTGGGTACTGCGGGCAGTGTTCCAAGGCTCCATGTCTTATCAGCAGCAGTTGAATCAACATTGTCCTTTCTTCCTTCACAAAATACATAAATGATAAGGTACATATTTTTGCGTTCAGTCAAACAACTTGATTATTTGTTATTTCCTTAAAAAAACAACCGAAAGAAAATCATTTGTAAGCTTGCTTTCTCTGAATCTTTTCATTTCTACAAGTTAGATAATAGGCGAGTATTTAAGGGAGAATGAATTGTACTGCTTACTCCGATTAGCTCCAAAGTTTGTATGATAATAATAAACTTTATTTATCCAGACTACAACGAGGTGCACAGTTATATTATCTACCAAAAAGCAACTCTCACATCTAATTTAGAGTCAAGTACTGGAAATGGAGCAAACGATATTTAAAAATCAACCCTTATTGGGTTTAAAAGGGGTAGAGAATACAGTTTCTATGAAAAATCGAATTTCTTCGACTTAAAAATTTGCAACTTTTTACAAAATACAAAAAATATTTTGTGGCAAGTTGCAATTTTTTAAGTTGAAGAAATTAGGTAGGTTCTAGGTAAATAATAAAAAATATTTTTTAATTGGTTTTTATGTAGCTGAAGAAAACTGTTGAAGTTTGAAGGAGAAAGTACGAAATCCACGCAGACGAAGCCGCAAAGGTAGCGTCAGCATAATATAATACATCAAGTATGTTTATTGTCTCTAAGCAACCAAACATTACATTATTATTCAGAGCGGCCTTAAATAAATAAACTCATTAGAACATAACCCAGCCCACAATTTGCCGTCGGTCCCGCTAAACAATTGTGCCGCTCGTCACTAGTAGTGGCACACAGTGACCGCTGGAGATTAACTGCGTCTAATATGCGCACACAAATCAACATGGCCGACATGTTTATTGCATATTGCAGCCACCACCACTACCACCACTGACCGCTTTAAATGGTACAACGCTAATTGTATTCTGTACCTATTATGATTTTGTATGTTTAGTTTTTGGGGGCGATGGTTTGCGTACCGTTTCTATTTGTTTAAGGAGGTTGGTATTAAAATCGCTGCAGCATCCGCCTGCACATCGATCCTGGTAATATTATAAATGTGAAAGTTTTTATGTTTGGATGTTTGTAACTCAATCATACAATAACGGGTGAACAGATTTGGGTATTTCACACACAGATGGTAACCACGCGGGCGAAGCTGCTGGCAAAAGCTAGTGTATCGTAATGAGCGTCGCGCTGTAAGGTTATTTTGTCGTGTGTCCAAAATCAATCAAAAGTCATTTATTCAAACTAGGCTGAGAGTCAGCACTTTTGAACGTCAAAATTACATAAGACAGTCCCCCGAAAACGCCCGTCCTTCACCACTTCCTAGTGCTTTAGCTGGGCAGAAGAAGTGACGCAACAAACTCCCCAGCAGCACAGCTGTCTGTTATGTTGGAAGAACTTGATTCTATACAATAATAGCATATAATTAACATTCAACAATAAGTGAAAATTTAAATTAATAAAAAATTAAAAAATGGTTTATGCAGTCAAGTTAAATAAACAATGATATGAAGTAATACATATGACCTGTCAGTAGTTAAGCTAATTCTGGTGAAAGAACACAAACGTTGCCTTGAGTTAATCACAGCGACCAACAATTCTTATCGTTTAAATAGTCGTTGATAGAATAGTATGCCTTCGAACAAAGATTTGATTTTACTTTCGCTTTAAACGCATTAAAATGTAAATCTAGCAAAGAAGAGGGAAGCTTGTTATAGAAGGTTATACCAAGCCCAACAAATGACTTATGAACTTTATGAAGCCGGTGAAAGGGAGCACGTAGTTTGTCCTTATTTCTAGTATTAATATTATGAATGTCACTGCTTTAATGTATAAGTGTATATTTTGCCTAATATATAAGATGTTAGCGAAGATGAATTGCGATGCCACCGTGAGGATACCAATATCTTTGAAAAATTCTCTCAGAGAAACTCTAGCACCTAGTTGGTAAATTGCACGAACAGCTCGTTTTTGAAGAGCAAAAATATTTTGAATGTCAGCGGCTTTACCCCACAGCAGAATGCCGTAGGACATAACGCTATGAAAAACCCGAACTAATGCCACCATCTTGTATTTTAAATACATTTAACAAAACAATTGCATAAAACGTTCACTAACAGCGCCTCCCTGTCAACGTCAATCGCGCGTCAAAAGAACCTCGTAAGTGTGTCCGTCTCAAAAATTCAATAGATAAAAGCAAATCGTCCTAATAAATCGTCTAGCAAATCGTCTTTTAAGCAATCTTGTTTTTTTTTTCATGAATTCAAAGAATTATTTATTAAATAAACAGATAGCGTCTGCGAGACTATTATACATGATTCACATGGCTTTGCCTCTATCTCATTTTACATCTACGAATATGTCTATCACCTAGAAGCATTGACCGGCTTTCGAACAATAAATAAGTCCTGCCGGTTGCCTCTACACGTTACTTATTGAAACAACTCAATTTATCGGTCGGAGGCACTTTGAACGCGAAACCCCCAAATAGTACGGTACAGAAGTACAATCTATACAACAATCGGAAATGCACGCACTCATAGACATGCCTCGACATCGGCGAGTGCGAGCACACTCGTGACTGGCATTTATTTGACATTTGACATTAACATTTCTACGCTAGGTGGTCTAGAATCATGTGCTGAATTCATGGTTATAGTTTACGCGTCGATGTTCTTGTATCTGCTATCCTGAATGTAGTTAGAGATTGTCATCGTGTGTTCGCTTCTATGTGTATGTGTGCCTGTTTTTGTTCGTTGCGCAAAGTTGGCCGTCTGAGAGTATCTATTCTGTGGTGGGATACACAGAGCACTCCGCAATCAGTAGTCATTGCAATAAAATCAACTCAGTCTCGCTGCTGATTGTATTTTGTTTTACTTGGCATTGTATGCTTGTACAGTTTAATCACAGGGGAAGCAAATGTGGGCTTTATTGAATTACGCAATAATTGAGTGCTTTAAAGGTAATTGCGTAATATGATTTTGGCATAGCATTACTTTTGTTATAATTATTTAATGCTTTATGCTTTATTCATTTTTGCTGTTTCGCAGCTTTGTTATTGTATGTCTTCTGTTTTTCAATTTGTTTCTGAAAACCATATGAGTTAGCAATATACAGGTTGTACCTACTACGCTAAAACATAACGTCACGCCACTGAATTGCATTGGTACCTACACTGCATTTTACTACAAAATTTATACACCACGAAATCCACAGTTTAGATCACTTTCATTGTCATCATCTGCGTTTGTCTCATGTCACTTGTGGTCTGTCTATCTTCTTTTCTTTATATCAGACTTTAACAACATTAAATCCCTTTAATCAAAACGAGGTTATGTCTCAAACCTAACTAACTGATGGCTCAGTGAGCCATCAGTTAGTATCTACCCACCTTTAAAACTACTTACTACTACCCGTATATAGTAACTAAAACTTAATTTGGTGCTCCATTACACTGAACTGATGTAAGGCCGGCTACACATGAGCCACCTCCGGTTATTACGCGGCCAGTGGATTTGTTGGTTGTCATTAGCTCGGTAGTGCATAAGACTATGAATCGTTTGTGTTTGACAGTCACATTAGAGGGGGCGGGTGATGTTTGTAACATTTGTAGTTGGTGCCAGTGGCGGAATGTGACACAATGCCATTAGGTAATTTATTTTAGCCCGTAGCTTGCATGCACTGATTATTTTGAATGGGTGCATTAATGCAGCAGATAAAATGAAAATATGGCTGTAATAGTCACAGGCATGAAGCAGGATGGATGAAATTGAGAGCTGTGTGCAGTTCAGCGCGTTCCTTGAACACATTATGTGGTGTCAGTTTTTTTTTTTGGTTGGTAAATCATCAAATGACTTCTCCCACTCTGGGTGGAGCAGGAGGGCGTGTCAGACTTTTACTGACTAAAACCCACCCGTGTTCCCTCAGTTGCCTGTGTGCCAGGGGCCGCGGTATCTCTTTCAAACAACCCGCACCCCTGGCAGGCATCAGCCCTTGCGGGCCCTATCAGTTGTTGCTGACATCTCTTTGAGGTGCGCGTGGAACACAATGCGCCATTAACCCGAGTTTGGTGATTACCGGACAGCGAGCTACTCATTACTCGTCGTCCGCAAGCCCGCGCCTACGGTGGCCGGGAATCAGCCTGGGATTCCCGCCGCCCAGGGCGTCTCCTGTGGAGGCTACGGCCGTGAGGGTGCATATACTGCCTCTCCCTCACGTGCGCCGCCTCCCTCTTTGCGAGCATCACTGCTTCGCTGAAGGAAGCGACTGCTAGCCATGCACTCTCGCTCCGTATCATGGTCTAGACCAGGGCCAGACGCGAAAGATCGCCGCCGCCGATCGCCTCCATGAGGACACGGCGGTGCTCCGCCCAAGCCGGGCAGACCTCCACCGTATGCTCCACCGTGTCCTCAGGGCGATCTTCGCAATGGACACACCTTGGCGTTTCCTCCCGCCTTATGCGAAACAGGAACCTCCCGAAACAGCCGTGTCCGTGAGGACCTGTGTCAGGCGGAAGGTGAGGACGCTATGCTACCTCTCAAGCCACTCCTCAAACAGGAGACTTACCGCCGCAATCGTGGCATGCCCTATATGGTGTCAGTTTAAATAGCTAAAATAATAAAGTTCAATTGTTTGTTCGTTTGAACGCGTTTATCTCAGGAACTTCCAGTCGGATTTGAATCATTTTATTTGCATTTGATAGTCCAATTTTTGACGTAGATTAGCCGAAAGGAAAAGAGTCCGAAAGAACGCTAATTGAAAACGAAGTAATAGCGCGGGTGGGCGAAAATTTCACGATAACGAAGTTGCGAGCATGAGCTAGTTTTTAATAATTGCCTCCCTGTGTTTTCATAAATTCACGTCTATTTGTTTAATAGGTATTTTTCGCTTCGATTTAATTGCAGTCAAACTTTTTATTAATTTAATGGTAGCAACAAATTCGTTTTCGTATCTATATAGTTAACAGACGACAAATATTCGTGTTACTACATTTGCTAGAGTCTTATTCAACATAAACTTGTAAATAATAGTCATCCGGCTTTCCCCACTTTTACGACTGTAAGTCGACATCCTAAAACATGACTGAACTTTTTAAATCCAAGATTTTCCTTTTCCTTGAGGATTTGTTTTCAAATGAAGGAAAACTTCCAAAAAGTTATTTCGGTCAATTTAAATTCTATTTTACGTGTTCGCTTGTTTACCTGCGGTTGGGCTTATGTTCTTGGAGTTTTATTAAAATAATCTGATTCGACAATAACATTATTTTTGACTTTTTCCGAATGAAAATTAAGTGATGTACGTATTATATATTATTATATTAATCAAATAACGCTATTTCCAGTGGACTTAGTTAATCGAATTTGGTGGGTATACTCGTAGGTAATATTATCTTATTTTTATTTTGTGTCGTGAATTAGTAGTAGTTGGTGCCTAAAATATAGCTTAAAATTTCAACACAAAACTGTGTAGCTAAACTGTGTAGGTAAACTATGTAGGTAAACCTAAAATATAAGAATTAGTAGATCCTGTTTTTGTCCTTATCCCAAGAAGTATCATACAATGTTAAAAAAAAAACTGCAGAAGAGAATATGACGATTAAGACCAGACCAGCTAATCTTCCCATACATCATCAATTCAAGTACCTCCACTGTCATCAACAAAAAAGATACAAATTTCCCCTGAAAAAGTTGGTACCTTACGCTCGATAAAAGAACATAAATCAGATATGCAAATAGAGAAATACACGTTGCAAACATTCTCCTAATAACGTTCTCGGCAAAAAAAAGTAGCAGAAACAGCGAAATTACAAAAATTCATTTGGCCAATGTCCAACGTGCACCTGCTAAGGGAATTCCTGAAATTATCCTAAAATTTTCGTTCATTCGGGGAAGGATGGAATTATTCAAATTAATTACCTTTTTTGCAAGAATTTCGATGATCTAATTTAGTTAACTTAGAGTATTCGAAGGAGTAAATATTTTTAGTGCCGTAGGTATCGAGTAACCTTGACCATTCAGAAGTGCCTGTAATTGGTTTATTTGAAATAAATGCTTTTAGTTTGACTTTGAGTATCGACGTATCTTAAAGTAATTGGCTGGAATAGACAAATGGAATCGTCGTAAAAATATTAATGATTCAATAGCAATGGACATGATTATTTTGTTTTTTATATTTCAAGGTGAATTCTAAAGTATGTGGTTTAAATAATAATAAATAAATAAATAAAATCATTATATTTCGGACAACTAATATCCATAAACTGTTAGTAACAGTATTGCTTAAAACACTATTGTTAGTAACTTAAACTAAATACGAAATAATGAGAAGAACTAGACACACTGACAAATGGCAACTAGGAGATAAGTCTTGTCACAAATTGCCTTATGGAGGAGGTATCTGCCACCCACAGCCTTCAGGATGCTATCGTGACTGCCTATTCTTGAGGGTAATGAAATTCATCGGTATTATTAACCGAAAAACATTATTTAAATCACATATTTATTCTTATATGGATGAAAGTCTACGACGTAATTACGTTCATTCAATACGAAAAAAAATCTTTTAATAAAAATTTCAAGCAATAAAGATTCTAGTTGAAAATTAATGGAATAATTATTATCTACACTAAAATGGAATTATCTAGTCTAGTTCCAATCCGAGTTCTTAATAATTAAGTAACGAATACCAAGTTTAATTGAGTTGTTGAATAATGACTCAGCTTTACATACATGTTTAAGTTCTGTTACAAAATAGAAAACATTAAATCCCATCCAATCATAAGTTTGTAAAGAACGGCTTTTCACCAGCCATTACTTCCAAATCTATTCAAAACTGAAAGTTAATCAAGCGAATAAACTCTTCGACATATTACAGAATCACACGTTGCCTACGAAACGTTAATATCTTGTGTAACCAGCCTGTGAGCCTGTGAGTTGCTCAGTGGGCCAGCAAAAATGTCCAATATCTCGCAATGGCGGGCGTCTTATTACCCGGCTAATTTGTATTGCCGCTGTATTGGCTGCCAGGGCGCAGGGAGCGTGACTTGTGGATTTATTCGGATAATATGGCTGCCTTTAATATGGGTTGATATTGAAGTAGTATTGAGCCGTTGGTGTAGAATGATTAGTTCTAGAGTGAAGGTTTCTTTAGATATTTCCTTTAGTCGGGGAAATTATAGCTGAAAGGATTATGAAGATCTTTTCCAGCTGCTGGCTTTTCTTGGATTTCTCCTGTATAATGTTAGAGCTCGAGATAAATGTAAAATTTAGATTATACTGTTAGCTTTCAATTCTTTAACTGTAATATACAGAAAGCATTTCAAAGATTTTCCTAGCATTCATAGCTACTCATAAAATAAATATACTTTTAGGTATATTTTTCTACAAAATGTTAAAACGATTCTACCTTATAAAAGCTCGCTTGTATCAATTCACGATGGAATAAATACTAAACCAAGTATCTAGCCGATTTTCACTGACTGCAAAAATATGTCTAGAACAATTCGCAAGCACGATAGTTTTATTCGATTACAATGTTCTCGTGAAACTAAAAGTCTATTAGCCTCTAAAAATAACTCCAAATGTTTTTTTTTTAAAAAAGGTCAGCGTTTTTTTGGGTCCAAACTTTAAAATAAAATAAACAAAAGGCATCAGCTGCCATTAAAAACTAGTGTAATTTAAATTGCCTCCATTATTTTAATTCTAAGTGTAGTCAGTTCGGTTTCCAAGCCATTTACATTATTGTTTTATTTGGGAGTAGGTACAGTTCCAATCTACTTGAGTTCGACTAAAATTGCTATGGCTGCCAACTATATCTGATGGTCGAGTTTTATGATGGCGGTAGGAGAGGCATACCTACGTACAGGAGTGGACTTGTATGCGAGAACGTTGATGATAATACTTTTTGTTCGTTAAAATGAAGACCACGCTTGTGCACACTTTAATTTTCCTTATCATCGACTATGGTGACGTGTGCTACTTTGATTTGAATGCGGTTTTGCTGGATAAGCTCGACAGACTGCTCAATAATTGTATCCGGTTCATTTTCAACCTTATGAAATATGACCATGTGTCGAGCTATAGGTCTGAGCTCAAATGGATGCCCATTCGCCAAAGAAGAAGTTTACGCGCTTTAACTACGCTTTTCTCCTCTCTCAACTCTCCTACACCATCTTATCTTGTGTCTCATTCTCATATCTATGTTCTTCTCGCACTAAAAATCTGCGTTCTTCTAACAATCTTCTTCTACTCTGTCCTTCTCATACTTCTGACTTTGTTCATTCTTCCTTTCATATTCAGTCCATTCTTCTTTGGAATGCGCTTCCTTTCGATATCAGGACGGCCACCAGTCGGTATGCATTTAAGCGGAAATCGCAGAGGTATTTTCATAACGAATAGCGTAGAGTAATCTGAACACATCTTTCCCTTGAAAATGTATAGGCATATATATATATAGTAAATATGTATGCTTGTATACGTATTATAAGTTTATAAACTATCTATGAACCAATCTTATTTATTATTCTTTATGATATAAATTGTATAGTTTGTTTTAAATCATTGTTCCTCTCAACCTAAGCACCTGCTATTTAATCTCTTCACCACCCTTGGTTGATTGGTAGAAATTGCATAAGATATTAAATCTGCCTTTGTACATTTTTGTGTGCGAGAAGTTTAAATAAATAAATAGTAACTAAACATGTTTTTTTCCTAAAGTTTTTTTCTAGCATTACATGGTGTACATGGAGGGAGCAGTGGTGGCCTGGTGGAAACTTCCCTGACTTACCGAGTTGTAGGTCGTGGTCTCGCACCGAGCCAGGCGCTTTACTTTGTGTAAAAATTTCGTCAGCACTGCTCTCAAAACGGTGAAAGAACACGTCGTGAGGAAACTGGCATGTCCTTAAACCAAAAATTTAGAATACATCTGATTTACCAGCCCGCCTGGGCCCGCGTGGATGGAGATGGAGATAACAGCCCACTCCTCCCCTCGAAGAGAGGAAGCCTGTGTCCCAGCAGTGGGAACATTATAGGCTGAACATTGAAAACTTTTCTTAAGTGAGTTTTAAATATTTCAAATTTTCTGTTAGGGTCGAAACGAGGAGAAGAAATTTTAAAGAGAGATATTTTTGTATCTATTATTTGGCTTACTATTCTACGATCTAGCCAACCAGTAGCTAAACGAGAAAATAATCTAAACAAACAAGAGCGAAATAATGCTGAAAATAAGTTTCATCCGAAACTACAATATTTTTATTGATATGTTCGCATTTCACAGACGACCCCCGGAGGATTAAGTACTTATCCCCGCTGTACAATGTTTTTGACAATAAATTCCTATCTTTAGGAGAAAGTTCACGAACCGTCACTGTACAGAAAAGATCAGAAGATCAATCCTTTACCAACGTGCCAAAGGCAAAAAAAACAAACGAATAGCGAAAATTCTCAAACTTACCTGCCTTATCAATCTTGTGTTCTGTAATCGAAGATTTCGATTGGATTGTGCGATTGTACTAGCTAAAGTCATTGTCACCTTCTTAAAAAATTGCACGATATTAACTCATATTGTGGAAAAAATAAAAGGACAATCAGTAAGATCAATTCCGTCTTCATCAATTTTGTGAAGTGGACCTACTGTGCGTCAGTTACGTCCAAAAAAGTTTCCCAAATAATATTTTTAGTACGAAGACGAGTGTGTTATTTACGAGCCCAATGCTGAACTAGAAGTGTAGTAAGAAAACAGCGTATAAAACTTTATTGTGGGCGATTTGACAAAAATATTGAACTGCCGAGCTGCGCGATGTGGCTCGTATGTTCTGACGTTTAGGACTTTATGATTCTACGTTCTTCAGGAGTTTTCTTTGAAAGTTTGTTATGAATGAACCCACAATTTTCAAACGATATTAAAATTACTTTGTGTCTTTTTTGTTTTATTTCGTTGATATGACAAGGCCAGCGATAATACTATTTGTGCCTATTTATGATTAGGAGAGAATTTTTAAAATTCGTACCACGTTTGGTACGGAAGATCGTTGTCATTATTTTTCATTTTTAATCTTAGTGGACAGTGGAAGAGGAGTAAAAAGTACCCGGTTATACTAGCGCTCAATCTCAATGATCACTTTGCTAGAGAAATTGAGCTATCTATCTAGATAGTTGTTACCTTTTGATAATGTTCTCTAGTACAAATAGTAGGTCCATTATTAACAGAGCTCGTGTGCCTAATTTGACTTTAATAAGAAGTCCAATACAAAGTCTACAGCGACAAAAGTACTTACTTGCAGAGGCGAATCCTTTATAAAATAAGCCAAGACCTTTTAATGTCGGAATCAGATATTCTGATTGAGCTTCAAGTATTCTTAAACAAATATTATTCTACATTGCGATTTTTGAGGTTCATCTTCTACCCGCCATTCAAAATCCAATCCTATTTTTGAAGCAGTAAAGTTGATTGTTGAATGGAAGATTTAATTTCGCATCTTCGACAAAATGTCCCCTTTAGCCCGTCAAAAAATACTAATTTAATTCGCCAGTTCTAAGACAAAGGCTTTTAACCGTTTTTTTGGGTCGTTTCGGAGGAATCATAGGGTCGGACGAGCCCGCCATCTTTGTCTCACAGTGAACAGGCGTATTTACTATCGTAAGGGAAAGGCTATATTGCGGAGAGGAGCGAGAGCGGGTGGGAAATGTATTTAAAAAAGAAACTAATTTTATTGGACTAGCATCCAAAGGCTGGAAGCCAAAGTATTAAATAAAATAAATAAATAAAATAAATGTTGTTTTATTGCAGGCAATGTACCCTTATACAAAAAATTACAGTAAAGAAAAATAAGTTAAATTAAAAATAATATTAAAATAAAATAAAATTCAAAACATAGAGGTATGTTTATTGGTCGTGCTGCAGCAAAATGGACCGTCACATTGTTTTCCATCTTGGTTAATACTGGATGAGCCTGGCACAGGAGCGTGGCGATGAAAATAGGCATAGCCCAGCAGTGGGCGAAGTATAACTGCTCGAAAACTTCATGATTCCTGAAAGAAAGAAAATGTATTTATTGGCCCGTATGTAGGAAGAGAACACACTAGATATTAAAACACTAATACACGAGATTATAAGAAAGAACTCCTGTACGACGCTAAAAAGCACGAACATGATGTTGCAACATTTAAAAATAAATGTCGATGCCCTGGTTCCTATGATATAGTCTATAAGGATGAAACCGCAGGAAGCCGCTAGTTTAACACTCAGAAAACAAAAGGTTACGCAACCCAGTTTCTCACCATTCACCTGAGTTGCGGCTACATCTGTCCGTCAGATATCCACAACAGCCCTTTTCTTTTTCCGTGAGAATGCGAAACACAAATTGTCACTAGAAAACAAAAAAAAAAATTGTTGGGACGCGCACAGGAAGATTACAGATTAAACTAAACACAAACATAGAAATATAAATAAACTAAACTTAAAAAATAACTATGCTCCTACCTCAGCATGATGCTGAAATATTTAAAAATAAGTGTTGCAGAGCTGGTATTCTGATAGAGCCCGCTGTGATGTCACGGACGGATACCAAAATGAACGATAAAAAAATACATACATGTAAAATACATAATATCAAATAAAAATTAAATATTTGTCAGTATTCGTTAAGGCTCCCACAATCAGGTACGACGCGGCTCCAGTAAAACAATTTCCATAAAAACTTCAAGTAAATTGTTCTACCAGAATCGTGTCGCACCATCGCGTCGCACCTGCAGCAGGAGCCTTGACAAAATTTACGCTCTCAACTTTAAGTACAAAACTTGCAATATAGGTAAGTAGGTAATTTATTTCAGCGTCTATTCTTTAGAACCGCATCGATTTCACATCACGTCGTCTCACTATCGCAACGAACACAAACCGACACTAAGTACTCTAGGACTCCGAGAGTCGTAGGTTACTGGGATCGATGAATAAATAATAAACGTGAGTATAATTAAAAATTTCACGTTCATTCCACGTATCATAACTTTACAGCTGCGCGCCTATCAATCAATTTTTATTTCAGGAACAAGCCTATCCTAGTCTATTTGAAGGATAGAATCTAGACCCCATCTTCTTGACAGTTCAAATGTGACAAAGCCATGTCATTACCTGCCTGTATTTACATAAAGGTTGCATTCGGTAAGCAACCAACCTTTACAGTACTTAGTATACGCAAAACATCGAAACGTTTTTGGACTTTAATTAAGTCGTGCAGAGACAGATTGTCGGTTGTCTAAAGCTCACATACATATACTATGTAACGGTTTGTGCTGTAGTTCAAACGGTCTGTACACACTGTTGGCGGAGCTGCGGTCACACGGATTTGAGTTCAACGGGTAAGGCTTTTGATGTGTTACAAACTTTATGTTATGTTATTTTGGAGTAATTAATGGAGAGGGGTCTTTGCCAATTAGGAGTTTGGACAATTATGGGCTTACAGCTTGCTAACCTAATTATTTAGGTTTTAAAATTAATTTTAAACATACTTAATTATAGACGGCGTCTCCTGGGAAGTGGTTTTCAAACTACCCCGTTTTGCGGTAACAATATCCTTCTCACATACGATATTTCTGCGGTTTACCTCTACGTAGATTCATTGTTTCAAGGTTTATTTTCAAAAGAGCTCCGTCGTAACTTTAAAAACAAAACAACATGTTCAAATATTTCTGTGAACAACTTTCGATGCTACTAGTTTCGTGCATTGGGAACTTAAAATTACTTAGTTTTGCACGATCCTCATTCAAATCCAGCCCGGGATTCCCACAAACACATTCCGTACGTGTTACGTCCGTTTTCCCGCTTATATTGTTAATTTGTACATTGTTCCGCTTTGTAAGATATTTAGAAGACCTTTCGTATTTCTGTTGTTTGCATGTTTGCTAATTCGAGTTGGAAATGTATCCCATTGTGCCATTTTATGGATTATGTATTTATAACTGCTTAGTTATTATAACATGCTGCAAGTAAAACGTACATCAGTGAAAAATTCGTTACCTCCAACTTTTTGAAGACAGTAAAAAAAAAACTGGCCTTAGGAAACATGTCCATGCAAACAAATAAAACAAAACATCAGTTAGTACACGTTGCCATGTATGCCACATCTAGTGGTACATCTACCTTTGCTTTAGATCCGTGTTTACTCGGTTGTGATTAGTTGACATATATTTTTTATAACTACCTTCCTATTTTATTTTTTACCTACTTATTGTACGCTCACAACATTTTATGTAAATTTAGTTTCTCAGTAAGTGAGTTATTGTTCATTCTTAATGGGGAATAATTAAGTTCTACCATAATTCTAAATTAGGAACTATTCATGACAACCTTTAGTAGCTGTGTACAGTATTCGTATTTCTTTAAATTTCTTAAAATCTAATTTTATTTCCATTTTTCCAATTAGTTTCCAAGACAATATTTAATTTAGAAAAATAACGCAATCAAGTTGGCTCAGCTGGAAAACGAATTACAAAATATGCAACAGATTTCTCAAATGCTAGTTTTAAATCAAAAGTCTAATTAGTATTTAAAACATTGTATTTTATACAACGTGCTAGATTATTGAGAGCCGTGTATGTGACTAATTACGTGAGTTTCACAATTATTATTATCGTTATAAGTACTGAGAGTGGAACACGTTGTTAGTATTGCAAAAATCCTCCTTCATCAGTTTTATACATTTTGTATGATGAGCGTACAAAACCGCATACTACAAGCGGGTCGCTCGTCAAACGTATTTTTACGGTCACTGTATTGACCCTCCAGTAGTGTCGATGGTTCATACAAAATATGCGGTTCACTGTGCCCCGCCGCAGCTGTAATTTGCGCTTAATCAACCTACAAATCTCTAAAAACAAATGAACGACAAGCCAGTCACATAACTTTCACCACTCGTGGCCCCTTCAAACGATTTACGATGTCTCGGTAATACTGAATTATGTAAATGATGCGCTTCACTTCCGCGTGTATCCGAGATTGTTCGCGATCGTCTCCATTGTATATATCCGCCGAATTAAGGCGTTTCCTTTACACGATTAATGATGATTGATGTTACCTTGTTGTATATCCAGTTAAGTTCTCGCGTGTTTGCGAAGCGGGATTTTCTTGCTTATGTTGTTTTTGCTAAAAGTAGAATTTACTATCAGGGACATTTATACTATACACCTTAAGGACTATCTTTGACCTGAATGTGCCTTGGCAGCTAGGAGTATGTCATGCTCACTCAAATGTCTCGCTGGTGGTGGCGTGTGTGTTGGATCATTAAGTTCCCTTCAAAATGGTTGAGCTGAATGGTGCTGATCCACACGTCATGTTCGTGAACGGGCGCCGCCAGTAGGGACTGGTCATCTCCTAGCTCCCACGGCTTATTTTAATTTCTGAATTGTTATTTTATTTTTGTTTTAATTACGGACGCTTTAATGTGCACGTCTTTTTACATCGTTCTCACATTGATAATTTCAACATAATGATGTAACCAACTTTTTGTAACATTACCATGATTTTAAAAGAGTGTCCATGGAGTTTCTTGCCCGTTCTTCTCCATAGGTACCTACGCTTTGGAATGGGCAATTAGCTTCATCTTTCTAACTCACCGACCTTGACAATTCAAAAGTGCCTGTAATTGGTTTATTTGAAATAAATGCTTTGAGTTTGAGTTTGAGTTTGAGTTTGCTTGCAGCGCTTGGCCGGGGCTGTAGAGGGTGGTTAACTGATGTGGTCATCGTGTTCACGGGATTTTGTTTTCAAACTGTATACACCGTGAAATGTAAATGGTTGTTTTCCCGCAGGGGAATGGTTTTGTCTTAGTAATACAATAGTTTTACAAACAAATAAAATATTAGAAACAAAAAATGGCAGATTAACCATTGTGCAAAATCACAATGAACATTTATGCACCGCTGTTCCCTTTGTCGTTGGTGCGTGCGCTTCGAGAAGTACCTATAAGTTACCTCTAGTGTTACTATTGAGTTTTGTTTTATCGAGTTGATGAATATTTTTTTAATTATCTTAAAACAAAAATTTTTTATTTTTTTTACTTTAATTCTATGCTTCGAAAGTTCTCCCAAGGCAAGTTGTTCTGCCGCGGGAAAACAACCATTAAAATTTTTCGATGTAGATATGGATTTCTTCTAGAGTACGTTGTATATTTCCTTGTACATTGAAGAGGATGAACAGTTAATATTATACATCTTAAAGTACTCCGCAAAAAATGGGCACGGGCTGTGGAGTTTTACATACAAGAGTCAGAGAATTTTCGTTGTGCCTTTATACCTTTATGACACAAAGTTGATAGTCCCATGAATACCGTACCGTACTTTGAGTACGGTAATTATATACACATGATACACATTCGTTTAATATTGTAAGTATGATTAAAATTAAGTCATCATATCAGCCAAAAGACGTCGACTGCTGGACGCCTAAAGGGGAGTAATAAGCCTCCCCAAAAGTGGGGGATTTGACATAATCGCCACGCTTGGCAGGAAGGTTGGCGATTGTAGTATGGTGGTCAAATGCATAGAGAATGCTGCTGCCCATTCTCTAGTATAGTAAAATTAAGTGCCTGATGGAAAACATTCCTACTGCAATGAAGCTTGTGCAAAGAAAACTCTTGAAGTAGAGTTTTCGTCAAATTGACTGTTAGGTACTTCGCACCTGGTAAAAGTTGTCACGGTAAGTTTTGATTTACATTCTTCTTCTTATTTAGCCTTATATCGTTCCCACTGCTGGGACACAGGCCTCCTCTTGGCGAGAGGGAGTGGGTCGTTATCCACCACGCGGCCCCAGTGCGGGTTGGTAGATGTCACATGTCTTCGAAGTTTTTGGTTCTAGGACATGCTGGTTTCATGATGACGTTTTCCTTCACCGTTTTGAGAACAGTGGTGATGAAATAATTTACACAAAGTAAAGCGCCTGGCTGGGTTCGAACCTACGACCAACAACTCGTAAGTCGCGGCTGTTACCACTGGGCCACCACTGCTCTCACTGATTTACATTAACATTAGTTAAAAAGTGAGTCCCTTAATAAAGAAACTGTAAAACTAAATTCAACTAAATTCGCTACTTAACTAAATCTTAAGTCAGCCACAATGAGCCGTTCAATCTCCGTCTTATTAAACGTAGAATTTGCAATGTTCTGCAGAATATACGTTGCGCAGACTTGTAGTAACAATAGCTATTTGCAATTTCACATTGCCTCAAGATTGTAGACCCTTGAAATTGAGCAATATTTCAATATTATAATACAACCACCACACAGAGTCGCAAGCGCAATGTACAATTCAGCAGTGAACGTATACTATTTGATCATTTTTCATGCGCTGCCAAAATACGTAAGTCAGCTTACTCCACAATGTATCGAAAGTACGTGAAATATTATCGTTACTACGTCAGCAACATCAAGCATTAATATTATTCTGTGCTACCGCCTCACTTAATGCAACACATTGCCCAGCATATTTCTCAGGCGCTTACAACTGACGCTACTTCATACCGCAAAAGTCAAGGAAAAACTTCAACCTCACATTTTTCAAATATTCTTGCATACTTTCTCTAAAAGGACGAACATTCAGTCCGAATATATTTCTGTCATAAACATTAATATTATCATTAAAATAAAACAAAGTGTTAGGTATTAGGATTAACAGCATTGTTAAGCTCAACATTCGGTCATTTGTATCATTCGGTTCCCTACAAAATGGTTGAGCTGGATGGTGCTGATCCACGCGTCAAGTTCGTGAACGGGCGCTGTCGGTTGAGACTGGTCATCTCCTAACTTCCAGGGCTTATTTTTATCTTGTATTTAGAATTGTTTATAATTACATTTTTTTACATTGTTCTCACATACAGAAGCAACAAGAATACTGTTCCCAAGATTTTGTAATATTTCAACTTGATTTTAAAAGAGTGTCCGTGGAGTTTCTTGCCCGTTCTTCTCCATAGAGATCTACGTTTTGGAATGGGCAACTAGCTTCAACTTTCCAACTGATCGACTTTTTGACAATTCAAAAGTGCCTGTAAATGGTTTAATTGAAATAAAAGCTTTGAGTTTGAGTTTGAGTTTGGACAGCATTATATTTGCTTTATTGAGCGACAAGCTCCAGTGTCTCAAGAGTTCACATTCCTAAACGTGGTCTTGGTTGCCAAACAACATTATTATGGCAATTTACTGCAATTATTGAGCTATTTTACATTCTGCTGCACATGGTACGCGTGTCGGTTATGTATTCATTTTAAAATTATAAGCTGTTTCTGCTGCTTTGAAGTCTCCATATTTTTTTTTTCCAAAAGGCAAGAATTGAGTAACGACACTGAAATCATCGAGATGAAAAAAATAAAAATAAATTTACGAATTAAAAAGAGTAGGTAATCTATAAAATCAAAAACAGTTTCTAAAAGCAAGTTGTGTTAACCGTGACATAAACATAAATATATGTATGTGTGTTAGCATCTATTTTTCATGCATAAAACTTCTATATCTACGAGAAAATATGTTTACCTAAATCATTCGCCTGTTTACTCCATTATCACAATTCAGTAGAAAGTGAAAAGGTTCCTACAACAGACACCCTACACTCGGACAGGTCCTTATGTCCAGCGACATTAGTATTCCCTCCACTCGCGATAAATAACTTAACCTAACATAAATATATTATCATCTATTTGCGGCATTCCGCAACTCACAGAATCGCACAGATTCACTCCGTCACACGTAGCACTTCGTAGCGTTGTAGCCACGTAGAAATACTACGCCGTAGCACACAGTGATTGAAAAATTTCTTCTGTAAAGTTCTGTATGGAAATCTTTTGAAGGGATCGCATCACAACTATTTGAATGAAATAAATAAATGAAATTGTGCACTGAAGTGATTTGCCTAGCGTTTTGTAACGTTATTTGGAATTAGCTGAATGGTTTCAACGAGAGAAATTTAGTGACAATTACCTAAGTCCCTGAGAAATACTTAAAAGATGTATTTATCCAACTTAGAATTTTGTACTGTTTGTTTCTGTTAGTAATGGATGGTACTTGTCTGTGATGACAAAATTGCGTTTAGAATTTTTATTGGCTTCTTTGTTCAGACTCATATCCGCCCACAGATAATTATTCTCTCTGACATTTGAAACGATTTGAATTGTCTTCGGGAACAAAACATCAAGAACGACCACCGTAGAAATGTATTGTCAGCCGATATATGTAGGCAAGTGAAAAAGAAGTCAAGGCAATTACAATAAATAGAACTATGAGTTTACTAAAAATGTAGTAGGCATATCTACAGAAACCATTATACTGACCCTTCTATTCGATAAGGTATCTACACAACAATATGGGAATTGTTGTGTAGATACCGTAAGTCATTATCGGCGTTGATCAAACAATAAAAGTGATATTTAATCTATTTCATCGATTATCAGGAATCATAATTATATAACTACATAATATCGGAAGCATTCAATAATAATTTAGATATCGATTAAAAACTAGAATGACTTTGTGTTATACCAGTTAATAAGTAGGACGGACCTGAGCAGCGATGGAGACCAGCCAGCTGTTGATATTGTGTGCGGCTGTAGTGAGTCTGGTGCACGCCGGGAACCATGAGGCCTACTCCGGGTACGACTTTAATAAAATACCATCTTTCACATGTTTTATATCTTCATGGCGCGAGTTTGAACAGCCTGGTAAGAACTTGATGCCACTCGCTGAAATAATTTTATAACAACGCGGTTGGAGTGTTAATTGTGATGAATGCGATGTCTTAAACATTCTTAGTCTTGCTAATCCCAATCAGTTTGTGAAGGTAGGTCTATCGGTGATTAAAATAACCTCTACTACTCGGAGGTTGTTGCGCCACTTCTTCTTCCCAGCTAAAGCACTAGGAAGTGGTGAAGAACGGGCGTGTTGGGGGACGGTCTTATGTAATTTTGACGTTCAAAAAGTGCTGACTCTCAGCCTAGTTTAAATAAATGACTTTTGATTTTGATTTTGACTGCTCAACTTTTAATGTTGGCCATCCATTATCAACAATAACTGACACACTTACCTCCGGGTGTCAGCCCACTCGTTTGCCTTAGTTATACCTTTGACTCCTTCATTCTGCACAACAGGATGCGCAATTGACCAGATGAACCACTCCATGTTCCAGGCACACAGTGCACGGTGTCGTGCTGCGCAACTCGTCGGACGCGGCGCTGCTGCAGCGGCTACAGACGCAGCTGCAGCTGGACCTGTGGCAGCCGGGCGCGCCGCTAGAGAGGCACGCACTGCTCATGGTGGCACCACACAACGAGGACGAGCTCTTGAAAGCGTTGGACGATGAGGGCATTGCGCATTATGTGCATGTGGAAGATGTTGCCAAGTAAGTTTAAGATTTGCGTTTGGATTTATACCTTTAATTCAAACATGTACTTAATTAAATTCTTGACTTCTTTCACTAACAGAAAAGCCACATCCTATCCAGAAAAGGGATGCCGAAACTTTATACACCTACACGCCATTATTTGTAAATAAATATGGAATGTGGTCATGACGTGCCAACAGACAATATTGACTTAGTGACTACTGGAAAAAAACTGTAAACTGTCACAATAATATTCTTCATTTGCAAGTATCTACTTTCACAATGATCCTTTATTATTATGTAGTAATTGATTGCGACGACAGTTCATGGCGGAGCACAATGAAAAAAGATAATAGAAACAGTAATGTTAACATTATCAGCTATTTATTGATTTAAATGATAGAACAAATTAGTGCAATTTCTGCTGTTGCAAACAAGATACTTAGGGAAGGGCTCAGGTACCTAAATTCCTGTAATCAAGCCGTGCAGACATTATTTTGTGACGTACCACTCTTTGTTACGAATTATGGCGCCATCCGTGGTCTAGAAGCATTTGCACTAGAGATCCTTACTTTGCATACATTTGTGAGGACTAAGGAACAATTACTGTAAACCATAGATACATTTAAGAGTTTACGTAGGGGATAAAAGTGTGCATGGCAGTTTTATATTTTGCCGATGGGAAATGTCCTCGTGCACAAGGTTTGTAAATTACAAATATTAATAGTTTCGACAACTTTCAGCAAAAACTTTATGCAATATAATCATTCAAGAAATCATTTGAATTTCAAAGGCCAGCACCATTTTACCTACACTAGTGACAATTGTGCTAATCGTTAGCTGTGAATGAAATATTCAAGTAATGCTTTGAAAATCAAAATAATTCAGGGCATGTGTATTCGTCACGCTATCAATAATAATGATTGTCTGCATCAAATCACAGAAATAATGAGTCGAAATTCTGTTCATTTATAGCAGTCTAATTTTTTTTTTGCAGAGCCATCGAAAAGAACAATGAAGAGATATCAATGTGGAAGAGTACTAGAAAGAACAGGATGGTGTTCGAGGATTACTTGCGTTATCCTGAGGTACTTCGTCTTGAAAATGTAGTCTTCGGCGTGAAAATGTAGCGAACGGTGATAAAGGCCGGACAATAAAGAGTCGTAACTTGTTGAATGATGTAATAAAACACACCGATAGTCTATATTATGTTGACTGATTCAAAGTAGACGTGTGGTTTCGTAGTAGCATTATCATTTCAATTTTATTAATGTAACTAATATTTGATAACAAAATATTGATTCAAAACAGTCTGGCTCGTTCTTCTCCATAAGAACCTACGACGCCTTGGAACCGGCCGCTTCATCTTCCTGACTGACTGAAACCTTGACAATTCGAGAAGTGCCTGTATTTGCTTTAATTGATATCAATGCTTTGAGATTGAGTTGTAAAGCACGCTGAATTAGACACACCGTCAATATGAGCACAAATAATTTAACAAAAACATATAAATAATCTATTTAAATAAAATCTGTGAAATATTAACTGTATCCCCAAATAACGCTCGTAGTCCGATGTTTGTGGGATTGTACAAATGGAATAAGTTATAAATCGCAATCATTATTATTTTAGTTGTTAGTTAAAAGGTAGGCAGGATTTGCTTTGAATTTATCATTTTCGACTCTAGCTGTCGAATATTTTGTTTTTACTAGCCGTCGGGTCAGGTTTCCTTTTTTGTGTCCTTATTCGAATTTATTTTATTCTCTGTAAATTCACATCACTCAACCCACCGCTAATAACCACCTGTTACAAAAGTCTACCACAAATATGTGATGTATAATTTGTTTAGTCCTTCCTTTTCCGAGTATGATAGTTATCCAACAATCAGCATCAGAATTAATTAATTTGTAAGAACGTAGTTTTACATAGCACGGGGTTAATATTGTATAAGTGATGTACATTCTAGCACAAAATATGGTATGCAAACATTAAAATGTCATTATTTTATAACTAAGTAACAATTAATTTTAACAATAAGTACAACATGAATTAATATTATTATAATTAGGTAGTCGTTCCTTTAAAATCAATTTCAAAATTAAGTACATGTTATCTTGGATTTTACCATATTCCATATATTCCATACATTCCATATATTTATAAAAGAAATTATCCAATAACACACTTGTCAACTTTTTTCCGAACATGGGGATAGGAAGTTCCATAAATGAGTTAGGTAACTTGTTATACACTTGAATGGCGTTAACATTTACATTCCTTCTATTTATCTCTATTTATCTTGCCTTTCAGATTGATGCATACATGGAGAGAATTGCTGCGCAGTTTCCCGATTTGGTTACTCTGGTCAACGCTGGGAAAAGTTTCGAAGGTCGAGATATCAAGTACTTAAAGGTTAGTTCAATTTATGTATTAGTAATTTTCACAATTATAGGGCGTGCATAAAATGATATCCCCTTGTATTTAAGTACATAAATTCACCATTATCACACAAGCATAAACAAATCAAAGATTAATTCACAAATAAATAACTCGATACACATAAGCATTTGAAATATGTAACAAAAAACTATTTCCTTAATAAAGTAAAAAACTGCAATTAGTTAAAGTTTGAAGCAAAATAAAACCACTTCAAATTATAACCTCAATCGTTAATATAAAACTTAATTGAAAACTAAAAACTACTCTCTTGTAGTGATCGCTTTAAGCTAAAAATATTGATCTAAATACAAGGAGCTGCTTCTTTTTGGATCAATAGTTCATAGCAAGTGTTGGCTTTCATTTCTAATATTTTATATCACGTATCAACTTGTAATAACGAACTTGCATTTTTGTTATGATGTGTTTGCTGTTTGTTGTTGGTTTTAATTATTACCCTTCAAATAAAGAAACATCATTGCACTGTTTAATATATTTTTTTTTTGTATCAGTTTGTTTTAACATTATTTTAACTAGATATCAACCACCAACTTCAATGACCCAAGCAAGCCGATCTACTTCATGGACGCAATGATCCACGCTCGGGAGTGGGTGACCACTCCGGTGGCGCTGTACTCCATCTACAGGCTGGTGGAGAACCTGCGGAGCGAGGACAGCGACCTGCTCAGCGATGTGGACTGGATCATCATGCCGCTCGTCAACCCGGACGGATACGAGTACACGTTTACTGATGTGAGTAAATAGAATGAATAATGTCATCATGGCTCGGGCGAAAGACATTACTTGAGGATGCTAAGGCCCAGCCGTGGCCGAAGCGTAGAGGCAGGATTTATTCGTGCCCCGTGCACGAATAAATCCTGCATCTTCAACGCATTGCTTTGTGCTGACAGTTGAAAATCGAAGAGTGTGATTTTTGACGCGCTGAAATCCACTCTGCTGGATTTTCTTTGCTCAGTTCAACATCGAGAGTTGAAAATCCAGTGCGTGATAAAATCCCGCCGCGATATTTTTACGTCCGTTTGAACGGCAACTAAGAATCCCACAACGGCCGGGCCTGTGCGTTTAGCATTCAACGGTTTTTCTCGACTTATACTAGGTCACCGGGCCACCTCGTGGGTGGGCTAGCAACACATTGAAATAGTTTTGTAGTAGTATAATGCATTCCTTTCAGGATCGTCTCTGGCGTAAGACAAGATCATTCAACCCGGCAGTCAGTAATATCTGCTACGGAGTTGATGGCAACAGGAACTTCGACGTCCTCTTTGGCACCTCAGGAGTCTCAAGCGATCCTTGTAATTTAACGTATCCTGGAACCCACGCCTTCTCGGAGCTAGAGACTCAGTATGTCAGGGATATACTACAGGCATACTTGAACAGGATTCAGATATACATGGACATACATAGCCATGGGAACTGGGTGCTGTTCGGTTATGGGGATTATAGCCTACCACCAAATGCCGCGCAGCTGCACCACGTCGGTGCCACAATGGGAGCTGTCATGGATGCGCTGAAGCTACCTCAAGCTGATTTTTACCGCGTGGGGAACAGTGCAACTCTCTTGTACGGTAGTTCGGGAAGTGCCCAGGATTACGGTCAGGTAATTCCACTAACTCATACATTTATTTAACAGGATTTTGGGTCTATTTACAAGCAATGAATCAGAGTTTTATTTTACTTTAATCCCAAAATTGTTTAGCCTTTTACGCTCAATGATAAATATTTCATAGACGCACATTATGTATTTTTAATCCCGAAACAATCCACCAACAGTATTCCAAACAATAACGATTCAGTATTTGATTAATACTCGATCATTTGTCTGTGCGTCTGCTGCTATCTATAATCTTATCTCTTCAGAATTTATTAGGTTTTTGATAACGACGTTATGATGGACATCGATTACTGCTGATTCATTGTAATCGCACTCTCTGAACACGTATTGAACATGGCGTGTGTTGGTGTAGCTGTGATATATATTCAGAACAACTCATACATACATAATTGGCAGGGTTGTCTTGGCTATGATCCTCCCAATTTTTTTTGTTCGTTGAAAATGTAGATACATTTTCAAGATAGTAGGTAATTATAATAAAATGATGGGATAGTAATTTTCTTTCAACTTCTACGCAATTGTGAGAAATACAAGTAATTGAAACTCACAATACCGACGTCGACTTCGAAAGATTAATTAACAGAACTGCCAATAAAACTATCTCCAATAGATAAAGGAAAAACAAAAGCCGGGAAATAGTTCGAAAGCAGATGCTTAGACAAACGTAGCGTGTCGTTCAATGACGCGGCTCCTGGGAATGCGTGCGTGAAGCCGGGACGGAGCAATGGCGCGGGGTGATCGGCGCAGGCATTACCGTGAGCCACATAAGATCAAGGTAATGAGGATGTTCGGTATTTGGGGCTAGAAGCGATGCCTATTTGTTAGTCACTAGATGAGGCGTAGGGTTACCTGCCATCTTTTAGATTTTCGACTTCTTTAATCTTTTTTAGGGTTTTTATTTGTTTTGATTGTTGACGGCTGCTCCACGGCACTTACATAACTGGCGGAACGTGATGGTGTACATAAATACACGTATACCATGTCGTTACTGTAAATTTACTTACTTATTATGCAAATTTATTAGACCTGTATCCTGATTTCTTTTCTTTTTTTTCTCACGGTAAACGTTTATTGGTTCTTGATTCTCAGCCCATCATTATATATTCGGCTAGTGTTACAATGGTATTCTATTAAATGTATTTATATTTTTATTTCTGTCCCCAGGTAGTCGGCGTTCCTTTCTCGTACACCCTGGAGCTGCCCGGCTATGGGTACGGCTTCTTGGTGCCTCCGCAGTTCGTGGACCAGATCAACGAGGAGACGTGGCAGGGCATCGCGGTCACGGCCAGACTGGCGCGCTCCTACTACAGAGCGCGGTTCAATGCAGCCACTACTACTGCTGCTCCTACTACCGCTGCCACTACTGCTGCCACTACCGCTGCCACTACTGCTGCAACTACTGCTGCCACTACTGCTCCTACTACCGCTGCTACTACCGCTGCCACTACTGCTGCAACTACTGCTGCCACTACTGCTGCAACTACTGCTGCCACTACTGCTCCTACTGTCGTTCCTCAATAATAGGTTACAGATACGTTTTAGATGATTTTATAGTTTTGATATTTAAATAATATTTCAATTTGTGCTTTAAGTGTTTTCTTTACTAGCCGCAGTATCTTTTGAAGGGTGGTTACGACGACACGACGACGTAAAATAATGGTTAAGATCACTAAGTTCAATACCAACACTAGGACGAGCAGTAGTGGGACCAGAGAGCAATGGTGGGCCAATACAAACGACCGCGTAGGGTCGAACCCCGTCAGGTGCTTTAGCCCACGTTCGCAAGGACGTAATAAAATCGCGGCGGGATTTTTTCGCGCACTGAAACTTCAACGCTTTGCTTACCGCCGAGAGTTGAAAATCGGACAGAAACACACCGTTTGATTTTCGACGCGCTGCGATGCAGTCTATTGGATTTGCAATGCTCGGTTCAACACCGAGAGTTTAAAATGCAGTACACAAAAAAAACCCGCCGCGATTTTATTACGTCCGTGTGAACGTCGACTTACTTTGTGTAAATTATTGCATTAAAACTGCTCTCAAAATGTTGAAGGAAAACATGATGAGGAAACCGGCCTGTCCTAGAACCAAAAAAACCGAAGACATGTTACATCTACCAACCCGCACTGGCCCGAGTGGTGAACAAAGGCCCTGCACACCCCTCTCACCGAGAAGAGGCTTAATGTTCTAGCAGTGGAATCATTATAGGCTGATTATAATATACTCTTTTTTGAATGCTTCATCTGCCTAGCCTTTTCCCAACTACGTTGGGGTCGGCTTCCAGTCTAACCGGATGCAGCTGAATACCAGTATTTTACATGGAGCGACTGCCTATCTGACCTCCACAACCCAGTAACTGGGGTAATACGATACCCCTTGGTAAGACTGGTTGTCAGACTATCGGGCTTCTGACGACCCGTAACGACTGTCAAAGATCCACAAATGACAGCCGGGACCAACGGCTTAACGTGCTTTCCGAGGCACGGAGGGGTCTTGGTATGTAAAGATGGTCACCCATCCACGGACCAACCGCGGCAAGCGTAGCTTAACCTGATCGATCGACCCGTGCAGCTATTGTTACTTAGCCACAAGCCCCTCCCCCTTTTTTGAATGCTTAAAGAGATAAATTAATTCAGTACGTAGCAGGGTCAGCCTGCTTTATAGTCGTAGGTACAGCGTTTACCAATCCACCTCGAAACAATTTGGATTACGTCATAATTCTCCCAAGATGGCGGCCACGGCGGCTTACGTTTATCAATAGCCGTTCTATCTCGCTTGAAAATAAACCAGTAGGTAAATGATTCCTGTACGCCAGATTGTAACTCGCAGCGTGGGATAAGTCTGCAGATAAATCCGCTCATCTGAACATTACTGAAACACTTGTTCATACAACAGTGAACTGGCCGTGTGCCTGTGGAGGCTTTGTCATATGATTTATAATTTAATTTATTAAACGAACAAACTGTTATTCTGTTATTTTATCGTGTTTTGTTTTGTTCAAATGGTATTATCTCGTTATGTTTATGGCTGTTGGTTTCACGGATGTGTATTTGTGCAAAGGTTTTATTTTCTAGTGTATTTATTTAAACATCTGACGTGCAATGTTATTCCAGACACTACTATCCTACTAATATTATAAACGCGAAAGTTTGTAAGTATGGATGGATGGATGGATGTTTGTTACACTTTCACGCAAAAACGGCTGAACGGAATTGAATGAAATTTGGCACACAGGTAGTCTGTAACTTGGAATAACACATGAGATACTTTTATCCAGGTAATACGTCCCCGTAGGATAGTTTTCGACCTCCACGCGTGCGAAGCCGCTGGCAAAAACTAGTAATGTATAATTTAATTCATTTATTTCTCCGAAAAACGTACAACGGATTACATATATTTATGGGCTAGTACTTGGGAGAATATAACATATTAGCATCTGTAGCCGAACTAGGGCGAGTCTTGTATCTCAGCATACAGCGCCAGACCCCTCAAAATAAACATAATTATAGTACATAACATGATAGTAGCTCAAATGACATGCAATTGGATGCATAAATTAAAGAACCTAATAATAGAATTAAAACTAAAGTAACAAAACATTAATAAAACAACGAAAGTGTTTGTGAGTGTGTGTGTGTATGTGTATAGTGTGTAGTTCTCCGAAAAACGTACAACGGATTACATTTATTTATGGGCTAGTACTTGGGAGAATATAACATATTAGCATCTGTAGCCAAACTAGGGCGAGTCTTGTATCTCAGCATGCAGCGCCAGACCCCTCAAAATAAACATAATTATAGTACATAACATGATAGTAGCTCAAATGACATGCAATTGGATGCATAAATTAAAGAACCTAATAATAGAATTAAAACTAAAGTAACAAAACATTAATACAACAACGAAAGTGTTTGTGAGTGTGTGTGTGTATGTGTATAGTGTGTAGTAGTGAAAGGTGTTGGGGTGGTGGGTAGTGTAAATACATCTTACCGAAGAAATAATAAATACAATTAAATGTGTTAATTGACAATTTTATAATTTTTAATAATTGATAATTCAAAACAATTTTTTCTATATACAATTGCCTAACAGTAGAGACTTGGCAGTACTGATAAAGTAGTCTTGTTGGGTCAATATTGGTATAAAAAGTTCACTTTCAGTATCGCCTGTTGAGCATTTTTTAAGCTCTTGATGGTGGTTTTAGGAGCTCCATCCCAGGATAATATGCAGTATGAAATTATGGACCGGCACAAAGCAAGGAAAATCTTTTTTAGTAGAGTCGCATCTGTGACGTGCCCAAGTTTTTTGATCACTGTATAAGTTTACGTACCCTAAAAGACAACAGATTCATATGTTCTTTAAAGTTGAAATGGCTGTCAATTGCAATATTGGTGGTATTTTATTTTATTAACGCATTCTGGCGGTATGCAGGTTTACTAATTTTTTTTTTTGTATTTAGAAATATTATTTGTGAAAGCTAACTAAATAAGTGAAAAATTGAATGCACAATACATGGACAAAATAGTGCTGAAAAACTAATTTACGGGAATTTGATTTTCCTGAAGTCGAGTGGTACAATTCGCATGAATTTGATATATGCAGTTGTGTCCTGTCCAGTTGTTTGTGCACGTAAATCTATTGTGCATGTCAATACGATTGATATTAACCACGGTATATAAACAACGCACTCGATACATTGCACGTACACGCAACGATATGCATGCGTTGCGGATGCAGACGGTAATTGGATTAGCGCTGCACTACACACCGATACAAAGTTGGGGTCATTGGTTGAAGTTTTGAAATTGCTACCTTCTAAAACTGTCAACATTCCGTAACTGATTTTTGGACTGATCAAATGATAAGACTCATGGTGGTATATAAGTTTGTTTGTGGAGTACCTACTACAACTACAAAATGAAAGATAATTTTAGTTACGACTCTCAGTGGCAAATTGGCAATACAGAAATAAAACAAAATAGCAAGCGACTTCCCCAGACTTCAATTATTTTTTAGTCTGTAGTCGTTTTGTTTTAAATCGGCTGTTTGGAATTCTATTTTTCTTTAAGTTCTGCAGTGTGCATCGTACCCAAAATCTACATGACCATTTTTAGTGTTAATGAATGCACTATAGCCAGTTTGTGTTCTATGTCGGTGTGAGTGACGACCGCTGAGCGCGTGTAGTATCAAATATCGCAGCGCTTGGTCAGCGGTTCACGCGGTGATTAACAGTGGTATTATGTTAATGAGAGCTGCGGGTACCCACTGCGTAGCCATTGCTAATGCATTATTATTATTTTATATTTTTGACAAGCCAACCATCTCGGCAGAAATTACAAATTTCATACACACTTTCATAGCTTATTTAAACACTGTAAATGATGGTTCAAAGCGTATCAAAATCCTTTAATTATTTTATAAGAACAGCGCGATGACACAGACAGACACAAAAAGCAACTTTGATTAATAAAATTGATTACGACTACATTATGGGATCTTTTCATTTTAACTTTAGCCTTAGGGTTGTAGGTGTAAATAACTTCAAACACTGAGTACATTCCGTACTCTCTAATATAAAATTGTGGTCAACTGAAACGTCATTATCAAGTTTAAGGAGTCACAAACCTTGAGAAAACTTTCTATCTTAACGAGCATTTTCTTAGACTCCACCTTTCAACGTAAACAAGCTTAGCGTTTACTTAAATATATTTGAACGAAAACTACTTCAACAACTCGTAAGCCTTATAATGGCAGTGTCGGTGAACGGGCAAGTTCTTTTTGCTAAACCCTTACTTAAGAACTAAAAAGCAAGTAAGACTGAGTTCAGATACGGCGATTAAAGCGCGGTGAAAAGAGGCGAGTCAAGATTGAACTTTTTTCTTTAATTAGACATTTTTTTAAGATTATAGTAATGCAGTGCAATTGAAATCAGTATTCGATTGGGTTGATGAATGGTGCTACTGGTCCTAATCACATTATGATCACTGTTTACTTATTACTCTGCGCCTTTCAAAATCATGACTGACATTTTTGTCCCACCCAGCCGAGCATTTCGATCTCCTTTAGTGGCATGCTTCCCTGTTCTGTTCAAGACTCATCCAGATTTTTCTCGGGGTCCAATGCCTTATATTTCTGGCCTATTAGAGCTTCAATATTAACGGAAGTCCCTGCAAAATATAAATAAACCTTCCATAATAAGGCCTGGTGGTTGCATCATTAGCGATTTCATCTTTGTGCAAGATCGATGCTCTTTAATCTTACGATGTTAATTTGTTTCACGACAATCTCCAAAGGTCCCTATATCCTATATCACAGTATTAGCACGCGCTCATGAGACGCCCGTCTTGTGCCCGTCTCGGTCAGTCTATAAGCGTTATATAATGTGTACAGTTCGCGCGAAGTTTCTTCTTGACTTGTAACATGCTACTAGCTTGCCACAGGCTATTTACAATATAAGTTTGGAAGTCACCACACTTGGTTAGTGACTTGTTTTAAGTTTTAGTTTTTGAAAGTATTACACTTGCCATGTTCGAGGAATAAGTTAAGGTATATTATGTATGGTTTCTGTAGAAGAGTATTCATGAATATAATATAGTGTGGAATTTGACTTAGGTGATGACATCATCACCTAAGTAAAATTCTACACTACATTATGAGAATCACTCCATTCTCAATCATCCAACTCGTAGTAAGAAAGCGCGGGGCTCACTCATCAAAGGTCTTGTGCCTGCAGTGCTAGAACTTTTCTCTAGTAAGCGACAGGATTTTATTTACTACAACTTTACAACCTTTCACTGGAAATACTAATCCGTCAGAAAACGCACGTAAAGTACAGCAAATACCAATATATTTCCTGAAGCAACAAAACCACAATATATCTCAAGAGGTACTTCAACCAGCACCAAGTGTGGAGACACTTTATTTAAAAGAAACAGAAAGTCCACTCCGCGCAAAATGTTGCCACGCGTAAAGGTGTTCATATTTCCTGGGTGACTTTACTGACACTGCTCACAAAATGACACAGATAGATATTTGCAAATACACGATGACGATAGTAGCTATGACGCAGGTAGCATTAAATCAATCAAATCGTGATAGAAATTGACTGCTAATGCCACTGACATAAATGTGCAAAGCAGGCTTCACCCACAATTAATTGAAACATGACCCGCTAACGTCCTTTATGCCTGTTAAAAAAATGATAGTGGGCTTTCGTAATTCTCTGCTCTGTAATACAGTCAAGCTGCCAAACGTGAGCTCGAATCGGCTTGCCAAGTGTTAAGGAAGGTGTTCTGGCAATTTGTGCAGCCGCCGTGAAGCCAATTAGTCAAACCTTTCGTGAGAAAACACACTCATTTACAGACCCACTGTACGTACCACAACTACCTCGTGTATGTACAACAACCTGTTTATATGAGTACATATTTGACGGTATTAGGAAATTTTCGGAACGCAGAGTTCTAATTATTTTTAGTATAGCCGGAACTAATAATTTGAAGTTTTTGTTTTAATTAACATAAAATTGCGCCTGGTTTCCCCGAAAGGTTGTGCAGAAATGTATAGTGATACACCCACATGTATTAGGGGACGAGCTTATTACTTTGGGGTTAATGATTGTATTACAATTTATGTACCGTGCCTACTTTCTTAAATTAATGAGCTATTTAATATGTACACTAGGTACACACATTTCTATAAAAATATTAGGTAAATAATTAGAAGTTCTACACTGTAAGGTTTTCTCACGTTTCGGCATTATGGTGTTCCGTGTGTCTCAGAGCGAAGATAAATTTATTCAGAGTAATACGACTATAATGGTAATTGTAGGAACAATAATTTGGACTTAAACAAAATGTATTGTATTCACGACATCCAGCCAGACACCTAACTTACAATAACTAAAAGCTGGCTGTGTAGAGGCGACAGGTAATAAAATTCGTCGAGTCATATTTCTCTCATTGTTCTGTCGACAACTATTTATGTGTTCTTTGATCATTCGTCTGTCATTGTCGTGAGATACAACTACAAGACGACAAACAAACATTAATGTGGCACTTTGAGAAGAGTATAAAAAAGTAGTAAAATATAAAACGTTAATTTTCACTGAAAATGTTCTATTGTGTGAAACTTTGAATAACTGTACGTTTCCAGTTACCGTAAAATTCGGGTGATGTCACATGAATTGCTTGTCCAGTGACGTAGAGTTTTCCTAGTAAATGTCAAAAGCTTGTCAAAAATATTTGTCAAATAAAGGTTGGACAAATTGAGACTGAAAATAAAACGGGACTACCTCTCTGAAATGGCCTTCGACGATGTCTAATAAAATGTGAGTTGTTGTGATTGGCTGACCATAAACCAATTTTGTGCTGTGACAACGGATTCAATTGAGTATATATTTTAAATAAATGACTAGAAACTGAAGGTAATGGTTTTTCTCCAGCTTTAGGGTTGATGTTGTGAAAAGGATAAAGTAATGTCTCTTCGATCAGTCCATCAAACTTGCTATTTATGGTAACAAATGATCATCTCTCGAATGAATATTCAATACATCTCACGAATAGAGATTCAACTTTTGATGATTATTCCTTCGGTCAGCCCGTGTAATTATCGATATATTTTTGAACTTCAGTAAGTATAGGATACATAGGCTTATTATTTCATAAGCAGAGCACGTATAGATACCATAGTTATGGTGGAGTTATTTTTGAATTTAGCAGCCGATAGCAGAAGTAGACACGAAAGAAGGACCATTTTTTTTTAATAAAAGAAAAGGGTGAATCCTTTAGGGGTCAAAAGACACCAATCGTGTTCTATTTCCATAGATCAAAACGGTTGGCCACCTGGCTGCAGTGGCAGTCAATGGCTAGTGGCTTGAGTGGCCACTGGTAGGTGACGACACCTCGCCTCCATCGCAGTGTCACCGGCAGAAACCAATTACAAGTAGTTCGCGCTAAAAGCCGAGAGCCTCTAGCATCAATTAGGCAACTCGGTGTAGCTGGCACTGCGCCACCGTGTCGCGCTGAGTCGACACGTTTCACTCCCTAAGTACCACTTGTTCACCATTCCCCCAGTTTTTTTGTGACACAGTGTAGTCGGTAAGCGTTTTAATGGGCGATTGGAATTGATTTGGATTGAGCAGTGTATTGGACTGCGACGCTGCAGCTTTTTTGGTTGGAATGTATCGGCCATTTTATAGGGTTAGACTTTTCTAAGCAAGGCCGTTCTACAGAATTAGGACCAACTGTTTTCAATGTGACCATACGTAAAGGAACCAGTTTGAAGCAAAAACTTCAACACCCATCATTACAAAACATTCGTATAGTACATAATATTTGAGTTTAAAGCTAGGTTTGAGAGAACTTTCGATCCTTTTGTATAGCATTTCACGCCACCAGCGTTGGTGCTGCGCGCCAACCTCCCTAGCGGCGTCAGTGTAGTTTGCTACGCTGACGACACGCTGGTCCTGGCACAAGGGAAGTCGTACCAGGCGACGGCCAACTTAGTGACTGGCAACTTTAACTCGAGGTGGCCTTGCACTAGACCGAGGCCATGTGTTTTCATGGTCCTCAGAATGCGCCACCGACGGGTTCCCAAATAACGGTAGGAGGTGTTCACATAAGCGTCGAGTCGATGATGAAGTACCTGGGACTCATCCTTGATAGCCGGTGGAACATCGTGGAGCATTTCCGACGTTAGGCTTCCAGACTGGAGTGGGCCGGGGCTGCCTTAAAGCGACTCCTGCCAAATCTAGGGGGCCCAAACGCCTCCTGCTGGAGGCTCTACGCGGGGGTTGCGCGGTCCAAGGCCCTTTATGGGGCACCGGTGTAGGCACCTTCTTTGAGGTGCCGACTAGCTAGCCGGCTGAACGTGTCCCATAGGGTCATGGCCATCCGCTGATTCGGGGATACCGCACGATCTCCAGTAAGGCGGCGAGCCTCCTTGCCGGATTGCCGCCATGGGATCTAGAGGTAAAGGACCTCGCGCACACATAGGAGTGGTGCGAGGAGGCAAAACACCGGGGCGTTACTCCGCTTCCGCAAGAAATCGTTGCACAGCGGACAAAGCTTCGGCGGAATCTCATGGTGACATGAAGAGTGAGATTGTCACAACCCAGTGCTGGACACATCACGATTGCGGCGGTAAGTCCCCTCTTTGAGATGTGGATTGAAAGGCACCATGGCGTCCTCACCTTCCGCCTGACGCTGGTCCTCATCGGACATGGTCGTTTTGGGAGGTTCCTGTTTCGTAAAAGGTGGGAGGAAACGCCCGGGTGTTTCCACTGCGAAGATCGGCATGAGGACACGGTGGAGCATACGGTGGAGGTCTGCCTGGCTTGGGCGGAGCACCGCCGTATCCACGTGGAGGCGATCGGCGGCGGCGATCTCTCGCATTCGGCCCTGGCCCAGGCTATGGTACGGAGCGAGAGTGCATAGTAAATGCGCCCTCACGGCCCTAGTCGCCGCAGGAGAAGCTCTGGGCGTCGGGAATCCCAGGCTGATTCCCGGCCACCGTGGGCACGGTGGCTTGCGGACGGCGAGTAATGGGTAGCTCGCTGTCCGGTAAGGACCAAGCCTGGGTCGACGGTGCGTTGTGTTCCACGCGCGCCTCAAAGAGATGTCAAAATCAAAATCAAAATCAAAAGTCATTTATTCAAATTAGGCTGAGAATCAGCACTTTCGAACGTCAAAATACATAACACAGTCCCCCAAAACACCCAATCTTCACCACTTCCTAGTACTTTAGATGGGAAGAAGAAGTCAGCACCAACTGGTGAGGTCCGCAAGGGCCGATGCCTGCCAGGGGTGCGGGTTGTTCGAAATAGATACCGCGGCCCCTGGCACACAGGCAACTGAAGGAGCACGGGTGGCTTTTAGTCAGTAAAAGTCTGACACGCCCTCCTGCTCCACCCAGAGTGGGATAAGTTATTTGACGATTTCCCAACCTCAAAAAAATAACGCCCCCAGCGCTACGGCGTAGCTACGTAGCCAATTTGTTACGCCGTAGCAGTTCATTGTCATGAAATACAAGTTCCCTTCAAACATGAACTAAAAAATTACTACCTATCCGTAAGTATTGTCGCAGCTTTGATTCAAGTTGTTCTCTTCAGAGACGTCATTCATTAAGTGCGAAGGACACGCACGCGTCACTATTTTTGAAGCACGATTCAACTACGAGACGATGACGACTCGAATTGAAAATAAGGCTTAATTTACATTTTGAGGTGTAGCAAACATAGGTAGCACGTACACAAATGTAGGAACCTACACCTGACCTGAACCTAGGTAATTCTCGGTCAGAGTTATGTGATAAAAATTATGTTGATGAACATAATTGCCTCACAACATTTAACTAAATTAAAGACAAATATGGTTCCAATAATTGTGTAATTCACGTAATAACCTTTCCTGCTGATTGTATTTCAAAACACAAAAGAAAACCACAAACAAAACCTTGATTAAATTATATAAATAAAAATAACTATTGTCTCTGCACTCATCATTTCGTTCAAATACATAGTTCCTGAATGGATATCACGTACTGGCAACACTACCCGTACAAAAGCTACATTTTATAATTGCTATCCTCATTCACAGTTTTATAACCTTTACATCTCACATTTAAGGTTGAAAATTGCGTGAAAGTAGTAACATAATACGTTAGTGGGATAATTGCAACCGTCATTTACTCTTTTATGATCCTTATTTGACGGATATAAGGTTGAAAATTGTGTGGTGGTGTGGATACATTATGTGTGCCTGTACAGCGATGCGTCTGGAGTCATAATTTAGTTCTTTATGTTCCTTATAACGTTGTCATAAGGTTGGTTATTGCGTGAATGATGGAGGGATATGGCTGCGGGTACGGCAATGTGTCTAAAACAATGGGAGGTCGTTAGCAGAGTGACGGGAGGGCTCTCATTGTGCTTGAGAGGCGTTCTAACCTTGAGAATGCTAATGAAATACACTCGACTTCGGTTACACGATTGAAATCTTGTGAAGTATGAGGAGTGGCGACAGGGACTTATGTTTCACCACCGACTTAGAAACACGTACACTTTTAAGAATAGAGCTAGTTTTTTTTTTAGAAGAGTTGTTTTTCTTTTAAGGCTTGGAAATCATCAAATAACTTCTCTCGCTCCGGAGAGGGCATGTCAGACTTACTGACTAAAACCCACCCGTGTTCCTTCAGTTGCCTGTTTGCCAGGGGCCACGGTATCTCTTCCGAAAACCCGCACCCCTGGCAGGCATCGGTCCTTGCGGACCCCACCAGTTGGTGCTGACATCTCTTTGAGGAGTTGAATGTTAATAATTTTTGTAGGATTTGTTTACACTAAGATCTTAGTTCACAAAACGTTATACTGATTCTTAGCAAAAGGCTGGCTCTTAAAAGTATCACCATACGCCGGTAGATATGAAATGTCCCGTTAACCGTTTTGACGTATTGTTTTTGACTTCAAAACCTATTTAGGTCCTATAAAAAATAGTACAATGAAGAACAGAACAACAACAGAACAGAACACAGAACAGAACAACAACAGAACAGAACACAGAACAGAACAACAACAGAACACAGAACAGAACACAGAAACAGAACAGAATTTCATGGAAATAGCCCTCAGTTTAATTAATAATACCACCTCGCGCGTTCATCGGTTATCCTAAATAACTCGGAGTTAATAGCTAAATTAGGGTTTATTAAATAATTTATCTTATGCCACTAAGAGTTTGAGGTAAACTTTTATATATTTAACCATCGATGTGAAAGAGTTAAGTCACTTTTTTTTGTCTTTTTGGGTGGGAAATCATCAAATGCCTTCCCTCGCTCTGAGTGGAGTGGGAGGGCGTGTCAAACTTTTGCTGACTGAAACCCACCCGTGTTCCTTCAGTTGCTAATGCCAGGGCAACGGTAACCCTTTCGAACAAATCCGCAACTTTGACAGAAGTCGCTTGGATAACTTTGAATTAGGGTAAGTAAAGTCAAAATAAATTGACGTTATGTGATAAGGTACCGCTGATAACTTATCTTGTAGTTTATATTTCTCGGCTTTGTAGTAAGTGAACATCCGGTACTATATCAGCGGGCAATATATTCATAAACTCATAAAAATAAATACAGATTATAAAAATCTTAAAACATATTTTTCCTTATCTGACGTTTTCGTCAGTCAATAAACGTAACCACATACCTAATACAATTAAAATTAAATGTCGTGTTAAAAAATTCAAAGACACGATAGTGTTACGTATAAAAGATATGGGCATACAATTTCCGTTCATTAAAAATTAATTAATTATGTTCTTACTAACCACATAGCATTGGTTGAAGAAGCACCTAAGATTTTGCCGTATTTAAGTTCAATACTCAAAGAAAAACATACCTTCCTTGCTCGATTACCTGACTTCACGCCATACTCAGCGCTAGCGGTGATCTATGGCACAGCAAGCTGTCACCTGTCAACTGTCAGGTCATAGCGTCTAAAAATTTTCCCGCCATGGACGTTAAATTTTTTCTCTCGTTAATTTTCTTAGAAAGTTAATAGTTTCTGGTAAAACTTTATAGAAAGTGAATAATAGTGCTTTTGGTAAGTGATAAATAGTGTTACGCTGATCGTTAGTCAGCGAAATGCCGAAATCCGAGATTGAAAGCTCACATAATAAACACGTGTTCGCCGGTGCCGTTGTAAAGCAACCGTTTGTAGCGAACTTGAGCTACGAATTGTCCTACGTGCGTAAGTGGCGAAAAACGCTCTTCATCCTCGGAGGAAGAAAGTAGCTTCTTCGCACTGCTGACCAACAGACCGAACAGATTGGCATGGTTTACTGTAAGTGGATCTACGCATTTATAATGGAATAAGTTGCCAAGTAAGTGTTCAATTTCTATGAACATGACACAATTTCCACATCATATCACTAACTTTACAAAAACACTCATCAAACTTCTAACCTGGTTCTGGTTAGTATCCACTTCGGAAGTGCATTGTGGTATAATACACAATCCGGTTTTGTTTTAAGAGACAGAAGTATTACAACTGAAGGATTTCAGTGTAAAATATGATAATTAGGTAGAAAAACTCTGCTTTTAAGACAATCCACTGACCGATATTCCTGTTTCAATGAATATCAAAATAAACCAAATACCAATGAAAGAAAAGCTCAAATTTATGGTTATCTACCCCATGTGTTTCACACACTGCATTAGAAGTCAAAGAGTATAGACTTAAGCTACTAAACCAAACTAAAGATTATTTAGTTCCCGCGGAGGGAGTTTTGGTTGGATGCTTAATGTGGGTGGGTGTGGGTAGCTGAAGGGGCTAGTTGCTAAAGCGAGTCTACAAGGACTTGTTAATTAAGCAGCAACCTACCCAATAGGCTTGTACCCTACTGTCAACTTTGGAAGTAGTTGGAACGTTTTTCAGGAAGTGTATTTTAATTTTAATTATTTATTGCTGTCTAGTGGCAAGCTGCTGTTAAATTACAGTGGTTCAGCGAAGAGCTGATCTCTTTTGAAATCTGAAATTTAGCAAGATCTAAATCTAGATATAAATAGCATTTAGAACATTAAAATTGCTAATTAAAAATGTTAAGTTTCATAACTAAGTAATAAGAAATGCTAAATATTTGAACAACATTTAATTTACTATGTTATACTTCTGTATTTTGTAATAATCAAGGAAATCTTATAGTTATGATCAGGATCATTGATCTATCAAAATATGAAAGGGAATAAATACATCCACCACACAATTTAAAACTGACAATGTTATAATTAAAGCTATTATTGCAAGTAGTACTTGTTTTACTATAAAAAAAAGGAGTTTGATAAAAGGCGATCATTGCAAAGATACTTTTGATAAAAATCAGACTGCCTAAAGAACCATGTAAAACTACAGAATGAAAGGCTTATTCCCTTACTGTTTCTATACTGAGATAATAACAGGAAGTCCAACACTGAATATGTTTATATTCACAACAATTCAATTTTGAATAAGCAATAAGTCTTTAGTTAGCAAATTTCTATTAAACCCACATTATAAAAAATGTGGATATTTTTTGGTTTTAATACCTACTTTACACACCAATATTACTAAAAAGTAAAAAAAAAAAAAAGTATTGATATGTTAATTATGGGTAGCTTTTCATGAAATAGTCACATACCAACAACTCCGAAGAGCTTTTAGAACCAAGAAAAATATGGTAATTGACAGCACACCATTTTGGCTTTTCTTGGGTTCTCTGGACGATCAGCCAACTGAGTGGCAGAGAATTTGCGAGCCTATGGTATCCGCATTCTTGTTAATGTAGTTCATGTTGATATGAGCTGGCCCACTATTAAAACTCAGTTTATGATTTCTGTCTCGGAGACGGTAAGTCCTAACAAAGCTTAGGTGACAAATTAATTGCCTAAGTCTATTCTGAATCTCCATCAGGAGTAAGAACATGTAAGCCTTCGATACTTTGTTTCCTGAATAAAGTTCAAAGCGTATTGAATTTAGGTGTTCCATATATAATTGTTGCAATCCTTGCAAGGGAATGCTTGTAGTCCCAAAAGTTTTTGAGAAGGGCAGACCAAGACAAATAGAAAAAGGTTGCTCTACTGGTTGGCCATAATTAATGTGGTAGCTAGAGGCTATTGATAAACCACAGTTCAGTTCCTCTACACATGAGTAAGGAAACCCACTTCTTGTCCACACATGCAGTGGATGAAGGGTAAGGAGTCCACATGAACGGGCTACTCTATACATTCAAAGGATGTCTTTAAAAGATCACTTTTAGTGACGAGATCACTCATTGTGCCACCCTTTGCAAAATATCACTTCATATTTGTAATTCATAAGGTGGACATTATAAATAATCATTTATTCTATCCTACTCTTGTCAGGAACTTGACCAAACCAGAAAAAATGGCAATCGAACTTGGAGAGACGTTTGCCATAAACGCAGTAAGTAATAAGCAGCCAAAAAGCCAGTCTTGAGAGTACATATTCTAGTTCAATCCAACAACAACATTTGTCGCACATCTGGGATGAGCGAGGGATTCGTTTCCCTAGTGTCCTTGAACCTAACTTGCAAAATTACGAAGTTAGCAGGTTAGCTGGATATTACTCTGTCAGCGGTTTACCTTCCGGGGAGTTTAAAAGTGTTATAACGGCTTAGCCGACCGCTTATCCTTGAACAGGCCAGCCAGATGGGCTCCTGTTGCTCCAGGCCTCAGGCCTCGGAGGCCATGTTTTCCAAGTGGGGCGTCCCCGACGTCGACCTTTTCGCGTCAGATAAGTCGGCCGTTGTGCGACAGTACGTCATATGGGACTCAAATGAAGGCTTGGCAAGCTTCTGCGATGCTTTCAGTTAGAGGTGACAGCAATGATTAGTATGGGTGCTCTTTTCGCCCAATTTAAAACCGAGCGCTCAGTCATCTGCTGAACTCGGAGGTGGGTCGGGTGCTTATTATGTATAAAAGGCCCATACTGGACCCAGTGTACCTGGCTCCCGTGCTTGGAGACGAGATGTCTCGGAGAGCCAATACCTATACAAGACCTATGTAAGAACCTCTTAAACCTAACAAGCTGCAACTAACCTTTTTTTTTTTTTTTTTTTTGATTTCGGGGGGAAATCCTCATGGATGTCCTCCGCCCCGGGGAGGGCGGAGGGGTCTGTCAGACTCTTACTGACTAAAACCACCCCGGTGTTCCATCTCTCACTTGCACCGGGGATCACGGGAACTAGTGTGACTTCCGCGATCCCCGGCTAGTGCCGGCCCGCCTCTGCGGGCCACCTCGCGATAGGGGGGGAGTGAGGTGTTAAACTCCCCCCTTACGTCATAGAGAGGCGCGCGTGGAACACTACGCGCCGCCATCTCGGGTCCTAACAAGTAGGGGGCAACGAATTTCCCCAGATCCGTTGCCCCTGGACCCATTTAGGGGGGCTGGAAGAGGGCGTTATCTGCCCTCCGCCGACGCCCGGTGCGTCTGCTGCGGATCGGGTTAGCGGAAGCAATCTCCCGCTCCCTCTCCGCAGCCTCCTTCTGCGACATGACTGTTTCGCAGAAGGATACCACCGCGTCCCAGGACTCCTCGCTGCCGACCATCGAGTCGACAACGGCCGGCAGCGACAGGTCACTGCCGACTCCTGAGATGAGGGCACGGCGCGGCTCCTCCCAAGCGGCACACTCTGCCAGCGTGTGCCACGCCGTGTCCTCCCGACAGTCGACGCAGTGGTGACACCGAGCGTCCGGCTCCCTGTTTATGCGACACAGGTACTTCCCGAAGCAACCATGCCCCGAGAGCACCTGTGTCACCCGAAACGACAGGGAGCCGTGCCTCCTCCCGAGCCAGCGCTCGAGTACCGGCCGGACCGCCCCGATGGTAGCGGGGCCGGCGGTAGGGCGTGAAAGCCTGTCCCGCCATTCCGCCACCAGGGCTACGCGAAGCTGTGACCGACGCAACTCCAAATGTCGCTGCGTCAGCCACTCGCCCCGCGCCCTCGAGTCCTCGCGCCACCGATACAGTGACGCGAGTACCTTCGCCTCGAGGTCCCAGGGCGGGGATCCAGCCAGTACACAAGCCGCCTCGTAGGAGATCGTGCGATACCCCCTAATGACTCTGACGGCCATCGCTCGCTGTGGCCTTCACAGGACAGCGATGCTGCCGGCCGTCAGGTCAGCCGCCCAGATCGGGGCCCCATACAGGGCCATCGATCGCACGATCCCCACGTAGAGCCGCCTACAGGCGGCGCTCGGGCCCCCCAGATTGGGAAGCAGCGTTGACAGCGCCCCAGCCGCGCCCATCAACTTGGGCACCAGCCGCTGGAAGTGGGGGCCGAAATCCCACCGGCTGTCGAGCACCAATCCAAGATACTTCATGGTTGACTCGACAGCAATTCGGGACCCCCCGACCACGATGTGTGATCCCAGCGGTGGCGCCCGCCGGGGGCCATGAAAGACCATGGCCTCCGACTTGTTGAGGGCCACCTCCAGGCCTAGGCGCCGTATGCGGGACACGACCTGTGACACCGCAGCCGTCGCCAGCAACGCTGCCTCCCTGTACGAGCTCCCCCGGGCCGTGACCAACGTGTCATCCGCATAACACGTCAAGTCCACGCCCGGCTGGAGCTCGCCCCTCAGCACCCAGTCGTACCCGATGTTCCACAGGAGCGGTCCCACGACCGAACCCTGTGGAACACCGCACGATATGCGGCGCTGGTTTCCGCCATCACGTCCCGTGTAGGTGACACACCTTTCCGCCAAATAAGCCCCAACGATGCGGCGGAGGTAGGAAGGCACCCGATGATACTGCAGTGCCTCCCGAATGCAGCTCCAGGGCAGGGTGTTGAAGGCGTTGGAGATGTCCAAGGACACCGCCAACATCACCCCGCCCCGGGACACCGCTTCCTCCGCCAGGACTCTCACCCGCGATATCGCGTGGATGGTGGAGCGCCCGTGCCGAAAGCCGAACTGGCTCTCGGCTAGGTCAGGCCCCTCCCTGCTTAAGTGGCCGACGAGGCGGGCAGCGATTATCCGCTCAAACATCTTGCCCACCTCGTCGAGCAGCACTATGGGCCTGTATGCGGACGGCGAGTCCGCCGGGCGCCCCACCTTCTTGAGCAGGACCAGACGACCAGATTTCCACAAAGTGGGAAACTGGCCCTGCTCAAAAGCTGCAACTAACCTAACCTAACCTACCCTGGAAATTTGGGGGGGGGGAAGGCAGTCAGCTTGTAAGAGGCAGTGGTTGGTACAAGAAAAATGGATTTGCTGAAATATGGTTGGAGATAATCCACACTTATTACTAATAAAGCTCCTATTCAGAGATGAATGTCATGGTGTAAATTGCATGGCATTAGTCCTAAATAACCTGATCCCAATTTACTTATTTATTTGCATGAAGCAAATACTGTACCAACAGATCTGATGTTAGATCTAGACATTTTCTTGTCCACTGAGTAAGTTACAAAAGCATTAGCTTTAGCTAAACCACTACCAAGAAAGTAACCCAAGTGGGATAGATAGTTTTTCCGCCTTGATTGGAGGATTTATGCATCCTAGTATAATAGGATATCTTACAACTTTTAAAGGTTGAATAACAGTGCGGCCATTATGGCTCACAGAAATTAACAATCAAGTTGTTGACTTAAAATCTACCATAGTTATTGTTGGCTTTGGTTTACAATGACAGGCATGGCTAAGCTTGCTCAAGAGGTGCCTCCAAGAAGTATATCGTCTGTGGTAGCCTTCGGGAGGCTGACTACTGAGTAGCACATCAGATGAAATCAAAATGGAAGAGCCACTAGACTTACAGAATTATTACTTTTAAAAAGTAGTAAAGGAGAGGGCTACCTCAAGAGAAGTTGTCTCAAGCCTATAATGTTCCCACTGGTGGGACGAAAGACTGCTCTTTATGCAAGGGAAGGAGGATTTATTATATGAGAATTTTTAATTGCTATGAAAGTATTTGAAAGTATTTGAAAATGTTTGGGTACATTTTTGTAAGTCCATTTAATTGACAAATGAAGGGACTTGTACTAGAATACCCCTTTGATCATTCATATGCAAAGATTTAATGTATTGATCATGATAATAAAAAGGTCTTAAATAAATTTCAGTTACAAAGGAATTTTAACTTTGTCATGTATGACAAGTATATTTTCCTACATCATTATAGAAGTATTTATGAGTTTCTGTACCTTTGATTGAGAAATATTTTTACCGTTGATCTCAAGTTTCAAGTAGGTATATTACCTAACTTGTATTAATTATGGATATGAATGAGTGATCCAATTATCCTTTAGTAATGAGATGATTATTTTTAATTCAGTTTAGATCTCATTGATTTTAAATTACCTTTATATCATTTTATTAAAATTTCATGTTCATGTTCTATAAGGCAAATAGATTTGCCATTTATCTATAACAATTTATGAAAGATGTTTTCATTTCTGCATTTTCTTGTATGAATAGATTGAAAACTCTTAATTTTTGGTTTTAACAGTTAATGAATTCAGACGAAAATATTCGTCAATTCCAAATATGAATAATTCACATAGCGTCTACATCCTTCGGGTAGTCTTCACCAGCAGATAACAAACAGGTCTTCAACCAATGCTATGTGGTTTAGTAAGAACATAATAGAGCTGTTTTGCATTAAAACAAAACAGTTATTATGTGATGAAGAACCACATAGCATTGGAGCAAGGTGCTTGCTGATGAGTTTTGAAGACTTCTATGACCTGACAGTTGACAGGTGACAGCTTGCTGTGCCATAGATCACCGCTAGCGCTGAGTATGGCGTGAAGTCAGGTAATCGAGCAAGGAAGGTATGTTTTTCTTTGAGTATTGAACTTAAATACGGCAAAATCTTAGGTGCTTCTTCAACCAATGCTATGTGGTTCTTCATCACATAATAACTGTTTTGTTTTAATGCAAAACAGCTCTATTTTACACAGATAGAATTCGTCGATTGAACTACAATGTTCCCATTTAAAAAAAAAAACATGATTGTCAGGTTAACTAACCTGGTATTACTTTTTAGTGGCGCAACTCGGAATAAGAGTTAAAATTTTACTTAACTCCAAGTTTACTAAATCTACATTTATTAATTTAACCCGGCTAAACGGTAAAACGTAAAAGAGGTGACCCAGCTATTTCAACCTTGGGATTTGAACCCAGGCAGGGGCTTTACTTTGTGTAAATATTATTTTCACTACTGCTATCATAACGGTGAAGGAAAACATCGTGAGGGAACCAGCATGTTCTAGAACCAAACATTCGAAAAACATGTGATATTTACCAACCCACACTGGGCCCGCATGCTGGATTACAGCCCACTCGCTCTCGAATAGAAGAGGCCTGTGTCCCAGCAGTGGGAACGTTATAGGCTGATTATTCATTAACGTGCATCTAGGCCTTAGTCAATAATCAGTTAAGTATACACCGTGACATTTAAGTCGTCTTACAAACGTGGGTCATAAAATACCTCTAGGCGCGATTAAAACATTGGTACTATTAATTAAGAAAGTAGGTACAAAGACTAAGAAAAAAATCTTCAGAATTATAAAACACCCTCCCCGTCAAAAATGTTTACGTATCAAATGGTAGAAGATACCTACCTACCTACCATTACATTCCATCATTAATTCCATCTCCATAACAGGGTGTTTCAAACTACGTCATAAGTCTTAGTGAATGATATTTTAGTTTTTTTAATTAAGCAAGTGTTCAAAAAAAATTTTTTTTTACATATAAATGATTAGTAGTCATTGGATACAGTAAGTGGGCTGCCGTTGTAAGACGACTAAAATGTCACGGTGTATATCGTGTATCAGAAATGTGTGGTCATATTTATGGGACCGACCGAGGATGTACAGACCATCAAACTGCAGAACTTTCTTTATGGGACCAACATCGTAATCATCAAAAATAATATCTCTTATACATTTGCGTCGAGTAGGTATTGAAGTTTTGCCTCGGAAAGCACATTAAGCCGTTGGTCGCGGCTGTCATTCGTGGATCTTTGACAGTCGTTACGGGTCGTCAGAAGCCAGGAAGTCTGACAACCAGTCTTACCAAGGGGTATCGTGTTACCTAGTAACTGGATTGTGGGGGCAAGACAGGTAGTCGCACCGTTTAAATACTGGCATACAGCTGTATCCGGTTAGACTGCAAGCTGACCCCAATATAGTTGGGAAAAGGCTCCACAGATGATGAGGTATTGAAGTTTTGTACGGGGCAGTTGATTTGTTTTTTCACTATAGCTATGTTGATCCCACAGAGAAAGTGGTTCAGTGTGATGGTAGGTATGTACCTCACCCTTAAATACAACCACACCCTCCTGATACAGTGAAGGTGATCAGCGGCGGCGATCTCTCGCGTCTGACCCTGGTCCAGGCCATGGTACGGAGCGAGAGAGCATGGCTAGCAGTCGCCTCCTTCAGCGAAGCAGTTATGCTCGCAAAGAGGGAGGCGGCGCACGTGAGGGAGATGCAGTACATGCGCCCTCACAGCCGTGGCCTTCGCAGGAGACGCCCTGGGCGTCGGGAATCCCAGGCTGATTCCCGGCCACTGTAGGCGCGGGCTTGCGGACGGCGAGTAATGGGTAGCTCGCTGTCCGGTAAGGACCAAGCCCGGGTCGACGGCGCGTTGTGTTCCACGCGCGCCTTAAAGAGATGTCATCAGCAACTGATGGGGCCCGCAAGGGCCGATGCCTGCCAGGGGTGCGGGTTGTTCGAAAGAGATACCGCGGCCCCTAGCACACAGGCAGGTGAGGGAACACGGGTGGGTTTTAGTCAGTAAAAGTCTGACACGCCCTCCCGCTCCACCCAGAGCGGGAGAAGTTATTTGATGATTTCCCACCCAGAAAAAAAAACCCTCCTGATACATGCAATGTTTAGCACTGTTGACTACTCTTTATCCAGGGGTGATTATTGAATAACATTTTTCAATGTAAAGGGATCCAAAAGCAAATAGTTCGGCTGCCAGTTTCCTGGTAATCGGGAACGGAGCCAAAATTCAGCAAGTTAACATTTTCACAATTACCCCGAAAATAGCTATAAAGTTAATTACGTTTCCCATTGCCGCCCACTTCCAGCAGTTTGGTAAAATGTTACACTGACGACGTTAACGTGGAGTTTTATATTATTATTGTAGTCTTTTATATTTTTTTGTACTTAATATTTTGTTTCAGATCACTATTTTATTATATAACTAATGACCCGCCTCTGGTCCACACCCACAAAAACAGCCCAAAAACAGTCACTAATCATTACTTAAGTTTAAGCAACGTTTATAAATAAAGGGGTAGATACATGAACTTTCCGGAATACATTTTCTAAATGATGTTGAAAACAGCATCAAAATCCGTTGCGTAGTTTATAGCAACAACGCGGTCACATAGAGAGACGCAAACAACAACTTGAATGTATAATATCTATACGAGTAGCACCTTTTGGCATCCCATAACTCTATATATTCGAACATGTTTCTTTTTAAATAATCAAAAAGTAAGTAACTTGAAGTCACGAATATATATAAAATGGGTGATTTCGTGATATGACAACATCGCATTTTCGTATTAAATTTGAATGACAGGTTTGAAAACAAATATTTACTCTTACTTATCAAAGAAACCTACACCTGTATTCAAGACTTTTTGACATTAAAATCGACTAATAAAAAAAACATCATATGCGTTTACAAATACTTCAAACATAATGCACTAGAGTTATGGGATTTCAAAAGCAACACGTTGCATAAATATATGTATAGTAGCCGATAGGTAAAACATGGACGTTATACCAAACAAGAACGATTTAGAAAAGAATTGAAATGGTACGTTCGTAAACTTCAATTAGTATTCAAATTAAAACCACTTGAATAAACGTTGAAATTATCTTTTCTGTTAAAATAATATTTCACTACTTTTAAAACAAAACTTACCTAAAAAGTTTAAAACGAGATTTTTTTTTGTTCGTACCTTTATACTACATTTTATGTAACTATTTTCAAATATTTCGTAGAGCTAGCGCAGATAAAGGCGAGCCGCACCGAAACGCAACACATGCATTGCATTGTGGCACGACTATATTGCGCGATCGTTAATACAAAAATTGTACGCAAGTGATGAAGGAGGATTTTTACAATGCGTTGCGTTGCGGTACGACCCACCTTTATCTACACTAGCCTTACAGTATATAAAAGCATAAAACGTTTTTTTTTTATTGTGACTTAATATTTTGTTTAGATTAAATCCGAACCGTATTCTCCTTAACGTGTTATTTTTGGCATAACTTGAAATAACAAGAAGCTGAATAAACTATAAGTTGTTAGAACTTGGCGCTAGTTTGGGCCGCGTCTATTTTACATAATCTTTGTTTTACGGTGTTTGCACGAACTTCGGCCTGTTTTTATTGAAATTAGTGAAAATTCTCTTTTGTTCATGTGTAAAACTGTTCAGAACTATTTAAATAAGTTTCGTTTTAAATTTTCGTTAATATTTCTATGTTATTTTTGTTGTTATGAGGAGACAGACTTATTGTTTTATGGATACAGGTTTTAACTATACTATGCTTTTAATTTTCTAGACCAAAATGGCAGCTGTTACTATCGCTTAACTGTCATGTTTAAATAAGATTGATCGCAGCTGTAATTTAATCTACCAAATGAAAAATCAGAGTGTACGTTATTTCTTATTTTCGTTATTACTTTTTTTCTTATTTCTCAATAGTTGCTACTAGATCTTGAGTCCGGTGATGGCAATAGGCTCACCCCCTATTACATGGTTCTTAACATAACGGGTGAAGTATAAGTGTACTATATGTACGCCTTTGCCTTAAGCTTCGGGTCAAATAGGCATGATATTATGTTTGATATTTTTACTAATACGCCTTAGCCCTAAACGTGATATATTTTAACGGGTACACATTTGAATGTCGAAAATTAAAACACCTACCGATAAAATGTCAATGTTAAAAACATCGATAAATATCAAACGACTAACCAAAAATTAAAATAACGTAAGTTTATAAACTTACGTTATTTTAATTTTTGGTCACGATATATCGTCGAATGGTTAGATAACCTACGTCCAATATATCTAAAATCTAACTATCTACAAAAGTGACATCGTAAGACCTAAATATCGAAGTACAGAGTATCGAATGTCCTAAATATCGATATTTATTTATTATGTATGTCACAGGGTAATTTGATAATTCGGATACTGCGAGAACCCGGATTGTTAGAAAATGGTGAAAAAAAATCTGCGAGCAAATTGGAAGTAGTGTTCGCCAGCCGGTGCCGCGGCACCGCTCGCTTCGCTCGTTTGGCTCACGCGCGGTTGGCCTCAGTTCTAACCTTTTTTTTTTTTTTTTTTGATTACGGGGGGAAATCCTCATGGATGTCCTCCGCCCCGGGGAGGGCGGAGAGGTCTGTCAGACTCTTACTGACTAAAACCACCCCGGTGTTCCGTCTCTCACTTGCACCGGGGATTACGGGAACTGATGTGACTTCCGCGATCCCCGGCTAGTGCCAGCCCACCTCTGCGGGCCAACTCGCGACAGGGGGGAGTGAGGTGTTAAACTCCCCCCTTACATCATAGAGAGGTGCGCGTGGAACACTATGCGCCGCCATCTCGGGTCCTAAGAAGTAGGGGGTGACAGATTTCCCCATATCTGTCGCCCCTGGACCCATTTAGGGGGGCTGGAAGAGGGCGTTATCCGCCCTCCGCCGACGCCCGGTGCGTCTGCTGCAGATCGGGTTAGCGGAAGCAATCTCCCGCTCCCTCTCCGCAGCCTCCTTCTGCGACATGACTATTTCGCAGAAGGATACCACCGCGTCCTACTCGCTGCCGACCATCGAGTCGACAACGGCCGGCAGTGACAGGTCACTGCCGACTCCTGAGATGAGGGCACGGCGCGGCTCCTCCCAAGCGGCACACTCTGCCAGCGTGTGCTACGCCGTGTCCTCCCGACAGTCGACGCTGTGGTGAAACCGAGCGTCCAGCTCCCTGTTTATGCGACACAGGTACTTCTCGAAGCAACCATGCCCCGAGAGCACCTGTGTCACCCGAAACGACAGGGAGCCGTGCCTCCTCCCGAGCCAGCGCTCGAGTACTGGCCGGACCGCCTCGATGGTGGGGGGGCCAGCGGTAGGGCGTGAAAGCCTGTCCCACCATTCCGCCACCAGGGCTGCGCGAAGCTGTGACCGATGCAACTCCAAATGTCGCTGCGTCAGCCTCAGCTCGAGGGCCTCAGTTCTAACCTAACATAACCTATTTCACCCAGTTCAATAAGATGAATTATACAATCTGCTTGCGACTGGATTATTAGACGGTGGCAAAAACATTACTGCGGCAGATTATAGGTATGATTCGTCATTTTGAAGTGGGTGAAATAGGTTAGGTTTTGTTTTTGGATGGGAAATCATCAAATAACTTCTCCCGCTCTGGGTGGAGCTGGAGGGCGTATCAGACTTTTACTGACTAAAACCCACCCGTGTTCCCTCAGTTGCTTATGTGCCAGGGGCCGTGGTATCTCTTTCGAACAACCCGCACCCCTGGCAGGCATCGGCCCTTGCGGGCCCCACCAGTTGGTGCTGACATCTCTTTGAGGCGCGCGTGGAATACAACGCGCCGTCGACCCGGGCTTGGTCCTTACCGGACAGCGAGGTACCCATTACTCGCCGTCCGCAAGCCCGCGCCTACGGTGGCCGGGAACCAGCCTGGTATTCCCGACGCCCCGGGCTTCTCCTACGAAGGCCATGGCCGTGACGGCGCATGTACTGCATCTCCCTCACGTGCGCCGCCTCCCTCTTTGCGAGCATAACTGCTTCGCTGAAGGAGGTGACTGCTAGCCATGCACTCTCGCTCCGTACCATGGCCTGGACCAGGGCCGGACGCGGGAGATCGCCGCCGCCGATCACTTCCACGAGGACACGGTGGTGCTCCGCCCAAGCCGGGCAGACCTCCACCGTATGCTCCACCGTGTCCTCAGGGCGATCTTTGCAATGGAAACGCCCGGGCGTTTCATCCCGCCTTATGCGAGACAGGAACCTCCCGAAACAGCCGTGTCCGGTGAGGACCTATGTCAAGCGGAAGGTGAGGACGCCATGCCGCCTCTCAAGCCACTCCTCAAAGAGGGGACTTACCACCGCAATCGTGGCGTGCCCAGCACTGGGTTGCGACAATTGCACTCTTTACGTCGCCATGAGATCCCGTCGGAGCTGTGTCCGCTGTGCCGCGATTTCCCGCGGCAGCGGAGTTACGCCCCGGCATTTGGCCTCCTCGCGCCACTCCCAAGTGTGCGTAAGAACCTTTGCTTCCAGATCCCATGGCGGCAAAACAGGTTAGGTTAGATTAGAACTGTGACCAACCACGTGCGAGCCGAGCGAGCATAGCGAGCGGTGCCTCGGCAGCGGCCGGCGAGCGCTACTTCCAAGTTGCTCGCAGAATTTTTTGCGTTGGCAGAGTGTGACAATTTCAAATCTACCGACATTTATGAATAATAATTGATAAATCAATAATATAATTTCCAATGTACCTACATTTTTTCCACTTATACTCCTACCTATATCAAAGTTTGTTCGATATTTTAACGAGTAGGTATTTTTAACGTAAATACGAGTATAATGAACTTAAGTGTATTAAATGTTGACATTTTGAACTTAGGTATAATGACTATCGAAATTTTTAATCATTCGATATTTTTATCACTCGGCATTTCAATACTATCAACTTTAAGCTTAGGTATAACAATTTTCGATATTTTAATACAATCGATATTTAACTTTTCGATGTTTGAACATTGACATTTTAACCTTAGATATTTTAATTTTCGACGTTCAAATATGTACCTATTTGAACCCGTATTGGTCTACAGAAAAGATTGATAGTCAATTTGACGTAAACACTCCTAAAGAATGACCGGATCAGTTTCGCCTGAGCCATTAATGCTCTTTTTATCCAACAAGGGTCGGTTACGTGAGCTATAACATCGATGCCTAATAAATAATGGCGTTGATTATAATTAACTGTGTGTACGTTATTATTTTACTACTCTCATCATAATTTGAAGATTTACTTATCGTGTGGCTATAAAGTAATGTGGTACTTATTTGTATAAAAATACCAAATACCCGTATTTAGATACACAAAATATATTACATTTTAGAACAAGGCTGAAGTCTGCCAGACGAGCTCGCGGCTATCAAATAATAACCAATGAGTTTGACGTCGGGTGATATTACAAAAATGCTAAACTATTATTTTTATGTCAAGAATGTGATGCCTAGATAGATAAAAGATAAAATTAGCCAGCCTTTATCACTCAAAATAACACAAAAAAAACTTTTTGAATAAAACTATTTCATGCACAGAAAGCTCTTTGCAATAGGCTCGCCATCTTTATTATATGGGACTTAAACATGATGAGTAGGGAAATGTGAGTGTATTATTGGTACACCTCTGCCTATCTCTTCTGTAATTACAGGCGTGATGATATATCATATGTAAGTAACTCTAGGAGGTTCCGTGTGGTGCCGAACGTAAAAGAATAGCACCATCCCATTTCTTCCCGTGGGTGTCGTAGAAGGCGACTAAGGGACTTACTGGAGAATGGACAGCAGCGTTCTTTATGCATTTGACCATCATACTGCGATCGCTAACCCGCCTGTCAAGCGTGGTGATTATGGCAAATTCCCCCGTTTTGGGGGAGGCTTATGTCCAGCAGTGGACGTCTTTCGGCTGATATGATGATGATGATGAACTCTTGGAACAACATCCGTCCGACACCCTTCCGTCTCTATCATCAATTTAGCCACATCAACATGACGTCATCCTACTGGCATATAGAAGATGGATACTTATTCCAACCCGATCGGATTACTGGCAGGTTTCAAAAATCAGGATTCTGACTGATACTTATACCGTTGTGAAAGATACTGACATTTTACGAAAAATAATGATAAACATCATTAATTCCGTCTGAATGCCTTTACTAATTCATTTATCTCCACGTACTAGGGACAGGTGAAGATATTAGTAAAGGCACATTATAATTGCCTTTCCTTGGCGTTTTCTTTGAGCACCCCCGGTATCGTATCGTGTGTAAATGGAATTATGATGACAGCTGACAGGTAAGTGATGAAGCCTTTCTGTCGCTTGGTGGTTGACTGCGTACCTATACGCAGTACATTTAACAACCGTAAAGCATCAGAGGTGGAATAGAGGAACAAAAAAAAATTCTCGAATCAAATACAGCATGCATCAAAAAGAATTTTGGTCATATTTCAGTTTAACAAAAAAATATCGGTCGCCCCATACATTTGGGTCGAGAGGTTATTGAAGTTTTGTATTGGACACTTGATATTTTTTCTGTTTGATGGTCTGTACCACTCCCTTAAATTAGATCACACCTTAGAAAATAGATCCTTGTGAAATTAGAACAAAACACTCGTTTATTCTCTGTATGAGAAAATGTATTTGAATAGCAATGAGATCTCAGCGCAATGGAGCCTGTTTGATACTGCCTGTTACTGAATTACTTTTGAATCATCATCTGAATGCCTTTTCCCAACTATATTGGGGTCGGCTATAAGTTTAACCCGATTCAGCTGAATACAAGTATTTTACATGGAGCGACTGCCTTTCTGACCTCCACAACCTAATTACTGGGTAACATGATACCATTTGCTAAGACTGGTTGTCAGAATTTTGAGCTTTTGACGACCCGTAACGACGATTAAAGATCTAGGGATGGTAGACGGAACCAACTGCTTGACCTGTTTTCCTGCCCCTCTGAAATTACCTCATAAAATTACGAAACGGGCTGTTTTCCGCAACTCCACGTCAAAGCGCGTATTTTGCGTACGGGTGGGAGAATCGGTTATTCGATGCACCCCAGCTCCTCAAGAAAAGCCGGCAACGCCTTGGTATTGCTGACAATCTCACGTAGGGTACCTGGGTTACCGAAGTATTTTTCCGGTAATTAGGGACCACCGGGCAGTTTAACAGCACATGAGCCGCTGTCTCATCGTCCTCTATGCAGGCCCTGCACAGTGAACTGTCTGTTACCCCTATGACAAAGAGATGTTTGTTAAATGACCTATGGCCTGTTACAGATGCTGTAACTGTACGCAGCTGTGGTTTAGTTAAACGGAGAACCTGTTTCGTGAGGCGGGCGGCAGAGTCAACTGTATGACTGTTCAGCGCTTGCAGAACAGCCATGCTGTCTGAGAGTAAGCGGATCGAGTGGTCCTTAACTTCCCTGGCCGTGATAGCTGACGCGGCAAGGGAGATGCCCAGGCATTCGGCCTGGAACACTGCATTATGGACTCCCAGTGGTGTGGCTAATTGGATGTTGAAGTCCTCCGAGAAGACTTCAGCCCCTGTGCCACTACCTGTTTTTGATCCATCCGTGAAGATGCGCAGTTCTGCGGGGCGCAAGCCTTCGCATCGTCGATCCTCATGCAGTTGGATACTGTATTTTTTATGAAGATAAATTGTTTGGGCACCCGGTCATTTATCGCCTTCGTAATGGGGAACTCACTCTTGAGTTACTTAAGCAGTGCGGTGTGTTGTGTGTCTCTCTTATTCCAGAGATTTATAGCCTTTAGCCACGCCGCCGCCATCGTTGCTTCCTGCTGTATGAACAGGTGGAGCGCCGGTAGTCCCAGCATTGCTTCGATTGCTGCAGTTGGAGTAGTCCTCATGCAGCCCGTGGTCGCCATGCAGGTTAGTCTTTGCCTGCGTTGTAGTTTATTAGAGGCTGTAGCTAGCTTGGTGCGAGGCCACCAGACTACAGTCCCGTAGGTGATCATGGGACGGATCACTGCGGTGTACAGCTATACTTAGTATAATTTTGGGTAATAGACCCCACCTCTTACCTATCATTCTCCCGCACTGCCAGAAGGTGATGCAGGCCCTGTTCAGCTTGTTGTCTAGATGACTGCTCCAGTTTAGCTTATGGTCCAAAGTAACCCCGAGATACTTGACTTCGTTGGCCAACTGAAGTTCTGTATTGAGCAGTTTCGATAGGCGAAAAGGGCCTAATGCTCGTTTTTGGGTGAACATGACTTATTCAGTTTTGATGGGGTTCACTGATAGTTCAAATTCCCTGTACCATATAGGTACGTATACGTAACCACCTGAATAAGCTTTCATACATTTCCATTTACATGTATGCTAATTTGAAACCACTGCCGAGGGTGAATTTTGGCACAGTTTTCGCCATAAATTACTATGTTTTTGTGAGGCAGATTTTATGCACCCTTTGTTCGCAATCTTTCATGCAGGTAGCTAGATTTTTTTGTTAAAGCTTTTATTTATTAAATTCACTTACTCAAATTACATAAACAAAACATCACGCTTGTGTTCCCCGAGGGGCTAAGCAGAGGTGTGCAGAGGTGTATGGTGTCCCATATATCGGCAGTTATTTTAAAGTCTCATGTACCTCATAGGGGTGGTCGAGGCGGACGCATGACCATCCATCATCACTATCATTTTTACCCTATAGACATAGAGATTTCCACTCGCATGCCATTAACTTCGATGCTCCGCCATTCTTCAGATTTTCTTATATTTATTATTTGCTTCTAATGTTTTTAAGCTGGAGAACTGATGTGTTTGTGGTGATGTAGCTAGGCACTAGACATAATACATATTTTTAGTATACTTGACATGGCAGCCATTAGGATTGTAAAACTCCAAACGTGCCTAAAGCTACGGTATCCTAGAAGAGCGGTGGTTATCACATAACGGCCACAGTGACGGCGGTAATGAAAATGATAGCACCGGCGTTTGAGTTTACGGTGTCAAACGCTCTCTAGGAAAACACACCAACTTGGTTTCATAAATAACGTTACAGTGACGTCATACACCTGTAAAGTTCGGAAACTATGTGGCAGCCATCACTGTTTTAGTAAATCGAAACTTTACCCAACTCTCACAACTCATTGAACAATTGAATTCCCCAGCAATACATCTCTAAACAATTGTGCAGTTAGTGCAGTTACCATGCATCACGATAACAAAAATGAGGCCAAAAAGTTCACAAAAATATGTGCTACATCACTGTCAGCCCGTAAAACTACTACGATCGGTACTAAATTACGGAACAGCTACTGAAAATGTCCTAGCATGTTCCAGAGTTAGATAGATTGTATTGTAGCAATACAATTCGTCACGAGTTCAATTATTACGTTACGGATACAATTGTATAGCAAGAAAGGAGAAACGGATGAAAATCTAGAATTGTTAGGGATAATTATTTACTTATTATTATACAGTTATTCTACAATAATTAATATTAAAAAGTCGAGTAATTTCAATGTAATAGTAAACGGGGGTCTGGGTAACAACTCATTTTGAAAAGTGTGTCTGACATGACGAAACAGTTTTTATGTAAGTAGATATCATCATTTCGGATTTTGATATGGCTTTCCCCAATAGACAGCGGAAAGGTTTAGGTGAATAATTTGTTAAGGTTTTGTATAAATTTGTTAACGCGGGCGAAGCCGCAGGCGCAAGTTAGTGGATTATATAATTAGCAGTCACACTTACAAATACACTCACGCTTTAGTCTCACTTGTCACTCACACATGTTATTAATGTTAAAAATAGGATACATGAGCCTATTTGACACTGCTTGGAAGATTGTTAGTAGAGACCTCTTAAAATCAATCACTGACGAAATAAATGGATCATAAAATTAGTAAATTTTTTGATCCATTTAGCGGCTAATTTAAGCGGTTTCTACAGTCAGTCGACTGTAGAAACCGCTTAAATTAGTCAAATTAAACAGAATAAAACGTCAGTGATTTAACTGCCTCGTTGGTGTAGTGGTCGCAAGCGCTACTGCTGACACTGAGTGAGGTCCTGGGTTCGATACCCAGGTCGGGCAAACTGTTATCGGGTTTTTCCAGCAGGCATTTCTTAGTAGCAGCACGGAGTCTGGATTTATGCCCAGTTGATGGCAATAGGGTCGCCCTCTATTACAAAGGACTTAAACATAACTGGCGTAATGTGGGTGTACTATAGGTATACCACTGCATAACTTGATGATTGATGATTTGTGATTTTAATATTTCGTTACAAATCATCAATTCGAGCATGGAATAAAACACTTTCCCATTCATTTCGTTGTGTATAACTATATACACAACGAAATGAATGGGAAAGTGTCTTTCACAAGTGGCTTTTTCATTCATATTTTAAACTCATTCAATATTGATCCAACAAAATAAAGTTTACTCTGTTATTAAAATTAAAATAACTTTTCAAAATGTATGCAGCAAAGATGCAGTATTATTTTCGATAAATGAAATTTCCATGTCCGACCGGACGGCAGCCGGACGGACGTCGGACGAGTTTGCGTGACCGGTTAACGCGATTACCCTTTGACTCGTGGTTGCCATGGTAACGTGGTTAACTTGCCAGCGGCCCTAAGTGCTATAATTAAAGCAGTGTGTGTTAATTAGGTCTGGATAGATTACGCTGAGTTGTCTGGCGCTCAGGTGTACCCTTGTGTAACGAGAGATTCAGTATAAAACTTATTATTCCGATGAAAGCCTGTTGGATTTTTTTTTTAAATTATTTATTCAATTCTGCTTAGGTATAGTTGCTATGTTTTGTTGGTATATTGGCGTATGCTAGCTGACATATGGCAAATAATTTAATTTTACGTTTTGTATTTAGTCATGTTAATTAGTTACCTATTATTGTATAGAATCAAGTTCTTCTAACTTAACAGGCAGCTGTGCTGCTGGGGAGTTCGTTGTGCCACTTCTTCTTCACAGCTAAAGCACTAGGAAGTGGTGAAGGGCGGGCGTTTGGGGGACTGTCTTATATAATTTTGACGTTAAAAAAGTGCTGACTCTGAGACTAGTTTGAATAAATTACTTTTGATTTTGATTTTGTGGGCTTGGCGACGATTCAATTATTTCCTTTACATAAATAAAATATAGATTTATTGAGGTTGAGCAAAGAAGGAGATAATGATTACGTTGCATTAAAAGCCAATTTTGGCATTAATATCTATCTTGTTGTATTTTAAATCCATCAGCAGGCCATTACCATAACTTGCTTCGTAACGTCAAACTATTTAACTTAAGCACAACACTATAAACATGCTCCGCAAACATTACAGGCCATCAGCGCATCACTATGATGAGTTGACGGCGCCATTACGCAGGTACTCCCACTTGTACGTTATACTGAATGTGTGTTTACCATCGTTAACCCCCGCATGTTCATTAAACTAATTTCCACGGTAAAGCTTGCTATAGACAAGGCGATTAGTTAGGTTAGGTTAGGTTATATTATAGTTCTCGCGTCACTGTATCGGTGGCGCGAGGACTCGAGGGCGCGGGGCGAATGGCTGACGCAGCGACATTTGGAGTTGCGTCGGTCACAGCTTCGCGCAGCCCTGGTGGCGGAATGGCGGGACAGGCTTTCACGCCCTACCGCCGGCCCCGCTACCATCGGGGCGGTCCGGCTAGTACTCGAGCGCTGGCTTGGGAGGAGGCACGGCTCCCTGTCGTTTCGGGTGACACAGGTGCTCTCGGGGCATGGTTGCTTCGGGAAGTACCTGTGTCGCATAAACAGGGAGCCGAACGCTCGGTGTCACCACTGCGTCGACTGTCGGGAGGACACGGCGTGGCACACGCTGGCAGAGTGTGCCGCTTGGGAGGAGCCGCGCCGTGCCCTCATCTCAGGAGTCGGCAGTGACCTGTCGCTGCCGGCCGTTGTCGACTCGATGGTCGGCAGCGAGGAGTCCTGGGACGCGGTGGTATCCTTCTGCGAAACAGTCATATCGCAGAAGGAGGCTGCGGAGAGGGAGCGGGGGATTGCTTCCGCTAACCCGATCCGCAGCAGACGCACCGGGCGTCGGCGGAGGGCAGATAACGCCCTCTTCCAGCCCCCCTAAACGGGTCCAGGGGCAATGGATCTGGGGAAATTCGTTGCCCCCTACTTGTTAGGACCCGAGATGGCGGCGCGTAGTGTTCCACGCGCGCCTCTCTATGACGTAAGGGGGGAGTTTAACACCTCACTCCCCCCCTATCGCGAGGTGGCCCGCAGAGGCGGGCCGGCACTAGCCGGGGATCGCGGAAGTCACACTAGTTCCCGTGATCCCCGGTGCAAGTGAGAGACGGAACACCGGGGTGGTTTTAGTCAGTAAGAGTCTGACAGACCCCTCCGCCCTCCCCGGGGCGGAGGACATCCATGAGGATTTCCCCCCGTCATCAAAAAAAAAAAAAAAGGTTATATTATAGTTAGGGCTTTCGGTGGAAATTCACTAATAAAATATATCTAATTTTGGATATGCCTTCCAAATTATTTATGTACGCAACTGAAAAATAATAGATACCATAAGAGAATTACTGCTAATACTTAGTAACACAACCACTCGGCAATAGTGAGGTAGAAGGAATAGGTAGTGGTAAGAACTACTATCTAGCATGCTGATCTGACATAAAGCAAATAATATAATTTAATGTTTTGTGTTTCGGAATGTTAATTACTTACTACTGTATTGAATCTAGGTCTTCTAACTTAACAGAGCTGAGACAGCTGTGCTGCTGGTGAGTTTGTTGCGCAATTTCTTCTTCCCGGTTGCACTAGGAAGTGGTGAAGGGCGGCCGTCTTATGTAATTTTTGACGTTCAAAAAGTGCTGACTCTCAGCCTAGTTTGAATAAATGACGTTTGCTTTTTTTTATCTGTCTTCTTAATTATAGAGTTATAATATGGCATAATATAGATATTTGTTGTTCCTATTTGATACAATAAAATATATAACGGGAAACCGGGAAGGCCGGGCTGTTGCATCTAATTGCTGATTCGTGACTTCGTCAGCACGGGAATCCATAGTGGGCGTTAAACTTCAAGAAACGTTGAAATAAATACGCTGTAGCGTTGACTGTTCACTATTTTAATTTTTCAGACACTTGAATTACTTAAACAATTAAGGATTGCAGTAATAATTAACGATTTTGAGCCAATGGGTTTGCGAGTGACCACCACGTGCAACGGCTGTCAACAACTGAATGAATTGACACGACGTCGCCCGCCATGACAGACGCAACTCCATTCGGTGTTACCCGCTCTTAATTAAAATTACCATTTAGTTGAATTCAAATCGATTAATCGTTAAAATAACAGAATAAATTACAACTCGAAATTAACTGATTTTCATTATTTAATAATGTCACGCGCCGTTATATATATAACACTTTATAACTACTTTACCACTTTAAATATTGGGCAAATAGGAAGAGAACTTAATTTATTACATCGACATACCTTGCCCAGGCAGCAAGACAAACTGGCAGTCAGTGGACTGACAATGTAACACTGTATTGTGTATTGTGCACTGCGTTGTATCTCGGCGGTTCGACGAAATAATCTCCACATGCATATCCTGCCTTAGCGTGAAGCTCGAGACCTACCCTCACCTAGGCCCGGTTATTACAGCGATTACTGTGGACTGACCGCTAACCAAACGGTTATCAAAATTACTGGGCGAACCCTAGTTCAACTCAATTGCTGAACCTACAGGGTTAAGGTGACGTCGTGTAAACTGCGACATTGTCATAACCGGAATATGCCTTGTTTGTTCAGTGCTAATAGAAATCTAGTTTTATTTACAAAACGTATTTACAAGGCAGATGTGGGTGAGTCGAAACACCGGGACGGGACGCCCTAGAAGGACATTTTATGGTGTTATACTTCAGAAAGGTCAGGGCGTAGTACTCGCAACAGGCGTGCCTGTCAAGATATATGAACATTAATGAAGCAAAAGAAGTAACAAAAGCATCATGGGAATAAGATGTGGGTTAATGTATGTATGTATAATATTCTTAGACTTCTTCTAAGAATTATAAACGAGTATGTTATAAGCTGATAAGCAAATCTGCTTTTCGGCTTATAATATATTGGGGACCCAAAAAGAACAGTTTCTATAAAAAATAGTTCCCCAAAATTGAGTGAAGTCAAAGCAATATACACTATTGATCAGAAACAACGAGTCGGAAGGTCAGAAAAACTTTCCTTTTTCTTTACGTTCCAATCCGTCGGACAGTCAGTGTCAATGGAACCAGGTCTTAACTAGTAAATAGGTCAGATAGACGTAGATCTCTAAGGGCTTGTACTCCGAGGGCCTCTCTACAGAACTATCTCTGTGAGTGAAACTTCGACAAGTGATGCCTTCACTACTTTACTTCTTTTCACAACTTTCTGAATAAGTTTTTACGACTATACTTACTTTTTTCTTTGAATATGTCAATAACCAGTAAATATACCTAGTGTAAATGGTTTTCAACAGTCAGTTCAAACATATACGATCATTTACACATGAATTCCTAACTATGATAGTCGTTACAAGAAAACAAGTGACACTTGGTACATAATGAAACAAAATGAAGGTTCGTTATCAAGCAATATACAAACAAAGTAATTAAAAGTTTTGTCCTCGCTTTAAAGTAGAATGTTTGCAAATTAAGCAATCATTACGTTCTTGAAAAAGGACTATTTAAACTCAACTACAAAGCCATTTGCACAGGGTCTTTAAAAATGAAAATTAACGAGACCAATTATCAACGAACACACATTGACGGCATTACACACCGTGTCGTAACATGAAATAATATTATTTTTCGTGATCGTAGTAATTAAGTATTAGAAAATAAATTAATCGTCCTATTGAGAATACCTTAAGATCCATCATTTTGATATCCAAGGAAAACTGTGACAGATTTTTATAATAGATATAATTTTTAGATTTTTGTGCAACGACTGTGATAAGAAACGTAGGATAGAATAGGAAGTTAGTACTCAACTTTATTTTCTTGTGTAAATTAAAAAGCTGACGGTAAACTTTGCTCCGGTGTGACACGCAGCGACGTTAATTTCCCTGCCATTTTGTACAGCAAGTAATAAGCGAAGGAAGCCACTCATTACACAACCGCATCTGTCCTCGGTGCTCTGTCGCAGTGCTGCTGGCCTGGTACTCGACTGCTCCTACAACGCAAGCCTCTCATCAAGTTTTGCTTAGTTATTTAGACCGGAATAGTTCACGTAATTTCAAAATTGTGTACGTGTTGGCTTTTCTTCTGTAGTTCTCTTGTCGTTCATGTTTTCCTGGTAGGTGGAAAGAGGTATCAAGTCTGTAATATTAATTTAGAAGATTTTATTGTGATGAGATTTTTGGGCTTGTTAATTAATTAACATCGTGGTTAGTTTGGTTATTTCCGTAATTCTCTTTAAATGTCGGTTCTAGGTGGGTTCCATTACACACTTAATTCCTCCCCGTGTTGTACATGATGTAATAAAGGAAAGAGCTACACTTACCTCAAAACATATTTTTTGTGGTTCCCATTTCTGTTTTGTTGCTGAAGTGAAAGGTGATCTCGTTATGGTGACTTGCCGTTTGGATTTGATAGTTCATATACTCCTTAGTTCTGTGGTCCTGGTAGGATAGATAATAAATATAATATTCAATCTTAATTAAGTATTTCGTCTTAAAACTTTTTGTTTCATTTTCAATTTAGATTAAAATTCTTATACAGCTAGTCCTAGTCATTTATCCCTTGGACTTAATTACCTTGGACGCCTGCGCCTTTAATGTTCGTTCTAAGCCCTCTGTAAGCCTAAATAAATAAAAATATTTTAATGTAAACGAAGATAGATTACCCGAGACGACTCGGCCAGGAAATGAGTCTCTAGCACAAATATTGCGTGGGCAGAGAAACATGGGCAGTATACATTAATTTAATTCTTACTGTTTTTTGGTACTTTTTCACAGAGACTTTCCAGCAAGGATTCGACGACCAACTCTTCAACCATGGTATCTTCAAAATTAATTGCTCCTTCTTTACATCGTGGAGGTAATTATTTGCTAGTGGCCATGCATTACAAAAGCCTACACGGAAACCCCTGTCCCGCTATGAATAATTAATAGAGAACATAAGCTTATTTTAAATATACTTTAACTTAGGTACAGTTGTCTCTATCACCCAACGAACCTGTTGTAATTCCTTTATTATTTGCAAACAAATAACTTAGTAGGAAGTTAATTTCCGCTCTGAAATTACTTTACATTACTCTCCAAGTTGAACAAATCCCGATGTTACTCAAACTGTTTCTAAGTTAGCAATCCTTTTCCCTCAATTCCCCCAATCTCGTGCGCAACAGAACAATATATTAGTTCTTCACACAGTTGTTGATGTTCCACATTCTGTCCCTAAGCCCGGCTGAGAGGATTAGGCTCAAATCCTTTAGACAAGGAGTCACCTAATACTCTATACAGATCTAACAAACTATTTATTTATATCGGTCTTTGTGAAATTTGTTCTTTGGCATCTTTTATGAATAGTTCTTTTGAACTGTAGGCTGTAAGGTTTTACTACTACGTCATTATAAGTTGTCATTTATTCCCAAAATTCAGTTTGTGTTTATGGTGACGCTGCTGCTGTCAAAATCTTTTGTATTCATCTAATTTTGATGCTTTAGAAAGATTTTATCTATAACCCATGTTAACCACAGCAAAATACAAACTACCTTTCAATTGTTCAGTTCAAATCTCATTTTAAAAGTCTGGGTGGTCTAAGTGCAAAAGCTTTTCAAATAAAGAAGTTAAATCCTTGGGCATTATGGGAACCCTAGCGGCGGGGAATCTTAGCCGCTGCTCATGAATTATTTATTCAATTCGCTCGAGCCGAGCCGGCCAGCCGCCGTCAGTTTCCTTGTTCAAGCTGTCGGTCGTGCCAACCCTAGGAGCGACCGGCCAATCATTAGCATAGTATCACGGAAATTGTAAAGAAAACCTGTTTTACACTCTTACATCAGGTTCCTGAATTGTTATTCAACACAAAAACTAGCTGTCAGATCACAAACATAAACTCACGCCTTTATACACACGAGGGAGGGCAGGAACTACAGAACGCCACCTGCAATCCTGACATACAAATTGATATCTGTCAGATGGTCAAACTCATTTTAAGTGTTATGATTAGCTGTTGTTAGTTTGGTCTGAAAACTTTTGCAGTTAACATGAGTTGAAACCGGGTGACACACATGTTGGACCGAGCGTAATCCCTACGAGAATAGTTCAAGTTGTGCTGTTAACATCAAGTCAGCTAGGTTAAGAGTTAGCGTGTGCCCCAGAAGTAGGTGCGAGGGTTATTCAGCCTGCGTCATCAATCCGTTCTTCATAAAAGTAAGCGTGAAAAAATGACGAGTAGACACGAGCTAGTCAATGTGGACTAGTCCATCGCACGGCCCTGGTAACAGTGTGACTTCGGCAGCACCTTTATTTCTTAACTTCCTGTTAGGATTGGTTTTCGTAGTGCAAGTGGTACTACATAGACTACACTATACTCCTGGGATATAAGCATATTTTGTCTTAGTTTACGAGCCAGCTGTTCAATCTGCTTTTGATCACTGCTTGTACAATCATTTTTAGTGCATGTGCGTATAGCTTTGCGTTTTTCACCTTATTAGTACAACAAATGATGATTACTTTTATTTAATACTAACATGCGATGGACCAAAGATACATTCCTCGATCGAAGCGTACCTTCTGTACTTACCTGCTGAGGGTCAATACCCCGTTTTGTTTTTCTGCGAACCTTAGAATTATACTAATTTCATTTTGAATAACAAATGAGTGTGCAAATAATAATAAATTCTTGTTGGCCTCGATCGCGGTGAGACGACGATTATTAGTTTGAATCGGTTACATCTGCGGTTGTGTTTGCGGAGCAATAGATTTGGGATTATGGCTTAGAAGTTGGGTCGGTTGGTTGAGAAAATCAACGAAAGAAAATACTGTCCCCTGTATTTTATCTTTTGTTGATTTTACTAAGATTTTTTTCTAATTTTTTTGGTTCAGTGTCATAAAAGGGGAGAGATCTGTGACCATATACCCTAATTTGTAAACAATGGCCGCTCGAAATTTTGTAATTTTCTTGTTTAGTTTAGTGATGTAGTAGTATGAATTTTAAGTTCAAAGGTAATCAATGTTATCATAATTATATTTCCGCGCTAAATATTGTAGATTAATTCACAGAAGTTTTGATTTTTTCTGCATGTTTTTTAAAGAAAAATATACTCCAAATTGGTAGTTTTATTGCCAGATTACTATCGGGGTATAACAGAAACCCTATTGCTATACTAAAGCACTAAAGATAACACTGCAAGTAACGTGGAAAGTTATTGATCTAGGCTCTTTCCACGTTACTTGCCAACATCACGATTAATCTCTTCCGAGTGATGTGTTTATTTCAATTTGAAAAGTTCGGTTTCTGGTACCAATACTACCAATATATCCAAAATTCTTATAACTTCCGAACATATAGAAATAGGATTAAAAAACCCATCCAATATCGTTTTGTGGAGTCATCCAAAGAATCCGTGGCCTTGGTATGTTTATACCCTTCCCGTTACACGTTGTATAATTGTAAAAAAAAAAATGAAACAAGAAAAAAATTCTACGCCAAAGGCGCTTTTCCGCTTTTCTATTATACACATTTTTTCCCAGATGGTGTTAGAGGTAGTATCCGTTACAAACCTACATATTTTTAAATATATGTGCATTAAATTCTCTTTGTACAGATTGTCGATAATTATTAACTATTTCACATCACATAATTATAATAAATTTATCTATCAGATCACATTTTACGATCTCTTCCTTCACCCAAATACTCTCAATATTAAAGTTGTTAGAATATTCACTATCATCAAAATAACCCTTACCTTTCAAATTAATCACAGAACACTTAATTACAACACCCCATAAAGAAGACACCTATCCATAGCCATCCCATCACTCACGGGGCTCGATCAATCAGCCTTTGGTGCGGGGTAACTGTGCACCATTCAATAGGCGGGGTCGGCCGTACCCCGCCAGCCGCGTAGTGGCGAAGATGGCTTAATAAGCAATTCATCTCTCGACCACTTCAATTTGTGCAAATAAGTTCAGTAAACAAGATTTATAGTGTTCTTCAGAAACGGATTAACTAACTGTAATCCTATTTATTGTACGCCAATGTAAATTAGCGATTTGTAATTTTGTACATAATGCAATTAAACCAATGAAGCGGTGAAATTCGGCTGTTCGGAGTAAAATTTTCTAACAATATATTTTGAAAGAGTGTCCATGGAGTTTCCTGTCCGTTCTTCTCCCTATGAAACGAATACTCTTTATAATGGAAACTAGGTTCATCTTTCTGAATGATGGACTCCTTTGATAATTCAAAATTGCCTGTAAATGGTTTAATTAAACAAAAATTGTTTGTGTTTGAAAATAAATGTTTGAAGTTCAAAATGTCAAGTGTTCATATTCAACAATGTAGCTAATGTTAATTGATGAGATTGCACGGGCATCTTTCAGATCGTATTTCATCCATTACACGTAGCACAAATAATAAAAGCAAAATACAAAAATTTAAACAAGCCAGTACTGACACTCAATTATAAGAATTAATACCTACTCGCTTTTGAAGTTCCTTGATTTATCTCCATAAATTCAAATCCAATTTTCAAGCACAAAGAAAATTCTTCAACCCTTCAATGACAATGACGCAAGATGGCGGGACCATTAAAACAGTCGGTCGCTGGAGGACACCGCCTGGCCACTCCATTACGTCTCGGTTTAGCAACCGATCCATTTCGCTCAGTAACGCCACATGAGCTCCGAGCAAGGAGAGTTAATCAATTTTTATAGTAATATTAATAACTTGAGACGTGCTTGTGTAGTAATGTTTTCTTTAAAGTTAAGAAATTATTGTACAACTACTCGTTTGCTGTACTGTTTCTAGGAATGCCGGAATAATTCGGAGTCAATAGGCACATGAAACTTTTATTATCATGTGATGCGGAAAATAGAGAAAAGTTTTGCAAAGAAAGTTTTCAGTTTGTATGTGGAATTAGACGAGTGGAGAAAGACTAAAGAAACGTGGACTATGTGAAAGACACTATGGCTAGAAAGGAGGTGACTCTCGAGATGACTAATTAAGGACTATGGAAGAAAAATACACGTGAGGCAAGCTTCTGCTTGGGCACGCCACGATTGCGGCGGTAAGTCCCCTCATTGAGGAGTGGTTTGAGAGGCGGCATGGCGTCCTCACCTTCCGCCTGACACAGGTCCTCACCGGACACGGTTGTTTCGGGAGGTTCCTGTTTCGGATAGGGCGGGAGGAAACGCCCGGGTGTTTCCATTGCGAAGATCGCTCTGAGGACACGGTGGAGCATACGGTGGAGGTCTGCCCGGCTTGGGCGGAGCACCGCCGTGTCCTCGTGGAGGTGATCGGCGGCGGCGATCTCTCGCGTCCGACCCTGGTCCAGGCCATGGTACGGAGCGAGAGGGCATGGCTAGCAGTCGCCTCCTTCAGTGAAGCAGTTATGCTCGCAAAGAGGGAGGCGGCGCAAGTGAGGGAGATGCAGTACATGCGCCCTCACAGCCGTGGCCTTCGCAGGACGCGCTTGCGGACGGCGAGTAATGGGTAGCTCGCTGTCCGGTAAGGACCAGGCCCGGGTCGACGGCGCGTTGTGTTCCACGTGCGCCTCAAAGAGATGTCAGCAGCAACAGATGGGGCCCGCAAGGGGCGATGCCTGCCAGGGGGGCGGGTTGTTCGAAAGAGATACCGCCGCCCCTGGCACACAGGTAACTGAGGGAACACGGGTGGGTTTTAGTCAGTAAAAGTCTGACACGCCCTCCCGCTCCGCTCAGAGCGGGAGAAGTTATTTGATGATTTCCCACCCAGAAAAAAAAAAAAGGCAAGCTTCTGCTAGGGGTGCGGGTTGTTCGCAAGAGATACCGAGCCCCCTGGCACACATGCAACTGAAGGAACACGGGTGGGTTTTAGTCAGTTAAAGTCTGACACGCCCTCCCTCCCGCTCCTTCAACGCTACGTTTTCCTGTACGCGGTCGTCACTCCAGAAACTTTTGTTCCACACGACCATCTGTTCTATGAGCAATGTGCCCTACCCACTGCCACTTAACTTTGACAATTCTTATGGAACTGAATGTAACAAACAAACAATTAAGGATAATTAGAATATGATTTTTGCACAACATTAAAATCACACAAAGCTTAGTTTATTTAAAGCGATTTCTACCAGAAGAGAGGAGAAGCGAATTTTACCATAAAGATGAATGGACATGGAAACGAACAACCCGCACTCGACAAAATAGTTCAAGAGTTTCATTTAATATTTGAATACGAAATACGAGTATACCTATGTAGTAAATCTTTAAACCTGTAAGTACCTGGATGGACTTCCTAATGACTACAATTAACACTTGACAGACGGTTTAGTGATCGTAAAATGTTTATGTCAGCAGTAGGACAGGACCTCCTATCTAACTTCCTGATGTAATTAATCCCTTAGTTATCTTTTACGACTCTCGTGTTTCGTATTATTATACAAAGGGGTTGTCTATTAGTCACCTGTAATAAAACGGAAGTACAGTGCGCGAACGTTACCTAATATGGCATATCAAGTTTGACCGTAGCGTGTTCGTACCTGTTTATTGTTACGTACCTGCGTGACCATCTCTTTCTAACAGTCGATGTTCCATTTTAGAAAAATAAAATAAAAATTACTGACCTCTTTTTCCAAAACTTATTGACCTTTTAATAATGAACACTTTTTTAATTTATGAATCTCTTGAAAGTTTTTGTGCTTCTAAGGATGCCCACTTTTTTGATAACTGAGCTTGTTTAAATTTTATCTTTCTGGCCTTTACTAACAGCACCCTAATTGTGTAACTCACGAATAATCATAATCTGTTTCGTTTTGAAACAGATGGCTAAACTATTGCTTCATATGTTCGAAAAATGTGTCTGCTCAACAACGTAAATAACGCAATGAATATTCTTGAACTGTAAAAATGAAACCGATTATGATTAATCGTGTGTTACGCAATTAGGGTGCTGGTCCCAGTAACTAAGCTAGGGCACCCCGACTAAATGGGTTGGGTTAAGGTAAAACCGCGTTATCGCAGAAGTCACACTAGTTCCCGTGATCCCCGGTGCAAGTGTGAGACGTCTGAGACCCCTCCGCCCTCCCCGGGGCGGAGGACATCCATGAGGGATTTCCCCCCGTAATCTAAAAAAAAAGTTAAAACCGCGTTACTACTTCGTTGTTAAGTTGGTCGCACTTATTACTTATTTTTAGGTACAATTTTTTTAAATTAGTTTCACTAAAAGAGACGAATCGTTAAAGGTGTTCAACAATATTATTACGGGCGTAAAATGGGCATTAATAGAGATTCGTTAAAATTTTGTACCTCATACCTTTTAATTTCTAGGTTCATGTGGTCATCTAGTATTCATGACGGTAAACGGGAATCAACAAAACATCACATAAAAATTTCCTAGTACCATTCATCTTCAGAATACGTTCGTATAACTTTCTCAACAATCTTAACTCTCTTAAAACAATCTACTTAAACTTTTCTCATAACTCGATTACTGTGTTATGTTAAGAGATAAGTTTGTACGAAACGTCTTAAGTATTCATTACATATAGTTATGAAGTTGTTCAAGTATTGTGTCTTTTGTGCTACGATTCACAGCACGTTTTCACTTTATAGCTAATAAGTTATGTTAAGGTTTAATATAACGGTACTGTTAAGCTTTAATTACGTTTTAAAAGTCACTACCATATGAATGAAGAGTTAATATTCTAAAACCTTTGCTAATTTTGTTATAGGTACTTCATGACTTTGTCACTGCGAGGTAAAGTTTCTTTTAGTACTGCGAAGGAATGAGGATTAACTACCACGTTCGTGCACTCATCATCCCCAGGTGAGATTATTTACCACGCTCGTACACTCATCATCCTCAGATCAAATTAACTACCACGCTCGTGCACTCATCATTCTCAGATCAAATTAATTACCACGCTCGTGCACCCATCATCCTTAGGTCAAATTAACTACCACGCTCGTGCACTCATCATCCTCAGGTCAGATTGACTACCACGCTCGTGCACTCATCATCCTTAGGTCAGGATCAGCTAAAGATGTACTCCTGAATATAGACCTTTTTTCGTTCTGCCCGGATCACGCATCTGTACGTCACTCGCTAACTCAGTTCACGTAATTTCTGGCGTAACATGTGCACTACGATGTGCTAAACTTTGATTCGCCATAATCTACTACTGCTTCACTCACGTACTTTACAAACCGCAGTGTCTCCCCCCACAAATCTCGCGCGTGTCTCACCAATCCTACTATATATATATATATAACGGCGCGTGACATTATTAAATAATGAAAATCAGTTAATTTCGAGAGTTGTTATTTATTCTGTTATTTTAACGATTCATCGATTTGAATTCAACTAAATGGTCATTTTAATTAAGAGCGGGTAACACCGAATGGAGTTGTGCCTGTCATGGCGGGCGACGTCGTGTCAGTTCATTAAGTTGTTGACAGCCATTGCACGTGATGGTCACTCGCAAACCCATCGGCTCTAAATCGTTAATTATTGCTGCAATCCTTAATTGTTTAAGTCATTTAAGTGTCTGTAAAATTAAAACAGTGAACAGTCAACGCTACAGCGTATTTATTCCAACGTTTCCTGAAGTTTAACGCCCACTATGTTTTCCGTGCTGACGAAGTCACGAATCAGCAATCAGGTGCAACAGCCCGGCCTTCCTGATATCCCGTTATATAGAATTACATCCTACTATCCTACTAATATTATTAATGTGAAAGTTTGGATATTTGTTACTCAATCACGTAAAAATGAAGTTAAATGAATTTGGATGAATTTTGGCACAGATATAGTTTATAACCTGGATTAACACATAAGATACTTTTTATCTCGGTACTACGTTCTACCTCCACGCGGGCGACGTCGCTGGCAAAAGCTAGTCTCAAGTAATTGTCACATCGCTCTGTGCAGCCGCCGCCGCTCGAATTGAACCCGACACTCCCCGCTAATTACGTTAACTACCACCGTTACCGGTATTTAGAGACGTGGATTGCCGTATTCTTGGATCATGAGTAGTGAAAGCAAGCGGGTTTAGATGTTTGTATTATGGATTCCTTCGGCCTGTCAGAGTAGGTACCAGGTTATGCTAATGTTATAAAGAGGTATGAACGTTTGTTTCGATTCCAAAAAAAAAAAATCTTTAATAAAATATGGGAAGCTATAGTATTGGCGAGTGTCATAGGATATATTTTAAGTTAAAACAAAAAAATTCACGGTGATGGAGTCCCGGACAGAAGCTAGGACTTCATAATTCGGCCGCAGTCCCCAGGGCAGACAAAATCAAAATCAAAATCAAAAGTCATTTATTCAAATTAGGCTGAGAATCAGCACTTTTCGAACGTCAAAGTACATGAGACAGTCCCCCAAAACGCCCACCCTTCACCACTTCCTAGTGCTTTAGCTGGGAAGAAGAAGTAGTGGAACAAACTCCCAGACAGAAGAATTGTGTTGGATACCTACTCACGGTTTGCGTAAAACGATATTCTCCTTAATTTATTCTCCTTCTCGCTAGCCCTATTATACAGTCTATTCATTTTATGATTATCTCTAGTATCAAAACGGGTTTACTAATGTTAGCCATAATTTAAAATTACAAAAATTTTATATACCATAATTTTATTTGCTATAATTTCATTAGAAATTACGCTTCAGTTGCCATAATCGTGAAATTACATAAAATCATTTTGACTAATTTTATTGGTCATAACTCATAATCGATCAAGTGTAATATTAATTTTAATCCATAAATTTAATTGCTAAATTTTTCATTTTCAATAATGTCGTTGTCCATGACATTTATTCACTTCAATATTCATTTGCCCATAAACCTAATCTACCAAGCATACTTGCTTTGTGAAAGAGAAAATATAGCGCTCGGCGGCCGCTGCGGCGGCACGCTCGCCTTCACGCGTTGTTTGGCCACAGTTCTAACTTATCCTAAACTAGCAGTTTTGAATTCAACAAACTGTTTATTGTCTAAAGATTGTTTGCTGTGATAAATCATTTGATTACAGACCGCATGCCTTAATGTTATTATTTTTTGTACAAAACAATAAACGTTTCTGAATAATATTTTATGTTGCTTATGTCAAGTATCGATTGTGTAATGTAAAACCGTAAACTTATATAAACTAATGATTATAAGTTTATAACACATGTTATTATGGAAACTTATTTTATGGCAAATAAAAGTTATGACTATTATGTCGATACGACAAGCGTTATTAGTATAAATGATAATAGTGCAAGTAAATATTATGAGGGGGGACGATTATGGAAAACAATAATAGTGCAAATTATTTTACGGAAAACAAGACAATACCATCAAAACGCTCATTAAAAAGCTTATCCCTTAAAATATAATTCTATTTTATATATTTTTATTTTTAATTTTTAACTATAATCATACGGCATAATCAAAATCATCACCCACACAACACGCACACACACAGGGATAAATTCTGTTAAGGATAAATTATTATTCATAGGTATTGGTAAAGTTAATATTATCAAACCATGTTTGTTTCAAATTGTTTCGTCAACAAACAGGTATATGCCACCATTTGTAATTTCACACAACACTAAAGCTAAACACAGCAAATTCAATTGTAATTTCTAAATGTAAATCACAACGTAAAACTAACTTCTCTCTAACGGGGCGGCAATAGCAAACTCATTACAATATTACACTGGAAACTCTCAGACCAACTAATAATAGAAATTGGAAACATTTCCAACTAGTTACGGAAACTTGGATAAGTTTTACAGGAGTGCCAGCCCTAGCTACTTCTAATCGTGTAATTACTAGTATAGATTTGGACGTGTGAACCGAAACTCAAAGTGTGCGTTTGAAAACATGACGTGTAACTGACAGGCTGTCAATCCATCTACTTGAACTGTGGAATATTTACTTTACCCTTTCTTACAAAATGTGATATATTCTTATTGGTACTCCAAATGTTTATGGAGTAAAAAGAAAATATTGAATGTCACAGCTATTTACGAATCTGAGTCAATCAACTGTGACATTGTTTATTTTATTTCGTAGCCAATGGCTTATTGGATCCTTTTCTTGAATACATTATTTGACGGAGTTTCGTATCAAATAATGTATTCAAGAAAAGGATTTGGGAAATGTTATTCTCATATTTGACTGATAATACATTTATTATGGTTTCGTAAGTCATATAAAATACAAGTAGCTATTTCTTCGCTGAAGAAAATGGTGATAACAATGCATGTGTTGAACTGCCATGTATTTGGTATGGCCTGAGGTTTTATTTCAAAATTTTATCCGTACCAAATATTTACTTTTATTTTTATTGATTAATGTAATTTAGTTGAAAACTAAAATTGTGAAGATATGCTACGTCGTGACTTGAGGCGACAGACCGTACTTACAATGAATTACTGTCCAGTACTTTGCCATTAACGGGTGGTAATACCGTAATACCGTGACCCTATTTACCGTGTACCTTCAGACCTTGGATACGAGGACCCATCTCAATCCCTTACATAAAGCGATATTAGGCGATTAAGCCTGTTATTATTAGCCCTTTACAGCACCTAGCAGATAGGCACAGAACTTCCACTCGCGCCAAGCTATAGCTTAGGAAGTTAAAAGAAAGAGAAAACAAAAAATAAGCATAAAATGAAGATAAAAAGAGGGGAGGATTAGAAATAAAAAACTGGAAGAAAACTATGAAACAAATAAACACAAAAATGTTACCCTCCTTTTTCGGTTTCACCGCAAACAGGTTAAAAAGAGACAATTCGTTACAATAAGGAGTATTCTAACCATTCTTTAATTTAAGAAATTCGCATGTAGCTCCGTACACATGAAAAATATAGAATACTAGCAGTACGCCGCGGTTTCACCCGAGTACGTCTCGATCCAGTGGGAATATCAGAATACAAAGTATTTTATACTGTAATACAAGTAATGGTTTACCCAATTGTTACATTTTATTCAAATCCGTTCAGCCGTTTTAGCGTGAAAGCGTAACAAACATTAAATATATCAAATGTTTTCTCTTTAAATCAATTCCTACTAATTTGAATGTTTGGCCCTGGGATTTCGCAACGGGCCGTGCAGCAGAAATCGTAATATTTTAATTTCGCCATAACTTCAAAACCAAACGTCCAATTTTAATCATTCAAAGACCAAATATTATCTACATAAACTGTACTTAGTGATGAAATAATTTATTTTGATAAGGATTAATAGCATGAGTAAAATAAACGCGTTTAAATGTAGTCCAAAAAAAAATCAAGATTATTAAATAAAAAAACGGTTGTTGTGCCTCACTCGACATAGATAGGTATAGTGTGTCGAGGACTTTTTTGTAGATATTTATAAGATCTACAATTAATTAGAACATTTTATGGTTCTTCTTTTATAGTTTAGGCAGCGTACGCAAAATAAGTAACTTTTCTGGTTGATTTTTTACACCTTGTGTCCGAAAAACCCAAATATCTTACGGAACCCTATTTTTTTCCAAAATAAAATATAGCCTATGTTACTTGTGGATAATGTAGCTTTCGAATGGTGAAAGAATTTTTAAAATCGGTCCCGTAGTTTTTGAGCCTATTCATTACAACCAAACAAACAAAGTTTTCCTCTTTATAATATTAGTGTAGATAAGTACAGAAGAGAGATTTCGTGTGGAAGACTGATATAGAGTTACATAATTATATCTGCCTTCGTTCTTATGTAACGAAACGTGTCTAAATGTGAAGCGTCCTTCAAATTTATCTCATTCTCTCAATTCTCGTCCAATTATCGACTCGCTGTCTAACAGGCATCACTTCAAAAATGCTCGTAAACATATTTTTATGTTGTCAGTAGTTTGGTCTGATTGGAATAATAAATGTAAATACATATAGAGAACCCTAAGGTACTCTAAATAATATAGACCCTTGCTTATTAGGTAAACATTGCTTGCAGCTCCTTAAGGCAGCACAACTAGATGTTTCGCTCAGTACAGGCACTTCTACCGAAGAATGACAAACAGAGCTGAGCCATAATGCAATAAGGCTACGCAGAGATAGAGTTTATTTTCCAAAAATCATTTCTCCGTACTCTTGTCCTATACACTGCTACGAGAATGTTTTGGCGTTTCAGTGACGTCGATAGGGCTGTTGATTTGTGCAATTTTGTTTTGTGAAGTGTCACTTAAAACGTATTAAAAACAACAAGACGCAAGATTGGAACTAACGCCGCCGTTAGTTCCAATTTAGCACACGCACCAGTACAACTTTATTCCGCTATTAGTACCTAATTTATATCTGTCAGTTCTGTAAACAACGGTTCTTCTGTTGCCTTCCTAGTGTTAGCACCTCGCGCATTAATCAAGAGGCATCACAGGAGTTATATTAGGGTGCGGTCACATTGACAAGGGTGAAACACCGCGCTAATTGAAGTGAAACTATTCACTGCCATGATGCCGTGTTTTTGTTTGTTTAGCTTTAATGGAATGTATTCTTGTCTTGTTCTACCAAACGATGCTGGAAGTGCACTAATGTAGTTAATGCTCCTCTTTTTTAATCGACTTTAAAAAAAGAGAGCTTGACCGGGATGTTAAGCAATAATTTGTTTATTGCAGGTCGATTTCGTACCTATTGGGCGGCATAATATCTAACGTGATCATATTATTGTGGAGATCACGATAAGACAGGAGAGAAAAAGTTATAGAAATACATATATGAAGGCGCTTTTAAATTTCCGTCCACGATAACGTTATAAGTAACGTGCATGTATTTCCAGACATTTTACTTCCCCATCGGCGAGAATTCCTTCACGTAAGAAATAATAGAAGCGCACGTTCTTTAATTGAAAGCGTTGGTAGCTATATGAAAAAAAAATCAACCAAATTAGGCTTTCAAACGAGCGTTGCAAAAATTATACGGTCGACGACGACACACGCGAATCTGGAAGCTACCTGCTTCTAGATTCGCGCGATAAAATAAACTAATTCTGTTGGCAGGAATCCTCTTCATCATTAGCAGCCTTGGTCAACTCACTGCTGAGTTTAGGCCTCTTACCTTTAGTGCCATGCTTCCCTGGTCTAGGTACGAATGCTGAAGCTGAACTCTTCTCCTAACTCCCAAGTCCCTTCAAGAGAAAGCGAACCAAATGAAAAACAAATACAACCAGGAAATCCGGCTAGCGACCAATATATGTATACATGAGTAATAAGGATTAGTTTGCATAGAGTATGCTCAGTTAGGATTGTGGTATCATGGTAGGTGACCGCACGACCTGCTTCCTCATTGCACTGAAACGGAATAATTAATTATCATGTTTTACATAATTATCGTTTTCATAGTAACACGAATGGTATTTCTTGAATGGTTTGTCAACCAAATCGTCTAACAAAAGCCAGATTTCTATCAATTAGGTATATGTAGGTACCGAAAATGTCGGTATATAACCGTTATTGCAATTAGTAATGATTTCAGAACAGAACAGAAATATGATTACACAACTTCGCAGTGAGAAATACATAATCCCTATTAATATTATAAATGCAAAAGTAACTCTTTCTGTCTGTCTGTTACGCTTTCACGCCTAAACCGCTGAACCGATCATCATGAATTTTCGCAAAGATATAGCCTGAGATATGGAGAAGGACATAGGCTACTTTTTACGCGATAATTGACATCCACCTGGGTGGAGCCACGGGCAAAATCTAGTAGTAATAATAAATTTAAGAACAACTATATTTCTACCCACGGGGAAAATTTAAAAAAGAGTCCGCAGGGTGTCTTGGCCTTCCTTGATGTATTGTGAAAGACAAAGTTTATCTACTTTAAATACCAGAAGCGATAAACGTATTTATTTTGATATAACGATCATATATGGATATATTACATTTATATTAGATGTGTATTACATTGGATGTATTTGTATGGATGTTTGTTACATTAAATGTTCATTAGAAATAAATAAATATTTTTTTTGTTGTATTTATGGTTCACTATTTTGGCGATAATGGCTTACACGTAAAAGAGAGCTAGATGCTGTTGCGGGCTTTTTTGCAGGACTATTTAAGATAAATACTTCCATTTTACATGATATACCTCTAACGGTTTTTGCAGCGCATGCCAGAATAGCTCCCAAATGGCAGAACTGGTCCAACTTACTTGACACTTATCGTTATATTTTGGACAATTCACACAATACCTATCTTTATAAATTTAAGCCTATGTGTTATTCTAATGTTTAGCCTATGTTACTGTAAAGTTTCATTAAAATCCATCCAGCCACTTTTATTTATTTATTTATTTATTATGCAAGGCACACCAACGACATATTTACAAGGACAGTCACATTAGGTGATGACTAATCTTCAGTACTGTGTAAATACATCACTTAAAGGCATGCACAACATTCTTATTAAAAGGCTACGAATAACAGAGAACGTGATTAACGATTGGATTATATTTTCCAATTATTAAAATATTGGAAATGAGATTAAATTATAAAATAAAATTGAAATAAAAGATTTCGTCACATTGCACTTGTGTTAATACAACCATAAAAAGTAAATACAAAATTCACACACAAGGTAACAAAACTGAAAATTGAAAAATTTTGCGTGAAACAGTAACAAACATCAATACATACAAACTTTCGCGTTTAAAATATTAGTATGGATTATATAGTTCGGTGGCCTTCTTACATATATTAAACATGCAATGATAATAACCTAAAATAAAAGATTTACCGGCAGACTGTTTTCTGTATACATTTTTATGTCAAATACATTTTTCACGAAGACGAGCGTTCTAAATATCTCAAAGAAACTACCTTCCGTAATGACGTTACGTTTACCTTAGCTACCAGGCACACAAAGGCCACAAGGAGTCAAATAAAAATATAATCCTCGAGTTTACGTAAGGGATCCCCTTATGGCTTTTTATACACGATTTAGAAACGGTTTTTACGCGAGGAAATTGCTTGTATAGACCCCTATAATAAACTTTTCTTTTTATAGGTTGACAATGGGCCAACTGTTATCAATTTATGTCAGTAATATCTTAGGCATCCATACTTTTAAATCTGAATCATATAAATGCTGCTTAGTGGCAGAAATAGACACAGTGGTAGTACTTCTTTAGAACTTCTTTAACGAGCACACTTCCTACGAGAACTACTTTAAAGAGTTCTAGTACTACTACTGAAACTTCATCTTGTCGTCAGTTAACAATTAGTGACATCCCTGCTGTACAAGAAATAACTTTTTCCGAAGTACTCATGTAGTAAGTAGGTAACGAAGCTTCTAACGTCACCAAGAAAGGCTGCGATGGTTAAGCAGCTATGCCAGAACGTGATTCTATGATATTTCGATTATTGGTCTGTTTTGTAATCCTCTAAGTAGTTCTCAATTAACATAATAGGACCAAAGAGCACCCTCATCGGGCCTATTCTTATTTTTGTAGACGTTTTCTTTACAAACCGATATCTAGAGAGATAACACACAAAACTTTAACACCAAACCATTGTATTCCATTTAAGAGATAAAGACAAAAGTGTACAACACTGTTGTTTAGTTGTTTAGTATGCGGCGTACAGTGTGGCTTTGAACGAGCCAGTCGTAATTCGATTCACTTTTAAACAGTTTGAAACTCGTCAACTGGGAGGTCATAAATTCAAACAAGAAAGGGTTCACAAAGTAATTTGTGAAAGAATGTTGCGGGAAAAGAACGTTTCGGGGTTAAAAGACGTTTTTCTGAACATTTTATTGGAATGGAATGAGATTTCAGTTGTTTTTAGGAAAAGTTTGTTTGAAATGATGGGCTGAACGTTTGAAAATAATATTGTTATAAGAGAATTTATACCTGTCCTATTTCTGTGAAGAATATTTTTTCGTCTTTTGTTAAATTCCTCATGTTTACCTTAGACACAAATAAGTGTGGTCAAATACCTAATAAAACTGGTGTTTACTAATTACTTTTGCGGTGTTCCCTCGACCTTTTCATGAAGATCTACACATCTCCAAGTTTGTCATATGCACATGCATTTTACACCTTCCAATGCAACACACTTCCTTTGCAAATATTTCTGCACTGCCAGACTACATATTTTCATTCATGGAAGGTTACACCCCTTTTTTTATTGCTCGGCTCGGCTTGCTCTTGATCTCAATCACGCCTGATGGAAAGCGATTAATGATATCTATGTTGGAACCAGCATACCCAGAAGATGCCTGTTCACTCTTGCTTTGAAGGCGGATTGGTTAAATGCGGAAAGGAACACAGACGCTGGCAGAGAGTTCCACACTTTGGCTATGTGCTATCGCGCATGATGAATGTGGAGGAAAAGCGCTGAATACGACTGGTCGGGGTATCATCCAAGTGCGGATGAAACCCTGCAGAATGTCGGCTAGTCCGGTAGTAAAATGGCGATGGTGAAATCAGTTCGTGGAACTCCTGTGCACACTTTCCGAAGTACAGTCTGTAGAAGACCGACAGGGAAGCAACATCACGCTTATGAATGTGATGTGAAACCTAGCTACTGTCTCGTCGGCTGTCTGCCTTTTTGCTTTGCGTTTCGCCAAGTCCAGGGAAGCAAGCTGATATTTTATTGACGTCGGAAAATAGGAGATAAGTTCTGGAACGGGCTCCTTTTAGCAGTGAAAAGATACGCACGGGCGTGACTTTTCACTTCCAAAAGGTTTTTAAATCATTGAATTTAACCAGATTGTCGTCACTCTACTGGGAAACGAGATTTATGATCAAATGCATTCGCTCCACTATGGCCTCTCTAAAACTAGCTGTTTCATCTCTACTGGCTCTTGGACTGAACAGGTTTAACTGCCAACTCTCAAATTCCCCAAGGCTAACATGCCCATGCATCAACGAAAGGTGAAGCTGACTTCAGTGGGAGAGTGGTCGCGAACCAGGCAGGCCCTGGCCCTACTACCGCAAGGGAAGAATTGGCCAGTAGTAAACAAGGAGGCTTCTTCATGAATCCCAAAGCCTGCAGGAATTTGCTCCCTTGGTGGTAGATAGTGAATAGTTAGGGGAAAAATATCCTGCCATAGTTTACTACGAGCCTCGACCGGGTTACTTGGTTCAAAAAGCTGTGCCTGCTGTTAGCCGTTGCGTTGTTAGTTGGGCGTCAAATAGAGGGTGACAGTATAAACAGTAAAATGTCTGAACGGACGTTACGTGTGGATTACAAATCGGAATTAGTTATTAAGAATTCTTACTTGGAAGCTCATTCGCCCGCTTCACTCGCGGGACTCGTTGCTCACTGCAGTTCTAACTTAACTTAACCCATTACTCTATCAACAAATTTATTTCGGTATAAATATTTACGTTACTAACCTAAAAAAACTTACTTCCTTTTAGTAAAAGAAAAGGACGGTACGGCAAAAAAAATGTAGAAGGGTTCAGGAGACCCTCTAGAAATCCCAAATGGTCTCAAATGCTTTTTTGCGTATTTTCTCTAAAACGGCTACGCGCACAGATAACACAACTTGATGACGATCGATGACGGCGCAACGGTATGTTGCCATTCTGTTTTTTTTTTAATTTATTTGTCTAGGTTAGATTTATTATAGATAGTAGCTAGGTAGGTATGCTACACCAGTCGACGTCATCTCATCAATTGATCATTGCTGTGCTCCGTTCCGCATGACTCGCAGGATGTACATGACGCATATTGCTACATTCATTTTATTTTTAATATTGTGCTTTATTTTTTGAGTTACATAATGGGCAACTAAACTTTACTTTTGTTGTTTACTTCTTTCACTTGCAAGTATAAATGAAACATTTTTAATTCCGGTGATTAAATCAGTAGCATGTAGATCACCTGTCTATAACAACCATCCTTGTTCCATTACAAGCATGTCCCTATTACGTCAAGAATTTCCCCCCTATTCGAGCAGGCGGCTGCAATTCCGTCGTGCCTATATTCGGCCGAAACGCTACGTACACGGCGCCCTGTTAGCTAAGTTAATAGACTGGCAGTCTTGGTAAATGCTGGAGCCAGGATACACTCCGTACATACAATTATGACGATGGCTTTGAGCATCCTCGTCGGTGCTACACAATATGTTTATTGGTTAAAGCGTAGAATAGAGTCTTTAAAAGGGTACTACCAAAAAAATACTGTACATACAATAGCTACATATTGTACGTATGTGATATTTTTGGTACTGTAATAAAATTGCTTGACTCCAGTCTAAGTATTTACTATTTTGGTACTACAGAATAACAACTCCGATAACTAGTTATGTGTCATATTAATACAGATGGAGACTCAATATAAAAGACCAATTTTATTGTGTGTCCGACCTCGACGCCGCAACCGAACAAGAAGAAAGGTATTCAAAAATGCGCTCGTCCGCCATCGCCTTTCACTGACAGCTTTACCATTGAGAATAACACAAATTCAATCTTCAGTGCTGCCAGCAAAATTAGTCGATTACAAATAATTGAAATAAAAGGAAATCAAATTTAAAAACTAGATTTTAATAAATTGCGCCAAATAGTCCAAAAAATAAAACTAAACCTTACAGTAGTATTTTTTTTACCATATCGCTTATGAAATGTATGGCTACTAAATTGGTAGACACGTGCTAGTAATACTGATAGGCTACCAAAACATCACAGTCACAGTAAAATATAAAATAAATAGAATCAAAAAGCGATCATTGACTCTCACCCTTTGCCGCCACTAGTAACCACCACTTCACTCAACATATGCAAATTAACCAAATATGCCGCATTCCCGATACGTTGCAATTTGAATTTTGCCAATTTTTGCAACTCTTAAAAGGTTAGTTTTAGATCGACGCAAATTGCTACCGCTGTCAAACGGAATTTTATATGGGAGGATTAGTTGTGATCGTCTGCCATATTGGATCGCGTGTAACGATCGCCGGTCCAATTCAAATTACGAGATTTGAATTCCGAACGTTTGCAACTCCAACAAACACGTTCTGTTATCATTCTAATGACAATTTATTTGTTTTATCGAGTTACCACATTCCAACAGCAGTAGTGAACATAATTGTAAAGTGAAATGTGACGTGATGATTATTATAATTCATAAATCATAAAAATCACAGTCCATGGAAAAGCATACTTTTCTATGGACTAGAAATCCTCATCCAATCGAAAAATTCGAAGACATGTTACATCTACCAACCCGCACTGGGTCCGCGTGGTGGATTACGGCCCACTCCCTCTCACAGAGAGGTGGCCTGTGTCCCAGCAATGGGAACATTGGGTTATTGTACATTCGCCACAAAGTAAATTCGTCAAATTTTGTACACTCCATACATTAAAACCTTTTTTTTTACCTTCGTTGTGCCCCAGGGTAGTATCATTGGTCCGACCCTGTTTCTCATCTATATTAATGACCTCTGTCGTCACATACTTTCTAATGGATCCATCTTTACCTACGCCGATGAGCCTTAATATTCCACGGGAATTCCTGGGAGTCGGCATTTCAATTCGCACAATTAGGACTCGACCGTGTTACTGGTTGGTTGTCACAAAACCTACTCACTCTAAATGTAGATAAATCTAAATATCTTACCTATTCTCTGTCAAAAGTTGGTAAACTATCATCATTCCATTTTTCATTAATTGTACATTCTTGTAATCCATCACTACAAGCACCGCACTGCAGCTGTCCTCGTCTAAGTCGCGCAGATAGTATAAAGTATTTTGGTGTTCAGATAGATGACTCATTATCATTTTATGATCACGTAGACTTACTTACCTCCCGACTGCGGGACTGGGGAGGGTTGTGCGTTTACAAATTTATGTTTTGGCTTTCAACAACATGCTTCGCTTGCTTACCTGCTTGGCTTGGTTTTGTAGACGCAGACCTACCTTGCCTCCTCCCTCAGAGGCGGTAAGGTGGCGTGGTCTTGAGGGAGAGCGCAACGGTCGTGCAGATCCTCAAGGCAAGTCTGGTGATGTTCCTTCTCGAGGTTGCCGCCCCGTTTTTGGTCTAATTCCATATGAACTAGACGTAACAGAAATCACCGGGCGATTTACCTCAGGGGTGGCGAGGTCATGTCCCTGGGTGTCCACCGTCAAACAAATGCAGATGATGGACAGCAATGACGTCCCGCGTGTTTGTGCCGTGCGCGGGGACCCGTACGGAGGGATGAAGGAATCCTGGTGGTTGAGTGGAGCAGATTGCACACAACACACTACTTTGGCCTGGATTTCCTCCTACACGGGAGGTCATAGAGTAGCTACCTACGATCAACCGGCTGGGGCATCCCATAAGCGGGATGTCAAGCGAGGGTCGGCTTAGTGGGGGAGGGCAGCCGGCGCGGCGTGGGGTCTCGGGATGGGTTGCGGCATAGTCTCGTGTCGTATACAGTCCCGTGATCTTCCGTTGCGTGCGGGCTCGTCAATTTCCTACTAGGTTGACCCTATACCGAAGGAGTAGCTCTGGCGTTCGCTCGTTGAACGAGCGACGTCCCCGACTGAGGGCTCCGTGGCGGGTGGAGAGCTCCAACGGTGAATTTTCAACATCCAAACCCAGGGATCAAGAGACTTCGACGATAAAAACACAAGCTGCGTCCCGCTCGTCGGATGCGCTTATAATAACCAACGCACCAAAGGCCGCGTCTTCAGATGCACCTTTCGTTACACACACAAGGGTTGCGTCTCAAGATGCGCCTAAGCGGCAACCGTCTAAGGCTGCGTCCACAGATGCACCCGACACAGGCAAACGCTCGGCTGCGTCCAAGGATGCGATGAGGAAGGCAACCGCAAAGGATGCGCCACAACAGGCTGCGTCCCGAGCGATCCCAACCTCACCTGCGTCCATGGATGCGCCCCCTAACACAACCCTGACCGAAAGGCCAAGGACAGTTCTCGCTCGTGGCGACTCGAGGAGCACTGCAAATGTGGATGCGCCCAAAACACGGGTTGCGTCAACGGCTGCGGTCTCTGAGAGGGACCCGACGAGTCTGGCCAAAGCCCCACTGGCAGGAGGGTCAAACTGGCAAACAGTGCCGAACAAGAAGACGTCCCGCAAGGTGGTGTTGGCAACGGCCGTGATGCCAAAAGGCGAGGCTGCCACCGACACTAAGCGCAAGCGCAGCGCGAGGCCAAGGGGACGTAAAAAACATAAAAACACTAATATGGTACCACCGGCCCGGGCGCAGAAGCGTACGCGTCCCGAAGATTCCGTCACACCAACGGGGATCAGCAAGAAGAGCAAGCCTGCCCGCTCCCGTATGGTTGACGGAACTTTAGTGAGCTACGCCGAAGCGGCCGCGTCGTTCAAAAGTAACGAGCTGTGTGTCGCCGTCATGACCGAGCCTTTCTCGGACAAGACGCAGGAGCAAGCGGAGGGGATCCGTCAGCAGATAGAGAACCAGCTCCGGACTCTGCTGATGGCAGCTCCTGAACAAACGGACACTAATACCGCGATCCACTTTAGAGGCCGGGCCCACTTCGCTGAAGGCGTCCTCAAAACCTGGTGCGAGGACGACTTCACGCTGGCTTGGCTCAAGGGGGTCGCAAAAAACATACCGGGGACCGCTACCGGGGACTAAGCTCACCGTTCGGCCCCAAGCCGACATACCTAAAAAGGCCTTGTGCATGCTCTACGTCCCGGAGACCACCGAGGACACACAAGGTCTGCTCAGGATGCTGGCGAGGCAGAACCTGAACCTGAGGATTAACACCTGGACTCTGACACACGAAAGGGTTAGGCAGGAGCCCCCGGGTACCTGTCTCTTCTTTCGTGTGCCGGAGTCCATGGTAAAAACCATAAAAGACCAGCAGCGGCGTGTATACTACCTTATGGGTAGTCTATACATCCGCTTCCTGGAGGAGGGTGGAACCAGGGGAGCCACTGCTGCGACTACATCTGAGACGGCCTCGAGTGCGCCGGGGAGGGGGCTTGGGTCGCCGCTGCCTGGACGTTCCCCATCGCCTCCCGCGATGGGGACCGTTGGGGAGGCGGTGGAGCTGGCAACTTCCCTGGCAGCATTGGAGGTTGTCTCAACAGCGGGATCGACGAGAGAACCACCCTCGTCCGGTCTAATGTCGGACGAGGACTGCTTTCCGCCAGGGGAGAGAAGTGAGGGCGAGGACAGCAGCCTCTGCTCCTCTCCTCTGCGGGACTAACATCCTGCAAACCAACCTCCAGCACAGCCAATCTGCGTCGGCCACCTTGCGCAGAGTGCTGGAGCAAAACCAACATCAACATGGCAACACCATCGCCCTCATCCAAGAGCCGTGGATCAGGGGTGGCAAAATATGCGGTCTTGGTAACATCGGAGGTAAGTTGCTGCTGGACACCTCCGTAAGTAATCCGCGCACTTGCATTTTTGTCCCAAAACATGTACCTAACCTTTTAATTAACGAATTCTGTTCAAGGGACCTGACAGCAATCAGGCTTTTCAGAACCGAACAGGAACTCCCGGACATCGTACTAGCCTCGGCATACCTGCCAGGCGACGAGGACGTGCCTCTGCCAGAGCTCGCGTCATTGGTTGAGTACTGTGAAAAGGAGAAACTGGAACGAATCATCGCGACAGACTCCAATGCGCATCACACGCTCTTGGGTAATGTCAAAACTAACAACCGAGGTGAGGTAATGCTTGATTTTATTCTTAGTAATAACCTTGTTTTACTCAACAAGTGCTCTGAACCTACCTTCATAAACGCGAGATCGCAAACAATAATAGACTTAACTATAACAACCATAGGTATCTCCAACTGCATACAGGACTGGCATGTATCCAACGAGATATCATGCTCGGACCACAGATGGATACGCTATACCATCAACTTCAACCTAACCAAACCACAGCCGAGAAGGGCTCCCCGCAACACAGACCAAGCCAAGTTTATTAAACTCGTCGAGGCTGAACTGGGTAGATTACCCACTCTTCCGGCTGAAATACCAGTAACCAATTTAGATGAACATGTAAACAACATCACATCTATCCTTCTATCTAGCTATGAACAGTCGTGCCCCCTCACGGTACCTAGGCAGGGAGCTCGCCATTTCTGGTGGAGTCCTGAGCTGGAAAGACACCGACGCAAGCTGAGAAGACTGTTCAACAGAGCTAGGAACACACGGTCGCCAGTAGATTGGGACCGCTATACAACAGCTCGTAAAACATACAAAAAACTGATACGCCTCAGAAGGAAGAATGGTTGGAGGCGATTCTGTACTAACATCGAAAGCAACAACCAGGCAATGAGAGTCAAAACCTGTCTTGCTCAAGAGACAGACCACTCAATAGGAAGCCTGAAAAAACCAGATAACACCTACACTACAAACGACGCTGAAACAAGCGAGCTACTTCTAACCACCCACTTCCCAGGATGTCAGACTGACACCCAGCAAAGCTGGGAACCACATGGGGAGAGGGTCACTAGTAGCTTGGATTGGGAGGTGGCGTTAGAAGTAATTGACAAAGACAAATTAACATGGGCAATCAACACCTTCTTACCTTTCAAGGCAGCAGGGCTGGACGGTATTTTCCCAGCTCTGCTCAGGTGGAGTCAGGATCTACTGGCTGATCACCTCGTTAAGGTGTTTCGGGCCTGCCTGGCCCACCGTTACATCCCCTTGAACTGGCGAGAGGTGAAAATAATCTTCATACCGAAACCAGGTAGGGGTGACTACACCCAACCCAAGTCCTTTAGACCCATAAGCCTCTCCTCGTTCTTCCTGAAGACACTGGAGAGGCTGGGGGATAGGAAGATTAGGTCCCAAATTTCGGTACAAAGACCCTTACATCCTAATCAACACGCCTACTGTGCAGGCAAATCAACTGAATCAGCACTCCATAGCGTAGTATCACGCATAGGAAATGCTCTTAAAGCTAAAACCCCAACCCTAGGCGCCTTCATTGATATAGAAGGTGCTTTTGACAAAACTAACTTCGTCAGCATCGAGCAGGCACTTGCCACGCACGGTGTTGCGCGAACACTCATAGAATGGATCAATAACATGTTAAAATACCGTGCTATTCAATTTACCGTGAACACCACCACACGAGGTATCGTGAGTAGAGGCTGCCCACAGGGTGGGGTGCTGTCACCACTACTGTGGAATTTAGTCGTAAATGAGCTCATCGCAGAGCTCAACGCTAGCAGTCTGTACTCGGTGGGATACGCGGATGACTTAGCAATTTTAATCTCGGGGAAATTTAAGGGCATCTTGTGCGATCTCATGAGAAGAGCCTTCAAAATAATCGAGAGTTGGTGCACGAAACACGAACTATCGGTTAACCCCTTGAAAACAGAACTTATAATGTTCACCAACAAAAGAACCATGGGAGGGGATAGGCTTCCAAAACTTTTCAACACAGAATTAACAGTTACAGACGAAGTCAAGTACTTGGGGGTGATCCTTGACAGCAAACTGCTCTGGAATAAGCATCTTGACTACAAACTGAATAAAAGCACAATTGCACTATACCAATGTAAAAAAATGCTAGGAAAAACTTGGGGGCTCTCTCCGAAGATTACTCTGTGGCTATACAAAGCGGTGATCAGGCCAATGTTGGCGTATGGCGCTCTGGTTTGGTGGACGAGGACTGAGCTCTCGACCACCATCGCTAGACTGCAACGCTTCCAACGACTGGCCTGCTCAGCCACCACTGGCTGCATGAGAACCACCCCAACAGCAGCCATGGAGGTAGCCCTTCAATTAACTCCCCTTGACCTGTACATACAGCAGGAGGCGGCTTTGGCTGCCATCAGATTAATGCATCTGGGCATATGGGGCAAGAATTTAACCAGTCCACACGCTAACATCCTGGATCGGGCGATTGAGTACCAGCCGCTCATCGTTGCCCCGTGTGATAGAACACCAAACCAACCTATGTTCAACAAAAACTATACCATACAAATAATAGAGGAGAAGAGGGATCAGTCAGGAGCCAAGGAAGTGCGCATCTATACAGACGGCTCAAAAACACAAACCGGTTCAGGTGCTGGCGCACATTCCCTTGACCTCAACATTAACTTTCACATACCGCTAGGCACACACAGCTCAATCTTTCAATGCGAATGTGTTGCCTTAACACAAGCCGCAGCAGCAGTAAAGCGCTTAGGCATCCGGAATTACGGCGTTAAATTCGTATCCGACAGCCTATCTGTGCTCAAAGCTCTAGCAAACAAACAAACCAATAACAAACTAATCTTTGAGTGCCATCAAGCTCTGGAGAGTTTATCGACGTCCAATCGTATTACACTCCAGTGGATCAAGGGGCATAGTGAATCCTTAGGTAATGATGCCGCCGATGAACTTGCGAAGAGAGGCTCCGATGTGAAAGTGCTAGGCCCGTACCCACTTCTCCCCCTGCCTTTCTCACAACTTCGTGCAACTTTCTTCAACCGAACTTCATAACAACAGATGGTCACGGGCAACAGACTGTAGACAGTCAAAATTGGCTTTACCAACTGTAAACCCGCGATTAACCAAAAAACTTCTTAGCCTGAGCAGAAATAACCTTAAAATAATCATAGGAACAATTACGGGCCACAACCACCTTAACAAACATCTTTATAACATAGGCGCCACAGACAGCCCGCTTTGCAGGGGCTGCCTGGACGCCGAGGAATCAGCCACCCACGTCATCCTGGACTGCGAGGCTGTGGCTACTCAACGTGAAGAAATCCTCGGAACAGTGAGGTCGCTTCGCGAAGCCTGCGAAGCCCCCAGGAAACTTCTGAGCTTCTGGGCGGAGCTAGGCTGGCTCTGTTAGCCAGAATCCCCACGCACAACGGACCGAGTGGGAGTCTACGTGCGGAAAAGGGAGTCCAATCATCATCATCATCATCATCATCTCCCGACTGCACAAATTGATATTTATTTTTAAGAATCTCCGCCATGTGGCCGACACACAGGTCCTTAGACAAGTACGAGTATATCTAGCTGTTTGTCAGTCAGTTGCACAGTACTGTATAGTTGTTTGGGGTGGGGCACCAAAAACACATTTGTTAATACTGGAAAGTGCCCAAAGAGCGATCCTTAAGGTAGGCTGGTTCCTTCCTTATCAATTTCCTACCACTGAACTTTATAAAACTTGTAAAGTCCTCTCTATACGGAAATTATTCATTCTAAATTTAATTGTAACAGTCCACTCTCGCAATTCATATAATCCCAAAAAGTTCGAAGCCATGAGACGGAAGCATACAGTGTGTTCGTCCACTTCTGTTCATTCAAAGCTAGCACAGCGATCCTATATTTTCCTTGGTCCTTATGTATACACCAGAGTTAATACAATCTTACATAATTATGTACTCAATGGTTAAATGTAAATGCAAAACTACTGTAAGTAACTGGCTGCAGGATTAGGAATATGAAAGTGCAGAAAGTATCATCCAAACCGTTAAATAATTTCATCCTACTCAGTTTTGCTAATAAGCACAAACACTTGCATCGGACTTAGATGCACACACACACAAAAAACCTTCACACATTCACACACTACACACACAATCCTACAATAATATCACCTTATGTTACACTTCACAAATATAACCATAACTTTATAGTCTTACCTCTCTTTCAAAATTGTTTTCTAATAGTATTATTTATGATATATTAGAAACTGATTCTTCAGTCAATTTAATCAAGAGACCATCGTTTAGCTCTTGCTAACCTACAAAGGCCCAATTCCTACAAAGCGGGCACCTGAATAATCCAAATAGGCATAAAAAGAATGCCAGACAACTCACCAAATGGTTAAATATCAGGGAGAACAAAAACATGCAGAACCCGCTTCACTGGACTAGGGACATTTCACACCGCAAAACGCAAGCAAATGCACGACTCGATTTATAGGAACAACAAACAGCAAACAAAACGTCGAATAAGATCCGCGTACATACCGGTGTCCAAATGGAAAACAAAAAACAAAAAAGGGACTGAGGGCCTTCAGATACCAACTGTTAAAATAACAAAGCCGAAAATGTAATGGTACCTAATCATCAATAAAATACGAAACGAGACAGCCGCCGGAACGGACCAAGTGGTAATCAAACTTTACAAAGCGATGCCCCAAATATAACTAGAAGCTACAACTATACACATGAATATAGCCCAGACATAGAATACAGTGCTGGACACGTGGCTTGAAACCGCGCAGGTAACAATCCCAAAACAAGAAATTCTAGATGACGCGAACGAATATCGCCACTTAACGGTTTGCAACCCGTACTATAGAATTTAAGCTACATGCATAGTAAAAAAATAAAAATTATAGACGATGTAATAACGTAACTAGGCAATTACCAAGCGGCCTTCTCATACAATAGATCAACATTTTACCACATTTTTTGCTCGAAAGGGTCCTAGACGAGGAAGGACTTGCAAGTAAACGAATTTACATACTCTCCCTTGTCATAGAAAACACCATTACAATGTTGACTTAAAGGCAGTAAGGCATTAGGATAATTATTGCAATGAACAAACAAATCGATGACCAACAGTATAATCAGAAGGTATCAAAGGTATGCATGAATGTAAGAACATGCATCGAATGGTGTGGCCAGCAAAGCAGTTGGATTGTAGTAATCAAAGGAAAGGGAGTTAAACAGGGTTGCCTTCTCTACCGTCGCCCTTTACATCGGTCATCGACGAAGTCCTTAAAACACTTGAAGAGGCAACCTATTTAATCAAACTAGATCAGGACCGCGAAATTTCACTCCCCCTAGTATTATCATTTGCGGACGATCTTATCTTATTACAGACGATCTAGAAGGACTAGAGCGCATCTTAACCCACATTAAACCCTTACTAAATAGTGCAGGCTTCCAAATAAACGAAACAAAAACAAACATTCTAGTTAAGGACCCCATAACATCAAATCAAATCAAATCAAAATATTCTATTTCACATAAACCTGCAAGGGCACTTATGAAACATCAGAAGCTAGGTGCACGGTTCCAATTTGTCGCTTCCTATGGAGAAGAGCCGACAAGAAACTCCACGGTTACTCTTTTAAAAATAATTGGGTTTCACAATGTTTTCAAATTACAGAGATAATAGGTATGGGAGGACAGTGCAGGCCTGTCAATAAGTACCAGGTACTTAGAGGAATGACAATAAAGAATAGAAAATCATCTATAAATCTAGTCTGTAAGGCCTACAACGTTCTCCCATTCACAATATGTAAAAGAATCTACATTAGTAAGATCAACCTATTTAAACAAAGTGACATGATTTTCATGAGAATCACTAATAAATCGTTGATATTAGAAGTGATGTATAATGTCAAAAAATGACGAGAATATGTCAGAAAGTGCAAAAAATAAAAATAATAAAAATTGACATTGTAATTTGGGAGCAGTTAATAGACTCACTCAGTTATGCTGCTAATGAGGTACCAGTGAAGCCACATGTGCAGAAGGAAATAATGCCAAACTTCCCTGTCTTCAACGTAGTCTTATCTTATAATATGCTTTTTGATAAGAACAGCAAACGACCAACGTGACCCTCAATGGAATAAGTATACCAACACTGGGACATCGTCTTAGATAATGAGGTGCTTGCAACTGTAGAATCGGCCGTTTTTCTTGGCATAACAGTAGATACCAAACTTCAGTGGGGATCACATATATCAAGCCTAGTGGGAAGGCTCAGTTCGGCCGCCTACGCCGTCGGAAAAGTATACACTGACGTTGATACAGCTCCGTTAGTCTATTTTAGTTATTTTCATAGCGTTATGTCCTACGGCATTCTGCTCTGGGGTAAAACCGCTGACATTCAAAATATTTTCATTCTTCAAAAACAAGCTGTTTGTGCAATTTACCAACTAGGTCCTAGAGTTTCTCTGAGAGATTTTTTTAAAGATATTGGTATTCTCACGGTGGCATCGCAATTTATCTTCGCTAACATCTTATATATTAGGCAAAATATACACTAAAAACAGTGATATTCATAATATTAATACTAAAAATAAGGACAAACTACGTGCTCCCTTTCACCAGCTTCATAAAGTTCATAACTCATTTGCTGGGCTTGGTATAAACTTTTATAACAAGCTTCCCTCTTCTTTGCTAGATTTACATTTTAATGCGTTTAAAGCGAAAGTAATATCAAATCTTTGTTCGACGGCATACTATTCTATCAACGACTACTTAAACGATAAGAATTGTTGGTCGCTGTGATTAACTCAAGACAACGTTTGTGTCCTTTCACCAGAATTAGCTTAACTACTGACAGGTCGTATGAATTACTTTATGTCATTGTTTATTTAACGTGACTGCATAAACCATTTTTTTTAATTTTTATCAATTAAATTTTCATTTATTGTTGAATGTTAATTAGATGCTATTATTGTATAGAATCAAGTTCTTCTAACATAACATTCAGCTGTGCTGCTGGGGAGTTTGTTGCGCCACTTCTTCCCAGCTAAAGCACTAGGAAGTGGTGAAGGGCGGGCGTTTTGGGGGGCCGTCTTATGTAATTTTGACGTTCAAAATGTGCTGACTCTCAGCCTTGTTTGAATAAATGACTTTTGATTTGATTTTGACTGGACGAAATGAAATACCTAGACACATACACAACATCCGCACTAAGCAGAAAAATCACAATAAGAAAACGATGCCAACAGGCTACGAGAAATGCCAAATCATTACCTACTACCATTCATACTAAACCCAAAGATGGACTGGAAGCTAGCTGGACTTATGTATCGAAGAGTTATCGTACCTTGTATGATATATGACTGAAAAGTATCGACCCAATCGAACAGATTAAGACTTAGAAGATATGAACAAGTTATCATGAGAGACTTGATTAACCACGTCAGGAATAAACAAAGAGTTAAGCAAATGCACCAAATCTTAGATTGTAAATCTGTAACAAAACACATCAAGAACCACAGGATGTGCTACTCAGCACACGTCTTCAAACGGGATAAACCACACCTATTGCAGGCAGCCTATTTACACATGGAATGACAATCTAAAACAAGACATACTTCGACATGGGAATCAAGTTTTGTAAGGACATGGCTGGAGACAGAAATAAGATCAAGAAAGCGGCTAGCGATATCTACAAAAAAACAGAAACTAATAGCAGCGAAAACTCAAAAGAAGACTATGAAAGCAACAACACATAACATACCGAAGCAACGGCATAGAAAAGAGCTAAGAAAACAGTTGAACGTACCCAAGAAGCCCGACCTGAATCAACATGCCAGCGAAGTCGTGAAAATATATATCGTCCTATAAATAAATACCACCCGCCTCTCCACTAGTCCAATGCTTACTCAAGGATGCATATCCGGTAGGCTCGCAATCCTGTCCTGGCACGTCTACCTGACCATTACAGCGCCCCCGGTCTACTTCTTGATATGCAATGGCCTCTGTAGCACCATGAAGCATGAGGCTCCAGGGGCTAGTACAAATTTTGGGGTTCACTCGATTAATCGAGTCTGGTCAAGCCACGCTGGGATCGTTGCAATTCAACGTAACGTTAATTACGTACTTAATGTATAGAATCAAGTTCTTCTAACATAACCGTCAGCTTCAAGAAGTTCTGACACCAACCTGGTTTGAATAAATGACTTTTGTTTTTTTTTTTTTCCTGGGTGGGAAATCATCAAATTGAGAAGTCATTTTATTGTCACCCAGAGCGGGAGAAATCCCGCTCTGGGTGGAGCAGGAGGGTGTGTCAGACTTTTACTGACTAAAACCCACTCGTATTTCTTCAGTTGCCTGTGTGAAAGGGGCCACGGTAACTTTAGAACAACCCGCACCCCTGGCAGAAGCTAAATGGTTTAAATTTTATTAATCAAAATAATTAGAGATTCCTATATAATTGCCTATAAAAGTCTAATGTCGTATAAAAGTATAAATAATAATCTAATAAAACACTTATATTTAAATTTTACAAACCCTTAGAGTCACAACCCTAACGCTCAAATGCTTACTAAACGCAGATTATTCTTTCAACAAATAAGCCTAGTTCCCATACTGTCCGTATTTATACTGTGCCTACGCTTACTTTATAACTAACCTACATATTTAATTTTTGGAAATTCGAAAAAATTGAATAGTAAAGCACATTGTAAGTACATTGCACTACGACCCATACGAGTCGAGCATAAATAACAAAAGCTAAGCAAAAACGAAGGAATCCGCAGGCAGGTAATGTGGCTGTTATTTTAGCATTTTGTAGTGTAATAATATTTAAACGTGGACCACGTCGCGGGCAGAAGCTATTATTCTATAAAAACAACAAGAATTAATACGAAAACCTTATTACTTTTATTAACTAACCAATCGAGATTGTAAAAATCTGTAAAAACATGTTCTGAAAATTGCTTTGACTCCGTTGATTCTATCCACTGGACATTTCTATGCTTCCATCATTTAAGTGACGCTGCAAGATGTTATTTATGCTAGTATTTATTCGTTATACTAGAAACAAAATGACATCAATAAGATTTCATTATCAACCGAACATTCCTGGTATCGCTTTCATCTGATCCCGTTGAGCTCGACGTTAAGACCCGTCATTTCAATACCCTTAACATAAATATAATTCAACAACACTTCGTACAAAGTCCTCAGTTGCCTTTCAAAGGAATTCTCCATCACGAAAACCTAATCAAAACTTAAAGACAATATCAATTTAGTGAACAAACACCTTTACTTTAGGGCAGCCTTCAACTATGGCGTAAAACAAACAACTAGTGAATTAGCAAGTTGGTGAATTTACCTTAATTATGCATTACCCCTGGCCGGTAACCAGCGCGGCTACCTGTTCAAACGTCACAAGTTTGGACCGCATCACTTGTTTACTTTGCAGCCGATATATTCATTATTGTACTGGGTTATTATTTTGAAGGACTATGGTTGGACTTATGACCTTTCTTTGAGTAAATCTTTTGAGTGAATTGACTGCCCATGGTACTCTGGCCAATGAGCATTTATGGTTCAGTCAACCGCAAGTGCATAATAATTTGTGTATTTTGATTGAGATAGCTCCTTTATTTCGTAGCGGTTTTTTTAGTACAACTTGTGTTACTAATGACATGTGCTTGTCTATACTTGTGGAAAGTTCTCCAAGTCTTAGATCACGACCTTTTGCCAAAAAAATCATTTTTTAATTCAATTTACATAGTGGTTATCCGCGCTCTCGTTTTCTCTTTAAAAATCATAAGGTTTTGTCTCTAAAACTGCATACAATAGAAGTAAAAATGTTTACAAGTAGTTCGTATAACAGTTATGCTTGTTTAGTTTCTAATTAGTATTTGTTCCTTAAGTGCGCCTGCAGTCGTTAGTTTATTAGTTTTTAAACTCATATATCACTTCAAACAAATAGTTCACTAGTTTAATACGGACGATATTTCCTGTTCGCTGTTCTTTATTGCTTATGTTTCTGTTTCAAATGATAATTAAATTGATATTTTTTGCTGTTTGAAAATAATGAGAATTATTTTTAATTTTTTTGCTTGCAAAGAATGCTCTAAAGTTATTACCAACGCCATTCAATTTACAACATAACTTACCTATTGTAAAAAGAACACAGTCGTGACTGTGTCATCAGAACAAACGCCACTAATTACCGCAGTAAGCCAACTACAACAGCTCACAGGGCACATTTATTAACAATTAACAACCGCCTCTCCCTTGCTGCCTTCATTATCACCTCACAATCCTCCGTCCTCATTTTAATGAAGCTACAATTGCTTTACCGTCCTCTTGTAATAAATATATAATTTTGACCAAATTCCATAATAGGATTATGCGATAACTTTTCGGAAGTGACCTTTGTGTCCCAACGCTAATTAGGTAGAGCTACCAAAGGCACCTCCTTAATTAAAGTGGCAAGCACATGAGCCATTATTACTGCACCCACCCTACCTAATTTGCTACTTCTATGAACATTGTCGTGAAAACAACAGCCTTTACATCTTTTGGTACGACATCCATCGCGGGTTTTGATCTTTTGGAATAAAATGGGTGGAGAATATTAAAAGCAATGGTTGCGCAGTAAACGATGCGTTCATAATTTGATTAGGCTGCAGTGTACGAAGGCAAGATAGGGTGAATGCGGTAGTAAAAGGTCCCGCCTCTTCAAAAGACGTATAAATTTATTAGCGCGCGTGATTGCTCCGAACATGCAAGTAATTTTCTGTGTTGCCATACAACCGACTAAAGAAATACGTGAACAGAAATCGAAAACGATCTCTTTGAGCGTTCTCTGAATATCTCCAAGATTATAGACTTGTGCTAAAGGAAAAATATGTCAGCACTAAACGTTATCCTATTCAGTAAAGTAGGGAGTTTGTGTAAGACGGGAAATGTGTCAATTTACACTGAAAGAAATGAGCTCTTTATACTCTGAAAAGATGGAAATTTCATTACATGAAGCTGAATTTTAATGTCCTTAAAATATGCTTCGAGTTTTAGCTCTAAAGGTCTTATATTAAGATTTGTTTGGATAGAACTTTGTATTATTTTAGACGTTGTCCGGGTGTCCGGTTCTCCCAGCCGGAGCCGAATTACCGGTATTTTTCAATAACGTTACCAATCACCGTTATGTTAACAAAAAAAAAAGTAACGATAATAATACCGATACCCAAAGTCAGTTAACGTTATCTAATTACTAGCATTAGTATCGGTAAAAGTATGTTACTTTTCTTATACCGGTAATTTATACGTTTATCTCTTTCTAACTATGACGGTGGGGAGACTAGCATCTTTCGGTGTGTGCAGAGAAACAACATTGGGATTTATTTAAAAAATTATGGTTAAACAGTCGCTAATCATTACTTAACTTTAAGCAACGTTTATAAAAAAAGGGGATTATACACCCGCCAAACGTGCGACTACCTTCGGCGTGTATAAAACATTGTTTTTGTACTGCAGAAAATTATAACAAACAGCCACCGGCAGGGCCATCAATGCGAAAGCTGAAACCGTGAGTAACTTACCTTCGGCGTGTATACAATATTGTTTCTGTACTGCCGAAAATTATAATAAACAGGGTGGCAGGGTCATCAATGCGAAAATTGAAAGCATGAAGGACTACCTTCAGCGTGTATACAATATTGTTTTATGCTGCAGAAAATTATAATAAACAGGGTGGCAAGGCCATCAACGCGAAAACTGAAACCATGAATGGCCTGACCTTTGGCGTGAATACAATATTGGTGGAGAATTGGTGCCAATTCTCTTGTACCAGCCACTATTAAACAAATGGTAATGATTATATAATTATGATAATGATGTTACACTTGGCAGTGATCTTAAAATTATGGCAATGATTATAAAAATACGTTAAGTATAAGTAAGAGGTAAGTTTTCAGTGTGTATCGATATAATTTCTATACTATTAGCTACATTTTGTACTACTCTAATCTAATCACGAATGTGGAACGTTGTGTTTTTGTTAAATCTTTATGTGTACCTATTAGGTTAAGTAGGAGAATAATTAAGACGCAAATAATTAACAATATTACCTAAAATAACTTTTTTAAATTAATACATCGTTATAGCAGGAAAATGGCTTTTTATACATAAACCCCAATCTGAATCAATTGTTTTATTTAAATCTCTATTACCAGTTTTAATTTTTCATTACCATTTTAACAAATAATTACCAGATTACATTCATTATTACCATACCCAGGAAAACTTTTAGGTCCGTATCTCCGGGAGTTTTGCGTATAATGTAGTATATCTTAAATCAGGATGTTTATTTTTCATGCGGGTTTTCATAATAATAAGAAAAAAATTATTTTTTTCTCGCAATTTCTTTGAAAATGCTCGAAATACGAGAAACACCCTTCGACGAATACCTTGCGGATATTCTGAGTATAAGGTCCTGCTCGACACACTCTCGATCTTCACCACGTTGCCTACAAGGGACTTATAGTCAATAAACCCGATACCACCTTGAGACAGCTGGTCGCCCTCCCGGAAATAGAGCAAGTTACCGGATTTGAGGATTATCGAGTCCTCCCCCTCTCTTCGGACTTTAGATAATCCTACTATGCCCCATCGTAACCTGCTCAATTCTTCCTCCAGTTCGGTGAAGTACGGCTAAAGCACTAGGAAGTGGTGAAGGACGGGCGTTCTGGGGGATTGTCTTATGTAATTTTGACGTTTAAAAAGTGCTGACTCTCAGCCTAGTTTGAACACATGACTTTTGATTTTGATTCTGATTTTGGTGATTTTCTCGTCGGTCTGAAGTGTACGCGTGTTGTACGTTGCCAGGTCCAGTTTTCGGTGACCGTGGCAGCTGGATCTCTTCCGGAGATTCTTAGCACCCCTTGCCTCGCCGTAGCCTTGACCACTACCGTAGCCAAGGGTAGGCGGGCCACTAGGTACTAGGGGCCGTTTTATGTTGGTGCTTGCCATTTTTGGGGGATTTGCCATAATCGCCACGCTTGGCAGGCGGGTTGGCGAACACAATATGGTGATAAAATGCATAGAGAACGCTGCTGCCCATTCTTTAGTAGTAGGTCCCTTAGTCGTCTCCTACGACACCCACGGGACAGAAATGTGACGGTGCTATTCTTTACGTCCGGCACCACACGGAACTCCTGCAAAATTACTGAATGTTTTTTCCCTAAACTTTAATTCACTATGAGTCATTTATTAATCCTGCTAGTCTTTATAAATTGTTTAGCTCTAACGGAGTATTTCTCTTAGCAACGCGCTGTATGGTTTTATTCACGTCGTCATTACAATGTAGAACGCTGTGGATATTAGGATGCCAAGCTTGAGCCAAATTTCTTTCGATGTTTCGGTCGGGGTATGACGGGAAACAATACATTTTGTGGAGTATTTTATAATTGTAGAAGCAGCTTTGGCACATTTATAAGGTTATTTTGTCCGTCAAAAAAAAAATGATTTATTGTCTTTACCGGTCGTTTTATTATTTCTTTCCTGAACACAGCGCAGGGCAAATTAAATACCACTCTGGCTAGAATTGATCAAACTGAAATAAAGTCTAATTTTCTTTGTTGCTATTTGGACGCTGACTGTACATTTATTTAAAAAGTCATTCCATCAAGATAAAACACGATAAATAAAACACTTAAATCCTTAAGCAAATATAAACTCTATTAATGAGTTAAAATCACAGCAGTTTAATAGCACTCTCCGCTCTTACGGAGCTCCGCAATCAATTGAATGCATTTATTTCTCTGGAGCTTTCCGGTGTGCGTATGAGGCAGTGACGTCACGAACACGATGCCGCCATGCAACCGCTTGTGGTCGCTCAGAGTGCCTGGAATGAGACAAAGCAAATAATACTGAATGTTGAACACATGAGTTGGCTTTATGATAAGAATGACCTAACATCCAAAAAGCACGGATTCACTAGACCAGATAAAAGAGCAAAAAGAAATGTGTACTTTAACTGTAAAGTTCTAAGGTTTATTATTGAAGGTGTCAAAGCAATATTTCTTGGCAAAGAAGGTGTTTCCAAAACATAAAACGCAATAGAAGAGGTTTGGATTAAAGCTGACGGCTGAACATGTCTGCCGACGTGTGAAGTCTTGCTGTATTGAAAGACGGGTATCTGAATATTATAGATGAAGCTTTTTGAGAACAGAAGATGCGGATTTTTTGTGATCGTATTATTAGGACAAAAGGTATCTGCTTTTGAAACTTGAATCTGACGTATTGCTACACCGAGTCTTTTTATATAATATTACCTACCACCCTCTCTGCCTATACTGAAAGTACTCTTGTCAGTGACAGTATTTTACAAAAAAATATCTTGTTCAACTGCGATCTCACTTTACTATTTTTGTCCCAAATTTAATCAAAAATAGTTTTCATTTTGCTCTCGATTTGTAAAACTTATGTGTTTTCAATTACACATTTTGTTTCCTATCTGGCTTCAGTTTTTAGCTAGCAATTCCGGTGTCATAGTTTATTTCACCATTTACAATAACACTGAAGTTGAATTGGCAGGTTTGTTGCAACAACTTAGGTATATTGTTTGTAGCAGATATTTTATATTTTTGTTTGTACTTTTTTCTTGGTACCAGAACAATTTTTTTATAATTTTATTGTTCTAAATGCTGGTGAAAAAATTATTACTGCAAACTGAATGAATCTTTTCATCTCTCGATATTTTTATTTAAAGTTAAAGAAGCTGTACTAAACCAGCGAATAAAAAGACTCAATTACAGCATCTTTTATCCTTAGTAACGTTCTCCTGTGATTAATATTAATCCGCCCGCATGATTGTGGCAATATCTGTATCTGGGGATCGTCTTATCTCCTAATGAAGGTCAATGCGGGATGTTTTCTGAATGCTACAATTATTTTCTCGAAGCCTACACATATTATAATGTTTTGTTTTAATGTAATAAATCTTGTCTATAAAACGAACGAGTTTTAGAAAACATTATTCCATTGTAGTACGTGCACTTTCATCTTCAACTTTTAATATTACTCATGCATCTATTGCATGCCTCACTTCAAGCATAGTTCTTAAAGAATAATCAGAGCGGAGGCATGTGTGTGAGCGCTGACGTACCAATATTGAACTCTAGTATAGAGAAGGCTTTTTAAGCTGTAAATGTTACTATGACTCACAATTATCAGTCAATACCAGGGCTGGTACAGGTCCATCTTCAAATAAACGTATTCTCATGCACGCCAAGTACTTTTAGTATAAAAAGCGGCCAAGTGCGAGTCGGACTCGCACATGAAGGGTTCCGTAGCAGCAAGTAACGCGGGAATTATAATTATTATTTACTTAGGGACCTATTACAGATTTATTATTAGAAAATAATGGATCACGGTTTATGCATAAGGTTTATGTTTATGAAATTAAATGTTATTTTTTTAATTTTTACATTTGAGTTGATTGAATGAAAGGTTAATTGCGGTTTACGATTTATGACGTATTAAAAAACTACTTACTAGAACTCGTTCAAACCAATTTTCGGTAAATGTTTATATGGTAATGTATACATCATAATATATATTTTTTTGAGTTTTATCATTCTCTTATTTTAGAAGTTACAGGGGGGGGGGACACATTTTCCACTTTAGAAGTGCCTCTCGCGCAAACCATTCAGTTAAGAAAAAAAAAAATTTTAGAAACCTCAATATCATTTTGGAAGACCTATCCATAGATACCCCCACGTATGTATGGGTTTGATGAAAACAATTTCTTGAGTTTCAGTTTTAAGTATGGGGAACCCCCAAAATGTATTGTTTTTTTCTAATATTGTGTGAAAATATTAATGCGGTTCACAGAATACATCCACTTACCAAGTTTCAACAGCGTAGTTATTATAGTTTCGGAAAAATGTAGCTGTGACATACGGACGGACAGACAGACAGACAGACATGACGAATCCATAAGGGTTCCGTTTTTTGCCATTTGCCTACGGAACCCTAAAAACTAATAAAATTAACTCACTATCAACAGCCTTGTGTATCTGTTCCCTGGTCACATCAGCTAGGGGCTCCAACACTACGGCTGCTGCAGGTCCATCTTCAGATAAACATACTACGCTCTCATGCACTCCTTGTACCGAGCTGATCACTCGTTCCACTTCTTCTGGTGCTACCTGTGTAGGGAAATAGACATTTTGAGACGATGAGTTTAAATTTGGTAGCATAAGTTTCAGGCAATTTCAGGATAATAGTACATTACTGCCGCGATCTGTAATAGCTGCGTTGCTGGCAGCGCTGATGATGGACCAAAGCGCAGCGCAAAGCCAACACAGCGCGGTCAGCATTGCAAATCTTGGTGGACATGTTGGAAGAAAGGGCGAGACTGAAAGTCGAGGTTTTTATAGCGCTGACAGCATAGGCTGCAACGATGACCAAGCATAAAAACCGAGAGCGTAGCTGAGCCAAATTCAAATTTTCTTTTGTTTTTGGAATTTTCTGGTCGCAAATCATATTTTATTCGCCTAACAACCTGACACTGCCCTGAACATTGCAAAATAGTTAAAAACAATAATTTTGCGGTCTACCTTAACGCATCTAAAACCTTGAAGACGAAAGATTACATAAGAGAAAACAGGCAAAAATCGTTATCTACAAATCGAAACGACATTGTTATTTAACTAAAACCTAATCATGGACTAATTACAGTATAATTAAGTTCGAACAACCCGAAAAGTTGAAGCTCTAGCTACAAAAGTAAACCAAATTAGATCCAACATTGTACAATAGTCTCCGGTACACGCTCCCACAATAATCCAGTCGGGAGGCTAGTTACGACTTTAATCTATATTTGAAGTCCTCATTTTGTGTTCGGAGTTCTTTTGAAATTAACAAAATATGGTAATAAACCGTCACGAAGTAACGAGGGTCGTCCTACTTAACATAATATAATTATTCGTGCGAACATTCTACTACACATTAGGTAATCTTGACGGCCTATATTTTCTCTTTGCATGGAAAGGGAATACTAAAATGTCTAGGTAGGGTCAGGTAAGGGTTTGAGATGGCAACACTGACGTGTAGGCTGGAATTCACAATGCAAGACGGGAGCTGCGAGTTACATCTGACATTTCCTTTATACGATGGAAATTGAACTCTCTTGGGGCAGTTCGATCCCTTTGAGATATCTGTTTGCCAGTGGAGACGCTTTGAAGACGTAATTTTCTATAAGAATCCTCGGAACATTGTCCCAAACTGATGTTGGAATTTTTAATATTAGCCTGAAACTATATCGAAAACGAAACACTCTTGTCACCGATTTCAAAGCATTAACTTTGGTTTTTTTACCACGTAGTCCTACTTATTAATTTTTAAACCCCGTAACCCAATTTCAAATAAAATCATCAAAAATCGTGTCCGTCAGCTTTTTGATGATCTCCGCAGTTTATAAATACGTATGAGTGTGTATTCAAATAATTGTTCCTTACCTGACAACCCCTAAATTTAAAGCTGAACTTCTTTCTGACACCGAAGGTCAGTCTCTCGTTCTCATCCAAATAGAACACGTCTCCGGTCTTGAACCAACCATCAGGGGTGAAGGACTCATCGCACGCCATGTCCTTTTTGTGGTAACCCTGCATATTTATGATGAAAATAAAGACTTTGTTTATCAATATGTATTACTAGGCTGATATTATTGTATTAACTTTTAACTCGTTAAAGCATTACCTTAATAACACAGGCGCCCTTAACGCACAGCTCTCCAGTTTGATTAGGTCCCAGTAGCTGCTGACCCTCGTCATCAACGATCTGGAACGTTCCATCAATTTTCACAATCGCAATAGAGAAATTCTAGATAATTTCACCAATTTACACTTTGATCTTTTCTACACAGGAGCGGTTAATAAGCCATTACTAGATAAGACTCATTTTAATCTTGTGCCGCTGATTATCTAAAAAGTATCCATATAGAGACCAATAAAACTAAAATAAAATGACATTAATTAAGATCTCTTTCAGATAAATATGGCGAGGCTTATAAAGGCTGGTAAATTGAGTGATAGAATGAAAAATTAGATATTAAGTAGATAGGCTTACTTGTTGTTAAATTTTATAGATCAGACTATATACCTAATATAATTATAAAATAAGTTTTATTTTATTATTCGACATTCCATTTTTACGGACTTTTGATGTATATGTAATTTCGTTTTAATTTGGGGTGCAACAAGATATTAATTACATTGGCACAAGTAGGTAGTCCCGTCTTAAATTGTTCCATCAATTATAATGAGCGACACGATTTTTTTTTAGGTTTATCATTAAATAGAAAGTAATAAGTGCGACGTCAAAAGCGTAATTCCTAAAAAATAAAATTATCACTTTTCTACAGAACACGATTTTTGCATTTCACTTACAAAGATACGTAGCTAAATGAATTCATATGAGCCTTGATCCTAGGGAGGCAACACAGAAGAGGATAACTGTTATTGTTATAAGTAATATAAATTGCGTCACGTTTGGCAGTACAGCGAGTATGAATGAAATGCAATGCTATTGGCGCGAGCTTGCAGCTTTTTTGCGGAACATTTCATAATCAAAATTACGACCTTTTGCTTACGCTAAGGTTTCCTTTGAAAGCGGTTCCGAAACATCATATGAACCGTCTTAATTAAGGAATCCTTTTCACCAGTATTTGACACTAAGGCGTCATCACCAGTACTTGACATGGAGGTGTCAAAAGACTTTGTATTAGGACAGGCGTTATTGTGTGGCTGCTATCCGATTGCTTGGGAAACCAAAGCTTTACTGGATCACATGTCATTTTCAACAGTAGGTATTAACCTTATCAACAGCAAACTTGCCACGTAAGGATGTAGCCTTTATATTGCAAAATACCGCTTAGTTCCAGTACAAAGAAAAGGAATAAAAAGACTAACAGAGGGGCTCCGGGTTACATATTAACAGCCGTACAGGTAGAAAGGGTGTCGTGTTACCCACTAAATGGGTTGTGGAGGTCAAATAAGCAGCCGCTCCATGTTAAATACTGGTATTCAGTTGCATCCGGTTAGACTGGAAGCCGACCCCGGCATTTTTGGGAAAAGACCAGGCAGATTGAATAGTAAATCTATGATATTGTAACGGGCAGGTAAGGCCTCTGTATAAAGAAAGTGGTCTATATACAGAGGCCTTAATCCTACTCGTCCGTACTACCTTAATCCTACTCGCCGGTTACTACCGGCGAGTAATTCTACAAAATAAATACCTTGTAATACATGTAGTTGAACACCCGTCCGTTGCACTTCAGAGAAGCCTCCCTGTCAGGAATAGCGATGAATCCCTGCGTCTCTGTGGTGCCATATCCGTCACACAAATGGCAGTTCTTCGGCAGTTTTGCCTAAAAATATAAAACATTTTATCAGCCCACAAGCAAGCAAGAAATTTTACGTGGGTGAAATTTCTTTTGTTCCCCCGAAGCACCGTGTCGCATCGCATCGCCCGGGCGCTATTACTTCGTTTTCACTTAGAGTTCTTGCTGACTTTTTGCTAGGCTCCTAAACGTCGTAAGCATGTAGTTAAATATAATCTTCCTCGAGAATTGGGCTAGAAAAATATCTCATACGATCTCAATCTCATACGAAACTCTGCTGCATCCTACCCTATTGACATCAAAAAACAGTCACTAAACTAAAAGCTGAACTACTTAATGCATTGACCGCGACATGTGACAATAACTAACAATAACAACAAATAGCATGAGCGGTGTTAGCCGTCGTCTGCGTGTGTGCCCGCGGCGGCCCGCACTATAAGCATAGTATTCTTACCGCGCGTCCTTTTAAATTAGCTGTAAGACTGTATCGACCTACTTAGATGTGTAAATAAATTGTTGATACCAAATTTTTAAAACGAGCGCTAATCCTGCCGACAAACTGTCACGCAGTCTGGCAGGTTTATAAATTTTGTACACGTTTTGGTCCAAATAAATGATTTATTTATTTATTTATTTATTTATCACATACCAATAAATACTTATGACCCTCAAATAATGTGTCTCGACTAAAATAGGTTCACTATCACAACAGAAACGTTGCCGAGAATGCCATTTGGAAAGCTATCTGAATGTGGATCTTAATTGATGGCCTATTGGTCTCAAATTGTTTTATGGTCGTGTAACTAATTTTACTGTTCCCCATTACAATGTACATATTTACTACTAAATTGGTTTTTCAACCAATTAATAGTGCAAACGATCAAACTTCAAAACAATTAACTTTCCGAACCTATAGATGACAGAGCCGCACACAATTTTGTCGCTTGATTTAATAATAATACATCTACGTCTCATTGCTAGTGATCCCTGTTTACCTCAACTCCGCCAGCTACCTAATGATGGCATATTGCTGGTGGATCTGAATGTATGAAAATATACTCCAACAATTAGTTTCACACATGACCGGTTGATGTGCCAAAGCTCTTAGTGCTGTTCAATATAATTATACGTCTTATTAGAACAAAACATTCCACAAGCTGAACGGAAATTCGAAAAAAGAAACTGTCTCTTAATGCATTAGTATTGCCTGTGTTTTCATTTAAGAGCGTTCATCCCACTCGGGCTGGCAACGTTGCATTTATAGCGGTTTTTCGTGATTATTTAAATAAATACAAACAAAAGTAAACATTCTTTTAAGCCATGCGCTAGATTGTTGGTGTTTACAAGTTTGTATGCTATTTTTTTAACAGTTATTTTGGTATTTACGTATACAATCGACAAACGGTCAATTATTTTCTATTTGCATTACTTAGTACGATTAAATGTTTTTATAAAGAGTAAATGTTAAATATAGTTATAAATACCAAACCGTATTTATAACTATATTTAACATTTACTCGTTATACGATTAAATGTTTTTATAAAGAGTAAATGTTAAATATAGTTATAAATACCAAACCGTAACAGTTTTGAAGGGCAACTAACTTCCCTGTGTCGTGCAACAATCAATCGTTGCTTCAATGTAAATTTACGCCACAAGCATTGAACTTGCACCATGTTAATGGGGTTTTACCCATGAACTTTTACTTACTTGTAGAGTAGCCATTAGTTCCGGAGTGGCTGGTGAGCCGAGCAGAATCAGCGTCTGTAGGGAGCTCATCTGATCTGGTCTTGTTACATTTACCAAAGATACCGCGAATGCAGGCGATAAATAGGCCCAAGTTGGCTGAAAATAAAATAAATTTACGATTATTTAATATTGGTAACAACTGCACTACGGATCAAGTTTAGGTATGGCTGTTTGTGCAACCACTGTACGTGTTTATTGTGTAGCAATGGTATTGTATTCAGATTTTCTAAAGTACTATAGCGAATAATAATATATCTCTACGTAAAATATGCCAACACAATACTCCATAGAGAAACAATTTTCATGTTTGGTAACTTCTTAATTATTTGAAATGTATGTCCACTAAAAACCCACGATAGTTCGTGGGTTTTTCCAACCCAAAAAAAAGACAATCTTGAACATTTGGCATCTTTCCTTGGCACCTTTCGGGCCATAATTCAATGATTTGCCAGCCGTCTGGCTAGCCGGAAACCAGATAGAGATAAGTATCTTTTAAAAATATCTGCCAAAGGGTACTCATTACACTATTAAGCCGACCGTCCACTGCCAAGGATGTATGTCCACGTTCGAAACGGACTTAAAAATATCGCGGCGGGATTTTATCGCGCACTGTATTTTCAACGCTTTGCTAGGCGCTGAGGATTTAAAAACCCACAGGGTGTTGTTGTGACGCGCTGGGATGCATTCTCACAAATTTTCAACGCACGGCTCAACACCGAGAGTTGTAAAACTAGAGCCCGATAAAATCCCTTTGCGATCTCTTTTCTTTAAATATCTGATGAAAGTGGAATCAAACCCTGTTCCGGTTGGGCACGCCACGATTGCGGCGGTAAGTCCCCTCTTTAAGGAGTGGTTTGAAAGGCGGCATGGCGTCCTCACCTTCCGCCTGACACAGGTCCTCACCGGACACGGTTGTTTCGGGAGGTTCCTGTTTCGGATAGGGCGGGAGGAAACGCCAGGGTGTTTCCATTGCGAAGATCGCCCTGAGGAGACGGTGGAGCATACGATGGAGGTCTGCCCGGCTTGGGCGGAGCACCACCGTGTCCTCATGGACGCCATCGGCGGCGGCGATCTCTTGCGTCCGGCCTTGGTCCAGGCCATAGTACGGAGCGAGAGTGCCTGGCTAGCAGTCGCTTCCTTCAGCGAAGCAGTGATGCTCACAAAGATGGAGGCGGCGCACGTGAGGGAGATGCAGTACATGCGCCCTCATGGCCGTGGCCTTCGCAGGAGACGCCCTGGGCGTCGGGAATCCCAAGCTGATTCCCGGCCACGGAAGGCGCGGGCTTGCGGACGGCGAGTAGTGGGTAGCTCGCTGTCCGGTAAGGACCAAGCTCGGGTCGACGGCGCGTTGTGTTCCACGCGCACCTCAAAGAGATGTCAGCACCAACTGATGGGGCCCACAAGGGCCAATGCCTGCCAGGGGTGCGGGTTGTCCGAAAGAGATACCGCCGCCCATGGCACACAGGCAACTGAAGGAACACGCGTGGGTTTTAGTCAATATAAGTATGACACGCCTGCTCTACCCAGAGTGGAAGTGGTCATTTGATGATTTCCCTCCCAGAAAAAAAAAAGGTCATTGGTAATTCGTATTAGGGTCCAATTATTATATTATGCTTGATTGGTACCTACCGGTACAAAAAACCAGTTTCATCTTTTTTCAAATTTTGCTGAGTGTTTTTGTAAGTGCCTCAGGTGGAATTATGAAATTGGTTTTGCAATAAATTAATTATGTATCTAAATTAAATAATGTTTTTATCGAAAACTTATTTACCATATTGTATAAACTAATGTATAACTAATTTAGCCTTATATAAAAATAGACTCTTATGCGTGTGCTGCCGAATTATAAAATTAATTTAACACATAAATAAAAATATAATGTAAAGCAACAATAATTGCGTTTTAAATTAATTTATTTTATTTCATTTTATGAGGACACCTTTAGCTAATAACAAAGAATGGCAAGAAGATTTAGTAGAATAACCTAATGCCAATTATTAGTTTCTACTAATAATACAAAGGAATAACAATACTCTAGGCTTTCTGTAGGTGGATGGGGTACATGCATAGCAATTGCTTATGAAATGTGAGCAAATACATTTATAATGATTAATGAATGTGAGCAAATGCGTTAATTACAAAGATTCATTTTATAACTTCGAACAATGAGATAACGTTTGATGTTGTCTTATCTGTACAATATTGTAACTAAAGAAGTAATTACTTCAAACCGAAGAACTCCGCACCCAGCTGTAATTACTGTCTTTATGTAGAACGTTCATCTTCCTTAATGTTAGTACTCGTCACGTTTTAAACAAATTCTACTTTAAAAGTTTGGCAAATTACTAATTGCTTCTTTAAGAACTTCACAGACCTTTTAGGAATAATAAACAGAATATTTAAAAAAGGGCATTAACATAAGGGCTGTTGTAATGGACTCGGTCTCCGCAAGTGCGCAACTTTTAAACAAAACGGTCGCTATGCGGTCTATACCTGGCATAGATTTCGGTTTGCAATCCTTTGCCTTCTCCTTGCGATATACATACATTTTACACAAACGTTAAGCGTTGGGTTATCACTAAACAAAACACAATCAGTACGAGTGCCAATTGCAAAAGGGAAACCCAACGGGGTAATTGGATACATAACAGACATAAAATAACAATACACCCATAACAACATTGCAAAAAAGTAAAAGTTAAATGAAAATAAAAGGCATGTCTTGTACGAGGCCTAAAGGCCCCCCTTATCTCAGCATGATGCTGCGACATTCAAAATAAGTTTCGAAGCGCTACCAGCGCTCTTATAGGGCCCGCTGTGATGTCACGGACAGATACAGAAATAAATAATAAATAAAATCAAAATTTGATAGTACCCGTTTGGTTACTCATGTAGTACTACATCTTAAGTAACATAAAATTTTATAAAATATTTACTTCTTAAAATGCAGGGGCCGCAACGCGATCTGACGCGTGAAAAATGTCTTCGTTTTGATTCTTTTTTCTACAAACAAATACTAATAAAAAGGTTACGGTTTAATAAGCGTTTCATAGTTATACAACGACTTTCAACGGGATTGACATAAGCTTTTCGATAGCTTGTCAGTCCCTTACATTTTTGGCTTTTCCATTATCGTTTTTGCTGATAGAAATTCCGTGTGTCTGGGCCCTCAGTTATTATAAATAAATGTGTTTCTTACTCGATATTTTTCCATCACCTCGGTTACATGTTCCGCTGTAATCGTTTTTGGTGTTATGATCACAGGTATGTGGTACGCCACACTGGAGGTCACAAACATAGTGAATGTGATCCATTGAACACTTGTCAAGACCATGACTCTGCTGGTCGGTGTCGGGAACTGCGTATGATATGACCTAAAGGAAGTGAGTCAGTTATTAAATATTTTCTTATTAGTATGTCGTGACGGCGTACATTCTGGAAGAGACACGTTGGTTAGAGAAGTTGACCCCAAAGTAAGTAACTGGTCAGATGGAAAAATAAATGGAGGCGGAAAGGACAAACTGCAAAAAACTTCGGATAGAAGGCAAACTGTCTTTAACACAAACACAATTACAAAGGTCGTTAAGAATATCATGTGGAATGTTGATCTTCTTCTTCAAATTATAATTTTCTTATGTGACCAAAAGAGTGATGAATAAAAAAATTATGAACGGAGAGGAAGAGAAAGGCCAAGCAAAGATAGAGTTTTTATGACGAATGATATGACAAAGGAGTGAATGATAGCGTGCCAGTCGACAGGGGAGAATGGAAGAAGGAAACGTGTCTCGCCGACCCCAAGTAGGTAACATGAGACAAAGGGAGGAAGATGATGCTCTTATTCTTATCTTTAGCCTAATTTCATTCACTGCTAGGCATAGGCCTCTTTTAGCTTGTATTACTCTCATCCAGGTTGGTTCGGATCGCGATGGCATACAATTCACTGGAGCTTACCATGGTGTAGGAAGATGGGTGACTAATCCCCGATGCGTTAAGATTGCAGCTTTAGGTATTCCGGTGGAGCCACTGGTTGGCAGTAACATTACTGGGTCATCCATCGATGCTGGAGCAACCCTGGAGGTGGGATTAATATTTTATCATCTTTTCAATTAAATCACACTACATAAACCTACAAAAAATCATTAATAACTGAATATTACATAAATAGTCAATGACTTATAATGCTTAATCTATTAAAAACTAAATAAACCAATGCAATCGGCACGGTTGGCGCAGTGGTTAAGCGATTGACTGCTGCTCTTCGTATCGCGGGTTCGATTCCCGCACGGAATAAATATTAGTATGAGCTACAAGTAGTTGTTCCAGGTCTGGCAGTTTGTGTATGTGTGTAAATGTTTGTAAACGCACCCGCTATACAGGAGAAATACCTAGTGAGGGGCAACGTTTAAAAAAACCATTGATTTAGTAAGTAAATTATTTTTAAGTAAATTACTTATAACTGTGGACCTCATCGCTGTACCCGGCAGTGAACTGCTCCAAAACTCCAGGTTCATCAACCATCAGTACTGAGGTGTTCAGTTCTTCACATCCCTGTAGCGCCGCCTGAAGAGTTTCGTGGAACTCGCGGTCATAGAACACGAAGCTTGGCTCGATGAGCTGCAGGAAATGAGTCAGCTCATCTGTAGAAGGGATGGTTTATGATCACCAGGCTTAGCAAACTGGTGATATCTTTTAACATTTGGTACTGCTGTGCCGTTGAAAATTCTGCCATTTTGCATTGGTATAATATGGTGATCTACAAATTGGCTACTATAAAATGAATTGACGAAAACTACAAGCATAGCTACTCACAAATTGTAGTATTAGGATCCATCATAAACGGGATCATTCCCACAAACAAAGATGCGAAGTAGACCGCAGTCATGTCCTGGTGGTTCCTCATCAGCAGCATAGCATACTTTCCTCTCGCACCTTTGGCTGTGAGCGCGCATGAGAGCGATACGGCATGCTTAAGGAGAAGTTCGTTTGTTATCTCATCGCCGGTTGCACCATTGATCTGGAAAATGATGATTAGGTCGTTTGATTTTACTGTCAGTATTGAAACACTTTATGGAAGGGGTTTATCCGGGTAAGATCTGCCACTAGTTTGTTGTTAATTTCTGCCGCCTTGCTGAAGCGGTATTCATACATATCACGGATAGCCACATGTAACATTTCAACTTAAAACAACGATTGTTTTGGCGATGTCAGTTTCCACGTCAACCACGTTTAAAAAACGTAAATCTAGTTGAGATGGCGTATTTTACATACCAGAACAATTAAAAAATGTCATGGCTCCCCGGCACAATCCGTGACGATCCTCTTTTTATGCTAGCGTGATTTCTATTGAGCTCGGCAAACAGATAAAATTGCTCAATAACCATGCCGACCAGGCAACTTGTAACGCTGTCTGACTGAGCCGGTGACGTCACAGGGCTATAACGCTAATACTCCTCGATCAGTTTTATTTTTAGAATTTTTTTAAAATACTTTCTTGTACATTTTTAGTATCATCGGCTGCTTTTTGACAATGGGCGATTTGCTAAGTGTCTGCGTGAACATCGTCTAGGCCCTAACACAAATGCGCGAAGCGACCTAAACGTAAAGTATAGATTCGAATGGTTTTTAGATTGTTGTGACCTTGCCGGACAACTGTTCGCTAGTATTTCTTTTTATAATTATAAAAAGAAATACTATCGAACAGTTGTATTTCATATTTAAGTATACCTACTACTACTACACCGCACGGAATTGTGTACTATAGATGCACCTCTGCCTAGCCCTTCGTGGAGTACAGGCGTGATATATTATGTAAATCGCACAAATTTACGTTTTGAGCAGTGTTGCTCTCCGAAATGAAATAAAATGAAAAGTTTATTTATGGAAGTAGATCTTATAAGACACTTTTATACGTTTGACACAGTACGTACGACTTTTTGTTGGTCAGTATTTTAAAAACTAGATGGCGCCGACATTTCCTAGCTGACTGTTCCCTGAGTAGAAAAGCCGAAACAAACTCGGAGGTCATGGTCTCTTTAAATTCCAAACATTATATTATTTGAATTTTATGTGAGTCTAACAATGCAGAGCCATGTCTGGAAGGGCCTTTTGAAGAAAGAGCCATTGCAGCTTCGAGCTGACCTATCCCAGCAGACGGCATGTATATATCACCGTGTAGCTCAACCCTATTTTAGGGAACTCAACGACCCGTCACAAGAGGCTACCAGATCTCCAGGATATTTGCGTAGGTCATTTACAAAATACTCATGAAGTACGTAATACGTTATAAAGTCATGTGTGCAATCTAGCCTGCATAGTACTCACAGTTACAGGCAGTTTTCTCTTTAATATTTATTTATTTATTTATTTCAGACATAACATTAGTCCATAGTTTCAAACTCATACAGTTAAATACTAATGACTAATGTAATAAATAACATGTTACTTGTACTATCCTTGGGCACGCCACGATTGCGGCGGTAAGTCCCTACCGGACACGGTTGTTTCGGATGGTTCCTGTTTCAGATAAAGTGGGAGGAAACACCCGGGTGTTTCCACTGCGAAGATCACCCCGAGGACACGGTGGAGCATACAGTGGAGGACTGCCCGGCTTGGGCAGAGCACCGCCGTGTCCTCGTGGAGGTGATCGGCGGCGGCGATCTCTCGCGTCCGGCCCTGGTCCAAGCCATGGTACGGAGCGAGAGTGCATGGGTAGCCGTCACCTGCTTCTGCGAAGCAGTAATGCTCGCGAAGAGGGAGGCGGCGCACGTGAGGGAGAGGCAGTATATGCGCCCTCACGGCCTTGAGTCGCCGCAGGAGACGCCCTGGGCGTCGGGAATCCCAGGCTGATTCCCGGCCACCGTAGGCGCGAGCTTGCGGACGGTGAGTAACGGGTAGCTCGCTGTCCGGTAAGGACCAAGCCCGTAGTCGACGGCGCGTTGTGTTCCACGCGCGCCTCAAAGATATGTCAGCACCAACTGATGGGGCCCTCAAAGGCCGATGCCTGCCAGGGGTGCGGGTTGTTCGAAAAAGATACCGTGGCCCCTGGCACACAGGCAACTGAAGAAACACGGGTGGGGTTTAGTCAGTAAAAGTCTGACACGCCCTCCTGCTCCACCTAGAGCGGGAGAAGTTATTTTATGATTTCCCACCCGAAATAAAAAAAAATCCTACTAATATTATAAATGTGAAAGTTTGTATATTTGGATGTTTGTTACTCAATCACGGCAAAATGGCTGAAAGTATTCGAATGAAATTTGGCACACAGATGCTTTATAACCTGGATTAACATATAAATTACTTTTAATTCCGGTAGTACGTCCCCGTGGGAAAATTTTCGTCCTCCACGTGGGCGAAGCCGCAGGCAAAAGCTAGTAACTAGAATATACTAATTGAGCTGTTTCTACATCAGTCAAATGACGAATTTTATAGGCCGCGTAGGCTGCAGAGCTTAGCCGCTTCGACAATTTAGTTACATGTGGGTCCCACTGGAGCTTGGAGTCCAAACTAATACCTAAGAACACAGTGGTGTCCACAAGATCCAATTCCGCCCCATTTACTAAACATTGGTTTTCACCTGCTTAACGTTGGGTGTCGGAAATCGAATGCATTTAGTTTTTTACTCGTTTAATGGTAAATGATTAACCCTAAACCAATGCAATATTTTAGGAAGAGCATTATTTACATCGTCAGTAACTGTCTGTTGCCGTTTAAGCTTAAATAAAAAGTATGTTATCTGCAAACAACACTATTTCATAACTGTTGTTTAAAAGATCAGGTAGGTCATATATAATATATATATAAATATGAGAAATAAAAAAGGGACCAAAATTGAGCCCTGCAGAACTTCCATAGTGACATTATTGTAACTATGGGAGTTCCCGCAAAGCTCAATTCTTTGCTCGTTATGGTATCTAAGCCTGAGGATTGCTTGCCGTTAACGTCCACTCTTTGGATTCTATTATCCAAATAAGAAATAAGAAGATCCAAAGCACTGTTTCTAACATCATAGTGATGCAATTTCCTGAACAACGTTTCATGTGAAACACAATCGAAAGCCTTAGACAAGTTACAAAAATCCTAGGGCATCGTATGATTTCTCCCAGGCTTCATCAATATGTGCAAGAAGCTCAACACCAGCGTCGGTAGTCGAGCGACCCCTTGTGAAACCGAAATGTTAACTGTTTCGTAACGTATGTTTATTAAAATGTCTTTGCAATTGGTCTAGCATTAATCTTTCAAATACTTTACTGAAGTCGGGAGGCACAGAAATTGGTCTAAAATTCGTGGGGTCTGATTTGCTACCCGATTTAAACAAAGGTATTATTTTCCGACTTTATTTTTCTACTCTTACTTGGTTTAGGTATACATATAATTGAAAAAAAAATAAGGGAACGAGAAGAGAGAGGGATAATAAGAATGTAAATAAAATTTATTGAATAATCGAGGGTTAAAGACCCATTACACAATCGTATCCAGTAGTCGCGATAGTTTGGTATATAATCGCCATTTGGAAATGCATTTATCTCAAGTCGACTTCATGGTTATCTGCACGCGATAGTTTATTATAGGATTATTGGTGATAAGATATGAAGTTTTGTGCGGAAGGCAAAACATATAGTTAGAAGTATTGTTTTTTGAATTTTTTACTGCCTTGTTTTACCCGAGTTTTTTAAATACTTATGATTGATTTATACCTAAATACGTTAGGGGTAGATAATGGAGAACCATTTCAATGTGTAGTTGTGTAATGTGTCAGTTGGTACTGACATCTCTCTGAGGCGCGCGTGGAACCACAGTGCACCGTCAACCCGGGTTTGGTCCTTACCGGAAAGCGAGCTACCCATTACTCGCCGTTCGCAAGCCCGCGCCTACGGTGTCCGGGAATCAGCCTGGCATCTCCTGCGGCGACTAAGGCCATGAGGGCACATATACTGCCTCTCTCCCTCACGTGCGCCACCTCCCTCTTCGCGACCATTACTGCTTCGCAGAAGGAGGTGACGGCTACCCATGCACTCTCGCTCCGTACCATGGCCTGGGCCAGGGCTGGACGCGAGTGATCGCCACCACCTCCATGAGGATACGGCGGTGCTCCGCCCAAGCCGGGCAGACCTAAACCATATGCTCCACCATGTCCTTATGGCGATCTTCGCAGTGGAAACACCCGGGCGTTTCCTCCCGCCTTATACGAAACAGGGACCTCCCAAAACAACCGGGTCCGGTGAGGACCTGCGTCAGGTGGAAGGTGAGGACGCCGTGCCGCCTCTCAAGCCACTCCTCAAAGAAGGGACTTACCCCTTGCTATCGTGGCGTGCCCATTCCGCAAAGTGTTAATATTAATATTATAAGTTTATTAAAACCAATCACAAAACTTACCATGAACACATCCTTGGGTCTTTCCTTCAGACAATGGAACATGATCTGTGAGATAGTCACATTCTCTCTATGTGTGGGATCCGGTTTAACCCCCTGCTTTGTCAGAATGGCGTCTAGGACTGAGTCGAGGTACAGCTGAGCCACCGTCGGCGTCCCTCTCACGACTGTGTGAGACATCTGTGGCAAAAATGGGGTTTTTGAAATCATGGCCCAACGTCCACGACTCTACTCAAAAATTACGTGCTTCAAATTTGATTTATCAATACTTACGCGTTATTACAGATCGTGGTACGTAAGTTGAAACAAAATGGCAGATTTCATTTCAACTTACCTGCCGCGATCTGTAACTGGTTTTTAATTGGTTGCGTCGTGTACGGAACGTCATTGAAATACTATTGCTGTGATATTCGGGCTACTCACTGGTGATTCGAGTTTTGAACACGTATAAAGGGCATGAGTACGCCATAAAAAAATGTTCACGGGACTATTACAATGTTCCATGCTATTATGCTTAACTCCAGATTTATCTATTCCACCGTTCTTATCTACGTACTGGGTAAAATTTAGGTTTTCCTAATCATATTTAATCGATCTAAGGAAAAAAACATTTTTTTCCTTACGCAACATAAATCAAACTAAACAATTTCACCTTCTAATAACAAAAAAAATACTTTCGAAATTGAAAGGAGACATAAATTATCTAAACATAACATCGCAACGTCTTATCTTAAGGCCTAGCTATACCTAATGCTTTTACTAAGACATTCCTTACATATTCGCGCACATAATATACATCGGGGGAGGAAATATTACGCCCCGAACGCACTAAATTTTTTGATAAGACAAAAATTCTCCTCGGGAAACTATTTTATTTGTTAGAGGCAGAGAACTCTGACAGTTAACATGGTTTATTAGGTTCTTTGTAAAGAATCTTTACGAAATATTGTTTACACATTTGTATGAATTAAGTAAATTACTTGCAAGATAAAAAATTGGTACGTGCCACCGTGGTGAGAGGATTAGTCACCTAGACTCTGCGTTCAGTAACGCAGAGTCTAGGTGACTAATCTTTTCTAGTGCTAGGTGTGCAGGGTGTGCCAGACGTTTGGGAGGTTGGGTACCGATTCCAATTTCACTATTGCCTTAAAAATGCAGCCATTGTGATCTCTGCGCTGCCCCCGGTGATACCGTTTAAGTGGTGCTCCTTATTCGTCGTGCCATGAACAAGACGAAGAAAAAGAAGATACGCATGCTTTACCAATTTTGACAACAATTCCCTGTAAATTTAAACTCACTGAGGTTACTCACTATCTAACGCCTTAGCCACGTGGCAAGACGTTTTCGTTCTATGACCTGCAAGTACCATTCAGCCTTAGGGTGGTAAACCTTAGGATGACTATAAATATGCCTGGGCAGGGGCCCTGATACCAAACTTGCTAACGACATGAACTATGAATAATTATTGATACTGCTCGGGTAGTCACAACTGAAGTTGAAGATAGAATAAAGCAATAAGTTGGATAGTAACTAGCGTCGAATATGCCTGATTGATTTTTACAATAAAATGTGTGCGTGTCTCAGCAATACAAGTCAAAAATATCGAATAAATGTAGGAGTTATGGAAATAAAGAACTATTTTGAAGTGGAATGTTCTGGAAGACTATTAATTTGGGAGACAAACACAAACCTATCGTTAAAAATGATATGCTCACAAAGCTCATACATGTAAATAAAAAACGAAATCTAACAGTAGGTCACAGGCCAGAGAGGGTGATCTGTTTACTGGTACCGAGCACACGACACGAACTCACATGACGCCAAACCAAAATAATTATAACGAGATTTCAAAAATCAATATCTTGAAATATAAACAAAAAATAGAAATAGAAATGGACAATAGAAAATATTTAGTGTCCATGTAATACAGTAAGCATCAAGTTGAGACGGGATATTGAGTAGCTTAAATGTTACTTAGAGCTAGCTACATATAATATATTATTTGCCAGTGAACCCCAATCTAGACAGTTAGTCTGTATCTTGGGGTTCAGGATACGAGTTTTAGAGTGGACATAATAATAATAATAATAAATGTTACCTATGTGTGATAAGTAAATAGGACAACCTATATTTCTTGTTTGTAAATATTATACCTATTTCAAGTTTTAAAAGGTTGAACCGATTTGATACGGGCACCATAAAACTCTGTCTCAACAAAATAGTGATGATTCGAAGAGTCTGTTCAGATTAATGACCCAAATATAAGTCGTAGCAGTAAGTATTTGGTATCTGATGGGACGGTAATACCATTGCGGCCATAAAAGTACCTTGTTAATTTTTTTTTTTTTTTTAATAATCGGTTAGTGAAATCTTCGAAATTACTCATTACTCATTGAACAATAAATTTCATTTCAGCCATTGATAAATTTGGTTTAAATACACTAAAATAAAAATATCAAGCCTCATGCCGTATTATTCTACTCCTACTGGTGTTCGATCTATTCCAATATTGTACTTTCGTGTATTTCTGTGTGACTCATTAGCTACCGTCTAAATTGATCGCTTTAGTTATCTCACTGATTGTATAACTTTCCAACGCAGCACCGTGTGAAATATGAAATGCACACGACCGCACTGTGTAAGTGTAATACGAACCTCTTATTGTGGTTATCATTATTGCATTGAGATACTGAAACTCCAATATGTGTATCAGGCCATTTTAATCAATTAATAAATAGTATCGGGTGTAATAAAATGTTTTTCGACACTAACCTTCATGGTCCTAACATGTTATGATCAATATTATGTCTGGACCTCAAAAGACAGTGACCTCTGAGTTTGTTTCGATGTTTCTTCTCAGAACAGTTAGATAACAAATGCGTGCACTGACTGGACAAGTCCACTCAAATACATGCCAATAATAGTTTTACCTGTGGCGTATTTCAGGGCGACAGTTTGAGTCCGCTTTGGTTCAGCTTAGCCTTGCATCCTCTAAGCACACTGCTGGAGGATTCAAGTACGGGCTATCGGCTGAGGAGAGGTGGTGAGGTTATATTCCACCTCCAGAGTTTTAGCCATCCATGTAGAGATGACTAAAACTCTTTGCCCCTAACAATGTACAACTATGGTAAAGTAACTGAAACTTTTAGTAGCACCATCAGGATGGAATTTGGTGTGGACAAATGTGCGGTCATGCATGTAAAGCGAGGGGAGATTGTGGAATCTGGAGGAACCTAAATCTCGGATTCCATAAACCTTAGAGCCCTCTCCAGATACGAAACCTATAAGTATTTGGGTATTTCGGAATCGTTGGGCATCAATGTTGCTGACATGAAGCAATCATTGAAAGAGCGGTTCCGCTTCTTTGGCCATCTGAAGAAAGTATTTAATGGTCTTCTATCAGGCGGAAACAAGATTAACGGTTGGGTCATGCCAGTTTTGAAATACTCTTTTGGTATTCTTCAATGGACTCAAGCCAAACTCAACGCCCTTGATAGGAGGGTCCGTACGCTGTTGACTGCATATCGAATGCATCACCCACGGTCATCGGTAATGACACTGAGAATGTATATCCCGTAAAAGTGTGGAGGTCAACTCGCGAGGTTGTCGATATGTGGGATGTGGACTCAGCGATCATTTTGCCGATAGTCGTAACAGACAATATGTTGATAGCCGAGAGCCTCGACCAACACCTGAGGAGGGCAGGTGGATCAATGGCCTGGTTCAGAAAGGGTGACTTCTAGACATAGCTCGCATTGTTAGAAGGTTCCTCTCTCTGGAGACTTGACTACCAGTAGCTTGGACCCTGTCCCCGTTATCAGTGGGCTACTATTTTTTTTGTATTTTTAAATGTTTTATAACTTTATTATATAATATTTCAAAATTAATTTTAAATGCAATTAATTAAATAAAGTAAATAATTTGTACCTACTTACGCAAATAAAATCATAGAACATTTCAAAAGTAACAAATACAGAGAAACCATAACTTTCAAAAAGTCATTACCTTTACGTGGCACTTGTGCATAATCGGAGTCTCAAAACTGGTATCAAGATATTAGGGTATACCTATCTTTTGTCTTTTTGAAAGAGATGCAATATTGAAGGAACCACAAAGTGGCACAAACATTTTATTGTGGTCACCAAAAATGGCACTGAAAAGGGAGTAAGTATTAATTTTATACACAGATACCGAAAGGTCAATTAATTACTCAACATTGCTATGAATATAATTTTATGACACTGTATTATTGATCTTAGAGTCAATTTTGATAAGGAAATATTCTAAAATTTTACTTGTTTACAGTGTAGTAAAGTTTGAGTTTTCTAAAACCATCGAAGATTTATACTTAAAAATCCAAACAATTTTCGCGTTCTACTTCCGATAAAAAATTAAATAAATAAGTTAAATGCCTGAGCAGTAACAGCCTTCCTCACAAGGAAGTGGTAGTACCTAACGGAGAAGTAGGCAAACCACCTCTCACCATATTTAAATAATTTATTAAAACGCTATATTAGTTCTGTTACAAAGAAAAAGTATCTAAAGCAAACACATAAGTAGCACTTCCAAAACATTATTCAAACATCGAGTTCACGTCAATCCCCAAATGCTTAAATATTTTTTTTAATCATTTTAATCAAAATCAAAATCAAAAGTCATTTATTCAAACTAGGCTAAGAGTCAGCTCTTTTTGAACGTCAAAATTACATAAGACTAACTGTAATTTAAGATAAACTGTAATTAACTGTAATTACTACTTAACTGTAATTTAATTTAAGTGACATTCACTTGCCCAATTTCACTGACATTGTATTCACTGTTACTTCACACATATCAGGGTCGATGCGATAAAACAGATGTTTGCTTACCTTGTGAGTTAGTATGATAATAGAAGGTAGTTCCTACATGCGTCTGCGCACATCGCAGGCTGTCGACTGTCGCGGACCGACCGAAGAATACAATACATGGTAGGTATCTCTATTATCATATTTATCTTCAATACTTTGATTGCGGAGTTTTGTCCTCCAATTAGGAATTACCATGTGGGGTATTAGAATATGTATAATAGGATAATATGATTAATTGATTAACATCTATTATTTGATGGAAATCTAGTTATTTATTGACATTTTTATTTCTAATACACTACAAATGAGAGGACAACTATTTATAACAATGTTTTTGTGAAACCACAACAAAAAGATAAAAAAGCAAATTGTAGGTCTTAGGTTTCAACCCTGAAGGACGCTTTGCTTTGTATACATTAGATCACCACTGCTCCCAAAACGATAAAGGAAAACATCGCGAGATGAACGAACCTAACCGGTCCTAGAACTGGGCACGCCGCGATTGCGGCGGTAAGTCCCCTCTTTGAGGAGTGGCTTGAGAGGCGGCATGGCGTCCTCACCTTCCGCCTGACACAGGTCCTCACCAGACATGGCTGTTTCGGGAGGTTCCTGTTTCGGATAGGGCGGGAGGAAACGCCCGGGTGTTTCCATTGCGAAGATCGCCCAGAGGACACGGTGGAGCATACGGTGGAGGTCTGCCCAGCTTGGGCGGAGCAACGCCGTGTCCTCGTGGAGGTGATCGGCGGCGGCGATCTCTCGCGTCCGACCCTGGTCCAGGCCTTGGTACGGAGCGAGAGGGCATGGCTGGCAGTCGCCTCCTTCAGCGAAGCAGTTATGCTCGCAAAGAGGGAGGCGGCGCACGTGAGGGAGATGCAGTACATGCGCCCTCACAGCAGTGGCCTTCGCAGGAGACGCCCTGGGCGTCGGGAATCCCAGGCTGATTCCCGGCCACCGTTGGCACGGGCTTGCGGACGGCGAGTAATGGGTACCTCGCTGTCCGGTAAGGACCAAGCCCGGGTCGACGGCGCGTTGTGTTCCACGCGTGCCTCAAAGAGATGTCAGCAGCAACAGATGGGGCCCGCAAGGGCCGATGCCTGCCGGGGGTGCGGGTTGTTCGAAAGAGATACCGCCGCCCCTGGCACACAGGCAACTGAGGGAACACGGGTGGGTTTTAGTCAGTAAAAGTCTGACACGCCCTCTCGCTCCACCCAGAGCGGGAGAAGTTATTTGATGATTTCCCACCCAGAAAAAAAAAAAAAATCGGTCCTAGAACTAAAAAATCGAAGTCATGTGACATCTACCAACTCGCACTGGGCCCACGTGGTGGATTATGACCCACTCCCTCTCATAGAGAGATAGGCCTGTGTCCCGACAGTGGGAACATTATAGGCTGCCTATCTAAGAACCCAATTCGGACTAATTATAAACATTTTAAAACAAAAAGCCAAAACGGTCCAGCCACTCTCAAGTGGTGGGTAACAGCATTTCTTTTTATTAAATACTAGCGCTTGCTAGCGGCTTTAACTAGGTTAACCAATTTAAAAAAAACCATAACAAATTATACACCTAAACTTTTCTGCCCGGCTTGCTAAGCGGTAAGCGGTAATGCTCGCGAAGAGGGAGGCGGCGCCCGTGAGGGAGGGGCAGTACATGTGCCCTCATGGCGTTAGTCGTCGCAGGAGACGCCCTGGGCGTCGGGAATCCCAGGCTGATTCCCGGCCACCGTAGGCGCGGGCTTGCGGACGGCGAGTAATGGGTAGCTCGCTGTCCGGTAAGGACGAAGCACGGGTCCATCGCGCGTTGTGTTCCACGCGTGCCTCAAAGAGATGTCAGCCCCAACTGATGGGGCCCATAAGGACCGATGCCTACCAGGGGTGCGGGTTGTTCGAAAGAGATACCGCGGCCCCTGGCACACAGGCAACTGAGGGAACACGGGTGGGTTTTAGTCAGTAAAAGTCTCAAGTCAGTGGGCAAAATTGCCCAACACTCTGCCAGCGTTGCCATATTGGATCAATACTGATACTTGAGCCTAAAAATCACGGTCACGTGAAGAGTCGACCAACGGCTAGGCGATGTCGCGAAATCCTGGATGAGTATTAGGATCCCACGGACCTAATGTTTCAACAATCCCAAACGGTTCAAACATATTGCTCCTTACAAGGTTCCTGCAGCGTCTGCCCCAGCCCAGCCGTGCTAGAAAGATGGGAAGGTGTAATGATGATCTTATATTAACACTATTAATATTATTGATAATCTATCATTCAGAATTCAAGACAGAGTCAATTTTGGCCGCTCTTTGTCAACAACAGTGTGTTATAATAACATTAATGCACACTTAGTAAACAGTGGGTGATGACGCTTTTACACACTTTGTCAACAGTCTGTGTTTCCGATCTATTCTCGTTTGTATAAGGACCGTTACTTTCGCAATCTCATTTTCCATAACATGTCCAAATATATATCTACTTACGAAGATAAAACTTGGCAATTCATCAGTAGGCAGAAGACAGCTGATAACAGTTATTTATGCTGATAAGCAGATTCTGATGTTACATGTAAATAATTAACGAAATTTTCACTGCACATTGTGTAATTTCAAATTTTTCGACACCTACTTCTTATCTTCCCCCTTCATAAAAATAGAGTTGATAAAGGTATCAAAGAGTTATTTTTTTATTATCTACACTTTACCACTATCTTACATACAACAAAGGTAACACTAAAATATATTAACTCCTAAACTCAATATGTTTAAAAAAATTGCGAACGTTAGCAGATTCAAAATTAATCACACAAGTTTATTTGGCAATCAATCAATTATTCAATACTGTATCACTTCTTGGGGTGGTGCACCTAAAACTAATTTGCTTCCTCTTGTAAGAGCGCAGCGAGCAATTTTAAAGATAGCTAACTTCCATCCCTTCTTCTTTCCTGCAGATCTGCTATACAACGTGTAACGGAAAGGGTATATACATACAAAGGGCACGGCTTCTTTGGATGATATCAAACGATATTGGAACGGTTTTTTAATCCTATCTCTACATGTTCGAAAGTTATGAGAACTTTTAATACATTGATACCAGAACAAATTGAAACAAACGCATCACTCGGAAGAGATTTATCGGGATATTGGCAAGGAACGTGGAAAGTTATTGACCTACGTAGTGCGGTGACGCGTTTGGTTTGATTTGAATTTAGGAAACATGAAACCGAAAATTTGGTATCAATTCTTAGAGTATTTTATTATGAGCTGAAACTGTGTACAGTGATTATATACCAGCTGTTATCTTTAGTGCTTATGGATAGCAATAGGGTTTCTGTTACACCCTGTATAAATCCTGCAACGTACTCACTGTTCGCCCGCTTTTCATTATGCACTTAGTATTATAACAGCCTATCATGCTTACCTACAATGCTGACCATACTCACAAGAGACGGAACGGTATAGTATGCATAACTAATGCAACCTCAAAACATGTCTTTGTAGAAAGATTTTATACATTCTTAGGCCCATTTTTGTACAATAGATTCAATAGAAATATAAGTATTTATAAATGAAATTAATATAGCTGTATAACAATTGCACTTAAACATTTACTATAATTAATATAATTATGCACAGACAGAAGATCTATTGTTGTCTGCAAATAAAACCGGTAAGATGCGGTTTTACTTTTGTTGACCTAAGTTATATTTTAGTTATTACTTAATACACATTGTTAATTTATTACTTCAAGTATTTGTGCATTTTTGTAGCCTGCTGCAAAGCTGTGCTTTATTTTATTTGTTAAGGTATTTATAGTAAACGTGCCCCTTTTATAAATAAACGATTTTATTATTTAAAAAAAAAGAAAAAATTGGATACAAGTATATAATTACGAAAAATGGAAGAGCTTTTTGAGCATCAAAAAATCATCCACATCATTGTCAATGGGATAAGTGCCCTTAAGTGCCTGGCAGCATTGCCACGTCAGATGGAAATCCGTAAAAAGGCTAGCCTTCTGATCACGTGAGGATTCGATGATCCGCTTGGCAGTATCCTGAAATACTTGATGAGGACTCAGACCCCAAAGCCCTAGTGTTTCAACCCCAAACGGCTCAAACTTATAGCTCCACATAAGGTTAATATTTAACAAGTTGCCATAGTCAGTTACAGAACTAAGCGATGGACAGTTTAAAATTCACATCAAACGTGTCGATAGCAAAAAAGCATATTATAAGATAAAAGACTACGTTGAAGACAGGGAAGTTTGGCATTAATTCCTTCTGCACATGTGGCTTTTCTGGTACCTCATTAACAGCATAACTATGTCAAGTCTATTAACTGCTCCCAAATTACAATGTTAATTTTTATTCCTTTTATTTTTTACAATGTCTGACATATTCTCGTCATAATTTGACATTAACATCAATTCTAATATCTACTAATTATTAGTGATTGTCATGGAAATCACGTCACTTGGTTTAAATAGGTTCATTTTATTTATGTAGAATCTTTTACATATTGCAAATGAGAGACCGTTGTAGGCCTTGCAGACTGAAGATTTGTACACGATTTTATATTCTTTATTTTCATTTTTCTAAGTACCTGGTACTTATTGACAGGCCTGCGCTGTCCTTCCATACCTATTATATAACCATGTAATTGAAAACATTGTAAAAGCCAATTATTTTTCAAAGAGTAACCGTGGAGTTTCTTGTCGGCTCTTCTCCATAGGAAGCGACGAATTGGAACCGTGTACCTAGCTTCTGACTTGTCATCAGTGCCCATGCAGGTTTATGTGAAAAATAATAATTTGATTTTGATTTTTTGATTTTGATATTTGCGACGTTTGAGGTTTTTCTCGTCCCTCCCAGCCCGTCGTGCTGGGAAGATGGGATGACGCGAGTGAGCTGACTGACACAGGTTGCATCCCACACCAAAGGCCTACCCAACTTCCAAGGCATTATGGTCATTCCATCTGGCCTCTGCCCATCGTTGCGTGCCATTCAGGTCTAAAACAGCTGGCACACTGGCAGTGATAAGAGCCCGACGCATGATACCATTAACGCTGACGTGCCATCCGACCAGTGCTCTTGATGCAAACAAGGCCATGGTGTCCAAGGCAATCGACTGCTACACCGCATTCACAACAATGTGGAGCCACGCAAGGAGCGCCCAGACGTAAACATGTAGCTAGCCAGAATGTGACTATAGCGCCTGAAGCCAGGGCCCATTTACCCACAGCCAGCAGACAGACACGCATAGCAGTATTGGTGGACGTAATAATGAGTTTATTTCACCGGTGCATCGAACTGTTTCTGCTTTCATAAAACGGAAGAGCAGAGAAAAAAGATCAAAGGAGATGGCTTAATCACTACCAAAAGAATCTATAGGAATCTCACATTTACTTGTAATACTTACGTTTTTACTCGGATTCATCATTTTTAATCGGAATCATTTCCGAGAACTTTCGTGAACTGTTAAACATCAAAAAGTATCTTATTTGCTTTTTAAGGATTTTTTGATTGACATGACAAGGTCACGGGGTACTATCATGGGAGGGGTCATATTGCTTTCTCATTTCCAGATTGTCAAATCGAAACTACTCATATCGATTTTTGATAACAGGTATTAAAACGGTTTATTTTGGCGGGAATCGATGGCGTTCTATTCGGTGTCCTGTTAAGTTGCTTATTATTGTGTTTTCACAGTGTTTTGATTTAAAAAATGGGGTTGTTTCATTTCCACTTTATTCTAATCAAAATTAAATAAAAATAACTGAATGCTTCGGAATGTGCTTCTTGTTTAATCTATTAAAAATATTAACAGAACAGTGGTCGACAAAAACTATTTTTTTTTTCCTATTTCCCTTACGATTATTTTATCGATTCTGTTACACTTGAAGTTCAATCCCATCTTTACGAAAAAACAAAAGTCAGAAGTCAGACGTCGTTTGAACGCTCTGCGGTTAGTTTATATTATTGTACTCTGTGGTTAGTTTGCTTGTTCGTTGTGCTTATTTACTTTGGATTTTCATTGACCCTTGCTTGTTTATTACACTTATTTTGTGGGCTCGCCACCAGTCAAATTCGTGTTGAGTAGCGAGAGGTCAGACCTCTCGCTGACGGTTAACAATTGAGGAAAGTCATCTACAGCTAGAATCATTCTAGAACATATTACAAATATAAGAAACACCATACAAAAAAAAAAAAAACTATTTATTTCCACATGCATCAAAGGTTTTTACATAAAAAATAACACTCAATCTTTTAGAGGCAAGATTATGTGCGTTATCGATAAAATTTAGGTTAACTCGCTCACAGGTCTTTGTCTGGTGGACCCACACGTAGGCACATCCCGCATTCTAAACTTTTCAACAGTAAAGTTGGTTTCCAAGAGGTTTTTCATTTGTCCAGGTTTTTTGTTTTCCAATTTTTTTACTATTTCCTTAGGTAATTTATTCAGAATGCTTGGTAGAGCATACGTCCAGACCCTTTTACCGTATTCATTGTTTACTTTCGGCAGTTTATACAGAGGCAAGTACGACAGGTTACGAATAAAATTAGGTCTACACATTTTCTGTAACTTACTCACATTGTGTTCACAGTAATCAGAGACAACAGCTAATTTCACTTTATCATAAACATTTATGACTTTACAATATTGAAATAACTTATCATAACGGGTTTATATTAGTTTAATTTTATATGGAACCACTATCTTTAATAATTGTGTTTGTGTATTACATATTTTCTGGAGGTAAGTTTCATGGGTTCTTCCATAACTGGTTACACCATAATTGATAACCATACCTTACTGATTGAAATGTGACTTCAAGTTGTTTACCGTGTTTATCAAAATATATAATGAACTCAATGGCAAATGATCAGAAGACTCATCTCGTCTTGTAATTGACACGACTACAACAGACTGGTTGCCTTAAATGTTATAATATTCAAATGTATATGATGTTGCTCGACCATATGCTGCTACTCGAAACTGATGCCAAGATTATGAATCATTGGTTTCAAGCACAAGATAGTCCATATCGACAGCTCTTTCAGCATAATGATGGTTTTATTTTAGATAGATTCAGGGTTTCGCTATTAGAAAGTTTAGGCTTTCAAATCCATAAACCTGAGTCACTGGGCCCTGGTCAACACAATTAACACATGAACAAGCAAATAAAAGCAGGAAATCTGTTGTCATATAACTGCAGCTGTATTGTGGGGAACAGAACTCTGGGCTCTGGTAACAGGGGTGGGCGAGACACCAGAACACATTATCAGCTCTGGCTTCATTTTTAGATGAATGTTCTTGTATGATTCACAGAATAACGAACACATAAATAAATCGCGCTTTTGTTGTTTTATATCAACATCTTTTATGTCAAGGGTTACTCACTGCGTTCGTTATCTAGTTTAGACAGGATTTATTAATCACCACATACTAACTAAACCCTGGCGTATTTGTCTGTCAGTCTGTTTGTATCAACAAACTGATTTTGCTGGGGTTTAGGTTACGGAGTTGAGGTATACCTACATTCGTGTAAGTTGTATTGACCAAAGCAAAATAAGTCAGAAAAGGCCTTCCAACTGAGTGCTTTTCTTGGGCGCGAAACAGTTCTGCTAGGTCAACATTATTTCAATAGGGGCACCTAACTAAATAATGTATGATCACCGCGCGAAATCGGGGTGGCCCGTTGGTCACAATAACAAATATCAAAATCATCACAGATAATATACATGCAAACGCCTAGATAAAACTTCGTAGCAATGACATTCGTTTGCAGTTTTTATACCTATTGACGTAGGAGTTACACGATTTTATTTTCAGGACTGTTCCTGAAACTTTTTTATATGAAATACTAATCAGTTATTCAGCATTACATATTACTAGATATCATGTTTATACATTGTTGAAGCTACGTCCATACTTCTATTTAGCCATCTCCTTACTGAAACAGCAATATCTGACAAGGGTGAATGCTGAATGTAAATTAAATTTTATGAAGTCTATCCGAACCGTTAAAATGTTTAATTTTTCCGGCCACGAATGGTGAAAATTGTTGAACAAAACGTTTTTTTTTTTTACTTGAAAATTAAACTTTAATTAACTATGATTAGTATTCTTAATAGATTTGCATTTGATATCAATCCTGCTAGTCTTTGTAAAACGTTTTGCTCTAACAGATTATTTCTCTTAACGACGTGCTTAATATGAATTTATTCACGTCGTCAATACAATGTAGAAAGAACGCTGTGGATATTAGGATACCAAGCTTGAGCTAAATTTCTTTCGTAGTTTCGGTTGAGGTACGACGGGCTCCAAAGCAATAGGTTTTGCAGAACATTTTGTAAAAGCAGCTTTGGCAGAATTTAGAGACCATTGTGTTTGTGAAAAAAAATGAAATCTTTTGTTTGTGAAAAAAATATGATTTATTCTCTTTAACAGTCGTTTTATTACTTCTACTCTGGACATGGGGCAGGGCAAATGAAATATTCGTTCCATTTAGTACATTTATTTAAATCAGTCATTCCAACTTGAGATAAAAGACGAAAAATTAAACACTAAAATCCCAAACCAAATATATACTCTTTTAATACGTAAACATCACAGCAATCTAATAACACTCTCCGCTCTTACGGAGCTCCGCAATCAATTGAATGCACTTATTCCTCTGGAGTTTGCCAGAGTGCGTGTGAGGCAGTGACGACACGAACGCGATGCCTCCATGCAACCGCTTGTGGTCGCTCAGAGTACCTGGAACGAGACAAAGCAAATAATACTGTATGTTGTACACATTAGGGGCTTTTTGATAGGAATGCCCCGACATGCAAACCACACGGATTCGCTAGACCAGATAAAAGAGCAAAAAGAAATGTAAACTTTAACTATGATGGTCTAAGGTTTATTTTTGAAGGTGTCAAAGAAATATTTCTTGGCAAAGAAGGTGTTTCTAAGACATAAACCGCAATAGAAGAGGTTTGGCTTACGAAAAGCTAACGGTTGACTATGTCTGAGGACGTGTGAAGTCTTGCTGTAGTGAAAGATGGGGTTCAGAATATTGTCGATGAAGCTTTCATTTCTTTGAGAATAGAATTTGCGGATTTTTTGAGCTCGTCTTATTAAAATAAAAGTTTCTACTTTTGAAACTTGAATCTGACTTTTTGCTACACCGAGTCTTCAACAATATTACCTACCTTCCTGCCTGTATGTGAGTATTCTTATCAATTACAGTATTTGTTTAAAAAAAAACAGTTTTCTAACTGAGGAGCGTCGGAACAAAAACCGATAAATCACATTTGTGTTTTTGTGGAAAAATTAAAAAATATGACCAGATTCATGGTTTTCTAATTTAGAGTTAAACGAAATATATCAATTTATTGGTGTTAGCATCACTGTTTGGAAACATCAATTCTGCATTCGTGACTGTGGTACCTGTTGAGTTATAAAAAAAGAAAATGGACATATCGGTTTTGACCAAACCACCTGAATGTATCGGTTTTTGATAAAACGCTGGTAGGAATATGAGAGTTTGATAAAATGCGGCTGAACATGCGTCAGTGTTGTTTATAAAGCCAGATTAGGTGGTTTCCAATCAAACAACTTTATTTAAAATCACATCATACTTTAATTAAGTAAAAACTTAATGGCTATTTAGGTTAAATGAAAAACTAAAACTATAATTGCTATTTCTGGTTCCAGACAATCGCAATTAGAATCATGATAATGTCGTTCATGGTTCTCACGAACATCTGCTTCCGTATCAACAGGTACAGTGGAATTTTCACTCAATAATTTTTGTATCAAAAAAAAGTTTCATCTTTCTCCCAGTCGTCACCAAATTGTGTTACCATGAGGTTACTACCACGAGTTTTACAATAAGGCCGCTTTACATTAATATGTCCTTGATCTGTCAGCTGATAAGTGAAACCACCGTTGCGATTGAATGCTCGTTTATTACTGCGTGACGACACAACGTAAATGGTGCAGGCACGCACACATAGATACATACACATCACTCCTCTGACACTATTTTCATTAATGAGTTTTACATTTAATAATTACAATTTTAAACCTTATAATTTACCTTACGTCTACAACTTCGAGTCGGTCTTATAGGCTGTGGCTCAAGAGAATGATCGCCGCGATCCTCGGCTACTTCTTTATTATTTTGATCGTTGATCTCTTCGCTTTGAGCCTCAGCCCACTCATCCTCATCCTCAATATCATTTCCCTCGCCTTCTACAGCCTGCGCTTCAGTAACAGAAGGTAATGTTTGAAGCGGCTGTACCTCCGCCGCCGGTGGAGAGTGCGGGGGGGAGTGCGGGCGCGGCGGCACTGACTGCGTTGGGCTCACAACAGCAGCACGTGCGCCGTTCATCTCGCTATTAGCGACGGTTGCACCTGTGTATTTTCTTATCTGGTCAATATGCCTTCTACAGCTTACATTATAATCCTTTACTAATATTTCGTACATGCGATTACCTATTTTTTTAATTACTTTACCTAAAATCCATATTTCTTTCCTAGCTATGTACCATTTTAACCATACACTGTCGCCTATAAGTACTGTTCTTTTTGTCTTGATATTATCATTGTTTGTTTTATTGTTATGACTGTCTTCCAGTAACAGGTCCAGCCGTGTTCTTATTTTTCGGCCAAAAATTAGTTTTGCTGGACATTCGCCCGTTGCACAATGTGGTGTATTTCGGTAATCGAATAAAAATCCTAATAGTTTTTCGTTTATCGCATTTTGCTGACTGTTTTCACTAATAACACATTTTATCATTTTCTTGCACGTTTTTACAGAATTTTCGGCCTGTCCGTTACTGGCAGGATGATAAATTGGTGACGTTACATATCGGATACCGTTCATTTCACAAAAATGTTTAAATTCATTCGACTTAATTTTTACATCATTATCCGAAACTATGACACTCGGTATACCGAACCTAGAAAACAATTCTTTTAATTTTGTTATAAGCGCTCGACTTGAAGTACCGCTACTCATATGTAAACACTCCAACCATTTGCTATATGAATCTATGACGATCAAATATACATGTTGATTTATAGTCATGTAGTCAATGTGCAAGCGTGTCCACGGAGCAGAGTCGCGCGGCCAGGGCGCTGGGGGCGCGCGCGGCGGTGCGGCGCGAGTGCCGGCGCACGTATGGCACGCGCCTACCCAGTCCTCTATGTCCTTATCGATCGATGGCCACCAAAATCTACTACGAGCTGCGCTCTTTGTTTTTACCACGCCGAAATGACCTGAATGTAGTTCCTGCAATAACCTACTCCGGTACACCGCTGGTATCACAACTCTGTGGCCTCGAAAAATACAACCGTTTTCAATCTCTAAATCCGTTTTGCAGTTAAAATAAGGCTGAACTAGTTTACAATTAATTTTTCGCGGCCAGCCGTTGTGCACGTATTTAGTCACAGTTTGTAAAATTTCGTCCTTGCCAGTTTCTGTGCTTATTGCGCTGAAGGTTAGCGGGGCGACGTTAGCATCTAAAAAATTTAGAAAAGACAGATCATTTTGTCCATCCGTTCTACAGTCAGGATCTGGTAAAGGCGAGCGCGACAAATAATCCGCCGCGACATTATTTTCACTTCTAATATATTGGACGTTATAATTATACGCAGACAATATTATCGCATAACGCTGTAACCTCGATGCTGCCATAACTGATATACCTGTTTTCTTACCGAATATCGTGAGTAACGGACGATGATCAGTCTTAAGGACAAACGGTTCCTGCCGTCCATATAGATTTTGGTGGAAATATTTGACACCAAAAACAATGGCTGTCGCCTCCTTCTGAATCTGACTGTAGTTTTTTTCACTTATGGACAATGACCTTGAGGCGAATGCCAGCGGTCGCTCGAGATGCGCGGGATCGCTGTCGCGCTGCGCCAGCACCGCACCCAGGCCGGCCGGGCCCGCGTCTACCGTCAACACCAACTGTGCTGCGGGATCAAAGTGGGCTAGCACTCTTTCGGATGATAGCTCGACCTTTACACTATTGAACGCGCGTTCGTGACGTTCGCCCCACTCCCACTGCGCTCCTTTACGCAATAATTCATGCAGTGGGTGTAACTGAGCTGATGCATTGGGTATGAAGTTACGATAATAGTTGATTAATCCTATGAATCGCCTAACTTCCGTTACACTTGTAGGCCGCGGTGCATTTGTAATAGCTTCCGTTTTTTTAGGACATGTTCGTAATCCATGTCTGTCTATAATGTAGCCGAGATAAGTAACACTGTTCTGAAGGAAACAACACTTTTCTTTATGTAATTTTAAACCGGCTTCTTTTACTCTATTTAGTACTTCGTTTAACCTCTTAAAATGTAATTGCCTAGTTGGCGCAGTTACACAAACGTCATCCAACCATATGCTTACACCTTCTATGCCAATTAATAATGATTCCATCGCTCTTTGGAATATGGCTGGGGCGTTTGCTAAACCATATACAAGTCGCGTATATTTGAAAAAACCTTTTGGTGTACTGATCGCGGTCAGCTCTTGCGACGATTCCTCCAAGGCAAATTGGTTATAAGCATTACTAAGGTCTATTTTGCTGTAACACTCGCCTCCACCTAACTTGGCAAACACCTCTTCTATTCTAGGCATTAGATATTTATCTATTTCTAAATCTTTATTTAATGTTATTGAATAATCACCGGCTATCTTAACCTTCCCGTTTTCTTTCAGTACTGGAACAATAGGAGTTCCGTATTTAGGAAATTTTACCGGTTGTAATATCCCTAAACCTATCAGTCGGTCTATCTCCTCTTCCACCTTTTTCTTTAAAGCGAAAGGCACAGAACGTGGCTTAAAAAATTTTGGTTGTGTACCTTCTTTTAAAACAAGTTTCACCTCAAATTTGTTGAACCTACCTAGTTCGTCAGTAAACAAGTCGGAGTATTTAGATAAAAGTAGCTGTACTTCTTTCGTGTCGGATTCAGTTTTAGGCTGACTTTGAATGTTATTGATATCCGAAGTAAAATATATACTAAACATCGACATAAAATCTCGTCCCAGTAGCGGAGGACCTGCGTTCGGCAATACAAATATCTTAATATCATGGGTATTGTTTAAGTACGTAATTTGTCCTTCAAAATATCCCAAGGGTGAGATTTTATGGCCATTATAAAGACACATTCTTAGGTTAGATTTATTCAGAATACGATCAGAAAAATATTTGTTGTAAAGCGTTTTCGAAATTACACTTGCTCCCGAGCCTGAATCCAACTCCATATCTAATCCCACTGCATCAACCAACACATTTACTATTATAGGCGAGTTATTAACGTACCTTACATTAAACAGCTCACATTCCTCACAATCACTTTGCTCCGAAATAATCTTCTCCGTGTTCAGATTATGTAAACGTGATTCACGATTATTAGCACTACATATTTTCTTTAGATGGCCTTTCACACCACACACTTGGCACCGATAGTTTTTAAAACGACACTTTTCAGCGTCGTGGTTTCTGAGACCGCACACTGTACACCGACGTATCTCCTCGGAAATGTTGTTCGAGCTGCGGGTGGCCGCGGCAGGCTCGGCGCGCGCGCGCTGACCACGCTGCCCGCTAAGCCGGTACACAGGTTCCTCCTTGATCTGCGTCTTGACGGTTGTCGCCGCGATGTCAACTACTGTTGCGGCCCCGGATCGAGCCAATCGCGCATAGGCAGCCTGTTGAGCTACCTCCAACGCCTTTGCAAAAGTGAGTTTGCTGGCATCCTCTTCAAACAGCCGGTCACGTTCCCGACACGGTGGAAGCCCGAGTATGAAACGGTCTAGCAGCAGCATATCCAATGCCTCACCAAACTCACAGTTGACGGCTAAACCTCTCACACGAGCTGCCCATTCTTCGACGCTCTCGCCATCAGATCTCCTCGCCTCATAAAACTTCTCTCTATCAGCAAAAACACAACGTCTCGGCGTGAAATGCTTGTCTAATTTTCCAACTAGATCCTCGAACTTTGCTTCCTCGAGTACATCAGGGTGAAGTAAGTTCCGTGCAAGGCGGTAGCTGTTGTCCGAAAGATGCGTCAGCAACAAAGCACTTTTATTTTCGGTTTTAACACTATTCAATTTTATGAATTGTAGCAGCCGACCTTTATATATAGGCCACTCTTGGGCGTCGTGATCGAAACTTGTAAGATTTCCTACGATATTCGACATTTTACACGAACTTTTTATTTTTTTCTTTTTTTGAAAAGTGGGTACCTCGTCGCCAGTGATCTGTCAGCTGATAAGTGAAACCACCGTTGCGATTGAATGCTCGTTTATTACTGCGTGACGACACAACGTAAATGGTGCAGGCACGCACACATAGATACATACACATCAGTCCTACAATTGTTTATGGTTTTATCATGAGAAACTCGAAATTAGATAAACCGGTTTTTGACAGAATCAAAAGATTCAACAATGAAAAATGTTAAGGATTTATCGGTGTCTGTTCCGATCGCCATCGTTGTTTAGTACGATTGATGTAATTATCGTTTTATGTTCAGATCCGGGTATTTCGCGGACGGATTTAGAGCGGATTTATCAGTTTTCGACCAGGTTACATTAATCATAGAGCAAGATAAGTACGAGAACAACCAATTTGGCATTTTTTTTTAAATATCAAAATGTGACTTGTTGGTTTTTATTCTGACGCTCCTCAACTGAGATCTTATCTATTTGGGCCCCAAATTAAATCCAAAATTGTTTTTATTTTGCTCTCGAGCTGTAAAACAAACTTATGTGTTTTCAATTACACATTTTGTTTCCTTTCTGGCTTCAGTTTTCAGCTAGCAATTCCAGTTTCGTAGTTTATTCCACCATTTTCAATAACACTGAAGTTCAGAAATTGGCAAGTTTGTTGCAACAACTTAGGTATATTGTTTGTAGCAGATGTTTGGTATTTTTATTTGTACGCTTTTCCTGGTACCACTGCGATTTTTTTATCTACGAAATCATTGTTCAAAATGCTGATGAAAAAATTATAAAAACAAACTGAACGAATCTTTTCATCTCTTGAGATTTTTATTAAAAGATGTATTATACTAACGAATAAAAAGACTCAATAACAGCATGTTTTATCCTTAATTACGTTCTCCTGTGATTATTATTAATCCGCCCGCATGATTGTGGCAATATCTTTATCCGGGGATCGTCTTATCTCCTAATGAAGGTAATGTTCAATGCGGGATGTTTTCTGAATGCTACAATAATTTGCCCGAAGCTTACAGTTATTATAATGTACTCTTAATTTAATAAGCCTTATCTATGAAAAGGCACGTGTATAAGAAAACATCATTCCATTGTTTAAGTACTTGTGTCCGCACTCGTGCACTTTCATCTTCAACTTTAATATTAATCGTACGTCGATTGCATACCTCACTTCAAGCACAGTTCCTATAAAATACTACAACCAGATCGGAGGCTTACTAGAAGTACCTGGGTTCAATATTGGTACGTCCGTCACTTACTCTCATAGTGCGGACGTACCAATATTGAACCCTAGTAAATAGGTTTTTAAAATGTGATTTTTATACTGACTAACATTTATCAGCCAACACAAGGGGCTGCTACAGGCCCATCTTCAGATAAACGTACTCTCATGCACGCCTGGTACAAGTAACAGTAAGTGGTAAAAGTAACTCACTATCAACAGCCTTGTGTATGTGTTCCCTGGTCACATCAGCTAGGGGCTCCAACACTACGGCTGCTGCAGGTCCATCTTCAGATAAACATACTACGCTCTCATGCACTCCTTGTACCGAGCTGATCACTCGTTCCACTTCTTCTGGTGCTACCTGTGTAGGGAAATAGACATTTTGAGACGATGAGTTTAATTTAGATAGCTTAAGTTTCAGGCAATTTCAAGACAATAGTACATTACTGCCGCGATCTGAAATGGCTGCGTTGCTGGCAGCGCTGATGATGGCCGAAAGCGCAGCTCCGGGTTACCACACTGCGGTCAGCATTGCAACCCTTTGTGTTAAGAACCCTTACCCTACCCTAGCCTTAACCTTTGAGTTGGAATAAAGGCCGAGACTGAAGGTCGAGGGCTTTATAGCGCAGACAGTTGCTGGCTGCAACTATGACCAAGCTTAAATACCGAGAGCGTAGCTAAGCTAAGGTCGACGCCATCATAGCGTGGCCAGCAAAGCAGGCACTGCGGACCAAGGCTTGTATATTTAACCCAAAATTGCTTTACTTAAATATTGCGAGTAATTTAAATAATACCAGCTTAGTTCAGTATGAATGTATTTAAAGTAACAATGACTAAAATTACAGTTAGTAAATTTCAGAACCTACATACATACATAGGCTGATTAATAACTAGGTACCCTCGTTTGCGTCGCGCAGCCGGGTAAAACAGAGAAATTTTCTTAATTATCGAAACTGCAAATGCACAAAACAAGTAACGGGAAGGCACAAAATTGCAAAAATGCCCAAACTGAATGCGACATACTTAAACATGTCCAATCCAGAGCATTTACAGGTCATGTTTCCGGCGGCTAGAATTATCACGATCTATAAGAAATTTATAAACCATGGAAAGGCGGTCCTGAATTTTCGTAACTGTATTTTTAGCAATTGTTACTTTAAAACTATGGCAACACCCTTATCATGACACGCATTAGACTTCAAACAACACTCTTGCTCAATGTATGTTGCCGATTTCAAAATATTAACTTAGGTTTTTTTTTACCACGTACCCCTGTGCATTAATTTATGAGCCCCGTAACCCGCTTTTTCAATGATCGTGTCCAATTCCGTCGCATAAATGAAATCTCCGCAGTCTATAAGTGTGTTTAAAAAAGTAAGTTCTTACCTGACCACCCCTAAACTTAAAGCTGAACTTCTTTCTGACAGCGAAAGTCAGTCTCTCGTTCTCATCCAAATAGAACACGTCTCCGGTATTGTACCACCCGTCAGGGGTGAAGGACTCATCGTACGCCGTGTCGTTCTTGTAGTAACCCTGCATATGTAAGACGAAAATAACCATGAGATGGTGTTTGTTCACATTGATGAACTACTGATGTATGTATTGACAAAATACTAGACTAATATTATTATAACTATCGAACAAGCTGGTTTATACATAAATTGTTATAAAAAGGTCGATGGATCAATTATAGTTGTTCCTATAATTAAGGTACTATCTAGCTCTTCTAAAAGTCATCTTCTGAGAGACCCATGAAAATGAAGGTCTTCTGATTGGGAATAATTGGTTTTTGTACGTCTTGGTTGAAAGACAGGATGAAAAATTATTTAGCGTTGATCAGTAAATTGTTAAAGTATTACCTTAATAACACAGGGGCCCTTAACGCAAAGCTTTCCAGTTTGATTAGGTCCCATTAGCTGCTGACCCTCGTCATCAACGATCTGGAACGTTCCATCAATTTTTACAACCACAAGAAAGAAATTCTAGATAATTTCACTAATTTAAACTTTGATCTTTTCTAGACAGGAGCAGCTAATAAGCCATTATTAGATAAAACTATATATAATCTTCTGCCACTGATGATACAAAATATTTCCATAAATAGGCCAATAATATACAGATAAAACTAAAATAGAATGATAATGTTATAATATTTTATTTTAGATCTCGTTCAGATAAAAATGTCGAGGCCGATAAGTTGAGTGATAAAATGAAAAATTAGATATTACCTACGCAGGTAGGCTTACAGGCTGGTTGTCAAATTTTGTAGATCACACTTTATCCCTAAATAACAATAATAATATAACGGGCATCACAAAAAGTCTGCCATTTTCACCAGTACGAAACCACAAACATACGAAATTTTATCGACTTCGCTTATTTACTTGATTTTATAGACTTACTTTTACAGTTAAAATACTGCATTTCCATAAGTTTTAATACACAACATGAAAGCTCTTTTCAGTTTTGTTCTAATGAATAAGTTTTATTTTATTTTAGCGAGAATTATAATGCGGGATGTAGGTTGTTTTGAAAGATTTTTTACTTCCAATTCATTTAAATCGTTTACATTCTTTTTTTTTTTGGAAAATGGATTGATCTTGAACCGAAGTTTATATCTGTTTTTATTTTTTATTTAAATAACGAGAGTTCTGAGTAGATGAAATCAAAACAAATTTATTGCCCATTTTCTGTAAAATTTAATTATGATGCATATTTTTTACTATGTTGTTTTATATGACATCGGTAAAAAGTGATTCATACATTGTACAGACTTTCACAACACTCAATTGTTTTTGTTTAGACCGTGTAAACGTTAAAACGATTCGTATATGTATTCTAAACCTCTTCTTATGGCAATACTCACAAAACAAACGTCGGTTTCAGATCGATTAATCAAAATCAAAAATAACAAATTAGCTCATTCATTTGATTATAATTGAAATGATCTTTCATGCTGTTCAACTTATAGAAATACAGTATTTTCACTGTAAAATAACATCACCGTAACGAAAACCCATGCGACCTCGTAAGGCGTCAAAAATCTTTGTAATAAGACAATCGTTACTTTGTGACTTCTGTCCGCTTTTTTAGGTAACTACTGTTTATCAGCACCTAGGTATTCGACGTTAACCTTCTCAACAACGTAGTTGCCATGCCATCCCGCCTTTATGTTGCAAAATACTAAAGCACTAGAAAGTGGTGAGTGGCGGGCGTGACGGGGGACTGTCTTATGTAATTTTGACGCTCAAAAAGTGCTGACACCAGCCTAGTTTGAATGAATGACTTGATTTAGATTTTTTGACTTCTCAGTACCAATACAACGAATGAAACAAAGAAAAGAAGGGAAAATTGTTTATTCATTGCAGAGTTAGTTAAGTCCTGGTATTCAGCTGCATCCGGTTAGACTGGAAGCCAACCCCTACATAGTTGAGAAAAAGCAGGCAGATCCATTTCATTGTTATATGATATTGTAACAGTCCACTTTCTTAATACTGAGTTTAGGACTACTCGTTCGTACTACCTTAATTCTACAAAATTACCTTATAGTACATGTAGTTGAACACCCGTCCGTTGCTCTTCAGAGGAGCCTCTCTGTCAGGGATCGCGATCAATCCGTGCGTCTCTGTGGTGCCAAATCCGTCACACAAATGGCAGTTCTTTGGCAATTTTTCCTAAAAATATAAAACATTGTTTAAGACGACAGGCTTCTGCACCGTATTGCCTGGCCACGCTATTACTTCTGCATCGTATTGCCTGGCCACGCCATTACTTCGTTTTCGCTTAGGGTTCTTTCGTACTTTTTTGCTTGGCTCCTAAGCGTCGTAGCTTAATGCTAAATATACCCTTCTTGAAGAATTGGGGTAGTAAAGCAAAATAATTCTGTAAATCCAACTTCCGTAAGGCGACATAGTTCCAGTTATTAATGTGTTCAAACAAACGAACAAACTCTTCAGCTTTTAAGAATAGATTATTTTTCATTTTATTATTTTGTATTCATATTAGCTAATGGTCACTGAAAGTTGGAACTGTCAAAGGTTGGAGAAAAAAAACCTTTCCTCAGACAGATAATGTGAGTACCTACGAGGCGTTTCCGAGAATTTTCATTCACTGTGTGTTATCCGAGATTAAATTAAAAGTACTCATTGGATTTCGAAACACACAAAGCTAGGTACCGACCTTTTCATGGAATGGTATTGTTAAATAAAACCACCATAATTGGCAATTGCATGTAGCTGAGATGAGAATGTTTAGAGGGCCGTATGCTTCATTTGTATAAGAGGAAGTCCAAAAGGGGCACCAGTAACTGAAAATTGTGCTATAATCGGCTCTCGTGGTATAGGCATGTGATGCGACGGAATGAGGAAAATGTTCTGAGCAAAGGTTTGAGTATGAATGTCGCTCGCTATAAGAGTAGGGCAGACCAAAGAAACAATGCTAAGGCTAGAAAGGGGGTGACTATAGATGACTACTAACAGAGGAGTATGGAAGAATAAGACATATCGCGCCGACTCTTAATAAAATTGGTCTATGGGCAAGAGAATGATGATGGTAGCATTTTTGCAAGTGTGGTTAATTATTATAATTTAATTTTAATCTCATACGAAAGTCTGCTGCATCCTATATTGACATCGCATAACAATAAGTAGTTACTGCCCTCAAACAACGCATTTTGACGTAAATAGGTACACTACCACAATAGAAACGTTGCCAAGAAAGCCAATTGGAAAGCTATCTGAATGTGAATCTTAATTAATGGCCTCAAATTGTTTTATGGTCGTATAACTAATTTCACTGTTCCGTTACAATGTATTGACTACTAAATTGTTTTTTCAACCAATTAATCTTGCTGAACGATCAAACTTCAAAACAATTAACTTTGCAAACTCATAGATGACAGAGCCGTACACAATTTTGTCACTCGATTTAATAAAAATACGTCTACGATTGCTAGTGATCCCTGTACACCTTCATAACTACACTAGCTAATGATGGTAAACTGCTAGCGGATCAGAATGTGTTAATAGGTACTCCAGCAATTGGTTTCAAACACATGACCTGTTGATTTGCTGAAGTTCTTCCTGCTGTTCAATCTGTTGGTCTTTGTAGAAAAAAACATCCTCCGAATTAGATATGACAGTAAACCAATAGAGTAAACTTCGTATATCTCATGATGTTTCCAGTCTTTATACGGAAATACAATAAAATAAATCTCTCTCCTATGCATAATTATTGCCGTTTACTAGTGTTTTCATTTACTATCGTACTGTCGTCTTCACATTCTATATTTAGCCCCATTTAAACGGTGCAAGTTTCTGGAACGTTCAAGAGCAATATTAGTTTGCCATAAAGCACTTTCAGTCATTGCCATTCGAGTGAATTGAGAGTTTTTTTAGTATTGCATTCAAGTTTTTACACGCTGTAGCGTAAATCCGCTACGGTTAAAAACTTTTTAATTTCCATTCCAACCTTTAAAAGAAAATTCTCGTCTTTTTTAAAAATTACATTTTAAACTTCGATTCTGAAAAAATATTGCTGATTGTTTTTTTTTCTGACATCCGGCACTGCAGATTTTGGAGCTTTCGACAGTGGCACGATTTCTTATTGTTTGAGCTGATACACAAAATATGAAATACAACAATAATCTTTTAGTTTTCGTCGACATTCATTAGGTATGTATTCCGTCAGTTATTTCTCTTTATCATTTTAATCTGATCTGCTGTTAATTCTCACTTTATCAAAGATTCTGCTTGTACCTGCTGTCTGAACGTTCTGTTTGTTTGTCTTTAGACGTCGACAAGTTACAAGCCGTATTTCGGTTTTCCCCACGGGCTTGAAAAAGACGAGGTTCGCTGTGACCTACGTCAACGCGGTTTTGCCAGAAGATCTGACGCGCTTGAAGACCTGATGTAGACTCTGCCGCCACGCTACTTCAGCCACTCTTTCATTCACCCGTCTGGAGCGCCGCGCGCCGCGCCGACCAGTTATTCGTACTACCTAATCGTATCCACAAATTATTCACATTGTATTGTAGTAGATCACTATTAGTTTGTTTTTAAGTTTAAAATAATATCCCTATTTCTAAATAATATTCTATCGACGCACGGTTTGAATTAGTGTTCTATCGTAAAGGAGTACTTTTGCGTGCATAGACTTAGATTTAATCGATTACAATTGCTTGCTAGGTCGTGTACCAAAATAATTTCCGTTTTTTTAAACCATAAAATTTTCCACTAAGTTTCACTCTTAAAAATCCTAATCTGCAGTATTTTACCCCAATAAAAAAAAAAAATATCTTTGGTGTTTTATTTTTACTTTGCAAAATCAAACGTATTATGTGGCAAAGATGTAGTTTTCCTTTATTCATCACGCTACAACGCGTGCGATTTCCGTAAAATGGCGTAAAATTGCACGTACTTTTTGTACCAGAATTAAATGAGATTTTACTGTACGTGCTGTTTACATACGTTCACACTATACCAGTTTAGACGGCAACTAACTTGGCCGCATCGTGCAACAATTGTACAGGCTGTTTAGACGGTGCCAATCAATTGTTGCTTCAATTTTTTAGTACAGGAAATTAACTTGCACCGTGTTGGGCTTCAAGGTTCCTGCAAACAATAAAGGCTTCTTCAAACAGGCGCGACGCGACAGCGCGACACGACACTTGTAGAACAATTTTCATAAAGTATTCATACAAATTTCTCTACGTGAGTCGCGTCGCGCCTGTTTGAAGAAGCCTTTATTGGTGAACTTGTACTTACTTTTAGGGTAACAATTAGTTCCGGAGTGGCTGGTGAGCCTAGCAGAAACAACGTCTGTAGGGAGCTCATCTGATCTGGTCTTATTACGTTTACCAAAGACACCGCGAATGCAGGCGCTACGTAAGCCCAAGTTGGCTGAAATTAAGATAAGTTTTCAGTTATTATATATTGGTACCAACTTCGCTACGGTTCTAGTTCAGGTTGTGGGTGTTTGTGCAACTACAACAGGTTTTTAGTGGTGTAACCATGGTATTGTTTTTAGATTTTCTAAATTGCTACAACTGATAATAATAAAACTCCATCAATAATAATAAGAGCCCATCAGACATATTATGTCTGGTTGTTCTCGTCTGTCTAACGGCGAATACCTGCACAGGCATAGCAACCAGCAACTTGCAATATAAACTTGTGGATCCTGAGGTACCGTATTACAAGTATGTGTCCAACCCACTTCTCGAAAATGACAATGTCAAGTTGTACTGGGATCGTTCTATCATTACTGCCAGGACTATTGTAGCCAATAAGCCTGATATAGTGGTGATACATGGGTTAGCGCGCCGCACAATTATAGTCGGTGCTACCATTCCGCATGACAGGAACCTCGTGAAAGTTAAGATGGAGAAACAAATTAAATATCTCGACTTAGCACACGAGGTTGTTGACATGTGGAATGTGAACTCGGCCATCATTGTGCCGATTGTCGTATCGGCCCACGGGCTGATGGCCGAGTCTTGATCAACATCTCTCGAGGTTCTTGTGAGGCGGGTGGATCAAGGGCCTGATTCAAAAGGCAAGTTGACGAGGTTCCTGTCTCTAGAGCCCTAACCCCCGGTAGCTTGGACCCTGCTCTCGATACCGGCGGAACACTATTTTTATAATTTATTAAATGTTTTTTTTAAGGTTTATTTTCCGAAAATATTATATAGGTTATAGGGAATAATAAGTTGTATAGGGAATTAAAAAAAAACTTTATATAGGTACACACAATATTCATGTCCGGTAACGTCCAAATTATATTTGAAATGTATGTGCCCACTATAAACCCATAAACTGCACTAATCTGTTACTAAAGACGATCTCGAACATTAGGCATCTTTCAGGCACATTTCGGGTTATAATTCAATGGTCTAGCAATAAAAGAAGTTTGCCAGCCATTTGCCCAGCCCGAAACCAGATGGAAATAGGTATCTTTTAAAAATATCTGCCAGAGATTTGTGGGTACTACTCATTACACTATTAAATCGACTGTCGACTGCCAAGGATGTACATGGAGAAGTTTATGAAACCCTGTTCAGGTAAATTTTTACGTAATCACTCACTAAAGGGAATTAGTAACATATTCATCAGTATTAAGAAGGGTACAACTATATATTTCACCACTTTATCCAAAAATAATTGTTTGAATAACATTAAATTATAGTTGAAAATTCATCGACGAATGTTTGATTCAAGTATAAAGTGTATGTAAATTTTTAAATGAAAAACATAATCATTTAAGATGATTTAAACCGAGAGTAAAGTAGGTAAGTATTCTGGGATTAAGCAATAAATATAAACATCAAAACCTTAAATCTAGACGTATACTGTTGGAATCGACGTTTCTGTTTGATTTATGTAACAATTCATATAAAAGCAATTTATTAAGTTATGTAGTGCCCAGAACAACTAAAGTCAAGGTGTGCGCGCGCGACCGCTGTTTGCTGTAAGTGTAACCTCTTGTCTATCAAACGCAGGCTCGCGAGCACCCCTACGGCGTCTTACCATGCAATCTAATAATATTTTCCGGGATATCGAGTTATTTGCTATTTCTGCTGGCAAATTTCGAAGTATTGCGCTTAAAATTATAGCAAAATTAGGTAAATAACAATCCTAAATCCATAATTTCTATTAAAATATCGTCTCTCTGTTTTTATTATTTTACCTTGTATTAGTTTCAGATTAGTTTTATTTTATATTTAATCATACTCTCTATAACTAACTAACTCTCTCTCTAACTACTCTATAACTTTTTTATATTATGGGGAAAATGTTGTTGGTTATTACATATTTGTACTCCCATTTTAGTTCTATACCATAATACTGTAATGTATAACCGTTTATTTTCCCAACTAAAATAAAATAAGTATTCAAATAATCAAATCAAAGCACTCAATTTGTCAGTGGCACTAAAATTTAGCATCCACTGGTACGATTTCAGATCTTTTTGTTTACATTGTACTCAGATACTTTTGGAACAGACGCAGACAGTACGTAAGTTCATGTGTAGCGTGGTCATGGCTCGCAGTGGACGATTCCGCCTACATTTTCATACAAAGCGAAGCTACGAGTAAGTACTCGCGCGTAGCGCCTTTTGTGTTGGCTTCGGTCAACACAAAGTACACAATTAAATATTGCTCAATGATAATTACCAATGGGATGAATTTATGATACATTGCATGTTTTAAGGTACCGCTGTAATAAAAATGTCGGATGACAATATTATACTTGATTGGTACCTAACGGCAAAATAAACAAGTGTGATCTTTTCCAAATAATTTATGCGGAGTATTATTGTTTGTAGTCTCCGGATGAATTATTAAGTTGTTTTGGCTGTAAATTAAAAATGTACCTAACAAACCATGCATTTTCTGCTGAAATAAAAAGTAAACAACACATTAATAAAATCTAATAAAAACCATTGATGCCTTTACATATTTTTTTATGAGGAAAACTGCAGCTAATAACAATGAATGGTAAGAGGTTTTGGTAGAATTACCTAATGCTAATGATTAGTAGCAACTTAACATAGGAATTAATATTAACAATACCCTAGACAGTAGGTGGGTTATCTTTACATGCATAGCAATTCCTTACGAAATGTGAGCAATTTTTGATTTTGTCATCACCCAGTTTTATTGTATAAATTCGAACAATGAGATAACATTTGATGTTGTCTGAACAATATTGTAACTGAAGAATTAACAACTCCGCACCGAGTTGTAATTACTGTCTTTACGTAGAACCTTCATCTTCCTTAATGTTAGGACGTTTTACGTTCACGTTTTAAACAAATTCTACTTTATAAGTTTGGAAAATTACTAACTCCTTCTTTAAGAACTTCACAGACCTTTTAAGAATAATAAACAGTATATTTAAAAATGTGGTGTGCGTCGAGGTGTGTGCGCACGGACGCTGTCTGCTGTAACCTCTTGTCGATTAAGAGCAGTGAGCAGTGAGCAGTGTGTCATAAAGATGTGGAGTCCTACTGCAGAGGTGTGATGTGTGCCGGGAATTCTATGTGAAATGTGGAAGAAAACACCGACGTGTGTATTCACCAAAGGTAGCTTGACTTCAAAAATGAAGAAATCTCTCGTCAGCTTGACGTGTACTCGTGACAATTTATACATTTGTCGAATGCACTGATGGCTGTTTGTGCAGGGTAGCGACAGGTCACTAGGTAATTGTCCAGATATTATGTTTAATTGTTCTTGTAACTGATCTGGCTTCAGTAGATGTGCATCGATGTGTCCGTCCTTTACATCAGTCACTAAGTCGAGCAGTAATTGTTGAACTCTCCTTATGTTAGAGATTATTAAGTTGGCGGCTAACGCAGACGACATCACATTGAGTGCATTGCTACGTTCCAGGACTATGCGCTCGTTTGTTTCTTGGAAGCGTTTATTTATTAGCGTAAATTGCTTGTTCATGATATCCTCGTTTCTTTTCAAAATGTTGTACTCGCCTTCCACAATCGATGTTTGTTCCTTGTAGAGGTTGAGTAAATGGTTTTCGTTTGTCTATATGAGGTTAATATCACTATCGTATTTTTTGGCAAAGTCTTCGTCTAGGACTCCAAATAGATAATTTGCTGCATAACCAATTCCATTTATCAGACCCCTTTTCTTGCGCGGTCCGTGTTCCGATCGCAAAACATCGTTGTAGTGCTGTATTTCTTTGATTTCGTGTTCTAGTTGTGAGGCGATTGATGTCAAGGTTGTCTCTTCCTTAGTTAGACCTTTCAAGTGTGTGACGTAGTCTGCTGCGTTTTGTAAACTTCGCCAATATGTTGTCATATTGTAATACACAACCATTTTCCAGTCGTCTTGTCGTATTTGCATGTCAGCAATTTTGTCGAAGTAGACTAATTTAGCTGACGATAACGTGGTAACATTCACTAAAGTATGTTGCAGTGACGTAGCTATGCATAAGGCAAACGTGAAAAATATGCAAACGTTACTGTATAGGGATCTTTTGGCAGGTTTCTTCCGCTTCGATCTCTCAGTTTTCTGTGGTTCGATAGGCGTTGTGTCACCTTCACTCTCTACGCACCTTGTATCACTGTGTTCGACAGGTAGTCGAGATAATTTTATGATAGGGCGTTTTAGAGTGCCATTTTTTGTTTTCAGTGTCACCACTCGAACGTGTCCATCCTTACCAGGATGTGTCTCCATAACCCTTCCTAAGAGCCATTTAGAGGGCGGCAAGTGATCATCTTTTATCAAAGCGATGTCGTTGATCTCAAGATTCTTTGTTGCAGAATGCCACTTGCTGCGTGTTTGAAGTGTTTGAAGGTATTCAGATGACCATCTCTTCCAGAAATCCTTGTGCATTTTTTCCAGTAGCTGCCATCTAGTTTTAATGTTTCTAATGTCCTCGTAAGGTGAGAGTGGGCTTGACAGTATTGGCCCTCCCACTAAGAAATGTGCAGGCGTTAGGCAGTCCAGATCGTCAATGTCGTCTGTAAGAGGAATCAACGGCCTAGAGTTGAGACACGCTTCAATCTGGGCTATCAGTGTGGAAAACTCCTCGAATGTCAGCTTTTGTTCGCCGATGACGCGTTTCAGATGGTACTTCATGCTTTTGACTGCGGCCTCCCATAGTCCTCCTGCTGACGGCCAAACTGGAGCGTTGAACTGCCACTCAACTCCAAGGTTTGCTAACTCACTCAAGACTTCTTCGTTGATGTAGTGAATTAACGCTTCTTTGTGTTCCTCTTTAAGTCTTTTGGCAGCGCCCACAAAATTCGTACCGTTGTCTGAGTACATACACTCTGGTTTTCCTCTCCGGGCACAGAAACGTTTGAACGCGCCGAGAAAGGCTGCAGTACTCAAGTCTGAGACCAATTCTAAATGAATGGCCTTCGTTGCCAGGCAGACAAATATTGATATGTAGGCCTTGGACGTCTTAATCCCTCTGCCCTTGTTGGCCTTGACTTCCACTTGTCCCGTAAAGTCAACGCCTGTGTGCGTAAATGGACGCGATGGAGTGACCCGAGGCTTTGTTAAGTTTCCCATCAGCTGTTTGCTCGTAGATGTCTTGAAGCGATGACATTTGATACACTTGAGAATGTGTCCTTTTACTGTCCTCACACCTCCGAGTATCCAGTATTTGTAGCGCAAATGTGTCAAGGTGAGTCTTGCTCCCCCGTGGAGCGTCGAAATATGTGACTTGTCGATCAAAAGTTCTGTGAACCGATCTTTGTGTGGCAAAATAATTGGATGTTTTTGTGAACTTTTCAAGGCTGATTCTGTTAAACGTCCCCCGACTCTCAAGAGACCTTGTTTGTCCAAAAATGGATTTAAATTAAGCAGACAACTCTTGGTATGCACCTTGCCATGTTTCTGCAAATGTGCAATATCTTTGCCAAAGTGTTTATTTTGCACTGCCTTGATAACGACATTCAATGCGTTCTCAAGTTCCACTGTTGTTAAGTAAGGAGATCGCACATTGTCATTGGTTGTATTAACTCGTAAAATCCAACCTAGTACTCTGACAACACGTGTAACAGAGTTATGTTTGCATAGTAGCTCTTCAATAATCGAAGATGATGTTTGTGATGCACAGACTTGCTTCATGTTCTTGTGTTCCAATGTAGGAGCTTCGAATTCTGTCGGTTGATCTGAGATGTTGTTTTGCATCAGCCACGTAGGTCCCTCCCACCAAAGTTCGTGTCTGACTAGTTGTGACGGTAATAAGCCACGACTAGCGCAATCCGCCGGGTTTTCCTCGGATTTAACATGTCCCCAACACGATGGCGGCAAAATGTTTGTAATTTTTGTAACTCTGTTTGCTACAAATGTCTTCCAGCGGGACACGTCGCCATGTAGCCATCCCAGAACGACCATAGAGTCAGTCCAAGCTTTTATTGTTACTGTCTGTTCGTTTAACGACTCTATGACCTTTTTCATAAGTCTTGATAGTAAGTGAGCGCCGCACAGTTCGAGTCTGGGCAGTGTCATTAACTTTTTAATCGGTGCGAGTTTCGTTTTCGCTGCAACTATTCGAGTCATGTATTCCCCATCGTCTTTGATGCTTCGGCAGTAAATTACACATGAGTATGCCTTCTCCGATGCATCGCAGAAGCCATGTAATTCAACTGGGTTGTTTGTAGCTCCCATCCATCGTGGAATAGCGATCTGACCTATGTATTTGAGGTCGTACCTGAATTCTTCCCATTGTTTTTGTACATGTTGTGGTACGGGATCGTCCCAGTTGAGGTTTGTAGTCCACGGTTGTTGGAAAATAAGTTTTGCTTTTATAGTAGCAGGTGAAAGCCAACCTATTGGGTCATATAGTTTCGACAGTTGAGATAGCAACGATCTTTTTGTAATGACAGCGCATGTGTTTGTTGTTTCCAGTGGATGATGGAATGTAAATTGATCCGTAGAGGGATTCCACTTAACTCCCAATGTCTTGTTTGTTTCAGCGTGCTTAAAGTCAATCATGTTTTGACTAATTTGATCGGGTTTTAGATCTTCTAAGATTCGTCCATCGTTGCTCGCCCACTTGCGCAGGTTGAAGCCGCCTTGTTTAAGAAGGTCGATTAATTGCTTTTGAGTGGTTTTGGCCTTTTGTATGTCATTGCTTCCGCCAAGAAGATCGTCGACGTACAGTTGACTGTCCAATGTTTCTGCAGCAAGTGGGTATTGAGAACCGTCGTCGTTAATTAGTTGTTTTATTGTGCGCATCGCTAAAAATGGGGCAACTTTTGTACCGTATGTTACGGTACACAGCTGGTACTCTTGAATGTTGTCTGCTTTGGAATCTCTCCACAGAATCTTCTGTAGATGCTGATCATGTTCCTGTATTCCGACTTGTCTATAAAATTTTTCAATGTCGGCGGTATAAACAAATTGGAAACCCCTCCATCGTAGGATTAATGCCTGTAAGTCCTGTTGCAGGTTTGGCCCGCATTCCATTAGCTCGTTAAGACTGTGTCCCGTGCTTGTTTTGTTTGAGGCATTAAACACAACTCGGAGTTTTGTAGTAGTGGAGTCCATTTTCATGACACCGTGGTGTGGTAGATAGCTTCTCGGTTCCACTGAATTTGAACTTTGTTTCATGTGATTGAGACGTATGTAGTCAGCCATGAATGCCTTGTAACTTTCAGCGATTGACTGATCTCTGGCTAGTCGTTTCTCCAATTGTCGGAATTGTGCCATTGCCTGCGACCTTGAAGAACCTAACTGTGTCTCGAATCCCTCTTTCATGGGTATTCTAACCTCATATCTACCGTCAGACTTCCTTCTGGTTGTAGTTGCATATAATGTTTCGCAATATTGTTCGTCTGACGTCAGCGTTGTAGGCTGTTCAGTTATTTCTTCTGTTTCCCAGAAACGTGTAATATCTTCTAGGTTGTTAAGCACTGCATGGCATTGAAATGTTGTGGTGTTGCCCAATAGAACCCATCCTACTTTAGTCTGTTGAGCTATTGGCGCATGTATAGGTCCTCGTAGAATCCCATCCATGATTATTTGTGCGTAAACTCCAGCGTCCAGTAAAATGTCTACTGGCCTGGAAATGTTGTAGTTAGGATCCGCGAGGCTGATGTTTTCTAAATGTGGCCACTGTTGGCGCTCAAACGTGTAATTGGGTAAATTGTTCAGCATTCTTGTCATGACAAGCGCCTCAATGGTGAAGTTGTAGTTTTGTTGTATGGACTCGCAAGTAAGTAGTACGGTTCCATGGCTTTTGTTGTTCGTGATTCCAACACCTGAGACGATTGCATCTTGTTTACGCCTGTGAAGTCCCAATCGCTGAGCAGCTGATTCCGTAATCAAATTGATTTGGGAACCTTGGTCAAGTAGAGCCCTAAGTTTTGTAGGCGTTCCATCTACCGCCCTAACATATAGTTCTACTGTGGCAAGTAGAACTTCGTTCACATTCCCAGCTACGTGATGTGATTTATGTTGCGCTACCGTGGGAACGCTTTTAGGTGTCAAGTTATTAGCAGGAACTGTATTCTGAGCCCTTTGTTGTATAGCATCATGTAACGTCGTATGATGCTTGTTATTGCACACCTTACATGTTTTCGCGGAATTGCATTGTTTTTCATTATGGCAGTACATACAATTCTCACAGACTTTCAATTCTGCAATAGTATTTATTTTATCTTCGGGTGCCATACTTTGGAAAGTTTTACAAGAAACCAATATGTGATCCGACTTGCATAACGGACATTTTCTTTCAGATCGAGCATGATAAACCTTTGCCCTGTTGTTGAACTTCTTGGGTAGGTATTTGTTCGAAAATTCCTTGACCTTACTGTTGTCCTTGTCCTTGGTCGCTTGCCTTGTGGAACCAGTCTTGTTATCTTCTCTGTTGACTGGCTCGAGAGCTGTAAATTTGCTCTCCAAAAATGTCATAAGCTCGTCGAACGATGGCAGATTTCGTGGAGCTTTTCGGCTCTCCATGTACGAACTGTAGGTTTCTGCATCCATTTTTTCTGTGATTATGTGTACCAATAACGGATCCCATGTAGTAGTATCGACTCCGAGATTGTGTATGGCGTGAATCGTTTCCAAGGTCGTGTCGTCGAGGCTTTTTAATTCTTGTGCAGAATGTTTGTGCGCAGTCGGCTGGCTTAAGAATACTTGTATTTGCTTCGTAAACAGCAGCTGCATGTTGTTGTACCTTCGTGTGAGTATATCCCAGCATGCGTCATAGTTTTCTGCTGAGACGTTGAGATGCTGCACTAGTCGCTCTGCCTCACCTTTCAGTTTGCCCTTGAGGTGCTGCATTTTTTGAGTCTTGCTCAGCATGGGATTGTTGTGGATGGCTTCTGCGTAGAGGTCCATAAAAGTTTGCCAATGAGCGTAGTTGCCATTAAATGCCGGTATCTCCAATTTCGGCATAGTTTGTTGTTGGTGAGATGAATGGCTAAGTTTTTGGTTAAGTTGTCTCTTCATGCCTTCGTAAATATTTTCATGCTCAGCGTACTCTTGTTCATAATCCACTTCTGTGCCGATCAGTAGATTATCTATTTGCCAGTGTAGATCGTCAATAGTTTTCCAGCGCGCTTGTATCATCTGCAGTTTGTCTTGTAGTTCCCATTTTTCTGAGATATTGTTTATGTTGCTACCTCGAACGACTCGTGAAAAGGCTCGAAAGTTCGTTCGTTGCTGATTAATCAGCTCATCAGTTTTGGACAACATACCTTTCTCTTCCGTGCGGTCAATGTGTTGTTGGTCACCTTGATCCTGACTACTTGTACCTTGTTTCGCCAGGATTTCGGTCTGTGTAATGTCCATCAGCAGAGCCCATGTAGCTGTGTAGAGCTCTTTCACGGAATGGTAGGCACCAGACTGGATGTAGTCATGTTTGTTATCACAAAGCACTATAAGTTTTGTGTGATTGTTGTCGAACTCGTTCCACAATTCTTCAAGAGACACTAGCCGTGTTTTTGCGTATTCGGCAGTTTTTCGAATTGCAGAATCTTTTCTGATGTTTGTTGAAATCTTCTGTATAGCTTCAGCAATGATTTCTTGACGCTGTAGTAGCCCTTCCATTGTGGTAGATGTGTAGAAGAAACTAGTTGTCTGTTGAAATCACTGTCACTGATAGAAGAGTATGTAGTAGACTTGTGTGTCCACTGGTTCTGTTGGTTCCGCATGAGTAGATGCCCGTCACCAATTGTGCGCTTTCTCAACTTGACTGGTGAGACCCGCTTGTGGGAGGCCAGCCGAGCCGATTCGCTATTGATGAAGACACCTTCTCTCACACTTCACTTAAAGTCTCGAAGGACCATAAAGATGTGGAGTCCTACTGCAGAGGTGTGATGTGTGCCGGGAATTCTATGTGAAATGTGGAAGAAAACACCGACGTGTGTATTCACCAAGCAGCTTTATTGAACTCAAGTAATAAAACAGTAGTTCGCATGTAATATTATGTAACGTTAGTACAAAGTGATCGCGGGCGTCAGCATAAATGGTCGAGTGTGCTCGTACAAGCAGGCTCGCGAGCACCTCTACGGCGTCTTACCATGCAATTCAATAAGATTTTCCGGGATATCGAGTTCTTTGCCATTTCTGCTGGCAAATTTCGAAGTAGGTACTGCGCTTGAAATTATAGCAGAATTAGGTAAGTAACAATCCTAAATTCATAATTTCTATTAAAATATCTTCTTTCTATTTTTATTATTTGTACTTGTTTAAGTTTTATTTTATATTTAATCATACTCTCTATTCAATGTTATTTATATCGCACGCCATTCGTGTTTGTTTAACTTTTTTATATTATGTGGAAAATGTTGTTGGTTGTACATTTGTACTCCATTTTAGTTTTAAGTTCTATACCATAATACTGTAATGTGTAACCGTTTATTTTCACAAATTAAATAATAAATAATAAAGGGCGTTAACTTAAGGGCTGTTGTTAAAGACTCGGTCTCTGCAAGGGCGCCTCTTATACAAAACAGTCGCTATGCGGTCTACCTGGCGTAGGTTTCGGTTTGTAATCCATTACAATTTAAAACAACGATCGTTTTGGCGATGTGAGTTTCGAAAGGCAAGCCACGTCAACCACGATTCAAAAACCTAAATCTAGTTTAGATGGCGGATTTTACATGCCATGTCAATTAAAAAATGTCATAGAGCTCGCCGGCAAAATCCGTGACGATCCTCTTTTTTATGTTATCGTCATTTCCATTGAGCGCGGCAAACAGATGAAATTGCTCAATAACCGTGCCGACCAAGCAATTTGTAACGCTATCTGACTGAGCCGGTGACGTCACGGGGCTATAACGCTATTACGAATCGAATCATTTTATTTTTAGATTTTTTTATAAAATATACATATACCTAGGTAATACATTTGTTTTTTTTTTAGGACTGTATCATATCATTTTAACCGCCAATGCACAAAGATGGGTGTTATAAGTTTTAAGTTTTTTTTTTTTTTTTTGTGTGTGGGAAATCATCAAATGACTTCTCCCGCTCTGGGTGGAGCAGGAGGGCGTGTCAGACTTTTACTGACTAAAACCCACCCATGTTCTCTCAGCTGCTCGTATGCCAGGGGCCGCGGTATCTCTTTCGAACAACTCGCACCCCTGGCAGGCATCGGCCCTTGCGAGCCCCACCAGCTGCTGCTGACGTCCCCCTGCGACGGGTCAGTACAGTGGCCCCGCCGCCTACCACTTTTCGGCCGCAGGGGATAGGGAGAGCGGCCAACGCTATACCGACACTCCTCTTCCCCTGCGGCCCCACCGCGTCCGCCATCAAACGGTGGCGGCCCCGTCCAGGCCACGGAAGGGAAGAGCGCTACTCAGAAGTACCGGCACTCCTCCTCCGCCGCAGCCTGTAACTCTCAGCCGCGATGCCTCCCATTCGATATCGCGGCCCGCCTCAGCTGCGATGCACCTCACCGCAACCTACTTTTTGGCCGCTACGTCGCCGGCTTGGAGGCACAAGCCCTGACGAGCGGCCCCACCTTGGGGTTCCTCTTCGCTTCACCGTGGGAGGGTGACCACGGTTACTGAGCCCCCCCGCAACGACAATGCGGGAACCCCACGGGGGGGGATAAGTTTTAAGTTGACCGCTATGTTTGTCTGCCTGTGCCATCGTAGCTCCCAAACGGCTGAACCGATTTATATATTTTTATTGTTTTGTCTAAAATGTATTTTAATCGAGAATGTTCTTAGATGTGTTTATTAAAATCGGTTCAGCCGTTGAAGGTTATAATAAGCTCTTTTCTGGATATTGAAGGGATTTGAGCATCTTCCATACATCTGATCGAGTCGAAATTTGGTATTCTATTACATCAATAGCATTAGAAGAATAAAGTATCCTAGAACTGATGCCGCAGCATCACCTGGAATTTCTAGCATACCCAACTACCTCACCAACAAACAGCAGAAATTTCATGTTTGGGCTCAATTAAGGGGTTATAGATAAATGGTGATCAGGGTCTGATGATGAAGTAGCAAAGAGGAATGAGGATGAATTAGTAACAAGCTTCACTGTGGTAAACATACGTAAAGCTGCATAGACTTAAACGAGACATGTCTCGATCGAAGCGTGTTTACTATTCGTATATTAAAATTAAAAAGCAGGAGATAAAAGTACAATTTTTTTTTTAAAGACCAGCCCCAAACCAAAACCGCTAATAAGTAAATAAAATATATGTGTTGGCCCTTTGAGTTTATTAAGAAGTTGTAGGTAATATTATTTTGATTCAAGAATCGTACGGTCAATGAACACCCCAAACAGACGAAGCCTGGCAATAATGAATGTATGCTATTGTGGAAAAGACAAAATTTTAATTTTATGCATATTAAATACTGGCTTTTGCCAGCGGCTTCGCCCGCCTGGAGGTCGAAAATTATACCACGAGAACGTACTATCGGAATAAAAATTATCATTTTTGTTATGACAGGTTACAAACTATCTTTGTGCCAAATTTCATCCAAATCCGTTCAGCTATTTTTGCGTGATTGAGTAACAAACATCCAAACATATAAACTTTCACATTTATAATATAGTAGGATTAGGATAGGAAAGTAGGAAGTAGGATAAGATAGGATAGTAGGAAGTAGGATATAGGATATACAATTATTTATACATAGTGGGTTAGGAAATTGGATAGTAGGATAAAAGGAGATACTGACTGACATATCAATGCACAGCCGAAACTACTGGGACTTGGAACGTGAAATTTTGAACACGGCTTCCTTTTATAATTTAAGGGGACACTAAAAAGGGCTTTTGAAATTTCGACCTTTGAAGGGGGTTTCATTTTGCATGAAAATTTATATTCCTTGAGTTAACAAACTTGAAACTTGATACGAATACTTATCAAAGTAAATAAAAAAATAGATCTTTAGTTTTTTTTCAATTTCCCGGTAAAGCAGGATTAGGGAGTATTAAAGTTTGTAGGGGGAAATATGAAATCTACGCGGACGAAGTGCAAGTTCTTAAATACTTGTCTTGTGTATCGACAAAGACAATAAGATGATGCAGAAGACAATTATTTAAGAATTATATATATAATAGAAAAAAAGAATAATAAATAGACAGAGAATAGAAATTGATTTTTGATTTTTTTGATTCAATAAATTAAATTGATTGAATAACCGAGGGTTAGGGATCCATTACATTATCGTATTGAGTTTTCACGATAATCTGGTATTTAATTCAATCATAATGCATTTATCTAGTCAGGACATTTTTAAAATTGACTGTATGGTTATCTGCATAAGACAGTTTACGACAGAATTATTTGTGATAAGATAAGAAGTTTTGAAGTTATAACTATTTGTTTTTGTTATTTTTTACTGCCTTATCTTACCTGAGTTTGAAATACTTTATGAGCAAATAGCGGAGAACCTCAATGTCAAGTTTATTTCTATTTAATTTAGAGCAAGGCCAGTAGTAAAAAGACTATTAATCGTTTGAAGGGCACGGAATGAGGCACAATACAAGTGTTATTGTCTTTCCCTTGACAATTCAAAAGTGTCTGTAATTGGTTTATTTGAAATAAATGCTTTGAGTTTGAGTTTACATCTATCGGCGTTTAGTGTCTCGCAAATTGTTAATATTAATATTTAAAGTTTTAAAAACCAATTTCAAAACTTACCATGAACACATCCTTTGGTCTTTCCTTCAGACAATGGAACATGATCTGTGAGATAGTCACATTCTCCCTCTGTGTGGGGTCCGGTTTGACCCCCGGCTACGTAAGTATGGCATCTAGGACTGTATCGAGGTACAGCTGAGCCGCCGTCGGCTTTCCTCTCACGACTGTGTGGGACATCTGTGGGAAAAAGAGGTTTTTTAAATCATGGCCCCTCGTCCACGACTGTATTCAAAAGTAATGTTTTGAACTCGAATCATCAACCGACTAAAGTACTTTCGTTTGTGTTACGGTTTGTGATTGATTGCGTCGTGTAAGGAATGTCATTGAAATGCTAGTGCTGTGACATCTGCTACTCATTGATGATTCAAGTTTTTAACATGTCTTATGGGCACGAGTATCCCATAAAAATAAAGACAAATAAATATGTCCACGGGACTATTACAATGTGCCATGCTATTACGCTTATCTCAAGATTTATCTATTCCCCCGCTCTTCTCTAGGTACTGGGTAAAATTGAGGTTTACCTAAACATATTTGATCGATTCAAGAGAAAAACTATTTTGTGCCTTTCGCAACATAAATCAAACTAAACTATTTACCTTTTAATAACAGAAAATGCCTTCGAAATTGAATAGAGACATAAATTATCTAAACATTACATCAAAACGTCTATTCCTAAGGCCTAGCTATACCTTATGCTTTTACTAAGACATTCCTTACACATTCGCGCACGTAATATACATCGGGGAGGAAATATTATGCCCCGAAGGCACTACATTTTTTGATAAGACAAAAATTTTCCTCAGGGAACTATTTTATTTGTTAGAGGCAGAGAACTCGAACGTTTAACATGTTATATTACGTTCTTTGTAAAGAATCTTTTCGAAATATTGACGTTCGTTTTTGTGTTTGCACTTTTGTATGAATTGAGTAAATAAATTACATGAGAAAATTTCGGTTCGTGACTCCGTGGTGAGATTAGTCACCTAGACTCTGCGTTTCAATAACGCAGAGTCTAGATGTTAATATTTTCTAGAGTTAGTTATCCAGGGTGCGTCAGAAGTTTGGGAGATTGAAACATGCAGCCATTGTGATCTCTGCGCTGCTACCGGCCAGCGATGCCGTGGAAGTGGTGCTTCTTTTTCGTCGTGATAAACAAAGGAGTAAGAGCCTTCACTTACAAAGATACTTCTGCAATGTCAACCTCGTAATTGCTGTCCCGCTTTTGACAACAATAAATTCCCCGTAAATTGACACTCACTTAGGTTGACACTATCTAACGTTTCGTCCATGTGACACACATGGAGAAGATGTTTTTCTTCCATGAACTGCAAGTGTCATTCAACCTTAAGATGATGAACCTTAGGTCGACTATAAGTATCCTTGGGCCCCTGCCGTAGCTCGCTATTGAGCTAAGTAATCTTTTTACCACGACATGAACTAAGAATTATTGATTCTGCTCGTCGAGTCACAACTGAAGTTGAAGATTGAATAAAGCAATTAGTTGGATAGTAACTAGTCTCGAATATGTCCGATTGATTTTGACAATAAACTAAAATATTACATGTCTTATTAATCCAAGTCACCGATATCGAACATTTAGGAGTTTTAGAAATGGGGAGTTAATGTGGAGAGTTCAAGAAGACTAACTTGGGAGATAAACACAAACCTATCGTTAACAATGATTTGCTCATAAACGTCATACACGCTATTAAAAAATTTAATCTATCAGTAGGTCACAGGCCAGAGAGGGTGATCTGTTTACTGGTACCGAGCACACGACACGAACTCACACGACACCAAACAGACATATAACGAGATGGCAAAGATCAAACAACCAAAAAATAAAAATGTTATGTGAGTTATGTGTGATACATAAATTATTTGTTAAAAACAGAACTACACACACATATTGTTTGTTTGCATAAAATTCTGTCTCAACCAAATGGTGATACGAAGAGTTTGTGCAGGTTCATGTCATGACCCAAATGAGATTCGTAGCAGTGTGTATTTAGTGTAGGATTTGACGGTCATACACATTGTGGCGATAAAAGATCCTAATTAAATAAGTAATAAAAAATAGGCAAAATTCAGTTAAATCTTTTCGAAAAATAAATTTCTTTGATCACAATAATCAGCCTTCGAGAAAATTGATATAAATACAATAATAGTTTCGTGTACTTGTGTGACGCATCATCTACCGCCTAAATTGATCGCTTTAGTTATCTCACTGATTATGTAACTTTCCACCGCTGCACCGTGTGAAATGTGAAATGCACACGACCACACCGTGTAAGTGTGTCAAGTGACTCTTATTGTGATTATATTTTTTTATTTTATTGTGTTTGGGTGGCTTACAGGTATCAGTACAAAAGTAGTAGTGATGTAATTTACGACAAGCCATTTACAAGCCTCCACAGGTAGCAACGGAATCTTGTTGTACGTGTTATAAACTATGTTTAGACAAAATAATTAATTATGTAAGTGATAAACAGAGGTCGGAGTAGGTAGATTGATTTAAGGTCGTTGACGTCAAACGTAGAGGATAATATGGATATGCCTCCAAAATACCGGAACTTCATATTTATTGTGATATTTGTTCCGGAATTTTGAAATTAGCACGAATTTGTGTTTAAGGTGAAAAACGTATTAATAATATCAATCTACGCTACCAGTGTTAGCTAATGGTGAAAGAAATCAGTATTTTATTTTATACAAAAATACCTTGGAATTGTTACAATAATTACCAAGACCTCTCCGTGCCTCGGAAAGCACGTTAAGCCGTTGGTCCCGGCTGTCATTTGTAGATCTTTGACAGTCGTTACGGGTCGTCAGAAGCCCGAAAGTCTGACAACCAGTCATACCAAGGGGTATCGTATTACCCAGTAACTGGGTTGTGGAGGTCAGATAGGCAGTCGCTCCATGTAAAATACTGGTATTCAGCTGCATCTGGTTAGACTGGAAGCCGACCCCAACGTAGTTGGGAAAAGGCTAGGCAGATGATGATGACCTTGGAATAGTTACACCGTATTTTGTCCCTTACTGTTGAATTAGAAATGACGCTTGACAGTATGATACAAAACTTAGACAGGGCCTTTTGTTTCTTTGTCTCATGTTCATCTATGTTCACAACGCACTGACCACACGCAACGACCAATCAGAAGCAAGTATCCTGTATGGCTCATTGGGTGTTTGTTAGCCTATTTAAACGATTTTGTCAGCCTATAATAATTGCATTGTATTAACATAATCAGCCAATAATGTTCCCACTGCTAGCATACAGTCCTCTTCTCAGTGGGAGGGAGTGGTCTGTTATCCACCACGCGGGCCCAGTGCGAGTTGCCACATGTCACAAGTCCTCGAATTTTTGGTTCTAGGACATGACAGTTTCTTGATGGTATTTTCCTTCGCCGTTGTAAGAGCAATGGTGGTAAAATTAAATACACAAAGTCACTGGGCCACCTCTGCTCGATAATTACTTATTACGTATTTATATTATTTAAATAACTTAAATTATTATTTAATGTATTTTAGTGATTTTTATTTTAGAAGTATGTTTATATGTGTGTTCAATCATACGTTTACATTTAAATTAAAGTTTCTTTTTTTGGTTTTATGTATTTTGTTTTCCTTTGAGAATCACTTTTAGGCGTTTTTTTTTATTTTTATATAGGGATGTGTACATAAACGGTTAAATAAATAACTAAATAGATTGTGAGAATGATGTAAAGTTGTGAAATCTATTTTCGGCGTAAGTGTAAAATTGATTTTAAATCGTGTGATAATAAGTGATGATGTAATGTAACTTGTGATCGTAGTGAATAAGCACTGCTGTAGGCGTAACAATCATTTAGATAAAATTTGAGATAAGGAGTTGCCACGTACGGACTAAAGGTAGGAGTGTCTGCTTTAAGATTACGAATGATTGGTGAGTTTTGCGTAGTTGAAATGCTGCTAAATGATTCGATTATATACCGGATGTATCCTAAGAATCTCGTTGCCATCACTTGGTCTCTAAAACAAAAAGACAATGATTAATTTTATGGCTACTTAATTAAACATTTAGATACTTCTTTAAAATCTAACGACTGATACCAACTGAAAATTTAACTTAGTTTATTTTGCGTTAAGCAAATAATATGTACTAAAACATTTTAAGCACAGCATGAAAAAGTGGGAATCTCTGACTTTATTATACGTTAAACATCGACTCCCATATTTATAAACATTGCCTCAAAATAAGTAATATGAGAAGCGCGTGTTTAGCCATGATTTTTAAACGTCTCTTATCTTAAAGCAATGTTTATAAATAAGAGGGCGAATGTTTACCTCATCAAACGGAAATTTACCTGTGGCGAAAAGATAAATATTCGAATATTGTAGGTTTGTTGTTACTAACAGAAACAAAAACGCTGCGACGCAATTGTCTATTCCTGTAATTATTTAAACATAATGTCCATAAGATGTTCCAAAGTTCCGGCTAACATCTTAAAAGTTCCGGCTAACATCCAACATTATCAGTGACATCCGTACACTGTTTTACGGGCCACTATTTGCCAGCACATCCAACTGCCGTCGTGCTCCGTGCAGGGTATATATTTACCCGCGTGAGCACGTCAAGCCATTTACGGGTCTGGGCGCGACCAACCGCCGACCGTCACCATTCTTGGTGTCTGTAGCGTGGCAAACCCACTGGGGTCATCGTCGCACCAGGCTGAGCCAGGAGATTACTGCGCTACTTCCAAGGGAGTTAAGGGAATCTTGTGACCATAGGAGTTACCTACCCCATTTCTCATATTGATTTTTATGAATATACATTTTTTATGTTGACAAGGTTACGTGGTCTTATTTGTACGCCCACGTAAACCCTTTCTGTCGCATTGGATATTCAGGTAGTAACATCTTTAAAAAAAATAGGTACTCAAACAATTTATTTTTGTCGCTTGTCTTACAAAGAGAGCTTAACACAAAGGTCTTCTATTTTTGCGACAAAACAACCAACAAACAGAAAGCTTTGGCCGCGTTTAAAGCTAAATTAAGGCCTCTTCCAAACTGACAAGGAGGGCAGGGAACTAGGCCATAGTGTAGGTAGTTGTTTGTGCCGTCTATAAAATATTAATCTATTGCAGTTTTTCTTACGCTGTGGTTCTAATATTTGAGTTCTGCCGAGTTTAGAGTGTAGGTACAGTCACGAGCATAAATACAGGGTCAAATTAAATTAGCTGGCCATACTTTACCCACGTGTTGGGTATCGATATCGAAAACTAACGAAACAAAAAAAAATCAACATTGGAATAAATGTTGAAATGAAGTAAGTGGCAACTCTGCCCGAGTGATAAGTAAAACTTTGTTCTATTTGAAAAAAAAATAAAAAAAATAATTAAGTGAAACTGGGATGTTATTTTATTTGCAAACAGAACATAGTTGCATTAATACTCAGGATATTTTTTTCCTGTAAATAGTCCTAGTCCTAGTTTAACATTTGTTACTTCTAGTTACAGCCATGTGAACATAATGCAGCATTGCATACGTAAGCGGGTGCGCTCTTTATACCTGGAGGCTTTAATGTAGGTTTTAAGTTCTGTTGTTGATGTTTTTATTCTTCATTTCTGCTTGAGTAAATTTTTTTAAATGATTTTTTGGTAAATGGCGTGGGCTAGCTGGCATATGGCAGTTTTTGTTTGAGCGTTGGAAATCGTCAAATAACTTCTCCTGCTCTGGGTGAAGCAGGAGGGCGTGTCAGACTTTTACTGACTAAAACCCACCCGAGTTCCCTCAGTTGCCTGTGTGCTACAGGCAACGGTATCTCTTTCGAACAACCCGCACCCCTGGCAGGCATCGGCCCCTGCGGACCCCACCAGTTGGTGCTGACATCTCTTTTAGGCGCGCGTGGAACACAGCGCGCTGTCGACCCGGGCTTTGTCCTTACCGGACAGCGAGCTACCCATTATTCGCCGTCCGCAAGCCCGCACCTACGGTGGCCGGGAATCATCCAGGGATTCCCGACGCCCAGGGCGTCTCCTGCGGAGGCTAGGGCCATGAGGGCGCATATACTGCCTCTCCCTCACGTGCGCCTACTCCCTCTTCGCGACCATTACTGCTTCGCTGAAGGAAGCAACGGCCACCCATGCACTCTCGCTCTGTACCATGGCCTTGACCAGGGCTGGACGCAAGAGATCGCTGCCGCCGATCGCCTCCACAAGGATAGGGTGGTGTTCCGCCCAAGCCGGGTAGACCTCCACCGTATGCTCCACCATGTCCTCAAGGCGATCTTCGTAATGGAAACACCCGAGCGTTTCATCCCGCCTTATCCAGAACAGGAACCTCCCAAAACAACCGTGTCCGGTGAGGACCTGCGTCAGGCGGAAGGTGAGGTCACCATGTGGCTTCTCAAACCACTCCTCAAAGAGGGGACTTACCGCTGCAATCGTGGCGTGCCCGATGGCAAATATTTTAAGTTTATGTTTTGTGTTTCGTAACGTTAATTACGTACCTACCATTGTATAAAATCAATTTCTTCTAACTTAACAGACAGCTGTGCTGCTGGGGAGTTTGTTACGCCACTTCTTCTTCCCAGCTAAAGCACTAGGAAGTGGTGAAAGGCGGGCGTTTTGGGGGACATGTCCACGAACGGACGCCGTCAGTAAGGCCTGATCATTTCTTAACTGCCATGGCTTATTTTGATTCCTGAATTGTTTTGTTTTTGTTTTTATAACAGACGCTTTAAATGTGCACGTCTTTTTATATCGTTCTCACATGTATAATTTCAACATTGATGACGTTACCGATACAAATGTACCTGCCAGGTTATCTCTCGGGTAGAAACGGCGAAATATTTGGGAGTGCTGATGGATGATGGACTGAGGTGGGACAAGCAGATTGGCTCGATCATTACCAGAACTAGGCGGCTAATAAATGTGTTCAGGACCCTAAGGGATTCTGCAACACTGAAAAACCTAAAACTAGTCTACCTGGCCCTATGTCAGTCCATTATGCAATACTGCATAACCGCATGGGGAGGTGCAGCCAAGACCTACCTGCTCGGGTTGGAGCGAGCACAGAGGGCTGTGCTTAAGGTTATGACCAAGAAACCGTATAGGTTCCTCACCTACCAATTATTCTCTGAATTAAAAGTCCTCACTGTCCGCCAGCTCTATGTGCTCAAATCCATCCAAAGAAAACAAAGGAATGTTCCCTTACCCGACCCAAATAAGCGTAGCAAATCCTCCGTATGCCCTACGATACCCTGCCGGACTTCATTTGCCAAACACCAATTTAAAAGCTTAAGCAGCAAACTGTACAATCTCGCAAACAAAGAGCTGGACATAGCTAAAATGTGTGACAGGAAATGAAAAAGAAAGTATCAGACTGGCTCCTAAAGATGGACTATCAGGAGACTGAAAGTTTATTCACATTCTTAACATAACATATTATAATATGATCTAAATCCTATACACACTGTCAACCGTTCTTACTTTTCCCGTCCTTACACACATTCAAAGGCGCGAATCAAACCAGACAATCACTCACTCCCATATTCACACACAACACACTTCCACCACATGCACATTTACACACATCCACCGAACTAACACAATTTCACACACACGCACATACAAACACACATAACAATTTAGCATTATACTTTCTGTAATTTTAATTCCTACTTAAGTGTGTTTACCCTCTTTTTGTATATAGATTAATAATCTTTACCTATACGTGTTACTAAATGGCAACAACCTTGGCTGTCAAGTTTGTATATTAATAGAACCCATGGCTGAACGCTGACCCCTAAAATACAGGTCCAGGCCTAGTTTGGGGGTTAGGATCATATTTGTGGCAATACATTCGTGTGCTTTTTTATTATGACTGGCTTGTAACATGTATTTTTTAAGTGTCAAATAAATATTTTTGTTTGTTTTTGTTTTGTTACCATTTTCTGTTAGAATATTTTAATTTAAAAGAGTGTCCGTTGAGTTTTTGCCCGTTCATCTCCACAAGTAACTACACTTTGGAATAGGCAACTAGCTTCATCTTTCTGACTGACCGACACCTTGACAATTCAAAAGTGAATGTAATTTGAAATAAATACTTTGAGTTGAAATAAGTTGAGCTGTTTATAATACTATATTATACTCGTGACTATACAGGCTCAACCAGGTGTTACGGTACGGCAAAAAGATAATAATGCAGGTGCTATAAAAACAATTCGAACAAAATAGAATGAAATCTACATAATATATGAGAACGTAATCTACCACCATGTTCTTCGCTGTTGATTATGAAGTGATTGTGAAGTTTTTTTTTAGTACATAGATACGGTCAGAAAAAAGTAAAATCTAGAAAATACGTTTATTTGCGGTACAGACGCCAGCACATTAAGCTACCCCAATCTGTCAAATTTCTTTGATAGATTTTCAACATTATTACGTAAGTATAAGGTTCATGTTTCATTGGGAAAATTTGACAGTTTGGGGTAGCTTGATGTGCTGGCGTCTGTACCTAAAGACGACGCAGAGAAAGAACACAAACACAAAAAAAAAAAGTTGGGGGATAATGTACTAGCGTGACGATTGACCGTAAACGAGGCAAAAGGAATATGTAAGGATCGTAAAAGGTGGCGTTCTGTAGTTTCTGCCTACCTCCGTGGGGAAGGCGTTTGTTTATATGTGCGTGCATGTATCATATACAGTGCTTATTTTAAGTAATTAATAGTTTTATGATACTCCATGCCTTTACCTATTCAAGATCTGAAATGTTCATCGACTTATTTCGTTGCCTTCACCTCCTGGTCATACGTTCAAAGTTAAATCCAGTAACCTAGCGACATAGTCCGATCTACTTCAAAGAATTTCTTCTAGAAAATCTTTCATCCAATAAATTCTAAATCTCTGTAAGCAGTGTCTTTGCTTGTTTCCAATAAACGCATTAATACGTGTACTTACTATATGTCCTCGTTTCCGTCCCGTATCCGTGCCGTAATGTGTAAGATATCGCTAACAGCCGGCAGTGATCGTTATTGCTCCGTAGTGATACTCTGTAATGTTTAGTGAAACGATCCTAGTATTGGCCATTGCGTTATAATGCGATGGGAATCTATTTTGTTTCATATTTTGTCTCGATATTCGTGCATGTTCAGAATGGATCTTGTTTGGATACAATATGGTTTATATAATCTTAAAGATTATGGCGATGATGCAATTGCATAGGGCTTTCCATCCGAAAATTCTCAGTAGCAGTACGGAATCTGGATTTATGGTTGGATTGCGAAATGTGGATGTACTTACAGGTACACCTGCACCTTACCCTTCCCATGTGTTCTATTATTTACTAAAATTGCATGTTTTTCTTATTTTTCTTGTCAGTCTTTATGCAAGAGAACTATATAATCGTTGTAAACAACTTGTAGTATTGGCCAAGTATTAGCGGAGCTATCTCTTGATACTGATATTACTTACGCCAGAGTAGATGTTTACAGAAGATCCACAGGTCACAAAATTATCTCAGTTCTTTTGAAAAATAAAGCGTGTTTTTTCTGAAGTATTACGGGTCGCATTCTTCAACTTCACTCGCGTCCCTATTTGGTGTTCAAGGTGGTCAATTTTTCGCTTATATTGCTCAATACATTTGGCAAACATGTGCCGTATGCTTTTAAAGTCTATGCTAGAAAAACCAACTACCCAACTATTTATATATTACACTGTATAATAGATAATAATAATAGATTTCATCTATTCCGTGATATGTTAATAGCATAAGCATAATCAGCGTATAACGTTTCCACTGCTAGAACACAGGCCTCCTCTGTGTGAGATAGAGTGCACCGTAATAGATATATTAATATGTAACTTTTTACCCCGTTTTTATTCTTCGAAAATTACGCGGATGGAGGAATATGAAATCTGGCACGGTTAAAGTGTGACATCTACCAACCCGCACTGGGCGCGCGTGGTGGTGGGATTGCGGCCCACTCCCTTTCACAGAGAGGAGGCCTGTGTCCCAGCAGTGGGAACATGATAGGCTGATAAAAAGTTTATATGGAATTAAGTGCAGAAAGCTATTTTTTAAAATAACGATACATCAGAAATACATTGCGTTTTAAATGAATTATGTTCAAATATCGACCACTGGTCTACCACTAGTACTAATCAAATAATAAAAAAACGAAAGCACACTAGAAAGATACTGCACTGCTGCGATCTGACGTCACAACATAGTAGCACCATAGCTACTTTGCGACATTCAGTACAATGATGGTTTTGCGTTAAAAGTATGGAAGAATAATTTCAAAACCGTGTAATTTCACATATAGTATTTTTATTAACATCTTTAAAATAAGATTATTATGTATACTTTTGATAGTAGTCTCTGGTCTGACTAAATATGCTTACATAGATTACCGTCGACACGATATGAAAAAGTACACGGTGAAAAGTCCTTCTGCATGATATTTTGTAGCAATACCGTGAGTAGAGGCCGGGCTAGTCTAAGCCGGGGTCGAGCCGTCCCGGCCCGTATGCCCGCGGGCCAGCGAATTGAACCGCCACATTAAGAGATTACCTACACATTGTTATTGCCCTAGTGTAGTTATTTTCAAATGGGCAGCTACTTACGATGTTATTATTGGTATTTAAGTCGATTTGTAAGAGCGGCCTGTTCTCACTGTCCAAATATTAAACGCATGCACAGAAATCAATTGACAGTGTAACTATATTATTTTTCTATGAGGAATAGAGAAACACTTTATTAATCTAAATAGATAGTTTTTCTCTAAACTCTCAAATTGAATGGTTTTATTAGAATGGTGTAAATTCGTTCTCGTGTTCCGCTGCATGTATTATTCTTTGCCTTAGTAACCTACTGAAGGCATTGGTCTATATGTTTTGATACACACAAAATAAGCGGCAAGTATACCGTGACCAGCGAGTAGACTGTGAGTCATGTATTTTTTTTTTCAAACCGTACAGCCAGTTGTTCCTTGGCCATGACGACCTGGATCACTTATCTGTGATGGATTGCTGGGAGGTACAGTCAAACAAGCTAATTGGTACACAGGCAAAAATATACAGGTCTTCCATCTTTCCACTGCACTGGCAGTATTACATTTTTACACACCTACTTTAAAAAAAGCAAATATTTGACTATTCAACACGAGCACGAGAATGCTATGAATACAGCATTGTTTAAAAGTTGCTTCAACATAAAGTTAGCTGCCTGTATACCAAATAGCTTGTTCGAATCTACCTGGATGGCACAAACCAGTAAATTAATTTCTACCTTTGCCAGCATGTCGATTCCATCGGCACCTCTAAATACTTTTACTTTTATAACTCGTCAGATAGTTGATTAAATGAAGATGTCTTCCCCGTAAATTTTACGCATAATGTCTTAGTAAAACTTTGAGATAATTGGTGTTAAAGTTCATATACGTAGATGATTTTTTAAAACAGTTAATAAAATAATCTTCCTTAAACTTTTAACTGTTTTAGAAAATGTTGACATATCAAAAGTTTTGCGGATGTATAGGTATCCTATGGATCAACAATGAACATTATTCAATTTGAGAGTTGAGAGAAAAATGACGAATTCTGGGAGATTTTCAAAACAAACTATAAAAACCCCATGAATTTTCGCCCATGTCTTATGCGGTGCTTAATTGTTGCAAATGGGTCACTTCTGTCACGTCCTGGAAGGAATACGTCAAATTATAATTCACCCTGTATACTATTTTGATCAGAGTTATCAAGTGATTAAACATAGTTTTCTATGTAATAGTCTGCTCAGTTCCGTAGCTTTAAATGTCATGTCAAATCAATCTGTGTGTGGACTTCCCAAAGCAAAGAATCGTTATGTTTGTTTGAGTGTGTAATGTTATAATAGAGTTGTTTCATAAGACGCTCGTGGCCTGAGGTAAGAGTTTCTTGCTGTGGTAGTAGATGTCTTGAGCGTTGCGGCCTATTCAATTACTTCAACCAAGCTGCTCCCAACTGAGGTACTTATCGTAGCCCGTGCACCGTACATCAAATCTCAAATTCCTTCTCTAACACTACCTTCTGATACCTAGAAAAATACTTTACTGTTTCTAATTAAAAAAAAAACACTGAAGAGGTCATTCTAAACACAAACTACCACTTAAAAGTAATATGCACATAATTAGTAACCAAAAAGAACAAAGTGAGCCATCTGATCACAAAATGTCCGCGAAATGCTCGAATCTCGAGCACACTCAAGCAAAATGGCGGATATTCAGGCACAGGCTAATGAGTGCTCGAATAACAACACAAAAGGCCTCGACAATGCACGGACATGGCCGACAATACACGAACATGCACTTTTCTAGATAATGGCTTCCAGGACGGGGACAATGGTATTGGTTTAAGAGGCTCTCGAGACGTTTTGTTCATCGTTTTCTGGACTAAACCGTTTAGTTCATTCTAGTGCATTGTTTTGTTTTCTATATAGTATTGTTTTTGGTTATTATTCAGTTGTTTTTTTTTACAGACTGAAGCAATGACGGCGACAAAAACATTGACATAATCACCACGCAAATTCTTTTATCTACCTGATAAAATGTGTCTAAAATAAATAGTCATCGTTTTCAAGCCCACAGCTATTTTACAGCGTTTACACATATACAAAATGTACACATTGTTAAAGCAAACTAGCTTCTGCCCGCGACTTCATACGCGTGAAATTCTACCGTACGTACAAACTTACTTACTTCATCATCTGCCTAGCCTTTTCCCAACTATGTTGGGGTCGGCTTCCAGTCTAACCAGATGCAGCTGAATACCAGTATTTTACATGGAGCGACTGCCTATCTGACCTCCACAACCCAGTAACTGGGGTAATACGATACCCCTTGGTAAGACTGGTTGTCAGACTTTCGGGCTTCTGACGACCCGTAACGACTGTCAAAGATCCACAAATGACAGCCGGGACCAACGGCTTAACGTGCTTTCCGAGGCACGGAGGGGTCTTGGTATGTAAAGATGGTCACCCATCCACGGACCAACCGCGGCAAGCGTAGCTTAACCTGATCGATCGACCCGTGCAGCTATTGTTACTTAGCCACAAGCCCCTTTAAAACTCAAACTTACTTACTTGTTTATAATATTATAGTAGAGGTGGGTCATGTTGATATATCAAAGAAGAATGATGATAATATTTTTTAGAAAATGTTGATACAACCGTAAAACCTTAGAGAAACTTAAAATAATGTAGAACTTGTCCATCTCTTAGCTTTATGCATTCCTATAAAGTCTCCACATTCGTGATCCGAGTTTAATCAAACTTAGTTCATTTGTTTCAGCAAACGGATCAACTTGGATCTAGGTTTTAGAGCTAAGAATATAAACTGCTAAACGTTTGAGATAAACTTGAGATTCAAGATGAATAAGGGGTCAGTTACATCAATCTGGTCCCTTATTTATAATTTAGAAACTGTCGAGAAACATTCTGTCCTTGTCATGTACATGTTACTGGGTTGAGAGGGCTTAAACACTATAAGACTTTTTAGATTCAAAACTGTCGGGACATTTCCCAAGTCGGGCAAAATGTTTTTGATTTTTTCCACCATAAATTTCTTAGTAGCAACCCGGAGTCTGCATTTGTGTCCGGCGGATGGCAACAGGTATATTAAGTATTACATGGAACTTAAACATAACTGGTGAAATGGGGTGTATAAAGTCTACACTTCCGCCCGACCCTTCGAGGAAAACAAGCGTGATGTAAGGTTATGTATTATCAGAAATATTTCTTCTAAAAGTAACTTGTTTTCGGTGACAAGTGAGCAGAAAGTAAACTTGGCCATTCCGAAAACTTGTTAATTTGTTTAATGAATTCTCCCTAACTTCATAATCGAGAGATTTTCCGCATCATTTTAAGGTCAAAGGAAATTAATTTGTTAATAGGTACTTTTAGATTTTGACTTTAGTTGTGTTGGCTGAAATATTAGGAATACTATGATATTACAGATTGAAAAAAGTTGGTAGGTATTCGTTTTTTGATAGCAAATATTTTTTCTAGTATCCTACTGCCTTTATTGGCCTCATAAACTGCTATGCTCAATATAATTTAATTTATTACTGAACCAAGAATTATGCAAGTTTCAACAATACTTAAAAACAGGGCTTAAATCAAGAAGATAGTTCAAAGTTTAGAACAAAAGCTAATGTAACACACGACTGTCTAGATGTCACAGGGTAAGTTTGCTCATTAGTCGCGTAACTTCGCCCACCGTCGGATTACCGTGCTCGTCCGAAAGGCGTCGAGCTCGAAGGCGATCTGTTAGCAGATCTGGTTATTAAAAGGATCCTATCCATTGAGGCTGTGAGGCTTTGTTTTCTGAGAAACTTTGATAATATGTGAGTTATGATTTAAAGGGCACTTTCTCTAGGTCTATTTCAGTCCTAAGCTATTTTCGTAACTACTCTGCAAATAATTGAATGGGTTATTCTGGAGAGGTGTCAAAATAACAAACCAGTCGCAACAAAGAAGCAACCATGGCAACGAACCAAATGTCGGCTTTTACAATTTCTAATGTGGCGATATTATCGTGACGTGGATGTATTAATAGCGTCATTAGATATTTTTTTTAATTTATTCATCGGTTTGTGCACAAATATATTTCCATACAATTTACTTCCGTCACTACGATACTTTACGTCCACGATAATATCGGAGAGAGAGCTAGAAACTACAAAAGCGCACATTAACACAATCGTGACATCGTTTGGGAGAAAAATGTTGATGCAGGATGAGGTTTTCGTGTTTTACGGTACAAATGTTCAAAATATAATCAAATCTGGTGCAGAATGTTACTCATTGTTAAAGTGTGTGAATTCATAATTATTATATAAGATTCCATTTGTTTAACTTTTTGGTTTCGTGTATTGATGTCCAAACACAGTTATCGCGACAGGCCATTGCCATGTACTTTTCTTATTTGATGATCACATTCGTGTCTGTATGATTCATATATTTTTATGTATTCTGTGTCTTTCATGTATTCTGTATTTAAATGAAACACAACAGTCACGCCTCACATGTAGCACCTTTGTTACCGACACAATGCCTACGTGCCTCTGCCCTGACCTAATAAAGACCTGGACAACCTGCGATTAGCAACAAAGTATTAACACAATATTTGTGTCCAGGTCAAGCTGTTCCACTTACCTACTTGTGATACGTAGCTAGTCTTACAATTTGTACCTGTAATTTCAATATGGATGACCAAAATTTTTTAACAATATTTTGATGTGGAGTATGGACTATGGAGTTTTTTGCCACTTCTCCATAGGAACCTACTACACTTTAGAATAGACAGCCAGCCTATGGTTAACTATATACTAGCTGTGCCCCGCGGTTTCACCCACCGATATTTTTTTTTTTCTTTTTTTGCTTTTTGCTCGGTTATTTTTGGTCGTAGCGCGAGTTTATATAGTCTTTCTCGACAGATGGGATATCCAACACTTAAGCGCGTTATAGGTATAAATATAAATAAATTATATTCATAATTAATTTGAGATTTTGTAGTGTGGATTTCTTTTATATTTATTAACAGACAGCAACAGAAGTAGTTATTGTCTTTCACATGTATGTTATGGCTGCATTCTCTTCAGAGACACCTCTCTCTCTCTCAATCTGTTCATTGACGATGACTGCGTGTGTTGTGTTGCCGTACTTATAGTCCGAAAAAGCCAGGTAAGAATCGAGGTCACTAATAAAACCTACGCCAAGTTAATAATATTGGAATTCCAATATCACTGTCTAACATTTTTTCTTACGGAAATTCTTAAGGAACCACCCGTCTAAGGAATTAAATAATGATTTTATATCGCACAAGACGCCCACGAAATAACATAATTTCGTAATAAGTTAAGTAGGTACATATTTTCACTCAAAAAGAAAGCCATTCGTTGTAATTCTTCAACAAATATTTAACTTAATATTATCGAGCTGGAGATCGCTACTAAATTATTAATAATAACACTTCGGAAGACGTTACAATATTCCGCGACGATATTTCCGTATAACTGTGATGTTAAGTAAAGAATACCTTCCCCCCTTCGCTTATTCTACGTAAGTAATACGATTACTCGCGGCTCGGGATAAATAATGTACATGTTACCCACTGATAATATCGTACTGGGAATATTTCGTAAAATGGCGGCAGTTTGAAAATGTCGCAGGACAGTTCCAAGGGGTTCATGCCAAACACACAATATTTACTAGACTAGATATCTTGATTTTGGGACGTTTTCCTTCTATTATATGTTGTCCCAGATTTATTTCCCAGTGTTAATGAAACATACACACACATGTCAAATAAAGCCAACTTCAAGCAACTTATTTGACGTTTGAATCTCGAAGCAGGATTCTGATTCGACCATTAACCTCTAATCTTTTGTCTAGTCCAACATATTGTTAATAAAAATCACTGAGTTGAAATTCAATAGTGACAAGATTGGACGAAGAACATAGGTATCAATATTCAAAGCCATATTCCCGATATTCAGTAACACGGTAGTTCACAAGAGCACTCGACACATCCTGCGCCTACATTTGTTATCCCACTTCGGGTCTGTGTTCTGAGAACACTTTACAGCTTCGCTCGTGTTTTCAATATTGAGAAGGTTATTTCTATAGATCTGAGTGTTACGGCAGAGAATCTTCTTACAATGATATGGAAATTCTCTTATAGTTATGCTTGAAAAGAATATCTCGTAAATAGTTGAGAAAAGAGGAAAAGTTAAACCAAACAGTATCTGAAACTAAGTTTACAAAGTCTTTAGATAATGTTACAGCACCTGAAGATGTTTGTTACAAAGTTAAATCGAATGGCAAATGTCCAATTTTATGACTCTCCTCCAAAAATGTCAAATCAGGCAAAAGTGGTTAAACATGAGTTCAATGTCGGAATGCCGCTGGACTTAAATTAAAAATGCGTGGATTGGAATCAAGTCGTGCAAAATCTAGGGATCTAACTCAAGCGCCTAGACTATGAGCTATTGTCACAATTTTTTAATGATTTGTGAAGTGAAAACGGATCAAAAACATCCGTTCGAAATAGGGGCCTACAATATCATGCTTTCATTCCTCCACTTTTCTACAATAACACACCCGGTCTCGCCTCGTTACTATGAGAGTATCGTTACAAGTTCTCGCTCCAACTTGCTCCTACGATTGCTTTTATTGCCCGCGCTTTGTTATAACATTGTCTCGATGTCCGTAACAAGTATACTTGTTTTTAAGTTTCTATTTCTGAAAAGGTTTTATACCAGTATCGCTGTAGCCCGCGACTGTGTTCGCTTGAAAACTTTTAAAACCCGTTTGTTCCACTCAGGGTTATGTAAAATCTTTTACTTTGAGCATGTCTATAAGCTCTACGGAATATTTGTACTCCACGTTTTTACCTTCAGCGGCTTCATTTCAGCCGAAAGAAAGACTCCACTGCTAGATATAGGCCGCCCCCATGCTCCTCCACTTCGACCGGTCTTGTGCTTCCCACATCCAGCGGATTCCCACGGCCTTCACAAGGTTATCGGTCCACCTTGTGGGAGGCCTTACGCTCTACGTCTTCCAGTACGCGATCGCCACTCCAGAACCTTTCGGCCTCATCGGCCATCTGTTCTGCGAGCAATGTGCCCTGCCCACTGCCACTTAAGTTTGGCAATTCTTCGGGCTATGTCGGTTACCATGGTTCTCCTGCGGATCTCTTCATTCCTGATTCGATCGCGTAGGGAAACTCCGAGCAGCCCTCTCCATTGCTCTTTGGGTGACTTTAAGCCTTCTGATAAGGCCCATTGTGAGCGACCACGTTTCTGTATCATAGGTCATCACTGGCATCACACACTAGTCAAAGACTTTCAGCTTGAGACACTCCGGTATTTGGGAGGAGAAGATATTGCGAAGCCTCCCGAACGCTGCCCAGTTGAGGCAGATTCGACGATTGACCTCTTTCTCGAAGTTGGACCTACCTAAATGAACAGTTTGTCCGTAAACGTACTCATCCACAACTTCGAGCGTAGCGCCTCCGATCGTCATGAGAGTGCACCCACTCTCATGACGATCGGAGGCGCTACGCTGTCAAATGCCCATGTAACACCTTACATGGGCATTTGACATGACCTTTGTCTTGTCCATGTTCATTTTTAGACCCAATCTTTCGGAAGCTCTACTGAGGTCAACGATCATTGCCCTGAGGTCCTCCATGGTCTCAGTCATGACAACTATATCATCGGCTAATTGAAGGTGAGTGATGTACTTGCTATTGATGTTGATGCCAGCCCCCTTCCAGTCCAGAAACTGGAAGACATCCTCCAGTGCAGCGGTGAACAGTTTCGGAGAGATAACGTGTCCCTGTCTCACACCTCACTGCAGAAGGATAGGTTTTGAAGTCTGGTCCTAGAATCGGACTGACATAGTGGCGTTTTCATATAGACACTTCAGCACCTCGATGTACCGACAGTCGATCTGGCACCGTTGAAGGGACTGCAGTACAGCCCATGTCTCGATTGAATCGAAGGCTTTTTCGTAGTCAACAAACGCTAAGCAGAGGGGCAGGTTGTACTCTTCGGTCTTCTGTATAACCTGCCGCAGCGTATGTATGTGGTCTACGGTGCTAAAGCCTCTACGGAATCCGGCTTGTTCGGGAGGCTGAAAGTCGTCAAACCTGCGCGCGAGACGGTTGTGATAACTCTCGAAAACAGCATGTAGACATGGCTCAGAAGTGAGATGGGCCTATAATGCTTAAGAAGGGTATTGTCACCCTTCTTAAAGAAAAGTACCACCACAGCTCTGTTCCATGCCTGTGGCGTTTCGCCCGCGAGTATGACGGAATCAAACAGCTTCTGGAGGGCCTTAAGTACAGGTTTTCCGCCAGCTCTCAGGAGTTCGGCCGTAATTCCGTCATCACCCGGTGCCTTGTTGTTTTTAAGTTGTTTCAGAGTCATCCTAATCTCGTACAAGCTAACGTCCGGGATGTCTTCGGTGTAGTGTCGGTGACCCGACCCAAGCCAGATTGACATCTGGCTTGGGTCCTTTGCCAGGTTCGTAACGGGGTTGCTTGTTGACGTGTATAACTGTCCATAGAACCTCTCGATCTCTCTCAACATCTCAGGCTTGGCGGATACAATCCTGCCATTATCGGTTTTCAGTTTCGCAAGCTGACTCTGCCCAATAGATAGACCTCTTGTACAGAGCTTGGAGCCCTTGTTCCGCTCTATCGCGTCTTTGATGCGTTTCGTATTAAAACGGTGAAGGTCGCTTTTCAAGGACGTAGAGATCCGTTTATTGAGCTGTCGGTACTTTAGCGCGTCGCTTGAAGACTGCAAGATCATTTCACGCCTCTCCTCCATTAGCTGCAGAGTAGGATCAGAGAGTTTATTTTTGCCATTAGTACGACGGGTCTTGAAGACCTTAGACCGTATGGACGGTTTCCACGAACCCATCGTTATAATCGTCCACGGAGCTCCTTAGGCACTCAAAACGATTCTGGAGTTCAAGCTGAAAGCTCTCGGTGTTTTGGACTTGGATCGGTGCTGGACGGAGCGTAGACTTCATCAGCCGACATCTTTCCAGATTGATGTTGATATTCAATGTGCCTCTTACCATGCGGTGATCGCTTCTGGTTTTCACTGCGTTGAACACAGAGACATCATTGAATATTTGCATCTTCGTCGACGTTTCATTACGTCAATCTTGTTTTTAGTTGCACCATCAGGGCTTTGCCAGGTCCACTTTCTATGCTCACTTTTTTTGAAGAAGGAGTTCATCATAGAGAGGCCTTCCTTCTCCATAAAACTGGCCAGTAAGTGACCCCGGTGGTTCCGACGTCCAACTCCAAATTGTCCCACTCTCAGCTCATATAGTGTAGCACCCCTTGCCTCACCGTAACCTTGACCGCTACCGTAGCCAAGGGTAGGCGGGCTGCCGGGTACTAGGGGCCATTTTGCAGGGCTGCTTGTCATTTTTGGGGGGCGTTTTGCCATAATCGCCACGCTTAGCAGGCGGGTTGGCAATCGCAGTATGGTGGTAAAATAGAGAACAACAGCTGAAGAGAGCTTAAGAAATTTTTGACTTAAATATAATCTTTCATTCATTGACTGACAACATACATCCTTAACTAAAATTTCATAATTCTTAATGTAGACCAATAAGAAATAGAAAATTCTACACAAAAGTTTCAAATACAACGAATGTATAAAGGATATTTGAAACAACTGTCGTATTCTTAAAGAAGTGTCATAAGAAATTAACGATTCTCATAGCGACGAAGAAATTTTATCGGGCGTACGGTTTGTTTGTAGTTTAATAAACCGTCTATCTTTTTTCCTTCCTTGAGTCAGAAAATATCAACAGGATAAAGTTATCATCAGGTCGTAAAGGCACTAACAAGTCTCAACCATGTTACAAACATGTATGCCAAGCTAAATTTTCCAAAGTAAACGCAAAATTTTGCTGCATTAAACCAGAATGAGGACAACTTAGTTAACCCATACTTCATCGTGTCTTTATAGCTAAGACGCTTCCCGCATAAATAATCCCTATGCCGCGTTCTACACAAATGCAGGAGTTCGGGCTTGTGCAGTGTGTACCAAATGTGCATATATTTAAACGAAGGTAACTCCAAAATGTTCTTCATACAACCCATTGAATATGAGTCCTCACTAATTGCGACTTTCTCTTGTCGAAATCCGTTCAAAACTTCCCATATAAAACCCCGAGGCAAATTCAACTGTTTTAACACAAACGTAAGGTTGATTTAAGCTTGATGTGGAAGATTGAAGGTTCCTAGATTGCAATGTAACAGCAATATCCAAGATTCGGTTAGAGCGGTGCAGCTTACAAAGTGGCGGGATCGATTCCCGGGAGAAATTCGAGTACTGATACCGATGTTTGTTGGCTTTCAAATAACACGCTTTGGCTCAACATTGAAAGCCTACCCAGGGGAGGAAGAGTTGCATTTGGTTTAAAAACACTGCAGATGCTGTATGAACTTGTGGCCTTGTTCGCCAATTACAGAATCGATATATCGAGCTTACTCTGGGGAACTTTAAACGTTGAAAGTGGTGACTATGTGGCATGCATTTGGAGTATAATTCCATTTTAAAGCTGACTACTTAAACAACGTATGATTCAGTCACAACACTACATAATGATGTTGACATCTCGAACTTTAATGAAGCTGTAGCAGTCCACTGTAGGGCAATAATTTCACCATTCCTCAGTGTGGGCTAATTGAATTATTTTGTGCTGAAAATGCTGCTAATTTTAGTTAAGGCTGAAAATGTTATCCCTTATAAGGGATAACATTTTCAGCACGCCCTCCCGCTCCACCCAGAGCGAGAGAATTCATTTGATGATTTCCCATCCAAAAGAAAAAATCCCTAATAACAGTTTTATATTTCAAAGAAAAACAATGACATAGTGACATTTGGTTGACGATTGTTTGACCTCGTAAAAGATTTTTAAATTCAAAGGATTTCTATCTGTAGTTAAATCTTTTTTTCTAAACTTAATTTCGTCGCCTTATCCAAGCAGAAGATACCAGTTACTTAACGACTTATTCTGAAACAAATATTTGGAATCATAAATAATCACGTGCATGAGTAGGTGTCGGATCAACCCATGTATGTAGTTCTTATTGTCACATCATTACGAACATTCGTTTCTCTTAAGCATTTCTGTATTTGGTGCCTCCTCATCATTTAAAATTGTCTAAGGGGCTTCTACGAGTTGGCTTCGGCTCCTCGTACGCCTTCCAAAGGTCCGGTACCCCAGGGTCCCGAGATATGAAACATTATTGGTATGACACCTATATTATATTTAACAAATTGCCAAATTGTATTACGGATCAGCCCATAATCAAATTTAAGAAACTCTTGTCGTCGTTGCTGACAGAGAAATGTTATTACTCTGTTACCGGTTTTATAAATGATAAATTATAATATTTGGTTCACTTTATCTCATTTAAAATAACGTAAATTATTATGTAAAATAATTTTAGACTTAGCTGATTCATGATCTCATTTTGAATTTAAGTAGGTACCTAGTTTCTAAATTATCTGTAAGTTAACCACTATATTTTTTATATGCTAACAGGTAGAATGTACTGGGAATATATATGAAACTAACACCATTATTGAAACACCTGCATTATATATAAATAAAGAAATTATTATTTTTGTTATTATGTCAAAGACATTTAAATAATAATAAATCCCTGCTGATACCTATTTAAGAGGAATACAGCCGTAATTGTTGTGGTATATAATCTTATTCACAAAGTCGATCAATCACAGAAGGTAGAACTACGTAATTCACTCTCTCGCTCGGATTCGATTCCAGATAAAAACATTCTCTTTATTCCTGATTAAGATGCTGCTGGAATATGATTCATATCTCGGATTATTTAGGGCAACGTATTTTTGATTAAGATCTATCTACCTCTGAGAGAAGAGTCATGTAACGTCATAAGTCGGGAAATTGCCCATCACATACTTTCTCTGTACCCAAAGATTTCCAAACGGGACCCTATTACTATCCCTTACCGTCGCTGTCGGTCTATCTGTCACAGCACTGTTTTTCTTTAAACCATGGCAGCCGGTTATCTTAATGACAGTGAACTAACAAGAATTACCACCTTGGCTATTTTAATGAATACTATGAGCTGAAACGAAATTTTCACAGCATGAGTGTTGATTTGATTTCCCTCCTGACCAGACTAAATCTCTCATTTAGATTGGCCAACCAACAATTTTTCATGCTGTTAAAATTACATAATTACCTATATTTTACAAGGTCTGTGCTTCTTGCATCCAATGGATTCCTGCAGCCTTCCCCAGGTCATCAATCCACCTTGTTGGAGGCCTATGTTCAGTAGTGGATGTATTTATGTTCAAATGATGATGATGATGATGATGATGATGATGAAAATCTAAGTTAAGTGTAAAAATGTTATAAGTTTCCCACTCTGTCTTTCTTTTTCTACTAAATCAGTATAAATCTGGAGTTTTCCTATAAAAAATAGGCCAACAATTCACTAAATACCTCTTGGATAGCAGGTAGGTCAATAATAGCTTAGGTAGACAGTAGTACACCTTTTCCCTTTATTCTCATCCTACAAAAGGATACCGTAGAATATAATAATGATATTATAATTAAACGAACGTGCTCTCCCTTTACGCCTCATTCCATATTGAAGGGATCCATTTTAAATTCATTGGCAATTTAGTGCGTTAATTATGGCTAAATGTGTAAGCCTCCGCTTAATGAAAATAACGTAATTATATTACTGTTTTAGCAGATGCAGCCATAGTATTTTAAGTATTTGGAAATTGATTCGTTTGTACGTGTAATTGAGGACATTTAAATTCAGTTTTAATACGATAATCCTGCACCTATATGGGCAAATAAATAAAAGCTAAAGTTCCTTCTGTTTGTTCCACAAGTATGACATAGATTTGATAAATTACAAAAAGTCACTTTATATTTCAATATACTCGTATATATAGGAACTTAAAACATACCTAACTTGACCTTTTCTTCATGCAAAGCTGATTCATAAAATTGCTGAATAGGAGAGTCATCCAACGCGGTAACTTGACAGCTTTTTTGCCACTTTACCTGTTGGCAACGATGTGGATGAATATTTTGATACCTACTTAAGCACTGGTCCCACAGACTACGAGGAAGCGATTAATGATCAACGATTTCCTTGCTCAAGAAACGTAATGTAAGTAAAAGGGACACAGTCAGCGAACAACTATTAATATGAAAATTAATATTTGTTCGCTGACTGTTCAGAGTATTCGTCTATCGCAGCGACAACAGCTATCAAAGAGAATACTCGCTCAGCGAGACTTACGTTTGACTTACCCATAAGCAGCGAGTAATCGCTCGTCGTCGTTGCGCACTCGCTACTCATTGCTAGCCAACTGCTGAGTAGCGATAACTGAGAAACAAGTAGTCAGTCCTCGTTACTCTCCATCGGTGGGACAGGTGCCTCAAGCAGTTTCTTTCACTTATTCCGTTCAGTCAGGATCATAAAAAAGGTTGGTTTGCTTTGAATTTACAATATTTCGAAATACAGCAAGAACTAGCGTCCGTTTACCTTTCATCCGCATTTATTTACTTTGTTTCTGTTCGGGACTATAGCTGTAAGTATTCCAGGCATATTTATGCGGTATTTACATAAATATGTCTTGTACATCAGATATTTATGTAAATCATTCTTGCGAGACAGACATCCAGATAAGAAGCATAGCTTTTTACTCAAATCTGGCTTAGCTGTATGGAAATATTTGTGTAAATGTTTATTCTCTGAATCTGATTTCTAAAAATTCTAGCTTTTTATTTTGTTAGTACTTTTTGCTATATTTTTTTTCTTTAGCTCGGTGTAAACGTCCAGAATGCCTTTTAGAAACTGAAACCAGAACGTTAATAATTGCATACTATGTCCTTTGTCAACTACCTGATTTTTTCCGATACTGAATGATTCCGATCAGATTTGACAGCTGGTCATGGACAAGCGTTGATTGGGTGGAGCCCGGGTAGAGCCAAGGGGGTTCTGATTTCCGGATCATTCTTATGCTGAATTTAGAAAGGCATTTCGGAAAGTATAACCGGTCTTATAAATACAACTCATACAAGTTGTGTACTCTACATGGGTATCGTAATATATTATTTAAAACATTTTTCCTTACAAGCATTCCCGCCCATGTCTACCCATATTCATCCTCCGGGGACCGGCAGCTCATTGAGGGTAAAAAACGTTGTGTTGTTGTTGGGGTACTCCCCCAAGACAAGTTTCATCGCAAACGTCGCTCCGTGGAGACAAAGACGAGAACAGACAGACTTGCATGTGGTTCTGCGATATTTTCCTGTGTTATATTTAACTGGGTCAGTATGGGGGAACCCTTTAACATGGGAGCTACAGGAAAAACATGTTTTATACAAAATTGCATTTTTTTCTTGAAAATGAAAAAGTTGGTTTATGTTTTGACTCAGTGTCATATTTGGTTTACTTAAATGTAGATGAAGTAAAGTATGATTTACCATCAGAAGCTATTAAAATGCAATATTGCAGTGTGAAAACCCTTTTCTCTTAAAGAGAAGGCATGAGTATTGATCACCACCATCAGCAGCTATTCCAAAATATAAAAAATTCTCATAGTTTATTCACTCAGCCTAGGTAAGTAGCTTTTCCTAAAATGTTCCTAAAAGAACTGAGACCGTGTTCTCCTAGACAAAATAAATCTCATTTCGCAAAAAAATTGTCCTCCGTCAACTGTCTGGCCACAGCCAACGCAGTTTAACTTCCCAGTTAAAATATAGCGGACAGCCCTTCAAACAATTAACCTCGACATAATACCAGTAAATTGAATAGAGCCGCCATTTTGTTAAGGGTAATCGTTTGGCGCTATCAAATGAAATGATATTATCTTTGAAAGCAGTTGACGCTAATCTTATAAGCCCCTAATGGTCCCTTCTAAGATCTCCGAGGAGTGTACAACACAATTATGTGAATGTAGCTTTTTGATGTCTCTGTTGAAGATTTATGTTGGTGAAGGTTTTAAATTATACTTGCCTACCCTTTATCAATCAAATCAAAAGTTGCTTTGTAGTAGTTGGTCAATAGCTCTTTGACTTCTGAAAGAGTTCGTCCAAGAAAGTGAGACTAAAACCATGTTGTTTTTTGGTTCAACTTGAATTATTGAGTTTATATCTAAGTCTATAATGAGACTTATATTTTGTTACTTCTATTTGAGGTTGGTAATACATCCGCAATCTATCTATATAGGACGTGATCATTCAGTAGCAAGCGAAATTTGTATTTTAGTAAAAAGAAATATGGATTAAACAGAAGACAAGCCCGTTTCTTTATTTATTTATTACCAAATCAATTCTGACATCTCTGCTTGATTGAATAACAAACTCCTTGGCATCCAAACCCATGCAATATAAATATTTTCCAGCAATCCTACTTTACCTTCCATGGCTCCTCACTTATGCGAAGGGATGTCGGACCCTCGCCATAATATCTAAGGTATTTTATCCGATATACATTTTATGTTCTATAGCCGACCCTATGCGGCCACCATATTTCATTGCCCACCATTTCCGGTTCCGGCAAACCGATTTAGAACTGCGGAATTATTTTTGGATTTAGAGCAGGTGTTCGTGGGATTATGGGTTTCATAGAGATGGATGAGATAGATTACAGTGGCATTACATTCGTACATTTGGCATAATAATATTGCGCAAATGTTTTTAAAAGAATTATGACATTGTTAAGTAAGTGAGTTATCAGAATTATCTTCCGACGCTTAAATGTCACTCTGAACAATTTTTTGTCCGATAGTTTTTGCTCCAAACTAACTGTCATCTATAACAATGAATGATATTGATTTCAATGGCATTGATAATAATACCCTCAAAACCGAAACGAAATACGACAGAGCAATGATGAATACTCTAGATTTTTTAATACGACTTCATTATCAACTACACAGATAGCTAATTAGAAATATTCAAAATATCTTCACAAACTCAAACGATAGCCTACTGAACATTCATTCTCTATCAAAATATTCATCCATTTCTGTGAGAAACATTCCGTCTACATACAAGGGCGTCGCTGAACCGTGGCGTCGGACGTGACGACACAAAACAAACGGCACAATATGAGAAACGCAAACGTCGTGTGTCGCGTCTGTCGTGTCTGTCGTGTTTGTCGCGCGGCACGTGACACACACACTAACGAATAGAACATTTTGAAGAAGTGTTTGGAAAAACTATCGCGAAGCTCTGGTGCGGAATTTAGTATTTTGTTAAGATAAATCAGCCTGTACGTCTTATTGACGTGACATTTGCCTAATCGTAAAGCCAAGAAATCTGATTAACTTGTGAATTATCTTAACTTTTTTATGAATACATATACTAATCAGTTCACTTGAAACATAAACTAAATACGTATAAAAACTACAAATTATACAAAGGATGATGGACAAAAATGTTTGGACCCGCTCCAACATCAATAATTTTTATATGACTCGAAAGGTATTTTTATGCTTAATACTGGGTACTTTATCGCTTGTTTTGTTTTGTTATCGGTTTCGAGTTCTATGTTCTATGTTATTGGGTTTGGTTTCCGCACTTAGTGCTTTAAGTGGACCATTGTGCGTGAGCCATGGCGGCCGTCGGTGGTTATTCCAGCCAGCCCACCTCCCTCCAGAAGTAAGCTATATCTCCTGGTCTATTGAGAGCATCCGTGTAAAATTTGGGCGCTCCGAGGGTTTCTGTTCTAGTCTGGGCTACGCCTGTGCATTCGAAAAGCACATGCGCAACGGTTTCTTCAGCCTCCATGCAGGCCCTGCACAGGGGGCTGTCCGTTATGCCTATTCTGTGGAAGTGTTTGTTTAGTGAGCTGTGTCCCGTGATGGTCCCAGTCACCAGATGCAGATCCTTTCTGTCCAGGCGTAACAGACGTCTGGTTAGCCTGCCATTCAGATATGGCATTGGTTCCCTAGACTGCCTGCAGCCTGGTGTCGAGGTCCACCAGCTCTCCGCTTGTGTGTGGGTGTAGTCCTGAAGCCACTTGCGTATCTGGTTGAATGGAACGGGCACGATGGGCTAGGGTTCATAGGCTGGCGCGCTGGATGCCCTTCTGGCCAGTTCGTCAGCAGCTTCATTACTTAATGATCCGTTGTGTCCTTTTATCCATTGCAGTGTCACAGTGTTGTGGTTAGAAACTGTTATTCGTTCTAATGCATTGTGACATTCTAGGATTGAGCTCGATGTTATGTATTTTTTCCCTAGGGATTGGAGAAATGAAGCACTGTCGGAGAGTATACTTATGTGGGTGGCTGTGACTCTCCTGGCTTCTATCGCGTATGCCGCTTGTATAATGCCCACACATTCCACCTGGTAGACGGTGTTGAACATTCCCAGTGGGCTGGATATGTTTATGTTGAGGTCGTGTGAGAAAACTCCGACTCCGGTTCCGGAGTCAGTCTTTGATCCATCTGTGTAGACTCTTAGCTCTTCCAGGCCTGAGTGATAATTCTGTTCTTCTGTGAGTGCCACGTAGTAGTGCTTTTGGAAGAAGTGCAATTTCGGGGTTTTATCGCATGGTGATTCAAGCATTTGTTGTCGTTTGATCGCATCTTCCTTAATGCGTGTGTGCTTAACTCTAGAATCTTTGCCTAGGGTTCCTGCTATGTTGAGCCTGAAAGCAGCCAGGACCGCCTCCTCCCGTACGATAAGGTGTAGAGGGGGCAGCCCCAAAATTGCCTGTAGGGCAGCGGTGGGTGTAGTTCTCATGCAGCTAGTGATTACTACACAGGCATACCACTGCAGTTTCTCGAGGTCTATTTGGGCTGTGCTCAAGTCCGTCCTGGGCTACCAGACTATTGAGCCGTATGTGATAATTGGTCGAATAACTGTGGCGTATAGCCTGTGCGTGACTTTGGGGCTAATCCCCCAGTTCCTGCCCAGCATTCGCTTGCACTGCCATAGGGATATGCTGGCTTTTATGGTTATGTAGTTGGTATGTTTTGCCCAGTTCAGCTGTTTGTCCAAAAATATGCCCAGGTATTTGGTTTCAGTTGATAGGCTTATGGTAATGCCAAACAGACGTGCATGTAGTTTCGCGAGTTTCCTCTTTTTGTGAAGAGGATCAGTTTGGTTTTTGTAGGATTCACTGTTAGTTGGTGTTTGTTGCACCAGTCTTCGACTATTTTCAAGGCTTGGCGCATGAGGTTACATAGTGTATTTTCATGGGTGCCATTTATTATTATGGTTAAATCATCGGCGTAGCCTACGGTGAAGTAACCCTTGTCATTCAGTGTTTTTATGAGGCTGTCTACGACAAGGTTCCATAGCAGCGCGAAAGGACGCCCCCTTGCAGACAGCCCTTTGCCACTACTGCCCTTGTAGTGTCGTTCACGGTGACTTGTACAGCTCTCAATTTGAGCATATTGGTGATCCACCCGCTCAGGTTCGTGTCTATGCCGTGTCCGTCAAGAGCCATGTTAATGCTAGTGGACATGGTCTTGTCAAAGGTGCCTTCGATGTCGATAAAGGCAGCCAGTGCTGAGCATTTGTGGTCCACTGCACATTCAATTTTGGATACCACACTATGGAGTGCAGATTCTGTAGATCTGCCTGTGGAATACACATGCTGTTGTTTATGAAGTGGTTTTACCCGGAGAGGTCCGTCTCGGATATGTCTATCACAGAGTCTCTCGAGGGTTTTCAGTAGGAAGGATGTGAGGCTTATGGGTCTATAGGCCTTGGGTTGTGTATAGTCAGGTTTTGGGTATAAAAATGACTTTCACTTCGCGCCACGCCAGGGGTATGTATCTGATTGCTATGCAGGTGCGGTAGATCTCCACCAAGCATGGTGTCAAGTGGCCAACCCCCCACTGCAGTAGGGCCGGGAAGATACCGTCTAGTCCTGGGAACTTGTAGGGCTGAATGGTGTTTATGGCCCATTTTATCCTGTCTTTTGTTACTATGCTCTGGCTCTGGACCAGTTTCGATCCGTAGGTGTCCATTCCGGCTCAGCCTCCCATGTCCTGTTCTCCAGGAGGTTGCAGTCTGGGCGGTGGGTCTCGAGGAGGACCTTACTGGTTTCATGGTTGGTTAGTGTATATGAGTTATCGGGTTTTTTCAACGTGCCAAGGCTGCGATCCTGATCGGTCGATAGGATTTTTCTTACCCTTGCGGCTTCGTTGTTGGTTTCGATGGATTCACAGAATTTCCGCCACGCCGCCCTTCTGGCGGTTCTAATCTGCTTTTTGTATACGTATTGGGTTTCTTTGTATTGCTCCCAATCGTTTGGGAGTCTGGTATTTTGGCTCTATTGAATTGTTGTCTTTAGTGTATCTCTGAGTTTACCCATTTCGGCGTTCCAAAAATGTCCTTAGATGTTATAAATGCTAGCGCTTTTGTGGATCTAAACTAGAGCTCAACGCGTTAATAATCACCTATTTGCGACCCTCCTATCACTTAAAAATATAATGAGCGACATTGTAGTTCTACTGTACCACTTAAGGAGTTATTATTCACCTAATTACAGTTCTCTTAGCATCAAACGGGTTAATGAACGATATTTTACTCTATTGTACCACTAAAAGAGTTAATTTTCGCCTATTTACCACGTTTTTATTGCTTCTAGTTCTAGTTATCGCTATTGTAGCTCTCTTATTGCTTTATTATACCTATTAACCCAATCTGTAACTCTCTTTTACCGTCATTAAGCAACCTAAGGTAAAATAAAAAGTGTGCCCATTTAAGGGGTATAGTAGAGTTAGAGCGCGCTCTAACTCCGAATGCGTACCACTTATTTATAACTTTAGGATCTGGTTACCGCTCTAGTAGATTCACTATAACTCTTATATTAGCGCCTAACGTGTTAGTTGGGCTTCTACGACACCCACAGGAAGAAATAGGATAATGCTATTCTTTTACGTCCGGCACCACACGGAACACATTGATTATTTTATTTATTAATTTCTATTAATGCCAAATTAACGGTTTTGTGAGGGACTATAACCATCAAATATCAGGTTTTGATGAACATCATCATCGCCACCATCATAATCTGGGTCAATACCTATCATCTATTATGACATTGTTCAACGACATTGCGGGAGCAGTAGAATCCACGTATCTAGCGTATCCTAAATATAATATTATTGATATTATGTGTGCACAAGTCCCCACAGTACATCGCCCTGTCAAACACGTGCAGTAATGTTAGACGATATCGTTTTCCATCGTGTGGTGGTTTTTAACCAATATATAACAATAATACACTCTTGACCTCACGTGACGTGACTGGATACGTCCGCGTAAAAGCCACGTATCATCATCTAAGCCATTGTCTGACAAGTCGTCGAGTGCACTTTCTCGGTATAGTTAAATAGTATAGAGCCCATTTTGCCAATGCTCGCTACAATATGACTTTGCTAGCTTAAGTTGGTACGTACCCAAGGACAGTACAATAATCGGCTTTTCAGTAAATTGCGGAAAACCTGTTATCTCGTTTGCCTCCATTCTTACAAAATCAACCCTTCGACTGTTTAATCTTTTTCGCTCCACATAATTATGTAATACATTAGGTGTATCTATTTTTTCCTTAATCATATTCAAGAAAGCTCCTGCATAAATACTGTCAATGGGTACGTGGAAGTGATTTAAAAGTGTTGCAGCGATTTTAAAGTCGCAAATCATGTTTGGGAAGCTTTTATTGAAATATTTTTAACGAAAGAGTTTATTATCGCGTTTGAACCTTTCCGTTCACCACTTCCATGACCCATCTGCATATGGTTACTGCCCGAGAGTAATTTGCCTGTTCAGTTGTAAGCTGTGTTTCTAGTTGATCCTTGGTTGGTGGCATGTAATAATCATATCCACATGCTTCAATGATATCCAAGCTGTCTCGGAACCCTCGGTCTGAAATAAATGCATCATTTGTCTGAAGTGGGCAATGTAAAGGATCTTCTCCATTATTCATAATATCTCTCATGATATTTGCGTCGGTCTTAATAGCGGCGTATAGAACTCTTACATTTAAAATATAGCCATCTGTGCATGTTATTATTCTGGTTTTAGTAAGTTTTGGAACTTATGTAAGCAATACGTCTGTGCGCTGAAATAAAAGTTTGAACTTTTGTTTATGAAGATGTAAGTTCCATCGCATATTAGAACCACCATATCATTTTCCTCGTTTCCAAATAAAATTCTTGGGATAGTGAGATTTCTTTACAATAAGTCGTTTTTAGTAATGTGATCCAATTCTAAGTGCAATACTCAATAATAAGGTTACGTATTCGTTGCTATTCACGAACAATAGCTAATAACCGCTCTGGTTACCTTCTGGACATATTGAATAACGTCGCAAGACATCTGCGGTTCGTAGTTTTGTTAGATATATACCTAACGCAGTTCGCGGTTCTTTGCATCTCTCACTTACTGATTAAGTTTGTTCCAATATGCACGTGTGTCGTACTTGTACCTACCGGTCACGATTTTACATTTCACTAACCGCGAGTTTAAGAGATTGTGCGAGTGTATTTACTGAGTGATTAAAGTTTACGAGCGGCTTGCAGAATGTACGCGATAGAAGACTGAGAGCATACTTCAAATGCGATCCGTAACCCTTTTTTTTTTTGTTTTTTGGGTGGGAAATCATCAAATAACTTCTCCCGCTCTGGGTGGAGCGGGAGGGCGTGTCAGACTTTTACTGACTAAAACCCACCCGTGTTCCCTCAGTTGCCTGTGTGCCAGGGGCGGCGGTATCTCTTTCGAACAACCCGCACCCCTGGCAGGCATCGGCCCTTGCGGGCCCCATCAGTTGCTGCTGACATCTCTTTGAGGCGCGCGTGGAACACAACGCGCCGTCGACCCGGACTTGGTCCTTACCGGACAGCGAGCTACCCATTACTCGCCGTCCGCAAGCCCGTGCCTACGGCGGCCGGGACTCAGCCTGGGATTCCCGACGCCCAGGGCGTCTCCTGCGAAGGCCACGGCTGTGAGGGCGCATGTACTGCAGTTCCCTCACGTGCACCGCCTCCCTCTTTGCGAGCATGACTGCTTCGCTGAAGGAGGCGACTGCTAGCCATGCACTCTCGCTCCATACCATGGCCTGGATGAGAGTCGGACGCGAGAGATCGCCGCCGCCGATCACCTCCACGAGGACACGGCGGTGCTCCGCCCAAGCCGGGCAGACCTCCACCGTATGCTCTAACGTGTCCTCTGGGCGATCTTCGCAATGGAAACACCTGGGCGTTTCCTCCCGCCCTATCCGAAACAGGAACCTCCCGAAACAGCCGTGTCCGGTGAGGACCTGTGTCAGGCGGAAGGTGAGGACGCCATGCCGTCTCTCAAGCCACTCCTCAAAGAGGGGACTTACCGCCGCAATCGTGGCGTGCCCATTCCGTAACCCTGAGGTTCCTAATGAAAGGAACATTTTAGCCGCCACTCAAAGGCTACTTGATCACGGACAGTTCCTAAGTTCGTAATACGTACCTAGTTATGTCAATTTAATTGATAATAATGTTTTATTTTCTGAATTTTGATGGTCCTAAGCCCATGATAGTATGAAGGAAAAATTGGAATTACTGTTCTGTCACGGCCTAAACATAAAAATGTGTAGTTCGAACCTGATAAAATTACCAATCATAACAGAGCATTGTAACCCTCGTAAATACCTACGTTGCGTCGCCACATCGAGCGAGCGCACAGCTGATAGGTAGGTACTTTCGCACGTTCCGGTTCGCCGCGCTGTCGCCATACAACCACTTTTAATCGTTAACGATAACTTTATTTTTTTGTACTAAGACATATCAAAATAAAAATAAAATTTGTTAAATAAAACTCGTTTATGTTTAATTTGTTTTGACAAATTAAACATAAAGAGGAGTATTTGCGCAGTGGATAAAAACTTCCTCTGTATAGCCTGTATTCACAAAAAATGAGAATCTTCAAGCTCTGGTATGCGATGGCGAGTTTGATTATGGCAATTATTAAAAATACAATGCCTTGGGATATTTGATGCTCTCGTGTACCCGGGAAAGTGAAGTTCTTGAACATTTTGTTCATCAAGTTCTTGCATATCTGGTATGGCAGGGGCAGGGGCAGGTGCAGGTATTCTAATGTTGTTTTCAATTCTATGCCAACATCGGTGGCATACACTTTGCGTATCGTTGAATTCCGTAAAGGGTAAGACTGCGGCTCGTTCGGCGCGCGCTTCTACCGGGATAACTCCGATCGGATAACGCATTGGTAAAAGTCGTCACAGGAAATATTGTTTCCATTGAAAAGACCTTTCCAATAACACTCCAATTATTGCTGTTGGGGGGATATACCAAAACGCCCATCATCCTTTACATTCTGAAACGAAGCGTGACAGTGGCGTGGATTTTCATCCGTTACTGATTAACACAGTGATTGTAAGTGATATGCAAGTAAAACTGTGGAAAATAGCGAGTTTAAAAGTATCTAAGCGCAACGTGAGCGATGATCAATTTCATAAAATTATGGTTTACGACCCATAAAAAAGACAATGTAACAAGCAAGGCAGGAATTAAATCATGCCATTTTAAATATTTAAATTGTATTAAAGCTACAACAAAAAGTACTCAAAATCCATCACACGTTAACACAACGCTTTAAAAAAAGATATGAGCTTGTTAAAATTCAGGACTAAAGCGCGCACGACACGTCGCGTTGTCGCAGGTGTGTGAGAAGTATAGCGGCGGCTTGTCGCATGAAATATTCATGTCGCGTCGCGTCGCCGGACATCGCGACTGATACCAACGCGGACGACGCAACACGCAGACCATCGGTGCACTGCGGGTAAATGTATGGTAAACGAAGTTTTGGGGACGAATTTTTTGGAAGTTTTGTAGGTATTTGCGAAATTGTGATTGCTCTGTGGTTCCTGGTTTTTAATAGACTTTGGTTTTTTTTGGACTAAAGCTGGTTAGCATAATTATTGAGATAAACGATAGATGGATAGCGACAAATTAATACCTAGGTACTGTTGTAGTTGTGATGATATTTCATAACGCTCTCATTTCCATAGCAACTAAAGTTGTTGTTTAAAAACTAAATAACGTAAGATTTACCTAGTAAAACTGGTTGAGAGACCCTATTAATATTAAGAGGAGAGGAGAGGAGAAACGGCTTTATACAGGAAACCTGAACCTGTAGTTACTCTTCGACATCTACAGAATATTCTGAGGAGTGGCTTCTCTCTAATCTAGAAATGTAGTAATTCAGTTTCCTTCATCATTTTAGTAGAACAATAAATTTTAAATCTATAATGCAATTTCCACTGAACAAAAACTCGTGGGCGTCAGTAGGTGGCTTTTAAGTTGTTGTAAGAGCCACGCAGGGGAAATAGGGAGAAATGAATTTACCAGTCATATCAGAGGTGCATTATGTGGTACAGTGTTGTTCAGAGCTATGCGAACTTTGTATATCGTAAGCTGAATTATGATCTGGAAGACGAAGGCGTGCTATTGGTAATACAGTTTGGTTTACGACTATCGTTACACACATCGACGTAATTTCCACGGTAATTTCCTACTTTGACTACTCGCGAATATATTTCGAGAATTTCTTATGAAATCTTTCGCAAAACGAAAACCATCAAAGTAAAAAAATTTGTGCTGCTTTATAACAAATTATTGTTATAATGGGTGAAATTACAAACAAGCTACATTATTCTATTTTGAACTTTATTCCGAGCACGCTAAAATTATTAAGTATAACAAAATTGACAGCATAACCTGGAGATTGACGTCATTTTTTGTAATTAAAACTTTAAACTAGTCAGAATAAATATCGGAATTCCAAAATTGCTCGATGGTTTCAGCTAGGGGTCTGAACATAAACTTTGGTTTGCAATAAGGACGCGAGTGTGTAAATACGTAGAAACGAAAGATAGAATTGTGAAAAAGCTTGTTTTCCAACTAGTTTAGTGTAAAACTCGTTGTTTTGTATAAAGCAGCTGAACTCAATCGTGTTGACACGGTGTCCAGTGTGCTGTGTGTCTGTTTGCTCTATGTGTTTGGACAGCAGTCTTCAAACAATGCCAGTGTGGACAGCAAACGCCCCGAGGTTAAACGATGAACAAAAAATTTAAAACTAAAAGTACCAATGTCAGTTTTTCAATTCAATATCATGAATTGGAAAAGTCGTTTTCGTTATTTTATTTTATCAGCTATCTGCCTGTGAAAGTCCTGTTAAAATCGGCCTTGCCGTTTCGGAGATTAACGGGACCAAACAGCTGTCTGTTTGGTCCCGTTAATCTCCGAAACGGCAAGCAATCATTTTTTCACATTGCTGTCGTACAACAATGTGAAAAAATGTTTTTTTTATATAACTGGGTAATTACCTACCTTATATAACTGGGCTGTGGAGGTCAGATAGGCAGTTACTTCATATAAAATAATGTATTTAGCTGCATCCGGTATGACTGAAAGCCTACCCAACATCGTCAGAAAAAGGCTAAACCAGATAATGAAGGACCTACCGTATACACTTACATTAGCATTTTGGTAAAAAGCTGTTATTTTCAGACATTTTTTTTTTTTTTCATTTGTATGTATATGTGTATGTATTATAAACATTCGCTTCAATTTTATTTATTTGAATATTTGTTCTGTGCTGCCTATGTGTCTGCTCTCAAAACGGTGAAGGGAAAGATCGTGACGAAACCGGCATGTCTTGGAACCCAACATTCGAAGACGTGTGACATCTACCAATCCGCACTGAGCCCGCGAGGTAGATACAGAGGTACAGCCCACTCCCTCTTGAAGAGAGGAGGCTTGTTTCCCAATAGTGGAAACATTACAGACTGATTAAGCTATATTGTGCTATGCATCTGTGTAGTATTATACGTGCGTCTGAAATCCCCAACCTGTCTTGAGCAAGCGTGTGATCAATGTCCGTACCGTCTCTGTAGGACGAGAGGCCCTGCAGTGGCACAGTAATGAACCGCTATTAAATTATTAATTAATGTCACTCCTGCGCAACAAACGGAATCGCGACAAAATTGTGAGTGAAATAATCACGTTTTACCGGAATTGTAACACGCATCGTAGACGCCAATTCAGAATCAATAAAATTAGGAAAAACGAATCGAAAGACAAATGTGTTAGCGTTAGGTTCTGAACCGGGGAATGTGTTGGGAAGTTATTATAGCTCATGAATATTTAGAAGTTTCATTTGTTTTGACGTAACAACATCTCTCGTCGCTGTTCAAAATGTTCTGAAACAGACAACAAAATTTCTTTGCAGCTACGTCTGTGAAACTATCCGTTATATCAATGTGCAATCCTACTTCCTATTTTAATATTATATATGTGAAAGTTTGTTTGTCTGTTTAGATATTTGTTACTCAATCACGCGAAAACGGCTGAACGGAGATGGATGAAAATGCGCAGATAGCTTATAACCTGGATTAACACATATGATACTTTTTATCCCGGCAATACGTTCCCCCGGGATCACTTTCAAACTCCATGCGGGCGAAACCGCTGGCAAAAGGTATCTTTATAATAATGATGATGTAGGTTATAATGACATGAATAAATGCTACAATAAAAATAAATACCGTCTTACACAATGGAATTGGACCTTAACAAATAGCGCGTTTTCTTAACCAAAATGTATTTTAAGCAATCAACACAATATAATTCACAGAACAATGAAAGTCCTTTCAAAACATTATGCGACAGTGCAATAAAACCAAGTAAGATATTACCAAGGTCTTAAGTAATAAAGCGAAGCTGCCTGCAGATGTTTGCACCGCCTCGCAATAGGGCCTTATGAATATTGCAGACATATTGCACTTACAATATTCACGGGACGTCTCGCGACTGCGCGACTTCTGTTTTAGACCAAAGAAATTGTACTGGGACTTGGGATCTTGTTTTGTTTTCATGATTTACGGTTTTAAAGAAGCTGTAATGGTCTTTATACATAGAATAGGTAAATATAAGCTGCAGTTATCACTGTCAGTCTGTGGATGGGTGACCATTCTCGACATATTCTACACCGACGGTTATGTTAACAACAAATCTCCAAAATTATTAACTTTGTAAAAAAACATTAAATCGAAATCAAAATCAAAATATTTTATTTCACATAAACCTGCAAGGGCACTTATGAAACGTCAGAAGCTAGGTGCACGGTTCCAATTTGTCACTTCCTATGGAGAAGAGCCGGCAAGATGATGAAACATTATCGAGTGAGAGATACAAACATTTCAATTATCAAACACGCTTATTTAAATTTATACACTGTAAAATGTGTATTTAACGTTTAAATATCAAGATTTTTTGTACACATTTACCTGGTATTTTATTTGACAATTTAAAAAGGTTATTTATGTAGCGACCGTTCAGCGCAGATGCAAAAGCCTTAAACGTTTGTTAAAATTGTAGGTGTGTCGTGTAAATTATTACAACTAGCGACCTGCCCGCCCCTGCTTGTTATTCGAGATTTCTTGACTTTATGCAGGTTAGATACTAAAGTGCTTTTCACATAAACTTTCCGTAAGAAATGCTCTACGTGATGGCATTTCCCCACCACATAACCATCAAGTCGAGCAGGTCAGTCCCATTCTTCCAACATAATTTGTTACGTAGTTTAGAAAAATACCGCAGTCACACAGATAGACACAAAAAGCGACTTTAATCATAATATGTATACATCATAAATTATCTTTTATTGTACAAACAGTACAAACAACAAGCTGTTTTTTTTTGTAAATCACCTTTATTATTCATAAATTTTAAAAATTACTGTTTGTTGAACTTTAATACAAAAAGCCCCGGTTTTAAAACTGAAGTCTGTCAGCTTGTTAGGCTGTCAATAAATTGGTATGTTGATGGCAGTTTTTAAGCCGTTTCCGGTTTATTACTCATACGTACATAATATCACGCCTGGATTTGGACAATATAGACAGTGGTGTCTATTATACCAACGTTTAGCCAGATATTGAAGTCCCCTTACAATTCTTAAACAAACAGCCAGAAATACAGACTACATAATGCAAGTTCTCACCAATTTGTTTACAATTTAGCCCTGATGTGTTATTGCACAAATCATGTTGCTATCGTGTCTTACATACCTATATTCCCCTCACTTTCATGAAGCTGACTATTTTACCTGGGTTGAAGATAACGGTCCTATAAGGTTTTGGCGCGGCGTGGTATGTTTTATATACTTTTCTTTTAAGTTCTGCCATCAAAGCAAGACTGAACAGGCATCTTCAGAGCACGCTCGTTCCATCAAAGACCTCATCCATGGCTTTGTGTTAGGCATGATCGACGTCAATAGCAGGTGTATTAAGAAAAATACACATGCTATAACTTTTTAATTCTCCACTATTTTAGCTCGTACGAAAAAAACTTGTTCAAACTAACGCCACCACCCATTACCATCATACTACTCGTAGAAAACGTCAGCTTTCCATCGATTTTCCCCACAGTTTCAATTAAACGCATTACCCGACGCATCGGACGCATATTAGGGTGTTCGCTGACCACCGCAATCGGCGCTCGTAAATCATGCAACGCTTTGTAATAAGCGTGCTAATTTATCACACGGTGACGTCACGCGACACACAGCATCGCGTGACGTCATAGCAGCACGGTGGTTGAAGGATGGGTGCAGTAATGCGGTTATGATTGGTGGAGATGGTACTGTGATGTCCCTACAATTTGAGGTATCTGTCTTACCGCCGACGATTAGCGAAAAGCGAGTAGAGCTAGGAACTAGAAACGAGTTGGCGAGCAACGAGCAGCGAGTGTGTAGTTTGGATAGTTTTGTCGGTATTACGGTACGCAAGGGCGGCTAGTAGAATAAGAGCCCAGTCACTTGCTGGTATGTGTTTGTGCCAAGCGAGAGTCTCTCAGCGAGCGTTCTGCCCGCTGAGCGAGTGTCGCTGACCGAGTGTCGCTGACCGAGTTTTCTTTTGTGCTAGAGTTCTTACCGGCAGTGTAAATAAAATGGACAGCGGTCAACTGCCTAATATGTATCTACAACAACAACATATTGTTTCGGATAAGGCGGGAGGAAACGCCCGGGTGTTTCCATTGTGAAGATCGCTCTGGGGACACGGTGGAGCATACGGTGGAGGTATGCCCGGCTTGGGCGGAGCACCGCCGTGTCCTCATGGAGACGATCGGTGGCGGCGATCTCTCGCGTCCGGCAGAGTGCATAGTTAGCCGTCACCTCTTTCTGCGAAGCAGTGATGCTCGCAAAGAGTGAGGCAGTACATGCACCCTCACGGTCGTAGCCTTCGCAGAAGACGCCCTGGGTGTCGGGAATCCCAGGCTGATTCCTGGCCACCGTAGGAAGGGGATTGCGGACGGCGTGTAATGGGTAGCTCGCTGTCCGGTAAGGAGCAAGCCCGGGTCGACGGCGCGTTGTGTTCCACGCGCGCCTCAAGGAGATGTCAGCACCAACTGGTGGGGCCTGCAAGGGCCGATGCCTGCCAGGGGTGCGGGATGATCGAAAGAAATACCGCCCCCCTGGCACACAGGCAGCTGAGGGATCACGGGTGGGTTTTAGTCAGTAAAAATCTGACACGCCCTTCTGCTCCACCCAGAGCGGGAGAAGTCATTTGATGATTTCCCACCCAAAAAAAAAGCAACAACATATTTCATTACCTCTTTTACTGCCATGGGACCTACAATTATTGTACGTTTTTAGAAACTAGTCGATAGTTAGTTGCTTCTGCATCTACCGTAGGACAGGTGCCTTAGATTGTGTCGAAAATAGGTGTGGCGGGAACAGTATTAAATAGACCTTCTTGCTGGAGTCTATGTTTCCTGATAGCTTTAACTGATCAGGTGATAGTGGTAAAACGCAGGCCTGGCCTGGTTGTGTGCTTTGCTTGATCCAGTAGAGGCTTCATCTGTAATTCTGTATGGCTTAGCCAACTGTCCTCAACAAATGTTCAAAATAATTGGCATAATGTAGAGATCAACCGACCCACCGGCCGACCAACTGGTACTTTTACCGATGTTATCTATTTTTCAAGATTAAAGCTTATTACTACATAAGATAAGTACGTTACCATATTTCTCTGATTCATTGTTGCCTGTGGTTTACCTGTAAGTAACTGAAGCACTGATATTTTACTTTTAAAAAATGTGTTTGCATCAGTGTAATGAATTGTTGGTGAACGTAACAAAATAAAGAAATATTCATATATAAAAGTAGAAAAAAATGGTCGATTGTCAGCTCAGATGACTGATAGCCGTGTATCAGGATATAAAAGTGATTTAATCCTAAATAATGATCAGATTGAAACTCTGTAAATGTGTTTCATTCGAGTAGCTTAGAGCTTACGATACGTGTAATCCCTACCAGAGAGGAATCAATATTTCATATTATTCAAAAATAAAAAATAAATTCAAAACTCTTTGATGTGGAAACAGCTGACATTTTGCCTCCAATTCCCGGATTAATATGTAAATCAGTGACAAGCAACAAGAAAGTACATAAAAAGGTCTTCTAATACCCGCTTTGCATGAGTTTGTTACGAATTTTGGAATAATTCGGCGAATGTTGGAATAAATTGACCGAGTGACTTAGCATGGCAAATGCGATGGTTTACGTAGGCTTATGTCCCTTTTACATAAAAAACGAATTGATTTTATTACTTTAGGATTAGACGAAGATACACGTGTAATTTTTCACATTAACGTTAAAACAGTCGGTATAATATTGGAACTAGTTTTTAGTGAGCACAGTACCTCGTGTATTGTATTTCATTTTCTTCCATGCACCAGCAGTTTGAGCGGTCTTGCACCAACAACGTGAATTATTTACTACTCGTAGCGTTCTCTGCTACGAAACCGCTACGCATGTTGCTACGAGCTACGTGGTTTCGTAGCTTGGTTTTTGGAGTCCCGATTGCAACAACGCAGATGTACATAAATTCACGGGTTTTCTATGAGAGTAGGTGGAAACTACAGAAAGTTAAAGCACATTTATCCGTGACTTTGAATTTCTACCATAATTCTATGAAGCCTAGTTAAATTCATAAGCCAAAAATGAATATAGCAAATTATTCCCCTAACTCCTAACACTATCAGAGAGTGTGCTCGCTTCAGTTACAAGTGTAGGAGCACTCTAAACTTCGTCCCGCAGCAGCACATTGTCACTATTAACACTTTAACACTGCGCCTGCCGGTTTAATGCTAGTTCACTTTCTAATTCATTATTGTAATAATAAGTTATAATGCTGGTAGTTCACGTATGAATGAAGTTTGCAAATTTTTGAAAAGTGTTAGATCTTTTTTTTAAGTCTCGAGTCAGTCAGTACAAAATCTTAGTTGCCTTTGGTGACCTAAGAGATAAGATATTTTATAAAGATACTCCAGTTCTTAAAACTGCATTTGCCTAAAAATTTGGAGAAACTTTTTAAGGCAGTTTTGAAACATGTCCAAAGAATTAAATCATTTCTGACGCGTGTTGCCTACACTGTCTAAGTATCCAGAAAGTAAAAATCCGACAATTTGAGGTTAAACTAAAATACTTTGGGTATAGTTAGTATATAGTATAAAATAATGAACAAATCCGTGCTGAAACAAACTACTGCATAGAATTACATACAGTTGAGTCAGTTGAGTGTTCCGATCGCATGCAGAAGAGAAAGTTTTGTTCAAAATAAATTTCCATACTCATTTTGGAGCAAGTAAAAACATAGTTGTTCCAGTTAATCGTTAGTCAGTTACTATAAGTGAATATGTGTTGTTTTATCGAGTTTTCAAACTGAAAATATTTTGATTGAAATACTGTTATTATTCGTTTGCAGTCAGTTCATAATGTAGCTCGGTTTAAAAGCATTAAACCGTAGAGCAGAAATAAAAGCAGTGCATACATATCACTGGAATGCCATGAATAACATGAAACATCACCTACCTAACCTCTTTCCAAATGTGTTGGCGTCAACTTGCAGTTTAACCGGATGCAGCCGAGCGCCCGTATTTAACATGGGGCCACTGCTTCGAATAGTAAATAATTGAGATAAAAAAATACACATTTATTTATTTTATTATTTATGTACATACAGTAAAATATATACAGATACGACACATAACTTAGAAGTACAAAGGTATTGCTTATTTCTTAAGAAATTTCTTCCAGTAGACCGACGAAAGGAGAAATTACACATCTATTTGCTAGCAGTTTTATTTTTTATGTCCTTTATCCCACTCCACATTAATTTCATTACACACACAAATCTCGTTTCAGCAAAAAACACACAAATCCCTAACATAATACAACCCACACACATATACATACAACATACGTAATTACCGTGACCTTGACCCCTCGACCTCGACCTTCGATCGGCTCGGGAGGATGATCGAGTGTCTTATGAGCGACTGAATTGATTAGCTCGAACACAACATATTACTTAGGACTGAGGGACTCAAACTTTGTGTTGTGGATCATTGTGGAAGTTTTAGAGTAGGAAGCAGATTATGTTTTTGAAAGTTAACGGTACAAACTTAAGGTTTGCTACATTGAAGGTCAGTGTTAGCGTAAGAACCGAGGTTCGATTCTTGGACGGGCCATAGTTTTTTGGGTTTTTCGAATTGGAAATTTTCGGCGAAGCCTAGATTTTTGTTAGTGACCTCATTAATCACGTTCTTCAGAAAGGACCGGTGTGTAGTACTCACTTCCAGCGTGGGTGGATAACGAGATATATGAACGCAGAGCGAAGAAAAATGTGTATGATAACAGGTGGCGTTCTGTAGTTTCTGCCTACCCCCATGGGAAGAAGCTGCTAATGCTAATGGCAATATACTGCTTGACCTTGACCCCGTGTCTTGATGTTCTGCGCGGTTAATAACTGACGAATTGTATCCCTTTTAAACCTTTCAGAGAAAACAGACTTGCTATTATGTGCGATGATGACGTCAGCAGAATTCAGAGATTCAAGGAAAAGAGTTGCGTCACCCTGCCCATAATTTGAGAAACACTGACTTAGATAATACTGTAATGTTTAGCGGTATAATGTCTGCTAAAATACCTTGTTAGTGATGACAGATGATGTGGTTTCACTCGCGTTATATACACATTTACTTAAATCAGTATTCTGTTGCTTAGTGCTAAAAATATTTATCGTTGGATAAAACGTTAATGTAAAATGTTATAGCAGGATTTATTTTGTAATCAATTTTGCGGCAAACAACAGAGTATTTCTTAAATATTTGGAGTTTTCACAGGCTTGTGTTTTATTGGCATTCTCTTAAAGTCATCAAAATCAAAATCAAAATATTTTATTTCACATAAACCTGCAAGGGCTCTTATGAAACGCCATCTTTCCCACTATCATTATTTTACGACTTGAACTAATTGTCCTTAAATTGAAATCTTCCTTGACAAACCTACTTACTATTGTAACACAGCTCACCGACTTATCCTAAGCTCGTGTTCCCACAATCAGCACAAGATATCACCACATTAGCTGACGCAGCGACTCGGGGCAAATTAATTGCTCATTACAGCCGCAAGTTACCCATCATGACGCCGTGACGCTATTTTGACGCTATGGCGCCGTGACGCAATTACCCAAATGACGCTGTTTCACGTCATTTTACGCGTGTCATTTTTACGCTTCGTGGCGTTTACTTACATTAATATTTTGTGGGTCTTTTGTGTTCTTTGTGGACTTGTCTCTGCGACTTTGTCTTTGCGACTTCAAAGTCGTTCGTGTTCATTAATCATTGTTGGTGGAAGCCTGCTTGCTTTGTAAGAATGAGCATAAGGAGGGAGAATTATGCTTTGCTATGGTAATGAAGAACGGCTTCGTTAAATGAAATTGTGTTCGTAATTTAAAGGTAATTTTAAATAAATTTCATTTGGTGCTGTGTGAGTTTTTGCATATTCTTGTCTTAATAACGCGGGGTAGGAGACTTGAGGCTAAATTTCATGGGATTTTGAACTACTTTTCGTCTTTTTTTTGCTGCGATAAACCTATTAAGTACCTACTTAGGATTAAACTTTCTACGACACATTATTTATAATTTATAGTGAACAAATAATATTATGACCCTTTCAACGACCATGGACGATATTCGAAGTGAATCGCCTATATAAGCCATTCGAAGCCCCATAAAAATCACGTTAAAAGATTTATAGAGTATAAAACAGTAATAAAACAACACTATTTTATTTGCCAAACTATCGTCTGGGATGTGAACACTTCAGAAACTTTTACGAGATTGCCGTAAAGGTGTGAACACAATATTATCATAATCCTTGATCCTGTGCAGATACGGTAAGTTTAAGGATTTCCGTTCAGTCTTGTGTCTCAAACCTGCCTACGCAGATTAAAAACTTTATCCACGAGAATTTTTACTCGGTTTTGAAGATGTTCGGCGACCATTCACATAATATTATCATCTGGTTAGCATTTACCCAACTTTGTTGGGGTCGACTTCCAGTCCAGCCTGATGCAACTGAATACCAACATTTTACATGGAGCGACTGCCTATCTGACCTCCATAACCCAGTTACTGGGTGATACAATACACCTCGGTAGTACTGGTTGGCAGACTTTTGGGCTTATGACGACCCGTAACGACTGTCAAAGATCCATGAATGACAGCCAGGACCAACGTCTTAACGTGCATTCCGAGGCACGGAGGGGTCTTGATATGTAAAGATTGTCACCCATACACGGACCAACCGCGGCTCGTATAACTTGATCGACCGACCCCTGCGGCTGTTATTACTTAGCCACAAGCCCCTCTCCTTACCGCCACCATTCACCAGTCATATAATAAATGATTACTAATTACAATTTCACAATTATTAAATAGGTAACCGAACAAAAAACATTGACACAATTGCCCCTGTCCTAACAGGCATATTTAATCAATGTTTAGACAGCGGTACGTTTCCTGACTTAATGAAACATAGTAAAGTAGTACCAGTTTTTAAATCGGGTAGTAAGAGTGATCCCTCTAATTATAGACCTATATCTGTGCTTCCAGCAATGAGCAAAATTTATGAAAAAGTCATGCTAGACCAGATGTTGACACATTTTAACTCAAATGGGATTTTACATAGTCGACAGTTTGGTTTCACGAAAGGTAGGTCGACGACTGACGCGGGAGTAAAACTCGTCATTTTTGGCATCAACAACAATTGGCATTTTCTGTGACCTCTCAAAAGCGTTTGACTGCGTTGACCACAATACACTCATCTGTAAATTACACCACTACGGAATTCGTGGACGAGCTGCTGATCTTGTACTTTCCTATTTATCAAACAGGCAGCAAAAAGTAAATGTTAACGGGGCAACGTCCTCGGGGTCTCTAGTTAAGATGGGCGAGCCTCAAGGTTCAATTCTTGGCCCTTTTTTATTTCTAGTTTATATTAATGACCTTGCTTACCTGATGGCAAACTTCTCGGACATAATTTTATTCGCTGATGACTCTTCTCTTATTTTTAGAATAGATAGAAAAGATACGGATGTCTTATATGTCAACGGTAGTCTAGCTGTTCTCTCGAAATGGTTTGCGGCTAATAATCTTTTACTCAATGCGAACAAAACTAAATGTCTTAAGTTCTCTTTACCAAATGTACCCCAAGTAGGTCTAAATTTAAAACTTGATGGCAAGAAACTAGATGCTATTTCCGAAACTGTATTTCTAGGAATTACTTTAATTTCAAAATTGCGATGGGTTGCCCACATTAGAGCTCTCTCAAGTAGATTAAGCTCAGCTGCTTACGCAGTAAGAAAAATAAGGCAGTTGACTGATGTAGCGACAGCTAGGTTAGTATACTTTGCTTATTTTCACAGTATTATGTCTTATGGCGTTCTGCTGTGGGGATCGGCAGCTGACGTAGATTCAGTTTTCATTTTACAAAAGAGGGCAATCCGCGCAATCTATAAAATGGGACCTCGCGAGTCTCTTAGAAACAAATTCAATGAAATTGATTTACTAACTCTGCCTTCTCTTTATATCCTAGAAAATATCTTGTATGTTCGCAAAAACTTAGGTCTTTTCAAAAAAGATGCGACTTCCATAATCTAAATACACGTAGTAAAGAAAATTGTGATTCCAAAATTTAGATTAACTAAAACTAGCAAGTTATTTCTAATAAACAGTATCCGCTTCTATAACAAGTTGCCAAAATCGGTTACAGAACTTAGCGATGGAAAGTTTAAAACTCACATCAAACATGTCCTTGTCAAAAAAGCATATTATAAGATAAAAGACTACATTGAAGACAGGGAAGTTTGGCATTAATTCTTTCTGCACATGTGGTTTCCCTGGTACCTCAGTTTATTAACTGCTCCCAAATGACAATGTAAATTTTTATTATTTTCGTTTTTTACACTTTCTGACATATTCTCGTATTTTTTTGGCATTATACATCACTTCCAGTATCAACGATTTATTAGCGATTCTCATGAAAATCATGTCACTTGGTTTAAATAGGTTGATCTTACTAATGTAGATTCTTTTACATATTGTGAATGGGAGAACGTTGTAGGCCTACAGACATAGATTTATAGACGATTTTCTATTCTTTATTTTCATTCCTCTAAGTACCTGGTACTTATTGACAGGCACTGTCCTCCCATACCTATTATAACTGTAATTTGAAAACATTGTAAAGCCCAATTATTTTTAAAAGAGTAACCGTGGAGTTTCTTGCCGGCTCTTCTCCATAGGAAGCGACAAATTGGAACCGTGCACCTAGTTTCTGTGTGAAATAAAATATGTGAAATAAAATAATTTGAATTTGATTTTGATTTTGAAAGAAAAGCTATTTGGGTTTAAGTACGTTGATAAATCAAAGTTTTTACGTTTTACGAATTCACTGAGACGTAATAGATAATAATGTCAAACCTCCTTTCACCAAAAGAAAATATGTGTCCTGTCTCACCTTACCTAACCTTAGGCAAAATCTATTCGTTGTACCAAATTCAAATACCTATAATGTACGTTGAAACCTTCAATAACATAATTTCATTACAATTGCAGAACATATAAATACGAATTTCATAAAGTTATGAACATACTGAGCTTCTTTAATTTGAATTGTAATGCAACTTGTGCCCCTCTCCGACACTCGACCTCCGACATTGTCTGACCGCTAATGTTACTCGAGGAGAGTTCAATACATCATTGAATTAGCAAATGTGAGTCAGTGTATATTCATGCAGCCTGAACACTGGCCGAGAACCATCATCATTGGCATTGATATCAATACGGATAAATGGAGTTGGACTGTCTATCAGTGATTTTATAAAAACATTTCTTAACGATAAAACAAGCAAACGTCAAAAAAATAATGATTAAGCAGAACGTTAATCACAACATAACTTTAAGCAACGTTTGTTAGTGCTGTGGCCTGGAACCTTTGTGTTTGCATCACGCACTTCAGCAATAGATTGCTAAGTGTATTTCTCAGGCACATATAACTGATGGTGCTTCATACTACACTGTCTCACTGCTGAGTAAAAGCGTCCATCAAGTTCTTCCAGGATTTCTCATCCCGCACCACTTTAAACCATCATGATACGCGTCCAGGTCATGTCACCACCTCCTTCTGGGCCGGCCTTTGAATTAACAACAAAGTTAATTAAGAAAAGTCTAATACCTCACATTGTTATATCGTCTTAATGTCTTCCCTGTCCACATCTTGTCTCTAAAGATATATTTCTGACCTTATAATTTATATTTTAATAAGAATAGAACGAAGCATTAAAGGCATTGTTCAGCAACAAAATTGTCTTGGTTTTATCAAACAACAAGCTTCGGTGTATCAAGAATAGACAATAAGTAAAGAGTTTTTGTGCGAGTTCTGCTTTATGCAGGAAACACTTTTGTTTTGAGTGGCCAGCAGGTCGTCAGCAAGTCTATGTATCTTAAAGTCTTGCCATAAATTCTTAAGCACGTCTGAAGAATTTTGAATGCCAGTTTATTTAGGCCAACGGCTGACCTAAAAGCAAAGATGTCGATTCCAGAAGTGTTCCTAATCTAAAGTAAGCATTTTTAAATACGTCAGTCATGCGGACTGCTGACAAAAGTGAAAACTTAATCAATGAAATAACAGTGGTTATAACTCAACTAAACTAGATGATACTCGTAGCTGCAGATATACTGTTAACATTAACATGTCGGTGAGGCAAACTCGTACGATTTTCCCCGGCAATCGCGCCTAAAGAAGTATTTATTTCAACAATACCTACAAATGTATTGTTCCCCGATCCATCCTGTCGCATTGCATCGCCTGCTCGCGCTGTTGCTAAAATATTTTTTTATATCCAACTGGTTCAAACAAGCACACTTTTCAGCTTGTGCAAGCACGCATGCTTTTCAAATACCGACCTACATATAGAAATTGATAATATCCAAATACCTACCTACCTAACTAAGCCCTTGACAAACAGACTCGTGCCAACACTATAAATCCCACACAGAAGCGAACTGTCTATAGCACGAGGAATGAAAGGCATTCCTTTGTTTTAAACACGATCAAGGCTCCACCGTAGAATCAGAACTGATTTAACACAATTTCTCCTTTAGAATAGGTATGTAGGTATACCTAGATAGCTTCACAATATAGGTACAACACAGTATATCCATCGTAATTTATTTGTATGAAAGCGGCAATCTAGAGGCTGAATGGTCGCATTCAGGGCTAAGGCTTCCTTTGAACGAGGTTCGGAGCTAGATCGCAAGGGTGACCGTAGAGGCGTGAAGAGATACCTCCTATGCTCGTGTGAAAAAAGCCTTAGCTGTTGGGCTACTGTCTGGTGTCACAAAGGGCCAACGTCTTGCTCAGACATTGTGAAGATATCATGTTACTTGGGTTTTGATTTGAATGCGTTTTGATTGTGGTGACAACGCCATTAAAACTAAATTAGCTACAACACTTAGCTAAATTTCTAAGGTAATTTAGAAACTTGCATTGATAGTTATTTTAATATTAGGATTCAGTTATCAACTTATTGCAAGATGCAGAATTCAGATTACATAAAATGTTATTATTTAATTAGCTAGGGAACCGTCAGTGAAGATTTTTTAAATTTACTAATTTTTCATTAGGACTTAGAACTAAGTAAGTATACATGAAATGAGTCCATCAGTTTTAAATTGAAATTCTTGCTTCGTCTTGCCAGCGATGAAATCATAGTCATAAGATTTTTTAATTTTATTTTTACGTATTACCTACTTGAAACCTGAATCTTAAAAGTTTTTATTAGTATCCATTATTACCGTTATTCTGAAGCTAAGAGCAAACCATTAGTAGTAGGTTTTAATTCTACACTGTGAAAAAAATCAAAGCAGTCCCCGTGAATTTCATTCTCCCAAAAATCTTTACAATTCGCTGCGTTCAAGTACAGTAAAAAGCCATGGTTATTTCGTAAAGGAGCGAAATAACCATGTTCTGAGATAACGCGGGATTAGCCAGACGCGATTAATTGTCTGTCAAAGAACCTTGTTTGTTTAGAGTTGGCTTAAACCCGCGTTTGCATTCGAGAGGGATGGGGTGATGGTTTTTCAGAGAATTTAAATGATGGTGGTTTTACCATCTAGGGCAGTTATTATTAATATCTGAAGGCAGCATTTTTGCTTTCCCATTTAAACAATGGCGGTAAATTTCTTTACGATAATAGAATGTGTAATTTTGTCTCGACGATTGTCACCGTACTACGAAGGCATTTATTTGGTCTTAATTCCATTTGAAAAATCTTTTGTTATTGAAAAATTTTTCCGCCCTTAGCTCAAATATTTAAATTCTCAGACACGGCTTATCTGAGGGATAAATATCGTGGATTGAAAGATTTTGCAATAAATCTTTGAATAGACTATTCTTATGTCAAACTGTCATATTTATACTTCAGGTAAAAGTTAAATGGCTGTTGAAAAATCTGTCATAAATTAACATTTAAACAGATTAAAAAACCTTTTTCCATTTACTAGCATCAGTTAAGCTCATCAGTAAGTTATTCATCCCGGTTCATGGCTGTAGCATTATGAAATAAATATGAGCCGCCGAGGTTTTAAAGTGTGCTCGGGATAGTTCGCGCTTCCCCGAGGAGCCGTCCTCTTTAGAGTGTATATTAAAGAGTAACTGTTGCTGCGAATAATAAATGAGACTTGAATAGTTCTACAGAAAAGTGTCAAACAGTGGCGGCTAAGTGGGTAATGTGACGCCGCCGAGGAAATGAAAAATATGCTGATGGACATAAGCTTCCCACCTCACTAACATCGCGGTTTGTTTATTACAGAGAAATAGCTCGAGGAAAAGAATAATGGAGAAGACTTGGAAGTAAATGTGCGCATTTATAATGTCTAACTTGAAAATAGTATCTATCTGTCATGGAAAGGGGCACATTTATTTATTTATTTATATATAACAATTGCTTGCTGCACTTACAGTACCTAAACACCAAAGCGCGCAGCAAGCCAATAACATCACAATTAACTAAAAAACTTCACACAAACATTCAACATAGATTTACTGCTATACACAAATATGTCAACATCCGGCGTCTGAGCAATCAGGGCGTTCAGCAGATTGATCGCCTGGGTTGTAGGAGCATATCGAGCAGTATGAGTACGCACTGGCGGAGCCGCGAACAGACACCGCGAGGCACCGGCGCGCGACCGCCGCAGCCGGTCCGGAGCAAACAATGAACAGCGAGCAAGGGTAGTCGCGTCATCGATCTTATTATTGAGTAAAAGGTAGTAGTTGCACATTTGCAAAGTAACTTGACAATTAACATAGATCCAGTTGCTTATTTACCTGAAATAGGTTGAACCTGTGCTTCAAGCGAGGATGTGCTTAAAAACTTAATTTAATCAATTAACAATGAGTATAATTAAAAAAAATAAAAAAAACTAGAAAAATAGAAGTGAAATAGCTTATTAGTCGTTCTATTTGCAGACAACACGTAGATATTCCGTGGGGCTTGTGGCTAAATAATAACAGTCACACAGGTCGATCGATCAGGTTGAGCTACGCTTTGTGCGGTTGGTCCGTGGAGGGGTGACCATCTTTACACACCAAGACTCCTCCGTGCCTCGGAAAGCACGTTAAGCCGTTGGTCCCGGCTGTCATTCGTGGATCTTTGACAGTCGTCACGGGTCGTCAGAAGCCAGGAAGTCTGACAACCAGTCTCACCAAGGGGTATCGTGTTACCCGGTAACTGGATTGTGGAGGTAAGATAAGTAATCGCACCGTGTAAATACTGGTATTCAGCTGCATCCGGTTAGACTGGAAGCCGACCCCAATATAGTTGGGAAAAGCCTAGGCAGCTGATGAGGTATTGAAGTTTTGTCCGTCTGTGCATTGGCGATGTTGAGTAAATATTTAAGTTATAATTTAATTTATAGCTACTCAGTTTTCTGTTTAACCTATTGTACAGAAATGGCCTGAGAATGTATATTTTTTTTTAACAGAGACATTTTTTGAGGTTGTATTTCAAATCAAATCAAATGTTTATTTGCAAGAAATACATTGTTGGTGAAGGTGAGATCTTATAACCTAAGTGTAATTGTATTCTGCCTGCAAGCAAGCGTGCAAATTTTAATTAAGTTTACATTATATATAATTATCACAATTTCTAATCCTATTTAATTTTAAAATTTATATTGTTCACTTAGTAATCATTTTAATAAACTAACTTTAAATTTGTATGTTCCATATAACCCTTAATACTATATAAAAAGACTTTAGAAGCCATTCTGTCAATTTTGTTTTAAACACATTACCTTTAATAAATTTAAGTCATTTGATAACTTATTATAAACTAAAACACACATATTATACACATTTTTCGTATACATATCTTTATGACAGGGTGGTTGGATACAGTAGGTTGCGAAACTTAGCCCTTTTCTGTCTAGTTAGGACTTCACTACGTTGTTTAAAGTAGTGCATGTGTTTTTTTGTAAAGATGCAGATATCTTTCATGTACATACAAGGGATTGGAAGAATTTTATGATGATCCGTCTTTTGTTAGTTTGGTCAGCAGTGTAGGTATGGACGTGCACGTTATCGTGGACAGCAATTTAAAAGTGTATTCATATACTATTTCCACACAATTAAATCCCCTGCGTTATCACGTCAAGTTAAAAGCCTCCAATTGAGGATAAAGAATCTGTGAAACAATAAGACTGAAATCGTTCTGCACGATTCAGGGCAAGTACACCTGAAAACCCAGAAACTTTTTCCATCGGCAAAATGACGAATTTTTTTATTGTCTACTTAACCCCTTTTTTTGGGTGGGAAATCATCAAATAACTTCTCCCGCTCTGGGCGTGTCTGACTTTTACTGACTAAAACCCACCTGCGTTCCCTCAGTTGCCTGTCTGCCTGGGGCCACGGTATCTCTTTCGAACAACCCGTACCCCTGGCAGGCATCGGCCCTTACGGGTCCTATCAGTTGGTGCTGACGTCTCGTTGAGACGCACGTGAACCACAACGCGCCGTCGACCCGGCCTTGGTCCTTACCGGACAGCGAGCTACCCATTACTCGTCGTCCGCAAGCCCGCGCCTACGGTGGCCGGGAATCAGCCTGGGATTCCCGACGCCCAAGGCGTCTCCTGCGAAGGCTACGACCATGAGGGCGCAAGTACTGCCTCTCCCTCACGTGCGACGCCTCCCTCTTTGCGAGCATTACTACTTCACTGAAGGAGACGACGGCCAACCATGCACTCTCGCTCCGTTCCATGGCCTGGACCAGGACCGGATGCGAGAGATCGCCGCTGCCGATCGCGTCCACGAGGACATGGCGGTGCTCCGACCAAGCCGGGCAGACCTCCACCGTATGCTCTACCGTGTCCTCAGGGCTATCTTCGCAATGGATACACCCGGACGTTTCCTCCCACCTTATGCGAAACAGGAACCCCCCGAAACAGCCGTGTCGGGTGAGGACCTATGTCAGGCGGAAGGTGAGAACGCCATGCCACCTCTCAAGTCACTCCTCAAAGAGAAGACTTACCGCCGCAATCCTGGCGTGCCCAATTTAACCCCTTTAGGTGGTGAATCTTCAAAAATTCTTCTTTAGAGCTCGCTTTCGATATTTATGTGTAAAATATTACGCATCTAGACTCAGCGATTTACGATGTGCGTTGATTGTCAGTAAAAAGATTTTAATAATAAGTAATAATATAATTTTTTTATGGCTGTTATCTCCAAAGCACCTATTATTTTGCTTCCTAAAACCCTTAAATTATTGAATAGCCTCTAACACCCCAGGATACAATTCATAGCAGTATTTTAATGGCTGTGATAATATTATTTAATTACCTTTTTATCGGTTATAAACGTTCGCTAACGGCGACTAGCGCGCGCTAATGGGGTTTAAATCAATTTGCAAAACATTAGGAGTTATTCAGGCTGTTTCATATAGGCGGCTTATTTATATATATATATTATATATATTATATTATATATATTTTTATATTATTAATAAACATTATATTATATTATACAGGCTGTTCAATATAGTGCATCTGTGGTTTTAGTACGTTTTACATAGACGCTAACATTAAATCGAATGGTTTACCTCTCGCGTGATCGTTATTTTATATAGCATGCAACCATATTGGTACGCCTCTTGGCATAACATAGCGTCCTATGACTTCAATTTAAGAACGGTATACACTACCTTAGTTACACAAATAACAATTATTTGTTTTTTTTTTATTTGATGATATTTGTTTAGAATTGCAAGTTAATGTATTTTTGCAACAATCTTTTTCTGTTGTTTTGTTCCTATTCCAGTATGAAAAGATTACAGGTTCCTTTACAAGCCCAAATCTGGCATATCTTACCTATCTCGTTAGATTTAAAGTCAATATAATTATTGACCCCTCATTATAGAGGCAGACAGGAAAATGTTACCTTTTTCTTGACGAAAATACTTAATTCTCACTTACGATACCCATGGGTCCAACACGGACGACGAAGTAATGGCTCATTCTTCGTCAAAAACGCACCCAAAAGACATATTAAAACAACGTTACGGACCACCAAACCCATGTTTTACTTTTTTTCTTCATATTTTACCAGGCAAGCAGACGAGTGTGGAGTTAACGTAAACATGTAAACATTATGGGGTCCCGATAACAACCGATCATTGCCCGAGTTTGCCGAACGGAGCCGAGGGACGCGTTCTAACATTATATGATGAAGAGCATAAGATTGGGGAGGAGACGGGATGAGATAATATTAAGTAGAGACTTTAAGTACTTAGGGGGTCGCACTGGAAAATAATTTGTTTTCCACATGGGAGTTCATTTTGTTTAAAGCGCTTCGGCAGCGATAGGGAAAAATATAGAAGCAAAATAATATTACTTATTATGCACTAGCTTTTGCCCGCGGTTTCCACGACGTGTGTGTTGGAGCACATCCCGTGGAGACGTATTACCGGGATTAAAAGTACCCACCCTATGTGTTAAACCAGGTTATAAATTTTTTGTGTGCTAAATTTCATCCAAAATCGTTTAATTGCGCTAATCCGGAATATACGTCCAAACAGACACAACAGACCAACGGAAAAAGCTAATAGCCATATTTTCTTCATCGGAGTCGTTCCCACATCTTGTAAGTATTCAATGTACAGTTTTGACTTAATTACTTTTTATAACATGTGTAGATTGACACACAATTACGCCATTTTAAACACGTTACTTCCTATTTTCGCATGGCAAAAAAATAATTCAATAGGTACCTGGGTTCATAAAAAAATCAATTTAAATTTCATATGTCATGCTTTTTCAATTACAGCATGAACCGCTTTTTCCATCGCACGCGATTTCCGGCAAAGCGCGTGCTTCCAGCGCTTTATCTCTCCCCAACATCTTAAGAATCATTTACCTCCAATTATTTTCTGCGCGCCTAGTAGCTAAAGATTACTTCTCATATTTTTATATAGTTTACGAAACCAGTTATAAATCACAAATATGCCAAAAGATAGATGGTAGATTAGAAATATTACTGAACACCACATCTTAAGCTTGCTTAGATATAAGAAAATGTTTTCGTATAGGTACTTATTTTCAGATAGGTTATCCTAAAAAGCAAACCAAGATGATATAGAGATTGAAGAGAAAATACTTAATTATATCTCGGTTACTCTTAGGGTTTTTATAACTCCTAATAAAACATAACATCACGCCTTGTTTTCTTTAAGAGTTAGGCAGGTGTGTAGTTACAGTACTACCCATATTTCGCAAGTTATGTTTGCGTGTAATAGGGGATGATCTATAGTGGCGACATCCGGGCACAAATCCTCAATTTTCGCGACTGTCAGTCGTAGCCATTTCTAGACTTTTGATTTAATGACAACTTATAAATATTAAAATATGCGAAACACATTTTCTTTTACAAAACTCTTGAAACAAGGCATGCAGTTGCCAGTCCCCCTAAAATAAAAATAACGTATGTAAGTACTTCCCAAAAAACAGCTCATAAAGTTGAAAATCAAGTTGCAATTTTCCAAAGCATGTATGAATGTTGCTCATTGAAATTCGCTTGCGCACCGCATTAGTTCGAACACATTTTGTGCAGAGGCTTGCTGGTACTAACAGCCACGCGACAAACTTCAACCAGCCATTGTGTCACAACTCGCTTTACAGTCAAAATTGCTGCTTGCTGGTGCCGACACTTATGGCTGAAAATAAATGTAAAATCGTCAAAATGTTTACATTCACTAAGTATCACATTTTAGCTATATTATACCTACGTTCGGAGGCCTCCCACAAGATGGACCGACGACGCAGGCATCCGCTGGATGCAAGAAGATGTCTCCTATGTCCAGCAGTGTAGGTCTTTCGGCTGAAATCATGATGATGGTGATACCTGCAGAGTAGTGTAGGCACTTTTTAGTGGGGTTAAAGTCTACCTCCAAAGCAAGAGAGAACAGGAATCTTTTGGACACGCTCGTTCCATTATGGACTTCACCCATCCGCTTTCCATCTGGCGTGATCAAGGTCAAGAGCAAGCCTACTCAGCAATAAAAACAAACCGATGGTACATCGAGAATCTCAATCAGTTCATTGTTATTGCAAAAAGATGTAGACTTTTTACTTAATAACATAGTGCTTTTGTACAAATGGGCAACTCCGATCACACGTTATTTTGCTGTATGCTGTCGCACCCTACGAAGATCGAAGTTCCACAAAGCCAGAAGGCATCCTACGCGTCACAAACAAATGTTTTCTATAGAGATAAATAAATCTAAAATACAAAGGTTCCAGTATAACAAACAACGGGCCGCCATTCAAAACTTAATACCGTCAAATATTTCGCCAGCTTTACTTAAAATATGACGGCACCTACTTAGTTGTATCTCGTGCAATAACACCGAGCCGTCACTAACGCCGGTGGACAAAGGGGCTCGGCAGAGAACTTGCGACTGTTAATCCGCCTGAGAAAGGACGGCTCTTTATTTTCTCTTAACTCTACTAATGACTAGACGATAAGATAAATCTTGCTGCCTTTTATATTGTAGCGAATAAAGTTTTATTTTGTTTCAGTACGCGTGCAGGTATTATCTTTGTAAAGGAAGCAAGTTAAGAGAGACAGATATCCTCGAGATCTCTTTAGAAATAAGCATTGTCTTTGTACTTATTTTTCAGTTCCTTTTTTCTTGTTCTTTTACATGTGTTTACATAAACTAAAAACAAAAAATCATAAAAAAGTGTCTTTGAATGAATCTATTTATGTTCCAGTTTGGAATGGCCTGCACCATAATTACCATAATTATTCGCCATTTAATTTTACATAATTATTCGTATTAACTGTAAACAGGCCAGTTTATTAAACCAATGAAGTCGACGCCGACGAAGCGGATGACGTTAATAAATTAGCCGGTTCAACAACGTAACTAACACATGAACGTGGCTGAACTGTCAAAGTCAAAGAAAATGCGATCTGTTGTCATTGTATGTGTATTACGCAATTTCCCCGCTTTTTAGGGTTCCGTACCTCAAAAGGAAAAACGGAACCCTTATAGTATCACTTTGTTGTCCGTCCGTCCGTCCGTGCCGCAAAAAACTTATATTTCGACACTCTCAAGGGAATCAAAATTTATTGGTCTCGTTGACCTAGAACTATGAAATTTGGGAATTATTATCGTATTATACTACTAGTATAGAGAAAAATGGGAAAACTATAATTTTGTAATTAAATCATAATCGTCGTTCGCTCCGCTTCGACGCACCTTCGCGCTGAGACTGAGCAACTTTTCCACTATGACGTCACCTCACTGATTAGCGGTGATGCCGGGTAATGTGCTAATTGCATTTGTTCGCTTTGTACAATAATGTTGCAAATATGGCAGAAAATGTATAAACAAGCGCGTAGTGCATGGCATTTTACGAACAACCCGTTTGATATTTCTGGCTTCCAATTACTTGAAACTGCTGTCATTGGGGCATGGAGGGGTTTTAATATACAGTGTAAAAAGACCCATCACATAACCGTTATTTACATATTAAGCAAAACTGATTCCTGAGAACCGAATTTTAAGTTTGGTGTGAAACATCCCAAAAAACGCACTCAAAACATTGTGCTTGTGGGCGCAAACAACGGTAGAGGAGTTTGGGGCACTTAAAATTAGTTACAACATTTACATTACAAACTCGGTTTTGTGAAAAAAAAAGTAACTTTCACGTTCAATATCTCCTTAACCAGGAAGCTTCCAGGTGTGGTCCAGTACAAAAAAAAAAAACACAAGAACGGTGAGTAAAAGTTATTCTCAGCTTCCTGAAGGGTACTACTATATCTGTTATTTGTATATGTGTGTAAGCTATAGTCAACAATCCTCAAACAGGGTCGGATCTGTTTGAGGATTGTGGACTATTGTACGTCTGAATTAATTTAGCTACTAATTCGATTATCACCATTCATACCTAATTTTTATTCTAGGCGTACTCATCTGCCTAGCTATTTTCAACTATGTTGGGGTCGGCATCCAGTCTAACCGGATGCCGCTGAATACCAGTATTTTACATGGAGCAGCTGCCTATCTGACCTCCACAACCCAGTTCCTGGGTAACAAGTTAAAGATCCACAAATGACAGCCGAGACCAACGGCTTAACGTACTCTTCGAGGCACGGAGGGGTCTTGATATGTAAAGATGGTCACCTATCCACGGATCAACCGCGTCAAGCGTAGCTTAACCTGATCGATCGACTCGTGTGGCTGTTATTACTTAGCCATAAGTCTGCCCCTGTTATTCTGGGCGTGCTAGAGGAGTAAAACCATGTAGGTACTTCAATCACGTTTACCCTTCGGACTGGTGGTTATTATGATATTAACGCGTATTAGCGGCACCCCATACTGGTCAATGTCATTGTTCATTATTATGGTATCATCAGCCAATTACCTCTGTCGGTCCAGAGGGAAATCATGCGGTAATTTACTGATAGATATATTTTGGGACTTTATTCCCAGCATAAAATATATTTTCAGGGAAACTAAGGGTATTTGGGAAACGCAGAGCATTATTTTCATTGCTCACTAGCACCACCTCAGCAACTTAAAAGCAGTGATTATGTTTACTTAAAACTTTTGGTTACAAGACATTTCTAAATAACAAAAAATCTGACATTTCTAAATAATTCCCTTTCCGGGTAAGAAGACATTTCTATTTAACAAAAAAATCTATGTTCCATTCCTCAGTCAATCATTCTGCGACCAACTATTTCATTGTAAAGTCACAATGCCCGTTAGGAGATTTAGGTAAAGTTATGGCTTAGGTTTATACTTAAGCCAAAGCCTAAGGCTAAGGGCCTCTCGTTTACGAGATTTTTATATAAACTCAAATCACTAATGAGTAGCCAGATTTTCACGTTTCAATGGCGGCCCGTTCATGACGCGAGTAACTAACGCGCTATTAACTATTTTGTAATTCGTTGCGTCGTCAGCCCTGCTTATATTAAGACCAATAATAAAAAATTAAATTATTTCCTGCATCAAGTACCAAAAAAAAAACATTTCCAGAAAACCCGCAATAACTTTCTTCAAACACGAGAAAGAAGTTCCGCTACTCTTGTTTCCCTGTAGTCTGTAACAAAGCATAACTAGGTATCTGCATGAACACATGACTGTACACGTCGTATTGTACCGGTGCCGCGGTGCAGCGGTGCTGTCGTGAGAACTAAGCATACGGAATTCAAGAATATGGCTAGGATCAGACGTGGTTTTTAAATAGCAGTTGGCATCATCTTGCTGACCTTGTATAAAGTTACGTGGGGTCGGCGCAAATCGTTTTGTCGTAACGTCTTATAAAATCACACCGAAACTTACGGGTACCAGGGCAGAAAAGTGAACTGTAGCGAAAATTATAATACATGTGACCAACCAACACTGGCCCCACTTGGTGGATTACGGCCCACTCCCACTCACATTGCGGCCTGTGTCCCAGCAGTGGGAACATTATAGGCTGAATATGTATTTTTTAGTGCTGTCCAAGTAGCTGACAGAAATCATTTATTGTCAAGAAGAAAAGAAAACAATAAAGAATTTAAAAAGGTCGCAACACTTGTTACACGAAGTTACACGAATGTGAACTCGTCAGGGCGAACCTTAACGCACCCGTGTCCACCGTGGAGAAGTTTATTGCAGAGATAAAGTTTACTTTACTCGATACTGTGTTCATTGTTATGCGCAGCTATTTTGTACTATCAGACAATATTGCTTGTTCGGAGAAAAATGAGCTTGCACAACAAAATGAGAATCTATCGGAGCAAAGTACAAAGTTTGTCGGAACAGTTTATGTCAAAGAGAAAATATTGAACTATAAATAACCACAAAAGATGTTTTGATACATCTGGGCTCTTTTAATTGAAAGAAATAGGGCCTGGGACCCTGAGTTACGTAAAAAAAATGTGGGGCAGCAAACCCTACATCCTTACTTAGATTATCCTTACTAATATTATAAAAATGAAAGTTTGTGAGTATGGATGGATGGATGTATGGATGTTTGTTACTCTTTTACGCAAAAACGGCTGAATGAATTTGGCACACAGGTAGTTTGTAACTTGGAATAAAACATAAGATACTTTTTATCCCGTTACTACGTTCCCGCGGGATAATTTTTGGCTTCAACGCGGGCGAAACCGCAAGCGGAAGCTAGTAACAAAATAGTTTCACATACATCGGTGACTTTAGCATTAATTATGTTGATAGGGATGACACCCTTTTTGACGTTGCCTTGATTATGCTTGTTCAATCCAGCAGAAGATCTTCTTTCTTTACTGGCGTTTACCCTTTTGCTAACACAGACCTTTAAAAATCAATCGAAACAGAGTAAGATATGCTTTTTTTTTGGGTGGGACATCATCAAATGAAGGATGTGTGTGTTATGTTTATTGTTCTGTTTTTTTAACGTGTTTGTTGCTGTTGTATTGTATCTGTGTCGAATAAATGTCTTCTATTCTATTCTATTCTCCCACTCTTGGTGGAGCGGGAGGGCGTGTTCCTTCAGTTGCCTGTGTGCCAGGGGCCATGGTATCTCTTTCGAACAACCCGCACTCCTGGCAGGCATCGGCCCTTGCAGACCCCACTAGTTGGTGCTGACATCTCTATGAGGCGCGCGTGAAACACAACGCGCTGTCGACCCAGGCTTGGTCCTTACCGGACAGCGACCTACCCATTACTCGCCAACCGCAAGCCCGCGCCAACGGTGTCCGGGAATCAGCCTGGGATTCCCGACACCCAGGGCGTCTCCTGCCGCGATTAGGGGCGTGAGGGCGCATACACTGCCTCTCCCTCACGTGCGACGCCCCCCCCTTTGAGCATTACTGCTTCGCAGAAGGAGGTGGCGGCTACCCATACGCTCTCGCTCCGAACCATGGCCTGAACCAGGGCCGGACGCGGGAGATCACCGCCGCCGATCGCCTCCACGAGGACACGGCGGTGCTCCGCCCAAGTCGGGCAGACCTCCACTGTATGCTCCACCGTGTCTTCAGGGTGACCTACGCAGTGGCAACACCCGGGCGTTTCCTCTCGCCTCATCCGAAACAGAACCCTCCCGAAACAACCGTGCCCAGTGAGGAGCTGCGTCAGGCCAAAGGTGAGGACGCCGTGGCGCCTCTCAATCCACTCCTCAAAGAGGTGACTTACCGCCGCAATTGGGGCATGTCCAGGGTGAGGTACGCTGGAAATGGTAAAGGAACGTAGGTATACCATTATGACTGTGAAATTATAAACTCCTTTGTGACATTTACGAATTAACTTTATTTATTGTGATCGAAATAAACTCATTTATTACTCAGTACACCGCTGCCTGACGTCTAACGTGACGTCAAACGGAGGGTGACGTCAGAGGACGTAGGTAGGGTTCGCAAACAGAAGGCTTTTTATACGCATCGAGGCTGTCACTAACAATAGAAAGAAAACTGTACAAAGAACGAAGAAACTCAAAAGACTTGGTAAAGGTGGCTACACATTTTCTCGATTTTCGACGATCGACACGTGTTAGTGAACAAAATTGACGAAATGAGTAAGTATCAGACGATCGATATAGTAGTTCGTGGTTATCGCGACTGTGGATTACAACGTTCTATTTTAACCCTGATATTTATCGATCGTTATTCAGCTGCATCCAGTTAGACTGGAAGCTGACCCAACATAGTTGGGAAAACGCAGGCAGACAATGAAGATTATTTACCGATCGTAGCCAAGCGACAGTAGATTGATAAAATCGAGCAAATACATAAGAAGCTGACACATAAGTCGCCCAAATACAACAATCGAGCACATTTATTATCATGATAGACAAACATAGAGGACATCTGTAGGCAACTTAGGTAATGCTTTTATATAATACATAGAAACATAAACTCACGCCTTTTTTCTATAGGCAGTAACTATAGAACACCACCGGCTACGATCCTCCCTTACTCCTTTTGCCTCGTTCACGTTCATGATTCATCTTGTCGCACACGCTCGACGGTTGCAAGTATTACGCACCTGAGCATTCTAAAGAACATCACCGATAAGTTCACTATACGTCTTCTTAGTGCGTCCCCTTCCGGGGCTTACACTCACATCTGCATTGTAAATACCTTTTGCTAGTCGCCTTTCATTCATCCTCTCAACATGACCAAACCATCTAAGCATACACTTATAAATTTTTGTCACTACATCTGCAATTGCACCGTTGCCTTATGACATCATTCCTCAATCTATCATTCATAGTCAAAAACGCATTTCCACAGCATTTATTATTATTTCATGTTTCTTTTGCCACACCCTATATGTACGTATTTTGTGGTTGAATTTTGAATTCAAACTCAAAATAGGTACATATTTGATGTTTGGATCGTGTCATTGCTACCTTACAAAAGGTTATGTCTTTGGAGGCATTAACAACGAAAGAAGGTTACCAATGACGCATTATGGACAGTGAAAAATTTCCTTGGATTTGAAAACAGTGTTTCCCCCTATTTCTCTAAAGTTACATTATTAATTAGGCATGTAGGAGTTGCTTTCTTAAACGGTTGTGATTGTTGTGGTGTTAAATATTGTTGCATGTCGTTTAACAATAATAGCTACCAACTGACGCAGTTTTATGCAAAATAAACAGGGTCAGACGTAAACATTACAATTCAGTAAAAACCTTCCCTATTCCGACCTCACATCACAAAAGGCAAACCGAACTACGAATGGTATAGTTTGCAGTTTTTCCCCCGAGAGCCCATTTGTCTTGAGGCCTGTACGCCACCGTGACAGACATCCTCCATACTTTGACACGGCCAGGCGGCTCTTTTATCCTATATGGGCATACGGCTATATGGAGCTATGGGCGATATGACCCAATTTGGATTTTACGCGCCACGATACGGACTGTGAAGGATTCCGTTTCAGTTTGCGTATGTGGCTCGGTATAAACATAATATCGTTGCGCCTTTCATGAAATGTGGTAAGCAGATTTAGTTGCGTACTACAACTTAGTTCACAAACATTAATTACACAAATAATAATCAGTCAGCAAAGTATTTAATAATATTTGAATGTTAAAATAATACCGGAAGTTTTAAAAGCACAATTTTGTAGCCACTACGAGGAAGAATCGTCGTTTTGACTTACTCAACTCGCCTTTCTGAGAAGCTCTCTAATTGCAATCTCAGGTACTTAGCTGGCTCGGCTAGTCCGCCACTGTATCAGATTGCTACACTATTATTCAATCAGTTTGACTTACCAAAGCAATTTGCGTATAAACAGAATCAAAGTAATAATATTTTGTTAGTAAAATAAATGAAGAAATCGAATAATTTTGTTTGTACCAAAAGTAAATATTTTTTTGTGAAATAATACGTTAACGTTCTTTTTGTGTGGATGAATGTTTTTGGCATTTATTGTTATTTGAGGTTGAACAGACCTTTTTTACATTTTCAAATGATAATTAAAGTTAAATTTGTGTGTAACAGATGACATGCCATGTGAACCTTCATTGTGAATAACAACTGAATTAAATAATAAGAGTTGTTATAGATACGGAAATAAAATATTTCACAAACAAATAATGTTCCAGGATATGTTTCTGCGAAGTTATACAAACAAAACACTGAATCAATAAACATTTGGATCATCAAAAGGACATTAAAGTAATCAATCAATCAATGACGTTTCTGAAACGACTCCAAACGACAACGCAGAGATAGACAAAATCTACAGTAGTCTACAACAAGACTTTCCAACCACCACACCATTCGAACCTTATAAATTATGCCAAGTAATACGTCAGGCTGGTGACGTAATAAGCCACACGGCAGGGAATTACCGACTTATTACAATTGACAGGAAAGCACGTAAGGCGGTACTTTGCCTGCAATTAGGGCTGAGTGAGACTCGTACGCGCGTCAATCCGTCTGATTGTATTATTGTCGGATGATAATGTCATGTGACGCGGCTTATTGAGTTGCGAGGAAGATATTTACGTAGGTAACAAATATACTTACCTATGTTATGTAGAAACTGGCGTGCCAAACTTTTGCAATTAAAATAATAACTATAAACCCAGGCTTCCTTGGGCAAGCCATGATTGCGGCAGTAAGTCCCCTCTTTGAGGAGTGGCTTGATAGGCGGCCCGGCGTCCTCACCTTCCCTCTGATGCAGGTACTCACCGGACACGGTTGTTTTGGGAGGTTCCTGTTTCGGATAAGGCGGGAGAAAACGCCCGATTGTTTTCACTGCGAAGATCGCCCTCAGAACATGCTGGAGCATACGGTGGAAGTCTGCCCGGCTTGGGCGAAGCACCGCTGTGTCCTTGTGGAGGCGAACGGCGGCGGCGATGTCTCGTCCGGCCCTGGTCCAGGCCATGGTTTGGAGCGAGAGCACATAGGTAGCCGTTACCTCCTTCTGCGAAGCAGTAATGCTCGCGAAGAAGGAGGCGGCGCCCGTGAGGAAGAGGCAGTACATGCGCCTTCACGGCCTTAGTCACCGCAGGAGACGCCTTGGGCGATGGGAATCCCAGGCTGATTCCCGGCCACCGTAAGCGCGGGCTTGCGGATGGCGAGTAATGGGTAGCTCGCTGTCCAGTAAGGACCAACCCCGGGTCGACGGCGCGCTGTGTTCCACGTGCGCCTCAAAGAGATGTCAGCACCAACTGATGGGGTCCGCAAGGGCCGATGCCTGCCAGGGGTGCGGGTTGTTCGAAAGAGATACTACGGCCCCTGGCATACAGGCAACTGCGGGAACACGGGTGGGTTTTAGTCAGTAAAAGTCTGACACGCCTTCCTGCTCCACCCAGAGCGGGAGCAGTTATTTGATGATTTCCCACCCTCAAAAAAAAATAGCCAGTCAGTAGTAGTCCGTTTCGCGCCAACAATGTTCTGTGTATAAATGCACGCACTCGCACGCAACCGCGCCTGCTCACGTCTAACAGCTGACTAACTGTGTTTGGTTGTCTTAAGTGACTTACGAATATGCTGTCTTATTATATTTTTGACAGTTCAAACAGCTTGTGATTTAAATTCTGATTCATTAGATTGATACAAATAACAAATGAAAAGAAAGCTACAGAGACTTTAAAAGGGTTGAACAACGTTACTTCTGAATAATGATATGAAAAAAATGTTTCAAGTATCATTCGACATTAAAAAGGCCATCTCTAAATGTCCCAAGTGACGGAGTACTTGGTTTTGATTGCATGCAAACTGGTTCAAGCGACTGATTTCAACATTCTGATATAGAGTAAATTGACTCACACGACACAATCTAGTATTTCAGCAAAAGGCTAATTGAGTTAATGCGCATTGTGTAGTCAAATCATCGTAGGAAAATAATTCAACCGGCTAATGAAGAAAAATCATAATAAGCTCAAATAGTTTCAGTTATCTGTTACAAAAAAGTTGTCAAATTTTGTGTCGTGTGTGTGATACCAGGTCATCAAAATGAGGGCAAAGTTACTGAGGGGTACAAATGTCAAACGACGCAGAAAAATTAGCTGATTCCAAATATGTATATAACTCAATTTCGCAAAAATGTCGTTTAGATCATATAGCCGGGGAACCATCGATATGAAATCAAAAAGTCATATTGATACTTGCCCGGATTTGACCCAGAACCTACCGTGCATGAGAGGCAAGGACTTTACCACTGGGCCATCAGGCCGTCGCATATTCATCAATCGACTTCAAAAAGGAGGAGGTTATCAATTCGGTGTACTTATATAATTTTTTTGTGTATGTGCGGGCATAACTCTGTCATAAACTCGTAATAGACGGATTTGCAAAATCCTTTTTTTTTGTCGAAAGAGGTAAATTCCGAAATGGCCCCATTTAAATTTCATATAGATCTGATAATTAGTTTCGGGGACAGACAACGGAATTCTTCAAAAAATGAAGCAAAGCAACCGCGATTGCTGCTATCGCATTAATATGCATTGTTTACGCAATCACCTGTACCTCGACAGGGTTAAGCAGATGTATTCAGAATATCTCAGGGTACACCCACATTTTCTAACTGTAGTGGTATACAAATTGGTGTGGGGTACAATAACTAAAAGTGAAAAAAAAAACTTAAAAAAAACAAGTGAGTTCCGAAAAAACACCACAAAGTGAAAAATTACTTTAATTTCGGAAGTCGGTGACAAAAAATTCAAATACATGTCCAAAGACTTCCGAAATTAAAGTAATTTTTCATTTTGTAGTGTTTTTTCGGAAGTCGGTTGTTTTGTATTTACCTAGTTATTATCAAAATAATACTCTCTAGCTCTTAATCTATTGATTACACACGTAAAAAAAGGAAATTGAAAGTGAAACGTATAATTCTTATAATTAGTGGCAATAGGTACCACTTTTGAATCCGTAGTTTGGTTTTAACTTGAGACCTACCTAGGTACTGGTGCCGATTCTCTTGTCACAAAATTCTCTAAACTAAACTAAAAATCACTAAAATTTAGTTTATTCCTGTCAAACGACGATTTCCCATTCTGAAATTGACTAAAGTGACACAACTTATCTATATTTTAGTTTGACAGCCCTAAGATTGTACTGAGTTTTTAATTTAGTGAAAATGGTAATTTTGCTATGCTGTTGTTGTCAAATTCATTATTCTATTCAATATAAAATTTCGATTGTCTAACTAAATCTGACTATTTTTAAACGCGATTAAAAAGGTGTGGAATAAAATTAGTTGTCAAGAACTAAAATTCACACTGACACCTCGACTTCAGGCGCAAATACAGTACTGTATCTTTTTTTTTCTTTTCTTTTGCTTATATCTCGAAATTGGTGTGTCCTATCGTAAAAATAATGAAAATTTCGACCCCCTTTATAAAACCCCATACACCTCTAAAACTCAACATGTAGGTAATAATTTTTCATGTTTTCAATACAAAAAGTAAAAAAATCCATTTAAAACACGTTGAGGCTGCCCCCCCCCCCCTGCGCGATTCCGGCTCTAAAAAAGATCACGGGGTAGGGCAAACGTGGAGTCGCGTTTATCAAATTCGATTTTAGTTGTGTCAAAATTATTTTTAAATTTAGAGATCTTTTTTTGCAGAATAGCTTTAAGATTCTCATAGCCAAAAGTAAGGAATTTTAGTGATAGTTTAGTTAGTTTAGTTCGGTGTACAACAGAATCGGCACCATTGTTGGCATAAAAATAAAGTCTTAGTACAGACAATGGCATCGAAAAAACTAACCGAACAAATGTTTGAGATACAAGTCCGCCGTTTTCTTAGGGGTAGGCAGACACTACAGAACGCCTCCTGCCACGGTCCGCACATACTCCTTTTGCTTCGTTTTCGATCGTTCATCTGGCTATACACAAACACGGGTTGCAGTACTACGCATCAGTCCTATCTGAATAACGTCCCGAATAAGCTCATGTTCTTCTTGGCTTCCGTTATCCCTACCTTAACATTATCACCCTATTATGAAATCAACTAAGCCAACTCAGTCGTTCATTCGTCTTAACTGTCAAAAAAAAACTTTTAGTATCTACTTTATAAAAGTCTACAAGTTCCATCCACCATCGCGCTGACAACGGATTTTATCTTCTTGTGTAGTTACTACTGCGGTGGATAGTCTCCCCCCCAGATGTACCCGTCCACCAACTCACGCAGAAAGATAACTGAATAATCTAGTCTTCCAGTTTTTCTGTCTCTGACAGACCTGTATACAGGCTGGGAAGATGGGATGCTTTTAAGTTAGAACTTATCAAAATAAGAATAACAACAAATAATCAAATATTATACCCACTTACCTATTCATAATTATTTTTATTTCTTTAATAGTTCTGCCACCTAAAATCGTCAGTCATGTTGTGGATTTAAACAATAATATTCCATTATTTTCGGAGATTCTCAAACCGTTAATAATAGCAATGTTTCTCAGTTCTCACCAATCAGTCCTAACATTGTCACCATTTTCTACAGCCTGTAAGTACAGTTACTTAAAATCGGGATGCATTACGTTTCCCGACTCGCCTTTTGTAGTATTTAAGTGGTCGTTAGATCTTCTATCGTGTCATATAAAAGCTTTTTACGTCTTCATAGAGAAGTTACGATTTTTATATAGACAGTCATTTGCCGACATGGCGACTATAAACGCAATCTGGAGCTCCTTCCAACTGTATTGGACGAACGAGACTCGACTCGATTGTTATTATTCGATACTTTGTGAAGCTTTGAATATTTTTCTTTAGAGGAACGTTGTTTTTTTAAGAATGGTTCTCGATTTCAATACTGTCGAGTCCCGATAAATGTCGGGATGTTTTTTTTTCGTTGTCTCGCTTACTTGGAGTTGTTATTGAAACAAAACTGTATTGTTCAAGTAGGTATTATTTTGGTTGCGAAATTTTTTGCTTATTTCTTATTTTTGGTAACAATAGATTTTCCCTAAAAAATAATAAGGTAAAAAAGGTGTTGGTGATTGGAACTCTTATATAACTTCAGATTCAGATTATAGATTATAGACATAGAAATTCAGACGTCACTCAAAAAGCAGCTAATGGGACTGGGCTGGACCGGTTTTTGCCGCAGGCCGAACGAGTCATGAGCGAAATTTACTACCATGTAGATCCCAGAAAATGTCCGGCGACATCGAAGCAGGCCGAGTACAAGATGGCAGGACATACAGGATTGGTCCACACTTGCTCACGACAGACAGGAGTGGAGGACAAAGGGAGACTTTTACCCACCACTGGGACAACATAGCCTAAAAATAAATCTAATTCCATGACTCAACAAAGTTCCCAAATCACGGCAGACTATCGTATAAATATCTTAGTAAACACTTACCAAATAGACATAATAATAAATTCATTGCAAAAACAATAACCCCGACGAGAGGGCTCCAGTCTCTTCAACCCAATACGAAGCCTCCGTATGGAATGACGGAGATTTAATATAAAGTACTCGTGTCCATTGACATGACTTGACACGACACAGATCCGTGTCTACTGCGACTCGCGACACATACTCGTACCTATGTGACACGCCATAGGTACGTCAGATATCTTATTACGAAGTTTGGTACGGCATATTGAGCGAGATGTAAAAACTCTTTTAAATTGGGACGCTAGACGCAACTTCAGTATTGGATTTCTTAAACGTCACAATATTTAGGGCGTGTAATACTTTTCCAACAGCTCCCTCTGTCAAAGTTATTCGGTCGTCAAAATATGGTGGTATCAGTGTGGACCGTCTATATCTGTCCGACTGACAGGCATACTTACCTAGGTAATTTGGTATGCATGTACTGTAACTGTATAGGTAGTACTAAATATCTTTAGAGGTACCTACTTATATTTTTATCAGGAAATATGACTGTGACAGAACTGAAACTTATCACCCCGAGGCAAAGCTAACGCAATATTTTAATGCTAGAAACTGCATCTGTCGCCCCTAAAGCTCCCGCAGACAGGCGCAACGCGACTTTAATATTACAATTAATATGAAACACTCCATGAAAATTGATCTACTAGAGTCTTCTACAGTCACAAGGGCCAAGGGCCAAGGGTAACATCAAGGGTCAGGAAACTTATTTATATCTTTATGTCTCAGGCAATGTGCTGACTCCAAAACCTTAAAAATGGTGTATCTTGCACTTTGCCAGTCTGTTATCAGTTATTGCATCCCGGTTTGGGGTGGCACTGCTAAGACTAAAATGCTTGGATTGGAGCGCGCCCAGAGAGTTGTGCTCAAGGTGATGCTCGGCAAACCGTATAGATTTCCTACAAGTCAATTGTACGCGGAATGCAGGGTACTAACTGTGCGGCAGCTCTTTGTGCTCAATGCCACCCTTAGAAAGCACAGTCAGGTTTCTCCATTAGATTCAACCAACCGTAAAGCCAAATCTGCATGCCCATCTGTTTCACATAAAACAGCTCTCGCTAGCCACCAGCTTTATGTGATTAGCTCACTTATTTACAGAAGGGTCAACAAACATATCCAAATATTTAATCTAAACAAACACGAAGTCAAAACCAAAATACCAAACTGGCTGTTTAATCAGGACTATTCCCGTACAGAAGACCTCATTTCAAACATAACGTAGGCACGAAATACTCATTCTTATTCTACAAAACAAAAACGGATACATAATTACATGCACATCATACGAATACACCATACACGACTACACACACCCCCACAAAACACTCCTCATACACCACACTTCACAACACCCCATCCCACTCACACAGCCATCCCTCACACATAGTCACATTCATATTCATAGCTACAGTTATGGGTTTATCATTATTAACACACATAAATAAAGGTTTCTTTTGTACACGTAGCTACAGTAGAACACTGACTCCTAGGTCACAGGGTTCCCCTAGTTTAGGAGACAGGGTTTTTCACTATTTGTGCAGCCTTTTCCCAAAAACCAATTTAACCTACCTATGTGAAATGTATTGATATTGTATTCAAAGGTATTTTTGTGTCAATAAACTTATTTTTATTTTTTTATTGCGCCTGTCTGCGGGAGCTTTTACTATGAAAGCTTTCATCGGGTCACTGGGACTTGGGAATCTTATGAACCGATGGAACGCAATCTGGTTTATTGGTTCACGATATAGTGAGTTGTTTGTTTTCAACGGTCATTGCGTGACTTATGATAAGCTTATAAAATCAAAATTATTATGTGTGGGTCGCATTAGGTGGCGTTCTGTAGTTTCTGCCTACCCCCATGAAGAGAAGGCGTGAGTTTTAAGTATGTAGATATATATTACGAAATTTTGTTGGTTTAGTGGTCTGAAGGGCCTAGGTTCGATTCCCGGGTCGGGCAAAGCGTTATTGAGCTTTTTCATCTGTAATTTCCCAGTAGCAGCGTGGAGTCTGGAATTGTGCCTGGTTGACGGCAATAGGCTCGGCCCCTATTAAATAGGACTTAAACATAACTGAATTTTGAGTTTAAAAAAGTGCACCTGTGCCTAACGAATTACATGTTAGAATTTTTATTCGAAGCTTATGATGGTAAACACGATACCTAATGGACATTAAAGTGACGTTTTTTTATAAAACTATTAGTTACGGCGAAAGAAGCCATTAAATGATAAATGATAAATGATAAATGATAAATGATTTTATTTCTGTAAGTAGGTTTGTACAAACACTTTTACACGTCAATCATATTTTTTTAAACTAGATGAGGTCGGCGTTTCCTATCTGACTACTCTGAGAAGAAAGGCCGAAACAAACTCAGAGGTCACAGTCTCTTTTAAAGTCCAGACATAATCTTGGTCAGATCATGTGAAGACCATTTGGATCGGTGTCTGAAATGGTCTTTTGAAGAAAGAACCACACAGATTGAGTGGACCTGTCCATTCAGTGCACGCATTTGTCAGTAATCATACAGCTCAACTCAGAACTTGAGGAGCTCAACGATTTGACGAACAATACCAAAGACAGGACATTTGGGTAGGCCGCATAAAATACTCAAACTGCCAGATTAATATTAAAACTAGCTGAGAAAGAGATGAAACACAAAACAGAAAACACAAAACAAACAAAAAATGACCCAAATAGTCCTTACATTCACAATAATTAAAACAAAAACAATGTTATACTTCTAAAGTAAATATGCATGTCAAAGTGTATAAAATAATTATCAAATGTCAGAGTATAAGTTTGCAAAAAAAAAAAAAAGTATGTAAAAATTGGAGCAAGTCAATCCCAAGCTTTTGTGTCCTCAACATAATCTTTAACAGTATAAAAGGCTTTCAGGCACAACTTACGTTTAATGAATGATTTAAATTTATTGATACTTAGATCTTGAACATGGCTTGGAAGTTTATTATAAAAGCGTATACATTGACATCTGAATGACCCACCTATTTTCTTGAGCCTTGTTGATGGTACAACAAATTTGTGTTTGTTCCTAGTATTTATACTATGGATATCACTGTATTTTTTAAACAATTTAATATTTTTATGGGCATATAAAAGATTTTCAAAAATATACTGTGAAGGCACAGTCATTACATTAATCTCCTTAAATTTATCTCTGAGAGAATGTCTCGGACTTAATTTATAAATTGATCGAACAGCTCTTTTCTGCAAGATAAAGATAGTCTGAATGTCGGCTGCATTTCCCCACAACAGAATACCATACGACATTACACTATGAAAATAGCTAAAGTACACTAAACGGGCTGTCTCTGTATCAGTTAAATTACGAATTTTTCTAACAGCGTAAGCTGCAGAGCTTAGCTTTTTCGACAATTTATCTATATGTGGGCCCCACTGAAGTTTGGCATCCAAAGTTAAGCCCAAGAATACAGCGCTATCTTCAGGATTCAATTCTTCGCCCTTTATCAACACACTAGTTTTCACCTGCCTAACGTGAGGTAGCGTAAACTTAATGCATTTGGTTTTTTTTTCATTAAGAAGTAAATTATTAACATTGAACCAGTGAACTACTTTTGAGATTGCGCTATTTACATCGTCATTAACCAGCTGCTGACGTTTAAGTTTAAACAAAAGTGAAGTGTCATCCGCGAACAACACTATATCATGATTATCCTTTATGAGGTAAGGCAAGTCATTAATATAAATAAGAAACAAGAAAGGACCAAGAATTGAGCCCTGTGGGACTCCCATTGATACTATTGATCCGGGAGATCTTTTCCCATTTACATCAACACACTGAATCCTATTACACAAGTATGAAATAAGAAGATCCAGAGCGGTGTTCCGGATCCCGTAGTGGCGGAGTTTTCTGATTAAAGTTTCATGAAGCACGCAATCGAATGCTTTAGATAAGTCACAAAAAATGCCCAAGGCATCGTATTTATTTTCCCATGCATTGTAAATATGCCCTAAGAGTTCAACACCAGCATCGGTAGTTGAACGACCCCTTGTAAAACCGAACTGTTTGCTATGTAATAAATCATGTTTATTAAAGAATCTTTGCAATTGGTCTAAAATTAATTTCTCAAATATTTTACTAAAGGTAGGTAGTACTGAAATAGGTCTATAATTAGAGGGGTCTGATGTACTACCTGATTTAAACAAAGGTACTATTTTACTATTCTTCATTAGGTCAGGAAACTCCCCACAGTCGATACAATGATTAAATATAAGAGCTAAAGTAGGTGCTACAATGTCAATAATGGACTTAGCGACTTCTACAGAATTACCCCACAGATCTGCAGTCTTTTTGACGTTCAAAGTGTGAAAGGTTTTAATTATATCTCTACAGCTAATATGTTCAAAATGAAATTCTGCATCACAAACATTAACATTTTCCTTAAGCAAAGACTCAGCAACAGAAGGTGATGAGTGTAGAGATTTTGTAGTTGAAACGGGAATATCTGCAAAGAAATTTTCAAAAGCCGCGGCGACTTGCGAGTCTGATGTTATTATGTTGTCATTAATAGACAGGCTGTAGTCAGTATTTCGCTTACTAGACCTTCCCGTTTCATTATTAATAATATTCCAAGTCGTTTTAATTACATTACTACTATTTTTAATCTTAGAACTCAAATAACGCGACTTGGCCATCCAACAAACTTTTTTAAATAATTTAGAATAATTTCTAACATATAAATGAAATTCAGCAGTGTTTACATAAGTCCTTTCATTGTACAGCTCATAAAGTCGTGTTCTACTTTTATGAATACCAATGGTAGCCCAATCACTGAAAGAGACGTTACTATTAATCGAAATAGTCTTTGGAATAAAAGTTGAGTTAAATTGTTTACAATATATCTTAAAAAACTCATCATATAGATGATTAGAATCAGCATTCGCAGACATAACTGGTAGTTTATTAACGAGTTTAACTTTAAAGGCTTCTAGGCGAAATGCAGTTTTGGGGTTAACAATGATATCCTTTTTACCCATTTTTTTATTTTGATTTTGAATGGTAATCCATTGCCCGCAATGATCTGAATCTAGTAAATTTATAATTTCTTTGTGGCTCGGTATAACATCTGTATAAATATTATCTAGGCATGTGGCACTACTAGGGGTTATTCTTGTGGGCTCCTTAAATAGGTTTACAAGATTGTAGGACTGAAATAAACTTATTATTTTACAACAATAACCTGAGTTATCTAATAAATTAACATTAAAATCACCGCAAACAATAATGGACTTGTTTGAGTTACAAGTCTTGTGTAATACTTCATCCATTACCTTTTCAAAGCAGTCATACAATCCTGAAGGTGGTCTGTACACACTTAATACAACAAACTGCTCCAATTCTATACAGGCTATTTCAACTATCCGCTCAACAGAGAGGCTCACAATATCCTTACGTTCTTTAAATTTTAACAGGTTACTTACTAAAATTAATGAGCCACCATGTATAGCATTTATTCTGCTGAACGAACTACCAACCTGGTGGTTATTAAAATTAAACATGAACTGGTGGCTTTTAAGCCAATGTTCTGTCACACATAGAATATCTATATTGTTACAGTTAAGGAATAAATCTACTTCTAAATCTTTGTTCAAAAACCCTTGAATGTTTTGATGCACCAGGTTGATACTGTGTAAGTCTTTTAGACATTCATTTGCAAACCTTACATTTTTGCAAGAGGTCACCTCTGTTGTCTTAATTTCTAATTTAAATGAAGATCAAAGTCATTATTATTTGCCAAATTATTGGCAGAATAATTTAATATGTCATTGCATTGCTCAAAAGGAGCAAGTTGTTCAGCCAAATTCTTGGCTGAAATGGTAAAAAAATATGATAGCGACACAGCTATCTGTCTTCTATGATAATTAGAAAGATAGTACATCACAATATTATATTTATCTTTTGTCAAATGCAAATTTTTACCAACATAATTGTTAGTATCAATTAAATGAAACAAATTATTATTTAATGTCAAATTATGCAATGTCATATTAATTTCAAATCTTAACCTATTTTCTTCCTGTGGCAAACTGTTACTGTAGGGGAATGTAAACAACACAATTTTTCTTAGACTAAGGTTACTCAATGTCTTATAATACTGGAGTAATTCCCATTTGTTCAAATTTCCCCTATTACCCATAAAAATTAATACTGTGGTGTCTCGGTTAAAATTACATTGAATAATTTTCTTCATAATATTAAATAAGGAACAACCAGGCATACAGTAATTTATTATGGATTGTCCTGGATATTCATCTGTCAACAAATTGCCTTGCCATTCTGTAGGTTTACGAGGAAAAATCCTACAGGATGGCTTGAAAAAGGCGCTGAAAAAGTTTTAATTATATATCAAACTATGAACTGAAAGCTATCGCACAGAAACTGTAAGTAATTTTATAATCATATTTATAATAGAAATTGTTCGATATTTTCCGTTATTTTATGTAAATTATATCAGGTTCTATGTTATGGGTTTGGTTTCCGCACTTAGTCCTTCAAGTGGACCATTGTGCGTGAGCCATGGCAGCCTTCGGTTGTTATTCCAGCCAGCCCACCTCCCTCCAGATGTTGGCTATAACTCCTGGTCTGTTGAGAATATCCGTGTAACATTTGGGTGCCCCGAGGGTTTCTGTTCTAATCTGAGCTACACCTGTGCATTCGAAAAGCACATGCGTAACGGTTTCCTCAGCCTCCATGCAAGCCCTGCACAAGGGGCTGTCCGTTATGCCTATTGTGTAGAAGTGCTTGTTTAGCGGGCAGTGTCCTGTGATGGTACCAGTCACCAGACGCAGATCTTTTCTATCCAGGCGTAACAGACGTCTGGTCAGCCTGCCATCCAAGGATGGCATTGCCTCCCTAGATTGCCTGCAGTCTGGTGTCTGGGTCCACCAGCTCTCCGCTTGTGTGTGGGTGTATTCCTGAAGCCACCTGCGTGCTTGGTTGAAAGGGATGGGCACGATGGGCTTGGAACCACATACTGACGCGCTGGATGCCCTCCTGGCCAGTTCGTCAGCAGCATCGTTGCCTAGAGATCCACTGTGTCCTTTTATCCATTGCAGTGTCACAGTGTCACATTCTAGTGTGAAGCTCGATGTAATGTATTTTTTCCCTAGGGATTGGAGAACTGAAGCACTGTCGGAGAGTATACGTATATGGGTGTCCGTGACCCCCCTGACTTCTATGGCGGACGCCGCTTCTGTAATACTCACAGATTCCGCTTGGTGTACGATGTTAAACATTCCCAGCGAGCTGGATGTTTATGTTAAGATCTCGTGAGAAAACTCCGACTCCGGTTCCGGAGTCGGTCTTTGATCCGTCAGTGTAGACTCGAAACTCCTCCGGGCCTGAGTGATCGTTCCATTCTTCTGTGAGTATCACGTTGTAGTGTCTCTGGAAGTAGTGCAATTTCGGGGTTTTATCACAGGGTGATGCCATCATTGGTTGTTGTTTGATCGCATCTTCCTTAATGCGTGTGTGCTTGATTCTAGAGTCTTTGCCTAGGGTTCCTGCTATGTCGAGCCTCAAGGCAGCCAGGGCCGCCTCTTCCCGCACGATGAGGTGTAGAGGGGGCAGCCTCAACATTACCTGTAGGGCAGCGGTGGGTGTAGTTCTCATGCAGCTCGTGATTGCCACACAGGCGTTTTTTTATATCAGGTTACTTTATTGGCTTTTACGAGTATTTCTTATATGGGCGGCAGCTATTTCAAGTTAAAGCTCACATATGGACGGGTCGCGCTGCAACGCAACGCATTGTAAAATGCCTCCTTCGTCACTTGCAGGCCGCCACGCTAGTGCGTTCTGCTTAGGGCATACTATCCGGATATCCGAATTATCCGGATATCCACTATATAAAATATTCTGATATCAATTGCATTACTATTCGGATAATACGAATAAAATGGATAAATTTTCGTTTATTATTTTACGTATTTGAACATAAAATATTTTGTTTGCACAATTATTCGAGTATTTTTCGTAAATGGCAACACTGAACTGAACCCCACCACCATGTTGTGAACGCTTCGGCGAAAGAAGTATAGCACAATAGCTAGCATAATGTTAAAAGACACGCATTATTCAACGCTGACAAACGGAACTTGTTAGTACATTAAAATACTTGCACAACCCTACGGAATTCTATGAAGAAAAGGCATGTGACGTATTCAGAATTTCTTATAATATAGTGCCAGGAATCGTTGTTGAACTATTAAAAAAGTACTTACCTACGAGTCCCATTACAACGGAAACTACGTAGGATAATGATGACGATGATGATGATGTCGCATTCATACATTTACAACAAAAAAGAATAATTAATACGTTTACGTTTCTGACTGTAAAGTACGCCATTTTTTACAATCACCTGTCATTCGTCAATGGAATTAGGGATATCCATTTTTCTATTGCGTTTAATGTGCCCACCTGTTTGATATCGATTTTATGATATCGCCCATAAACGATATCGATTCTGTATTGATTAGCAAGATAAGTAAATCAGTTTCTAAGGGCTTGTACACAAAACTGCGATGCGACGTCGCATCGTTCGGCGAGGCGCTTAATCCAAATAATTAATTCCGATCTCACACTAGCAAAATTACAATAGTGTTTGAAATGGATATTTTATTCATAGATAATGCAAGACAGGATGAAATAGAAACATTTTATGAAGTAATTAGTATCGTAAAAATACACGACGCAACGTCGCATCGCAGTTTTGTGTACAAGCCCTTATATCCCACAGAACTAAATATTAGATAGTAGGTACATCTGTCTGTTTTGTTTTCACTCAATTATGTGACGGGCGATACGATAGTGTGTGGTGGGCACTGCACACTGGCATCCACTAATAAAGTCATATTCTTATTTATTGTTGGTATTGAAATCGGAATAGTTTCAAACCTCTCAAGAAATAATACATTCGACCCAAATAGAATATATTATACTTATATTTGAATTAATAAAAACGAAAATGTAAGAGATACTTTGGACGCCATTGTAGGATACTATTGTTCTTGCCGTGTAGAAAAAAGAATTGTAGGTTGCTGAGTGCATGTAATGTGCATTTTGTGGTATTTGAGCTGGGCACGTCATAATAATGTTACTAATAAAATAAAAGTATAAATAATAATACTTTTTTCATTTATTATGCCTAGTGTAGCTGTTTTCCTCCCATTCATACTAACTTAGATAAGTTCTTGATACATACTGCTATCAATGATTTAAGTAGGATCTAGATATAACACTAAGCCAATCGATCTAGCGATCGCAAGCCTTACTACTGAACATGAGGTCCTGGGTTCGATTCCCAGGTCAGGCAGTCTTGTTGGGTTTTCCATCTGGAATTGCTCATTAGCAGCCTGGATGAGTACCCGCTTGATGGCAATAAGCTAGTCCCCTATTAAATGTGACTTAAACATAACTGGCGAAACGTGGGTGTACTACACATAGGTACACCTCTGTCTAACCTTCCGGGGAATACATGCTTCCAAGCTTTGCGTTTTAATGTAATGCGGGAATAAGATTTTGAGGCGCAACGATACTTAAAATCGAAAACAGTAAGACTTGGTGTGGTGGTCACCAGTAACTGGCCACCTAACATAGCTAAACTGCTACAGATTTTACACAAATGTATTTCAAAGGCACAAGGCTCACTCGTAAACTGGTTTCCAGTAAATTTTGTATTTGAACATAACCTCAAAATAGTCACATTATTTTTGTAAATATCTTGGAAACACCGAGGTAGATTTTGTTGAATTTTTTGAGGAAGTATTTAGACATGTCATCGAGTATTTTGAATATGATTAATTGATAAAGACACACAAATTTTGAAATGAGTACATTTGTCTATAGTGCCGTGGGCATTCTCCTTTGCTTAACATTTACCCAACTGTACATTCAATAAAAGGGCGTTGGGAATTGCATGAGGTAGAATGATAGTCATTAACATTATTTACTCACAGTTAAATGCAAAACTAATATTTTCTACAGCAACAAGTGACTCGCATCGTCTAAACACAGTCGTCGCTTTTATTGTTGCTACAAGTTATGGTACTGTGAACGTGTGAACTCGGCTTTACTGCAATACTTACTTCTACATTTTCAATCTTCAAACAAATGCTCGTTATCTTAAAAAAATAAACAATTTTAAATCACAACTTACTTTCTACGACCTCTAAAAGCAGACGTCGAGCAATTTGTTATTCACAGTAATATCAATTAATAGTAATTGTCGAGTTAACAAACGCTCCGTCGGGCAGAAGAAATATTAATATTTGAATAACAACTTGCCTATAGCAATGGAGCGATTTAGACGAACAACTTATAAATTGGTGGCGATACCAACTTTGGGACTTGCTAATTGAAGGTTAAAGTTGTTGAAACTGATATTCTAGGTTAGTTTACGCAAAAAATTGAGTGCTTTTTGACAGAGGTACATTTTTAAAAGACTTGAACAAGACCTACTGAAAATTATCGTTAGGGATGGAAACTGGAAAATACATATCGATCCATCGATTGACGTGTAAAAGAGTTTGTACAAACCTACTTACAGAAATAAAATCAATTATCATAAACTAGGGTCCCGCCCTGGCTACGCACGGGTGCAATTTAGATAAAAAGAAGTGAAAATGTGAATTATAGAATTTTCTCATAAACAATATTTGTAGCTGACTTTTTGTTACACAATAAGAACAATTTTTGTTTAGAAGTGACGCGTGAAAGGGCTACTTTTAGCTGTCCATGGGAAAAGCACTCAACGCTCAGGTTTAAGCCCGCAACGTTGAATGTCTGACCTTGTATTGCTTAGAAAGATGTACTGTAAAAGATAATTATAATCTACATTTAATGCCCTAGGTTACTGTCATTTTTTTTTGGATAAGGATCAACACTGAATAAGAGTAAATAGCGTCGCAAATAACACATTTTTTGGTATTAAAGTTGTAATGAAAGAAATGTTTACTGTGGGTCAACCGTAACAGTTAGAGATATACTATTGAGGAGTTTTCTTTAGGGTTTTATAAGAACTACAATTCTTTAGTACATTATTTTTATGTATCTCTTATAGTTTAGGCTACGTAAGCCATAAAAGTAATTTTTTTGGCGATTTGGTATAGAAATTTCTTTTTATTTAAATCTACGAAACTTTAATTAGGATTTTTATATACATCAATATTTCGGAATAAATTGTCTACATGATGGTAAAAACCGCTTTAAAATCCGTTGCGGGGTTTAGGAGGAGTTAGCGGAAAGACAGACAGACACGGAGGGCGACTTCATTTTAAACATACTGATAAACTCAAACCTTCCTCCCAATGCCCCCATGTTGCCTTGATCATCTAAACTACGTAGCCATGTAGGTTTTCAGAATCGTTTAGACAATTGATTCCGAAAGGTTTATGTGTGTAGAACATTTCTATTACACTTACATAAAATAAAGAAGTTTCGACGTATGAATTTCAAAACGTGTCTATTTTTTGTTTTAGAGCTGTAAGTTAGCAATTGTTTCGTCAATTCGTCATTTTAACCCTTGCAATAATATATTTTAGGATTTAAAAAAATAAGAGAACCTGTAGCAATAGTGGCACGTAGCCGATAGAGTGTGATTTAGCCTCTTGGGGAAAAACGTAACCTATATGTACATAATATTGTGTAAATCATTCAGCTCAGCCTATCGCAGTCCACAGTTGGACATAGGCCTCTCCCAGGCTGCGCCACAACACTCTATTCTCCGCCTTCCGCATCCAGTCTGTCCCAGCCACCGTTTTTATTCCCAGGACTCGTCGACTCGGCAAACATGACCTGCGTGTCCATGTTCCTTGTTTCAAAAATAGCATTCTCCGTGGCTACTATAATAAAACCATAGAAAAGACCGATCAAACGATTTAAAAACCTTTAACCGAACGACAATTCCTGTTCACTTTAATATTTAATGCGACAAGCAATATGACACAACATACTCGAAAACGTTCACTAACGACATCTGACACTTGACACAAACGTATTAGTTGTCATTTGATATTCCGTGATACACACGCCATTCATACATATTGGATGTAATGCGAGATGAGTAACTAGCTTTATTGGATAGACGGCTTAGAACCAAAATAGTATTTGGGTTAAGTGTCTTATTTCCGTGGCTTTTAGAGTAAGTGGCACATGACATGACATGATGTAATTATAAAGCGTTTAAAAATAATAACATTGAGAGGATAAGGATGGACAGTAGTTTCAATACATCAGCTTATTTTTAAGTTGTTATGTTGTCAGGCTGACAGTTTTTGGATGTTGAAGTCATCATCATCCGCTTAGTCTAACTGGATGCAGCTGAATAGTAGTATTTTACATGGAGTGACTGCCTATCTGATCTCCAAAACCCAGTTACTGGGCAACACAATAGCCCTTACTAAGACTGGTTGTCAGACCTTCAGGCTACTGAGTACCCTTAACGACTGTCAAAGATGTACAAATGACAGACGGGGCCTGAGGCATGGAGGGTTCTCGGTATTGGATGTTGAGTAAATTAGATAAACATAGAAATTATTTTGCTTGGTTTTTTATATTAGGTACTTACAGGCTAGGTACATACATTATTTCAGATACGTTTCGGTTTTTCTTTCAGGCATGAGCTACCTACTCCGCGTTTACACCTACATACAAGTTATGTTAGTGTACTTGTTTTCAACAATTCCTGCAAAAGACATGTCGTAAGTATATATTATACATGTATTATACTTGTACCTATTGACTTTGTTTTAGATATGTATTGTTAAAGTAGTCTCTACAACTTGTTTTAGGTGTAACGAAAAACGAAACTGGTAGATACAACATGTTCAATACATGTTTTTAAACTCAGTTTTAATGCATAATAATAACAGGCTCATGCAATGGTAAAATATAAGCCAGTCATCATGAGGATAGCGGGCTAGCTGCCAATAGTGCTGACGTTACTGAATATGGCTTCTGAGAGTAGGTACTCCTAGGGGATTTTTTTTAAGTCACATTTTTGTTGGCTATAAGAGTAGGAGGAGACAAAGAAACGATAAATGGACTGTGTGACATGATATGGTTAGAAAGGGTGTGACTACGGAGATGACGACTGAAAGTGTGGAAGAAAAAGACAAGTTGTGCCGACCACAAATAAATTGGGATAAGGGCAGGGATGATGAAGATGATGATGATTTGACCAACCCTTAAACTATTCATATTTTGTTTTCCTAAAATTATTGAACACTAATATATTGAATGCGCCTTTTTGTGAACCTCAAATAATTCCTATTTTGAAGTCCTAAAAATACTAAATGGCTAAGTAACTGCGACCAACTTGGATGCCCTAGCCCTAGTCAAATATGTGACCAATTTAGCTCGTGAGTGGTTGTTCACAGTTTTAACCTAACCTAACCCGCTTCGTTACGGCACCCTAGCTTAGTTGCTGGGGCCAATTTTCAGAAAAGGCCAGAAAATCAAAAGAGGGTCATGTATGACAAAGAGGGTGCATCAAAAGATCAAAAAAAAGTTTTGAGGATCAGTTAAACATTTCCGCCATTAAAATACACTTAATTCACTTTTCTTCATCCACCAAAGTGAATACAAGCAACCATAATGAAATATTAGGATGACTGTAATGCCAATTACGTTAATCTGCCGCTGAATGTTGAACCAGTTAATTCGGCGCCATCTTGCTAATGACGTCACCGGCTCCTATTGTCATGTAACGACAGCCCAGGGGGCGCAGGGGGGGCACTGCGTTTGTTATAAAACTGTGTATTTTGTTACAGGTTCCTTTAGAAAGGTAGTTTCAAAGACATTTTTTTTGTAAATCTGGGATGATTGATACTACAGGCAATGAAGACATTATATTTTCTTTGTAAGTAGTTAATAAAACATATTTTCAAAAGATCAAATAGGATAAACGAAGTATGGAAGTTTGTGTTTAAACCAATCTACAGGTTTAAAAGAAGTTTTAGTAGATAAATAAGTATTGATAAAAGATTCCTAACTCAATGAATAAAATTAATGACTAAAATCGAAATGGCGACTAATCCACACTGTAACTCGCAGCGCGGGATAAGTCCGTAGATAAATCCGCTCATCTGAATATTACTGAAACACTTGTTCATACAACAGCGGCCTGGACGTGTGCAAGCTTTGTCATATGATTTATGTTTTAATTTATTAAACAGACAACCGCTATTATGATATTTTAATCGTATTTTCGAAATTCGGGTACAAATGGAGGTATCTTGTATTGTAATGGTTTTCGGTTTCACGTAAATGAATATTTATGCTTTGACCACAGTTCACAATAAAATAACCTTTTAATAAAATACACATATTTTATCAGAACTCGTCATTTTATCATTCGTTTAACATTGATATTTATCATATTATGACTAAAATCATTGTAATTAAACCCTCGTTAAAACGTCACGAATATTTTCCATAGCTTTTCTTAACAAAAACTTCTACAAAAATTAGTGAGCAAAAACTAAATTGGCAACGTTCAGCAAAATGGAGTCTCCTTTTATAATAAAAATTTCTTGCCATTCTTTTAGGGACACGTTAGCGAGTTGATTTTTCATGATATTCTTAGATCTAGATTACTTATTATTAAGGTTGAGTGTCGAAGTCGGGGGAAATGAGAGTGATGGCCGTTGAGTAGCCAGTCCGCAAAGATTTTGTTAAGATCTTGGAGCCAACAGACGGGCGGATGAAACGCTGCGGTTTTGGGAACCCACAGAGTCATAAGTTGGATGCGCTAAGGTAATTCGCGTAATTGTAATTAGTTACGTCCGCAAAATTAAAAAAAAAATCGATACAACCCTCCAAGTTCATTTAATCCCATTGAATTACATTTTCATGGAACAGTGCAGCAATGTGTATAAGATGAGAGGAACGGATGGTATTTTGAACTGTCCATTTTTTTCTTTTCTTTATTATATGGTAAACATAATAAAGTGTTTTCCATTCTATTAAAAAAGTTATTTTTAGAATCACAGTCAAAAATAATAAGCATCATTCAAACAAACTTAAGTCATCCATCTCTATAGAATAAAAGTCAACATGTAAAATATAAAAATGCAACGTTTTTAAAATGCCGCGTGCCGCTCGGCCGTCTACTATAATATACTTTGAAATAACCGACAAGGGCGCCGAGTTAATTAAGCTATCCGTTATTATAATCGGTCTCCGTGAGCTCTTACCTTCGCCAGACATTCTCCTTTAAACTACCTCCGCTGGCCGCTGAGTTCCTTCGAACCATACTGTAAAAAGGGACAGAAGACCTGAGGAGCTGTTTTGGCATAATAAATACTAAACATGGCTTTCAAGTTTTTGAAGCTGCGACTTTTATAAATTGTGAGTGCGTATATACATGTCAGCAAATACTGGAATTCCACAGTGGAAAGATTTTTAACCCGATTGGCTACAACCAGTCGCAGAGGCTTGTGATCGCAATTCGTTAACTTTACGTACGGGGCGCCGGTGTGGGCGCCTACATTGAGGCGCCAACCAGCACGCCGGTTGAAGGCGGCCCATAGGGTCATGGCCATCCGGATGATCCGGGGATACCGCACGATCTCCGGTGAGGCGGCGGGCCTCCTTGCCGGATTACCGCCATGGGATCTGGAGGCAAACGTCCTCGCGCTCACTTGGGAGTGGCGCGAGGAGGCCAAACGCCGGGGCGTAACTCCGCTGCCGCGGGAAATCGCGGCACGGCGGACAGAGCTCCGGCAGGATCTCATGGCGACGTGGAAATTGCGATTGTCGCAACCCAGTGCTGGGCACGCCACGATTGCGGCGGTAAGTCCCCTCTTTGAGGAGTGGTTTGAGAGGCGGCATGGCGTCCTCACCTTCCGCCTGACACAGGTCCTCACCGGACATGGCTGTTTCGGGAGGTTCCTGTTTCGGATAGGGCGGGAGGAAACGCCCGGGTGTTTCCATTGCGAAGATCGCCTAGAGGACACGGTGGAGCATACGGTGGAGGTCTGCCCAGCTTGGGCGGAGCAACGCCGTGTCCTCGTGGAGGTGATCGGCGGTGGCGATCTCTCGCGTCCGACCCTGGTCCAGGCCATGGTACGGAGCGAGAGGGCATGGCTGGCAGTCGCCTCCTTCAGCGAAGCAGTTATGCTCGCAAAGAGGGAGGCGGCGCACGTGAGGGAGATGCAATACATGCGCCCTCACAGCCGTGGCCTTCGCAGGAGACGCCCTGGGCGTCGGGAATCCCAGGCTGATTCCCGGCCACCGTAGGCACGGGCTTGCGGACGGCGAGTAATGGGTAGCTCGCTGTCCGGTAAGGACCAAGCCCGGGTCGACGGCGCGTTGTGTTCCACGCGCGCCTCAAAGAGATGTCAGCAGCAACAGATGGGGCCCGCAAGGGCCGATGCCTGCCAGGGGTGCGGGTTGTTCGAAAGAGATACCGCCGCCCCTGGCACACAGGCAACTGAGGGAACACGGGTGGGTTTTAGTCAGTAAAAGTCTGACACGCCCTCCCGCTCCACCCAGAGCGGGAGAAGTTATTTGATGATTTCCCACCCAGAAAAAAAAAAAAAAAAAAAAAACGTAAGCGGGCACGCCCTTAATGCCTGGAGGCTTTACTTTAGGTTTTAAGTTCTGTTTATGTTTTTTTTATTAATATCTGCTTGAGTAATTTTTTTAAATTATTTTTTTTAGTATATTGGCCAGTGCTGCTAGCTGACATATGGCAAATATTATAATTTTATGTTTCGTAACGGTAATTACGTACCTACCATGTATAGAATCAAGTTCTCTGTGCTGCTGGGGAGTTTGGTGCGCCACTTCTTCTTCCCAGCTAAAGCACTAGGAAGTGGTGAAGGGCGGGCGTTTTGGGGGACTGTCTTCTGTAATTATAACGTTCAAAAAGTGCTGACACCAGCCTAGTTTGAATAAATGACTTTTTATTTTGATTTGATTTTGTGGCTAGGCATTTTATAACTATGAGAAAAACAGAATATTATGTATTTTTCTGTTTGTATGTTTTTTTTAATCCGTTGCTTTTTCTTGTATAATAGTTTTATTTTTTCATTTGGAGAATTTATTCCAGAAGTATCATGTGTATAACACATGAATGACAGGACAAGTCCACTTAATCTGTGTGGTTCTGTCCTCAAAAGAACATATTAGACACCAATCTACATGGTCCTCAAATGATCTCACCACGATTATTTCTGTTTTTTATGTATACACTATGACATTGATGAATTTTACTTTTGTGAAGTATTACATTGTTTTAATTATTGTGAATATGATGACGGTGTGAGTGTTTTATTTTTTATTTTGGTTTGGTTTCTTTTTTTTCTCATTTAGTTTTAAGCATGGTCTGGCAGTTTGAGTAGTTTATGCGGCCTACTCAAATGTCCTTTCTTTGGTATTGTTCGTCAAATCGTTGAGCTCCTCAAGTTCTGAGTTGAGCTGTATGATTACTGATAAATGCGTGCACTGAATAGACAGGTCCTCAATCTGTGTGGTTCTTTTCTCAAAAAAACCATTTCAGACACCAGTCCACATGGTCTTCACATGATCTGACCAAGATTATGTCGAACTTTAAAAGAGACTGTGATATCTGAATTTGTTTCGGCTTTTCTTCTTAGAGTAGTCAGATAGGAAACGCCGAACTCATCTAGTTTTAAAAATATGATTGACGTGTTAAAGTGTTTTTATAAACCTACTTACAGAATTATTATCATTTATAACTTATTATTTGAATTTAAACTACATGAAAATAAAGAAATGTTGATGTTTTGTCAAGTCGTAATTCCCGTTGGAAGTAAGCCCGTTCCCAGTATACATCTATAAGAGGATACCATCGTCCACTGTCCTAGGGTTAGGGTACGTACGTTATAGTATCTGTTTATTACTGATACTGTACTTACGCTTCTTTTTCATCCATCCACATCATCTTTGTTTTATTATCCTTTTACGACTTTCTTACATTATTATATTTCTCTCTTTGTTTTCTGTGCTAACACTCTGCGGATCGGTCTTAAACGATTTGTCTATATAGAATTACTTGATTTTACATTAGAATTTCCATATTTTTACATAATAATATTATTGTTATGACATTTAAGTCAAACGTGTCAAACTGATGTCTACTTATTCTTTTAATTATCTATGCAGTCTATATAAGGAAGGTTGCATTACGATTGTAATTACCAAAAATCATTTTATATCGTTTTGGATAGCCTAAATTTGGTTTATCTATCTAACTACGTTGTCAACTAAATAACAAAATTCTAAATTATAATTATAAGATTCTTAAACGCACTCTGGGTTTATATGAAGGAGGTTTTATACGTCTTGGCCGACTAGACTGGCAGATCAGAAAATCGATGGCGGATGACAGGAGAATGAAAAAAAGAGGAAAAGAAAAGCAGCGAGAGCTGGTCAGAGAATAAAAAGGAGAAAAATATTAAGAAAAAAGGGGTGAGACCGAGCTGAAGGCTGCGTTTATACTGCTGGCTCGTGCGCGGTATTTCGTCCCGGGCATGAATGGAACAGTTACTGAAACTATTCCTAAGCAAGCTTGTGTGACTGCTACTACAACTCCAAGAAGTGTTTCAGGAGTGAAAGTCAAAGATATGCATGTCTAGGAATTGGACTGCGATTATTACCAATAAATAGAGTGCAAAGGTACCTTTTTTATAATTTATCTTGTATTTCTCTTATTAAATTTTAATTGTCTAGTCTATTTTCTACCCCTTTTATTTGTCAGGGATAGGTAGACACGACAACGTAAGAAATGCAAAACTTGTTCGCATGTCCCAAACTCCGTGAAGAGTGAGCCTTCTGAACTTAGTTTAACGCGATGCTCTTTTATACCTTCTTCATAATTAGGCAGTCCTTTTGGGATGACATCGGGCTCTGGGAAAGAAAAATGTAAGGGAAAATGTATCTATGCATTGTACTTTTTTGTAACGATTGCTGTTTTATAAAAGTGGACATAATTATGCTCGGCCAGATTCTTTTTTCTTTTATTTTGTTTGAAAAAGTGTTGAATATTTTGCAGGCTTATCAAGAAATCTCAGTAAATTTTAATTTTCGGCTTGTATTTTTGTTGCGCGTTTTAATGGTGCCGACGTTACACGTTTTTTTTTTTCATTATCTTCAGCAGCTGTCATTATTATGCAAATTTTAAGACAAGGGTTGGTTTCATTATAATATATTAGCGTACACAATGTGTATGTACTAAGAAGTTGCGTCACACAATAATTATTTTGTATTTATTAAAAAAATAAGATGTTTATTTAGGCATGTTGGTTTATGATAAAATTGAGTTCTAAAACATTCCTGAAAATACTTGTGCCTTAAAACATTAATTGCCAGCTGACTCTATTAATTAATACCTATTAAAAAACTACTAACCCAAAAAGTACTACTTCTAATATACCAAAAACTACCAACACAAGAAAAGCGCCTTACGCAACCTTTCCAATATTCTTCCATCACGATAAAATAAAACACATACAAAAGCCCACCACACGGAAACCTTATTAACTTAACAAAACAACCATAGAAACTTGTAGATAACCCCCATTCAGAAGTTGCATTAAAACTAAACAAGAACAAACCTTAACCCGTCAATACCGCGGGTCGTTGCGACCCCACTGAATAAACAGTAAGTGTATTGGCACAAAACAATGGGGTACGATCTGTCCCCAACTAATTCGATTTCATCGGTCGGTAGAGAGTGGACCGTTAGCGGCGGAGGGTTAGATGGATTGCGGGATGGCGGTAAATTGTACAAAGACGTAAGTAAGAGACAAGAAGTACCTACGGGTCGCAGGGTATTTGTCAAGGTTTGTTGGTCTTTTATGGTTGAAAGAAAGTTTATATTTATAAGTGACTTCAAAAAAAGGAGGAGGTTGTATATTCGATGAGCCTTTTTTTTCTTACATGTCCCTACACCGATTGTTTGGATATTTTATCACCCGTGGCTGTGACTAGCCCTAGATTATTTACACACCAATTAAAGTTTAATTATGTAAAAAGTTTCTCTAACTAAAATGTAGTCGAACAAACTTTGCTAGCACATAATTTGTCTCTGATCTCTAACAACCAATAAAATAATGATTAACTAAAGAATAACTCCCAAATAAAAGTTTAACTCTTAATACAATTAATTAGAGTCTAGACTAAAACTTTAGAGATAAGTTAATTTGCTATGAAAAGCTTATTATTATTTTAATAAGACAGCTACCACATGAACTTTGTAGAAAACCAAAACTTTTTTATTTTAATTTTATAAACGTACTCAAGTACCTTATATTTTTATTAAAGGTAAAGTAAAGTTGTTTTCTTTGATTTAATTTTTTAGATACCTTTTCATTTGCAAAAATAATAAATTTTTGAACACTGTGTTTTTCACACGGCAGGGCAAAGCAAATGCCTTTTCTCACACAAAGAACGCAATGAGAACCTAGTGTTTCAGATAGTTATTTTATTTACTCAGCAAATTTGATATTTTTATAGACCTGATAAGGTATGGGTACCTAATTACCTACATTGTACGGTCTGACTGCTCGTCATACTAGCTTAAGCTGAATGTTGAAAGCAATTGATTCCTTATTTTGATTTATGAAACTCAATGAGGAGATATGGCATGCCATAGAGTTAGGACTAGGGACCGAATTACCGTAATTTTTTATGTAACGTTACCAATTATCGTTCTGTTAACGATAAAAAAGAAACGTTAATAATACCAATACCCAAAGTCAGTTATTTTTTAGAATTGTTACTTTTACTTATACTAATACTGGTAAATAGATAACGAGTAAAAGTAACAATTCTTATACCGGTAGTTTATACGTCTATCTCTTTCTAACTATGACGGTGGGGAGACTAGCATCTTTCGTTGTGTGCACAGAAACAATATTAGTTATGTACAAGCCGAATGTGCGACTACTATTATTTATTATTATTTTATTATTATTTTATTTCATTAACAATTTTTACATTGTGTCGAAATATTTTACAGTAAAAACTAAAACTACATGAAGACATATAACTTAAAGATAAAAGAAAAACAAATGAACTAATATAATGATTAAGTATCTGGTTTTCATAATATTCCATTTTCGCTAATAGTAAGTAGCTTATGATCAACTGTGTCAAAAGCAGAGCTTAGGTCAAGATATAACCCTACGACTTTTAATTTTTTATTAACTCTGCTAATTACTTCCTCTACTAACGTTTTAATTGCGTCATTCGTTCCCACACTTTTCTGATAACCGAATTGTCTGTAATTAAGAATTTTATTGCGATTTAAATGTCTTAGAAGCCTTGTTTTAAGTATTTTCTCAAACAATTTCGAAATTATAGGTAAAAGAGAAATCGGTCTATAGTTATTGGGATCAGATTTACACCCTTTTTTATAAATTGGTAAGACTCTTGCTATCTTAAGTTGTTCGGGGAACATATTCATGTTTATGCACTTATTTATGAGATGCGCAAGAGGTTCTGCCAATATGTCAATATGATCTTTAATTATCCGAATCGGTATTTCATCATGACCAGAAGATTTCTTGTTAGCCATTGCATTGACCATTTTTTTTATTTCATAAGCAGTTACTTGTTCACAGGACATTTCGGCCTCTACTCTATTAACGCTATCTTGCAAACTTTGCATGGCTTGTTCAAATATATTTTCTACATCAGCTATCTTGTCTTTGTCAAATATATTCGAGAAAATGGCAACTATCTCCTGGGGATTTGATATGATTTTATTATTTACTTTAAGAAGTATGTCCTTATTACTATCACGTTTTGGTTTTGTGTTTCGATGTCTATCTATAACCTGCCATATAGCTTTTGAAGACTCATTTGCTTTTTCAAGTTCTTTCCTCACCGATATACGTCTGGCTTTTTTTAAGACTATTCTAAATATTCTAATATATGTTTTTGTATATGTCCTTATTTTATCACAGCAAGTTACCTTATTCATGTTTTGAAGAATGAATCGCTTCATTTTACTCGATACCTTTATTCCTTTTGTAATCCAGGATGATTTACGATCCTTTTTTAAATTAATTTTACGTTTCTTTTTTGATGCCGCGGAAAATTTGTCCAAATTTCTTGAGAAAGCCATTTATACCTTCTTCCTTCCAATTGATATCAATTTTATTATGCGCTGTCTAAAACTACTTGAATTTCTATCGCTAAACTGCCTAGTTTCTATATTTAAAAACTCTTGGTCGCCGGTTGACTGAATTTTTTCCATTTTTAAGCCATAGAATAACGCTGTGTGGCCGTCCGCCAAGCAATTATGATCAACAAACAGTCCATTCGTTGAATCATTCGGTAGATTCGTCAAAAAGTTATCCAAACATGATTGCGCGTTATTTCGTCTATACGTCACCTCGTTAATAATTGGTCTAAAATTATAAGATGTCAGTAATGTCAAAAAGTTTAAAGATTTTTTGTCGTTTTTAAGTAAGTTAATGTTGAAATCTCCGCAGATAATAATTTTAACTTAGATAAAAATGTTTCATAGTTCTGATCAACCGGATTTCTGTAACAGCAGAAGATGTAGATGTTGGTGTTTGCATCTTTAACACCACATATTTCAAAGCTTTCAATTTTGTATAATTTTTGACAGAAAGGCACTTCTTCACAAACGATCTCATTACTTGTCATTATTAGGCTACCACCTCTTTTTTATTTTTTCGTGCAGTAAAAGACACCATCTTATAATTATTGTTAATGTTAAATAGAGAAGCCGACTCCGTGGTCAAGAAATGTTCCGTAATACATACATATAAATTGCTTTGTTTAAGTTCTTGTAGGCATGTGTACAATATTGTTTCTGTGCTGCAAAAAATGATTATAAACAAGGTGGCAGGGACATCAACGTGAAAACTGAAACCATGATGACTACCTTCGGCGTGTATAAAATATTGTTTCTGTGCAGCAGAAAATTATAATAAACAGGGTGGCAGGGATGTCAACGCGAAACTGAAAACATTAATGATTACCTTCGGCGTGTATACAATATTGGTGCCGATTCTCTTGTACACCGATCTAAACTAACTAAGTGATAGTTTAGTAAGTTTGTGTAGTGTAGGCTATGAGAATCTTAAAGCTATTCTGTAAAAAAAAAACTCTATATTTAAAAATAATTTTTACTCATCTAAAATCGTATTTAACAATCGCGACTCCACGTAGTTTTTTTTTGCTCGTGAATTTTATTTAGAGCCGGAGGCGCGCAGGGGCTCCAGTCTCGGTGTGTTTTATATGGAATTTTTCACTTTTTGTATAGAAAATAAGAAAAATTAATATCTACATGTTGAGTATTAGAGGTGTATGTGTTTTTTAAAGGGGGTCAAAATTTTCATTACTTTTGCGATAGGACATACCATTTTTGAGATATAGTTTTTACACCTGAAGTCGAGGTGTTGGTGTGAATTTTGATTCATGACAACTAATTTTATTCCACAACTTTATAATCGCGATTAAAAATAGTCACGTTTAGTTAGTCAATCAAAATTTTAGCTGAAAAACGTCTAATTCAGAATAGTAAAATTTCCATCTTTACTAAATTAATTTCTCAGTGCCATCTTAGTGCTGTCAAACTAAAATATAGTTTTAAGTTGTGTCACTTTAGTCTATTTTTGGGCCTTTATGAGGTACGTAAGATGTGAGAAAGGTTTTAATATTGAATTCAGAGATGTGTAGTCGACTGTACCTACATACAGACATAAGACTAATTAAAAAGTAACAATATAGAATACGGTTTAAGTTGAAAGGTTGATACTTCTTTCGGCCCATAATAATATTTTTTACACAACCAACTAGTTGATAAATCAAAGGCTGTAGACGTTCCATCCTTACCCGTCTGATTCATAAATTAAGAGCGGTAGGTATGTATAACGCCTAACTGTTCGACTTTCCAATCGAAATCCAATCATTTACTTGAGAGCAACTATTCACATGGATAACCATTCAACCAGATTGTCAAACTTTCGGGCTCATGATTAAAACAAATTTCATACGTATGAGAATATAATTGATATGAACAGATACCTGCGTCCCGCTAGTTTTACCTCACAGATGATTCATTCAACTATTTTTGGCGATCATCCCTGTAATGCATACTAATACTAGTAAGCATTACAGGGATGATCGAGTTATTTTTTGGTGTACAGGCGTTAGCGCAAGTTACTTTCGATTTTATAATACTGATTTTATAGTCTGTCTGTCGGTTACCGTTTCACGCTTTAAGGCAAAATTACATTATGAAATTACTTAGTGGAATAAAATGATAGGGCGACTTATTTGCACCTCCCCGATGTGTGGGCAGCGGGTCCACTTTGCGAGAACGTCAGTCTCCCGCGTGAACCATGGTACTGTCACCAACGAAAAAGTCGCCCTTTCATCTTATCTTACTGATTTCGTAATGCAATTTTGGCTTTAACTTCTGAATGATTTCAGATGCTCTGGGTTAGAACAAACGATACTTTTTATCCCGGTAATAAGTTCTCGTGGAATAATTTCCGACGTCAGCGCGGGTGAAGTCGCTGGTAAAAGCTCGTATACATGTATTTCATGTATGGCTTTCTTTCAAGGTTCGGCCCACACTTGTTTATTTTATCAAGTTAGTTATGATATTGGATGTAGGTACAGACATTTTCTACAGTAGCATAGTTATTTTTTTGGTGTACCGTGTTATTAAGATTAAGAAAATTTTGTGGTCGGCGATACAGGGAATTTATTTTCAGTACATTATGGGCTGGAGTTTGTAAGGAAGACAGCATTTTGGTAAGGTGTTCTCAAGACATAGAATGTCGATATTATTGTAAATCATTATTTATCTGTCCGTAATCTTCAACTGCTGAAAATTGGCTTTTAATTGGAACTGCAATGGGGAAAGGTCAAACGTCGTGATGTCCTGCACGCTTGGCAGACCGATAGTGATAACGGTTTTCTGTAATTCGCAAGCAGGAAGACATTGCTGACCATTCCGCACAGTCCTTTCGTCGGCTTTAACGACGTTCCTGAATCATCAGTTTGATGTCATTAACTCACCGACATAAAGTGTACAAGTCAAGTTTATTCAAACCCACCACTTCCCTCAATATCTCGACCAGTTAGCATAACTAGATAAATCTGCCACCGCGACGCAATTGCTTACTTTCCCGACATTCCGACTCGAGAAGATTGCGACCCTCCCTCGGGACGGATCTAAACAACCTCCTAACGTAACCCAATTCCAACTATTTCACAAGCCTCGTGGACCTCATTTCCCTCCAATCGTGAATATTTTTAAAAAGCCACTAAAGAGCTTTAGCTGAGCAACGGAGGCCGTAATAAAATCAAGCCGGCTGCCAGCGTGCGGAAAACGTCGCTCAATCGAATTCCATCGCCTCGCTTTTGAAGGAAATTGGGTTGAAACATCGAGGAGACATGCCGAGAAAATGTTCGACCCTTAATTTGTACCGAAGATGGCGCCGACGACGCGGCGACGTTGCAAAGTGCGCACAAATCAATTTGCCTCTAATTTAATCAATAACTGCTCTCTAACATTTTTCTCCTCTATTTTAATATGCTACAGTGTAATTTTTATAAAAAAGTTATTTTCAGTTTACGTGACAAAAGCTTTTACTAGTTTTCCGAACAGTATTAAATTGCGCCTCAATAATGGTCCCTACTCGTTATTTAGAGCGGAAAAACGAGAACAAAGGGTATTTGAAATGTTCAGAAAATAAAACAATATAAAACATTTACAATTTCTCCCTGAACCAATTTAATATCAGGTCCCTATTTTAGGCTTCATAAAAAGTTTTAAAACAAAAATACGGCGGGAACACATGTGCCCAAAAAAGTAAAGTTCCGACGATTTCGACCTCAAAAATGAAATATGGGTAGTAACATGCCCCCGGGCCGTAACTCGGAGAGATCCCGATGTCAAGGGACGGCACATAAAAAGTTTTTATCATCTTCTGTTAATATATGGCGGCCGTGACATTACCCTTTGGAAAACAACGGAAAACTTTTCTCACATTAGTCATGCGGAGTTAAAGTGGTGTAGTTAGTCCTCGCCTGAGCGCGCCGCCTCGGAGCGGGCAGACCTGGAATTACCCGTAGATACGTCATTGTAATTTGTATTTTCTCTAAGTGAAATTACGTTAGAGAACGGTAGAAACTCGTCTAAATGTTAAGCTGTGGGTACTTAGGAACAAACAAAAAAATCCTGAGAAGCATTTCAGACAGTGTAAACTTTTTCGTCTGAAATTCTTTATAATACAAGACATTTGAGTACCTAAGTATAATTTTAAACCTTTTCCGGCAAGCCATTACCATACAGCTTTCTACTCAGTTAATTTTGATATGCTTCATGTTTGAGGCCGTAAGTGTCGAGTAAGATCATTATTTTCCGTGATAATATAATTTCGTGAATATACTTAGCAATAGGTATGCATTATTGCCTACGTGATTAATCTATTTGGGGCGGCTAGCTTGTTGTTAGGATTTTCTAACTAAACAGACAGCTGTGCTGCTGGGGAGTTTGTTGCGCCACTTCTTCTCACCTAAAGCACTAGTAAGTGGTGAAGGGCGAGCGCTTTAGGGGTCTTTCTTAAGTAATATTGACGTTCAATAAGTGCTGATTCCCATCCTAATTTGAATTTAAATTTTGATTGAGTAATAAGGAAAATGAATAAAAAATTATCACAATTTTTACACATTTAAATAAACGTCTCTGTATATACATACAAATTATTTATAAGTACTATTTTAAATGTTAAAAATATACTACGTTAATGAAATTCATTTGGTTAATACAAAGTAATATTCTTACACAAAGAAAGCGCCTTATTCATAGGTGTTAATCAAATTTGATAAAAAAACAAGTAGTTCGCTTACTTATATCAACGACTTATTGCTCTGTTTATACTTACAGGAGCAAATACAGTTTAAGTACATTTGAATCAACATTAGGACAAAGAACTATATTTTGGACGTTCTAAAACAGTTTATTTTTTAATAAAACTTTTGTTACTTTCAATTAAGTACTAAATGGTTGGTCGACTCTTCACGTGACCAAAGGGCTGGCCTATTCTTAGGTCAAAGAATCGGCATTGCCATCCAACGTGGCAACGCTGCCAGACTTTTGGGCACTTTTCCCACTGACAGCGATGCGGACGAATTCTTTGATGCCCAGTGAGCTCTTCCCTTTTTTACTTTATATACTTGTTCATAATGTCTAATTACTTAATTTAACTGTAATTGGTTTACTTGAATTACATTATAGTACTAAATACACTGTACGGAAGAAACCAATTGATTCCAAATAATTAGTGAAAACAGAGCAAAGTTCTAAAAACATGCTGTATATTATTATTAACATATTATGGCACTTACGAACTAATTTGTAAGTCAATTAATTCATGACTGATTTAAGATATTCCGCGTTATGATAAGTAATTAATATACTTATAATTAATTCACGTTTATGTTACTAAACTTAGTTCAGATATTATTGGTGTTAATTATTGGATTTTATCAGTTGGTTCTTAAGTAGGAATAAGTACAATAATAACCAATATATTTTGCCCTGTAGACTGTAGATGACTGAGACCTACGAACTATAACAGCATGAAAAATATGTTTTACTCTGCAAAATTGATGATAGCATTGGGAACGGATTTACACCTACTGAATAATTTTGAAATAACGTAATATTATTTCATAATTATTCGGTGGTTTCAAATTATTATCTGACTACCACGGTAACCACAAAATTGGATAGATTTGAAATTAACCTAATTACTGAACACCCAATAGGCTAAATAAATTATTTGGAACAAACAAATGAAGAGATTCTATAATAGAAATTAAAAAATTATACCAAGTATAGCAACGGTAAAATTTGCGGTTTAGGAAATTGGCACACTGCGTTAATTAGCCATGACAGTTGCATTTCATGCAACTCTTAAAGAATAGCAGCTGTGATTTGAATACACGGACATTTTAAGTTGGTAGTTAATTTGCTTTACAATGAATTCCTCTAGCTTTACATTCGCTTGTCTTTTACAAAAACTTTTACAGAAAAAACAATATTCGAGAAGTATTAAACAGAAGGTAAGTAATCATGTTTTGTTTTTATTTGTGTATATAATACTATCATTTTGGAATGTTTTGTGACATTTAGAAGCACGTTGGGTTTGAGTCTCAAACCCAACGAAAAAATACCTGAAACAATTTAACAAGTTTTAAAACTTCGTCATGATTTTTAACAAGATCCTCCACAGGCTTGCATCCTTTCTACATATGCCCTTCTCCCTCTAAGTAGCTCGATCTTTCAGCGGTGTCATTTCGACGATCTTGGCCGTGATTGGCGCGCTCGGAAGCAGGAGAGGGTTGAACTTGGCAGGCTTGCTGCCAACTCGGAGAAGGCCTCGCTTGGCCGCCAGTATCAGTAGCAGGGTTACTGATAATGTGAATGACAGGATCTGAAATTGGATGGTGACATGTTTTATTTATTGGTACTCAAAGTGACATCTACGCAAAAGACTGTTTCGTTGGTCTAGACCAACCACCAACCCAACCAACCACTAGTGGTTGCATGCTCTACTACTGAGTTAATGACAATAAACTCGCCCCTGTTGCATGGGACCTGAACATGTTGTTGTTACACAAAATGTGAGTGCCTGAAGGTGCACCTCTATCTAACTCTTCGGGAGCTACAATAGTGGTGTGATGTTATGAATAAGATTGGAAGCAAATGACAGAGTTTGCAGCGAATACGCTGCAAACTCTGTTCATAACATTTTCTCTGACAAGGTTCAAATATGTTCAGCCCTCGACCAGTGTAGGTACATTATAACTTGCAAATGTGGATGCAAACGTTGATTGAATGTTTGTTTTTTTTTAATGTATAAACTTTATCTAACAAGTACGTGCTTAAAAATCATTTGATGTTAATAACGTTCGTTTATCTCAATGGGCAAGAGTCGTTTATTTATATGAGTCTATGTATGCTTTGCCCTTTATGTGTAAATACTTTTGAATTTCTTAGTTACTGATTCTTTAATATGAATCATATCCAACGCTTTAATTCGTACCTCTTTTTATAAAAAAGTTAATAAACACCACTTCATTATTCATTAACCCTATGAAGATTTATCTTTCACAAAAACATTAAGTAATCAAAACTTCCTAACAACAATTTACGAAAGACGCCCACTTATTTACACATGTATAACTAAATGAAGGATAACATCTAACTGTTACAAACAAAAAGTATTCAGTATAACAAACTGTATGTTTAACACATTTGATCAAGAAGACAACGTGATGAAGTCATTAAATCGAAACTCATTACTATTCACAACCAGTAACATCCTAACCAAAGTCATAACATAACTCACAAGGTTGCCCAATAACTATGAAGTAAAACAATTTGTACTTACTGCAGATATCCCGAACGTAGCAAACACTTCATATGACATAAACATTTTAAACTATAACTTGTCAAAACACAACAAAACTAAATAAAAAATGTAAACATTTGGTGCGCACGCGGCGGTTCACTCACTAAGACCTCAATGACTAAACTGTGACACAAAGCAACACCGTGCACAGGTGTGTCAACTACAAACATAGATAAACGAAACTACAGACTGTTCACATTCCTTGTCTTGTGAAAAGGAGATGGATTAATGTGAGCTACGTGCGAGAAAAAGGGACAGAGCATTGGTATTTCGGTCCTTCACTACGTGCTTTGCATTGTTGAGATAATTTCACTGCGATAAAAGTATTCGATGCAGCATTGTTTGTCTCTGTCGGCCTCATATGCAATCACAGTGATATTGATAGTTCTGTCAGAAACAAAGTGTGTACAGTCTTCGTATACAAGGCTTGCACTAAAATTGGTGGCACCGTGCTTCTCTGTGTCAAAAGTAGGAAAACTATATAATACTTGGCGTGTCAAGTACGGAGTGGCAACGTCGCGCGCATATGTCATTCTTAACAGGTTGCGCACGCGTTCACCTTACGTTTTTTTTTTGTAATCTGTGACACAGTTACTTTAGTATTTCCTTTGTTTTTAGAGGTTTAGGACTTATTATAAACTGACAGGTGCCATTGATGATTGTAGATTGTTTCGGAGAAAACTATTAATAGGTATAAAGAAAACAATAGGAATAAATCAAGTGGAATGTTTTTAATTTTGTCGTGCAGAAATAGAGTACAGAACAAACGTATTGTCTACACTACAAATTCTGTTAAATTATAGGGCATTTACGTTTGAAAGGGGAAGTTACGTCAGAACTTACGTTTTCGAGATATATTGACGGCACCTTGTCAATATATCTATGAAAACATTTTGTATGTTCGGAAAAATCAAAAATTTTTTTAGTAACATAAGTGACAGGCACAATTTTAACACTAGAAATAGGAACAAATTAGATCAATCACGTTTCAGATTGTCTAAAGTACACACTTCTTATAAGGGGTACTGTGTAAAATGTTATAATAAAATACTAGTCAATGTTCTTGAACTAAATGAAAATAAATTTAAATCATGCATTAAACGCACACTATGTGGACAAGCATATTATAAGTTGGATGTAATCATCTAACTTACAATATGCTAGCCAAGCATTTTTATCTACGATATAATTATCGTAGATAAAAATGCTTGGCTTAACGCTGGTCCTGCTCCAAAGCCACCTGAAATCAAATTTTATTAATATCTCAAATAGATTGCAAACTATAGTTTTGTATAATTTCAATTCAATTTATTTATTTTGTTAAACGTAGGTATGGTTACAGTTAGAATTGTCTAAAATATGTGCACTATGTTTTGCCAATATGTAGCATAGAAAATTAACACAACAAGCAATTATAATTACAAAGTGGCATGCCAATACATTATAAAAAAAAATTAGAAGCATTTTGTTTAAATTTTGTAAATGTGAGTACCATGTGTTGTTATAATGTACGTTGACTTGAAAAAGCATGGCAGTTGAGTTGCTCAACTAAACATAAAGATATACCTAGGTATCTTTATGGTTAGTTGTGGATATCTTGGGGTAGTCCCTGATATCCATAGTGTTGTAAATGTTGTTGACGTTGCGCGTCACCAAAAGTTGAGGAAGGCTTTCTAAGAGGTATTGACACTGCATTTCCATGTTAACTACCTTAAATAAATGAACAATAATAATATGAAAGCTTGCGGTAGATTGGAATGTTGCGAGTATCTGTATGCAATCTCGAATACATTGCAAACTATAGTTTTGTATAATTTAGAAGAATTTTGTTTGAATTTTGTAAATGTGAGTACGATGCATCCGTTTATTGTGTTGTTATGATGTACGTTGACTTGAAAAAGCATGGCAGTTGAGAGTATGTCATGCTCACTTAAATGTCTCACTGATGGTGGCGCGTGTGTTGGATCATTCGGTTCCCTACAAAATGGTTGAGCTGGATGATGCTGGTCCACGTGTCAACTTCGTGAACGGGCGGTTGAGACTGGTCACCTCCTAACTTCCAGGGCTTATTTTTATCTTGTATTTAGAATTCTTTATATTTTTTTTACATTGTTCTCACATACAGAAGCAGCGAATAATGTTCCCAAGATTTTGTAATATTCAACTTGATTTTAAAAGAGTGTCCGTGGAGTTTCTTGCCCGTTCTTCTCCATAGAGATCTACGTTTTGGAATGTGCAACTAGCTTCAACTTTCCAACTGATCGACTTTTTGACAATTCAAAAGTGCCTGTAAATAGTTTAATTGAAATAAATGCTTTGAGTTTAAATTCTGAGTTTGAACTATTTAATAACAGAATCACATCAGAATTAAAATTCCAAAAGCAAAAGTAATGTTAGATGGTTTTGGCTAACTTGAAGATTAAGATTCCATCAAGGCTTATCAACTTTATCAATTTGTTTTTCATTCAATTTCTTAGCAGCTATTAAATTGGTAGTTGGTAGTCATCACAATCAGCATTTAAATCTTCGGTAGTAGCATTTATGCAATAAATTGATATCACTGTTGATAGTAAAACTCGTTGATAACAACAGTCTACAACAAAATAGCTAAAGTAATAATATAACTTCTCGTTTTAAAGGCGTCTCTAGCAGTGAAAATTCAAGTCTTAGGCGGATCAAACACTGCTACGCGCCACGCTCCGCGAAACGAGCCAAATTCTCAGTGCAATTGCCAGCGTTTTTTATTAAATTTGTATGTAAATAATCACGCGCGGCCCGCCCGTTATCTGTGCCCCGTTGCGTGGTGCGTCTTAGTGTGTGAATCGCCTTATGTCAATCATGAGACACATTTGAAGAAATGTTAGTACTGTCCTATCTTTGCTTAATGATACCTATTACTTATAAAAGTTATTAATTATTATGCATAGTTTAGATTGCTGTTTATCTTATCCATAAAATAATATTCTATTTATTTATTTTCGTATTATTATAAGTACTCATGTAATGTTTTTTGTTTATTTTGTTCATCTTTATTTATTAACCACGTGTTTGTAATAATAAACAGTATGTGATATAATGACCTTCTGCACTAAAAATAAACAATATGTAGGACAAAGCCCAGTTTTCCTTTGTCTTTAGATGATGAGCAATTTGTTCATTTATCTTTGTAAAAGCAAAGTCTGCGATTGAGCATGAACGAGTCGTCTCTGGAGACCGCTACAAACGCTACAACCAACCGTCATACATTAAGAGGTAATTTAATTGATTGATTGAGCTCCCTTGACTCACTCACATGATTGATGTAGGTAACTGGAATTATTGATCCAATAAAAGTATTAACTAAATTGCTTTATTTTGATATTGGCACGTTATTATTTTCAAATTTATTATTCTGTCAAACCTAATCAAATCATTATTATTGGTTCAGATAGGCTCTCGTAATCCCAATTCTCAACATCAAAATTGATATTAAATAAATACGGTTGGATTAACTGACTGCAATGCTGGAAAAGTACCTTTGCTAGTACCCATATTATGATACAAAGTGAATCCTACTGTCAAGTACTTACATAAAAAATAAATAAAAACACAAATGAAGTAAAACAGAAATACAGATTTAATTTATTAAATAACATTATTGCCAAAGTACCTCAATTCATAAAGCGACGTAAGACTTTCGTGGGCTTCGCAACAATTGATAATTAATGAAGTCTCATTAGACGACGCTGTCTATTCTTCTTCTTGAATGAAGTGTTTAAGGAGTGGCAGCAGCATTGTACCGTGCCCTATAGAAGGACCTGGAAAGTCTGGCACTAATGGCTATGCCTTGCCACGTCTCTTTGTTGATCTGGTCCACGTACTGCGGAGGGACCCTGAAGTCGTAGCCGTAGCTCGGCAGCTCCAGGGTGTAGGAGAACGGAATGCCTATGGACTGGGGGAGAAAGTATTATTAGAAGTAATTGAGGTCTATGAAGAAAGTTCGTTCAGAGATGGATGGAAACACGACAACTAGCACTTGAAACAAAGAAAAACAGTGGCCACTGGCACACAGGCAACTGAAGGAACACGGGTGGGTTTTAGTCAGTAAAAGTCTGACACGCCCTCCCGCTCCGCCCAGAGCGAGAGAAGTTATTTGTTGATTTCACACCCTTAAAAAAATCCTGAAATACAATAACCACGCCAAATTTTGACCAAAAACTCGAAACTTATATTATCCTCGAATTTTGTAAATGTACAGGGGAGCTCATTTTTTAAAGTTTTATCTGAAAGTATAGGTTATTAATAAAAATCTCGCTCTTTGTAAAAAACTGGTTTTCAACTGCATCTAGTTAAGCAGATGAGATGATAATGATACAGTTTTATTTGGAAATGATTAGTCTTTCCTCTCCGATACTTTTCGAGATATTTGAATTAAAGTTGGAGCAACTGAGATGTGTAGAGGTCCCCTTTCCTTTTAAATGAGCCGTTTGCTAGTTGCGTCATTAAGGGGATGTTCACACGTCGTACCACAACCATCTCACATCGCAGCGATGAAATGTGAGTAGGCAGTGGGAAACGGGCGTGTCAGACTTACTGACTAAAACCCACCCGTGTGGGAACACGGGCAACTGAGGGATCAGTTGCCTGTGTGCCAGGGGCCGCGGTATCTCTTTCGAACAACCCACACCCCTGGCAGGCATCGGCCCTTGCGGGCCCCATTTGTTGCTGCTGACATCTCTTTGAGGCACGCGTGGAACACAACGCGCCGTCGACCTGGGCTTGGTCCTTACCGGACAGCGAGCTACCCATTACTCGCCGTCTGCAAGCCCGTGCCTACGGTGGCCGGGAATCAGCCTGGGATTCCCGACGCCCAGGGCGTCTCCTGCGGAGGCTACGGCTGTGAAGGCGCATGTACTGCATCTCCCTCACGTGCGCCGCCTCCCTCTTGAGTAGGCAGTGGTTACGTGTGGATAGAGATAGTGCCGCTGCTTTTTGTAGTTACGTTGTGGTAACTACAAAATTTCGATGTGTTTGCGTTGTTGCTAGTAGTTGCGATGTGGTTACGTTGTAGCTAGTATTTGCAAACAGATAGATCATTGGCGTGGCCTTAATGTGGTCGGTTCATTTTGACAGCCAAAAATGTGATCCATGTGAATATACTATTCATTTTCATACGAATTATCGCCCGTCGTACTTGATGTCGTTGTGGTGTGGTTGAGGTAATCGAAAACAAATTCAGCTGGCTCAATACTGGTAGATGGATACATTTTTGACGAAAAGTGTAGGTAAAGAGATGGGTGAGGCTTGATTATTATATTACTATCGCATTATTAATAATATTATCAAATACACGATAGTAAGTGTGTTAGACAAGCGTTTATCATAATATTGAATCTGAGTAAGTAGGTTGTTGACGTAATTTCATGATTATGAACGGATTTAAAATATCTGTTACAGATAGCCATTGGATATTTTATATGAGGATATTCTAATTTATGCCGAAGGGAAATACTCACAGCTACTTAGAAACAAAATGAAATTTAAAAGCTTTAAACAATAATAAGCTTATCTAAATCATAATTTCGACCGTCATTGACCCCTTGCTCTTTACACTGAGCAAGCCGTCTCTCACTCGTATTTTCACTATATTCACAATTTTCACGGCATTCACAGTTAATAACAATATGACTATTTAACCAACTTACCTGACCATAATCCTGGGCACATCCAGACGTCATATACATCAAGCTAGCACTGTTCCCCACGAAATAAAAGCCAGCTTCGGGCAGTTTATTCACATCAATCATTGCGCCCATGGCTGATCCAACCTGGTGCAGCTGGGCAGCATTCGGTGGCAGACTCTCATCCCCATAGCCAAACGTCACGTACTTCCCGAAACTGTGGATATCCATGAACAATTGGATCCTTTCCAAATTCTCCAGCATTATGTTCCTCATGTTCCTGACTTCTGCTTCGGAGAAGGCAGAAGGGCCAGGATAGATGTCAGAGCACGGGTCCGCGCTGACACCGATGGTGGCCCAGTCCTTACCGAAGTTCCTGTTGCCGTCCGTTCCGAAGCAAGTCGCGTGGTTGTTGGCATCGAATGACCTTGTTTTGCGCCAAAGACGTTGCTAGAAAAAATACAACAGTATATAACGACAATTTTGGTTTAAATGCGAAATTAAGACATGTATATATTCCGAAATACTTCTATTAAAATCTTTCTGTATTTAAAAGCTGTTATTGAAACACCTACACATTTTACTTTGGTACCTAATACCTACCGTTATGTGTTCATTAGTAAATACTTTATTTAATGGAGAGGCATATTGTTTTCGTCAACTATATAGTTATGTCTATGACAAAAGACCAAGATTCACCTCAAGTCTGCTACTCAAACCATGTTCATTGTCAATACTCACAGTAGTATGTGTGAACTCATATCCATCAGGGTTGACGAGCGGCAAGATGATCCAGTCTATATCGCTGAGCAGGTCGCTGTCCTCGCTCCGCAGGTTCTCCACCAGCCTGTAGATGGAGTACAGCGCCACCGGAGTGGTCACCCACTCCCGCGAGTGGATCATTGTGGTCATCACGTACACTGGCTTGCTCTTGTCTTGGAAGTTGGTAGTCGAAATCTGAAATAAAAATGGTCTTTTGTGTCGATGATATGCATTCATACTATGTCCATTCATCGTCGACGTAATTTTTGCTTGTTTATAGCGAATATTCACAAATGAATCTGAACAAGGTCAGCAAATCTAAACCCGGTTCAGGTACTGTCGGTGTCAACATTCCACAACAATGATGGCAATGACGGTATTTAACCGCGCACTGGATCTGTAACGCACTGGTTACTGCCGAGAGTGAAAATCGAGCAGTAAAACACTGTTTGGTTTTCGACGCGCTGAGATGCACTCTGTTGGATTCTTTTTTTGGTTGAACTTCTTCTTTGGTTCAAACCAAGCATGGAGAATCACTGAGATGACTGAAAGCACTGAGTATTGAAAATGCAGTGCGCGAAAAAATCCCGCCGCGATTTTATTACGTCCGTGTGAATATCAACGAATAGTTTAACATTGTGCCGTTTTCGAAGATCAAATGTCGAGTAGGTTAGGTAACCTATCTAACTGTTTTTACTTAGAATATCATTAGTACCGTATTATCGTAGGTTGTGTCATACATTTGTGTGATTGCTTTTTATTAAGTAAGGCATAGAAGTAGCAATATAAAATGTATTTTAATCTTATTAACATAGGTAACTACATTTGCTATCCGTTGGTTTATTAATGGTTGAGAATCAGGACAAATAGTAAAAGTGGTGAACGAAACAAAATCTGGAAATCGCTCATGAAAAAGGAATCGTAGTCGTCATATGATTACTCCGGACAATTTTTTTATGGAGAGGTAATTATTAAGGCAATAAAATGTGTGAACAAACCTTCAAATACTTGATGTCACGTCCTTCGAAACTCTTTTCAGCATTCACTAGAGTTACCAAGTTAGGATACTCTAGGGCTATTCTCTCCAGGTAAGCATCAACCTGTGAAAAAGTAATACATCTTCAGTCTGTATCTATCTGAAACAAAACTAGTCAATACCATTAATTAGTAAATAGCGATTAAATACAGTCGAACGGGCTAGTACTAAACCTCAAACAAAATAATAGAAGCACATTCTTAATGTATTAAATTACGTGTGCGGCATTGGAAACGTATTACAAATGAGTTCGGAATAACCCGCAAAGCTTTTAACTAACTAATGAATAGATAATGTTGCGAACTAGTATTTATTCCGGTTAAATCACGCAAACATCGTATTAGGGATGCATTAGTAAGTTTACTTTATGATTTATCACTGAAATTGGCAACATATTAATGGAAACAATTTACGGACTCTTCGTTATAAATGTCAAACTTGGTGACTGGGGTCAATTTAGTTCAGCTATCAGTTTCATTTTTCATCGTCAGAGGAGCAATTCCCGTATATTTTTTAAAACATTCGCATTTAGTCCCTGCCTCAAACTGTCAAAAATACCTCTAATTTGTCTACATTTTTGACAAGTTTGTCATTTGACATTGATTGTTTCTGAGATGAGATTCTGACTAGATTTGGAACGTTTTCAATTACGGGAATTGGCCTTCGTGACTCTTTTATTCGGGGCTTTAAAGACGTTTGACATGTTTTCTATTCCAAAGCTGTCAAACCTAACATGTTTATTCCCCAGATAAAAATTAACCGATGCTTGAATAATCTGCCTCAGATAAAATAGTTGAATTTGAATACACCATGACGCCTTTAACTTTAGCAATGGAACCACTGTCATGGCTCATTCTTCATTCTCTGAGTCTTTTTTCCTCTTAAGTAACCGTGTAGCTCAATTATCTTAATTATTTTTCTTTTAGCTTAGTTGTAGAAGATAATAGCCGTAATAGTCAATATGATGAAAAAACTGACTTCAGCATAACGCGGGTAGTCTTCGAAAATCCACCGGTTGGTCCTGGAGGCCCTCCACGCGGTTATCTCTTGGTCGTGTATTTCGAAGGCCCTGTAGAACAAATTGGTGATGCAAAGGTGTTATAACTTTGTTAATTTTGGCGAATGTATTCCTAAACAAACTATATTAACATGCCAAGTAAGCCTCTCTACGACACACGACTGTGTTTTAACTTATCCTATTTTATTTTTAGAATGTCCTACTAAATCACCCAAAAGGAACACCAGGTGATGATTTGGTCAACATTTGATCCCACTTATTCGTGACAGAACAGTAACCCTAATCGAAGTAAAAAATATCCGACGGCAACAAAATCATTTGCAAACCTACAGGAAACAAATACTTACTCAGCAACGTCTTCCAGATGCACAGAGTGTCCTAATCCTTGAACATCCAAGGCCTGCAGGAACTCCGCGTTCTTCTCCGGTTTGACCATAATCTGGGCATCCCTCTTTCCTGCCACACCGTGCTGCCAGATATCAAGGTCTAATTGGAGCTCAAGATCATGCAGCAGCTTCTGATCAGTCTTGTTGCGAACTTCGACGTTGTAGACTGAATGCCTGTGTTATAATCAAAGAATTTAATTTTGTGTCTAAGGATGCTAGATGAAAGATGCAAATTGCGGAGGACTATGTGGTGCGTGGAACAAACATAAGAGCAACAATTGCCAACCTTTCTGAAATACATAATTATATACTTACTTATCTAGATGAACGACATCTATGGCAAATATGGCAAAAAAATCTTGCCGTAAATCAGAAGAGCATACTCAACCGCACTAAATATACTGAATGATTTATAGAAATAAACAGATAATTTGCGGTGTAGAAAAATTACGGAATATAGATTTCAATGGATAACCTATTTTCGAGACTATTGTATTATCATCATCAATGTTTAGTCGAAAGACATCCACCGATAGACAAGCATCGTCAAAATGACTGGGCCGGTGTTTTCCGTACCCATCGGATTTCCGAGAAAAAATCTCACCGTGAAAACTAAGGTGCAGTGATGTCACTGTAACATGTTTACAGAATAGACCGGCCGGGCATTCCTAATAAAAATGAAATCGGAAATAACCAAACCTGGAGTAAATATCATGGTTCCCCGCCTGCACCAGGCCCACCACAGCCACACACAAAAATATGAAGTGCTTCGTCTCCATCACTACAATCGACTGACTCACTTTGTAGAATATTATCAAATTAGTTGTCTTTATCTTAATCCTTTACCGTTATCTTGATATTGTGGTTACAACGTGTCTTATGATTCGGAAATGACTTAAATTTTATTGTTTTTGCTACCATAGTCATAAATAGTAATACCACGCATTTGGCTCCTTCGTATAAAAAGTCTTGTAGTGCCATTTCAGACTTTAATTATTATTATTCTGATGTGATTATCAATTAAGGTTAAAAATATATGTTAAAATCACGGCAATAAATGTTGGGAGCTCACATTTATTGCCGTGATTTGTTGTGCTTTTTTAACAGTAACTGTAGATAACACTATTTCTTTAGCCTGAAAACTCATGCGTACTTAATTCAAACAAACATAATAATTTAAAGGCTCATTGGTATTAATCGCCGGTCTTCAGAGGCTTTAATTTATCAAATTCAAAGCGTTCGTCCAAATACAAAGTGCTCTCACATTAATGGCATTTGTGAACTAAACTCGAGTAATTCTGTTAGCTTCCGAGATTTCTAAGTTAGTTAAAAACCTTTTGGGCCTTTAAGTAAAGATATTTTAGTATTAAGTACTAAATTATAATTATTTTAGGCAAGTTTCAAAGTTATTCTGTGAGCGAATTTTAAATTAAGCTGAGATTTATAACTGCTGAAAACTCTGGAGATTTGGGCAAAAAAGGTTGGACAGGAAAAGTTCTATTTTTTTATTTCAACATTCCAGTTTAGCTTTGTGATCTAAAGAGATAACATAACATCACGCCTGTTTTCCCCGAAGGGTTAAGCAGACGTGTACCAATAGTACATACACCCACATTTCGCCAGTTATGCGAATGTAATAGTGGGCGATCTTATTGGCATCAACCGGGTTGGAATCCAGATTCCGGGCAGCTATTGAGAAACTACAAATAGAAAGTACAAAATAACAACAGAAAAGAGATGTTTGGATTTCAAAAGATAAAGTATCATGGATGGAGGATATAAGTAACCAGCGTGTGATATTAGTAACTAGCTTGTGATATTAGTAACTAGCTTGTGATATTAGTGACCAGCTTGTGTTGTGATATTAGTAACCAGCTCGTGATATTAGTAACCAGCTTGTGATATTAGTAACCAGCCTGTGATATTAGTAACCAGCTTGTGATATTAGTAACCAGCTTGTGATATTAGTAACTAGCTTGTGATATTAGTGACCAGCTTGTGTTGTGATATTAGTAACCAGCTCGTGATATTAGTAACCAGCTTGTGATTTTATTAACCAGCCTGTAATATTAGTAACCAGCTTGTGATATTAGTAACCAGCTTGTGATATTAGTAACCAGCCTGTGATATTAGTAACCAGCTTGTGATATTAGTAACCAGCCTGTGATATTAGTACCCAGCTTGTGATATTAGTAACCAGCCTGTGATATTAGTAACCAGCTTGTGATATTAGTAACCAGCTTGTGATATTAGTAACCAGCTTGTGATATTAGTAACCAGCTTGTGATATTAGTAACCAGCTTGTGATATTAGTAATCAGCCTGTGATATTAGTAACCAGCTTGTGATATTAGTAACCAGCTTGTGATATTAGTAATCAGCCTGTGATATTAGTAACCAGCTTGTGATATTAGTAACCAGCTTGTGATATTAGTAACCAGCTTGTGATATTAGTAACCAGCCTGTGATATTAGTAACCAGCTTGTGATATTAGTAACCAGCTTGTGATATTAGTAACCAGCCTGTGATATTAGTAACCAGCTTGTGATATTAGTAACCAGCCTGTGATATTAGTAACCAGCTTGTGATATTAGTAACCAGCTTGTGATATTAGTAACCAGCCTGTGATATTAGTAACCAGCCTGTGATATTAGTAACCAGCTTGTGATATTAGTTACTAGCTTGTGATTCATCATCATCATCATCATCCTCCTACCCTCATCCCAATTTATTTGAGGTCGGCGCAACACGTCTTCTTTCCCACACTTCTCTATATGAGATTGCTGTAAGTAATATTTTATAATATTTGCAAACAGGCAGACAGGTCATTTAAGAGGTATTGGTTACTGCTGTCGTCTTTGGCCGATACGTTGTTGAACTCGATGTACGTCATTCAGGTAGATAAAATCGATAAAAAATAATAATAGGTAATTATTCAGTTTCTTGACTGACTGGCGACGTCAACCACTAGTAATGGAAACAATTTAGACGTCACGTAATATAAAATCTGTATCTTGAAACCCCTGACTAGCCACCGCACACCCATCCATCATTATCAGCAACTCAACAGGATCCATTAATTAATGCCTGTTCACATCGGTCGTTAGTTCAAAATTCTCATTACATCGCGCGCTCGCTCGCACTTTGATTGATTTGATTCCACCCTTACGTGTACAAACTTTATAATGGATTTAAATAGCGAAGGTCAATTGGTTATGATTGAGGATGTTTGTTTTGTCTGGTACCAACAATTTAATAATATAAAACAATATAGAACAGCAAAATTTTACGAAATTTCAACTTTTACAATAGGAGTGAGACCACTCACTCCTATTGTAAAATTGGTTCACAATGATGAGTACAATGGACCTCTTTCGTGTTTACACATAACAGATCATGACGCCTTGTTGCCCCGAAGTGTTGGTTAGATGTGTTCCTACAGTATTACCCACATCACGCCAGTTATGTTTAACTCCCATGTGATAGGGGGCGAGCCTATTACCGCCAACTGAGCACAAATCCAGAGTCCGGGCTGCTACTGAGAAATTCCAGGTAGAAAAACCCATTATCACTTTGCCCGACCTGGGAATCGAACCCAGCACCTCATGCTCAGCAGCTATTGAAATTAACACCTTCTATAGTCAGTGTATTTTTATGTGTGTAAGGACCCAATGTTCGAACTTGAAAGGCTTAGTTATAGTACCTAATTTTTATGTATGTACTGTCGACATTGCTTATACATCAACCCGTATGACAGACAACAAAGGTGAATGGTTTTTTCCACGATGCGATGCAGTATGCTTCATGTCTCCATTACTCTTGTTATGCCAACACGAAATAAGACGAAGATCCATAAAATTGTACACAATATACTCTTTAAAAAAGTACCAGAATATGTTGTTAGCCAACGAAAACAATACAATTACCAAAAAGCCTTTGAGCTCATTACGCAATGAGTGCTGAAAATAGCCCGGGCAATGAAGTGACAGCAATTATTCGAGTTATTCGAACATTATGCCAGTTATTCGAAACGCACTGCAAGTAATTACGTCTGCGAGTGACCGTGCACCACTTCATTACAGTTAATTTATTTTCGCTTCCAATGTATTGTTATTCGTTTTATTAATCAGTTATTTTACATTTGGTTAACATAATATTATTACACATAACACATCACGTCTGGTTTCGTCGAAGAGATGGCCAGAGGTGTAGGTACTAGGTACACCCGTACACCCAGATTATTTCCAGTTATGTTTAAGTAAATGGGTTGGGAGCTAAAATAGGTAAACATTTTGGCAAGTTGATTTTATTACCTTCATTTTGGCATGACAAGGATTTAACCAAATTGACACGTTCGTGGATTTTTTTAAAAATTGTTTCGAAATGTTGTACAGTCCTGTACAGTGGACATCTCAAGTACTAAAATGATTAAATCAAATCAAAATACTTCATTTCACATAAACTTACAATGGGCATTTTTAAAGCTTCAGAGTCAGTGTTCCGTGTGGTACCGGACCTAAAAGAATAGCAACATCCCATTTTTTCCCATGGGTGTCGTAGAAGGCGACTAAGGGACTTACTAGAGAATGGGAAGCAGCGTTCTCTATGCATTTGACCACCACACTGCGATCGCCAACCCGCCTGCCAAGCGTGGCGATTATGCCAAATCCCCCCTTTTGGGGGAGGCTTATGTCCAGCAGTGGACGTCTTTCGGCTGATATGATGATGATGAAAGCCTCAGAATCTTCGTATGTTTTCAAATTACAGTGATAATAGGTATGGGAGCATAGTGTAGGTCTGTCAACAAGTACCATCGTTCTTAACAAATAGAAAATAGTCTACAAATCTACAGTATATAAGCTTGTACGTATCTAAACCACATTGGCTTTTTACAAGTGGTAGAAAATTAGCTTAGTATTATTTGCTATCTACAAAAGCCTGTAAGTGTAAGGAGCACTCATCACCACGGTCTCCGCTGATACGCGGTTTCAAAATATAGTTTAGTGTTCATGATATTCAAGGTTAAACAAAGCTTGGAATCTTCATTTTTTTAAATCGAAACAGCTTGCAGAAGCATGTTTTAAGGTTCAATTTGAACCTTCATAGAAAGGTTCTAAAAAGTTCACAATTCTTCAAGCACTTAGCCCTGTCAGTCACCATCTGCCTATCCATCTCTCAACTTTCGGAGGTCAGTTTCCAATCTAACCGGATGCAGCTGAATTCCAGTATTTCACATGGAGTGAATTTCTCCCTGACTGATTGACCTCCACAAGCCAGTTAGGTACTGGGTAACACGATATCCTTTAGTAAGACTGGTTGTCAGAATTTCGGGTTTCTGACTTCCCGCAACGATTGTCAAAGATCTGCGAATGACAGCCAGGACCAACGGCTTAAAGTATTTTCCGAAGGCCGGAGGCGTCTTGGTATGTAATGGATGATCACCCATCCACGGACCGACCTTGGTAAACGTTTCTTAACCTTGAAGATCGACCGGCAAGATTGTTGTTATTTAGGTACTTGCATTTACTCCTGTCAGTAGATATTTCCGTGCACGTAAGTAATTTTAACACAGTACTAACTTGGCTTTTAACTAAGAGTAAAGTTGGGCGTCAATTATCTGCCAACGCTGTCATTTTATATACAGCGTTGGCAGATAATTGAACTTTGGTGGTAACTGTTTTGAGCACAACCCTTACATGGATGAACACTTGCTTACTTTCGGGACTGTCATAATTATAACCTCATACCAATTTCTGGTTCCGGACTATGAATAGAATACTCCTACTTATTCTTAACGCGTGAAAAATATGTACCTCTAGCTGGATCTCTTAGTTAGATATACAGGGTGGCGGGGACATCGACGCGATGCCTGTTACCATGGATTAAGTACACGACTCTGAACCCCCTGCATTGGAATATTTCGTCGCTGAAAAAACAAATGCTATTCCATACATTTTGAGCGCGTACCTAAGTATTGCAGTTTTCTATGAGACAGTCGTTTTTTTTTTTTTTGTCGAAATCCGATGATAAATTTCTACGCGGCCCTAGAATTATATGCTGAATTCATGACTTCCGTTTGCGCGTCGATGTCCATACCACCCTGTACACGTCACGGATTACGTTTTTATGGTCAACAGAGTTCGTGTATGCAATGTTTGTACAAATAATGTCGATTTCCACCACAGAGGTTTCATATTCCAAACGAAACCACATTACATTTATTGCAAAATGTGTTAAATGAACAAATGTAAGATTCAGTTTTCACAAAAACAGACTAGATATGAAATTAATAAGGGCTGATTTATACGGGCCGGTCGGACCGCGCGTCCTGACCGCAACAAAAAATGGCCGCGTTTTTGTATAAGTACATAGTGGACCAAAAGTCGGGCCAGCAGTTTTATTTATTTAAAAGCCGAAGTTCACCTGGCTCTCAGCGAGATACCCTTTGTGTAATTTGTCTTGCAAATTGCGGGTAGTCGGAATAAAGTGAACAAAGTTATGCTAGAAATGTATTGTGGAGTGGCTTGTGGCTTTACTAAATGTAGAATGTCAGTTGGCATATTGTGTTAGGACCTGGGTCATGCTCAGCTCATGAACAAACAATAGGATGTGGTAGGTACATCGTGTTTAGTCAGAAACTGCGGTTTTCGTAGTAGGTACAAGTTCAGAAATGGAAATTTCCGCCATACTTATATCTGTACAGCAAGCTAGATTTCACTAAATAAGTTATTTGATTTGAATTACAAAGTACTAAAAATTCAAGCATGTTAGTCTATCAAATATTTATATGGGAAATCAGTGGAGTTTCTTAGGACTAAAGTGATTTTCACGAAAACATTTGACCCAAATTCAAAGCTACCCCAATTGTTCTCAGGTAAAACCTGTAGGTTCTCAAGTTTTTGACAAGTAGACACCTGCAATATTGAAAAACAGAGAGACAATTTAGGGAGACATTAAATATTGAACTTATTCATAAGGTGTAAGACTATAATATTTTTTTTTTGTAACATATAACTACTGAATTGTATAAATAAAATGTTGAAACGAATTTTCCTCTGATACGGTATTTAATATAATTTATTACCGAACTACGAAGGCCACTTGTTAATAATCCAGATCATTTGACAGCTGTCAGATCTAAAGTGTCTACTTGATGCTTCTCAAAGCTTAAAAACGAACAGAATTAAAATAATTGTATCTTGTGAAATGTTCCTTTAGAACGAAGATGATGTTTTGACGGCTCGTTTTGAGATATTGCTTTCAAACACCTTCATACGAGAAGATAAGATAATGATTTATGTCTCGTATATAAGTACAAATACATCATTAAAACTATACATATTGTTATACTGTGGGAGACTGAGGTGCTGAAGCTAGGTGTCAGGCCTGTATTTGAGGACACCAGGTCTCCACACCGTGAGACGCTGTTACATTTAAGTTGTATTATGGACTTGCATACAAATGCGGCAAGTTATATAAAAGTATTTAAACTAAATGAGGACAAATAACACTATAGACTATTATTTATTCTAGGGTTAGTATGAGACTTTATGTGCATGTGTATGGGTGTGTGTGAGGGTATGTGTGTATATATATAGCGAAATATGATAGTGAAGGTGAAGGGCTGGATGCACAGGATAGTGATGTGTATTGTGTGTTTGTGTATATGTGTTTTTATTTTAGTTTAAGCAAGTTATGCCAGTGTAGATAGAAGTTCTTCAGTAGCTTCATAACTTAAATCCTGGAGCCAGCTCCTAACCTTCATCTTACATTTAGTTTTGGTGAGATCATAAATGGAAACGTCCTGTTTATTTTACTGTCGAGAAAGCGACCAAGGAAACAAAAGAAACGTTTGGTGAACATTGTACTAAATCGCTTACAGTGGCGATCTACTGGGTCAAACCGTCGTTTTCTTCTTAACAGCGAGACGTCGAAGGTGAGGAGTCCGTGTAGTGTTAGGCCGTTTGCAGGACATATAACTGACGTACAGTTAAAACTTTGCGCATTGTCTTGGAGGAATGGGACAAAGGTATATCAGTTGGGGGACGCGTGATAAATAACCTTAGATACGCTGATGATACAACCCTTCTCGCACAGTCTAGAGAAGATATGTAAAATCTTCTGATTCATCTCGAGACTACCAGCCTCAATTTCGGACTTTCCATCAACCGATACATGACGAAGATGATGATAGTAAGCCGGGCTGAACAAAGCAGAATTAACGTACAGAGCATAGCTAATTGAGAAATTATACAAAGCTATATCTACTTCGGCTCTATTATCTCCAGTACTGGAGGATGTGGCGACGAGATATATCGACGGTGCGATATCACCAGGTCGGCAGTGGAATGGCTGGGAAAGATTTGGGGGGACAAGAGGATTACCAAAAAGACTAAGGTCAGACTGATGAAATGCCTTGTCTTTCCGATCTTTCTCTATGGTGCCGAAACAGGGTCTCTGCGAATGCAGGATCGCCGTAAAGTCAACGCTTTAGAGATGTGGTGCTGGAGACGCCCCTTAAAGATCTCGTGGACATTGTTTCGCACCAATGTGCAGAGAAACAGTTTTCAAAGCCCAAAAGAAGTGTATCCGGGCAATCTGTCGATTAAAATCTACGGATACTTGTAAAACACATTTTATAGATTTGAAAATATTGACATTCCCATCATTGCATATTTATGAATTAGCATTAGACATTAGAAATAATATAAATAAATATGAAACATTAAAAAGTACCAGGCTTGCCAGTACAATGTAAGGGTAATAAAATGATGTAATTAATAACTGTCAATAAATGCTCAACTAATAATATTTTGTTTAAGATAATGTTTGTTTATTGATTATGGTAAGAAATATTTCACGCAACCGTCGCGGCTGCGTGTGTGACCGGATGTGTGAGCGTAAACGAGGCAAAAGTAGTATGTAAGGATCGAAACTGGTGGCGATGGTGCTCTGTAGTTTCTGCCCACCTCCATGGGGGGAAGGCGTGCGGTTTAATTTAATTTACCGATATAATAATGTGTATATTTTAGTACAATACATATTTGCACACCTTTATTACCCATTAAGGTAGGATATGGTCATAAGAACTTTTATTATCGTATGTATCACCTCATGTAACCACCCATATTCAAGCAAATAAATGATTTGATTTGATTTTGATTTGAATGTTCCCAACCTCAAAGAACTTCATATTAAGGACCGGCCTTCGTCTACTGTACAACTACGAATATTAAAGTTCTTTGGTCACATCACTAGAAGTGAAAGTTCCATGGAGAGACTGGTGGTTCAGAGCCAGGTGGAGGGCAAGAGATCACGAGGCCGACCAACTCGCTGGATTGACCTGATCAAGAAAGTTACTGAGTCCACCATGGTCCAGTGTACTCGCAACGTCTCCAACCGGTAGAAATGGAAGCACATCACTGCAAAAGCCAATCCTCGGGGAAGTCAACGACCCACCAAACATCTCTCCGTGTACTTCATCTGCGCAACCACGACCACTCTGACAAGAGTGTTTCGATTAAGAAGAAATTAAAACTTTAGTCTCTTTCATATATCTTTTTTATAGAAAAACATTTAGATGAAATTGTTTTACAAATAAAAGTAGAATATAAATTAGTGTCTAACACTCTTTGGAAATTTGGATTCAAACCTTACTTTGTTTTATTTATACTTGGAACAAATAGAATAAGACCCCACAAATCGAAAAAAACAAATGAGAAACAATTTCTCGAGACAACTTGGAACGCACAAATCGCCGAATTCCAATCAAGCCTAAATGCCGAAGACCATTACGTACCGTGTTACTGCACACATCCAACTTATCTTATAGTCAAAGGCAACCCTAAAAATGCGGTACAACCCTACCGAGGCATTGTCCGGTCAGGGCTGCCCACAGTTCCTACGGCTACCCCTTGATTATTTAGTAGTCGCCGTCCCTTCCGCCCCGGCTGAATATCACACAAGATACATTGGGGTACAGATACAACCTTTCTCTTCGATATTCTTATTTTGTTATAAAAACTTCAATTTTATTTGCGGAGTGACCCTATTTGGTGCCGAATTTACGCATAAGTTTTGGAGATGTTTACGAAACAGTATATGAATAATCTTACAGAAAAATATTGTTTGCGTAGTTTTTCATATATTTGCGTCCATTGTTTCTTATGGTAATAAGGAAACTATAAAACTTATTTTTGTAAAATCGTTTTGTTTCACACAGTATAATTTTTGACACACTTATTAAAATGTATTTTTGTTCACTTTTATGCATTTTAGTACCTTGGGTTGAAATACTGTATATTGATTTACCCAGCCAATATTGTTATTTAAATGTATTTCAATAAACTGAAGTCGTTGGTGCGATAGTTAACACCTTAACTATTGCACCAACGATTAGTAGTACCAACGACTTTGTACTATCAAACATCATAATTCCTATCCTCAATATCTCAACTCTCCACAAGCTCCATTCACTAAACGCATTAAATCAACGAATTCAGACGCTGATAACTTACCACCATTAAAGACAGCTAAAGAGAAAATATCGAAACGTTGCCGTCAACAAATTTCACACTGTTGAGTCCACAAAGAGTTGCCTCAAACAAAATATCCGTTTCATGAGCCAGTGGGCCGCGTCTGAACATTACTCGATTGTATGCCGTACAAGGCATTAGCGATAAGCGGGCTGAGCAACTTAGTGTTTCTTATTTGCCTGAGACTTCCGATTTCCGCTGTGAGTACGAATTCTTGAAAATTATAAAAACAATAACTTTTTTACTTACTTTCACTCTACACTGTTGAAAACTTTTTATATGTCACTTGAAAACAAGTTCTCTTGTGCAAAAACGCTAAAGCATCGAAATTCTCTGATGACGACAATGCTCCCAGCGAGACCTTCAATAAGGAACACAATTGTATACCTAACTCGATTTGTTAGTACTAATTATATTAAATAAACCATTTGCTAAATTGCTCAGGAAACCTGAGAATTGGACCTCAATGCAAAAAAAAAGCTTTCGCAAAACTTGTAACAGGCGACTGCGTGTTTATTGGCTAATTGATGTAATCAGATATCTCGGAATAATGTGACCAATGAACATTAGGCTACGACATCTTCATTGCCTCGATATTGGCATCAGAAATCAACATTTCAACTATGCTATCCGTACTTTCCAACATCTATTATTTGGACCAACGCCTAAATAAAACAATTGAATCTAAGTAGACTCGTGAATTCGTGATTTTTGGTAAACCAAATATCGTCTTGAAATGTCTGAGCCTCCCCAATTGAATTGTTTGAAACAAAAAGAGCTTAGATAAGATGACTGGATTGGATACATCTCGATTATTTGGTGAAAACTGTTCTATTTTTCAAACTAAGCCCACGCTGTCTAGGTAGCGGAAGCGATCGCGGATTCTTCATGAAGATTTGCATTTTTTTTTTATAAGTGGCATTATAGGCACTATTTAGTCGACAAGAAGGTCGCTATTCCTGCAGAGTGACCTCGCTCCATATCAACCCATTATCTACTTACCGCAGCTTACGCTCAGCTTTCTTTGTTACCGTAGCCTTGGCTTAAGATAGGAAATCTAAGACAAACGTGTTCTAGCCATTTGTTCGCAATCAATTACCGTTCACTGAGTTAAAGACATAATAAATTAGCCTTCGACAGTGAAATAAATGAAACTACTAAGCTTAGGAGTCAAATAGAATGGAGTAATGGGTGTCTGTTAGCCAGAAAGTATTGACATCACGTTTGTCTGGAGGGAAAAACTTCAAAATACATTTTGGTTATCACCTAAGTACACCTTATAGAATGCAATAAATGATTAATTTATAATTATGTTTAGGTGGACTGGTTATTTGTGTACATAATTCGAAATTATCTGCAAGTGTATTAATTGGCAGACCATATATTATAGCCTTTCTTTTTTACGTACAAAGTGGTATTTATTAATTTTGGCACTTCTGATTTTACTGTTATGAGCTGGGATAGTTTGCGGACTGATAAATCGCCAGTTAGCTATATTAGTTTCAATGCTGTGAGGTTCAATTTATGTAGATTCAATTCCTAAATCATAATTTCGATGATTTCTCAAAAACGCTGCCACCCCTGTCGTGCGCCAGTAAAATCGTTTCGTCCAACTTCAAACTTGAGCGAAAGTCGACAATTTTGCAATCGAAATTTTTGACCCTTCCTCTTCGGAGCTACAATAAAGGAGCGAGCTCGCCTCTCCCACTGATTGCTGTATTATTCCAACCAGTTCAAAAAGATAAGTTATTAAAGAGACTGCGGGTGAAGCTCAATGGGTTTTGATCGAACGCCTTTTAATTATTACTACCTATCTGGAAAAAATATGCTAAGCAACATTTAAGGAAGAAGAGTAAAATGTTAATAAGAAGTTAACGGTGACTATGAAAATCAAACATTCTGAACTTCATTTTGTAGTTTAGTATTTCCATCTCATCATACTCATCACTTGATTGACGTCCACGGCTGGACATAGTCTTCTCTTAAACCTGTTAAAGAACAGCGATAATCACCCCAAGTGAAATGTTAATTGTAGTAGATATAATCAGCAAATGTAAGGACACATCCCGTTTTTTTAGTATCCCATTGCCGCCTTTCCGACTCTGCCGGCTAGAGAAAGGGTTGTCCATTCCTCGGTCACCATACGGTCTGCCTCAATCACAGCCTTCCCACAACTATAACTCAAACAGCCTATAAACAGTCCCCAAAATCATTTAACCCATCGCCGCCATATCTGACCGCACGCCATAATAGGTCATAACGGGTCAATTTACCCTCTCAAACAGACTATCTTGACCTTAACGTTTTGAACAAAGTTTGTAGGATGCTACATAGTTTCAGTTGTAGCCACATGATTGTAGTTGTGGTTTAGGGGATTGTAGTATTGTAGACATCAACCGCACTGATAACCGTAAAATGTCTGAAGCTCTCTGATTGAATTAATTTAAGGAATGTTTGAGCACTTAGTGAGTGTTTGATAGCAACGACTCACACTCAATAGCAATATTTTTTGGTTTTGATCTAAACATAATTATAAATTGAAGTCACTTTTCGTGACTTTGTGGTCATGCTATTCTTTTAAAGTTTAGAGAACCGCATTCAAATCATATGTATTATATTCTAAACTTCATTTAGAAAATTTCATCCCGAAGGTTTATGTGTGAAAACATGAATCTCGATGTTTTGTCTAGTCGAATACAAAGCAGGGGCGAGGCGCTAGTTCTCTATATGATGTAAAAGTTTTGTGGCTTAGTTTCTTCATTTCATCTTATAGATTTTCAGGAGTTTCTTGTCACCACAAGACACTCTTGTGAAAATAACTTAACGATTTGAACTACTGCGAATACAATCTATAGAGACTTGTGAACAGGTAACGCTTTAACAAAATGCGCGCCTGACTTTGCCCACGTAATAAATCCTTGACAAAAAGGACAGCTCGAGTGAATTAATGTATGTTCAATGAACACAAATGTAATAAACAATAGATTTGATAAAGAGGTTATTCGGGCAGCAATACTAAAGTAGACTACAATCGAGAAAAAATAGAAAAAGACAAATACAGAAAACGTGCTTACAAACGAGCACAAACCGGTAATTACCCGTCATGACTGTGCATTCACTCAGTATAAATCTGTGCTATGAGGGACCCACAGCACAGCGCTCACTTTCAGTGGTCGCCTAATTGACTGCCTAATGTTTTTACCGTTCATCTTCTTCCATCGTTTCTGTAACGTTCAAGAGCGATAATCACAAGCCATAAAGAACGTTCAATCATTAGCATTAAAGAATTACATCCAAGTGTTAGTTTTACACGCGTGCAATTTCCATAAAATGGCATACAATAATCGAATACCAGTTTTGCCGTTAAATAATTGCATCTGACTTCTGTTTACACCAAGGCGAATATTGGAGGCGACTTTTTCATGCAATTTTTTTTGCCTCGTCTGAACACAGAGTTGTACGTCTTTGTACAATCGAATCAAGTTTTGTTCGTATTTCCGCTGCATAATATATATTTTTTTATTTATTAAAAGCCATCTCAAGATTTCTTTTTACTTGTTTCAAGCCAAAATTGAATGTGGTTTTATTGTACGTGTTCTATACCATATACCATCCAGTTTTGATCGGCAACTAACTTGTCCGTATTTTACAAGAATTATCCGTGTTGTTTAGATGGTGCTAGTCAACTGTTGCTTCAATATTATGGAATACCACAGGCAATAACCTTGCACCACAGAAATAGGGCTTTAGTCGCCACTTCGTTGAAACAGTTGACTGTGATGCATTGAACACGTAATTTTTATGAAGATTTCGGACGTGGTTTTCTACGAATCAGTTCGACACTCTACTAAGTTTCTTCAAAGAAGATTAGCAAATTTAATAGTGAAGACAGAACGGACCGACAAACGCTTTAGCAAATGCTGTATATATTGTAAACAAAACCTCAATAAACCATTCTTCCTTCTCCGCCTTGACAAAAATAGTTTGGTACGACAATGAGTAACGTTAACATTCCGCCGCATCTTTCTTGCTATAAATAACAACTACAATAGGAACAAAAGTAACCCATTTCGCGAAAAAAACCTTAAAACGCTAGTTTTCTTTGTAAAATATTTAAATTTTTCACATTTCAGACGTCGGCGCTGAGTTATTTCGTCGCTTTGTTCAGAACCGCCCCTGCGATCCGTTCCACACTAATTTATTGATACAACAGGTTTTCCCTGCGGTTTCACTCGAAATAGATGCTGGATTTTTGCGTTTCGAAATACGTTGCTACGTTTAAGGGCTTTGTTCGCTCACTATTGTATCCTATGAATGTCAAAAGCGCAACTGGAGGACTCCAGTTATGGGCACGCCGCGATTGCGGCGGTAAGTCCCCTCTTTGAGGAGTGGCTTGAGAGGCGGCATGGCGTCCTCACCTTCCGCCTGACACAGGTCCTCACCGGACATGGCTGTTTCGGGAGGTTCCTGTTTCGGATAGGGCGGGAGGAAACGCCCGGGTCCATTGCGAAGATCGCCCTGAGGACACGGTGGAGCATACGGTGGAGGTCTGCCCAGCTTGGGCGGAGCAACGCCGTGTCCTCGTGGAAGTGATCGGCGGCGGCGATCTCTCGCGTCCAACCCTGGTCCAGGCCATGGTACGGAGCGAGAGGGCATGGCTGGCAGTCGCCTCCTTCAGCGAAGCAGTTATGCTCGCAAAGAGGGAGGCGGCGCACGTGAGGGAGATGCAGTACATGCGCCCTCACAGCCATGGCCTTCGCAGGAGACGCCCTGGGCGTCGGGAATCCCAGGCTGATTCCCGGCCACCGTAGGCACGGGCTTGCGGACGGCGAGTAATGGGTAGCTCGCTGTCCGGTAAGGACCAAGCCCGGGTTGACGGCGTGTTGTGTTCCACGCGCGCCTCAAAGAGATGTCAGCAGCAACAAATGGGGCCCGCAAGGGCCGATGCCTGCCGGGGGTGCGGGTTGTTCGAAAGAGATACCGCCGCCCCTGGCGCACTGGCAACTGAGGGAACACGGGTGGGTTTTAGTCAGTAAAAGTCTGACACGCCCTCCCACTCCACCCAGAGAGGGAGAAGTTATTTGATGATTTCCCACCCAAAAAAAAAAAAAAAAAGGACTCCAGTTACAATGAACGATCAAATTCCGATATTTTATTAACTCAGTTTATTGATTAAATTACAAATTCCGATATTTTATTAACTCAGTTTATTGATTAAATTACAAATCTATAGCTACAGGTACAATATGACTGTATAGAAACAGAGAACCACAGTTTTGATTAATTACTAGCTATGCCCGCGACTTCGTCCGCGCGGAATAGTATTTATTTTTATTTTTTATTATAAATATTAATAAAAATAATAAAAATTTCTAAAATAAAAGTAGCCTAAGTTACTCCTTATTATATCAGCTATCTGCCAGTGAAAGTCTTGTCCAAATCGGTCCAGCCGTTTCAGAGATTTGCCGGACCAAACAGACAGGCAGACAAAAATAAAAATAAAATGTTATATGCATTTAGTAAAAAGCGGTTATTATAATATTACAAACATACACTCCAATTTAATTTATCTGTATGTATGTATAGAAGATAGTGTCATAAACTTACATTCAAATGCAATTTTAAAGCTTGTAGCTAGTACTTTTTAACCGACTTCCAAAAGGAGGAGGTTCTCAATTCGTCGGAAACTTTTTTTTTTTTTTATGTATGTTCCCCGATTACTCGAAGATGGCTGGACCGATTTGAATATTTTTTTTTTGTTTGAAAGGGTATACTTCCCAGGTGGTCTCATGATCATCAAGTCAGGATCTGATGATGGGATCCTGGAGAAATAGAGAGAACTCTTCAAATTTTATAGTCACACTTGAAGCAATTTGTGTAGTTTTTGGAAGAGTACTTTCTCGAAGTGGTCCCATTTCAATTTAGTGAAGATCTGATGAAGAACTTCGGAGATAGGCAACGGAACTCCTCAATAAATGATAGATTTGCTATCATTTATTGAGGAGTTCCGTTGACAAACAACAAAAAAACAAACAACAACAACAACAGGCGGTGACAAAAAATTAAAATACATATCCAAAGTCACCGACTTCCGAAATTAAAGTTATTTTTCACTTTTTAGTGTTTTTTTGGAAGTCGGTTGTTTATTTTTTTGAAAAAAGTTTTTTTGTACAATCAAGTAACCCATTTCAAAACTTAGATCTCTATGAAGAAGACCGGATAAGAAACTCCAAGGACATTCTTTAAACCTAGATGTTACTAAATCCTATGCATCCTAGGAATCCTGCTTTTCTATTTGAGAACAATGGAAAAAAACACGATAAAACAATATAAAATATACGATTAAAGCTAAGCTCTGGCTATTAAGAGGTGACCTCAAGAGGTGAGTCTCACCTCACGGCGCTCGTTCACGAACAATTGTATTATAACTTTAAACAAAGTAAGCGCACTGACTATCTTTTAAATGTCCATAATCCCTTATTCATCTTGTACTGCGACACATCTGGCCATTGTAAACAAGTAACTCCCCAGCATAAACACCCTCTATGTGTAAATATTATAGTTAGTAGAAATCCAGCGGTACAGTTTAGGCTAATAGACTTTCAACCATTAATATTCATGAGGGGATGTGAGTGTATGTGATTTGTGTCTGTAATGGCTGGTGCGATACACGGGGATCTTGTGTAGGGGCTAAATGTGGAGGGATTAGACCCTATTCTATCAGCCAGAATTATTGTTACAACATCAATATTGCTACTGCGACTGTTATTGGATTGTTCTATTGCTTTTGTCATTTAGTTCTAACTAATGTTAACTTGCCTCACGATGTTTTCCTTCACGGTTTTGATAGCAGTGGTGATGAAATAATTTACATAATCATAAGCGCCAGTCTAAGGTCGAACCTACGACCAACGACTCTTAAGTCGCGGCGATTACCTTGGGCCACCACAGCTCTCCTGCATGTCTTATAAACAAAAATTCGAAGACATGTGACATCTACCAACCCGCACTGGGCACGCGTGGTGGATGACGGCCCACTCCTTCTCGCAGAGAGGAGGCCTGTGTCCCAGCAGTGGGAACATTATAGGCTGATAATGTAATGTATGTTATGTACTTAAATTAACTATAATATTGGCATGATAACAGAGTCAAATTAATGCTTAGTTTATATACAAACAACATTAAATCTAATTAACTGTCACCAATAACAATAACTGTTTGCCAATTTAGATAGTAATTTCCAAAAAAAATAGTACAGAACCTTATCTGTACATCAAACTACGAGGGACCACAAAAATCTCCGTTTATTGCAGACATTATATTTTTATGTGTTGGCATCAACAGATTCATGCAATTTTCTACTGCCCGCGAATATTTTATAAAGATATAAAAGCCTGTAAACTAATCTTTCAGCGTTTTCTACTCCAGAGTACCGAAACACGACTTTAATAGAATGCAGATAAGACATATTTTTGGTTCAAACAGCGTATAATAAATTTATATAAGCACCTTAGCAACGCAGAAGAAAGTTATAAACCATCATTACGGTGTTATTCGGTTTATCTCATCAATCTGCCAACTTTGATACATTTTGGCCACTTATTTGACATACGCCAAAGTCAATTGCGTCAGCGAATATTTTTTGTTATTTCCTCGATTTCGGAGGCAGTTTATTATTTTTCCGGAATCTCGTCAAGTGCGTATGGATCTGATTCAAGGATATTGGTGTTCTATTTATATAACTCATGATTTTGTTATTGATATTTTAAGGTGTGTACTGCCGGTCGAGATGTACTATTCGATTTAGAATCAGTCGAGTTTGATTCTTCTTCAATAGAAGATACGCTCATTCACATAATTTGAGGAAGCTGAAAGAAGTAGTGTTGTGCCTAGGTAATATAAGTAAAAAAATACGGATTGTGTATTAACCGGGACCTATTCGCTAGACGTGAACAATGATCTTGATAGAAACCCACATTTTATGCCATTTATGACCCCCTAAATAACATCGATTACGATATTCCCCTATTGCAGTTATTGCGGTAATACTATTAGCAATATTTTATTATGATGACTAGTTTTATTAGTGCCTAGTGATACATTCGAGCGTGTCTTGTGCGTGCCTCATTCGGTTACAGTTTGGCATTGGGCCAGCAAAAAGGGGTTGATGTTACCCCGCAGACCAGAGCAAAAGGTTAACATTATCTATGTATAAGAATAATGTGAATAAGAAGCAAAAATTCCGCTTGGAAGCACACGCCAGTAGTTTTCAGAAGCGAATTAACGCACGTAATTGTTTTGTGTACTCAAACTCAAAAAACTCAAAGCATATTCTTCAAATGAACAAATTACTGGCCCTTTTGAATTGTCTAGGTGTCGGTCAGACAGAAAGACGAAGCTAGTTGCCCATTCCAAAGCGTAGTAGTTACTTTAGAGAAGAATGTGCGTGTGTGAAGAAACTCCACGGACACTTCTTTAAGTCAAAATGTTGGTTAGATCGTTCATGATGAACTTATACATGTGACCACTACTTGGCTTTATTCATTGTTTTCTGAACTTCGTCTGCTAGTGCCTGCTTTACTATTTCTATACCAGTAACTGAGAAGAGTCTTACAATGGAAAGATTTGTTAGTGGTTTAATTCAGTTATTCATCCAAAGTGTAGGTATAATTTTGTACTCACCACAGACTATGTTTTTCACTATAGAAGAAGGCCAAACCCACCTACAGGCATTCTAACAGCTGCAGAAGCTCGAAACAATCCTTTCCGGTGTAATCAATAAAATCATATGAAAATAAAAGTCCTAACTCACCCACTGACCGACTCATCAATGTCCAGCCCAAGCCAGGAAATCTTGTTCCTTCTTCGTTATAAGAATTCGTAAAAAGAATCTACGTGCAAAATTTCCTTGCAAATTCCCACAGGATAAGGAACATAGGGCGGATGAAGTCGCCGGCAGAGTGCAAGTTATTTATTAGATTACATGTGATAAATTCTTAAGAATTATGATCCGTGCGAATCGTTCGTAGTTGTGAGTGGAACTTCTGCACATCATTATTGAGTAACTATTGTATAATTACATGTTTTTATACCCATCGTTCTGTTAGTTAACGGCCTTTTATATTTATGGCAGTGTCAGTGCGGATGTTCCAAGTTCATTAACTTTAATAGAAGCTGCAGTTTTTAAGTTATACTTGAACATGACATATGACTTTCCCCGGACAGGCTTACCTTTAGAAGGTAAGGGGAATAACAGTGCCTATCCTCTTCATGTACCTTATCCCACGTTTATCTTTCACCTGTTACCTTGGCCCACTATCTAACGCCAGTATTTTGCCTTCAATAATAAATAGCTTAAAAATGATAAAATTTTTGAACGATTTCCCATCCGCAAAAACTTACCGATTTAACCCCTGTTACAAAAGTATTTTCTGAACAGATAGTTAAAGATTAATACCTATCTATATGATACAATATCAGGAGTGGTGACCCCGATGTATTAAATGCACAAACAGTCGATACAGTGAGCACCGGCCGCAACACTGATTGCGGCCCTATTGTTTCGATACATCCACCTAGACTACATGAATCTGGACGCGAGTAAAATACGAGCAAAAGTATTTCAGCCAATTAAAGGCTGCATCCTAACCAAAAGCGATCATCACGTTCATGTCAGTTTTAGTTCGATGAGCTGGAACGTGTGGAAAACGTGACATATTGACGCGAAGATTGCGTATTTGCACGACGAACGTTTTCGGTTAAAAGTGAGGGATAAAGTGTCGTAATGATGAATAAAAAAACGACAAAAATGCATCAAAATCATCATTGGCGTAGCCTTTTCCTAATTATGTTGAGGTTGGCTAGTCCCAGTATTTTATCGAGCGATTGCCTATCTGATCTCCACTAGCGATGGGCGTTGAATCAACGAACTAGTTGAATCAACCGTTCATCTCCTGTCAACGTATTAATGTTAATTGTTTATGAATCAACTAGTTGAATTTATCAACGACGTTTATGAACGTAACTCGTTTAATAATCAACTAAACTAAATTTGCAAACGTACCTAACGAACTGAGCAAAAAACATGCTTTGAAAATGCCATCATAGATTCCGAGCGGCGGTCATGTCGTAGAATTTGAACTCTAGGTAACGCACACAAGAGTTGATTTTTGTGAAATGTTTGAAAAGTTTACCAATATAAAAATCGTTGAACGTCGCAACGTTGAATAAAAACCGTTCTATGAATGAACGGTTTACGTTGCAAGTCGCTATTAGTTGCACATTAACTCGTTGACGAATTCAACTAGTTGAAGAACGTAAATTAACGTTGACGTTACGTTAACGGAAAAACAGTCAACGACCCATCACTAATCTCCACATCACGGCAACTGAATAATACGGTACTCTTTGGTAAAATTGGTTGTCTGACTGTCGGGCTTTCAACGACCCGTAACGACTGTAAAGATCTACGAATGACAGCCGGAACAACCACCTTCAAAATTTAATCAACATGTTCGTTTAATATTTAGAATTATGCCAAGATTTTTAGGAAAGATTTTGGTTAACTGGAATGAATGAAGTTAGTGTTAGTGACATTAATAAAACCGTTCACAAATAGAGTAAAACAGCTATATTTCAAATCCGTTTACATGATAAGTCGCGCAAAAGAATCATCCAGAGATTTATATCAAATCTTAAGGAAAAGATCGGAAGGTTTCATCTTTTTTACGTCATTTTCGGTTGCGGGTTGAGCACATTATTCTAACGTGCCCTAAAAATGCCACAAACGGTAAATTATTACTCCCTTAGGATCGTCTGCTCCGCACCATAGGACCTTTAAATTGCAGATTTGATTATACCGCTAGCAAAACGACGATGTAATCAAGTTTTTTTAAAAGCAAATGGAGGAGTTAATATTTTCACCATGCTTGGTAAACTGAATGGGGATGATAAGAATAATACCAACCTGTTTCTGTCCCACTGTAGGTCAAAAGTCTCTTCTCATATGGAAAAGGCACGAGCCATCATAACCACGATTGCTTAATTGGCGATTTCAGACTTACATTCGCTATAAGTCCAGATTTGCTCACGATTTTTTTCCTTCACTCAGTAATTTCCAAGATAAACTCAGAAAGAACACTTGCGCGAATTTGAATTCACACCCTCAATTGATAATCAGATTTTGTTAATTAATTTTTAATAAAGTCAGATATTTCTGCCTTTTCTCTTAAGGGGAATCTAGTTGCTGGCTCAAACTCACTGTTGGGCCTGGCTAAAAAGCACGATGTCTCACCAGGCTTCTAGTCCGAGAGCGGTAGTATCAGTGATGAGCATTTAGACGTTAGTCTACACGCAAAACGATATTGAGTGAGATACAGGATCATTTATAGTAAAACAGGCGCGTAAAAATTAAGAAAAATCCTTCGGAAGATATCGGGTATATGAAAAACCACTGCATAAATCAATAACCAATAAAGTTTATTGAACTTTTCTATAATTGACCTTTGTCGGTACTCGACTTGATTTTGGAGATTTTATACTTCTTTTATTACGTAAACACGCCCAAAGTTAGGTTAAATTAGCAAGAAAAACTAATGTTTGTTAGCTCATAACTTTTTAATGGCTTTTTATTTTAGTATTCTGTTTCCGTACAGACAATATTAATAATGTGACAAAATCATACCATGTTTAATTTTTTATGTAAATTTTCAAACAGTGGAGTAATACACTCCCGAAGTTTGTATGGAAAAAATGTCAACTAGATTCACCTTAACAGGATCTCCACATGGATTATAAATTATTTTACAGCTCAATGCAGCGTAATGATCCTTTTAGAATTAACCTTCGAATTTCGGTTTCTATTCCACGTTTTTCCAATCCTCGTAGTAGATATGATGGCCCGGCGGACTGTGGTCGCCAGTTTAACTGTCCCAGAGCCTGCCCTTTAATCAGAGCTCTAGAGCTCTTTCACCGCCATGCCCAACACACGCTGATTTTAAAACATATAACTGTGCTACCAACTTTGTGTAATACCAAACTAGGAGTATTTTAAACAATACTCTCTTTTAAATACTCCAGATTTATTCAGCTGGTAGAGATAGAGTAGTCTTCTTCATTGCTAGTAACTATAATTGTATTTTATCTCCACAATTATACCTTCAAACACATTCTTCAAAGTAGCAATTTGAAATTGAAAATGAAATCAAAATAATTTATATCAAATAAACCTACATGGACACTTATGAAACGTCAGAAGATGAGTGCACAGTTCCTATTGGTGGTTCCTATGGAGAAGAGCCAGCAAGAAACCCCACGGTTACTCTTTTAAAAATAATGGTTTTTTACAAGGTTTTAAATAACAGTGTTAATAGGTATAGGAGGACACTGCAGGCCTGTCAACAAGTGCCAGGTACTTGACAAAATAGAAAATAGTCAACCACCGGTCGATAACGCCCCTATGTCGTGCTGCAGTAAGAACTGCGAAAAGTAAACATGAAAATTGGCATGCTGTACAATATCTACAGTTTACCTTTATGTTCACTATGAGATGGTTTATTTCACTATAAAATATTAGCCTAGGCTATGTTTAAATATAAATAACAGTAATAACCTAATATTTCTTAATAAAGGAACACAAATCCTGAGGATTTGTGTTTCTTTATTAAGAAATCAAAAACAAAAAAGGTCCCAAAAATAAGTAACAAATTGTACTCCCTGTTAGTCGGGACTTTTAATAATATTCCCAATTCGTTGTCCCTGTAATGATATATACGGAACCGTGTTTCTGTGCGCTGACAAACTACCCTCATTTGACAACTGCGAAAGATTTTTATTTTGGGCCACTTTATCTTGCTGAACCCTGAATGTAAGTTCAGCTGGGAACTCCGTTTACTTATGTTGATCGAAAGTGTTGGATGGAGGTAGGTTTATTTTTCTTTGTCCACGTACGTGAGTTACGTTTGATTTATAGTGGTTGAAATGGTCCATGATCATTCAGTCAAGAATAGGTCACTACTTATCCATCTGTGGATATGGATGACGTCAAGACTATAGACATCGTTCTTTTGTCAGCTACAGCTACTAAACACTATCTTCTATTCTTCTGCAAAGCATGGTGATTGTGGTGATATTGTACTTTGGGCTTTATGTGTACCGATTGTGATTAAATAACGGTGTAGTCGAAATTATTTCTAACATGACGCCTGTCCCCGCAGGTTTAGGCAGAGGTGTCACTAGTTCATACACATTGCGCCAGTTACGATTAAGTGCCATGTTATTGGGAGGTATTGCCATCAACTGGGCACAAACCAACAAAACAGAACCTTGAAAGTTTGGTGACGAAAAAAGAAACCAAATCCAGACTCAGGACTCTATTCCAGATGGAAAACCCAATAGGACTAATGCTCAGCAGCAGCGCTTGCTACCAATGAAGCAGCCCGTTCTACCACATGTTACCTACCAATTATAGTTATTTGTATGTTTGTTGTTGACTGATTTAATAAGAATAGTTCTCTCAATATTTTCCTATAGCCAACGTTATCTTCCCACCAGGCACTAGCGGAAATTATGATAATATAAACAACAGAGAGACTTATGTAAGTATAGTACTCAATTACGTTAAGTGTCCATGTATTTATGTAACTCAGAAGAAATTGCCCGGCAATATATTGGACAAGATGTTTTCCTTGTGCTTCGCAGCAAAAATTGTGACTTTTTGCATGACCGTTATTACCGAACAGTATGTATATCAATGAAAAAAAACGAAACAAAAAAATTTAACCGCCAAAAAACAAAAGAGCAAAAAAATATTAAACGTTTTTTCAGCGGCTCCATTTTTTTGTTAAAAAGTTTTTATTTTAGAAGTTTTTGTGGCTATTATCTACTAATTACTACATGCTTAATTTTTGATTACTTTTTGTAATACACGACTTGGCATTAAAATCTGTGACTGAACAATCAATCATCCCCTGTTTTCCTACCATTAGGGTTGATTTTTTTTTTCAAAATTATGTAATTATTTTGGGCTAAATTCTTTATAATAAAAAAAATATTATCAAAATCGGACTACACTGTAAAAAGTTACGCGTGGTCATACATTAAAAAAATATATACGCGTTGACTTGAGAACCTCCTCCGTTTTTTCGTCGGTTAAAAAACCAGCCGAGTGAGTCGACCACGCACAATTAAGGGTTCGTGGTTGAGATGAATTTATCCCAAGAATAAACTTAACATTGTGGTTGAAAAACATGTTCTATCATACATTCCAACTGAAAATCAACAACAATCAACAGAAAATAAACAATTAATTAATTAAATCAAAGAATGATGGGCAAATGTGTATGAAACCTGGGCGTAAGACCAACAGAACTGCAACTAGTGCCAGTTGTTGGGAACCAATGCTAGAATCGTAATTTATTTATTTATTTATTCATTTACACATACAATTATTTAAATAACCCTAGCCATATCCACCGGGTTTACTTGAAAATATTGTTTAACAAATTAAATAAAACACAAAAACTTAATAATTACGTAACGTTTTATTGTTAGTAAAACAATACAATTATACGTAATTATTAATAGGGATATAATAAAATTTAAAAATAATAATAACGGTTTTTAATGAAAAGCATGTTTAAAAAAACACAATCATATCGAAATAAAGTTCCCAAGTAAACTTTATTTCAGTCTATGATAATATGTAACAAAAGACGCGCGGAGGCGATAAATAGCTCATGTTGTCCCAAACCAAGGTACCATATTATAGAAGCTATACCTGTATGCACAGGTACCAATGGTCATTCTTCCTGTCAGGCAAGTACAGTTTTTTTTAAACGTGATAGATTTTGTCACTGGCGTAGCGCAGTGGTGGCCAAGTGATATTGACCGCCACTTACGAGTTGTAGGTCGAAGGTTCGGACCCAGACGGGCGCTTTACTTTCTATAAATTATTTCATCACTACTGCTCTCAAAACGGTGAAGAAAAACATCGTGAGGAAACCTGCATATCCTAAAACCAAAAATTCGATACCAACCCGCACCGCGCCCGCGTAGTGGATTACGGCCCATTCCCTCTCACCAATAGGAGGCCTATGTCCCAGCAGTAGGAACATTATAGGCTGATTATGAGATGTAGTCATATCTTCGGTATTTATGAAGAAACATTTTATTTTCTCAATTGGCTCTGTATCTTTTCTCCGGCGACTTTGGTACTTTTTGCGATAATATGAAATAGAGTATATATTATAAGCTATAATTTGAGACATGTTTCAATTCTGTTGGACTTACGCCCATTTTGACCGTCATCCTTTCATTTGGAAACATCCATCGGTTTCTTACTAAATTTCAACTATATCCGACGACCCTGGTTACTGATCTCTTTTGTTGACTGTACTTCCAGAATATCAGTGGGCTGATAATATGCTATAGAAGAAATATGGAAGAAAGATCGTGGTGAGTGCAGTTGGATGTTTCGTTATAACTCAATTACATTTGAAAATAATGTAACGTGTTGATAACATTACATCGTTGGTTACATTATTTTCAAATGTAATTGAGTTTCATGTGTGTGTGCAAGGCTTTGCTTCCAAAAGCTTCGACTTTTGGAAGCAAAGCCATGCACAAATAGAGGTCAAAGTTTACTAGCCAACTGATACATTTATACAATGTGTTTGCAACGTACATTAAACAGAATTTTAAACATTATTTAATGCAAAGGAAAATCAAACTATCACCTGTTAAGCGCTGTGAACTAAATAAAGAACTAAAATATGAATCGGCTGACACGGTGCAAAATCGTTTAGCTAATATAACAATGGACAGTGGTGAACGTGAACCGAGCCACTTACCAGCAGTTGGTGTTGTAAGGCAAATAAAGTATGAATCTCGTAAAAGTGCGTAGGCATTTTGATCCAAATCAAATCATGTCTTTGTGGATAATGTCAAAAATACCTAAGTACGTGTGAAACTGTAATTCGGTTTATATAACTTTCCAAATTCTGCATTTACTATTGGACGTTGGATCAAGAAAATTATTGACAAGATTATAAAAAAGAAGAAAGGACTGTTCTAAGTATCGATGCCACCGGTAGCATTTTCAACCCCATTGGAGTAAATAAAGATCTTATTTAAACTAAATTGATCTTTTTGTATTTGTGCATAATGGTTTCAGTTAACAATGATCGTAGCGTACCTATTGAATAGATGATAAGCGATAATCATGGGGACGCTATATACAATTGGCTTCATGCTTTGAATAAAAATCAAAATAATGAAACCGCAAATGAAGTGGTCTTAGACGATTCATCGGCTGTGATCGGAGCTGCAGTGAGAGTATTTATGAAGAGCTATTCCACAAAAGAATAAAATTGTAAATGAGTCTTATAGTAAATTGGAAACTAATCAGCAAACGTCTCACCAATGCTATATATTCGAATAGGCACAAGTCATTTCATTAAGATTATCTTTAATTTGATCATGTTTTAAGCACATTGATCAGAGAACTGAATTCTTTTCTATCAAATATCTCTTAGAAGTAAAACGCTGCGACGGTTATAACAGAGTAAAGCAAATTATCTGTGACATTATTACAGTATGTCTAAATATACAGGCTGATTTTTTAGTCACCGTCAAAATTCTTCAGAGTGATAGTACCCGTAAAATTGAACAGCTTTCTCCAAGAAACATGGGTCATATTTATGTTTCATATTTCGACCTAAAAAATAACCTTGTATATGATGGGCTAGATATTCAAGGCAAAAAAACGAGATGCGAAGAAGCGAAAATCAGATTAAAAAGTTTGGCTTCTTTTCAACGTAAAAATGAATCAGAAATTGAGGACACGACTAAAATCGCAGAACCCTGTCACAATTCAATATTCGCTGTCGATAAACCACTAATGACCAAAACCTAAATAATGCCTAGATGGTTTTACAACGCGTTGTAAGAATACAGAAGATGATGCTGCTTCACATGATAATTTATACTAATTTCCATGTTCCATGTTACCATATGTCAGTGTCACGATCATCTAACAGCTGACATTCTTATAGTGATTTAATGTTGTACAACTCAATACGTGATCATTAATGAATCAGATATTCTCCTTTAAAAATGAATAATCTCACATGTGCATTCGACTCTGCCTCACAATCGCTTGCTGTTGGAGTGGTAGACGATTATAAATTTGGCAGAACTTTACGCGATACTGAAGATGACTATTTTGATTTGATTAAGATGATTACTGCCCATGATAATATTACAGATATATAGAAGCAACGTAGTGAAATTTCGAAAACCTATTTTGATACTAATGTCGACGGTACTGGAAAAACTTTCGTAACTTGTGAATGTAATGTTACGTACATGGTTGAAAGAATTTTGATTGATAAGTCATCCTGACGTCAGAATAACTGCCCAATTTTTAATTAATTTTCTCTGTTATTAATTAGATGCCAATTATATAATTGGCATCTAATTAATAACAGATTGTTTTGATTGTTTCATACTTTTGTTTATATAAACAAAAGTATGAAACAGTGGCATCTTAATATTATCATCTTAAAAATAATACTAAAATCTAATACATATTGTATTCGATTTTAGTATTATTTTTAAGATGATCGGTCATTTTGGCCAGTCATTCTGACGTTCACTTATTCTTCCCTTGACGATCTTTTTCACAAAAAGATCTCTTCCCTAATCCTTTTATCAAGAAGCACATATCAGTGAAATTCTATTTCTGTTCACATAAATCGGTAACTAATCATACCAGCGACAAATTCCACGTCATATTACGTCACGTCCGTCACATAAGTAGACGTTACATCTGTTACGAGATAAAGGGAAAAGGAAAACTTCTCGATAATATTATCTCCACTGACTTACGACATTTCCATTGACTTGCGACATTTGTACCTACTGACAGGCATTCATGGGAACTAGGAAATATGGGAAATACAAGCTGACTTTTCTTGTCATATTTTAAGTTCCATTTTTATTTCATTCACATTTTCATCTTTTATTTTCGAGTAAGATTTGAAAGCTTCGCAATTAATTCTATTGATAATTTTTATGTTCGTAATACGTATTGAAGATGACTCATAATTTACTTGTGTAAGTCTTCAAAGTATAAGTTAGTTTGCAATTAATCTAACAAAAGATTGCTTCCTGACTATCATTTAAAAAATAAATATTGCAAATGGCTCGCAAATTGCAACCTCAACCAACACCAAACCACTAAACCGTCATCACATAACCTCTTTCACTTCAATCAACAATTAACTCAGCCTATCGCAGTCCACTGCTGCACATAAAGGTACTCATATAAGGGCAATTTTTTGAGCAATTATTGCTCGACAATACTAATGGATCAATCTGGAGCAATTTGGAGCAACAACAATAAATTGCGGATATGTTTCGGGAATATTTATTCTGCTTGCTCCATATATTTCATGAGTTGCAGAATATCCAATCGGTTAGGAAATTTTCAGTCAATTTTCTTTCTATCTCGTTTGTACGTATAACTACATCTCGTTTTTGCGAGAGGAACCGGCCGGCAGCGGAGGCGGCTGGGAGAGGCGCAATGCCTAGTTTTTTAAGTTGCTTCATATTTTGTGGCCGTATCTCTGGCAACAGGTTGCTACATGATAGTGCTACGTGCTATGTTGCTACGTGACGCCATAGTTGATGAAAATTACCCAGGATGGAGCAATTTTAATTGCTCGTGTAAGCGTACCTTAAGCCTCCCACAGGCTGCGCCACAACACCCTGTCCTCTGCCTTCCGCATCTGTCCCAGCCACCTTTTTAGGTCATTCAGCTGGGGGCGTCCCACAACGCTCGCCGATATACGGTCTCCGCTCCATGTATTGTCTACTCCGCCGGCCATTGGTACTCCGACAAACATGGCCAGCCTAATGTCACTTCAGTTTGCCTACTCTGCAAGCTCTGTCAGTAACTAAGGTTATTTTCGTTAACTTCATTGCCTATTTTATCCTTCAAGGAAACCTCCACCTTCACCTAATCTTTTATATTTCAGATTGACCTTTACTGGCCCTTCAGGGAAATAGCCTTGAAGCTAATTCACTAAACAAGCCCCAATATTTAATTTAGCGCCACATTTTCCGATTACATAGTTGATAGTCCCTCGAGAGGACGAAGGGTCTACACATGATACTAATAGTGAATTAAGAAAAACAATAGTTTTTTGAGAGATGGACTACATTATTTGTTCATGGAACAAAATGCTAAAAATAATTCATACAAAAATCCCACAGAAAACATATCTTTAGTTTGTCCCAAATTTTGACATTTTCTGGGAAACTTTTCCAATATTTTGTTCCTTCAAAATATAATTCAGACCTATCATTTAAAACCAAAAAGTGGCCAAATCGGTCCAGCCTGTAATCCAGCCATTCTCAAATGATGCGCTAACCAGTAGTTCGTCGTTACATTAATATTTAAAACTAGTGGTCACCTGTGGTTGAAATTCGAACTTGCTTCATTTAAAACTTAAAGAATTTCAAATGTACATAAAAATGTTAGCTTTCTGCGCCCCTTCTCCATATTAACTTTAACTGTGTCAAATTTCATACACCGCCGTCCGCGTTATTTTCGTAAAGGGGTACAAAGATTTTACTTATAGATAGATAGATAGATTTTATGACGAGTTTAAAATAAGCTGGCAACACGTAGAACAGCAATCAAATCTTTAGAAGAGAGTGATAAACAATAAACAAAAAGCTTTTGAGATAAAATTAAATAAAAGTACTTACCTTACTAGATGTAAAAATTTTGTTTAAGGAAGATATCTACTACAAAAATAATCTAGTGTTTCTTGACAAGTAAGTTAGCAATGCCTTTTGATTTTTCTCTGTAGCGTTATACTCGATTCACTTCAGATTCATTCCATTTTGCTAGAATACTGCATTAAGTACAGTATTCTATATGTATATAATATATCTAATCGATAGGCATAACTTGCGCTTATTAAAGCAACAAAACACATCCTTGCAATACTTTCCTTCTACGCTCCGAAGTCTATCCCTTAGGGAAGAGTCCTGAGGCCGACATATATTTACACCCTTTTTGGGACGTCCAGTTTCCGGGTAGATAGGTAACTCATATCAAGGTATATGTTCAGTAATTATTAGCGGTAGATATATCGTTTTTATATAGCTGTCCCAAAAGGGTACAATGTGTGGTCAGATGAATTAGAAACTGGGTTTTCACATTGAGTAATTATGCTCAATGGATTGCTATTTTTGGTTTTATCTGTCTGGTTTAGAATGATACAATACTTTTAGAAATAATGAGGGTTTTGAATAGTACAGACAAGTCTTTTATATCTTCCACAGTTTTCAAATTCTTCCTTTTATCAAATGAGGGTACAAAATGCCTTTGAAGCAATTGCATTGGCCAGACTAATGCATAGAAAATTACTTTAAATATTATAAGCTAAAAAAAGTTCAAATTACCATTTAGAAAAGCGAAACCAATGTCCAGTTGAGAACAACCTAAAACCTTTTAGTGTATTGACTGTAATGCGTAAAACAGATTCTAACAATGAGCCCTTCACGATTGCGGCAGTAAGTCCCCTCTTTGAGGAGTGGCTTGAGAGGCGGCATGGAGTCCTCACGTTCCGCCTGACGCAGATCCTCATCGGACACGGTTGTTTCGGGAGGTTCCTGTTTCGGATAAGGCGGGAGGAAACGCCCGGGTGTTTCCACTGCAAAGATCGCCCTGGGGATACGGTGGAGCATACGATGGAGGTCTGCCCGGCTTAGGCGGAGCACTGCCGTGTCCTTGTGGAGGCGATCGGCGGCGGCGATTTCTCGCGGCCGGCCCTGGTCCAGGTCATGGTACGAAGCGAGAGTGCATGAGTAGTCGTCGCCTCCTTCTGCGAAGCAGTGATGCTCGCGAAGAGGGAGGTGGCGCAGGTGAGGGAGAGGCAGTATATGCGCCCTCACAGCCCAAGCCTCTGTAGGAGACGCCCTGGGCGTTGGGAATCCCAGGCTGACTCCCAGCCACCTTAGGCGCAGGCTTGCGGATGGCGAGTAATGGGTAGCTCACTGTCCGGTAAGGACCAAGGCCGGGTCGACGGCGCGTTGTGTTCCACGCGCGCCTCAAAGAGATGTCAGCACCAACTGAAGGGGTCTGCTGGGGCCGATGCCTGCCAGGGGTGCGGGTTGATCAAAAGAGATACCGTGGCCCCTGGCAAACAGGCAACTGAGGGAACACGGGTGGGTTTTAGTCAGTAAAAGTTCTGACACGCTTTCCTGCTCCACTCAGAGCGGGACAAGTTATTTGATGATAAAAAACACGTACCCACCTACCTGATACTTAAACGTTTAAACAACCATACTAATTAAACGGAGCGGGACAAGCCATCTTAAAAAAAAAGTGATGAGCATATTTTGGATGTGACTGTACAAAAACATTTAAATCTCGAGCATAAAGTCTCACATATGCATGTCACATTATGAGTATGACACCCTAGGAATGACTAAATGCCATGATGCTAAAAATTTATTGCTTTCTAATAATTGTTATGTCGCGCTGTATTAAAGACCAAAGATGTAATAATTGAGTTACTTATACACCGTGAAATTTAAATGGTTGTTTTCCCGCGGCAGAACAACTTGCCATAAGGAGTACTTTCGATCATAGAGTAAAAGTAATAAAATTAAGATTTTTTTTGTATCAAAATAATTTAAAAAATATTCATCAACTCGATAAAACACTACTCAATAGTAACACTATGTGACTGTCCGTCATCTATTAAATGGCGCAATGTTATCATTATTTTAAAATCGTCACACGTGTTCCTGAGCCTCTTAGAAAACACATTAAGTCGCAACTTTATGATCTGAGAACTCGACCCTAATAAATAATCCTATTTCTTTAAAATTCTAAAAACAATTTTGGAATTCCTTAGAAACCCATTAGGGCACTTATGCCCATTAACTTAGTCGAAAGCAATAAATTACGGCACCTAAGGATGCAATATTTCTTGCAGATTCTAAGAACAACGAACAAATGAGCAGTGGCGAAGGCACCATATAGCACGTTAGTAATGGCTACTATTGCCAAAAGAAGGTATTTACACTACGTGTATTTAATTCACCATAACATTCAAACAACAGTTATCTTTAGCTTTGTACTACAAAATGTTCTGTATTAACCTGGCACCGAAACGTCAGAATCGGGAACTGGGAATTCATACAACGGCGATTCCGTAATTTGTTTGGGTTTCAGCTGTCCAATTTGATAGTAGTTAATTATTTACATTCTTGTGTAAATTTTGGAGTGATAGTAGCTATTCTTCCTTACATAATATAAAACAAAGTAGCTTTCGTGTTGGTGCGCTTAGATCTTTTAAACTACGTAACGGATTTGAATGCGTTTCATCAATACACAGAGTGACTTGAGGGGAAGGTTTATATGGATAATGCATTGACCATCACACAGGCGAAGCCGCGGGCAAAAGTTAGTTTATCAATAAATCAGTAAGTTGAAGCCGACTTCGTGGAGAAATTTACACATCGCCGCTGCAATCAGCCACATCTGGATACCATAACATAGGGCCAAGCGTACCCTTGAAATCTATTGAGAAATGAGACAAAAGAGGGTTTCTTTTGTCTCATTTCTGGCCATAAAACTATTCTGAAACTATTCTGGGAAAGAGACGCGGGGCCGACATGTGGGGATTTTGAAGATGGGGAAGGGATTGGAAAGTTTGAGACAGTGAGTTTTAGAGCGCGGGAAGAGGTAGTCGAAATAGATCTCGCTGTGAGAGAGTTATAGAATTAGTTAAGTTCTTGATACGTGTACAGGTTTAGACTAGGCTATATTAGTCTAGAATGAATGTAAGTGGCGTAAGGCGCGTGAATCTCAGAGAGTGAGTTTGTGGGCAGTCGGTTAGGGACGGTGAGGGAGTTGATAGCCCAGGCTAGTTAAGTTAGGCAAGACATTCTAAGCGAGGAAAAATAGTGTGGTGAGCTGTGAGGGATGGTGCAGGGAGAAACTGGTAATAGACGCAGTATTTTGTAAGTGAGTTGTATTCAAATTCATCCCAAGGAATTACTTGGTAAGTGCCAACTTCAATCTTTAGTAATAGTGTGTACATTGTAGTAACGGTGATCTCGTTCTATTGTTCTCGTAGGTTGATTACATATTATGAATTTACCAAACAGATTGGTGATATCGCGGTGGTGCTATTAATGATCATTTATTTCAGTATGGCGTAACTACTCTAAAGTGCTAACCGACTTTACAATTCATGTAATCTTCTCTTGTATTGCGTGTCCCCTTCCTAATCCGTACCTCGGCAGATATTTGTCATTTACAGTTGGTTATAGGGAAACGGGGAAGGCCTCCTGCTAAACTTGACACTGAGCAATAAAGCTCTGACTTTTGACGACTGTTGACCTATTGACGCATCACTTTGGGAAGGCAGAACCGTAAATAACTCATTTCAATCAAACTAGGCTAAAGCCGATCTATGTTTGCGTCATAAACCAACCAAATGTTAGTGATGATTTCTGTTTCCAAAAAGGTCTTGCCACAGAACGTATTGCGTGAGACTTGGTGGTTGTACATTTCGGGGAGTGGGGGTAGGCATCACACACTGTCACTAAAATGCATTGGTAGTCGTTCTAAGAACGCTAGGGACCGTGTCTCGTTAAAACCCACACCCGGCCGTTCTGTAGGCCTTTTTATGAATCGTCACTATTTAGCGAGACACGAAATCTGGATGCACCGCATCCTCTAAATGGGGAAGAGTAAAGAAATGTGAAGTGACGAAATTCCACTTCGGCAGGCACCAAGAACGATCGTAATGAGTCTTGCTAGAGACTGAGTCTACGGTGCGCTTGTGCTAGTCTTGCGATATCTAGAAAGGGGATAGACAGTCACAAGGGTGACATTCACATGAGTACGTGTTTAAAACTACTCCAAAACTTGTCTTCCTCAATGACAGTTGACTTCACAGTACGCTGTCTTAGGATTGAGTAAGACATTTAATTGCTGCTTAGGGAGCGTGCTCCGTTAGAATCGTACTAGTGTCCTCAGAGGTTCTATGCGTTAGGTTTAACAGAGCACGTACAATGAGGCAAACGTTGTAAAACGGTTCCCCGTCTCACTAAAGTGGGTAAATAATAAACAGATAAGTTAACGTAGTTATAAATAATGAAATTAAGCGCAAGCGTAACGGTCCCTTTACCCCTCCACATAATCAAAACTTTATTGCAGATATTAGCCTTCACCTGTGAGGAAGGAGGATTATGTGTGTGTGTTTGTTGGTATGACTGAGTGGGCCTATCATTATAATATGTAGTTATCTTAGGTTGAGAGTGTTATTAAAGTTCTTATAACTAATTAGACAGATACGTGTTGCTGGGGAGTTTGTTCCGCCACTTCTTCTCCTCAGCTCAAACACTAGGAAGTGGTGACGGGTGGGCTCTTTGGGGCTGTCTATAGACTTTCATGAGGGTTGATCCACAATTCTATTTAAATAATAATTCTGGGTTTTGATTCTCTACCCTTATCTATTTAGTATTAATTCTTGAATTTTACTATTCTTGCTCAGACCAATGCTAGAGCTTTTAGAGAGATTATTCAACGTCTCTTAAATAATTATTCTTGAATCTAGATTTTCAACTCTATTATTACTATTATTAGTCATCCGTGACTATTATATTCTTGATCTCAGATCCATAATTCGGTCAAATTGACATGAACACGTGTCTTACAGATATGCTTGTTGTGCAACGGGTGAACTTCCAGGGGTTTGGGTGACCACATCTATCTCATATTCAGTCCAAGGACTGATAGGGACCATGTCTCCAAAAGAGCATGATGACGACGATTTGCCGCAAGAACTAGCCGCACCATTGTCAGACAAGGACCGTCGCATGGTTGCGGCAGGGAAAGCCGCTTCGTCACGTTTCTCAGTTCGAAAGAACTGCTAGGGACCATGTCTCGAAAGAGCATGACGACGTGAAGTAGCTGAAAAGCAGCTTGCGTCACTTTATGGAAGTGTTGCCCTGAGTACTCTGAGTGTGGACGTGAAGTATCGTGTGAGTAACGATTGACCAGATACCTGATACGCTAGCGTATGGGTTACTCGTACATTTAAATAGAAATACAAGTACTTTGAGTATCTCTGATATTTAGTTTTCTAAAACCACATCCAATATGGTTCCATAAATATGAATTCTTAAGTATAATTTAAGGCTATTCGGAATTCATATAAAGTAAATCGGTGGAAGAGTGACCGGTCTGGTGACGAGCTCTACAGGGCCGTACGGGGAGGGGTGCGGTCCTTCCCCCTTAGGGGGAACCGACCTAAGAGCTAATATTAACATAATTAGGAAAAACGAAAATTTTATCGGCCTGGGGTCATTTAGGAACAGTCACATGTGGTGCCGTGACCAGGATTCTCGTCATTAAATGTACTGACTTATGTCAGTGCAACGAGAAAGAACTAGTAATGGGTTACTACTATATTAACACAACGTAAACGATTACACAACGTAATTTTGTGGTTCTATAAATTTTTAGAGATGGCAAGAGTTATATAACACCTACAATTACATACGTTTGTTTAGGGAATGGTGGTTGAATTCTTCAACTACTGGTAGCGGATTCAATCTCCGCATGATCTATCTGTTGATATTAGGTTTCTGTGTCACGGCTTGTGGGTTCAAACCCCGCTTAATTAGTCTTGACTGTTGCTTGGGTTCATGTACTACTGCAATAAAAGGTTCTACTGCCTGCAAACATGAGAATTGTGTCTGACAGTGTTATATATGACAACTGTTTGTGCGTTTGAAATTTATGTGAGTGTATGTGTGTGTGTGAAGTGAGCTTAGGTATAAGACGTACCCATAATATGGGTAAATCTAAAATCATCAATAGTTGGCGACGCATGTCGTATAATTGAATAGATACTCGTTTGGCCTTATTTCAAATTCCAGGATATTTAAGACCACATCTGGCTGCGACTACTCTATGTCTAAACCTTTGGTTTGAGGGTTGCGCTTGGTTTAAAGCTTCTTCGAAATCAGCTGACAACGGCTGACTTCAACAGCAGTAGCTGTAACGTGGCTCCTGTTACGAAGCTAAGTTTTACTTTTATTAGACACTCCAGTTAATCATAGCTACGTGGTATGATTTTTGTTATCTCGTGGAATATTATAGGTTTATGTTTTAGGGCTACGGTACTATAGTCATAACTTCAAATATTGCAGAAAGTGTTCTCTTAAACATTTTATAATCTGATGGGATAGACAAAAGAATGGTGCACTAGTAGGTAAATAATTGTTTGGATAATCTAGATTGTCTACATTTTCTATCATAACTTCCCAACATAAGTAGGGTTACAAAACTGCTCTATCAGCTTAGAATCAGAGGGGGGACTAATAGGGTCAAAGTCTAATGTGTTTTGTGCGGACTATTTCAGCTACTCGTGAATACGAGCGCGCGCACCTGACTATGCTAACTCATTGAGGTGCATAAGGAGAGGCCTCTGTGCACCAGCAACTGGAATAGGCTGAGTTTAGAACGAGGTACCACCGTAGGTGGCGTGACTCATTAGCACAAATACTCTCAAAGAGACTCTGGTATGTAAAACTAAATTATAAGCATGCACAGGGTTTCTGCGCTAAGCAGAGATGTGGTAATGTTATTTAAATTAATATGAAAAGAGTATTTGAAAAATAAATCTAACAGATCAAATATGAAAGAGCAAACAAAAATGTTTGAAGATGTTGCCACGGATTAGTATTACACAGCAGCATACTGTGTAGCTTGGCTACTGATGCAAAGCTATGTTTCATTTCTATTCGTATCTACATTAGGATTAGCCGTTACGCGGTATGATTTTGTTATCTCGCTTAATAATATTAATAATATGTTTGAGCTCTCTTCCTATACTTAGTTATCACTTCAGATATGCAAGATGTTTTTTTGTAAATGCTTTATGATCGGAGAGAGAAATTGGCAATCTTTTGTCACACTAAATCAATAAATGTTTGCACAATCTAGGATACCTATATTCTCTAATCAGAATAACCACCCTTCTCTTATTGGACTTCAAAACTGCCCTAACTCGTTAGAATCGACGGGGGGTGTCCAGTTGGCATTCAATCTAATATGATCATGTGCGGACTATTTCAGTGGATCCTGGGTATAACTGCGAGCAGCTGACTAAGCTGACTCTGCGTTTAGCTGCATAAGGAAAGGCCTGTGTCCAGCAACTGCAACAGTAGGCCGAGCACCGTAGGTAGCGTGGCTCAAAAGCGCCAAATTACCCTTTAGAGAGACCCTGGTATGTAAAACTAAATTATAAGCATGGACAGATTCTCAAAACGCACTTTATGCTCGGTAGTGTAATTTGAATAATGTGAACTTTTAATAGGAATAAGTTCAAATATCATAGGGCAATTATAATGCATTAATTGAAAGTGCTTCTGCGAAACAATGCTAAATTAGAGAATAAAATTAATTTGACTATAATCTTATTGGATTCATATTCCAACCAGAATGAGGGCCATTTCTTGATAAGATGAACATACCAGTACCATGTTATGAGTAGGTATATATTTTAAAAACACTTTCAAGGAAAGACAGTGCTTCACCTATTGTGAAAGCTCATCCGCTGTACTGCGTCACGCGTCTGATTTTCAGAGGGGGGAATGTGACTGTCCGTCATCTATTAAATGGCGCAATGTTATCATTATTTTAAAATCGTCACACGTGTTCCTGAGCCTCTTAGAAAACACATTAAGTCGCAACTTTATGATCTGAGAACTCGACCCTAATAAATAATCCTATTTCTTTAAAATTCTAAAAACAATTTTGGAATTCCTTAGAAACCCATTAGGGCACTTATGCCCATTAACTTAGTCGAAAGCAATAAATTACGGCACCTAAGGATGCAATATTTCTTGCAAATTCTAAGAACAACGAACAAATGAGCAGTGGCGAAGGCACCATATAGCACGTTAGTAATGGCTACTATTGCCAAAAGAAGGTATTTACACTACGTGTATTTAATTCACCATAACATTCAAACAACAGTTATCTTTAGCTTTGTACTACAAAATGTTCTGTATTAACCTGGCACCGAAACGTCAGAATCGGGAACTGGGAATTCATACAACGGCGATTCCGTAATTTGTTTGGGTTTCAGCTGTCCAATTTGATAGTAGTTAATTATTTACATTCTTGTGTAAATTTTGGAGTGATAGTAGCTATTCTTCCTTACATAATATAAAACAAAGTAGCTTTCGTGTTGGTGCGCTTAGATCTTTTAAACTACGTAACGGATTTGAATGCGTTTCATCAATACACAGAGTGACTTGAGGGGAAGGTTTATATGGATAATGCATTGACCATCACACAGGCGAAGCCGCGGGCAAAAGTTAGTTTATCAATAAATCAGTAAGTTGAAGCCGACTTCGTGGAGAAATTTACACATCGCCGCTGCAATCAGCCACATCTGGATACCATAACATAGGGCCAAGCGTACCCTTGAAATCTATTGAGAAATGAGACAAAAGAGGGTTTCTTTTGTCTCATTTCTGGCCATAAAACTATTCTGAAACTATTCTGGGAAAGAGACGCGGGGCCGACATGTGGGGATTTTGAAGATGGGGAAGGGATTGGAAAGTTTGAGACAGTGAGTTTTAGAGCGCGGGAAGAGGTAGTCGAAATAGATCTCGCTGTGAGAGAGTTATAGAATTAGTTAAGTTCTTGATACGTGTACAGGTTTAGACTAGGCTATATTAGTCTAGAATGAATGTAAGTGGCGTAAGGCGCGTGAATCTCAGAGAGTGAGTTTGTGGGCAGTCGGTTAGGGACGGTGAGGGAGTTGATAGCCCAGGCTAGTTAAGTTAGGCAAGACATTCTAAGCGAGGAAAAATAGTGTGGTGAGCTGTGAGGGATGGTGCAGGGAGAAACTGGTAATAGACGCAGTATTTTGTAAGTGAGTTGTATTCAAATTCATCCCAAGGAATTACTTGGTAAGTGCCAACTTCAATCTTTAGTAATAGTGTGTACATTGTAGTAACGGTGATCTCGTTCTATTGTTCTCGTAGGTTGATTACATATTATGAATTTACCAAACAGATTGGTGATATCGCGGTGGTGCTATTAATGATCATTTATTTCAGTATGGCGTAACTACTCTAAAGTGCTAACCGACTTTACAATTCATGTAATCTTCTCTTGTATTGCGTGTCCCCTTCCTAATCCGTACCTCGGCAGATATTTGTCATTTACAGTTGGTTATAGGGAAACGGGGAAGGCCTCCTGCTAAACTTGACACTGAGCAATAAAGCTCTGACTTTTGACGACTGTTGACCTATTGACGCATCACTTTGGGAAGGCAGAACCGTAAATAACTCATTTCAATCAAACTAGGCTAAAGCCGATCTATGTTTGCGTCATAAACCAACCAAATGTTAGTGATGATTTCTGTTTCCAAAAAGGTCTTGCCACAGAACGTATTGCGTGAGACTTGGTGGTTGTACATTTCGGGGAGTGGGGGTAGGCATCACACACTGTCACTAAAATGCATTGGTAGTCGTTCTAAGAACGCTAGGGACCGTGTCTCGTTAAAACCCACACCCGGCCGTTCTGTAGGCCTTTTTATGAATCGTCACTATTTAGCGAGACACGAAATCTGGATGCACCGCATCCTCTAAATGGGGAAGAGTAAAGAAATGTGAAGTGACGAAATTCCACTTCGGCAGGCACCAAGAACGATCGTAATGAGTCTTGCTAGAGACTGAGTCTACGGTGCGCTTGTGCTAGTCTTGCGATATCTAGAAAGGGGATAGACAGTCACAAGGGTGACATTCACATGAGTACGTGTTTAAAACTACTCCAAAACTTGTCTTCCTCAATGACAGTTGACTTCACAGTACGCTGTCTTAGGATTGAGTAAGACATTTAATTGCTGCTTAGGGAGCGTGCTCCGTTAGAATCGTACTAGTGTCCTCAGAGGTTCTATGCGTTAGGTTTAACAGAGCACGTACAATGAGGCAAACGTTGTAAAACGGTTCCCCGTCTCACTAAAGTGGGTAAATAATAAACAGATAAGTTAACGTAGTTATAAATAATGAAATTAAGCGCAAGCGTAACGGTCCCTTTACCCCTCCACATAATCAAAACTTTATTGCAGATATTAGCCTTCACCTGTGAGGAAGGAGGATTATGTGTGTGTGTTTGTTGGTATGACTGAGTGGGCCTATCATTATAATATGTAGTTATCTTAGGTTGAGAGTGTTATTAAAGTTCTTATAACTAATTAGACAGATACGTGTTGCTGGGGAGTTTGTTCCGCCACTTCTTCTCCTCAGCTCAAACACTAGGAAGTGGTGACGGGTGGGCTCTTTGGGGCTGTCTATAGACTTTCATGAGGGTTGATCCACAATTCTATTTAAATAATAATTCTGGGTTTTGATTCTCTACCCTTATCTATTTAGTATTAATTCTTGAATTTTACTATTCTTGCTCAGACCAATGCTAGAGCTTTTAGAGAGATTATTCAACGTCTCTTAAATAATTATTCTTGAATCTAGATTTTCAACTCTATTATTACTATTATTAGTCATCCGTGACTATTATATTCTTGATCTCAGATCCATAATTCGGTCAAATTGACATGAACACGTGTCTTACAGATATGCTTGTTGTGCAACGGGTGAACTTCCAGGGGTTTGGGTGACCACATCTATCTCATATTCAGTCCAAGGACTGATAGGGACCATGTCTCCAAAAGAGCATGATGACGACGATTTGCCGCAAGAACTAGCCGCACCATTGTCAGACAAGGACCGTCGCATGGTTGCGGCAGGGAAAGCCGCTTCGTCACGTTTCTCAGTTCGAAAGAACTGCTAGGGACCATGTCTCGAAAGAGCATGACGACGTGAAGTAGCTGAAAAGCAGCTTGCGTCACTTTATGGAAGTGTTGCCCTGAGTACTCTGAGTGTGGACGTGAAGTATCGTGTGAGTAACGATTGACCAGATACCTGATACGCTAGCGTATGGGTTACTCGTACATTTAAATAGAAATACAAGTACTTTGAGTATCTCTGATATTTAGTTTTCTAAAACCACATCCAATATGGTTCCATAAATATGAATTCTTAAGTATAATTTAAGGCTATTCGGAATTCATATAAAGTAAATCGGTGGAAGAGTGACCGGTCTGGTGACGAGCTCTACAGGGCCGTACGGGGAGGGGTGCGGTCCTTCCCCCTTAGGGGGAACCGACCTAAGAGCTAATATTAACATAATTAGGAAAAACGAAAATTTTATCGGCCTGGGGTCATTTAGGAACAGTCACAACTAGAGGTAACTTGTAGGTACTACTCGAAACACACGCACCTCCAACCAAAGGGAACAGCGATGCATAAAGGCTTCTTCAAACAGCCGCGACGCGACAGCGCGACGCGACACTTGTAGAACAATTTTCATTAAGTTTTCATAGAAATTGTTCTACGAGTGTCGCGACGCGACCATCGCGTCGCGCTAGTCTGCACGAGCCTTAAATGTTAAAAGCAAAAAAACACTCGCACGTGGTGATTTTTTATAATGGTTAATCTGCCAATTTTTTGTTTCTAATATTTTATTCATTTATAAAACGATTGTATTACTAAGACATAACCATTTCGCTGCGGGAAAACAACCATTAAAATTTCACGGTGTGTATAATACATGTGATTTACAAGGTCACCCATATTTAACATTATTTTTAGTATATGCGAAACCCGAATATAGTTTGCACAGTACAAAATATGTAACTGAATCGATTCCAATCATTTTTACACCATGTTATATTTTTTCCCAAAAATGAGCGCAATACGACACTGGACGCGCGGGCGGCGCGGGATGCCGCGTGGTGACCATGTTTGTGAAGACAATTAGGTAACATAACAAGCTTATAACTTTGTGATTTTATTCGTCGGTTCGGTATCTTCGGTAAAAAAATGTAATTTTCTAAAAAACTGCAGTTTTTTTTATAACAAACGAAATATCACTACGCTACCCTATCATATCTAGAATCATGAACTCAAGCTGAATTCCATCGTATTTACCTCAATTCATTATTTTTCTATGGGGACAGCAGAAAGTACAGAACACCACAATATGCTTAGATTCTGACATCGCACTCCTTTCCTTTGTATACTCACGCTCACCGGTAGTGAAATGAATACTGATGATAACATAATATTAATTCAAGGTTACCCCCAACATATCAATCTCGAATAACCGACACATAAAACCCTCGTAAGTAAGTCCCTTCGAGTCATCCATCATAATTTGCTAATATCCTCTTCGCCTATAAATCTTCCGTTGCTGGTAATCAATTTTCTTAGCACACTTTAAGAACATGCCTTGACAAGTCAATGTTATTGATATTATAGCTTGCTTAGTGCTTATCTTAATAAATAAGGTCGCCTTTTTAATTTGGCTGAATTTTGTGTGGTAGACTTCTCATATAAATAAACTGTTTGTTTTATATTAATTAAAAAATATACATATTCAAAAACATCCGTCGGATTCGTACTAAACTTCAATTAAATACGACGACCCTGGTAGCTTATCGCTTTTGGTACCTGTACCTTTCAATTTAATCTGAATAATGTGATCAATATTTTGTAACAACATTTTAATTCTTCTTCATAGGAATGGGCAACTAGCTTGATCTTTGTGACCGACTGTTGATAATCCAAACGTACTTGTAATTTATTTAATTGGAATAAATGCTTTGAGTTCGAGTTTGTAGACATTGTTTTTTCTTATGATCGTATAGGTATTATGGGAGTTGTTCGGATTGTAGTAGTTGCAAAATGCTGGAGTGGAGACCGCGGATGGGACGGAGGAATGTGGGAAGACAACCGACTAGGTGGACAGACGATCTCATTAAAATGGCTGGAAGAAACTGGATACCCATGACACAAAACCGCCAAAACTGGAGAGATTTGGAAGAGACCTACACTCAGCATTGGATGGCCAAGGGTTGAAGAAGAGAGAGATAGAGAGAGAGTTGTAATGCTACTTGCTGGCAGAAATAGGAATCGCGTGATGGTCGACTTCCGCAGATAAGAGGAGCTCTACTTTGACTGAATTTTATTTGAAAAAAAGTGGATTTCTGAAACGTATATGAGCACCAAATGATTGCTAGTTACTACCTCAACATTTAGCGTTGTGTGACAAATATGCTTACTTGACTCAGCAACATTGTTCAACTTCAAAGAACGGCCGAAGTGCCCTTTACATTTTTAAACGCAATTATTCATTTCCCACTTTCATTACGCATTACTTCAATTACTCAATCTCAAAAAGCACCCTTATTAAATAAACTTACAAAAGAATATTTGAAGAAAATTGTTCTTCAACTGGAATTTTTACCCGAATTTCCCCGATGTGCCGAAATGAGGAAATAATTAAGGGTATAACTTTCCATCGACGTGAAACATTTGCCTTTTTTCTGCAGATTTTGTCGTAAAAGTTGGCAAAGCTGAGTGCACGACAGATAAAACGTAATTTTAAAAGTTGGATGTTTATTTGAGTTGGCAACATTATGCTTGGAATGGAAAAGTTTCTATTCGCGTTATCATCGGTTATCGTAAAAACGTTACGCCTATTGTCGATTTATTTTCTTAAATTGCAAGTCTTTTTTTAGATATGAATTTTCTACTTAAAGAGTTTTCGTATAAAAAGAAATGTGAAAAGAAAATAAAAAGTTTTTATTGGCAAATACAAGATAAAAACTTATTCGATTGAAGAAAATGTTTTTGCAATCGGTGTTGGCAATTACTCATTTAGCATAAGTACATACGGCTACACATCAAGCTACACATTTCCAGTTTACGCTGATCTCGCACTGTACACAAATCCTATACAATGCAAGATCAGGTAATACTGGAAATGTATAGCTTGATGTGTAGCCGTGTGTACCTAGTAGTTTGTTAAACTAAGCTGCTTTTATGAGCTTATATTTCCAACTCAAAAGGAATATGATAACACAAAACGATATTAATCATTCCCACAACCTAACAACCTCTAAAGCATAATCAAATAAAACCGTCTCAAAAAATATACCGCAAAAAAGGAAATACACCTCTATAAACATCCCGATACCGGTAAATTTCCCCCGCTGTTATCAAAAGGATTACTTTTCAAATAATATCGTGTTGCGAGGTCCTGGGGGAGGTTGTTAGTGGGCTGATCGAGTTTCCCTGGGTCCAACTGTTAAGGGCCTGCTCTTGGCTAAACACTTTATATTTGTAAATAAAGATAAAAGGTAGATATTTTAGGTTCGGAGCAACATCGAACCTTTGGTTTGTTTAGTCATCGGTAGAAATTGAATAGGATACCTTTTTTGAAGATTTTCGGACAATTGGTTTTGAGATCTAACAAACGATGGATGGCTGTGTGAAAGATGATACAGCCTACAATGAGGTGACTACCGATATGAAGACTAAAAGAGAAGTATGGAATAAAAGGACTTGTTGTGCCGACCACAAATAAATTGGTATCGCAGGAGAATCATGATGATGATGATCTAAAGGAGCAAAGAACGTTTATTTCAACCGCCCGATGCAACGATACAAGAAAATTAAATGCTACAAAAATAAAGAAAAACAAAACGTAGGTAAGCTGGTATTTTCTGATTTCTATTAGCCCAAGTTCCCAAAGGTGATATTTTTCGCGCACTTGATTTTCGATGGTTAGCGCCGAGAGTTAAATCTAAAAGTATGTTTTTTTGACGTGCTGATAGACGCTCTATACCATGAGTTAAAATTTCAGTGCGCGAAAATCGTCGTTCCAAAAAATCACCCGTGAGAACCTGGGCTTAAGGATCATCAACAGTACAATATTCATAACATAGATTTATTTCCAAACCAAATTAAAATGTCTTAACTTCAATAAAATAACGTAAAGTGTCGTCCTATCTAAATACACCATTTAGTGACGTTTTTATAAAAACAGAGAATGGAAGATCTTTAACGAAATCAGTAACTCTACCTCGTCTCAATTATGATAGCAATTAAAATTACCTTTAATTAATCCCCGAAAATGCTACCCTTAATTATTTTATATCCTGCTAAAATTTATCCTTGAAATTGAACCCTTCTGTTGAACATTTTTTTTAGAAAAGATACTTGCCCAGTAAAGTAAAACTGGGTTGTTTATAATTTTAGCTGACACTGCTATTCTGTGATCTCTTATGTACAATTTTTGCTGGATTCTATGTTGTAAGATAGCTAGCACCCATTTAAATAAAAGAGCACATTAAACTGTCGATCACCAACAAATACATGTGAAATATCAACAGCTCTGGACATGAAACACAAAAAAACTGTTAAGAAAATGTCGTGCAGGTAGTTTTCTCGAAATATTATGAGGAAATCACACATACCCTAACCTCCTCCATTAAATTACCGAAATCCTACTCGGTGATACAACTTTTCTAACACGATTAGTATCGTTATACACCTACATTCTTGACTACATACTGGTCCAAACAATTAGAGCCCGTGACCCGTCCCGTAACCCATAAATCATACCCACATTAATCTCAACACTATTAACTACTACAACTAACTCACAAGACATAACAAATCACAAGACCTAAGTCCCAACGTATCATACTTAGTTCCAGCACTGTACTAAACATATATACCGGTAATGTACTAAGCATTATACTGGTACCGATAAATCTTACCTCTAGGCTTATTACGTCATTAATTCCTACGATCAATTAAAACTTAGCGGCACAAGAGCGAAGTAGGACAATAAAATAGATTAAAATCTAATTTGGATTCGGTCTAGGTTCTGTTCGAGCGCTGTTTGTGTTTTGTTCTGTAATTGTTAGGTAATTCTAACTTAATTCTAAATATAAAGCAATAGTTTTGTATTTGTTTTAGAGTACGAATCTTGATTCGATGAATGTTTCAGAAGATTGAAATTGTTTTTAACCGCTTCCAAATGAAGGAAGTTATCAATTCGACATGTTTATATATTTATTTTGTATGTTCAGGCATAACTCCGTCATATACAGACGGATTTTCAAAAATCTTTTTCTGTTCAAAAGGGGTTTATTTCGAAATGGTCCTATTTAAATTTCATATAGATCTGATGATGCGTTTCGGAGACAGACAACGGAACTCCTCAAAAAATGGCAGCAAATCAACCGTGATTGCTGCTATCGCTTATATATGCATTGTGTTGACCCCAAGGATGTTGAAATTTCGAATTGGTGTGGGGTAGGTACTGTTACTAAAAAGTGAAAAATAAAACTTAAAAAAAAAAAAATAACCGACATCCGAAAAAACACAATAACTTTAATTTCGGAAGGCGGTGACTTTGGATATGTATTTTAATTTTTCACCGCCTTTCGAAAATAAAGTTATTTTTCACTTTAGTGTTTTTTCGGAAGTCGGTTGTTTTTTTTTTTGGAAAAAGTTTTTATCATTGTTGAATTTGATTGTAAACATTTACTTTTCCCAGCGAATTCACTCAGGTACAATTCGAAACTATTTGATAAGTATCATCAATGACCTAGAAAAGTGACAATCGCTCCCCAAGTGTTTCTTATTCCTACAACGACTTTCAACAGGATCGATATAAGCTTAGCATGACAGTCACATACATTTTTTCCTTTATCACCATCGTTATCGCTGCTAGAATGTTAGGTTCTTGTCTCATACTTAACTACAAACGAAAGTATTAATTAATTTAAATAAAACTGTATTTAAACAAACATTAATCAATTCCCATTTTGCTTTCCAAGTGATTTATTAATTAAATTTACAATCACAACATGTTTACAGAGTCATCCAAGACGATGTTAAAAGCTACAATAACTAAGTACCTACACAAAGGACTTGTCTGGTGGCGCAATGGGCGGTTGTCTAGGAAGTCAAAGCCAATGTTCAGTAATGGTTGTTACAATATTATGATCGTCTTACTTTATAGTTTATCAAAAAATACGTTTCAGGAGTAAAGAACTTGCTTAAACTGGTCAACATTAGGATATACACCGGGGATTTTTCTTAGTTTTATTTATTATAACACCATCTGTGAGCAAACTCAAGTACTAATTGGTGGCATGCCTTTGTGAGGTTAGTAAAATATTTAATATTTTGTTGGTCTGAGATCAGATCCTGCAGTTATTTTTGGATATTTATATTTGTGTATAAAAAGGCATATAAAAATCAAACTAAGTATTTATTGCCAAACAAATTATTTTATTGTAGGTACATACTTTACAATGATAAAAAATAATAAGAAATAAGCAAATGAAAATGCAGTATTACATAACACACATACATACATCATCAGCCTATAATGTTCCCACTGCTGGGACACAGGCCTGCTCTCTATGAGAGGGAGCGGGCCATAGTCCACCACGTGGCCCCAGTGCGGGTTGGTAGATGTCACTTCTTCGAATTTTTGGTTCTAATGGAAAACAGAATCCAACAACGAGCAGTGGTCTGATAATATAATTCGTATATTTCGTGGTCAATATTTTTACACAAGTGACAAGGCTCATAAAAAACATATATGCCGTAACAATATTAATTTGAATCGGTGACAGGCATGTGTAACAGGCCAGTGCATACATATATGCGACCTCTTCCAATACGCCCCCTTAATATAGTTACGCTGCGTATGATCACTTCTGTACTTGTCAGAACTCGGTACATAAAATTAAATAAATCACCAACACTTCTGTGTCCGACTGTACTACGCTGTACCCAAAAGTAGAGTACAAAAACAGAAGAAATCTAACAAAATAAAGTATGCATAACGAAACTAAATTATCTATTACACAAAGCACAAAAAAGAACATAAAACGTCAAAACGTCTAACTACTCATCGCCCCCTTAATAGAATAATTTGACAGGTATCCCTGTCAAATTATTCTATTAAGGGGGCGATGAGTAGTTAGACGTTTATCCTTTAAAAATTCTCTAAGCTTCGGGCTGTGAACACTTTTAGTTAAGATGTCCGCTATCATCATATCAGTTGACATGTACCTTATTTCAACTTTGTTAGCTAGTACACATTCACGAATAAAATGATACTTGATATCTATATGCTTTGTCCTATTATGCATCATTTTGTTAGCTGCAATTTTATGCGCCGACTGATTGTCATTATAAATTACTACTGCTTTACTATCCACAGCTGTCAAACTGTTAAGTAAACTACGTAAATAAAGAGCTTCCTTCGAAGCTAGACTCAATCCTACGTACTTTGCCTCTGTGGAGGACAAGGATACTGTCGCTTGCTTCCTACTCTCCCATGACACTATATTTTTACCTATCTTGAAAATTAATCCTGTGAAAGATTTTCTATCAAGTGCCCCTCCCCAATCTGCATCAACATAGCCTCGTAAGTCCAAATCTCCCGACTTCCTAAAAGTAAGACAAAGGTTAGACGTACCCTTCAAATACCTTAAGACCCGTTTTGCACATTTAAAGTGTATTTCGTCATAACACGAATTAAATTGTGAAAGTACACTCACCGCATGTGCTATGTCTGGTCGCGTATTACAGGCTAAATAGTTTAGACACCCTATTATGCTTTGATATGGCAGATTACTATGGGAATTTGTCGATCTTTCTAATTTCATGCCGACTTCCATTGGGGTTGAAACTGGCTTAGCGTCTGTCATGTTAAAGTCATTCAAAATTTCCGAAATGAACTGTTGCTGATCTAGACAAATAACATCTTTATCTCTCCTCAGCCTCATGCCTAAAACATGCCTAGCCGCGCCTAAATCTTTCACTTTAAACTTATCAAGCAAATCGGTTTTTAATTTTTGCTTTTCTTGTTCACAATTTCCAAAGATAAAAAGGTCATCTACATAAATAACAACAATTAACTTGTTATTGTTTTTAAGCTGCTTTTGATACAAACACGGTTCTATTTTTGATTGTACAAAGCCTGAGTTCAACATCTCTTTGTCCAATTCCTTGAACCAAGCATTCGAAGCTTGTTTCAATCCATACAAAGAACGCTGCAGCTTACATACTTTGGTTTCTTGACCTTTGACTACTGCTCCTTTCGGTTGGAGCATGTAAATGTCCTCTTTAATCTTGCCATATAAAAAGGCAGTCGTGACATCCCATTGGTCAATAAACCAACCGTATTCAACAGCTAGCGAGAACAACGTTCGCAGAGTAGAACTTCTAACTACTGGAGAATACGTCTCAGTATAGTCTACACCACGTACCTGTGTGAAACCTTTTGCTACTAATCTAGCCTTATACTTTGTTACCTTGCCGTCACTATCTCTCTTGATTTTGAACACCCATTTGCACTGGATAGGCTTCTTATCGATCGGACGATCCACCAACGTCCAAGTCTGGTTCTCCTTTAGTGACATAAGTTCATCATCGATCGCTTTTTGCCATAAGTCACCATCGGGTCTCGCCAACGCTTCATTAATAGTCAATGGATCATCATCAAGATTGCTCTTGGCATACATAACATTGCATCCATACCGATCGACTTGTCTGCGTTCTCTTACAGGATACCTTCTTTCCGATTCAGGTATTGTGACTTCCTCTTCAGTCAATACGTCAATCTCTTGCTCTGGTACTACAGGCTCAGGTTGTATCTCCTCCGATACTTCTACGTTCTCGTCTATAGCATTACGGTACACATCATCGTGAGCCTCCAAGGGTTCCGATCTGCTTGTAGATCTGTTGGGTAAATTGGCATGAACAGAATCTGTATTTAGGTTTATGATAACTTCCGACTTTTCCACGTTTTCTTTTTGGAAAAAGACGTTTTCGAGAAATTTTACATCTCTTGCAGTTTTCACTTCACCTGTCTTAGGATTCATCAGACGATAACCTTTCTGATTATCTGGATATCCAATAAAAATCATCGGTTCCGTCTTCATGTCTAGTTTCCGTCTCTTTTGTTTTGATATCAATCTGTACGCCAAACAACCAAAGATTTTCAGATGACTGACATCCACATCTTTTCCAGTCCAAAGCTTCTCTGGTACCGCATTATTCAATGCTTTCGTGGGGCTTCTGTTCTTTAGGTAAACAACAGTATTAACAGCCTCGGCCCAATACTTCTTGCTTAAGTTCGATTCTGAGAGTAATGTTCTTGCCTTTTCTATTATAGTCCGATTCGCTCTCTCTGCGACAGAATTTTGTTCCGGCGTGTACGGTACAGTCGTCTGGTGTTTTATACCTGCAGACTTCAAAAATGATTTAAATTTACTATTACAGTACTCTGTGCCGTTGTCAGTTCTCAGACATTTAATGAATTTACTGGTCTCATTCTCAACTTCCGCCTTGTATTCACGGAACTTATCGAAAGTTTCACTTTTGTTCTTCAAAAAGTAAACATGAGTCTTCCGAGTAAAATCGTCGATAAATAGAAGAATATACCTCGAACCTCCGAACGACGGCTCCTCGATTGGTCCGCAAACGTCGCTAAAAACCAGCTGTAAGACCTCGTTCGCTCTCGTACCTTGGTGTTTAAAGGGACTTTTGCAGGTCTTTCCTTCGATACATGGAATACACGGCTCGCATGAATCGGTACTCTTAAATTCCATACCGGTTACTAAAACTTTCATTTTATTCATATAATTACGCGATAAATGAGCTAATCTTTTATGCCAAATGTTCGAAATATTTTCATTTTGTTTTGACAGTGTCACATTCACGACGTTATTTTTATTTTCTGTCAACTCATAAATTCCGTCAACCTCTTGACATCTTGCAATAATTCGATTCTTATTTTGAATTATGCAACCTCCATTGTCAAAATTCATGCAATAATTCTTCTTGGTCAAATCGCTCACCGAAATAAGGTTCATGGATAAATCAGGAACATGTAAAACGTTTTCTAAAATTAATTTTTTGTTTTCGCTGACTCGTGGCTCAGCATTTCCTCGTCCTTTCACCAACAATTTCTCGCCGTTTGCTACTGCGATCTTCATGTTGCCCTTTTCAGGTTTATAAGACAACAATTTGTTTTTATCGTGGGTCATGTGATTTGAGCACCCACTGTCTAAATACCACTTATCTTTGTGTATCACCTTCTTTGTATTCAGGCAGATATTCGCGGTTTTGATCCGCTCCTTGCATTCGGACGCCTTGTGTCCTTGCTTGTGGCACTTAAAACACTTGTAGACGAATTTCTGCTTGCGATCGTTAGTTTTTGTGTTGGATCTTGCATCGTTCTGTACTTTACGTGTAACTAAGGCTTGTTCATACTCTGTATTTAACTTACTCTGTCTACTTCCTTCTTGTAACAATTTCGTTTTGATTTGCTCCAACGTGATCTGTTGTCCACTATTATCTATAGCCATGATGAGAGGGCTGTACTCAGCGGTTAGTCCACCCAGCAAAATCGATATGATCCAATCATCAGGAATATCAGCATCAATATCGGACAATTGTTGTGTCAGGAATGTAGTTTTGCTTATGTAGCTTTCCATAGAATCGAAATTCTCTAACTTACAGCTGAAAAGCTCTCGCTGAATATGTATACGTCTTCCCCAACCTTTGTCTTCATATGCTTTTTGTAAGCTGTTCCAGGCTTCTTTCGCAGTCTTCGCATTGTAGACGTGGGTAAAGCACTCTGGTTCTAACAACAAACATATTGTCGTTCGTGCCTGCCGGTCTACGTCAGCGTTTGCTACATCTGTAGAAATTACTCCCCACCAGTTTTTATTCTCCAAGTAATTTCGCACCAAGAACTTCCAATTTGGGTAGTCGGACGATCCTTTCAGCTTCTTGATACCACTTATACCAACTTCAGCTGACATAATTAAAATTTCGTAAGTTTTACAGCAAACCACTCATATAAATTATACGCACTATCAGAAAAAACTCCAGCACACTGGGCTCCTGGGCCCATAACCTAATGGAAAACAGAATCCAACAACGAGCAGTGGTCTGATAATATAATTCGTATATTTCGTGGTCAATATTTTTACACAAGTGACAAGGCTCATAAAAAACATATATGCCGTAACAATATTAATTTGAATCGGTGACAGGCATGTGTAACAGGCCAGTGCATACATATATGCGACCTCTTCCAATAGGTTCTAGGACATGCTGGTTTCCTCACGATGTTTTCCTCTACCGTTTTGAGAGCAGTGGTGATAATATGATTTCCACAAAGTAAAGTTATGTTATGTTTTTCCATGATAAAAATAAATAAATAATTCACCTGAAATTTATTATCAGTGGAAATAAGAGGTACTAAATGGCTGTCCACTGCAACAGTAAGGAAACGTCGGCGTCTTGGATTTGTGAGACCGACTGAGATACCACATCCACATCAGAACATTTTATGACCTAGCAATCTCTTCATTGTCAGCAGTATCGGGTCAGTGAGGCGTCTTAGGGGCCGTAAAGCAATGTATAACAGTTGTGACAAGCGTAGCCATGGAAACTAGAACAATAACAAATACCATTGTATTTTTCACACACAACTGCTAAATATAGTGATTTTACTACATAGTTTAGGCTACTGCCGTAGCTTAGAGACGTACCAGATTTGCTAACTATCGAGCAAGTCTCACTTGCAGGGGTAACATCAGCCTTGAACGATATGTCTGCGAATCCGCTGCACAGCGATGCCTCAGTTGATGCACGTCATCATAATATCCACAACGAAAAGTACAACAGAATCATAGATGAACAGCAATAGAAGTCGTGTCTAAATGTTGTCAGTCCGTGTAGAGTTGTAATAACGACCATTGCTATTCTACACACAAATAAAATATCGCAAAATAATCGCACAGTAAGGAACACAGCTTAGGAACTGACATAGAGTGTAGTAATAGAACTCTGTGGTAAAATAATAGTTTGAGAACTAAAATGCAAGCATAGCCATCAGAAAATAAATAACTACAATTCGATAATATGTCAATGTCATGTCCCTATAGTATAGTAATAGATTAGTCATGTCAAAGAAATAATAAATACTTACCTTCATTTTAGCAAGTAGGTATTAAAAAAAAACACTTGATGTGCACACAACAATGTTTTTGTGATATTTTCGTATTTTTTACGTAATTATATTGATCAATTCCTTTGATCTAAAATAAGCGGTTTATAGTAATTGTTCTCACTCAAAAACGTCAAAAACGTTTTAGTACTTTCTACATTCAAAATGGCAAGCGGCGGCATGGCGGAGGCTGTGGTTAAGTATTGTTTTTTTGAGAATTATGTTAGGCAAGTAACATTGAATTAATAAATCCATAGTAATGTAGATGTTAATTTTTAAATGTTATTCTAAAACCATAAATCATGAAGACTTATCGATACCAGAAGGCACAAACTGGACAAGTCATTTTCGAAAAATATAATATTAACAAAATAACAAAGAATACTCAGACCTGCCTCATTTGTGCCATTATAATGAATTTAGGCAGGTTTTGCCGAAATAATATCCTCCGTTATCGTAATAACATGAATCATACGTGCAGCTTGATATTACACCGTGAAATTTTTATGATTGTTTTCCCGCAGCGAAATGGTTTTGTCTTGGTAATACAATCGTTTTATAAACAAACTAGCTTTTGCCAGCGGCTTCGCCCGCGTGGAGGTCGGTGTATTATGCATATAAACCTTCCTCTTGAATCACTCTATCTATTAAAAAAACTGGCATCAAAATCCGTTGCGTAGTTTTAAGCATACATAGGGATATAGGGACAGAAAAAGCGACTTTGTTTTATACTATGTGATAGTGATAAAAAATTAGAAACAAAAAATGGCAGATTAACCATTGTGAAAAATCACCACGTGCGAGAGTTTTTTTTTTTTATTATGCATATAAACCTTCCTCTTGAATCACTCTATCTATTAAAAAAACTGGCATCAAAATCCGTTGCGTAGTTTTAAGCATACATAGGGATATAGGGACAGAAAAAGCGACTTTGTTTTATACTATGTGATAGTGATAAAAAATTAGAAACAAAAAATGGCAGATTAACCATTGTGAAAAATCACCACGTGCGAGAGTTTTTTTTTTTTTTTTGTGGGTGGGAAATCATCAAATGACTTCTCCCGCTCTGGGTGGAGCAGGATTGCGTGTCAGACTTTTACTGACTAAAACCCACCCATGTTCCTTCAGCTGCCCGTATGCCAGGGGCCGCGGTATCTCTTTCGAACAACCCGCACCCCTAGCAGGCATCGGCCCTTGCGGGCCCCACCAGCTGCTGCTGACGTCCTCCTGCAACGGGTCAGTACAGTGGCCCCGCCGCCAACCACTTTTCGGCCGCAGGGGATAGGGAGAGCGGCCAACGCTATACCGACACTCCTCTTCCCCTGCGGCCCCACCGCGTCCGCCATCAAACGGTGGCGGCCCCGTCCAGGCCACGGAAGGGAAGAGCGCTACTCAGAAGTACCGGCACTCCTCCTCCGCCGCAGCCTGTAATCCTCAGCCGCGATGCTTCCCATTCGACATCGCGGCCCGCCTCAGTTGCGATGCACCTCACCGCAATCTACTTTTTGGCCGCTACGTCGTCGGCTTGGAGGCACAAGCCCTGACGAGCGGCCCCACCTTGGGGTTCCTCTTCGCTTCACCGTGGGAGGGTGACCACGGTTACTGAGCCCTCCCGCAACGACAATGCGGGAACCCCACTGGGGGGGACCACGTGCGAGAGTTTGTTTTGCTTTTAACATTTATGCATCGATGTTCCCTTCGTCGGCGGTGCGTGCGATTCGAGTAGTAGGTACCTACAAGTTACCTCTAGTGTTACTATTGAGTAGTGTTTTGTCGAGTTGATGAATATTTTTTAAATTCTTTTAAAACAAAAAAAACTTTTTTTTTTTTACTTTTACTCTATGCATCGAAAGTACTCCTTATGGCAAGTTGATCTGCCGCGGGAAAACAACCATTTAAATTTCACGGTGTATAACATACTAATATTCAAATGATCGCTACTCTTTTTGTTTACCTCGAATAATTCCTTTACAAAATAGGAATATTTGAGGTTCACAAAAAGGTCCTAAAAATATTTAGAGGCTCATTTATAATAAAAGTGTACTTAATGTAAAGTTATATAATAAATAGACCTCTGTTTAGAAGTCCAAAAAGGTTTAGGAGGTTTGTTATTTTTTAAATCATACATCGCAAGACGGCTAATAAGTTTTAAGAGCATCAACTAATATTTCACGCTGATTTTTATGTTAAATTATAAAAATCTGTTACTTAAAAAAGGCTACATTATTACGTCCCTAAAAACTCACCCTCACTTCTATTGCAATCCTTTGACCCTCTTTTACAAAAAAGCACTTTTGCACGAAAACAAACCAAAAATAGCCGTTATTTTTAGCGGTATATTAATGAAGTCTAATTTAAGCATCGTTTGAGGTAGAGGGAAATTAACAATGTTATAAAACCAACACCTGAGGTTGGCTTTTAATTATGAAAACGTATCCATCACGGCTTTAACTTTGCAAAATAAGCAGAGAGGATGGGGGGGGGGGGGGGGGGGCAATACAATATTATGCAGTGTTTGAATAAGAGTGGGCTCGTTTTAAAGGTGTCTTCCGAGGAAGGTAATTTAGCATAGGTAACGAATTTTTATCGGTCCTTTAAAGGGCAACGCATCGGCACACAAAACGGACAAAACTTCCTTATAGTTAAAAACTACTTTATGTGGAGTAGATTGTGTAAATAAAGAAGAGGTCGTTCCTCTAATTTATCGGATTAATCGGATTTTGTTGCGGTTTTTAACATCATTAGAGAAAGAAAGAAAAATTGGTTTATTTGTCACAGAAATACGTGCATACAAGAAGATAAGATCACATAAAAAAACATGATGACAACACAGATATTTATACATCATAGAACAGTCGGCAGCTGCACGCTGTTTATGTGTACAATGCATTAACTTTAACTTTAACTTACACAAAATGTAGAAATCTCAATGTTTTGTTTAGTTATCAAGCCCGTAGAAGCTGGGGCGAGTTGCTAGTAATTAATGAAGTCAAAACTTAACTACGAGTATGTGTGTAGTAAAATGTTTCCATGATTATCACGCTTGACCAATGACCCTTGTGATACTTGTTACTTCAGCTTTCTTCAACAAACGTGAACCACTAACTAATTCATACATCTTCACAACCAGCTATAAACAATAAACATAACGTTTATAGTTAGCTCTTCTATTATTGAGCAGGTCCAAAAGCACGCGGCGCCTGAACAAGCTCATACCTTAGCTCAGGTAACTGAGTATCAAGTTTAAGTTATTGGGATTCGGGACGCTGTTTGTCTTTTTGCAACTGAGAAGTAAACGCGAAAAGGTTCACTCATTTCAACGCTTGGGAATAACCGGCCCTATAAGTTGTTAAACTACAAAAAAATAAAATACCTACTTACACCCGGTTTCTGTAACGAGAACCGACACAAAAATGAGCCTGCGTTCGCAATCGCAAGAGCTAATGCCGAGCACGAAGTTTTGGTTTCAATTCCCGGGTCGGGCAAAATGTTACTGGATTCTAACATCTAGAATTTGTCAGTAGCTGCCCAGGGTTTACATTTGTGTCTGGTTGATGGCATTAGGCTCGCCCCTTATAGGAATTGGACATACCTGGCGACCTGTGTGTGTACTATAGGTACACCTGTGGCCAACCCTTCGGGGATTACAAGCGTTATGTCACGTTACGTTCTGAACCTTTTTTTAACCGGTAATAAAGATTTGGCTTTGCATTTCTAGACTAAATAAATGGAGAGAGTAAGAATAGGTTGATGAGTTGTTGCGGAACGCAAGTTATAAAAATGAATTTTAAAAAATTTGTTAATTTCTACGTAAATATAGATAAAATTGAAATTATGGTCAGAAAAAGATCAGTCTGAATAGAATAGAATAGGTCTTTATTTGCTTAGAATGTAGGTACATAAAAAATAAGTTGTTGTATTATGTAATAGGATCCATGTACATTCTGCCTTAATATAGCATGCAAATTTAATACAACGTAGAGGTTACAGATATTACAAAAAAAACATAATTTAAGAAATCCCGCACAGAATAATAACGTTTATCTATAAGGAATTCTGTAAAACGTTTTTAAAATTTTTGCAACGGTAATTTTTTATTTTGGTTAAGTATTTTATTATAGACTACAGGAGCCATACAAATCACATTTCTTTTCAATATGCTAGTTGCAACACGCCCGTGCATAATAGATTCTGGTATTGAGATCTCATAACTGTACTTCGTTTTCTAGTTTCTATAAAGTTGCAAATAGACATCGATTAGTTATTACAAATATAGCTAATTCAAGGATAAAAAGGCATGGGAAGGTTAATAATTTATGAGACTTGAATATTGGTACGCAACTGTCTGTTACTTTAAGACGAAACATAGCTCTCAGGCAGCGCTTTTGAGCTTTGAAAATGCTTTCTCGTTCACTACAGTACCCCCAAAATATTATACCAAAAAAAAAGTAAAATACTTAAGTGGATATACTTACTTACAAACATGAGTAGGGAAATTCATCCTGAAAGTTTTTCTTTTATTTGAACCGAACCGCTGAATCTTACACCAAAAAGTTGTTATTATGATAAGCAGTAAAAATATTAATAAAAACAGAAATACAGAAATAAGAATACTGGACCCCATTTGCCATGTAGTGGGACCCTAACAAGCTGGTATTATAATTAATCTTCTTTAATCTAAATATATAAAAATTAATAAAATTAAATACCCCCGACCCAATCAAAAACCTCTAAAAAGTAAACAATTTAAATGTATTCGGCTTTAAAGTTCAATAAGAAGTTGTAGGTAGTATTTTAATCAAAGCATTGTCACTTTGAGGGACGGTTAATGTACATGTTATCCGTCTGTTTGGCGTTTTCATTGTCATGTCCTACCTACAACTTCTTATCAAACTTTAAAGGCGAATACGTTTTATTTATTTACTTTTAAGAGGTTTTTGATTAGGTCGGGGTTTTTTACATTTTTAATTTAACTTTATTTCCTGCTTTTCAAACTTGATACAGTAATAGTAAACACGCTACGATCGACACATGTCCATGTGTGTTTCTCACAGTGAAATTTGTTAGAAATTTATCCTCATTCCTCGTTACTACCCCATCATCAGACCCTGATCACCATTTATCTATAACCTATTCATTGAGACCTTTTTAATGAGCCTAAACACGATAATTCTGCTGTTTGTTGGTGACGAAGTTGGATACCCTGGAAATTACAGGTGTTGCTCCAGCATCAGTTCTATATTGCTTTGTCCGTGTGATATCATTAAATTTGGTATCCTATTAGAATACCAAATTTAGACTCGATTAGACCCGTGGAAGATGCTCAAATCCCTTCATCAATCAGAAAAGAGCACCAATCTTCAAACGACTGAACCGATTTTAATGAAACATGTGAAATGAAGCACCGCTAGAAAACTTACTTTTAAATTTGCTTTTTTTTTTGCTTTTTTTTTTTTTTTAACTGGCAACACTGTCCGAGTGACATGTCTAAATTTTGTTCCGTATTTTAAAATTTAGTTTTATTTATTCATAAGTGTTAATATCGTGTATTAATATAACTAAATGCAAAATAATTACATAAATACTAAGGATTATTGTTATCCTACAATTTTACAAAGTAAAAGACAGTGTTTGGTTACACACCGTACCGGTAACCTATCACGAACAGCTGATGTTCGATTTAAACGGGGAGTATTGTTCACTTTTTATTCTGTAATTAGCACACAATCGTCACATAGACTCAGTAACACATTAATTCAGTCTTAGTGTCAGGTTTAATCTTATAGCAAAACTAGATTTTTATTTTATTTTATTTTAAATTACTCATCCTACCCACTTACGTTAAAGTAAAATTATAAAACAATAGAATCAATGTAACTTTGTACTTGATATACTCATATTAGTTGCATTTCAATTAGATTGACCCGCCTATCTCATTACTCTATTAAGCAGTACTTACTAACTTCTCCCATTCTTTCTTTCATTTCTAGCTTTCCCTTTTTGTTTGTCTGTCTATTTAGTTCTCACCGTTCCTTTCATTATACTTCCAGTACTTATTCCTGAAACCATGCCTGTGATGACCCGTAAGGCTGCTGCTCAGGAGTTGGAGCTTAAATTGAGAATGACCCTTCATGAACTCAAGGCTTCACAAAGTAAATGTCAAGAGCTGTTAGACGAAAGAGAGGAAAGTGAGAAGGAAGTCGAGAAAGTTGTCAACAGAAACACAAGCTTAAAACAGGAGCTCGTTGACTTACATCTTCAATACCTCAATGTTGTGGCTGAACGGGATCAACTAAGGGTGGTCTCAGATGGTTTTAAAAACTGCAGTAATTTGTATGAGGAGGCTTTGTTTAAGGTTAGGGACCTAGAGGATGAATTAATCCATGCAAATGTTAAAATTCTAGAATTCCAAAAGGATAAAGAACGTACTCAGGTCAATGACACAAACCATTTGTTTAATGAATTGTTAAATAGTAATTGTAACCCTCATTCCATAACAACAATTGACCTAACAGAGGATTCCTTACTGAAACATAACTGTAATCATAAAATTAGTCAAAATAAATTAAAAAAATATGCAAGATTCAATAGAATCATTAAAAAATGTAATAAATTTAAGAAACATGAAAAACACTATTCCAAAAATATTCAATTAAGGAAAGAACGTGTTTCTCTTGTCAATAAATTAAAGAACTACGAAATAAAATTAGAAGACAGTATAAATATTTATGAAATTGACACTCAACGCTTACAGTCAGAAATTAAAGTTCTTAATAATTCACTAAAGTCCGTTTATAATAAATATGTATGCTCTCAGCACCAAATTAAGGAACATATCCTTGCTACTAATGTGTTGGTAGACAGAGTGGACTTGCTGACTCTCAGCAACACTCAGTGTACTTGTCAAAGCGGAACCTACCTTGATGCCCTCCAGCCTGAGGTAACGGAGGACCCGTCCCAAGTTGTGAGTGCTCTGGACTGTAACCCCAGCCAAGATATACCGGATATTGTGCAAGTACCACCTCAAGATCAGTCAGTAGCTAGTAGTGTTACTCCTTGTTGTAGTCAAGTTTGTTATCAGTCGGTTATGTTTTCTGATAGTATAGGAAGAGGTTTAGGGAAATTTCTTAGTAACAACTTGAGTAATTCTACTCAAAACAATTGTTTACCTGGGAAATCCTTTAAGGAAATAATGACTTCAATTACAAGATATCAATGTGATTGTAATACCAACATAACTGTATTTGTAGGTAATAGTTCACAGGTAAAAAAGGAAGATATCACTGACAGTGTTACTGAGATCTTAAAGATTAATTGTAATAAAATTATTTTGTGTGCTTTTCCATATTTTGAGAGGTTATCTAGTAGAAAAAACAACTATATACATATGTTAAATAATCATATGCAGTTCTTAGTAAGTCACTACAGTGAAAAACTTATATTTTTGACACCAACAGTTTTGTTGATAAGTTAAAATCGACAAGGAATACAGTGTATCTGCCAATTAGGTTTAGACTTAAAATAGCAAGGCTATTAGCTTATTTAAACCCAGACATAGGTAGTATGTCGAAGTCATGTTTGGTTACTGTTAGTAGTGGTACTAACACTACTTTTGATTCGCCTAGTAGTTTAAACTATTAGGTGCGACAACGGGTGAGCCGCATATGTTGAATGTTGTTCATCAAAATATGCAGGGTCTGTCCGGCAAAGAGCTTGAGTTAAGCTTATTTATGGAGAACTATGATGTTCAGGTGTTATGTTTGACTGAACACTGGTTGAAAGAACATGAAGTAGTGTTTATCAATGATGATAATTTTACGGTTCAAAGTGCATTTGTAAGAAAAACTGCTATTCGCGGTGGATCTTTAGTTCTTGTTTCAAACAAGTTTAAATGTAAACAACGTTTAGATTTAGTTAACCTTTCCATTGAGCGCACTATTGAGTTGTCTTGTGTTGAACTCGAGCGATACGTTATAATTTGCGTTTATCGACCCCCCTCTGGGGATTTCATTAGTTTCGAATCGGTAATGGAGGATTTACTCAATAAGTTAAAATCAAGTAATAAAAGTATAATTTTGTGCGGAGATTTTAATATTAACATTTTAGATGTTACTCCATTAAGTATTAGACTTCTCAACCTGTTTAGGTCTTTTAATTTAATTAACTTGTTTTTTGAACCTACTAGGATCACGGCATCTTCGTCAACATGTCTTGATAATATATTTAGTGATTGTGATGCCAAAAGTAAATTAGTGTTAGCTGACTTAACATCCGACCACTGTGGTTTATTAGCTAGATTCCCCATGCCATGACATAAAAAGCCGCATACACTTGAATGCAGGCCTTATACAGCTAGTCGTTGCAAAAGGTTTAAAAATAATATCGCTCATAGAATTACACCATCTATAGCACAACACGAGAATCCGAATGAAATGTATGGAGCCCTTTTTGATGTTGTGCAAAAAGAGTACCAATCTACTTTCAAGACCAAAACCTTTAACATTAATGGCACCTCCGTTGGCTTTAACCAATGGGCTACTCCAGGTATTTACAAAAGTAGAGCGAGACTGTACGAGTTATATGGATTAAAAAAAATCAGGTTTGATACCCCTTTCCTAGAGTATGTCAAAAATTATTCAAAGTTATTTAAAAAGATTAGTGCTTTTGCAAAATCAAAATTTTTAAGCGACACAATTAAAAATTCTAATAATAAAATTAAAACCACTTGGAAAATAATTAACAATGAAACGGGTAAGTCGGTTAAACAAGACAAACAACTAGAGATTATGGTAGACGATAAATTAATTAGTAAAGAAGCTGAGGTAGCACAGGCATTTAATGAGTTTTTTGCCAACATACCTGTAGCTACGACTCACTCCTTAAATTCGTCCCCCTCTAAAGCTGAAAACCTCTTGCATAGTAGTGTGCCTAAGTGTAGTGACCTATTCAGTTTCGAACATGTAACGCCTCGTGATGTAATTAATGTTTTTAACACACTTAAGTCTAAAAACACTGGTGATTTCTGGGGCATTTCCATTAAACTTTTGAATAATATAATAGATATCGTAGCCCCCTATCTAGCTGTCACTTTTAATAAATGTGTTGATTCAGGAACTTTTCCTGACCTCATGAAGAGTAGTAAAGTCATACCATTATTTAAATCAGGTAATAAAAATGACGTTCGTAATTTCAGGCCTATTTCTATCTTACCTGCATTTAGCAAAATATTTGAAAAGTTAATACTCAAGCAGTTGCTAAGACATTTTAATTCAAATAGCCTCCTTCATAATGAGCAATATGGCTTTACAAAAGGTCGTTCGACTACAGATGCGGGTGTTGCTCTGTTGAAACACATATTTAAAGCATGGGAGAACTCGCAAAATGCTATTGGAGTTTTCTGTGATCTCTCCAAAGCCTTTGATTGCGTGCACCATGAAACGCTTTTGCGAAAATTGAGTTATTACGGTGTCCATAACGAAGCTTTAAAAGTAATAAATTCATATTTACAAAATAGGTTCCAATGTGTAGAAATTAATGGTGAAAAATCTTCCAGGCTACCAGTTCAGTTAGGTGTGCCTCAAGGCTCAATACTCGGCCCATTCTTGTTTTTAGTGTATATCAATGACTTACCATTCTATTTAAAGGGTATTTGTGATGTTGTACTGTTTGCAGATGATACTTCTCTTATTTTTAAAGTAGACCGGAATAGACAAGATTTTGACGACGTAAACAGTGCTCTCTCAATGGTTACGGATTGGTTTACGGCAAATAACCTAGTTCTCAATGCCAAGAAAACAAAATGTGTAAAATTTGCCTTACCGAATGTTAGAAGTCTAGGTCCCAACATCGTCTTAGATAAAGAGGTGCTTGAAACCGTAGACTCGGCAGTTTTTCTGGGCATAACAGTAGATGCCAAACTTCAGTGGGGATCACACATATCAAGCCTAGCCGGGAGGCTCAGTTCAGCCGCCTACGCCGTCAGAAAAGTAAGACAATACACTGACGTCGATACAGCTCGGTTAGTCTACTTTAGTTATTTTCACAGCGTTATGTCCTACGGTATTCTGTTATGGGGCAAAGCTGCTGATATTCAAAATATTTTTGTCCTTCAAAAACGTGCTGTTCGTGCAATTTACCAGCTAGGTGCCAGAGTTTCCTTGAGGGACTTTTTTAAAGATGTTGGTATTCTCACGGTGGCATCACAATTCATATTCGCTAACATCTTATATATTAGGCAAAATATACACTTGTACACTAAAAACAGTGATATTCACACCGTTAACACAAGAAATAAGGACAAACTACGTGCTCCCTTTCACCGGCTTCATAAGGTTCATAACTCATTTGTTGGGCTTGGTATAACTTTTTATAACAAGCTTCCCTCTTCTTTGCTAGATTTGCCTTTTAATGCGTTTAAAGCTCAAGTAAAATCCGTCCTTTGTTTAAAGGCTTACTATTCCATCAACGACTATTTAAATGACAAGAATAGTTGGTCGCTGTGATTAACTCAAGACAATGTTTGTGTTCTTTCTCCAGAATCGGCGTATCTAGTGACAGGTTATATGCGTTCATATAATTATTATTTTATTTTTTATTGCCTGTCTAACAATTTTTTTTTTTTTTAACTATCTAGTCATTAGTTATTGACATGATCTACTCATAACAATATTTTCTATGATGAGTTCTTTTAGGCTTTATTTGGCCTCGACAGTTTTCATTTTATTTGTCGGTATATTGGTATGGCTAGCTGACATTTTGACTAATTATTTAATTAATATTTTGTGTCTCGTAATGTTTATTACTTTGCCTCAGTATGTATAGAATCAAGTCTATCCGACTAAACAGACAGCTGTGCTGCTGGGGAGTTTGTTCCACTACTTCTTCTTCCCAGCTAAAGCACTAGGAAGTGGTGAAGGGTGGGCGTTTTGGGGGACTGTCTCATGTACTTTGACGTTCGAAAAGTGCTGATTCTCAGCCTTATTTGAATAAATGACTTTTGATTTTGATTTTGAATTAAAAAACCGCACCCAAATCCGTTCACCCGTTTAAGCACTACAATGCCACAGACAGATACACACACAGCGGTCAAACTTATAGCACCCCTCTTTTCGCGTCGGGGCCGCGGGGATTAAAAATGAATCCCTATGTCCCTTGGTGCATCGGCATCACACGTGAACGACTGGACCAATTTTGCTAATTTATTTTTTTGTTGTGTTTCTTATTGTCAGGAGAAAGTTCTTATGAAAGAAAAAAATTAAGAAAATTTCGTGTTACATATATATATATTTATGTCGGAGGATGTATTCGGAGAGTTTTGTGCTAGCATTTACCCCAATAATGCCCACTAACCCTGTGACCACTAATGATGATGTCGAGATGAATATAACCTCTCCTACATATATATAATGCGAATTCAGTATTCATAGTTAAGACAAGACAATGTCTGTTGGGTCAGCTAGTTATAAATAAATTACTTTAAATGAAATATAATGATATAGTTGAACTTCTGCTCCAACATGTTTACTGCCGAAGGCCCCGATTGCTCTCCTCCTGCCTGCTATTTAAGACGACATTGTTTTGTTTTAGTTAACACTTTCGACCCAATCGCCTTTCTTCCCAGGTAAGGGAAATGCGCCCGGAAACTTTTTCCTTTGTGGATATATTTTAAGGGGTTGATATGTGTTATGGCTGTTTGGAAAGCTGCAGGTTTTCTAAAATGTTTTTGGGTTAAGATAACTTTTTATGATATTGGCTTTTTATTGATTTTTTGAAAAAGTTAAACTTGTCGTAGCTTGGATGTTGGTCTTACTGCGGTTGTTTCATTTATTGTAGTTGCATACATATGTTATCATCATCTGTGTGGTTAGGGTAGCTCTGTGTAAGTTAGGGTTAGCTTCCAGTATAACCGAATGCAGTTGTGCACTAGTATTTTACATAGAGCGACTGCCTATCTGATCCTATCCACAACCCAATTACTGGGTGATACGATAGCCCTTGGTTAGACTCTTTGACAGACTTTCGGGAGAGGACTTTGAGCACTCTTAACGGCTGTCATAGATCCACAGAATGACAGCTGTCTCAGCTGTCATTCTGTGGATAACGGCTTAAAGTGCATTCCAAGACATGGAGGGGTAAAGATTGTCAGTCGTCCATATAACAGCTGCGGCTAGCGTAGCTTAACCTGATCATTCGACCCGTGTGGCTGTTATTACTTAGCCACAAGCCCCAAATATGGACATACAAGCAGGTATAATCAGTCAAAAACCCATTTATCATTTTTTTTCCCGTTTGGAAAACATCACGTTACCCGAAAAGCTGAGAGATATTCCAACTAATAATCACTTAACTAACATAGCATTGGGCACGCCGCGATTGCGGCGGTAAGTCCCCTCTTTGAGGAGTGGCTTGAGAGGCGGCATGGCGTCCTCACCTTCCGCCTGACACAGGTCCTCACCGGACATGGCTGTTTCGGGAGGTTCCTGTTTCGGATAGGGCGGGAGGAAACGCCCGGGTGTTTCCATTGCGAAGATCTCCCAGAGGACACGGTGGAGCATACGGTGGAGGTCTGCCCAGCTTGGGCGGAGCAACGCCGTGTCCTCGTGGAGGTGATCGGCGGCGGCGATCTCTCGCGTCCGACCCTGGTCCAGGCCATGGTACGGAGCGAGAGGGCATGGCTGGCAGTCGCCTCCTTCAGCGAAGCAGTTATGCTCGCAAAGAGGGAGGCAGCGCACGTGAGGGAGATGCAGTACATGCGCCCTCACAGCCGTGGCCTTCGCAGGAGACGCCCTGGGCGTCGGGAATCCCAGGCTGATTCCCGGCCACCGTAGGCACGGGCTTGCGGACGGCGAGTAATGGGTACCTCGCTGTCCGGTAAGGACCAAGCCCGGGTCGACGGCGCGTTGTGTTCCACGCGCGCCTCAAAGAGATGTCAGCAGCAACAGAGGGGCCCGCAAGGGCCGATGCCTGCCGGGGGTGCGGGTTGTTCGAAAGAGATACCGCCGCCCCTGGCACACAGGCAACTGAGGGAACACGGGTGGGTTTTAGTCAGTAAAAGTCTGACACGCCCTCCCGCTCCACCCAGAGCGGGAGAAGTTATTTGATGATTTCCCACCCAGAAAAAAAAAAAAAAAAAAACTAACATAGCATTTTCATTTATTCTTTTTCGTAAAACTCAACAAAAAACATTCAATGTCTTTCTAAGAATAAAATGTGTTTGAGGTTGCATTTTTTACATACAGAGCACTAGCACTACATGACCTTGTCAACCCTACAAACGTCCTTTCAACTTTAATTCAAAGAAACCCCTTATCTACGTATCATTGCGCTATCTCGTCGGAGGTACGAGCAGAGCTCAGTAAGCAGGCGGGTACGTAAGTAGGTCGCAGCGGTGGCGGCAGACGTCGCGACAGTGTTGGCGCCAGCACCCACTGGCATACCATAGAGTAGCATAGTGGTGTAGATGAGACGGGAGGTAGAAAGAGGACGCATAACATTAACGTGTTACGTGATCAAAGTGGTACCATCAAAACTATTAGATAACAGAGAAGAATAGCACCTCACTGCTAGAGAGGCAGCGGGACCACGCGGAACCAGCGCGAGTTGATAGATGTTACGTGTAAGTTTTGGGTCTAGGATATGCCGGTTTCCTCATGGTGTTTTCCCTCACCGTGTTGAGCGAAATAATTTACATAAAGTATAGTGCCTACGTGCTTACGTAGCTTCGAACTCACTGCGAGCTTTCGAAATCACTGTCGGTTCCACTGGGCCATCACTGTCGTAAACAATCGTAAGTAACAGAAAAAATTGGAAATTTCAGCGAATATTCGTTTTTCTCTTCAGTTACAATTCAAACAGATAAGTAATTTTAAGAGTAAAGATTTTCCATGCTTAAAGCGTTTTGGTTTGTAAACCCGGCCGTAAGGATCCAAATTTTCTTCATTTAATTAGGTAACAGCACTTTCTATTTCAACAAAGAATCTTGTTTCCAAGGCAGTCCTCAGAGATGAAAACAAAGTGGCATAGGCATTTAACTGTCCAACACTGTCAAATGCTCAGTATAGAACTCTCTGCAGACGAATCATCCCTACTTTATAGAGAAACCTTATTGGCATCCCCAGATTCACTTTGATAGTCAACCAATAAACACAGAGCCAAAAAACATTCTGACCAATCATGAGCCAGAAAAATACCAACAATATTTTGAAAAACCAATGGTGTTCAGAAAATTTCAGAGAAGAATATTTTGCGTCAGTTAGTGTTTTGTTTAGCAAAATAGTTTATTTATAGTTTAATATAATGCTAAGGTGATTATTTACAAGTTGTAAAGTGTTGTAGTGAAATATGATAATTATTTACATTGATATTTTGCTGTTAATCATACTGGTAAGTTTGTTCTGACGTAATTTTTTTCTTGGCTGCTGTTTTCTGTTTACTATTTCTATATGCTGGTGTATTTATTAAGAAATCATGACAGCACCATGTTGTATTATGTAGTTTCGTATAAATAAGCCGGAAACAAATGATTGTCTTGAATATTAAGTGCGCTGTTTTATTATTTATGGCAAGCATGTTCAGAGCTGAACATTTTTATATATGTATGCGTGTGTGGATTCTTGATTGAGAAGTGACGGTTTTATTAAGGAACATTAAGTTGTACCTTCAACTACTTACAAAAATTGGAATTATCAGAAGTAGGTATTATTATTAATGTTTCATTAGTGTAGTGTGTGTTACTGGTGATGTTCTTCAGAAAGGTAAGGTGCTAAGTTCTGCAGTTTCTGCCCCAAACCATGGGGAAAAAGCATATGTGTAGTATGAAAGGTATACTCTAGACGGTATTTTATAAAACTAAAACTCTTAACTATTGGCACAAGTAAAGTTGACCTCGTAAATTATTTATCACATTTAGGTTAAGTGTCACTTGCATGTCATAAAACGAAAAGGTATATTTGTTTATGTGACAGGTAGATAGTTTCAACCTCAGTGAAGTACAAATTTTCTGGGACAAAGGCAGTTAGGAGATCAACTATACAAAAACGAATGTTCAATATCATGCCAGGCGTTAACCTTAATACCTCATAAAAATGACTAAGAATTTTTTAAAGCTGACTTTAAAACTAAAATCCTTAAGACTTCCTTCGCTTGACCAGTTCCTCTAACGCTTAGCATTAGAACTAGAAAACACAGGGATATAGTTCTCACAACTTCCTGAAGTTTAAGTCGAGTTTACATCGGTTTAGCGAGTCGGTATAGTGTGGGTCGAGTGCTGAGAGAACACAGGGCCAGTGGCCAAACATGTGCGATGTTAAGTACTTAAACTATCCATGGTCATTAGGCTTTCTAATTGAAGCACCAGGTTAGCTCGCGAAATTCAAAAATAGGTACGAAGCAGGTTGTATGGATTTCAGTCACAAAACAAATTTACAAATTACAACCAAATACGGACCTGCAAACTTAAAAAAAAATCACCTACCCTGGCGCTTTTGCCTATAAATGCCTAGTAAGGACAATTGTCACCAAAGGAAAAGAAATACATTTTAAGTGGCGGCTACCATATCACCCAAATAATTCATAGAATACGGCTTAATTGAATTAAATGCTTTGAATCTGAGTCTCGGCGAAAGTGATGCAGTTGACAAATATGTACCTACCGTGGCTCATAATTTATTTAAATTTTATCTTCTTCTTCTTGGTCGTGCCAAGTAAGTCTAGTTACCCTAAAACTTCACTACTTCCACGGCAACGTCGTTGACTGCATTTTTTGGAGCACAGACACACACTGTGCTGCCCAGCACAAGAGATGAGACATAGTTTGCGCCACAGCTCTACACACCCTGCTACCGTACCGTCGAGGTAGCCCCACTTGGGTTCGGAGGCGGTTCAGAAACTTCTAAATACAGCACAGAAAGTTGAACTCTTCGGGTAGATGGTGGATCCTACATAGTTATAACGTCAGTACAGAATTCAGAACGGCGATGCTATGCATATCTTATAGTTACAAAAGTTACATATAAATATAAACATCCCGTAATGTCAAAATGTTGCAATACATAGCTATTGCAAATACACTGCTGCTGATGTGTAAACAGGGTTCTAAAAACAGCTGAATCTCTATTTCTTTCAATTCAGCGAGGATACAATTCGCATTGTTTCTCGTTTACAAACGTCTTCTCGTTTACGACACCTGTTTGGTAGTTTATTTAAATGTGCCATTCTCGAGATCGGAGAAGAAAGAAATACGGACAGCACCTGCTGTCGTCTGCACGTACAAAGAAAGCGGTGAAAAGTGTGCTATAAACAACATTATTTAATGACTTGTCGATTTTCTCTGTAAGAGCCATGTTTACAAACACAGCTACTACCCGGTACTAATTTTTTGCCCGGTTGATGGCAATAAGCTCGCTCCCTACTTCATCATTGCATAGGACTCAAACATAACTGAAGAAATGTGGGTGTACGGACGCCGTACGTATAGGGACGCCTCTACCTAGTCGTTCGGGGAATACTGGCGTGATGTAAGTTGTGTTACATCTATTGCGCGCGCGTGTTGGATTATGGTCTACCCTTCTTCACAGGTAGAAGGCCCGTGACGAAGCAGTGGGAACTAGTAACAATGCAGGCTAATTATGCTTATGCTAGGGAGGTTTACAAGATTTTGACGTATCAGCACTAAGAGCCGAACGTACCAATTGTACCTAGTTTAGTTATCTATGTAGGTACGCTAAAGCCTACTAATTTAATGACCACTGACTTACGGTGCTGGTCATCCAAGATTTGATTGGTATCACATTACCAACATACAGCGAGCAAGCCTGATCTTCTCAGTACGAGAAGAGGCACTATTCTTGCAGTTAGACAGTTATTTACTGGCAGATTTTATGAAGAAGAACGAGCGTTTGGTGGACATACTCATGTAATTTTGACGTACGTAAAAGTGTGGCTTCTGAGGCTTTTGAATAAGGGTTTAATCTTTTTAAATTTTTATTTTATTTTATTTATTTGGTAAAAAACAAAACATAACCGAATGAAGTTTAAAAGTTGAATATACGATGTGGACATTAAAAATCAATGTTGTACCCGAAAATAAACTTATAATTACTTTTTGTTACAGTTATGTCTGACGATATTTATGTGCGGCTACTGTTTCTACCGAGTTAACAGAATGCGGCAAAATGGAGAGGTAAGTTAGATTAACTTAATTAAACATCGTGATATCAATGCCAGTTTAATCCGAAAACATAATGCCACTATTTCAGTAGGTACAGTAGGTGGTAGGTAGGTCATCAACATTTTAGCCGAAAACTGTCCACTGCTGGACATAGGCCTCCCCCAAAGAATATAAGTAGTGGCTATACAATCAGGCTAATAGAATCAATTCTATCTTCTTGTAAATTTTAACGCTCAGAAGTGCTTTAATCCCAAAACAAAAAATAACACATTCTAATACTACTTTTTCTCTTTTTTCCTGTTTGACTTTCTCATTTAATTAGGTACGTTTACTTGAAAACTTACGTGTAATAAATATAAGGACCGTATAAACGTAATGACCACAGCACTGAATAATACCCATATAATTATTTACGATACAAAATGCAGGATAAGCTGCGGCCATCGGCTCAGGCCCACTGAAACTGCTCACCGCCCTCAATGGCCCACGATGGCCCGCATAAGCCCAATCCGAATCGGAAAAATATCAAATATTATGTCCATCCCGACTTTTGGGGTATTTCAATGATAAACAGAATATTTGCATATTTCTGATTTGGTATGTTTCAGGCTTTAGTTCTATTTTGGACTGTATATACTTTGGATTATTCTGAGCCAAATGTGGAATTGAATTTTAAATCAGTACTTACTTACCGCTATCTATAAAGCCTTTCAAACTTATTCATATCTTTGAATTGATTAGATCACTTATTTCTTTAAAAAAAATACCGACTTTGTCACCAGAAAATCCAGGTTAAGAGACCGTATATGATTTATTTCCGATTTTGCTGTTTTAAGTGATTTTATAGACGTTACAGTTACAGTAAGGTATTTCGAAAAGGATTATTGCACCATATGAAAGATCATTTTAATTATGATCTAATGGATGAACTACTTGTTATTGTTATTATTTGATTTTGATTAATCGACCCAAAACCGGCAACTGTTTTTGCTGTAAGACTGTTTTTGCTGTAAGACTGTTTTTGGTTAAAAATATCACATATTAACGAATCGTTTTATGAAAAAACTACAATTAATTGTTGTGAAAGTCATACAATGTATGAATCCCTTCTTACCACTTTCATGTTAAAAAAACATCATCATCATCATCATTTCAGCCGAAAGACGTCCACTGCTGGACATAAGCCTCCTCCAAAGGAGGGGTTTTGTCATAATCGCCACGCTTGGCAGGCGGCTTGGTGATCGCAGTATGGTGGTTAAATGCATAGAGAACGCTGCTGCCCATTCTCTAGTAAGGAAAAAAATTTTAGTAATTTAAAGAAAATGGGCAATGAATTGGTTTTGATTTTGGCTACTCAGAACTCTCGTTCAAAAATATTAAAAATACATTAATAAACTTCAGTACAAGATCAATCCATTTCCCTAAACAAATGGATTGTTTTAAGAAGAATTGGCAGTAAATACTGTTTTAAAGCTGTTCTGCCAGTGATGACCTATGGTACAGAAACGTGGTCGCTCACAATGGGCTTTATCAGAAGGTTTATGCAAGGCCAACAACACGATTTCCACCATCAACTCTCTGAAAGCCAGCGAACAGGTTGCCAACACCAACAACCTTTACGACGAGCTGGTTGGTAGTGTATCCGGACTGGAGTATGTGAAGCCCACCGTTACCATAGACCTGACTGGGGACGATACCGTAACTAGATGTGCAGCTCTAACTAGTAATAAAATTAAGAAATATAATTATTAAAATTAGTAAGAAAATTAAAAAGTACAAGAAACTTTTGAAGACACAAAGTGTTTACAAATATAACCTAAATCTTAGGAAAGAACGTGTCAACTTACAAAGCCAACTAAATGTATGTAATAACAAGTTGGAAACAAGTAGGTTCATGTATAATGTTGACATACAAAACCTTCAAAAGGAATTACTGAGCAGGGAAAATACGCTTAAAGAAATATCTTGTAAGTATGAGTCTAGTCAACAAATGTTAAGCGACCGTTTGCAGGAGGCCTGTGAGTTGGTGGACTTGGTGAAGTACAATGCAGAGAGGTATGAGTCACTGACCAACAATCTCACCTGTAATTGTGCTCCCACTCCGCCACCTCTCATGCCACAGCATGTTGTTTCTGTCGCTTCACCCAATTAAACTCATACACTAGAAATTACCTATCCCACTCAAAGTAATGTTTTGGTATATTCTGATAGATTAGGAGCAGGTTTTGGATCATTGTTAAATAACCGCTCAAAACATACTATAACGAACTGTTGTTACCATGACCTGCATTTTAATGAGCTTGTTCATAAAATAAAACACACAAAATTGAATGAGCAGACAACTGTAGTTCTTTTAATTGGAAACAGTCTGAGTTTAACTAAAAAGGACATAGTTAATGGTATTGACACCCTACTTAAATTAAAATCAGGTAAAATAATATTATGTGCTTTGCCATATTCAAAAAAATTTAATTATGAAAAAAATGATTACATTTTTAGCTTAAATAATTTAATGCATATTTTGACATGTCGTCATAGTGACCGTTTATTGTATTTTGATACTAACAATTTTGTTAGAGATTTTGTAATAGTTCGGGAACATATGTTTCTTCCCAAGAAAAGTCAACATGTATTAGCTACTTTGTTAGCTTACAATATACACGGGCATTTTCACAAAAATGTATACCCCCTGATTTTCAAGTGTCCCTCGAATTCGATTAAATTTTATTTATGAAGAAGTTGCCAGAATTATTTATATTTGTCATCAAATTGAATAAACGTATACAATATTTTGTTGTTTTAACAAAAACTAGAAGATAATCTCACATTATTTTAATTTAATTAAAAATAACAATGGAAAAATGGATGATTATGCGCTGTCCCCTGCTTAGTCTTACGAATATAATAACTTATTTCTTAACTTTTTTCTAAGAAAGGTATACTCTTTTAAGGTTTTTTTTAGTCCAGGATAATCAAATGTTGTGATACTAGGTAAAATATAAAAAACAAATAACAAAAAAAATAATTAAAAAATGAAGAAAGTAAATCAAAAAATTGTCCTTCCCGGAACATTCAGTTTTGTCACCCATTTTTCTAACAAAATGTTAACTGTAGTTGGAATAGTTTTGCATTACTGGTAACACCATAGCTGCAGCTATGCAACTAGTCAGGTTAGAAGCCGTCAGTGTCAAAAAAGTGCTTAGAAGGACTGCACGCGTGTTTGCAAGCCGCAGGGAACGAAGTCTTGTCTCAGGTATGTGACCATATTTTGGCGTATTTCCATCTATTTATCTTGTAGTTTTTAGTTAATTAGTTTTAAAATGTTATGTTAACTAAGTTGAACAAAAGTTTTGATGAATTTAAGTATTGTGGCTATTTTTAAACAGTTTTTATTACTAGAGGATAAACAAATGTGACTTCCGTTGTGTGACTATTTGAGCGGTCACATACATGCTGAACGAAAAATCACAACATGCCTGAACACATAAAGCACAGTTTACATGGCAATTTTCTTGACCTTTATTAATATTTTTGGAAGACTAATTTGACGAGTACCAAACCACGGCAAATAGTAGATTTAAAAAGAATAATTGTTTATTAACGACTTGAACTATTTGATGTTGTATGTTTATATGTTAAATTTTAATGTTACTTGTATGGGTGTATTTTTTTATGTTCGTTTGTTTGTAGGTTTTATTTTAGTAGTAGGTACTTACCAAATTTTGTTTTAGGAATATCAACTTACATCAAAATGCCTCTTACCGGGGCCGAAAAAACTAGACGTTATAGGGAAAAACTAAAACGAGATCGCCCGGAAGAATATAAAGCTCAATGTAAAAAAAATTTAGAAAGAATGAAAAGCAAAAAAAAGAAAATATCAGAAATGACGGAAGAAGAAGCAGAAAAGCAACGTAAAAAATGGAGAGAGGAAAAAAAAAGAAGCATTATGCAGAAAAAAAAGAAGCAACCAGAACTAAGAAATGTAGATAATGAACCTTGTATAACTAAGAACGATAAAAATGAAACAAAAATCAGGAAAAAATGTAAACAATTACTAAGAAAATGTAGAAATTTGTTGACACAGGTTAAAAAAATTCAAACTCAAAGAGAGGCTTACAAAAAGCGATACCAACGTCTTAAACAACGTACTACGAAAAAGATAGCTTACTTAGAAAATGAATTGATGAAGCAAAAATCAAGGGAGGAAGTGCTGGAATTTACATTAAAAAAGACATATCAAAGGGCAAAAGCTCATAAAGAGAAACAATATTTAAGAGAACTTGTGAAAAACACTACAAGCAAAAAATATGTACGCAAAATGATGGGCTTAAAAGCCAAAGACAGAAAAAAAAAGAAGATAGTAAGGTTCGAAATTGAAGAGATAACAAAGTTCTATTTAAGAGATGATGTGAGTAGATACGGCAGGGAAAAAACAAGCTAAAACAAGAAACAAAATAAGAAAACAAATAAGATATTTGACAGACACTCTTGCTAATCTTTACAAAAAGTACAGAAGTGAAGGTGGGCGCTATGGCTTCACAACTTTCTACAAGCATAAGCCTTTTTATGTTTTAACACCTCACCTGACTGCAAGAGATACATGCCTATGTATTAGACATAGTAACGTGGAATTCCAACACACATCACTGAAAAAACACGGATTACTTAAAAACGGAGTCAGAGAAATTTTGAATGAAATTTCATGTGATACTAAAAATTACTCGTGTATGTACAGTAATTGTGAAAATTGTAAAGACCGAAAACCACTTTATTGCACATTAGAAAATGGAGTAGATGATAATGATAAGAATGTTTCATGGTTACGTTGGGAAAGAAGAGATCATACATATACAAAAAAAGGAGATGAAACGATTGAAATTAAAACAAAAAAAACAGAAAAGGTGATAAAAACAGGCAGTTTAGCTAATTTAAAAAAGGAGTTTGAAAAAGACTTGAAAGAATTTAAAAGACATCATTTTAATATGCAACGCCAACATAACCAGTATCAAATGGCGGTTTCAGAATTAAAAGACAATGAAGTTGTTTTAGTTTGTGACTTCTCAGAAAACTACGAGGCTAAGTTGGGTGAAGAGATACAAGCAATGCACTTTGGAGCCTCTAAAAACCAAATAACCCTCCATACCGGAATGATTTATTGGGCTAACAAATCACAGTCCTTCTGTACCATATCAGACCTAAACAATCATCAACCACCCGCTATTTGGGCTCATTTGACGCCATTATTAGACCTTATCAAAGAAGAATCTCCAAACTTATCTATCGTACACTTTTTCTCGGATGGACCATCGTCACAATACCGGCAAAAAAACAACTTTTATTTGCTGGCACATTTTACAAAATGCCTTGGATTGAGTTATGCAACCTGGTCGTATTTTGAATCTGGGCACGGAAAAAGCGTAGCAGATGGCATAGGTGGCTGCGTGAAACGTACATTAGACAGAAAAGTCTGCCAGGGAATGGACGTAGTTGATGCAAAAGATGCCTACGAAATTCTCAGGAATAGCCTTAAAAGAATTAAAGTTTTCCTGATTCCAGACTGTTCCATTAGCGATATCAGTAAAATATTGCCGTCGAATGTGCAACCATTAAAAGGTACTCTCCTTGTACATCAAATTATCACAAGAGACGAAAATTGTATAAAATTCAGGGATGTAAGTTGTTTCTGTGGAACACTTCCAGGACAATGCGACTGTTTTTCCCCGCGAATCCATCATGTGGTTCCAAGCCATCTTCAAACTCGACCCCAGACCGAAAACAAAAGGAAGGACGTTTCCGTACTATCCCTCAAAAACTCTGCAACTTCACGTACAGATTTTAAAATGTCAAATATATATACCAAACCACCGTCCAAGAAACCAAAAGAATACTCTATTCCGTCAACTTCCAAAGAAAATTTAAGACCAGCAACATCACGTCAAGATTTAGAGATGACAAATATTGATACCGAACCACCGATACCGTACTCTCAAGACTTGGAAGACCGTTCTCAAGAAATTGAGTCTTTTGGTACGTTGAACATCGAAAGCGAAGGCAATACTCTGGTTGACTTTGACGACTATGAAGACGAACTATTAAATGATCCTTTAAATGTTGCTAAATGGCCGATGACATTTTTTCCTAATGATGATTCTAAAAGCGTTGAAGTACTAAAATCTGTAGCGATTATTGAAAATGCTAGATCCTACAAAACCTTGCAAAAAGTAAACAGAAAAACGAATTGTTTTCTTGAATGCCACAAATGCACATGCTCTATTTTAGGAAAAAAAGCTAAATGTCTTGCATGTTCAAAATGGTATTGCGAAGAATGCGTTGATGGAGGGCCAATGGAGTTTGATTATATATGTGATCAATGTTTGCAAGGTAGGGAACTAAAATGTAGCTTGCATGTCGCTTACTGCATCTTAGTTTTTCAGGATATTTTTCATTCGTTTTTTTTATTTACAGATTAATCCACAATGGTGATATACGTCGATATTGACAAATTACTTACCTATGAAGACTTCGTCAGGTTCTATAAGTATGATTTGACGTGGCCTTGGGCGGAGACGCATTTTGTCTTCACACAGAACTGTTCCAGATGTGGAAAAAATAATGTACCTAATAGACCTCTGCATTTTATAATCATTAATATGCGTCGTCCACATTTTAGGGCTTTTTTAAAAAGTTCTTTGTTCTGGTGTAATTTTTGTTCCACAAGTGTTTATGATCATTATTTGATTGATGAATGTATCCATTGTTCTAATTAAAATTATATTTTAAAGTTACACTACAGATCTCAGTATGTATAGTATAGCTTATCCGTTGTAGTTGGATAGTTAAAGCCAATAATTGTTATGGTCTAAGGACCGGAATTGATTGTGTTGTTTAAGATTGTTTGCTATTATTCTTAATAAATGTTAATGATAAACGAATCACGAAGACTGATATACGTGCCATAAAAAACATGAAAGACTTCATAATCTTTATAGTAAATAATTTACCTTTTATAATTAATAATAAAAATGTGATGCCTTAGGCAGGAACTGATTGTGATAATTTTGTTAAAATTTAAATAATGTTATACATATAATTTTATGTATTAATTGTGCCTGCGTTCTTTTTTCCCCATGTAAACGCACCCTTTCCCTTTTTAGATACTCGGTTGTGTGACTGTCCCTATATTACGGAGCTGAATTTCTGGATTATTTAATTAGATTTTACATTTAATTACCTTCAAATTACTCTCTTAAATGGAAAATGATTTTTTAGTATAATATTTGTGGCCTTTTCTCAAATAATGTATCAAAGAATTTGAAAATAAAGATAATTATGACAGTTGAAGTAACAGAAGTCACATACTGGATATATTATTGTACTTTTATTAAGCTTAGATACAAAAAATGGAAATGGTGTGTCTTTTTTTAAAATAACATGTGCATTTAAAAGTCAATAAATAAAAAATATTTAAAAATTATTATAATTTACACCGTTTTCCCAGCTACTGAATATAGTCACACAACTGATATAAATTTGCGGGAATTTCCGTTATGTTTTAATATTTTTTACAGTATTTCCGTTTTAAACCCATAATATTTTATTTTTTCTTATAGGATATTGAATTTCCCTTCTAAAGAGACCAAAGACTGTTTAAAATATAATACTATCAAAAAAGCATTATATTTCAAGGTGGGGGTACATTTTTGTGAAAATGCCCACACGCAGTTATTGATGATTTAACTGAGACTAGGTTAAGTGACGAAACAGTATTATCTAGTACTTCTAATAATACTGTAACAAATTCTTTAAACTCTTAGACACGACAAAAGAGAAGCGTAATATTTTACTGTATCACCAAAATATAAATCGCTTCCCTGGCAAAATCCTAGACGTGGAAATGTTAATAGATAAATAACCTATGTTCCGATACCGATATCCTATGTTTTTGTGAAACCTGGTTAAAACCAGATAGGATGTTGTTTAATGTAAATAATTTTTCAGTTGCCAGTGCGTACAACAGGTCTTCGATAGGCGGTGGTACTTTGATATTATGCAATAGTTGTTCTAGATATAAGGAGAGAAAGGATATCACTGCTTGCTCTGTTGATCGCTTATGTGAGGTAGCATGTGCGGAGATTGAAGGCCTTACTTCTTGTCTGTTTATAGACCACCAGCCTCGAACTTGTCATCATTTTTTATCATTATGGAAGAAATATTAGGTAAACTTTTTAAAGATAATAAATTAGTTTTTGTGTGTGGTGACCTAAATATTGATCTATTACCTTTAACTACGACTCGCAACTTAAATTCGTCCTCGTCTAAAGCGGAAAACCTTCTGCATAGTAGTGTGCCCAAATGTGGTCGCTTATTTAGTTTCGAACATGTAACGCCTCGTGATGTAGTTAGTATTTTTAACACACTTAAGTCTAAAAACACTGGTGACTACTGGGGAATCTCTATTAAACTTTTAAGTAATATAATCGATATTGTAGCACCCTATCTAGCTATTACTTTTAATAAATGTGTTGACTTAGGAACTTTTCCCGACCTCATGAAGAGTAGTAAAGTCATACCATTATTTAAATCAGGTAATAAAAATAACGTTGGAAATTTTAGGCCTATTTCTAGCTTACCGGCATTTAGTAAAATATTTGAAAAGTTAATACTCAAGCAGTTGCTAAGACATTTTAATTTAAATTGCCTCCTTCATGATGAACAATATGGCTTTACAAAAGGTCGTTCAACTACAGACGCGGGTGTTGCTCTGCTGAAACACATATTTAACGCATGGGAGAACTCACAAAATGCCATTGGAGTTTTCTGTGATCTTTCCAAAGCATTTGATTGCGTGCACCATGACACGCTATTGCGTAAACTACGTCATTACGGTGTTCAAAATGAAGCTCTCAACGTAATAAATTCTTATTTAAATAATAGGCACCAGTGTGTAGATATTAATGGTGTGAAATCGTCCGGGCTACCAGTTCAGTTAGGTGTACCTCAAGGCTCAATACTGGGTCCATTCTTATTCTTAGTGTACATTAATGATTTACCATTCTATTTAAAGGGTATCTGTGACGTTGTACTGTTTGCTGATGATACCTCTCTTATCTTTAAAATAGACAGGAATAGACAAGATTTTGACGACGTAAACAGTGCACTCTCAAGGGTTACGCATTGGTTTACCACGAATAATCTAGTTCTCAATGCCAAGAAAACTAAATGTATAAAGTTCGCTTTACCGAATGTAAGAAATCTGGGACCCAACATCGTCTTAGATGATGAGGTGCTTGCAACTGTAGAATCGGCCGTTTTTCTTGGCATAACAGTAGATGCCAAACTTCAGTGGGGATCACATATATCAAGCCTAGCGGGAAGGCTCAGTTCGGCCGCTTACGCCGTCAGAAAAGTAAGACAATACACTGACGTTGATACAGCTCGGTTAGTCTATTTTAGTTATTTTCATAGCGTTATGTCCTACGGCATTCTGCTGTGGGGTAAAGCGGCTGACATTCAAAATATTTTTGTTCTTCAAAAACGAGCTGTTCGTGCAATTTACCAACTAGGTGCTAGAGTTTCTCTGAGAGAATTTTTTAAAGATATTGGTATTCTCACGGTGGCATCACAATTCATCTTCGCTAACATCTTATATATTAGGCAAAATATACACTTATACAATAAAAACAGTGATACTCATAATATTAATACTAGAAATAAGGACAAACTACGTGCTCCCTTTCACCGGCTTCATAGGGTTCATAACTCATTTGCTGGGCTTGGTATAACCTTCTATAACAAGCTTCCTTCTTCTTTGTTAGATTTACATTTTAATGCGTTTAAAGCGAAAGTAAAATCAAATCTTTGTTCGAAGGCATACTATTCTATCAACGACTACTTAAACGATAAGAATTGTTGGTCGCTGTGATTAACTCAAGACAACGTTTATGTTCTTTCACCAGAATTAGCTTAACTACTGACAGGTCATATGAATTACTTCATATCATTGTTTATTTAACTTGACTGCATAAACCATTTATTTTTTTTATTTTTTACTAATTAAATTTTCATTTATCGTTGAATGATGGTTATATGCTATTATTGTATAGAATCAAGTTCTTCCAACATAACAGACAGCTGTGCTGCTGGGGAGTTTGTTGCGCCACTTCTTCTTCCCAGCTAAAGCACTAGGAAGTGGTGAAGGGCGGGCTTTTTGGGGGGACTGTCTTATGTAATTTTGACGTTCAAAAAGTGCTGACTCTCAGCCTAGTTTGAATAAATGACTTTTGATTTTGATTTTGATTTTGATTAGTTAACTCACCAGAAAAATGTAAGCTTATCTCATTGTTTAAATCATTCAATTTAAAATGTATATTTAATGAAGCGACTAGAATAACAGCAACCACAGCTTCATGCATAGACAATGTATTTACTAATTGTAAAATAAAGGACTCTTCCTTAATTAGTGGCGTCAGCTCAGACCATACTGGTCAGCTTGTATCGTTTGACTTAGATAAAAAGTTACAACTAGATAAAACCATTGAATTGAGACCTCTGACTAAAAATAAATTGAAAACGTTTCAAAATAATGTTCTTAGCAATCTCTCAACAGCAAGTTTTGATTCACAAGATCCCAAAATAAACTATGACACATTTTTTTCTACAGTATGCCAAAAATTCAATAAAGCATATCCTGTAAAAAAAGTCAATTTAGGTCTTTTAAAAAAAAGATGCGACTTCCATAATCTAAATACACGTAGTAAAGATGAAATTGTGATTCCAAAATTTAGATTAACTAAAACTCAATTCTAATAAACAGAAGAGTCATTTCTAATAAACAGTATCCGCTTCTATAACAAGTTGCCAAAATCGGTTACAGAACTTAGCGATGGAAAGTTTAAAACTCACATCAAACGTGTCCTTTTCAAAAAAGCATATTATAAGATAAAAGACTACGTTGAAGACAAGGAAGTTTGGCATTAATTCCTTCTGCATATGTGGCTTCCCTGGTAACTCATTAGCACCATAACTATGTGAGCGTCTATTAACTGCTTCCAAATTACAATGTTAATTTTATTAATTTTATTTTTACACTTTCTGACATATTCTCGTCATTATTTGACATTATACAACACTTGTAATATCGAGTATTTATTAGTGATTCTCATGGAAATCATATCACTTGGTTTAAATAGGTTGATTTTACTTATGTAGATTCTTTTACATATTGTGAATGAGCGAACGTTGTAGGCCTACAGTTTCTATTCTTTATTTTCATTCCTCTAAGAACCTGGTACTTATTGACAGGCCTACACTGTCCTCCCATATCTAATATCACTGTAATTTGAAAACATTATAAAATCCAATTATTTTTAAAAGAGTAACCGTGGAGTTTCTTGCCGGCTCTTCTCCATAGGAAGCGACAAATTGGAACCGTGCACCTAGCTTCTGACGTTTCATAAGTGCCCTTGTAGGTTTATGTGAAATAAAAATATTTTGATTTGATTTGATTAAAATCGATAGATTTGATTGGTTTAAAGTCACCCAAAGAGCAATGCAGAGGGCTATGCTCGGAGTTTCCCTACGCGATCGAATCAGGAATGAAGAGATCCGCAGGAGAACCAAGGTAACCGACATAGCCCGAAGAATTGCCAAACTTAAGTGGCAGTGGGCAGGGCACATTGCTCGCAGAACAGATGGCCGATGGGGCTGAAAGGTTCTGGAGTGGCGACCGCGTACCGGAAGACGTAGAGCGGGAAGGCCTCCCACAAGGTGGACCAACGACCTTGTGAAGGCCGTGGGAATCCGCTGGATGTGGGAAGCACAAGACCGGTCGAAGTGGAGGAGCATGGGGGGGCCTATGTCCAGCAGTGGACGTCTTTCGGCTGAAACGATGATGATGATGACTGTTTTAAAGCAACCTAAATCTCGCATTATATTCTCGACAAAAAAAATAAGGCGCTCATTAATTTCATAATAATTAAAGCGATATTTTATATTGAGTATAAAAACTTATAGAAATGCAGTATTTTAACTGTAAAAGTACGTCTTTAAAGTCAAGTAAATAAGCGAAATTAACAAAATTGCGTACACGGCCTCTTAATTGTGTAGATAACTTTTAAGTAAATCATAACACTTCCCAAATGTCACATTTAATAAGAAAGAACCAAATGACTACCGGCCCTTAGGGCCGATTTTTCAATCCTTAGATAAAAGTGCTAATAGCTACCTGAAGAATAAAGTTATTGGACTCTTTATTAGTCGGATAAGTGGTTGCCAATTTTTCAAATAAAATTAATCCTAGGAATACCTATCCGACGGAATATCTCATTTGTGAAAACGCTAACTTCAGGGAGGGGAAACAAATATACAGAATAAAGGAATATTAGAACGGGTCGGCCTATTTCTTTGATTATTGTCAATGTCATTCAAACAGATGGCAGCCTTATTTCACTTTTTGCAAAAGAGAGCTGTCAGAGCCATTTATAATATACGTTGCCGCGAATCCCTCAGGGAATTATTTAAAAGGATTAATGTTATGACGGTACCTTGTCAATTCATTTATGAGAATATCATGTATGTAAAAAAAATCTACATCATTTTAATAAAATAAGTGATAGACATCATTTTAATACTAGAAAGAAAAACAAAATAGATGAGCCATTTTTCAGATTAGCTAAAGTACATACATCTTTTATGGGGCACTGTGTTAACTGTTTTAACAAAATACCTTGTGATTTATTGCAATTAAATGAAAGGAAATTTAAAACTCATATTAAAAGTAAACTTTGTAAACAGGCATATTAAAAATTAGAGGATGATATCCAATATAAGAATGCTTGGAAACATGCTGGTCCTGCTCCATAGGACAAACGAGAGTTTAGACAAAATCAAACTGGTTTCTAATTGAATATTTTATAATTAATTATATTTATGACATTGATTTACACTCAGCGATTACTTGTAACTCACACACTGACTTATTACTTGTTAATATTCTTGGAAAATCGTATTCTTACTTTTACAATGTTTGTAAATATGTGAGCACCATGTATCAGTCATAAAATAATTTATCTGTAATTGCTTCACTTTCATTATTTTTACCTTTTTACTTTGGTAGGGTAATTTTATTCTGGGTGCATCGTTTTCACACATAATTATACAATGAATGTATGTTAATATTGTAGTTAAAACATTTTAAAAGAGTAACGGTCGAGTTTCTTGCACATTCTTCTCCATAGGAAACTACATTTTGGAAGGGGCGACTAAAATCAACTCTATTTTAATGTAAATGTTGACGTTCAAAAGTGCCTTTTATGTGCCTATTTGAAATAAATGCTTTGACTTTGACTTTTAATACGTTGGTAGGTTGTAATTTTGGCCGTGTGGTGTTTTGATTTGGTATTTTAAAATTGATTGAAATAATGGAAAACAAAAAGGGGAAGCATTCAGCAAACTTTAATAATGTTGAGGTTGAATTACCTACTTGAGTTTAGTGGAGAGGTATTCCTAGGCAAATAAAAGAAAATTAAAAGACTGACGCTGTTACAAACAAAGACAAAGAATCTGCATCGAAGAAAATGCTATTCGTTTTTAATCTTGTAAAACACGAAGACTTACCTCAAATATAATAACATCAACGTCATTTGTCAATGGAATAAGCGACCGTCAAAGAGGCAAATAGATTTATTCCTCAGATAAGTAAATTATTCGACAAATAAAGCCCGTTTAACGATTGAACAACATATTTTTTTGCTATGTATCGAATAAACTCTATCTGTCTGTTTATCGGAGGATTGAAAAATCGGTCCTAAGTGAGCGCTAATTTACCACTTTATTCCCCAATTTCATATTACCAAAGAAATTATGCAATTACAAGTTGTAATTATTTCCGTAATATAATTAGAAATCAATCTAAATCTTCGCGAAATGTTGGGCTTTGCTTTGTCTCCCGGAGTAAATTAAACAAGTTGTATTGGATATCAAAATATTAAGAAGTTTAGATTCGCTTGTTGGTTTCAGATCGCGATACTGCTGAGACCAACTAAAGTTGTGTTTTCGCACAAGAAAGAAGGGGAAGCTACGGAGGAACTCAGGTAATCATTGTTTTACCTGTTTGGATTATTGTTGAAGAAGTAATTTTGGAGATGATATCTTAGAAATCAAAGCAACTCGTTTTATTCTAGCTCAGCAAATGCTTACACAAACACACAGACTTTTGCAAAGTTTTCTTATTTGCCAAACACTTTCAAGCATGTCACAAAATAGTCGCTTCATTTTATTTTGATAAGCATACAGTAACTGCTAATCCATCAATTTAGTACGTTCTCTTCCAATTATTTCACAACAATAATATTAATTTCCATCCATGCGTTTCTCATGATCAGCTAGTATAGTCTACTACTGGTTAGATATCTTTAATCGCCATTGAATTCACTCCTCGGCTTCTCTCATCCAGCTGCTACCAACCAGTCAGCTTGAAGAGATCCCGCCGTGGAACTCTTACGTTTACTCAAACCTTTCGTTTTCCGATTTAACGTATGCTTTTTTCAAAACTACGATAATAAATATTCATTTCACAATACATTTCCAGAACAGTCGTAGCGTACCAGAACCCGTTCACTGGCGACTACTGCGTGCACAAGAGCCGTGCTGGTCTCAAGGGTTACGTCAACAACCTGCAGCAACCTGAATCCCCTGACAGCGGCCTCTCTGATGAGTACGAGCCCCTGAATCTTGAGCCGCCAGGTGCTCAGCCCAACCTGCCACATGTGATGCAGGATAAGATGCCGCCAGGGATCGTTTGTATGCCCCAGGTGAGACTTGTTTTAACACTCTATTACTTCTGTTTCTAGTCGGAAAGGTCCCAGTTCAACAAATAATTGGTATAACAGATGAATCCAAAAATTTACAAACTTGTGGAGAGATTCCAATTTATTCTGGAAAGATCGCTGTGCCATTTGTTCTGATTAGATGATTTAGTAATCTTTGATCTAATGTTCTAGCTGATAATAAAAACATCTGAGTGTTATTTCACAAAATTAATATGTATTAACGTAAATCCAAAGAAGTAGCCTTTTCAAATTATAGCCATTTAACTAAAATAATTCGCTTCCAAATTCGTTAATGGACTTTTATAACTAATTTAAATTCCGACCGTGTCTTTTTAGAGAGCTTAAAAATTTACTAAATTCTCATTCTTTCAGAACCAGATAATAAATCAAATACCATTAACAAGACATAATATTATTATTCCATTACACACTTAAGTCTTACCTCGAGCGATCATTAAAGAAATTTACATGAAAAAGACTTAGAAATAATGTCACCAAGTATTTGAAAAATTAAAGTCAATCTAGCTGAGAGGCAATTTAAAATAATCCTTTGGTATAACACTTTGCGCACTACTAATGGTCGTCGGAGTTTAAATTTCAAATTTACTGAAAGAAGTAGCCGGTAAGAAGCTTGCGGCATTAGCCGAGGGAGGGGGGGTGAGGTGGGAGAAAGTAATGGTACAAGAACCTGGAATTTAAATTAGTCAGAGACAGAAAGTAAAAATTGATGTGGGCATCATAATGTTAATCTAAGTATAAAAAACCTTTTACTAAATGTAGTTGGTTCTTTTGTGATTTCTACACGCGTCAAGAGCAGCACAACGTTGTTAATCAAACAAATGTATAATTGTGTTCATTATAAGTCATCCTAAATATTAAGCAGTACAAAATGCATGTTAATGAGGCTTATTAGCTAACTTGCCCGAATTGGGCGAATTGTCACTTTTAAATAATGTAATATTTTCTATAGATGACTTGCACGAAGTTATTGCATGCTTGCATTTATTTGTGGGCGAATCAACAATTCCACACACACCTTTTGAATACAACGTTAAGGAAACAACGAATAGTTATGAAAAAAGCACATTAACTTTATTACTTACATAAAAACAAAACTACGCGATTGCTTACTACGTGTTTCTGGAATTGCCGATTAGCCCAAATAAGCCTAAAATCCGGAACGTCCTACTATAACATGAAACCTTGCCATTCTGGTGCAAACATTTGTAAAACTGGGAGGGATAATGTCAGCCAGGCGTCGCTTTAATGACATAACTTTAGAAGTGAGCCACTATCGACTGGTACTAATGCTCTTCACAGTAACGATGATTCAATATCAATGAGATTACTTACATCATGACAATTATTAGCAGACAATGACACAGGTTGCGAGCATTACTTAGACCTTAAAACTATGTTAGCATTGAATCAGTCATAAAATTCCAATTAATTCTACATATAAATGTAGAATATGCTTTTAAAAATCTTAAATTTATTGGCAGACAACGCATAACAACGCACATCCTAAACTAATGTGGCGCTGGATCTAGAAGCTTGCGTTTTTTGCACAAGAGATCCATATAATAACAAAACTGAGGGTAAAGGAAGCATTTTTTAAATTAGCTTTAGGAAATTGCCGTAGGAGATGAAGGTTTGTTTGGAAGTTGTTGACTCGTGTTTTTATAAAGCAAGGATAAACACGTGGCCGGAATATGACAGAACTTATGTACAAATAACTAAGTAGAACGCGCGAAAACCAAAACGTAGATCTAGCGTAAAAAGTAATAAATCAACTCACAAAAATATCCCTTTTAAAAACAAAGTTGACATTGACAAACACAGCAGCTCGGACAATCAGGGCAAACTTGAGTGGAGTAAAGATTTATGTGGTGTTGTGCCGTGCTGTTGTGCTGCACTGCGATACGTCACGTCTGTGCCGCGCTGGGGTGCAGCACAGCAATATGTCACGTCGTGTTATGTTTATGAAGTTACACGTTTTTGTCGAGTTGTGACTAGGTCTGTTTGAACGGTGATGGCTATATGTTACATGGAGCTGAATAAAAGGTGGAATGGCTTCATATTTTATAGTAGAGATTAAAAAAATGTAAGCTAACGTAGCTGCAGATGAAAATTTTGTTTGCTGCAAAGAATGAAAATATTTCAAGGGTTCATCCAAAGGCGTAATTTTATCATACCATATTTAATCATATCATATCAGGTTTTAATATACAAATATCTGTCAAGATAACTACAAATAAAACTCGTATTCTCTTATACACCGTGACATTTTAGTCGTCTTACAACGGCAGCCCACTTCATGTATCCAATGACTACTAATCATTTATAAAAAAAAATGATATTTTTGGACATAAGAATAATAATTAACAAAATACCTATATATCATTCACTAAAACGCATGATGTAGTTTTGAACACCATGTTATGGAGATGGAATGAATGACGAAATGTAATGGTATTATGGTAGGTAGGTAGAAATCTTCTACCGTTTGATACGTAAACATTATTAACAGGAAGGCTGTTTCATAATTCTAAAGCGTTATTTATTTTTCTTAGTACCTATTATCTTAATTAATGGTAACAATTTTTAATCGCGCCTGTAGGTATTTTATGTCGGATACATTGAGTGGACTACCTTTGTAAGACGACTAAAATGTCACGGTGTATAAATACTGCAACTCAACTGCCGGACCGCCTCGTTGGTTTAGAGGCCGCAAGTGCTACTGCTGAGCGTGAGCTCCTGGCTTCGATTCCCTAGTCGGGCAAAGTGCCCCAAAGTGACCTAACGAATAGGACTGTAGGGAATAGGGATACTAAACTAGGAATTTATTAGTAGCAGCCCGGAGTCTGGATTTCAGACTTTTACGTTTTATTAATTTAATTTTATTTATTTTTCGAAAGGTTTATAGACTAATAACACCATAATAACAATAATATATAACTAAATTGCTAATTACAAGCCCCCACAGATAAATACAAAATTATTACTCCCAAATAGTCTAAGTTAAATCGTATCTGTATTATGTACTTCTAAGCAAATAAATTATTTCCATACTTTTTCAAAAAATCTAAATCAAAAGTCATTTATTCAAACTAGGCTGAGAGTCAGCACTTTCAGTTATTCCCTCAAAGTTTCTTTCAATCGTTTTTTTTTTCAAATTTAAGCCTTTCGGAAAATAAACTGTTCCAGTGCAGGCAGGTACCTCTACAAAACCCCTTGTGACATGGAAATTAAATGTAACTGGTGAAATATAAGTGTACACCTAGGTAAACCCCTGCCTAACGCTTTGAGGATTACAGCCGTGATGCGATGCTATGTTATTACAACTCAAAATAAATTATTAAAAACAAATTGAATGTCCCGTTTTGTTAGCTCTAATTAGAGTTAGTAACTATGCCAGTTCAAAAACATGTTATCATAAACATGATATTCCTAATGTTTTAACTTGAAATGTTTCACTGACACAATGGAAGCAACAATATCCAGACTCTGTATTATTAAAAGTTTACGCGAAGTAGAACAAAGCATTGGAGTATTATTACTTTTAGTTGAACATTGTTTTAATAAGTTCGTTAATGATGAAGTTCTTATTCCACAAGGAAACATTCTTACACATCAAAGGAAGTCCTCCTGAAACTCTAGTTATTTTTTTAAGAATACAGACTCCAGTAGTTCATAGTTTAGTACTTCTATTTTACGTGGGATTTCGACTCTTATGTTACGTGCGAAATCCGGGTGTGGGATAAATAATTATCAGTAATTTTCCTTTATTTTTTTAAACCTTACTTTTATTCGTTTCTGGAATCATAATTTTTAATAGGCCACTTTCTTAGCCAACCGTGCACCTCTGTGTACCCCTTTTTCTTATTTAATGTAAATATTAACTTGTGTTGTTGCAGCCCGACCTCACGATAAAACTACAGATGAGTCCCAACAACGACTACAACAGCGTCAACAAATCTTGGAACTGGAACTATGAGGAGTACCAGATCTGAACATAGCGCAGATGCAAGCAAGATGTTAACCTCATCATATCTTTATTAATACCAAAAACATTCACTTAATTATTATCATCATAACTAAGTGTAAGCCCCATCCCCACCGACCACGACGCTACTCAAAAGTATCCAAATACAAACTGAAATCATCTAGGAGTAGGCAGAATGTCAAAGCAATAGTATTTCTGCGCTTCCTACACGACGCAACGCAACCAATCAAAATCTAGTTAATAATGCGTTAGTACTTAAGTCGCGTACGGACAGCCATCGAATTAGTGCTGTGACATTCTGGCTACTCATTAGTGATTTGAGTTTGTAACACGTCAGTCTACGTTCACATAGACGTAATAATATCGCAGCATGATTCTTTCGCCCACAGAATCCTCAACAAACTGCGTAGTGCCGCTGACATGTATTCTGTTGGATTCTCAATCCTGGGTTCAACGCCGAGAGTTGAAAATCCAGTGCGCGATCATTTCCCTCCGAGATATTTGTACGACCATGTGAACGTCGACTTACTTTGAGAAGTGTCTTAGACGACGGATCTAAAGGTGCATACACACCGAAGCTACTAACATTAAGTAACTTTCTATAACTTTTGTGGCTTTTGCTATAATATTTTTTTGTTTTCATTGTTGTTCACTAACACTTGCAAACGTTGCTCCAAAAAATAACTCCGGTGTAGATGCACCTTTAGTTAACATCTCCGCAATGAAAGTGACCTACATAATTATAATATTTCAAAGTGTTTATCTTGTTATTCAAAATTTCAAGTTAACAAAATAATATTTTATAATTTTCATGAGAGGTTTCGAATGTTTAATTTGTGCTTTATTAATAATTGTTAATTACAAATCAGATTAAATTTTATCTTCAACCAAGAATTTCATAATTTGTTAACAATTTATGAAGTGTAAAAGGGAAATGTATATTTAGCTCGGTTGTATTAATTACACGCAATATTCAAACAGGTTATTATTTTTTCCTAAATCAGCGAGGTAATTGCTTAATACGCTATCAATTTGCAATGCTTTTCAATTTGACAATTCGACAACATTCATTGCGCTATTAACGAAGTCGAGCAGACAAATTCTCAAAGTTAGTAAGCAATGGCTTAGGACTTTGCTTCATAATCCCTCTGATTATGAAAGAAGGTGTGTGCGATAGTTTAAACAAAATGTACGAAAGCAATGTACCTATTAGGATTACAATACGATCCGGCCCAAATCTGCGTAAAACTTAGACCAGCAATTTAATAAACACAGCTTCTTTGTCGGTGACATATATAAACCATTTAATTAACTAGATATTTGCAACTTCTTCTAAACTTCGGGGTCTCGGTAATAAAGTTCAAAACTCCTTCAAACGTAACGTTATATTGTCAAATAAGATGAAGCCTTCGGACTGCTCGATACGAACTTCCACAAAGGGAAGAGTAAGCACTTAAGTGCTCTTAACAGGTTTAACTGAGAGTGCTGACACTTAGCACAGGAGGGTGCTAGTACTTTTAAGGATGTTTCGAGAAAATTAAAGCTTTGATTTGTAAAGTGAGATTAATGAAATGTTAACGCATTAAGACAGATTTTTAGAAGAAATCATCTCAGTCTTTAGGGCCGGGTTTCTCCTGAACTGATGCGACGTACCACTGTTTTCATCTCAGAATAACTAAGTTTTTAAATATATGTCGCGTCTTAATATTTCTTTATTTTATCACGATGGTCATACTAAAATTCTTGAAATATTATGTTATTTTAGAAGCCTCATCAATCTCCCACATAATCTTACATACTTCAAGCATTATTAAATCTTTCTTGTAATCTAATAAATCAAACTTAATTAATAAATTTCCAATAACTCATTCCTTTCATAATTCTCATTCATCTCATAAAATTCAGACTTCAATATTTTAATAACAAACATCTCGTTGCCAAACCACGCTCAAATAATATATTTAAACATTAAGTAAAAATTTTAATAATGTTCAAATGTAACTCAAATTCTACGAATCATGTTAAAATTATAATTATTATAAATAATATATATTATGCTTCTGTTGTGTACGATGCCAAATACATAATTCAATTATGTGAAGTACAATGTAAAAATAAAAGGTAATAATGTACTTTATTACGTTGTTTTATTATCCACTCAAGCAATTGAACTGCCAATGTTTCATTATTGCTGTTACAGTTTTAGCGTGTAGATGTAAGTTGTGTATTTTACTGTAAATGTTGACGTTCAAAAGTGCCTTTTAAGTGCCTATTTGAAATAAATACTTTGAGGTTGACTTTGTAGGTGTGCTTATTTTTGTTTTGCTATTTTTTGTTGTTATCTATACAGGGTGTAACAGAAACCCTATTGCTATCCTTAAGCACTTAAGATAACAGCTGGTATAATCACTATACATAGTTTCAGCTCAAAATAAAATACTCTAAGAATTGATACCAAATTTTCGGTTTCACAAGTTTCTTAAATTCAAATCATAACAAACGTGTCACCGCTCTACGTAGGTCAATAACTTTCCACGTTATTTGCCAATATCACGATAAATCTCTTCCGAGTGAGGTTTTTATTTCAATTTGAAAAGTTCGGTTTCTGTGATGTATTAAAAATTCTCTTATATTCCGAAAACATACAGATAGAATTAAAAAATCCTTCCAATATCGTTTGATATCATCCAAAGAAGCCGTGCCCTCGGTATGTATATCTATATACTCTTTCCGTTACACTTAGTATACATTTCTGGTGCAAAATAAAGTTATTAAAAATAAATATAGTAATTCAATTGAAATCCCAGCAACAGTGCATGCTAGTTTAATAAACGTCGTATAAAGAGAGTGGGGTAAGTCTGCATTGGATTATATCGCGATTCGTTGCACAAACGCTAAATCTATTGCATTTCGGAGCTCGCCTCCGGGATCAGGGCTGTTAGGGGCGACTCAGATTCCTGCGGATGTATTCGGAAGAAAATAAAAAGAGAAAATAGATAACAAAATAATAGTTTGAAAAACTAAACAACACGCTTTAAAAACCAAACTAAAAAAGTAGAAAATATTTTTTTTTAAAGCGTGGGGTGCTATTTGGGGTATTTTTATAACCAATTAATATTAAGCACCCCACGCTTATTTTATTATTTCACTTTTTTTTACTTTGGCTAACTATAAAAGCGTATTTTTCTTACTACATTTTTTTCTGGCCAGGTTATAGGCACAAATTTATAAAATTATTGAATTGTCATCGGTCCTTGATAAGTGTGCAAAGTTTAAATTTACCTCGACGTTATGAAGTGGGTCGAAAACTTTATATATTATTTATTATTTAGCAGACAACAAGATTAACTACTACATTAGAGAACTATATGATACAAAAATACTTGCAATACGAGATGTAAGTAAACAATTTAACTTATTTGCTATGTTAGTAATTAAATTATAGTACCGACAGGGTGGTTTTAATAACATGCCTAATAATGGGGCTTTCATCAGGCCTATCAGCTATACCTATCAGGAGGCTGTTGCTACTGTCCCGCAATCTGGTGAGAAGAGAAGCACTCTTTTTCCGCACTACAGCTGAGAAACTATCCACTCTGGCTCGAGCAAACATTGCAGATGCACTGTAATAGCGCGGCAGTCGCAACGGCGTCTTAAAACCGTTGTTGTATTGAAAAGTAAAAAAGCGTGTATAGAAATATAAGCATTCTGTAGTCCTTCTTCATTTAAAATTTAATTGCAAAAAATTTCATACTCGTCCATCCGCGTAATCTTTGTACGCCTTTTTCGTTTCGTTGTCGATTATTTCGATTTGTTGGTTATCTAAACATTAGTATAGGATAATCGAGGTCTTTACCGAGTGTTAAAATAAAACGTTGTTATTTTTGTTGATAGGTCAGACTCGCCATCTATTAGCTGACAAATTGTAGGTGCACTACACCTAGACCTCTGCTTGTCCCTTTGGGTAATACAGGCCTGTTTATTACCATGTTATGGTAAATGTAAAAAAAAAACGAAAGACTTCCATAGACCAAAGAAGTGTGTATCACTATCATCAATGCCAGCCTTTTCCCACCCACTGCTTAGTACAGTGCTGAGTGTCCTCACTTTTGTGTTTTGCTGTGTATAATATGTTTACCATTAATTAATTATTTAATTGATTGTATTCGTCTTGCCAATATTAGTTTGTTATTTGTTATTAGTTATATCGGAAACAATAGAATCTATTTCAGATTAACTACCTATCACCATTTCAATTCCGATCGGTTTAATTTAACTGCCACTATGAAACATAATTTGCATACTAGAATTATGCAATAACATTGATAATAATTTAAATTAATTACGATGAACGATCCCAAAGTTGGCTGGAATTTATTAAAGCAATGCCTATTAAATTATGTGCTATTTGACTAAAATTAAATTATTTGCTGAAACTAACGTGTAAAGCTTATATAAATTAATTAATATTTTGTGTTTGACATTCTGTTTGATAAACAATACAAATGAATGAACACTATTGAATTATATTTTGTAAAATCTATTGTTTCGAGATGTCAGTTTGTTTGAGTTCTTTATTAATGTTCATGCATTTTATATTTTGTATAGGATTGTTTAAAAGCAATATTGACAAAAGTTGTATATCTGAATTGTATTGTGCTTCAAAACAGAACGTTATTTAATTTATCGTAGTGGCTTTCTAGTTAACACATAATAATATTGCTAATAGGTATGCTCAATGTATAGTTCGCATTAAGGACATCATCCGTTGGGCTCTTGTCACCGCCGGGGTGCCAGCTGTTTTAGACCCCAATGGCTTGGTACGCGACGATGGTAAGAGGCCAGACGGAGTTAACATAATGCCTTGGAAGTTAGGTAGGCCTTTGGTGTGGGATGCAAGCTGTGTCGACCCTCGCGCCATCCCATCGTCTTAGCACGGCCGGCTGTGCTGGGGCGGCTGCTGCAGGTGCGGACAACCTCAAACGGCGCAAATATTAGAAGCCTTATTGGGAGCTATATGTTCGAGCCGCGGGGTTGAAACACTAGGACCGTGGGGTCCCCGAAAATTCATCGAGTATTTCGGGACGTCGCCAAACGGTTGGTCAACTCTTCATGTGACTTATTTTTGGTCAAAGAATCTACATTGCCATCCAACGTGGCAACGACGTTGGATGGCAATGCAGATTCTTTATGCTGCCAGCCTTTTGGACACTTTTCCCACGACAGCGATGCGGACGAATTCTTTGATGCCCTGTAAGCTCTTCCCTTCTTTTCTTTATATTCTTGTACATAATATATTTAGTGTTAGATTATTTATCGTATTAAGATTTCTTTTGGTGTTGATAAAAAGTTACTCATCAATATAATACGTATAGTTTAGCAGGCCCAGTGGGATAATATCTCATTCATATCACAGAATGTTTCAAATCTTTGGTAATATTCTGTAATATGCGAAAGTGAGTTTGAATTTTTTGGTTACGCTTTCACGCGGAAAAGGGCTGAACGTATTTCAATGAAATTTGGTACACATAGACCATAACATGATGAGTAAGGATATAAACTTTTCACACTGGATTGCAGACGAAGTCGCCGGCAACAGCTAGTTCAGGAAACAAACTTACAAAAAAAAAAACCACTTTAAAGTGTGAGTAGCCCTGTAGCATTCCGAGGGATTGCGTAACGTCAACAGATGCAAGTCAAATGCACGGCCGTGTTGACTCGGGCTCGCAGTTCGGGACTCGTCTCCGAGGAGCTCCGGCGATATGGATGGCAGGGGTGGCCAACCTATACGTCTACGAGGCATTCATTCAAACTGTTTTGAAGAGGAATGTTTTTGTGTGATTAATAGGCTAACTGGCTTCAGCTTTGTGCCTGTTATTGGTTTATTTAAAATAGATGCTATAAGTTGAGTTGCGTAGGAAGTCGTTTAAAAAAAATCAAATGTTATAAAAAGTTTTATGAATGAATCACATCTTTAAAAAAATACGAAACAAGCCAGAAGTCCAAGATCCAGAAGATAAATGACTGAAAATCAAAGCAGACTTTCCATGATACATTACAGCTGCACGTCTAAATCATCAAACCATAGATGAAAAGATCATGAGAAACTCATACAATATAAAATAATATTTTGTTTTGTTGAATAATTCAGGATGTCTTCACAGTTGTTTGTTAGTTTTCATTCGTTTAGCATCCCTGGACTAGAAGCACGATTTTTGCGAGACAACAGAATTCTCGTCTCTCAGCTTAAGTTTCAATAAACATAAGCTGAGTGACGAGAATTCTGTTGTCAGCTGAAATAATATTATTGCTTTAGAATTTGTAGGTACACCTTATTTCGTGTTCGAGCACTAAAAGCTCGGTTGGCTAGTTTATAGTGCACTGGATAGCAACTTGTAGAAGCCAAAGCATAGAGCTAGACCATGATCAAATTATTTTAAATAATTCTGGACTGCGGGCGGCGTCGATGTACAAGCATCTGCCGCGGTCCTGACTCATGGTGGTAGAATGAATACTGTGGTCTGAGTCTGAAGAAGTCCGACATAACCTTCCGTTCTCCCCAGATAGATAGTATCCATATAGTTTTCCCCACAAAGAAAAGGTTTAACTGTTTTTTGTTTACTTTGGAAACAAAAAACATCTCTTACTAAACGTTTCGTGCTAGTAGATGGTAAACAGTGAATGAAGACAGAACTTTCTAAGACTAGTGGTTTCTGAATTTCAATGTAGGTACTACTTTAAGTTTTATCTTAACTGCTCTGGTTACTCGTAAATCAACATGAAATATATCAGTCGTAGCAGAGCTGTAATTTACAGAGATCTACTGTTTTATTAGCTACGTGAAGGTTTAAAATTCTACATTCCTATGGAAATATACTGCGATTAGTCCATTATGCTTGGAATTCATTATTAATCAAATCAACATTTTAAAAATGTTATACTGACTTAAAACAGACAGATAGAAGCGGTTTATCAAACAAGATCTTAAACTTTAACGTGCACAGCTGTAAATATCTGCCCGTGCAAATTAATGACCGAACTAAATCATCAATACGTCAGCAAATTGCCAATAGCCCGTCGATTGGGCCTTTAGCCGCGTGGCTCTGCTACGTCGTAGCCTCGTAGCGCTCGTAGCGCTCGTAGCAGCAAATTCGGCGCGATCCATCAGTGAAGAGATTGCGGTGGAACATCGATCAGTGTCGCTGCTTGCGCACGGGGGACGCGGAGGTAGAAATGACATGTGGATACGCCGCGTGGAAAATATTATGACAATGTTCTTACCTAGACCTCGCTTAGCAAAATAAGAGGTAATTGCGAGTTAACAGGAAGAGAAATAATAAATGAAACTGTTCTTCTTAAAAATACATTAGAATCCGATTCCATTTGAGGTTATTTTTATGTTTATTTTTGCTTGTTTAGGTTAAATCCCCTAGATGTTCACGTAAAAGGTTTAACTTAACGTAAAGAGGTCACTGTTATGTTCAGAACGTAGATAATGCATTTCCATAATCGGCCCTAAACCAAAGTTTATTTGTCAAAAGTCAACAGTTTTGGCATAATAAGGTTTTTCACTAACCCTGTGGTACTAATACAATGTAAAATATCAGTAATTAAAGCTTACGAACCCTAAAATAAAGTGTCCTATCCTGCCTTGAGCACACTCATATTCCCCACTCCTCGTCTGTCCAACTGCCCACCTCAAGTGGTAGTTCTATCGCGGCTACTTTTTATCCGTACTTATATAAAACTACTTTTACGAGTCGTAGATATATAGACCAGAGGCCCTACCATGAATGCACGACGTAAACGAACGATTTTAAATCGAAAATACAACTATCGTATAACATTTTTAGATTTAAATGTTTGCAAAAAGCACAATGAGTATCACTTTTACTTATGAGTAATGTCTTGAAACTAAGCAAATATTTTGAGACTTTTCAAGTTAATTTTTTTTGGAATTTACAGTAAGTATGTCTACTCCGCGTGTTCGTGCTAGGCCCAAACATACTATCTACGAGTTGTACGTACTGGAGCGATTGAAAGTAGCTATCGGTTCCGATGGGCGAAGAGGGATGGTTTAATTTAAGTGATTCTGATGTATCGATCTTTTGATGAAAATGTAGTGAGTATGGTCAGTTCATTTTAATTTTTTATTACCAGGGTGGAAAGTGGGGATATGATGATGACCTTGTGACTAAATGTTCTTAATTGTGAAGAAACTGGCATGTCTTAGAGCCAAAGTACGAAAACATTTGTGGTTAACACAAGGTACTAGACATTAACATTATCATTGAAAGGCACTCGTATAAAATTCATCGTCTTAAGGTATCTCAAAGCCTTACGATTAAGTACCGTTTGTCATGTATTTCAACGCTATTCTTTAGCATGCAATAAATTTGCCTTTTTCCAAACTTGACTTCTGGGCTTCTGACTATTAATCACGACTGTCAAAGATCTAAGAATAACAGCAGGGACCAACAAATTAACGTGCTTTCCGAATTCTCGATATGTAATCAATGAACACCCATCCACGAACCGACCGCGGCAAGCGTAGTTTAACCTTCGATTGACTCATGCGACTGTTATTGTTTTACCATGAACCACTCCTGCTATGAATTTCCTAAGCATACGTTTTCTTAAAATAATTACAAATAAATTTATATAAAATAATTTTAGTGGGTACTTTTAGTAAACATATAAATAATACATTATCATTTAAATTGACTTTTCTAACAGCAGTTCCCAAATACAACCTCTTAGGAATGTAACCTGTTTTCAAATTCAATAATTGACAGTTATAATAAAAAACAACACCGGCCAAGTGCGACTAGGACTCGAAGATTTCAGTACAACAAGGCGAGAAACGTTTCTTGTACTGACACCCCTTTAATTTTTAACTTTGTTTTATTACTGTTATTTGTTATTACAGCCGCAATAAAAATACACACTTAGTGTAACTTTCAACTGTCTACCTATTATGGTTCATCAGATACAGCGCGCTGACAGACAGACGGACGTACGAATGAGTGGATGGACGGACAGCGGAAGCTTAGCAATAGTGTAGTACTAAAAATGTACTTGGTAATCAGATCGTTACTTTTTAGGGTTCCGTACCTAAAGAGTACCAACGGACCCTAAATAGCTTAGGGTCTAAAAAGTAACGATCTGATTACCAAGAACATTTTTTAGTAATCTATCTTTCTGAATGAAATTAGACTGAGATGAGTCGAGATTATTATCTGCATACAAGGTCTTCTTCATTTCGATCCAAAAGTAAATGAAAATGTCGGTATCAAAGCCTTGTAGTTAAGAAAAGCAATGGGAATAAAACTGCAAACAATGGGTTTAATATTAAAATCCAAATCTTTGTAGACCAATATAATGGGTATCTTATTTTAGAAACATGTTTAGTCAGATATTATTTGACGTAAAACCGTTGTTATATTCATATTTACAAATAACAAGCGCAAAATAGAAATGTATTTTATTCTACATATTTGTATTTGATGTAGCATAAGAATTCCAATGCTCGTTAAATTAATGCTTTACTGAAAAACATCGATTTCTCTTCATTACTCTCTATGACTTGACTCAAAATTCTGACACAGTGTGGACATTCATCACCACTACTCTCTAAACGGTGAAAGAATAAACATACTGAGGAAACCAGCATGCCTTAGAACCATAAATTCAAAGAAATTTGATATACGAACCCGCACTGGGCCGCGTGTTGACTTACGACCCACAACCTGTCACCGAGCGGAGGCCTGTCCCAGTAATGAGAACTGAATGGCGTGCAATGGGGGGGGGTATGTCCAGGAGTGGACTGTAATGGGCTGATGACGATAGTGATGATGACGATGCTAATAATGACGCCAAGGGACTCAACACACACCGCAGAGGCCATCCCCAAGCTCCGCCACTTCAACCAGTTCTGTGGCGACTTCACGAGGCTTCCACGACTCCTACCTTGTGGAAGGCCTTCCGACTCTATGTCTATCGGTACGTAGCCGCCACCTCAGAATCTGAACCTTTCAACCCCATCGGTCATCTGCCAATGTGCCCTGCCCACTGCCACTTAAGTTTGGCAATTCTTTGGGTTATGTCGGTGACCTTGGTTCTCTTGCGGATCTCCTAATTTCTGATTCGATTACGTACAGAAACTCCAAGCTCTAAAGATTTTGGAATATGTAGTACTTGTTTAAAGTTTCAGTGTATACGTGAGGCATAAGGCCATAGAGCTCGAACAATCTTTGTATGCTTAACCTAAGACCTCTAGTTGCCGAGTCTCTAAATATACAATGAACGATATACAATCTATACATATAATATAATAATATTTATATATCTGTAGACGAGCTGTTTCTGTACATTCAAAATATTAAAAAAAAATTGGCTGGGGTGTTAAGGGTTAACATAATTTTGACAAAGCGGATGAAAGTCAATAATGGAAACATTCAAATAAGTAGTATTCACCCTAAACTAGGGTATAATTTATTGGGAGTTTTGGAAACAAAAACAGTTTTCGTGATGTTAATTTTCGAGGGAGGTCCAGTTTCGAAAATCAGGAAATTAAAATCCAAAATCAGGCTAGATTGGAAGATTCTTCCTTTTTAATGGAGGAGTGGCACCTACACTATCTAAGAGACACATTAATGTTTTCCGACATGCACGCGAAAGAAGTCGCGGGCAGCAGTGAACCAATATACTATTTCTTTTCTTTTCAAAACTTTTATTGAATTTAGTGTGCATTACTGAAATAAATCCTTATACAAATTATTTGCATCGTGAGTGTTATGGCACAGAACAGTCAGCTTATTATTTAGAATACTATTGAATCTATTTAATTTGCCTCGTGTTTGGTATTTTTTGCAAAGGTTACCATTTGTCCACTTTGAACAGTAGGCAGATAATTAACGATGGCTTTCTCTAAATATTTAAAATCGCAGAAGACATCATCGATACAAGTAGCAGAAATTAGAGTTACTCTAGTCGGTTCTATTAAATTAAATTCGGTCGGATAAATTGACAAAACAATTTAAAAAGGCTAAGCAATCTGAGACTATCTGACTTATTTTCCAAAATGTTAATATTTAAAATCACCACAAATAATTGCAGCTTTGTTACTGGATGCAAGTTTCTTCATCTTTTCGGTCATCAAATATCTCATTAAAATAAAGTCAGTTTACAGACGATACATAATTTTATTTATCTATTTAAAAGTTCTGTTAATTAGGTGGTCTGTACATACTACTATATGCTTATCTAGCTCAACATAGGATAGTTCGATACTCAGAACTATATCATTACGCTTCGATTTAAAACAATATTTTATACAACGCCACACTGCATAGATTTACGGTAAAAACAACTGCCACACTCTAGTTTTCATAATTAATTAACATTTGGCATTTCAAACTTCATAATCACTTTTGACATATATTAGAGTGCCAACTAACGTAAATAGTTGCGCACAATTGAAAAGCATCAAACAGACCGAAATAAGCGAAAAAATAGATTTCTTTTTCAGAACGTCATAGTCGCATTTGTTATAAATAAGAGTGCCTACTAACGTAATTGAAAGGTGCACGCTATTGAATGGCATCGATAACTACTTATTCGCTTATTTCACTCAATTTTCAAAGTTAGAAAATAAAGTTCATGCTGTGGATTTATATTATGTTGTTTCACCCAAAACAGAAGATTCATCATCTTCAAAGATTTTGTAATTTGAAAAACCTAATCCAGTATTTTTTTCACAACCCTAGCTGTAATCTTTAACCTTCATTACAGAACTCGACATAAGCAACATCAAAACCCCCGGAAATCAATTGTAAATCAACACAAAACAGACACAGCCAGAGGTCAAATCGAAAAGACATGAAAAAAGGTTCCCTTTGACAAATACTCACAATTTGGTGACCTTTAAGAAATTCATTTGTACTGAAACCCGACTGAAGCTGAGGGCAGTTTTATTTTATTTTAATGAAATCCAACATTTTGTGGTTAATTCAATTGGAAGATTTAATTTTATATATATATATATATATTGGATTTAATTGCTTGCATGATACATTGTGGTATAATTATGTATAATTTAGGCAAAACTTTATTTTAGAATTAATTGAAATCCTTAGTAAATAAATGGACTGTGTGTTGTTTTAAACATGGTTGTTTCAATTATTTCTGTGTGGGTAACGTTGTCTTTTACTTTACGAAATTAAACGATAATATTACATTGATAAATTATATCCACATGGTGTATGTTTTCTGCTCAGATTTCCTTATACCGTGTATAATCAAGCGATAATACAAAATGACGAAATGTGGGTGTGTGTGAGAGAGGTACACCTCTGCCGAACCCAACGGGGAAACAAGGCATAATGTTATGTTCATAAAAGAAAAAGAAAACATTACTCCATATATCTTTTAACTAATTAGGAACGAGAACTAAGGAATTCCTCATTCAACATCATTATCACAACAATGTAAGTGGACATAAGAAATAACAAGAACAACTCAACAGCATTATTTTTTCCTTATTCCTGTACTGGTAAAATGAGGGTATACACGGACCGCTTTTGAAGCCGTTCGCTTCTATATACATCATTTATGTGAGTAGCCGGTGTCATGCTTGGCATGAAAATGTTTACAATGCCCACTCGAGGCGTCTCCGTGGTATGTGATTATTCCCTTGATTGTACTTTCCCCACAAATCAATACCACCCTCCATCGTTACCACTGCTTACCCCGCTATCGGCAAGCCTCTCATGCATATTCACGTCCGCCTAATTTATGTGTTCGGTAGCGGCGTGTATTGAAACAACAGTCAACAGTGGCTCTATTCAGTCGTGTGTTTAATTGTTAAATGTTATGTTTGTGTTCATTGATACTGAAGCTACAATTATTGTTGTGGCTTTGATTGTAGATTTTAGTTTAAGTTGGGTGGTGTAGGACAAATAATAGATCTGTAAGGGATGGTTTAACATCTTCGAATAAGTATATTTCGGCATAGCCAGCTGACATATGGCAAATGATTCAATTTAATGTTCTGTGTCTGGTAATGTTATATACTTTGCACACTTATTATATATACAGGGTTATTTGTAAAACACCGGTAACCTCTCAGGACTATATTACTAACATCATAAACAACAACTTTTGTTCTACGACTTTTTACAAAACATAATACATTTACCAAAAACAAACCTTAAATATTTCGTTGTCCTATGTAACACATTTCAACTCTGTATTTTGCTGTACCTGCATACATTGCCGCACACTGTCCTCGTATTAATACTTTTGGGTTAGTAACTCGCTACGCTACGGTTCCCGCCTTTTTACGCAAAAGCCAAATTATACCTACAATCGAACATTTGACATGGAAATAACCTTGATATTTCACGGTACCTATGCACTAAACACCGTAATGAAAACAAACTAACAATGACATCTCACATTTTCTGTAAAGTTACGACGGTATAGCACTTGATAAAAGTATTTTGTATACGTACGTTTGGGAATCGTATGGCGTATTGGCGACACGCTTCCGAAACATTGTCATCACACCTAGCTAGCATTCGCACCATTTCCGTGTACTCGACATTGGAATATTGATACGCCATCATGTAAAGATAATTACGTATACGTCTGCACTGCCGAATTTCACTACACGGACCCGTAATGACGCGACGCAAGCGCATCAAAGCAAACGAATGACTGAAGGCCGCCCGTAAATAGGTCAAGTTCAAGCGCCCCCGCCGCCCCCTACCCCGCTCCCCTCGCTATTGTACTACCTATCGCTTTCTTTTGCTTCGCATAGACTTCATAACATTTAGAGCGTTGAATTTAAATATTTTTATTTTTGTATGTAAATCTGATGAATTAAAATATGATGAATTTTTAAAAGTCATAGAACAAAAGTTGTTGATTATGATGTTAGTAACGTAGTCCTGAGAGGTTACCGGTGTTTTACAAATAACCCTGTATAGAATCAAGTTTATCTAACTGAACAGACAATTGACCTGCTGGGAACTTTGTTGCGCCAATTCTTCTTCCCAGCTACAGCACTATGAAGTAGTGAAGGGCGTCCGTTTTGAGGGACTGTCTTAAATAATTTTGACGTTTGAAAAGTGCTGATTCCCAGCCTAATTTAAATAAATGATTTTAATTTTATCGGTAAACTTATTTGGCAAATAATTTTGTCCAAATTCTGTTCAATACTCGTGTAAATCCGTGTATTAGGATACAACTTGGATTGAAATTCAAAGTGGCTTTAAACTCATAATTACCAAAATCTGCCTTTTTGCAACTAGTTTTGGGGTCAGCTTCCAGTATCATCGTATGCAGCAGAACCGGAAGCAGCAAATCAAATCAAATCAAAATATTTTATTTCACATAAACCTGTAAGGGCACTTATGAAACGTCAGAAGACTACAGCATAACGACTGTCAAAAATCCACGAATGACAGTTGGGACCAACGGCTTATCGTGCTTTCTGAGGTATGGAAGTGTCTCGGTATATAAAGACGGTCACCCATCCGCGGACCGACCAAGGTAAGCGTAGCTAAACCTGATCGATTGACCCGTGCGGCTGTTATTACTTTGCTGCGAAATTAAACGTGTATCATTCGGAAATCCAGCGCGCCATCGCACCATCTTTTCGATTATTTCGAGAGTCTCACATCGATTTGATTTTTCAAGCAAAACAAGGATGAGTTGCTAGTGAATGAATGGCTACAGAAAAATGTGTTTAAGAGACTCTCGTAATGAGTACTTAAGATTGGCAAGTATTTTTTTTTTCAAAGCATAACCTGAAAGTCTCAAATAAAAAACCATTAGTCACTTTGGGTTACCGAACCTCTGTCAATCCATTTGGGAATAACACGTGTACGAAGTAATGTAAAACTTTTGGGCACCCACTGAAATTAAAACCGAAACCGCCCGTCTCGCTACGTCAAAACCAAAACCATTTCAAATCTCAACCTAAATTAAAAACTTAATACCAAACATATTTTCAGATTTAAAAACATGTTTTTCATGATTCAGCTCCGTCTAGAAACTTCAGCGTCCTGTAAGACCGCAAAGTGACTTTGTAACGACGTCCTAATCTCAATAACAACACGCCTGTACAAAGTCACTGTTATAATTCCAACGAAATAGACACTTTTACTCGCCCTATATCGTTGACAAGCAATTAAGAATGTGTCAGCGTTGAAAAATTGTCACAGACAAGTTTTCAAAGAAAATGTGATAATTAGCTTGCTTAAAAGTTCCTAAGTTAGATGAATGCTTTACACCTAGAATATAAGTTGTTATTTTCAAGTTTGCGAGATTAATCTGGGCTTAAACTTCTGAGCTACATTTAATCCTTATAAAAGATGCTTTTGTGCTCACGACTAGTTTAATTTCTTGTTGGATGTCAAATTAATTGGCTATTTTAATGCGTTTTGTTATGAAATAAGAACGAAATTAAAATAAAAAGGCATTTATTCAAACTAGGCTGAGAGTCAAAATTACATAAGACAGTCCCCAAAACGCCCGACCTCCAATTCCTAGTGGTTTGTCTGCAACACAGCTGTATGTTAAGTTAGAAATCATATTAATCAAACAGCTATTGTGAAGAAGAATGTTTCTAAATATAATATTTCCTAAAGTCAATAATTTTCTTAGACATTTAATAATGAACAATGAATCTATTTGTGTACTAATCAAATCATTGGTACTTACCGAACTTCTCTAAGCTTGTACTGTTACAACTTCGAGACTGTTTTGCAATATAACAACGATCCAGAAACAAAGCTACAGTTTGATGCTCAAGTTATAGGTTATCCCGCGGCTTCACCCGCTTGGATCTTGGAAATTATCGTACGAGAACGCACTGCTGGGATAAAAACTATATGTGCTAACTCCGTTCTGCCGGTAAGGCTTGAAAAGGTTACACAGACAGACAAAGTTACTTTCGCATTTATAATGTTAGTATAGATGTATTCTTATGTGACAACAGTAAGAATAATGCAACGTACATACCTTCGTCTGCGCTCGTCGTCCACCTTGTTACAGGTCTACAGATTATGATGGGATGGCGAAGGGTACACTTGACATGACACCACATCGTACCTATTTGATCACATGCGACAATCGCATACGTTTTTGATCTCACACGAAGAGATTACCTGACCATCATGCTATTTTTTCTCGCGTTATGTGCATTTAACGATCACATAGAAGGATCACAAAATTCTACGATGAGCGAGTGACGCCGGGCACACTTGCGCAAGGACCACAAACTAGGCCACTGACTTATACAATACACTTCCTCGAAAATTGGTCCGTATTGCAAAGCTTTAAAGTTCACAATGCAGTTCCATAGAGCACGCGCGCTTCTTACTTTGCATTAACTAATTAACATTGATTAGTGTTAAATAATTTCTTTTATATCAGACTGTTTGCCGGCTATGGGTCCGGCAAGTAAAACCTTACCTACCTTCATAAGTATTACGTTTGTATCTTCCATAATGTTCCAGCTTAGTTTATACAGCACATAAAACTGTAAAATGTTATAAGTAGACGTTTAAATCATTTCAATCTACCCCCAACACTACGACCAAAGGAAGGTACATTTCAAAATGGTATGAATAATAATCTTGTTATGGAGGAGGTGTATTTAAGTAACAATTAACATCAGATTACAAACTATTGAATGTTTCTAATTAACTAATTTCAGACACACGTTAATGTTACGTTACCAAGCCACATCCCGTGAAACTATATCCATATTGCTGGCAGCCACAAACCACAGAGTAATCATTACGTCCCTACTTAATTAATGTTGTCAATTTATGATATTTGCGAATTTGCGAAGCGCGAACAATGCGTGTTTGTAGCGGTTAATACGACTCCCGTTGTTTTGCGGAACATTAGTGGAAACGGACGCGGAGACGGGGGCGTTAGCGAGCGCGGGAGACTTGGCGTTTCGTGTGACACTGGCAGTTTACCCTTTTTGCGCAACTAATGTATTAAAGTGAACGGTGAATTTGAATTTTGAAATTGGAATCAATGTTTGCATTTTGTTTCACACCTAAAATTAAATCTTCGGTGTAACGAGATGAATTATTCCAATACATAATCAATATTGTAGTACACGATGGAGCAAGATTTAGAATTTTCAATTTCGTTCATCATCATCATCATCATTTCAGCCGAAAGACGTCCACTGCTGGACATAGGCCTGTACCAGGCTCCTCCATTTCGACCGGCCTTGTGCTTCCCTCGACTAAAAGGGCTTCTAAGCGCATGCTTGGAGGAGGAGGGCCAGTTCCCACGTCACTGGAAGACGGGGAAACTGGTCCTCATCAAGAAGCCGGGGCGCCCCGCGGACTCTCCGTCCGCTTACCGGCCCATCGTGCTGCTCGACGAGATGGGCAAGCTCTTTGAAAGAGTAATTACAGACCGTCTCGTCGGGCGGCTGGTGCGGGTGGGGCCGGATCTGGCGGAGAGCCAGTTTGGTTTCCGCAGGGGGCGCTCCACGGTGGACGTAATCATGCGCGTGCGAGCCCTCACGACGGGGGATGCAGTGGCCTGGGGTGGGGTAGTCTTGGCGGTGTCTCTAGACATTGCCAATGCGTTCAACACCCTGCCCTGGAGTTACATCAGGGAGGCACTCCGGTATCACCGGATGCCGAACTACCTCTGTCGTGTGGTCGAGGCCTACTTGACGGACAAGGCCGTCATCTACCCCAGTCACCAAGGAGAGTGGAACTGGCGAGAGATGTCGTGCGGTGTCCCACAGGGTTCGGTCTTGGGGCCGCATCTGTAGGATCGGGTACGACTGGGTGCTCATACCAGGCGGCGGCTGACTTAGCGGCACACGGGGTTGCGACAATTGTGGATAGGATGCGGCAACTGGGACTCGAGGTGGCCTTGCACAAGTCCGAAGACATGTGGTTTCATGGTCCTCGGAATGCGCCACCGACGGGTTCCCGGATAACGGTGGGAGAGGTTCACATCGGCGTCGAGTCGACGATGAAGTACCTAGGTCTCGTCTTCGACAGCCGGTGGAACTTCGCGGAGCACTTCCGACGTTTGGCTGCCAGACTGGAGCGGGCCGGGGCTGCCTTGAAACGGCTCTTGCCCAATCTAGGGGGGCAAAACGCCTCCTGCAGGAGGCTCTACGCGGGGGTCGTGCGGGCCATGGCCCTATACGGGGCGCCGGTGTGGGGGGCGACATTGAAGCGCCAACCAGCACGCCGGTTGAAGGCAGCCCATAGGGTCATGGCCATCCGGATGATCCGGGGATACCACACGATCTCCGGTGAGGCGGCTGGCCTCCTTGCCGGATTGCCGCCATAGAATCTGGATCCAAAGGTCCTCGCGCACACTTGGGAGTGGCGCGAAGAGGCTAAACGTAACTCCGCTGGGCCGGGGCGTAACTCCGCTGCCGCGGGAAATCGCGGCACGGCGGACAGAGCTCCGGCAGAATCTTATGGCGACGTGGAAAGTGCGATTGTCGCAACCCAGTGCTGGGCACGCCACAATAGCGGTGGTAAGTCCCCTCTTTGAGGAGTGGCTTGAGAGGCGGCATGGCATCCTCACCTTCCACCTGACACAGGTCCTCACCGGACATGGCGGATTTGGGAGGTTCCTGTTTCGGATAGGGCGGGAGGAAACGCCCGGGTGTTTCCATTGCAAAGATCGCCCTGAGGACACGGTGGAGCATACGGTGGAGGTCTGCCCGGCTTGGGCGGAGCACCGCCGTGTCCTCATGGAGATGATCGGCGGCAGCGATCTCTCCCATCCGACCCTAGTCCAGGCCATGGTACGGAGCGAGAGCGCATGGCTAGCAGTCGCCTCCTTCAGCGAAGCAGTCATGCTCGCAAAGAGGGAGGCGGCACACGTGAGGGATATGCAGTACATACGCCCTCACAGCCGTGGCCTTCGCAGGAGACGCCCTGGGCATCGGGAATCCCAGGCTGATTCCCGGCCACCGTAGGCACGGGCTTGCGGACGGCGAGTAATAGGTAGCTCGCTGTCCGGTAAGGATCAAAGAGATGTCAGCAGCAACTGATGGGGCCCGCAAGGGCCGATGCCTGCCAGGGGTGCGGGATGTTCGAAAGAGATACCGCGGCCCCTGGCACACAGGCAACTGAGGGAACACGGGTGGGTTTTAGTCAGTAAAAGTCTGACACGCCCTCCCGCTCCACACAGAGCGGGAGAAGTTATTTGATGATTTCCCAACCGTAAAACTACTACGCATATTATTTAATTTCTCATAATCTGTCACTCGCAAGTCCATACCGTTGTGGTACTGGAATTTACTTTTAATGCACCTGTATTTTAAACGTGATCACTTCAGTAACTCTTAGGTCTCATCCACATAAAATCGTTAATTACATGAACCTACTATATTTTTAAGACCGCTACCGCCGTCAATATAACCCAACTCTTAAATAACTCAACTACCCCGGCGAGAACATTCGCGAGCTCGATAATCACGACAGTGTATAGTTTCGCCACAATTACGACCAGCCACTCCATTTGACAGCTGCTTTCATTTAATTCTCTGCTTTAAACGTCATGTTTAAGTCGCATCGTATTAGAAATATACGTTTGTATGAATTGGTGTGAAAAGTTGTGTGGTTATTGTGAGCAGTCTTCTTGCTGTCCATATTAAAGTTTGAGGGTTGGGTAAGCGAGATATTTAGGGTAACTTTGCATCGGACAAAACTAGTCTCTAAACATCTCTATCAGCCGTCATCTAAGTAGTCCAGTCCTTCGTTTCTTTGGTATTTCCCTGCACTGCACAGAGTAAGTTTGTACCTATAGTCATCATCATTCTTCTGTGCTTCTTTCGATTTACTTGGGGCCGGCGCAGCATGTCCGCTTCTTCCATACAGTTCATACTTATCTATTATTCGTCAGGCAATAGTGTTTGTCCGATTTATGTAAAGGTAATATTGAAACGACCATTATTCAAACATGTCGTCATTTGCGTGGCCTTTTATCAACTAATTTGGGTTCTGCTTCCGTTATAACTGGATGCAGCTGAATATCAGTATTTTGCATGGAACGACTGCCTATCTGACCTCCACAACCCAGTTACCGGGTAATACGATACCCCTGGGTAAGACTTTGGGCCGTCTCACGACCCCTAACGACTCTCAAAGATCCACGAATGACAGCCGGGACCACCAGCTTAACGTGCTTGCCGAGGTACGGTATAGTCTTGGTACTTAGAGATGGTCATCCACTCACGGATCAACCAAGGCAAGCGTAGCTTAACCTGACCGATCGACCCGTGCAGCTGTTATTACTTAGCCACCAGCAAATCAATCATGAATTCAATTATGTTTCAAAGATTATTCCGATATTATAGCTTCGACAATATCTTCAGCTTCCACTCCACCGCTAATCTTAGTTTGCCTTTTTTTTTTGTGGGTGGGAAATCATCAAATAACCTTTCCCGCTCTGGGTGGAGCAGGAGGGCGTGTCAGACTCAGGAGTAGCTATCGAGTATCATTGACTTAATTACAACAAGTTAGCTCTTAAGCACTTACTAAGTTACTACTTGAACAACTACTTGTAATCTAAGGATGAAATAGGTCAGGTGCAGAGCCAGGTGTTTATTTGTGAGGGTGTTTTAATAATATATACTGTTTAAGTAAAAATTGGAATGGTTTTGCTCGTAGAGCAGAAAATAAGTATTAACAACTTATTGATGTCCTATTCTTTAGGTATCTATAACATTCAATAACATTACGCATTTAACCTTCGAAGGTTTAGGCAGTGGTGTTTCATAGTACACCCATATTTCGACAGTTATATTTAGTCCCATGTATCAAACATTATATAATTATAATCCTCTTCACCGTATCCGGCGACAGCGCTCTAGACTACTTTTTTCTTTCCTTTCGTGAGTTGGAGAGCTCACAAAAGGACTCACTACTATTAAGTCCCAAGTAATAGGGGGCGAGCCTACTGCCATCAACCGAGTAGAAATCCACACTCCGAGCAGCTACTGCGAAATTTCAGATGGAAAAACCCACCACTTTGCCTGACCTGGAAATCGAACCCAGGATCTTATGCTCAGCAGTGGCACTGGCGACCACTTGCAACCACTTGCACTACACCAACGAGGCAGTATCTAAAATCGCAAAATACAGAGATCCTTATAGATATGTATGAATAAAGAATCTAGATTGGACCTTTTAACGCGCTAACCTTACTTTCCATAAACAGATCGTTTTGATTATTATGTAACACGTGATAAGTTGAATTAAAATAATATAAATGTGTAACTGTTATTTTTACGCGAACAAATTACAATAATAGCGCTAGTTATTAACAGTAGTCTTGTATGGCTCTGAAATTTATAATAACTAAATTTTGACTAAGTACTTACTTTATTGAAGAAATTCCTCTCATTATAACACAGTAGGTACCCACTTATTACAATCAAAGAAACATTTCTTAGGTTCCTGTGAGCTGCGGTTGCCTTAGAAATAAGTAGAAATAGAAATGGCTGCAAAGGTTCGCTATTTTATTGTACTCAGGTCAAAGGGATGCCTGCAAGCTGTTACTGTAAGGCATCGTATACATCGGTTGCGGGGAAAAAATGTTTTAGTTTTTTCGTGTACGACCAGAGACGAAGCAAATTGGAGTATATAAGCATCGTAGGAGGTGGCTTTTCATAGTTTTTACTTACCCCTATGGAAAGAAGGCGTGGGCTTATGTATGTAACATCATCATCATTTCGGCCGAAGACGTCCACTCCTGGACTTAGGACCCCAAGCTCCACCGCTGCGACCGGTTCTGTGCTTCCCGCATCCAGCGGATTCCTGCGGCCTTCAGCAGATCATTCGTCCATCCTGTGGGAGGCCGTCCAACGCTACGTCTTCCAGTACGCAATCGACACTCCAGAATCTTCGGCCCCATCAGCCACCGGTTCTGCTAGCAATGTGCCCAGTGCCACTTAACGTTGGCAATTGTTCAGGTTATGTTGGTTACCTTGGTTCTTCTACGGATTCCTTTGTTTCTGATTTAATTCCGTAGGGAAATTCCAAGCATAGCCCTCTCCTTGGCTTTTAGGTGACTCAGCCTTCGTATGGCACATTGTGAGCGACCACGTTTCGGTGCCATACGAATTAACATGACTTGTTATTTTACTCGAACATTAAATTATTCTAAGAATTCCCCTTTGATATAAAATCTGTCCATCCCTCGATCCTATGTACACGCAGCTCAGCTCCACAAGAGCGCCGGTCAGACGGGTTCGTCAATAAGTTTCTTCAAAGCAAAGCTCGTAGCAGTATTTGTCGAATGCAAATACAATAATCTTTTATGAAATAATCGCAGCGGAACGGTCAATAGATGTCTCCATGAATATATTGCGATTCTTATTGGATTTGGAATATAATGCAATATCGTGATATTGAACTGTTTTTTGCATCTTCAGAGCTTCCTTGTTGAAGGGCGTTTCTTCACCGCAGCCGTGACCGGCGCGTCATCGAGAAACGAGGTTTTAATAATCATCCAATAATGTTCCCACTGCTGGAACACAGGCCTCCTCTCTTCGAGAGGGAGTGGGCTGTAATTTGCCACACGGACCAGTGCGGGTTGGTAGTTGCACTATGTCTTTGAATTTTTAGTTCTAGAACATGTTTTTCTTCACCGTTGTCAGAGCAGTGGTGATTAAATTATTTACACAAAGCGAACGTTCGTCGTTGCCGCGACCTACAACTCGTAGTGCCTCCGCTGCCCGTCGAGACACGAGATTATTACAACGAACGTGACGAAGAAAAATAGAAAGTCAACGTCAAAGCATTTATTTCAAATAGGCACTTAAAAGGCACTTTTGAACGTCAACATTTACATTAAAATAGAATTTATTCTAGTCGCCCCTTCCAAAATGTAGTTTAGTTTGGAGAAGAATGGGCAAGAAACTCCACCGTTACTCTTTTAAAAGGTTTCAAGTACAATATTTAACATACATTCCTTATATAACTATGTGTGAAAACGATGCACCCAGAATAAAATTACCATACCAAAATATCAAATCCTCTATAGAACTTTGGCATCAATAATGAGATGAAGATTCCATCTAATAGAAAAATATCACTTTTCTTCTACCTTCCAATAGATGGTTAATTCAATTCCTCACGATCGGGGACTGAATATATCTTCAGTAATCGAATTGAGACAGACATTTATTAAATTAGGACCGTGACCCAGAAATGAGAAATATTACGCGCTTATCGTGGGATGAAAGAGTCAATCGGGGAAATTAAATAATATCGGTTACTGTGTTAGAAGCATTTATATTAGGTGAAAGCTATTCTATCATTGTATGTATTACGCACATATACCAAGCCACTCAGAAAGAATTGCGAAAAAAAGTTTTTATGTATAAGAGACTGGCCAGTTATAATCTATTCTAAAAATATGATTATTTGTAAGTAAGAATTTCCCTCCACATTGTTTGTGAGCTAATATTGTGCCTCATTACGAAATGGATCTGCGCCGCGAAGATTTTCGCGCTATGATTTTTTACGATTTCAAGTGGCCTGAAACCGGACGAATCGTACGATAGACTTCAAATAGCATTCAAGGATGAAGGCCTTTCTAAAGTAACCGTGTATTGTTGGCATAAAGAATTCAAGCGCGGTCGACTAACTTTGGCGGATGAAGAAAGAAGTGGTCGCCCTTTGACGGCTGTTACGGAAGAAAACGTGCTCGTAGTGAAAAATCTAATCCATGACAATAGGCGAGTTACGTATCAAGAGATTCAGCACATACTGGAGGTTGGATCGGGAAGCCTTCACGAAATTCTACACATGGATCTTCACGTGAGGAGTATAGTTTCACGCTGGGTGCCGCACAACTTCACCGATGCTCAGAAACAGGCCTGCGTGGAATGGTGCCGTGATATGATAAACAAATTTGAAGCAGGGTCATCTCGGCGTGTTAACGACATCATTACAGTTCTTGGATTTATCAATACGATCCAGAAACGAAGCGCCAGTCGATGGTTTGTGTGTTTGAAAACGAATCAACGCCTACCAAAGTGAAGCGATCTAGAAGCAGGGGGAAGATTTTGATCGCGAGCTTTTCAATTTGACTGGCTACTTGGTGTCAATTCCTTGACGGGACCAAAGAAACATCAACGCTGAATGGTATACTACCAAATGCTTGGCAGAAGTTATCACTGTTGTGAGCCACAAGCGACCAAACACAGGGCTCCGCGGGCTACTGCTCCACCACGATAACGCGCCTTAGAACACCACGCTCAAAACGAGTGTCTTCCTGGACAGCACGCCGGTCAAACTCCTGGGTCACTCTCTTTACAGCCCTGACCTAGCACCATATCGTGGATAGGATCCAGCAACTGGGACTCGAGGTGGCCTTGCACAAGTCCAAGGCCATGTGGTTTCATGGTCTTCAGAATGCGCCATCGACGGGTTCCCAGATAACGATGGGAAGGGTTCACATCGGCATCGAGTCGACGATGAAGTACCTAGGGCTCGTCCTCGACAGCCGGTGGAGCTTCGCGGAGCATTTCTGACGTTTGGCTCCCAGACGAGCGGGCCGGGGCTGACTTGAAGTGGCTCCTGCCCAATCTAGGGGGGTCAAACGCCTCCTGCAGGAGGCTCTACGCGGCGGTCGTGCAGGCCATGGCCCTATACGGGGCACCGGTGTGGGTGCCGACATTGAAGCACCAATCAGCACGCCAGTTGAAGGCGGCCCATAGGGTCATGGCCATCCGGATGATCCGAGGATACTGCACCATCTCCGGTGAGGCGGCGGGTCTCCTTGCCGGATTGCCACCATGGGATCTGGAGGCAAAGGTCTTCGCGCACACTTGGGAGTGGCACGAGGAGGCCAAATGCCGGGGCGTAACTCCGCTGCCGCGGGAAATTGCGGCACAGCGGACACAGCTCCGGCGGGATCTCATGGCAACATGGAGAGTGCGATTATCGCAACCCAGTGTTGGGCACGCCACGATTGCTACGGTAAGTCCCCTCTTTGAAGAGTGGCTTGAGAGGTGGCATGGCGTCCTCACCTTCCGCCTGACACAGGTCCTCACCGGACACGGCTGTTTCTGGAGGTTCCTGTTTCGCATAAGGCGGGAGGAAACGCCCGGTTGTTTGCATTGCGAAGATCGCCATGAGGATACGGTGGAGGTTTGCCCGGCTTGTGCAGAGCACCACCGTGCCCTCATGGAGGCGATCGGTGGTGGCGATCTCTCGCGTCCGGCCCTGGTCCAGGCCATGGTACGGAACGAGAGTGCATGGCTAGCAGTCGCTTCCTTCAGCGAAGCAGTGATTCTCGCAAAGAGGGAGACGTGAGGGAGATGCAGTACATGCACCCTCACGGCCGTGGCCTTCACAGAAGACGCCCTGGGCGTCGGGAATCCCAGGCTGATTCCCGGTCACCGTAGGCACGGCAAGGGCCGATGCCTGCCAGGGGTGCGGGTTGTTCGAAAGCGATACCGCGGCCGATAAAACTGTGTATAGAGGCCAGTGGAGAGAGTACATTGAAAAGATTTAATAAAAAATATTTACCTATACAACATTTTCTTTTTTCGAACAACTTTCTGAGTGTCCCACGCATGTTACCGTTATGTTAAAAATTAAAGTGGCTTTTCATGTCTATGTGCCCGCGTTGTTCTTCTAAACTACGCAATAGACAAGATAAATAACTTGCATGTAATTAATAAATCTCGATTTTTGTCAAGTCGTAAAAACCGTGCGAAACACACTAACAGTAGCAATGGCTTTCATTTTGACAGTTCAACAATATTCATTGCATCATTTATTAACGTTGCCGAGCAGACAAATTTTTCGAGTTTATGTAGTAACGGATTAGCAATATCCTTCAAAATTATTCAGATTTTGATTGACAGTATGTTACGCAATTAGTGTGAAGGTAGCAGTTGAACAGTTGACTTATAAAATATAACTAGTTTATTTGCGTTCTCTAGGCCGCGTTTTGGAATAGTATTTTGAGAGGATTCGGTGTCTGATCCGTGTGCAGATTGTGGCCAACCACCCGGGTGGTCCTCGGTGGTGGCTGATGTATCTAAGAATTGCATAGGTACACTCCGGTCTTATCTCCTGTGGCCGGGTGCGGCAACCGAAAAAAAGTAATTTTTCGTTAAAAGCCCGTAATAATTACAAAAAATAAACAACAGTGAAGATTTTTAAACAATACAATTAACATTCAATAAAGGGAAGCATTATACAGATTACGTAAAATACACGTCAAGCAGCTTTCATTGTATTTTTGGAACAGCTTTATTCTTCACCCAATATTTGCACGTCAGCGATGCGAAATTATTTACTGAAAGAATAAAAATCCAGCGAGTACAATGTCAGACAGAATTAAAGAACAAAGAGTACAGGCACGCACAAAATTAAATGTCTCGTACATACACCCACAAGGGTGTTATAATGAGTACATTCACACCCAAACGTTATTCGAATCTAATGTGAGCCTTTTTTATTGGAATTCTTTACTAAAATTTATTCTTGGCTAGCACATTTTGTTTAGGGTTGTACGGATATTTTTTTGTTGAACTTATTCATTTAATTTCATTAAGGTTGATGAGGGTTTTTATTTGCAAGTGTCTTTATTAACATGAAAATAATTTGAATTATGCTTTACACGTTTATGCTGTATGTACGATTTCTTTTTTGTTTGGCTATGTTTACATTGTTTGTGAAGTAGTCTTCTATTTAAAAAAAAGCTTTACTAGAATTAGTTTCATATTCTAAGGCTGAGAGCTAACCGAACAATTTAGGATTTTAAACGTGACTTTTTTACTTTATCCCCTCGGCACTTAAACAGACTCATTGAGACTGATAAACACAGAAAAGTAATTGTGTAAATTACTTGAAGGTATCATATCATACATTTACATCAACATGAACAAAACAACGTAATTTGTTGTTGTGTTCTTTTTTTGCCGTGAACAATTAACACGAACAGACGAACGAATTTGGGTTTTTGTTGCGCTGAAGAGATAACCTTGACATTATGAAAGTAGCTTCAACAATGGAGTAATTTGATTATAAAGAACAGTTTCGTCAAAGGAAAGGAGCTTTCTTGGATATAAAGATAGCCTAAATTTAAAGCAATCCTTGGTACTTTGAGCTTCGCCTGCCAAATCGTTAAGATGCAATTTAAATACTTTTCTAATATCAAGAGTGACAGCTGTCACTGCTACTGAATGTGAAAACTTGCCACTGACACCCCTATTCAAAATCAAATAGGTACACACACACACACACGACACATGTCTGTAACAAATTAAGCGAAAAAAGATGCAATTATAATTATTATTTTCTTTGTGTTCAAATTATGGGCGGGTCGGACACGCTTGGCCTTGCGGGTTTAAAATGAAACTGAATATTCATTATAATGTTAACAGATTTCAATTTAAACTAAAAGGATTGTATTTTGATTTTTAACTACGTTTTATGTTCTTGCTAGTGGTTTGTAGTGTTGTGTTTTTCTTTTTTTTAATTCATGTCTGCATTTTTACTAATAATATGTACTTTCTTTGCTGTTTTGAAATGTTTGTGCAGTTAAACGATTATTTATAACTCATTCACATTCTAGCGTATCGTTGTACTCGTTATGATTGTTTGACGCAATCATCATCATCATCATTTCAGTCGAAAGACGTCCACTGCTGGACATAGGCCTCCCCCAAGCTCCGCCACTTCAACCGGTTCTGTGCTTCCCGCATACAGCGGACTCCTGCCCCTTCACAAGGTCATCAGTCCACATTTTTGTTTGACACAAAAACAACAACAAATCGAAAATTAAATTCGTAATTCGACAAAAGTCGATCTATTCTGTAAAAATTCTCACTTCACCATGCGAATCAAAGTGAGAATAACAGCTCACTTCAGCTAAGACTTCACGGTGAGATTTGGCAGAAAAGATTGGCTGATTCAATTCTATAATCTTCTAAATACCGAAAGCTCGGTAGGTATATTGCCAAATGTATTCAGTAAATTTCTAAATACCGGTTTAATAATTTAATTTTCATCCAAGTCCCGGTATCTCGTCTGTCGTCGTAATTTTTCTTCAACCCGATAATAGCTGTGTCCTGTCTCAACGGAGGAGATCGCTCAATTATTTACCGCTCGCTCAGCTCATTGAAACTCTAATTAAATAAGCTTTACTCTGATATAGAAAGAAATTTAAATAGTACTTTATTCTAGGACATAATGCAAACCCTTTAGGAATCATTACGTAAAATGATTACATACATCAATGTTGCTAGCAAAGAGGAAAAATAGAACATTATAATATTTATGATCTGATGTCTTTAAATTTTTCAAAGCAAACACTTATTGTTGATAAAATAATAGAATATCACAGGGAAGCTTTTCCTAACTCTAACTGTATGGCCACGAAGTGAGGTGTAGAAAGTGCCATTGTAAATGCTCAAATACTTAAAGACGTCGTGAACTACCATAACACCGCAAGTTGCCAAGAAGCCGACTGCCTATCTGACCTCCACAATATCCAATTACGACTGTCAAAGATCCACAAATAAGCTGAGACCAACGGCTAAACGTGCTTACCGAGGCATGGAGGGGTCTTGGTATGTAAAGATGGTCACCCATCCACGGACCAACCACGGCAAGCGTAGCTTAACTTGATCGATCGACCCGTGCAGCTATTGTTAGCCACAAGCCCCACAAATATATAAAAAATATAGAAAAAGTTCATTGCACCTCCTAGGTTCCCCAATTTTGTTTTTTTTTAATTCATCGACGATAAAATTAAAAATTTCAACGACATTTCGGAAAGACTCTAAAATAAATTTACACTCGGCATTCACACTGATTAAATACTGTTGTTTTGGCCCAAATTTATATATTTTCTACGCTCTTTCCCTTTACGGAAGCATCTTGTACAAAATTGACCAAATTATTCGCAGCCCACATCATCCATTTTAAATGTGGCTTTGGATGACCGAGCGTGGCTTCAAGCCACACTACCCATCCGTTTTGGTGGCCTCGGCGTCCGTAAAATTACAGCACTGAAAAGTTGGCTGGGAAAATTTTATCTCCTTGCCTGGTTGGCTCTGAAGTGCCGTGCTTGACCAGTGCGGTGAATGCCTGGAAAATAGCTTGCCCGGATACGGATCGGCCCGTGAACCCATCTTCCCAGAGACAGAGGGATGAGCCGCTCTGTAGGTTGGTACGGAATAAACTTATTAATACGTCCACCAATACTGCTGCACGTGCTCGCCTTCTGGCTGTGGGTGATTGGGAGTCGGGTCTCTGGCTGCAGGCACTACCGTCACCCAACATAGGCACCATGCTGGGTGACTCGACCTTTCAGCACGCTACTTGCCTGCATCTTGGCGCTACTTGCCTGCGTCTTGGCGCTCCTTGCATGGCTCTGCATCGCTACCAATGCGGTGAAGATGTCGACTACCTCGGACACCATGGCTTATCCTGCAGTAGAAGCGCAGGCCGGATAGGACGGCACGCCAGCATTAATGACATCATCCATCCTGCTCTTGTCACCGCCGGGGTGCCAGCTGTTCTAGAACCCGGGAAGACACCAGACGGAATGACCATAATGCCTTGAAGTTAGGTCGGCCTTTGATGTGGGATGCAACATGTGTCGACACTCTCATCGGTCTTTCTAGTACGGCGGCTGCTGCAAGTGCGGAAAACCTCAAACGGCGCAAATATACCAATCTTATTGGAACCTATATATTCGAGCCGTTTGGGGTTGAAACTCTAGGGCCGTGGGATCTGAGTGCCCACTTACTTTTCCAAAACATTTCCAAGCGGTTGGGTGACGCTACACGTGACCAGAGGGCGGGCCTATTTTTCGGCCAAAGAATCAGCATTGCCACACAACGTGGCAATGCGGCCAGCTTTTTGGGCATTTTTCCCATTGACTACGATGCGGACGTATTTTTTATGCTTTAGGATTATTTTCTTTTTATATACCTTTACATATTATTGTTTTCAGACCAGTAGTTTTAAATTAAAATCAATCGTCTCTCATCTTAGGGTAAATAAATGATTAACTTATAATAACATTAACGAAAAAAAAAGTGCACAAAATCAGTATTCCACAATCATCGATTTCAATCTTTCTTCCATCCCATGCACCCTCCTTCCGCCATAATCTGATCGCTGCTCCTAAGGCCACTCCCACACGCCATCAAGCGGAAAGCATAAATCCAGCGACACATAGGAAGCGGCCTACGACGCGCTGTCGATACGAATATATTACTGTCGTACACACAACGACCCATCAAGCTGTATACTCCAGTATAACCTGACCTCGCATTGTACAAATACAGGCTTTCCGAAGATTGTTATTTTATTTTATTTAATGACCTGGCTACTGAGTCTCTATTAATCATATATATTTCGTTTGTGCACAGTCATATTCTTTGAACTGAAAGCATTATTATTTCATTTACATTGTTATCACTGCGTTATAATGATTTTTTTATAGTGGTTTTATGGTTTAAAACTATTAACGTCTTATAGTGAAGTGGTGGGCAGGATGAAATATCACACCTAAATGCCAACACCAATCTGTTAATTAAAATTGTTGACATTAGACGAATAGAGAAATCCGCTGGATCTGGGAAGCACAGAACCGGTCGAAAAGGCACAGCTTGGGGGAGGCCCATGTCCAGCAGTGGACGTCTTTCGGCTGAATGGTGATGATGAATGATGACGAATAGAGGACAATGTGCCTTACTCTTGACCGCAACGTGTACAAATGTTGTTTTCAATGACGCCGAGTCTTTCTAGATGCAGTAGAGTGATAGACCAGCTTATACTGGACATGTACGGCTTGATTTCGCCATACATACACAGCCAAGATTTTTAGGAAGTTCGCAAAATTGGCGGAGAAAACTAGCTGACGTGTGCTCTCTATTTGTGTCAGTAATATTGTATAGTTAAGTTAGTGTTGTGGTGGTTATTTAGGGGATGGAGATAAAGGGGTTTCTTTTAAAGTTTTGGAAACGCATGTAACTAAAATAGTGTTGAATATAAATGATAGAAAGGGGGATGACAAAGATAACATGGATGGAGTGTGTTCGAGATGATACAGGAGTGTATGCCAGTCCGACTGCTGCCAGGGAAGAATGGACATCACTACTATAGTAGTCTGACTCTAAAGTATGTGCGCTGCAGTTATCTTCATCAATACAGCATCGTCATCATCTACCTGCCCTCGGCCTATGTTATTACTATATTACTTGAGGTCGGCGCAATACGTTTTTTACTTCCATTCTTCCCTGGCAGCAGTCAAACTATAATTCACTCCTATATCATCTACTGCATCTATCTGTTAACAGCAGCTGTCTACGGTAAATAGGTTTAAGTGTTTAATCAATGAAAACAAAATATTAAATTAGATCACAAAATTACAATGAAGACTAGTTGCCCATTTAGTGAATAAATAAACCGCTTCGCACGTAGACAATAATATAATACAATCCATACATTATCTACTAATGTGACACACTATAAAATTGTATGGGTTTTGTCTCGCGACATGGTAAATTACTAGGCGGATGACTATGCTTGCGGCTAAGTAATAACAGCCACACGGGTCGATCAATTGGATTAAGCTATGCTTGCCGCGGTTAGTACTGGTAATGTATGGCCATCTTTACATACCAAGAACGCCATTAAGTTAAGCCATTGGTCCTGGTTGTCATTCGTAGATCCTTGACAGTCGTTACGGGTCGTCAGAAACCCGAAAGCCTGACAACCAGTCTTACGAACGGTTATCGTATTACCCAGTAACTGGGTCGTGTAGATAAGACAGGCAGTCGCTCCATGTAAAATACTGGTATTCAGCTTCCGGTTTGATTGGAAGCTGACCCCAACATTGTCGGGAAAAGGCTAGGCATGTGATGAGTTCCGTGCATATGTATAAAGGATAAGTTTTTATCCAGTGCGCTAACTGTAACCATGAATTCAGCATATCATTCTAGATCCCCTAGCGAAGAAATTTTTCGTCAATTATACAAAAAAAAATCAGCTGTTACATTGCGTGCATACATTTTGACCGCAAAGGTATTGCACTTTTCTATGAAACAGCAGATTTTTTATGTACAACTGACGAACAATTTCTGCGCGGGGGGTCTAGAATGATATGCTGAATTCCTGGTTACAGTTTGCGCACTGGATTAAAACTTATCCTGTATTATAGGGAACGGTAAAACAACTACTACAATGAATAGGAATTAAACGTTTGTTCATGTCCACACAACCACAGACAAATAAATTTAATAAAATAAATAAAGCACATAATTTGGCCCAAACACTTGTATAGGTACATAATCAGCCTATAATGTTCCCACTGCTGGGACACAGGCCTCCTCTCGTTTGGAAAGCGATTGGGCCGAAATGCGCCACGCGGGGCCCAGTGTGTGTGGGACATGTTAGGACATGGCGGTTTCCTCCTTCACCGTTTTGATAGCAGTGGTAGTGAACTAAATTACATAAAGTACCGCGCCTGACTGGGTACAACGCCCACGACGTACAACGCCCACGGCGGGGCCGTTACTGCTAGGCCAGCGCTGTTCTTCAACACTTGTAGTGATTTTCTTTAATCCACCAAACTACGTACTTAATAGTTAGTCCAAACCAAACACGTAAATACAGAAAGTATAGATGGCCAGTAAGAATAGTACCACAGCGCGGGCCGCCGCGCAAAAAGGCAAGCAGCAATTTTTGCTAAGAATACAAACAAAAATACACCAACACCGACATCTCCGGTTCCGCACAAAATGACAAGTTGACACTATAGCAGTACAAGAAAACCCTTCCAGCGCCATTTTGCTTCAAAGTGTCACTCGCTATGGAAATGAAAAAAGAAATATGTCACAGTCAGTTATCCTTCGCGCTCGTGGTTAGGTGTGGCCCGACCCTAACTCTCGCGTTATTTAAGACTTGGTATTGGAACCACATTGGAACCAACATTGGCCGTTAGACAATACTCGTTGATCGTAAGGCGAATGATTTTCTTTCTATTTGTGAATTAACCATACCGTGAGTGTCCACATCTGAGGCTTCGTAAGTTAATTTTAAGGTGAACTTTATTCTTTTTCCTTTTCATGTGTATTTGTATGTATTTAATCTTTGTAATTGGTGTTTGACCATTTTAGTTAAAGTAAATACGTGGACGTGGGAAAATATAAAAAAATGTTCTGTAAATATATTTTTTTAAATATTTTCCAAGTACTCTCCACAAGCTTTTATACAAAGTTTCATGCGTCTGAACTAGTTTTCAAAACACTTTTTCCTGTCCGCCACAGACATCTCGTTCACAGCCTGCTCGAACGCTGACAGCGCATCTTCCGGCGACGACAATTGTATCCCTTTGAGATGATTTTTTATTTTCGGGAATAAAAAAAAGTCACACGGTGCTAGGTCAGGGCTGTAAGAAGGGTGACCCACGAGTTTGCGCGGCGTGCTGTCCAGGAAGTCCTTCGTTTTGAGCGCGGTGTGCGAAGGCACGTTGTCGTGGTGGAGCAGTAGCCCGTGGAGCCCTATGTTTGGTCATTTGTTGAAGTCTATCGTACGATTCGTCCGGTTTCAGGCGACACTTGAAATCGTAAAAATCATAGCGCGAAAATGTTTCCGGCGCATCCATTTTTTATGAAACACGATAATTTAAATTAGCTCGCAAACAATGTGGAGGGAAATTTTGAAATTGGATCGTACCTATTTTTACTTACAAATAATCATATTTTCTAAATAGATTTTATCTGGCCAGTCTCTCATACATGAAAACTTTTTTCGCAATACTTTCTGAGTGGCCTAGTAATTATCAGGCAAGACGCACTGATTCTAGACCAAGAACACTGACTAAAGTCACCATGCGAATCGCCCAGGTCACACTAGTGAAGGTGTATATGTTCAGATTCATCTCAGCCGAAAAACGTCCACTGCTGGACATAAGCCTCCCCCAAAAGGGGGGATTTGCCATAATTGCCACGCTTGGCAGGCGGGTTGGCGAACGCAGTATGGTGGTCAAATGAATAGAGAAAGCTGCTGCCCATTCTCTAGTAAGTCCCTTAGTCGCCTTCTACGACACCCACGGGAAGAAATAGGATGGTGCTATTCTTTTACGTCCGGCACCACACGGAACCGATGGACCGACAGATGTTCAGATTAGAGACACATAAATAAGCAAAAAGAATATTAAAAACAAATGCAGCATTGGACACAATACATTCACCAACAGGCCAACATGGCCTAAAAGTCCCAAGTCCGTATGAGTGATACATTTTATATGACCGCGTCCGCCCCGTTATGTGCCATTTACCCGATTGTGCTCGTAAAAGAGGGTACGTTTTTAACAATAAAGAACGTTGTGCGTATCTGCGGCAGTCTAAAAAATGTATGTTTGCCTCTGATATGAATAATGTTAAAGGGGTAGGTTTTTTGTGTCATTTAACTGTTGTAACTTCTTGTTAGTGAATTTAAAGCATGATGTTCTAACGTAACAAACGAAGTACGTAATTCTTTTTTAACGACACGAAATATACGAGTAAGAATAGTAACTCAGACTGCGTCGTTGGTTTTGTGGTCGCTGCTAAGTATGAGGTCCTGGGTTCGATTCCCAGGTCAGGCAAAGTGTTATTGGGTTTCTGTATATTTTTTTCAGCAGCAGCCTTGAGTCAGTTGTGCTATTACATGGAACAAGACATAGACACCCTGGTGAAATTTGGGTTTACTATATGTACACCTCTGCCGAACCCTTCGGGGATTACAGGCGTGATGTAATGTTATGTGTGACAGTGCAATATGTATCGAATTACATGATAAAATATAAGTATTAATAAAGTAGAAGAAGAAAGTGGAGATCATGGGAAAGTGAGAGGGATACTGCCCAGTTGGTCTCGTGGTCGTAGGTACGACTGCTGAACGTAGGGTCCTGGATTCAAGTCCCAGGTCAGGCAAAGTGTTTTTGCGCTTTTCAGTAAGGAATTTCTTAGTAACAGCACGGAGTTTGGAAGCTGACGGTGTGATACTCCCGTGCCTCTGAATGCACGTGAAGCCGTTGGTCTTGCCATGCGCCTGATCTCTCCCCGATCGTGTCGGCTTGCCGTGCCATCGCACTATAAGTGTGAGGGAAGAGAGAGTGTACCTGTGTCTGGTCACACACTTGCGCGCCGAAGGCGAGTCTCCATTGAGATTGGCCGCCATGACTGAAATACGGTCCGGAGGACTATTAATGAAATTAGCCCGGGAAAGTACTGCCTGCGTACATACTAGACCAGTTTACCCAACTACACCCCCAAGCGTTATAGTTTTGTAATTAGAATTACTGGCTGTACAGAAAGTTGTAGTGATCCTGTATTCTAAGGGTGTTGTATACCATCAAACTGAACAACTTTCTCGAAATAAAAAATAATAATGTGACCACACCCTTCTGATACAAGCTTTATAGGCAAATAAAATCTACTAAGTTCATTTATAACCATTTGATTCTCCATTCAGTGTGTTTACTTATTATCCGTTTCCATACAATTTCGTACAGCGAACCAAAATCATAAATCACAAGGCTATCATTATCCAAACAAACAAACAATATTCCCACTAAACTACGCTCCATCAACTAGATCGTTAATACTCGTGTAATAAGTGACCCGGTACCGAAAGTACCATAAACATCCTATAACGATTCACTAAATGTACCGCACTATAAACTAACCACCTCTATTTATCCACAATAACCTTTTCTGAGATTGATAGTTAAACCTGTTACTGAATGTTTGTACAGGCAAGTTATTGAAGACTTTGATGACGAAGCAATTAATGTTCCTAGGGCGTACCCTAGGACCATTACGTACGTCTTAGGACCACTTATAGTTCTGATTCGAAGGACAGATCATCATCATCATCCACAGCCCCACTTTAACCTCTACTGGGCATAGGCCTCTCTTCTCTTGTGTCAATCCAGGTTTTGCCCGCGATAGCAATACTGTCGTGTGCCCACCTCGCCGCCGGACGACTGACATCTCTTTTTCCAGTCCTTGAACGCCATTGTATCACAATCTTAATCCACCTGCCATCACTGCGCTTTGCCAGGTGCCCTACCCGAATCCATTTGAGTTGCATATTTCGCTTATGGACACGATCCCGAAGGACAGATCAGTGTTCAAACATTCAAGGTATTAGAAAAAAATGGAAATAGTTTATTGTCCTGGAACAATAAATAATACAGTAAACTGGTTCACGGGTTAACACAAGTTAAGACGACATCAGTAGCTTGAAATTACCTTGTCAAATTACTAAAACCATTGTATTGACCATTATTAAAAACAAAACGGGTGATATCGCGAACTTAAACAACTACAGGGCCATTTCTCTGGCAACGGTAATCGCAAAAGTGCTTGATAGCCTGTCTATCTACTGAGAGTGCCATCTTGTGTCTGAAGTGGGCTGTGAAGTATTACTCAGATCGAAAAACACCTACTTATGCTTGCTTCCTCAACCTCTCCAATGCATTCGATTTGGTCGCATACAGTATCCTCTGGAGGAACTTAGAGGAAGCTGGGCCAAGGCTTATTCAGAGCCATACAGGTTGGAGTGCGGGGTGAGGCAGCCTTGAGCGCCCTTCGTGCGCTGTACGATTTTTTAGTGTACTAGTTGCACGTGTAAAATGAGGTGCAATAAGCACGAATTATGGTCTTTTTTACATTTCTAGAACAACGTGCAAACCTGCGAGCGATCATATTAGCTCTACATCGTCATTATCTTTGAGGTCAGCGGTCCTCCGGATACTCTGTTTAACTTGACTAGCGGCATAGTATCGGTACAGTGACCGCTGACACCAAAGACCATGACTTCACTTTTAGTGACGTTGTAGACCAATCCACGACCTAACGCATATTCCTCACAGATTGTCACCAACCTCCTAAGGACACAAACCGAGGTGCTCAGCAATGCCATATCATCGGCATAACTAATGTTATTCACACATACTCCATCAATGTAACAGCCGGCACGCTCTCTGCTGAGCGCCTCAATCAGCGCATTGATATTCAGATTGAAGAGCGTGGGCGAGGTCAAGCCCTGCCTCACCCCGCACTCCAACCTGTATGGCTCTGAATAAGCCTTGGCCCAGCGTACCTGATTGATCTGGCCATACCAGCCTTTAAAAGTGCTTATCAACTCTGGAAGAACTCCAGCTTCCTCTAAGTTCCTCCAGAGGATACTGTATGCGACCAAATCGAATGCCTTGGAGAGGTTGAGGAAGCAAGCATAAGTAGGTGTTTTTCGATCTGAGTAATACTTCACAGCCCACTTCAGACACAAGATGGCACTCTCAGTAGATAGACAGGCTATCAAGCACTTTTGCGATTACCGTTGCCAGAGAAATGGGCCTGTAGTTGTTTAAGTTCGCGATATCACCCGTTTTGTTTTTAATAATGGTCAATACAATGGTTTTAGTCATTTGACAAGGTAAATACGCATGACTAAGTAAGTATTCCAGAGCTGGAGAGGTGACTTCAGTTGTCGTATTATTGACTACCGACACCAACGTCTAAGGTCTACGCAATGGCTGACCGCGCCAAGTGCTCCATAACTTCGGAGAAGAAGATTGATATAATCTCACGATCAGGCGGAAATAAATGGCCATTACACCTACCACTTACGAGACGCAGTATCTGAACAGAAACTATCTCAACATTATTTAAGAACTTCTTAAACTCATCGCAAGTGTCGGAAGAAGTCCGTAATTTTTATACCAAGTACTTAGTACTTCCGACCGTACGGTTTAAAGTATTTTAAACAAGTTCTTGAAAGTTATGACCACTTTGAAATGATGGAGGAATCCCATTAGCTGGAGCTACATACCAGTACTAAATCCTGATTGTTTATTTGCTCATCTTCTTAACTTGTTTTGGCAGGGTATTAAAGAGAATGGCTGATACCGTAGTGGACATATTATTTGGTCAGCAAGGTTGGTAATTTTAAAATTACCCTTAATCATCTCGATCAGAGCACTTTGCCATGAAAAATTATAAAAAAACTGCTAAAAGGCATTTACAAGGCTAAACCTTTTAATAATGCCAATTAATGATATGAATAGCACCATCCCATTTCTTCCCATGGGTGTCGCAGAAGGCGACTAAGGGACTTACTAGAGAATGGGCAGCAGCGTTCTTTATGTATTTGACCACCATACCGTATAGTATCTGTTTAATTACTGATACTGTACTTACAATTATTTTTCATTCATCCACATCATCTTTGTTTTGTTATCCTTTTACGACTTTCTTACATTATTATATTTCGCTCTTTGTTTTCTGTGTTAACACTCTGCGAATCGGTCTTAAACGATTTGTCTATATAGAATTACCTGATTTTACATTAGAATTTTCCATCTTTTTACATAATAATATTCTTGTTATGACATTTAAGTCAAACGTGTCAAACTGATGTCTACTTATTCTTTTAATTATCTGTGCAGTCTATTTGAGGAAGGTTGCATTAGGATTGTATTTACTAAAAATAATTTTATATCGTTTTGGATAGCCTAAATTTTGTTTTTCTATCTAACTACGTTGTCTACTAAATAACGAAATTCTAAATTACAATTATAAGATTCTTGAACGCACTATCGGTTTGTATGAAGGAGGTTTTATACGTCTTAGCCGACTAGACTGGCATATGAGAGTATCTATGGCTGAAAAAGAAAAATAGGAAGGAATTTGGAATGTCAAAAAAAGGAACAGAGCGGATGACTGATTGCAGAAGCCAAGGATTTGGGAAGCCAACTGACCGATGCACAGTGGAACGAATGTATGGGAGCGGTTGGACGTAGACATGTCCGAAAAATAAGAGTAAAATTATGACAAACTAATGATGCCATCTTATTCGATTACTTAATGCCTTCATAAATTGTGGTGATGAATTTCTTCATAACTCCCATATTTCGGGAGTAATTTGAGAAAATGTGAAATTTTACTATGAAAATGAGTGTATCGAGCTCTCTCCCTCCTGATTCCGGGCTTGTTTCAAGTAGCGGTCTCTAATATCGTAATGCTATTACTAAGAGCTATATTTAATACTAAGACACATAGTGCGCCAAATGTGCACTTTCTGGGATAAAAGGAAATGAAAATTTAAAAAAAAAAACGTTTTTTCCCCATTTGTATTTACTTTAAACCGCAGACAGACTTATTAAGAGGTCTATAAATATATTATATATATATACAGAAATATATATTAACAAAAATATTCACAAGAACTGATGAGAGTATGACTTTTAAGTAAGTTGATAATAAATTACCTAGTTTCATTAAAAGTACAATAAATAATTAAGATGTAAGCTCTAATTTACTAAGTTACACATTTTAAAACAATAACATCATTTAATTATCTTCGTCATCATCATCATCATCATCATCAATTAATTCAAATTCAGAATCGATGTCCGCTAAATCATTTATGTTAACAAATTCGATATCACTTTTCTCAGAATCCGTAAGCTCATAAAATTCCTTAAAAGAAGATTTTTTTACAAACTTATTTCCTTTTGGACGGATACTTGTAACAAGTGGATCAGAAGACAGTAAAAGATTGTGCATAATATCTTCATTGCATGAGATACTGCTATGCTTTCGAGAATGCCCCTCTCTATATTTTCTAAAATCTTTATTTCTAGCCTCAGATGCCTCTTCGGATAGAAAACCAATGGGCACAATTGACATGTTCTGAACTATGTCTGGCCCATGCATTAAAATTTTATGAAGTGAAGAAGGCATATAATACCATGGGTATAACTCCACGTAAAGCTTAGCAGTATCAAAGCAGAACTCTCGGAATTTAGTTACGTTGATCTTCTCTCCTGATGAAATACACTGCAAGATCACACAGATTTTTCTTAAAAGCATAGCATCTATTCCGGTCAGTTCAGCAGATTTAGTGTAGTTTTCAAAAAATCTCCTTGCCGAGTTGCCATTGTTGGTGGATCCACTGCCTTGTTTCACAACATCGAGAAGTAAGCCCGTTTCTCTTCTTACAGCCTCTTGAACTCTTTTCTTCCTGTCATCAACTTGCCTTTTTGCTATATCACCCCTTACTTGCCATGATTTTATGTCTAATTTGTAGGAAATGTGTAATAAGCATTCCATTGAGCGAATCCAAGCGTGAAGGGTGCTTAAGCTATATTTATACATGTCCTCGTTTGCGTGTTTATCTTTGATTAACTCTAAATTATTCATTTCTTTAGGACAAGCCTTGCATATGTCACACACTGAAGCTGCTGTATTGGATATAATGGAATGAATTTTACCATCAATCATTGTCAACAGCAGTTGGTGTTTGACACTAATTCCATCAGTGATGGTGGATGGAGTTAAGGCTTCAATCTCTGCTTCGATTTCAGCCATCTCTCTCTGCACATTTTCTTTGGTTTCCTTTATAAACTTAAACAATATTGGCCGGCAAAATGAAGTGGAAGATGGTCGCTCGTTTTCCCAAATTGTTACACCTTTTGAGACGAGCCGCAGTGGTACAAGACTAATCATAAAATTACTAGCAAGATCGATTTGCTCATCTTCACTCGTCCTTTGATGATAAATGCTTTGGCTAGATGATCCGTCAAAACCCCATTTGCTGGTCAATACGAGCTGTTGATTGGGATCAACAGGGGTTTCTAACGACCTAATAAGTCTTCTTGAGGTTAAATCCATCAAGGCTTGTAATTTGATTTTTGCAGAGCTCTCTGTAACTGTGAGATCTTCTTTGGCCGGATAGCACTTAATTTTTTCTTTAACCAACATGTAGTAACTCGGGTATTGAAGAGCTCCTTCTTGAGTGTTGAAATCCCGAAGAGTGTTATAGCGCCATTTCGATAAGTTCATCGATACATAAAGAGCCAATGCCTTCAAAGGGGATATTTCCCGTACCTGAATTGATTTACCTTCAATGAAGGCTTTGATTTTTGAGGCCTCTTCTGGATTCTCCGTCAAGTATTTCATAACATAAGCTGTATCGCTTTGTCCTGCCTTTTGAAGCGCCCTTTCGGCCGAAAACATAATTACAGCGCTGCTACTGCTGCATGAAAGACTATCTTCAGTGCGTCTTCTTTTTTGCCGGTTACTAAGGTCCTCAAAAGATTTACGAGGACTAGGATGTGTACAAGTTGAAGCATCAGATTTAGCAGGAGAAATTATGGGCTCGATGACGTCACTTATATTTTCTGTAGAAGGTTCCATATTTTCATTCTGTAATTCCGGCCATTGAATTGCAGCCTGTAGCCAAATCTCATGTTTCTTCCGAAACTTATCTGTGCTTCTTCCAGACTGTGTCCATTTTGCATAAATGCGGTAGCAAAATCGACGACACCAGTCTTTTAAACTTGTTTCAGCACTTTCACATAACTGAACACAACTGTTATCTTTTAAAACACTGAACAAATAGTTAAAGTCGCGTAAATCTTTATGTGCGCGTGCGCATAAAGCAACGTGAATATCAAGATTTGTATTAAAATTTGGAAAATACATTGCGAGATTAGCTTGGATACAACGAGGTGTAAATCAACACTGATTTTAAAGTTACTAATAGTGACCTATTTATATAAAATCCAGGTATCCCAGGTATCCTTTGTTAAATATTGCAAGGTAATTAGTTATTGTGATAATTAGTAAATGATGCATGCTAAATTAGTGTATTAAGAGCCATTTAGTAATTAAATAATAGCAATGTTCTTATCAGTAATCATTAGTGCATCAGTTTTATATGTAAACCTTAAGTCCCTAATTATATATCCTAATTAGCTTATATCTTCTCTAATTGGCTGCTCAGAAATGTTATTGTAATAAGGTAAACCTTTAGAAAAACGGTTTTAATCAACAAAATAAACAAAAAATAAAAAAATTGTGTTATAAAATAAACATCACTCTTTATCCCAGAAAGTGCACATTTGGCGCACTATGTGTCTTAGTATTAAATATAGCTCTTAGTATTAGCATTATGATATTAGAGACCGCTACTTGAAACAAGCCCGGAATCAGGAGGGAGAGAGCTCGATACACTCATTTTCATAGTAAAATTTCACATTTTCTCAAATTACTCCCGAAATATGGGAGTTATGAAGAAATTCATCACCACAAGTTATGAAGGCATTAAGTAATCGAATAAGATGGCATCATTAGTTTGGCATAATTTTACTCTTTTTTTTCGGACATGTCTACGTCCAACCGCTCCCATACATTCGTTCCACTGTGCGATGGTGCGCTTTATAACTGAAGACAGGAGACCTATTCTTGTTTGTTTCTTCTGCTGCACGAAACTAAAGCAGTCCTAGCAATTTCTGAGACAATGTCTGGAGCCGCGGAGCTAACTTAGACGCTTATACGTCGTCGCATCCCTGAATGCCGACACGTCGCCGCACCCCTGACACTATACCAAGGGATCTCCGCTGTCCTCCTCATCTCTCAATAGAGTGCGTATCCCTTTAGGCAGGTATTTTTTATAGCTCCACTGTTTTATATTCCCTATATTAAATTTAATTTGTCTGGTCTATTTCTACCCTTTCATTTGTTAGGGATAGGTAGACACGACAACCGCGATCGCCAACCCGCCTACCAAGTGTGGCGATTATGGCAAATCCCCCTTTTGCGGGAGGATTATGTCCAGCAGTGGGCGTCTTTCGGCTGATATGATGATGATAATGATGACTCCTATAGCAGGTAAAATTTTCAAGTCATCTTCCACTTCAGACCAGAATAAATCCATCTTCAGCCTTTTTAAAACGAAATAAATACCCCACATAAATCTGAATACAAATACTTCTTTTCCACAAACTACAACAGGTAAAAAATTTAAAACTTCGAAGACAGTAAATGTCTACTGAAACATCGGTCTCTCAAGAAAAATCTGCCAAACTCGAAAACGAATGAACAAGATCTGGAAATAAAATAAATAGCCAGCCATTCTCATAATGGTGAAAGTTTTAACCGACCAAAACGTATGGCAGTGCGGCGGAGTAATCGCCAAGTTCCTCCACTAACCTCTTTAATTTGTGCGAGCAATTCTACTGAACGCCAAAGTTTATAGCACACCCTCTTGTAGGCGGGCCATAAATCCAGCGAGTGTTAAAACCTTTCATGATAGTGTTTATATTTAAACTAGCAAACACTAACTTTAAACTGGCTAAACAGCCCTTTCTTCGCACGTATGCAATGGCGACATGTCAAATACATCGAGATTTATGTACTGTGCTTAAGTTAAATATGAAAATATTGTACACAGAAAACTTGCGGAATAAATGCTGGAAACGATGGTGAAAACCATTGTGGAGTCTAGAAGAGCTAAGTGGTCACACAGACAGACACGAAAAGCTACTTCGTTTTTATTATGCATAGATAAAGAAGATATAAAACGTATTTTATACATGTCGTTATGTTAGACACGAAGGTTTGGTTTATTTGGACGTAAATAGGGTGTGTAATAAAACTGTTGTAAAATCCGGCCAAAGTACTGAATTATATTAGGGTGAAAGGTTTCTTTAAAGTATTAAATTTTAATGAAGGGTAAATCATGTCGAGGTCAAACGAAATAATGCTGTACTGTTAGATGGAACACGAGGTTATGATTCATAAAAGATTAACAAACCATAAAAGGACGACGGTTAAATAGTTAACTTACAAACTGACCTTCTGTTAGGGTTTAAGTTATTACTTTCTCACAACTTAACTTTTTTATCAATAATACAAATTATTCCTTTTCACATAATTCGTTGGACACTCGTTACTTAAGGGGAATCTAGACGCGGGCTCAAACTCACTGGTGGGCCTGACTAAAAATCACGCTGTCTCACCAGGCTTCGTGTCCGACAGAGATAGTATCAGTGATGAGCAATTAGATGCTAGTCGACACGCACAACGTTATTGAGTGAGATGCAGGATCATTTCTAGTCAAAAATTCACGTAAAAAATTAAGAAATGTCTTTTGGAGGATCAGGCTTCATGAAAAAACACTGCATAAATCAATGACCAATAAAGTTTATTGATTGTTTATATAATTGAACTTTTTCGGTATCGACTTGGTGTTGGAGATTTTACACTTCTTTTGTTACTAAAACACGCCCAAAGTTAGATTAAATTAGCAAGAAAAACTAATCTTTGTTGGCTCCTAACTCCTTAATGTTTTTTTTTTTATTTTAGTTTTCTGTTTCTGTACAGACAATATTAATAACTAGCTGGGTTACCCGGCTTCACTTAGGGAGTTGATATGAGATCGTGTGTTAGTTGTAATAAAAGAATTAACTTTAAAATATGTGATATACAATTTTGGTATTATTTCCACAACATTCCAAAATGTTCTGGAACGTCCGAACCCACGACGAATTGTGCTTTATGTACCCCTATCAATAGATAGCTCCACTTATACAAAAAGTCTTCAAATGGTCCACAATGTTCCAGAATATTCCACAATGATCTAGGATGTTCTCGAACATGCTACAACATTCCAGAATGTTGTGGAATGCTTTCGAATACTCTCGAATGTTCTGGACTGTTCTAGAAATTTCTTGAGGGTGAAATTTCCAGCCCTTATTTCTTCAAAAGCACGCTCTTCAGGTAAAAACGGGAACCTTCTTCATGGACAGGAGATAGAGGGCTACCACACCATATAACTCCCTTGATCGTACTGGCACTCGTTTCTGAGTTTTAGTTATCTTTACATACCAAGACCCTTCGGTGCCTCGGAAAGCACGCTAAGCCGTTGGTCCTGGCTGTCTTTTGTGGATCTTTGACAGTCGTTACGAGTCGTCAGATAACTGAAAATCTGACAACCAGTCTTACCAAGGGGTATCGTATTACTCAGTTACTGGGTTGTGGAGCTCAGATAGGTAGTCATACCATGTAAAATACTGATATTCAGCTGCATCTGGTTAGACTGGAAGCTGAGTCCAACATAGTTGGGAAAAGGCAGGCAGATGATGATGAATCAGTTTAATGATCAATGTAACCCTCTAAGATTATAATCCCATTGAAAGACTTTTTCACAAAATAGTAATTAAATTTGAATTTTGCGAGCCGCATCCTTGTTAAACCTCTCCGTTCTCCACCCGCGTTACAACTCGCTCCAGTGTGTCTTATGGCCCCAAACAAACTAATGCATTCAAGTGCACCTCACGCTAGCAAAAAGCGTGGAACATAAACTTTGCACTATACCATACTAACGTACTAACGGTTCCGCACTCGTATTAATACGAGTACGAGTAGGTACGACAAGCTGTCGGAGAAATTCGTCAGTCGCGACGTTAACTTGTTTAGTTAAGTTACATGTTGCTTTGAGGCTGTTGACTTTAGTTAAGTAGATTATTGTGTAAAGAAAAGTTTTTTGGATTTGGGTTAAGCTGTTTTGAATTTTTTGTTTTAGTGAGTGAAGTATAAAATTATGTTGCTCTAGGGGTTACTGTAAAAGAAAATCCTTTGCTAGATTATTCTTTCTGTGGACGTTTTAAACTATGGCTTTTCCATTCGCGGTTGGGAATACACTTATCAAATCCATAAACACTTTTATAATGAAATAAAATATAAAAAACTGTCTTAAAAAATATTCTTTGCTTAAAAGTGTTCTTATATCTCACAAGTGTTAAAGAGCAAAGGCGTTAGCCAGCACAAAGAACTCTTAAACACCAAGCACTCATAATAGCAGAATAATTAAAATACTCAACACGCGTTAAAAATATGAATAACACAAGCAGGCACTCTTAAAAATAATCTCCCTTCCCTTACATTACTGCACGAGTGCACGCTTTCATACGTTGTAAGAAAAAACCTCGTCGGTACAAAAGGACCATTCATACGATTACACGTTCCACTGAATCCTGCCAGGGAGTGCTGAGCAGAACGCTAAATGTACTGCATTCTTAAGCACCTAATGTTGGTAAGTGGAGGAAGGACCAAGAACTGCGGATTTTTTCTAAAAACTGCACGGTCTTAGTAAGTTCCGTGTGCAAGACTTTGTTGAACAAATCTCGGTTTTGTTAGACTGAGTGACTGAGTTGTGTTGGGTGTTTCGTTTTGTAGAAAGATTTTCTTGAGATTCTTTGAGTCAATTTAGTTGGCTTCTTTAATACAGTAACTAACTACTGGCATTTCTGGTGTAAAGTTGAACTAGAGTCTCAACGTGCCCCGTTCGGTAGTCTAGTCTATTAACTTTATGCTTACTTGCTTTTAATGTAATCTGATATAGATACTTACCTATTTAGCGAATTGAAACTCAAAATTATACAAATATGTAGAGTCGACCCAGAATTTTGTTCCAAGGCCAAACTTGTTACCAAATTTTGTGCTGCTTCTGAAGGTACATAATTCTAACAAGTCAAGTAACACAATAGCAAATAAGTCTTTATTAAGTGTAACATAATATAATAATATTGATCGTATACTAGTCTATGTACAGTATATACAGGCTGCTGTCATCTCTTGCAGCGCCCGAGGCGCTTCACGGCGCGCTTGAGGCCCGCGAAGTAATGCATCACTTGCTCCTGAAACAAACGTTATGTTTCTTTGTCATTTCTGTTCTGTAATGGTTATTTTTTGTAAAATATATAATTAAGGCTTTTATTTTATTTTGATTTATCTATTAATGGTAAATTCACACAGCCGGTCACAATGGTGATGCCTGGAGGAGATCTATGTCCAGCGCTGCACGTCTTTCGGCTGAAATTATGATGATATTGATTACTTTTTGGAAATTTGCGGCCTTAATATAAACTTCCATACCAAATTGGTTCAAAAATGGCCACGATATGATTATTCTTTGTTTTTTCTCGTTGCAAAATCTAGACTAGAGCGAAGCATGGTGATCCATGCTCATTTTCTTTTGGTTGATAGATTGCAAAAAAACTAACAAAACACTGCGATTCTGCAGATCAAGAAAAGGAAGTTTTAATAGGTAGGTATGTCATTGGTGTTTTCATGGTTAGGTACCAGAAGCCCAATAAGAGAATGTATAATCATGCATAATCAACCTATAATATTGCCGCTGCTAGGACACAGGCCTCCTCTCTATGAGTGGGCCGCAACCCACCACGCGGGTCCAGTGCAGGTTGTTAGGTGTCAAATATCTTCGAATTTTTGGTTGTAGAACATGCCGGTTTCCTCACGATGTTTTATTTCACCGTTTTGAGAGCAGCGGTGATGAATAACATAATTTAAACAAAGTGAAGCGCCTGTCTAGGTTAGAACGTACGACCTAAACTCGTAATGCGCGGCTGTCTGCACTCGGCCACCACTACTCAACAACAGAATATGACAAGGAAATACATCTGCTAAGATGATCGCAGCACGTTGCGTTCTTTATTCTATCTATCTACCTACGCCATTGCAAAAAGGCGTAAGTTCATGTAATATATGCATGTTAAAATTGCCACCTAAATTAAAACCTAGCCTCAAAACTAGTGGCCCAGTTTTCACAAACGGGAAGTACAAAAAAAAACAAAACATGACCGAATTCCAATTTCAATAAAAAACTAAATTGAATGATACATGTGTCAAGCTAGAAGTTATTCACGTCATTCGGAAAGCTATACGTTTAAAAAAAATCCAACATGATTGCGACATGCCGCCATTAAATATTTCTATTTCTAGATTTTTCTGTAGGTATTTCCTGAAATTTGTTGAGAAAACAGTTTGAGAATTATGTCTTGAAGAGGAGATATAATTGCAGAAGTGGCGTAAATTAATGTAATATTCTGTGTAGTGTTTAGAATTGCAGATGACACCCGTGTGCTGGCTGCATTTTGTGAAATACCTAATTAAATTATTATAATGAGAAAAGACTGGATGTGGAAGGTGGAGACCTGGGTATTGTGGTACAATTTGATCGAAGCTTTTTTCAGCTGTGGCTGGGTTGATTGGTGAAGGAAGTTCTTTGAGGATCAGATAACCAAAATATGTTTTTTTGACATTTTTATGCCTTAAAGGCTCCCACAAACAGGAGCGACGCAACGGTGGGACATGATTCTGGTAAAAAACTTCCATGAATTTTTTAAACATACTTTTTTAATAAAATCGCGTCCCGTAGTCGCGTCGCGCCTGTCTGCGGAAGCCTTAACCTGGGTACAATAAATTTATATTCTATATTCATCCATCTTCTTTTTTTTTTCATTTGAGTATGTATCTAATTTGAAAGAATAATTCTATTTTTGTTAGTCACTGTGTTCTCAATAAAGTGAATGATGAAGTTCCAAAATGCATCTAAGGAAACAGTACATGGACACATATGACGCTGACAATTAATTTATTGACAAAAGCAAGCAAAAGCTGGCTTGTAAAGGTAATAGGTAACTACCTAGTAGCAGCCAGCTTTTTCTTGCTTTGTTCCTATTCCTATCTTTTCCCCAAATAGGTACATTCAGCGACAGTAAACCAGGGGGTCTAAAAAGGCCACTTTGGTGGAATCATAATATGATCATATTATGAATCACATTTAAAATCGTGAAATTGTCACAAACTGACAATTCATAATATTATCTGCGTTGACAGCACGCAATTCATCTATTTGACAGTTTTGTATAGAAATTCGTAAAATGGTCACCAAATTATGAATTGCTTTATTAAAGTAAAATGTCAAATAGCAGAATCATAGGGAATTCAGGAAATGAAACACTTTTAGAGGAATTGTTTAATGTGGCCTTTTTAGACCCGCTGGCCCTCGCGAATATGTGAACAAAATAAAACTATTCTATGGGACTTTTCCTTCTATATATAAAAGCTTATAACAGAAAGTGCCACACCTGCATGAGATTGAAGCACATGGCCACCAGCGCCATGCCCAGCATCAGGTACATGGAGCACACAATGAAGGACGTCTCGATCCTCTGCGTGTACACTCGCTCACCCGGCACGAAGTCGCCGAAACCAATACTGGAAGTGTAATAAACAAATCTAATAATTCGGCTCGAAGGATCAAAAATAAAACCAAAGTTTTAAAGTGTAATTATTAATTATTTGCCGAATATACCTAAGTCTTTCAGGATTCCAATTGCGTAATAGACTCACCATACGAGGGATTTTTAATGAAATGCTTTTTGTTTTTGAAGTATTCGTCAGGTCCACAACGAAATAAAGGTGTTAAAAATTGTTAGATTGCCATCGTAAATGTGACACGCAAGCTGCTGGTCAAGTTATAGGTACACATGTAAGTGCGAAGGAAATAAGCCTGGGTTTCTGAGAGCCAATCTGTTTACCAAACTCATATCAAACGATTTGACAATACTATATTCTGTAAACCAATAACAACAGTTAAAACATGAGATTTGACAGCTTGTAGTTATTTTTATGTTGTTTAGCCCTACAGAAACCTTCAAAATTGCTGACTAAAATGTCAAGCTTCAAAGTAAAGCCAGGCGAGACGTCGGTAGGTACCTGCTGAGTGATATGAAGCAGAAGTAGGCTCCGTCGAGCTGGTCCCACTTCTCCCACATGCCGAAGATCATTGAGCCAAACATTATATACCTGGAACACCAAAATATCATAAAACAAAATCAAAAATCATCTAATTAAATAAGGCTGAGAATCAGCACTTTTCGAACGTTAAAATTACGTAACACGTCCCCCGGCATGTGTGCCCTTCACCACCTGCTAGTGTTTTAGCTAGGAAGAAGATTGAATGCAACAAATTCCCCAAGAGCACCTGTCTGTTCATTTAGGTAAAGTTGATTCTAAGCAATAATAGGTATGCAAGGTAATTACTAATAACAATAACAAAGCCATGGTCAGCAAGACCAGTCACCCCAAGCAGCACCCGTTCACAAGCATAACGCAAAGATCAGCCATTCCTTCTCATAAATGCATCTCACATATTCATTAACGATCATTGTACAGTTTAATAAAATCTCTGTTTGCCGCCTTTGAATTCTACAGACAAAAACTTCTCATCTCAAGTTAAAGTTTGCCGTTTGGGCATGAAACCCTCGGGACATCAATCATGAGCACTCGCACCCCAGAGTGAATTTCCAAATAGAAAAACCCAATAAAACTTTGCCTGACCTGGCAATCGAACCCAGGACCTCATGCTCAGCACTAGCGCTTGCGACTATTAGACAGTAGACAGTTGAAATCATTGAGCCCACCCATCCCATACCTATGTATTAGCCCATCAAGAATGGACTTTATTTGTTCTCGGTTTCGCCCGTGTCAATATCATTAGTAACGATAGCTGGTTAATTCGCTTCAAGTCACAAATAATACTAATACCTAAAGATTTACGCTTTAATAAATACCAAGAATTTTAAATAAGGTTTTATAAGCTGTCACAGTGGAGCCAATTTAATTGTATTTATGAAATCTCAAACGACGCTTAAGGGAAAATAACAAAATCTATTTCGAACGTAATCTTACGAATGAAGCTTCTTTACCCATTAAGTATTTTCATATAAATTCTTAGAATAGAAATACAATGGTTATTTAATATCTGTCAGAAATGTTATACCTTTCTCAAAATAAATAGGTGCCAACTCAATATAAAAGCAATCAAATCAAAGTTCTATAAATTTCGTTCTGATTTATTTACTGAAAACACGAACAATAATAATTCTAATCAAAAGTATTATTATAACTAAAATCACTGGAGGCTGAACTTTATTGAATATAACCTATCACCAGACTAATATTATAAACTAGCTTTAGCTCGCGTCTTCACCCGCGTGCATGTAGGAAAATATCCCAGGTGAGGATACCTACCACCGGGATGAAAAGTACCAAATGTATTAATTCTCTAATAGATTGTTTTGCTACTAAGGCACCTTTGTCTGTCTGTGTGTTTGATTTTGAAGCTGCTGAAAAGAGACAGTAACGCTAATTATACAGGGTTATTGGAAAAACACCAACATCCTCTTATGAGGACATTGTACTCATCATGAACAACTTTTACTATAGGACCAAACCTGAAATCGCGAAAATAAAATCAGCTGTTCCCTACATTTATGTTCGTATAATTCATCAAAATGTAGGGTACAGCTGATTTTTTTTGTGATTTATATATAATAACCCTGTTTAATGTAATCCTACTACTTAATATTATAAATGTGAAAGTTTGTATGTTTAGATGTTTGGATGTTTGTTTCTCAATCACGCGAAAACAGCTAAACGGATTTTGATGAAATTAGGCACACATAGTTTGTAACCTGGAATAACACATAAGATACTTTTTATCCTGATAGTGTATTCCCACAGGATAATTATCGCCCTCCACGCGAGCAAAGCCACTGGCAAAAGCTAGTACAAAATAAATAGAAAAAACCGCTAGTATTCATTGGGTAAAATTATAAACTTAATTTATTAAGCAGAGTGCCTTAATTATCCGACAGTCTTACCTATTAAAACAAGACTGTTAGAATGTTGATTTATGTCAGCATTGTACTATGTTGGTAAAGCTGTATCCGGTTAGACTGGAAGCCGACCGCAGCACAGGCGGGAAATGAAATGTAATGTTTATTTTTGTAAGTAGATCTTATAAGACACTTGTACACGTCAATATGTTGTTGGTCAATATTTCAAAAACTAAATAGCGCTGGCATTTCGTAGTTGACTGTTCCCTGAGAAGATAGGACTAAACAAAATCAGAGGTCATGGTCTCTTTTAAAGTCCAAACATGATAATATTTGAATTTTATGTGACTCTAACAATGCAGGGCCACGTCTGGAAGGGCCTTTTGAAGAAAGAGCTTATTAACTGAACAAAACGTTATCAGCTCTCAAATAGTTTGTTATTCAGCGTGGTCAGCGTATATAATGTATTTCATTATTTTTCATACAAATGTCCAGGATGCAAAGTGGCACATGCTTTTCCAGATTCAGTTCAGTGGTTAAGACGAGATAAGGTAACAGATAGACAGAATTACTTTCGTATTTGTATTGTTAAAATTGATTTTGTAGATATATTTAATAAAAAATTAAGTAAAACTACTTACCCAACCATAATAGTGACACAGACGCTGATCGGCACAGTGATAGTCTGTGCGTCGAAGGTGACGTAACTAAAGTCGCTGGATGCGACGCTGTCCGCGTGCTGCGCCGGCTCCGAGCAGCCGCGGCGCGGGGCGGCGCGCGGCGGCCGCGGGTCGCTCGGCTGCGGCATTGATATGCTTCGCATGTACTCTGGCCTCCTGGTAATTGTGGATTTTTTTTTTTATTTAGCCTGATTTTCACACAACAGAGGCTTATTTTTTATAGAGAGAATGTAGATTGGAGTCTCGTCGTTTTCTGAACATCAGACTGTCTTATAATGATTTCTTACATCAGTCAGTGGAAAATCAGAAAAAAATCTTGAAATTATTAATTATTACATAAACACTTTAAGGCGATTCACAGACGCACCACGCGACAGGTGCAGATAACGCGCTCCCGCGCGTGATTATATTCATACAAATTTAATAAAAACGCTGGAAAAGCACTGAGAATTTGGCTCGTTTCGCACACCCTGGAGCGTGGTTCGTAGCAGTGTGTGATCCGCCTAACACGTCAATCATGTTTTTAAATAAAACTAGAAGAGGTCAGCGTTTCCTATCTGTCTTCACTAAGAAGAAAGGTCGAAAAAAAATCAGACGTCAAGTCTTGAACACAATCTCTAGATAACATTTCTAAACCTTAGTAGTGCTTAATCGCATTTGAAATGAATGTCATCATAACATAAATGTTAAATGTAACTAAACAAGTTACCATTCACAAAAGCACGAAATCTCTTTCGTCTCCATTTAATTCCGATATTATTAAATTATATTTAATGAAAACCATCGTAAACCTTGTAAAATTAAGTGTCTTACACACAGCGGTACAACTTTATTAGGGACGGAATATAATTAATTAAAGATGTCTGTCTAATTAAACCGTCAAAGAAATTCCTTAAGAAAAACGCTTCAGGCTTTTTGTAAACGAATTTGTCCTGTTAGACAAACATTAATGCTGCGTGGGTTCACACCAAGACAGGCGAGGTGTTATAAATGTTGTCTTAAGAAGTTATATCAAGAGGATATACAGTAGCTTCTTCCTGTCTGCTAATTAGTTTGTTGTTAAGTACAGTGCGCTGCATCAATTGGGTACCCCAGTTGTATTAAAATTAACTTTTCTACAACTTTGCAATTCAAACATTTACATCCATAAGAATAATATCGAATCAATGGTAATCTGGCTCTTACCAACTAAGCCAGTTAGGTAGTTAACAGTGCGATCAATCAATCTACTTTCGTTATAATTCTGTCTCTGTCTAATCGATATATTATGAACTCGCAGCGAATGCAAAGTTTAGGGTAGTTATGAAAACATTTTACTTATCTATTAGAGGTTACCGTCTGCTGAGTCTAGTTTGGTTTCACCTTTCGCATACTACCTATACGTGTTGGTGTTAAAAATAATTTAAAATAAATTGATAGATAGTTTCTTGAGAACAAAGATTATTGTTCTTTACGAACAAAAGCATTAAAGGGATTGCCAGACAGCTGGGCATAGTGGTAAATTTAATATTATCTAATAAAAATAAATTGAATAGTTCCTAATCTTTTTTACTCGATCGACTAACTTAAAATGTAGTTTCTACACAGAAAAACGGTGCGCTTATGGGTGCGACGTTATTTGGATACTGGTGATATGAAGTCAAAACCTTTTGGGCGAAGATGTTCAGGCATCTATACAACCCAGTGAGAACGCTATCGTGATATCGTAAATGTTCACTTGAAATCGCAGTTCGCAACCACTCGCTCAAGTGCTCAATGATACGGCATCTCAATCGCCACAGTGCGGAGGCACTTGCACGCAGCAGGCCTTCACAATTATCGCCCAGCGAAGAAAATTTAACTGTCAGAAGCTTATGGGGCAGCAAGAGTTAGGTTCGCACAGGAGCTTATGAACTTTGACTGGGAAAATAACATAGTTAATATAATCCATCCTCTATGTCGATTGAGAACAGTTAAGTCCGCTTCAGAATCTGCCAAAAGTAGCAGAAGTACGACGAAAACAATGTCCTGTATGCAGTTTGATATCTGGTAACTTCAAATAAATGGCGAGTTCTTGTGGCATATAAATTTTATATTTGGGAAAAAATAAAATTTATATGTTATAAATTTTATTTTTTCCCATAACTTGTTTCAAACACTTGTCATTTTGATAACGGATAAAAAACCGATTGCTCTTCATATCAGCAGGACGCAGGGCCAGGTATTTGTGTACAATAGTTTTATATTCTCCTCGGATTACAAAGGATCGGTCAATTTTTGTTTTCGTTTCTGTCAGCTTTACTAACACTAAATCATCCGAGTGATTTTTGACATCATCAACAGTAATTTTTTAAAGTTCATTGCCACAACGAGCTCCACGTACTCGGAAAACTAAAGCCACCTGTAACAAAACCGAATGTGAATAAGACAAGTATCTATCGAAGTACAGGTTACAATAAAATGCGCATTTTAAAACACTATGGTTATACTTTACTAATCCACCATATACATAGTTACTTACTTTTACGACAAGAAAGACTTTGTCGGGTGACTCATTAAGGAAAGTCTCCACGTTTCTGACTGAGAACACTTTGGATTTTTTAGGTTTAAATCCATCAGACATCCTCTTCAGATACGCTATTAATTTCGAATATGTGTCCAGTTTTACGTCGATATTAGAACTGACTGTTGATTTTAGCATTGAGTAGGTACTCCAAAGAGTGGAAGGTTGTTTAGTTTTGGCTAAGTACTGGAAGTAGGCCAAAAACACAGGTTCTGAAAAATTCTTGGAGCCTCTTGTATTTCTCCATTCAATAAAATTACCATAGGCTTTCATATATTTCTCCCGCGATTTTGCAGGTAATAGATTATCCTTCACATTTCTTGCGTCAGTTCTAATACTTTCAGGAGTTAATTCTATACTTTCACTGTCACTTGAAGAATTCATTTTTCAAAACAGAACCATGAATTTCTAACAATCCGTGAAAATTGACGAAAACGCGGGCTGGAAACAACAATTTTTTTATATATTTTCCTAAAATAAATTATAATTCTTTCATTTTTTTATTTAAAACTACTAGTTATAACAATAATACGAACACAGCACTCAAATATAGTCTGCCAGTATCGAAGCTGGCAGCTTTGTATGTCGCATCCTCAACCTCTAAACCAACTAAACTGTTACTAACAGCTCTGAAATATTATTGTGTATTGTTGTTTATCTATTAAATTTTAGAAAAAAGCTTATAATATAATACATTAGGCAATAAGTCCGCCTTTGAACCTTTTTTGTGTGCGAGAAGTTTAAATAAATAAATAAAACTTGCTATCCGGTCATCGCGGAGTTCAAACGTAGGTGCTTTCAAGGGGGGTACCCACATCGTGAAGCCAAATGTACCTGGTACTTGTTGGCAGGCATACACTGCCCGGTCATGCCTATTAACACTGTAATTTGAAAACATTGTACTGCTTGTATTTTAAAAGAGTAGAGTAGAACCTAGCCGTAGAGTTTCTTGCTGGCTCTTTCTTTTCCATCGGAAACGATTCTATTGCCAGTTAAGTTGTTAGTAAATTATATTGTTTTATCATGACAGAATTAAATTTAGCTTTTGCATTTTTTTTACTTTTCCTGTGGTCATGATACCAACTGTGAAGTGTTTTGATTGTGGTCATAGATCGACAATCTCTAACTTTCGGGGCAAATTTCATCAGAAGATGTTAACAAACTGATCATAAAGCGCTACTCTTGAACTTGGCGTGTATTGTTATAATAATATAATAGTTTTAGTTTTAATATTAATCTGGCAGTTTGAGTATTTTATGCGACCAAATGTCCTTTCTTTGGTATTGTTCGTCAAATCCTTGAGCTCCTCAAGTTCTGAGTTGAGCTGCATGATTACTGATAAATGCATGCACTGAATGGACAGGTCCACTCAATTTGTGTTGTTCTTTCCTCAAAAGACCATTTCAGACACCGATCCACATGGTCTTCACATGATCTGACCAAGATTATGTCTGAACTTTAAAAGAGACTGTGACGTCTGAGTTTGTTTCGGCCTTTTTTCTCAGAGTAGTCAGATAGGAAACGCCGACCTCATCTAGTTTAAAAAAATATGATTGACGTGTAAAAGTGTTTGTACAAACCTACTTACAGAAATAAAATCATTTATCATTTATCATTTATAAATTCATTTATTTCAGAACCAGTCCATATACATACATTGCGAAATTAAAAATATTGGATACGTTATGAAATAATTAAATGATTACAAAAAGATAAACAAAATTACTTAATAAAAACATTATATTTTGAAACTTTACAATAACAAAAATATTAAAAAACCAAATTAAGGGCTAAGATTAAAAATTTACCACCTTATTTATAAACGCTGCTTAAAGTTATGTAACGATTAGCGACTGATTAACCAAACATTTTTGACGTTTAAACAACTCTTAACTTTAATAATCGTTTATGAATACACCCCCAATCTTAGTCTAAATTTAGGTATAGTTCCGGAGTGCTCAACATGCAGTCTGGTCCAATAACGCCTTATTGGGCAATCCAGATCCATCCTCTAAACGGCAAATGATGAAGGTAGCTTTTGGAACTGCCCCGTATGCGGCGCGTCAGGGACATCTTGCGCCCGTAAACATCCCGACGCGCTACAGTAGCGAGGCAGCTTTATCAGCGCCCTGAAGGTATTATTGTAGAGAACACGCAGAGTGTCATACGATTTTTTCGTAAGCTTGACCTATAGGCAGCACGTGTAAAACGACTGACAAAATGCCATAAACAACGTAGCTTTTGCTTCCGTAGTACAGCGCGTGAACCTACGAGCCAGCATATTAGCTCTGGGCACGCCACGATTGCGGCGGTAAGTCCCTTCTTTGAGGAGTGGCTTGAGAGGTGGCATGGCATCCTCACCTTCCACCTGACACAGGTCCTCACCAGACACGGTTGTTTCGGGAGGTTCCTGTTTCGGAGAAGGCTAGAGGAAACGCCCGGGTATTCCATTGCGAAGATCACCCTGAGGACACGGTGGAGCAAAAGGTGGAGGTCTGCCCGGCTTGGGTGGAGCACCGCCGTGTCCTCGTGGAGGCGATCGGCGGCGGCGATCTCTGGCGTCCGGCCCTGGTGCAGGCCATGGTACGGAGCGAGAGTGCATGGTTAGCCGTCACCTCCTTCAGCGAAGCAGTGATGCTCGCAAAGAGGGAGGCGGCGCACGTGAGGGAGATGCAGTACATGCGCCCTCACGGCCGTAGCCTTCGCAGGAGATGCCCTGGGCGTCAGGCGTCGGGTCTGGGCCCAGGCTGATTCCCGCACCGTAGGCGCGGGCTTGCGGACGGCGAGTAATGTGTAGCTCACTGTCCGGTAAGGACCAAGCCCCAAACACAGATGGCAGTAGACAGGGCACATTGCTCGCAGAACAGATGGCCGATGGGGCCGAAACGTTCGAACGTTTGAAGTGACGACCACATACCGGAAGACGTAAAGTTGGAAGGCCTCCCACAAGGTTGACTGATGACCTTGTAAGGGCTGCAGGAGACCGCTGGATGCGGGAAGCACAGAACTGGTCGAAGTGGCGGAGCTTGGGGGAGGCCTATGTCTAGTAGTGGACGTCTTCTGGCTGAAATGATGATGGGACATGCCGATTTCTTCACGATGTTTTGTTTCACCGTTATAATAGCCTTATTAACGTATTTGTTATATGTTGCTGTAGTATCGGTTTCTGACAAAGGAGTTAATTTGTGCTTAGTCAAACTTGATACAGCACAATATCATCAGATGTCGGACCAATATTTACCATTAAACTATTAATATTACAGACGTACTCAGGAATTAATTATCTAATGTTAATTGCAGTCTCAAATACCCAGGACATTTGGTTTCCGGTTTGGTATTGACGTTGAGTGCAGATAGAGTGATTAGGGAGTTAGTAATAAAGGTCTTAAAAATACTGATCTAAAGAAAGAAATACTGATCAACTAGCAAGCTGGTGGCAAATGTGCGACAGCAAAAAAAACACCAGCTGGACTATTCTTTAAAAATCTCATCGTGAAAACGGATTTATGCGGAGCTGTAAATATAGTGTCAATCTTTAGCATCAGCTCGAATGAAAGCTCACTTTAAGCTCACTACACCTTTGTCTTCACGGTGAGATTAATGTCGAATAGATCGGCTGACTGCAAAATTAAACTTAAAAGTTGTAGACAAAGAAGTCATTTTTGAACCAACAAAAAAAAAACCGGACATGTGCGAGTCGGACTCGTCCACCGAGGGTTTCGCACAAATATGAATTTTTTGTTGATGTTGTGAATAGCATAATTAAATCATATTTTTTATGATTTAATTACAAATTATAGTTTTCAGATTTTCCCTGTACTAGTAGTATAAGACGATTTTACTTGCCAAATTTCATAGTTCTAGGTCAACGGAAAGTACCCTATAAATTTTGATTTCCTTGAGAGTGTCGAAATATAAGTACGTTTTTTGTGGCATAAACGGCCATGTTTACGCGAACGAATAATAAACGAAAAATTTTGCGTTTTGGTTGTCGAGTTCGGGAATATGCAAACCTTGTGGAAAGAAATGGAAACAAATAGCTTGCATTAAGGAAAGGTGCACAATACCTTGATAGACGCGGAATCCTCCAATAATTGCGATGAACACTTCACTAAATTGATTTTGATGCGCACACACACGATATCGCGAGCGGTGGTTCGGCCATTACGTTCTAGTTCGTGTTGCGTCGGAACAAGCTCGGGGTCGCGCCGATTCGTGTAGAAAAGTTGGTTGCACTGTTAAGCGTTCTCGCTCGCACTCACACGCGGAGTAGGTAATGTGCGGGAACAGGATGGGGATAGGATACAAGTATGCAACAACCAAAACAAACGATTCAACGACAATATTTACTAATTCTTTTTTTCTTTTTAAATCAGCGCTACCATTCTCCCGGGCTTGAAGGGATTTATTCCTTCAAAAGTTTATTAAATCTATGATAATCGAATTAAGAAATTATGCTTACTAATGTTTAACCTAAACTAAACAGAGAATATAAGCGAGACCTAGCTACTGATTAGGCAACGGGCACAGACGTACCACGGGACGCAAGTACGATCCAGTAGCAGTCTTCACTCGAGCTATACGTGTGACTCCCGTAGAATCGAGGAAAACTTCCTCCACGACACCCAAAGGCCAATGAAGTGGAGGTACGTTTTCAATAAGAAGAATTACGACTGTACCTACGACGACTGGGTCGACCGGCGTATTCCATTTACGACGCGATTGTAAAGTGTGGAGGTAGCCTGTCCTCCAGCGCTTCCAGAAAGACTGAAATAGTTTATCTAACAAATCATGTCTCGAAAGAGTATTTAAATTTTCATCTATTTCTTTAGCGGGTAAATATTTCAAAGGCGTGAGGTTCATAAAGTGCGCAGGAGTTAAAGCTAGAGGTTCTGAAGGATCACTAGAGAGCGTTCTACATAGAGGTCGAGTATTCATAACGGATTCAATTTGAGAAAGCACAGTGCTCAACTCTTCAAACGACAAAACTGTATCTCCTATCGTACGATATAAGTGAGATTTTAAACTCTTTATATTGGCCTCCCAATTTCCACCGAAGTGACTGGCAGCTGGGACATTAAGTGACCAATCTATGCGATTTTCTGCTAACATGTGACCAAATTCAGTATTATGATATTTTGAACATAAAAATTCGTGAAGTTCCGAAAGTTTGCGTTTAGCACCTATATAGTTAGTTCCATTATCAGAGTAAATCCTACCAACTGGACCTCTTCTAGATAAGAACCGTTTGAAAGCACCCATAAAGCTGGCTGTGCTTAAGTCACCAACCAGTTCAATATGCACTGCACGCGTCGTCATACAGACACACGTATGCCTTAGTCGAACGAACACCTCGACCACGAGTTATAGTAACCTTAAACGGGCCAGCGTAATCTGTACCCGTGTGTACGAACGGTTTTGCAGATTGTACGACACGACACGAACGATGATCAGCCATCTCGGGGAAGGTTGGCTTGGGACGAAGTCTAAAGCAAGGTAAACACTTATGAATCCTATTTCTAATTAAGCTACGTGCAGAAAGAATCCAATATCTCTGCCGTAAGAGCGACATCAGCAAATCGGGACCTGCGCACACTGGTCCCAAATTAAAAAAAAGTGGACATTGATAGTAGACCGCTGATATTTTTTTTTATTGTTGATATAATGATAACAGATAAGGCAAAAAAATATTATTGTCCTACTTCAAATACTTTTCTCTATAAAAAATATTTCTTTTTTTTTTGTATGGGAGTGATTACATTTTACTCAATTTCTCAAAAACCTTAAGCGATGTCGAGATGGCATTCACATATGTTAGAAAACTAATAATTCTGAGTATTTGGCTCGAAGAAACTTATTGCTTATCTCTGCGTACTTTCGAGATAATAGTGACAGAAAATAACAATTTTTTTTAATGTTAATTGTTCGCTTTTTTTTAATCATAGCCTTACTCATATCGCAATAGGTCCGCTGGCCAGCAAAATGGAGCTTCGACGCGAGTTTGCCGGGATAACAAGATGGCCGCCTCTCATGACGTAACGTAATAAGGTCACGAATCGCGCGCGTACACCTCACTCAGTGTACAACTAAATGTGGTTGCGATAAGACGTGTCCTTATTTTTTCTGTGCGCTTGAAGAAATGCTTGTTGTTTGTTTGTTTTGTTATTGTTGTATTTTGAATCTTTGGATTTTAAAATCAAATAATTTTTGTTTGTCTTTCTTTCGTCGAATTTGTTTTCGTAATTTTTTTTGTTAAAATCAAAGTCACTTTGTCTTTGATATCTTTGATTCTAATTTGTTTTCAATTTTCCTTAAAATTATAATATGTCCGCATTTGTCACCAACTTAGACTTATACGTTGTTCTTAAATCAGGAGGTGGTTTTAAAAATGTCGAATTTTTATTTAATGCCCTTATTGAACGTATTGGTGTTGAATTGTCTTCCGAAGATTTGAGTAATATTAAATTATTTTGTCTTAATTTTTCAAGTAATATCTCAAAAAGATGGTCTGCTTCCAGTAGAGCTCAAAAGACCTTTCTTAACAAAAATTCAGACTGGTTACAATCCCAAATAGTTTGGCCAAAATGTCAAAATATCGATTTAAGCAGCATTTTTAAAGTTGCCGAGGAAGTAATTCCAAATTTCGAAACGCAAGTGGATACTCATCAATTAAGTTATGGTACAAGTAAAAAACCATTTGTTGATATATCTGATAAACAGAAGAAAAGGCGTTCTCTAACACTTCTAGATCACACAGAGGAGGAATTAGTTTATGCTTTATGTGCCAAATTAAAAGAGTCTAAAAAAACAAAATTAGCAGCTATATTAAACGAACTCAGCCAAAACAAGGAAAAATGTGAGATGGTATATGATGTACTATTCGCTAAAAAGACTGACAAACCGTGTTTACCAGATGATAAAACGTTAGCGCTTTACACCTCAACAAATTTGTCAAAATGGCAATATCGAAATTTAAGAACTATTCTTGCTTCAGAGAAAATGTATGGTCTTCCATCCTATCAAAAGCTCCTGGAAGCTAAAAAAACTTGTTATCCTCCAGAGTCAGACATAACTGTAACTGAATCTGATGCTAAGATAAGACTTCAATCGCTTCTAGATTTGACAACTAATAGGATATTAAAAACAATTCAGCACAACTCTGCCGACAAAAAATCGCTAAAACTAATAAGCAAATGGGGTTTTGACGGGTCATCTTCTCAAAGTAATTATAAACAAAAGTCACACTCCGACACTAAAATTGACGATTCTTCAGTTTTCATGATTAGTTTGGTTCCGCTTCGTTTGGAAGAAGAGAGTGGTACTATCTTGTGGCAAAATCCTGCTCCCTCTTCAACAAACTATTGTCGTCCAATTGGCTTTATATTTGCAAAAGAAACAAATGAATTGATAAAGAAGGAAAGTGCATCCTTAGAGGAAGAAATTCGTAATCTTGTTCCCACAATTGTAGATAATTTTGATATTAAACATGATTTGTACATGACTATGATTGATGGGAAAATTTCTACTGTGATTTCCAATACTTCTTCTGCAGCTGTTTGTAATATTTGCAATACCCCACCTAGCAAAATGAATGACTTGGACTTTGTATCCAAAAGACTCATCAGAGAAGATATGTATAAATATGGTCTGTCTTCGCTTCATATGTGGATAAGATGTATGGAATGTATTTTACACATTTCGTACAACTTAGACTTCAAAAAGTGGGCTGCACGAAAAGAAGATAAATTGTTAAAAGAAATTAAAAAGAATTTGACACAAGAAGAATTCCGGGAAAGAACTGGTTTGTTAATTGACATAGTAAAACAGGGATTTGGTACAACCAATGACGGTAACACGGCAAGAAGGTTTTTTGAAAATTATGAAGTATCTGCTGAAATAACGGGTATCCACCCTGATTTAATCAAGAGATTTGCAGTCATTTTACAAACAATTTCATCTGGTCAACTTATTAATACCAACTTGTTTAGGGAATATTGTAAAGAAACAGCAATGCTATATGTAAACTTATATCCATGGTATTACATGCCTTCAAGTGTCCATAAATTGTTGATCACGGTGCTGATATTTGTGAAAATTTCTCCTTTATTCCGATAGGCATGCTTTCCGAAGAAGCTTCCGAAGCGAGGAATAAAGATTTCCGGAATGTTAGAATGGCACATACAAGAAAAATCGGTAGAGTTCAGACTAATTTAGACATTATCCACAGCTTTCTAATTAGCTCAGATCCTTACATCAGCCATATCAAACCAAAGTTTGCTCGTTTACATAAACAGTTGTTTCCAGAGGCTAGTGCTTTGATCTTGAACAATGAATTGCTTTCGTTGGAAAACGAGGAAATAGAGATTTCTCAAGAGAATATAGACCCAAATATTAATCTTTCACCATAATATTTTTTCAGAATCGTTTGTGAACATATTCAACTTTATGTTTGCAGCTTAATATGTCTTCATTTTGATTGTTTTTTAGAACTGATGAAAGTACTCCTTCAGAAAGGTCATAGCTTTTCAGTCATTAGTGAGCCCCCATAACCTCTTTTACAGAGAAGTCTCTTTTTACTTATTTGACATTACGCATACATTATAATTATGTGCTAAAGTAAGGCTATGATTAAAAAAAAGCAAAAAATTAACATTAAAAAAAAATGTTATTTTCTGTCACTATTATCTCGAAAGTACGCAGAGATAAGCAATAAGTTTCTTCGAGCCAAATACTCAGAATTATTAGTTTTCTAACATATGTGATTGCCATCTCGACATCGCTTAAAGTTTTTGAGAAATTGAGTAAAATGTAATCGCTCCCATACAAAAAAAAAAGAAATATTTTTTTTACAGAAAAGTATTTGAAGTAGGACAATAATATTTTTTTGCCTTATCTGTTATCATTGTATCAACAATAAAAAAAATATCAGCGGTCTACTATCAATGTCCACTTTTTTTTAATTTGGGACCAGTGTGCTGCGTGGCAATTTAACTTGTGATGGTAATCAATCAACAAATTCAAAATTGGATCTTTACTAGGAAGCAAAATAGGGTATTTCCCATCATAATCTAAATCCGAATTCCTCACCCGGCCTCCAACTCTTATCAGCCCATCTTTAAGAAATGGTTTGAGGTGTCGAAATGGATGACTGCAAGGCTTACCTTCTTTAAGTCTATCAATCTCACTGGGAAAATGAAAACGTTGAAGCTCACGAAGAGTTAATAATTCAGCGAAGTCGTAATCTGAAGCTGACGTAAGATATCGATGCGGTAGAAGTTTCACAAATCTACAAACGAAAACGACGCAACGCAATAATTTCGTCCAGGACGAGAAGCGATCACCTAGCAAAACTATTGGAGATTTTTCGCATGGCATAGCAGTGAGCAACGAATGTTTCTTTTCTTCTGGTGCTTCTGACACCACTGAAGGATTAAAGGGAACGATAGGCCACTGTGAGACGTCTAAGCGAGCCCACGAGGGACCAGTGAACCAAAGCGGATGTCTAACGATTTGAGAAGGTGTAAGTCCGCGTGACAAACAATCTGCGGGATTGTTAGTACCGGACACGTGATAGAGATTTTGTGGTGATAAATCATTTTGTATCTTCGACACTCTGTTGGCCACAAAGGTGTTCCATCGATGGGGCGACGAGTGTACCCAACAGAGTGCGACAGTCGAATCCGAAAATGCGAATATATTTTTAAATACAATGCGGTTTTGACAAGCAACGATAATATTTTTTATGAGTTGAGCGAGAACGAGAATGGCACAAAGTTCGAGTCGAGCAAGAGAAACTACTTTCTGAGGGGAAACTTTGGATTTAGCTGTTATCAAGCTTAAAGTATTGCCATCACTATTTTGGACGTGGAAGTAAACTACTCCCCCGTATGCCTTCTCACTAGCATCCGCAAAGGCCAAGATAGTGACGACACTATCAGCGACGATAGCTACATGACGAGGAATTTTGATATTTGAGAGCATGGGAAGCTCTTCTTTAAAGCGAGTCCACAATTTAACAATGTCTTCTGGTGGTGTGTCATCCCAATCACAATTGCATAGCCAAAGCTGCTTGATCAGAAGCTTAGCATATAATACGACAGGTGCAACAAAGCCCATAACATCCCAAATTTTAGCAACACATGACAATATGGTACGCTTAGTGCAAGCATCAGTGGGTGTACTAATTCTCATGCCAAAAAGATCCGTTGTAGGTGACCAACACAAGCCGAGTACTTTATGTTGGTCCGACTCATCAAATTCTTTAATTGCTGGCAAGCGATGCGACGGCGGAATCGAATCGAGAACTATTTCCGAATTGCTTGTCCATTTGACGAGTTCGAACTGACCCGCTTTCATCAGACCTATCATCTCCGAAGCGGTAGATACGCCCTCATCCTCATTTTGGACCGAATAGACAAAATCATCCATGTAAAGACCGGTATCAATGATATCTCTAGCCTTAGGGTAAGCGCTACCTTCATCAGCCACCAGCTGCTTGATAGTACGCAGCGCATGGAAGGGGCTTGACTTAAGTCCAAAAACTACTCTATTGAACTCGTAAACCTTTAAAGGCTGTTGCGGGGAAAAACGATATAAAATGCGCTGAAAGCGCCTATCACATTCTCTAACTCCAATACTTAAAAACATCTGACGAATATCAGCGGAAAGTGCGATCGAAAACAAACGAAAATTAACGATAATGTTAAACAAATTTCCTTGAAGATTTTGACCACTATACAAGAGGTCATTAAGCGAAACTCGAGAACTAGTCTTGCAACTGCCATCAAGCACAACTCTCAATTTAGTTGTGACCTTGTCCTCTCGGACGACTCCGTGATGCGGTATAAAATACGATTGGGATGGCGAAGTTTCTGAATCTACATTTACAGGTGAGATATAACCCTTTTCTAAATATTCATTAATAACATTATCGTACGCCACCTTTAATTTTGGTGACGCCTGCATTTTTCTTTCCAAGCAATAGAAACGTCGTTCGCTCGCTTGTCGAGAATCACCAAGTGAGTGAACATCACCCTTAAATGGCAAAGCTACTACGTAACGTCCGTCACTATCGCGGGAAGTCGAGTGAGTATAAAATTCTTCGCAAACTTTATCATCTGGGCTGAGTACAGGTGGGACGTTCACCTCCTCCAATTCCCAAAACCTTTGTAAGGTGGAGTTTAAAGGGTCAGCAGTACAACAATAAGAAACGGTTTCGTTGCAATTAACACGGACTGGAGCGTCACCAACAATAACGTAACCAAGGACAGTTTCTAAAGCGAGTGGCGAGTGATGCGGGGGTTGTCCTTGAACCTTGTTAGATAAGAGAAGATGTGGGAAAATCGAGGCTCCGATCAGTACTTGAATCGGACCAGAGGAAAAGTACATATCGTCTGCTAACGGTAAATTTTTTAAGTTTGACAGATGTGAGATATCAACCTTAGTGGATGGCAAACACTCGGTAATTTTATCTACTACTAACGACTCAATATCGTAATTAACATTATGATCAAAACGAGAATAAAACTTAATTTTTACCGAACCTTGAATAGTTTTACTCGAACCTCCTATTCCTTTAACTACGGAACAAGCAGGTTTATTATTTACGTTCAAGCCTAGGCGCTGACAACAATCACGAGTGATAAAATTACTTTGAGAAGCGCTGTCTAACAAAGCGCGTACACTATGTTCATAACCACGAGAATCTATAATTATAATACGCGCGGTTGCAATTAAAACCGTGGTAGGGCCGCGAAACACACGGTCGCTTGCGTTATCTGATAACGCACACAGAGCTACATCGTCAGCGCGAGCGGAGCGGGTGGGAGCGGGCGCGTCGCTAGTGTCGTTAGGTTTCGCTGAAGGCGCGGGGGCCGCGGAGGTAGCGACAGCAGCGACGACGGCGCGGGTCGCGCGGGCACTTGACGTGGGCGCGCGCGGTACATTCGAATGCGAACTATCAGTAACGGACTCATTACCAAAACACAACAACGAATGGTGTTTGGAATTACACTTCTTGCACAAAGAATTCGACTCACACGCGGAAACACGATGACCACCACTTAAACAATTAATACATAAATTATTAGCTTTAACGAATTTAAAACGTTCATACGGTTTATAGTTGTGAAAAACGGAACATTTATAAATTTGATCGTGTTGACCTTTGCACAAAGAACAAGGAGGTAACTCAGAACTAGATGCGGCATTTACATAAGCATGAGTAATTGATGACCTGGGCAACTTAGAAGTTGTTTGATCTACCTTACGATCGATATGCTTTTTTGTAGCTTCATATTTTACAGTTGAAGTACGTTGTAATATTTTAATGTGATCGCGCACAAACGAAACTAAATCATCGAAAGATGGTATTTTACATCCACGTTTTTCCGATTCGAATGAACGTGCAGTATCTGAGTCTAATCTTTTTAGTGCAAGATGCAAGAAAATTAAATCTGAAAGATTATCGATCTTTAAATTTTTCAATGCGGCGACAGACGATGCGAATTTGTCTAGAAACGCTTCTAGATTGTTAGGGTTTGCGGAAGAGATAGGTTTAAAATCTAACATTTGGTCTAAATACGAAGTTGCCGAAAGACGCTTGTCTTCGTATTTACCTTTTAATAAATCAAAAATTAATGAGTAATTTTCTGAACATGGAGAAATTCCGGCGCATATGGAACGAGCCTTGCCAGTCAATTTACCTATCAAATAATATAACTTCTCAGAATCAGTAAGCGAAACATTATTGTGAACTGTGTTCTGAAAGCTAGCGAAAAACAGCGGCCAGTTTTTTATATCGCCGTTGAACTCTGGAATTTCGATCGGAGGCAGTCTAGGAGCCTTAGGCTGGCTTGCTGACTTGACGTCATCGACATCGCCAGTACGCGATTGCAATTTCTTGGCAGCTCGTTTCACGCAACGTAAAAGATCTTCGAAAGACGAAAGCGACTGATAATTAACAACATAATCGGGATCTAATTTCAACTCAAGACTTGTTATTTTATCTAGCACTGTTTCGAAATCCTCACGCAGTGAATCTACGGTTTCAAACTCGCACAAAAATGATTCAGAGTCGAACGTCTTTGTATCAAGATCTTTAATTCGATTACAAATACTTTGCATGCGGGAGAATATCCTATCTCTTTTAGAGTACAACACTTTCAATGTTGCATTCGTATCTGCAGTAGGCGCCATTTTAGTAGCACGCTATTACAAATGTTCTTATAACGAAAAGAATCGAACAACTAATTTAGCGGCGGAGAACAGAATACGTCCGTGTGTAAGTAAACAGGCATCAAACTACCCAGGTATACTATACGTCTGTCCCCGTTACGAATCAGCGATAGGTATCTAGTATGGAAAACAAATATTCCTACTTCTAAGAATCACGTCACGTGACACAACTCGACCGATTTACCTATAAGTAATATAATGCGGAACTACAACGATCTTTTTTTCAATTAGGTATGAATGTAAATACTTATTATACGCGGGATGACCGAACTAATTAGTAATTTATAGCGGGTTAAACGAGAAAATATTTGAGTAAATATGTTTTTAGAATGCGGGGTAAGCGAACGAAAACGAAAAGTACCTACCGAGCCGACCGACGCGCCGACCGGCGAAGTATCTACTTCATGTATGCGGTTTACAACGAACTATCTAGAATTAGGCGAATGCCTAGGCAATGGCTAGCACTGATTCAAACAATGTAAAATCCGGCTCGAAAAGGACCATTAAATATTTACGCGAACGAATAATAAACGAAAAATTTTGCGATTTGGTTGTGCAGTTCGGGAATATGCAAACCTTGTGGAAAGAAATGGAAACAAATAGCTTGCATTAAGGAAAGGTGCACAATACCTTGATAGACGCGGAATCCTCCAATAATTGCGATGAACACTTCACTAAATTGATTTTGATGCGCACACACACGATATCGCGAGCGGTGGTTCGGCCATCCATTACGTTCTAGTTCGTGTTGCGTCGGAACAAGCTCGGGGTCGCGCCGATTCGTGTAGAAAAGTTGGTTGCACTGTTAAGCGTTCTCGCTCGCACTCACACGCGGAGTAGGTAATGTGCGGGAACAGGATGGGGATAGGATACAAGTATGCAACAACCAAAACAAACGATTCAACTACAATATTTACTAATTCTTTTTAAATCAGCGCTACCAGGCCATGTTATCTTTTTTTACGTTAACTTAGAAGTTTGATTTTCGAGCTTCAAGAGACTGTAGACCTGAGTATAACGTTTCAATTTCAACTCGATACCTCCACGTGTTCCCGAGATAAAGGGTCTTGATAGACAGACTGACAGACGGACGGACAACAAAGTGATCCTATAAGGGTTCCGTTTTTTCCTTTTGAGGTACGGAACCCTGAAAAAGAAGTTAGTCGTTTTTGCCGAAGGGATTTCCCATCGAGCACATGGCTTGTATCAAAATAAATTTGTACGACGAACGTTGTTATGTGTCAATTACTTGAAAGCACGTAAGGCTGATTGCAACAATCCGACTTGCTCTAGCCACTACATAAGTTTAGGTTGATTTCAGCAAAGTCTTACGCTTAAAACAAGCACCAAAGAACTTCCTTTACTAATCTAACTTTGAGTGCTGCCAAACGCCAAGAAATAATATAGTTAGCGTCTCAGGAATTCCGTTAAAATGAGCATGCAAATTGTTGAATCTCAGCGCAATCCCGTTCTAGATTCCGAATCAAATCGCACTGTACAATTAGGAGCTGCTGGCAAGGAGTACAATAGTTATATTGTTTTCTTACTTTATGTTGGGGTTCACTGACTTGCGCTTTCGCTGAGCTACTGTTGTTTTCGTTTTATTCTGTTTTTGTAAGTTTATAAGAAGTGTTTATGTATAAGTTTAAAAATATTTGTTTACCTATGTTGAAACTGTTTTGTACTCCTCGTCACTCGTCCCTAAAGGTTCATTAGAAAACCAGCGTCAGACAGCATCTGTCTGGCATTAATGCTGAAATGAACCTTTTAGGCGCGTCCGTGAGGCACACACTGTTGTACCTAGTTAATTAAATTCACTTTTTTGTTATTTATTTTGTGTTTCACGAACTGTGTCCAAATAAACGGTATTCTTTCTTTCTTTCTTTACTTGCATTTGTTTTGACGAGTAAGTATATTGTCAACTACTTACAACGTAATAAAGAAATATTCCTATTCATTTGTTTAACGTGTTTCATTATTTGTTGCTAACCTTTTGAGGCCTGCTAAGATCTTTAGTCACAATTTATAGTCAGCTTTAACCTCAAACACAGGGATGAAGATAAGTCTATTTTCTGCCTAGAAATACACAATCCTTATATACTGATCGACACAACTAATATTCGAAATAGCATTGGCACATATCGCCTGTCTTCAACCGCGAATGGTCAGTGACGGCTCTAAATAAACCACTCTCATAAACATGGCCGGCAGTATTGACGTCTACATGTGGATACTCCGGTCAAATTGCAGATAAAACGCATTTGCTGGATCAGGCGGTCAGGACCCATGCCAGCCAGAGATTGTAAAGCTATTGAATGTGCATTAATAAATGTGCCATCATTTTCCGGATTGGGTAGCAACAGTAAAGTTTGTGTACGCGCCTGCTCATATTTTTAGAGCAAATCGTCACATTGTGTTTTGCGACTACAGCAATTTTTTTTTTTTTTTGTAATATTCTCTACTTGGAAGGTAGAAGGTTGGCTAAAATATTTTGCACTCATCATTTCGGCTCCGCAAAGGAAAATTCTAAATTAATTTATAACATACATGTTTCAAATTTTCTATGAGTTTTTCTTATAGAAATTCCAATATTGTGCGTAAACAGTTTGCATAAGGCTATATCGCCGGGTTATAGGCAAAACCATTATTTTAGTCCAGAAAAGTCAATTTAAAAGTTTCTGTAAGCGTATATGAAAAGTTTGCTATTAAAATGAAGTCCTTAGTAATAAAATTATGTCAGTGGCAAATATAAGAGTGTCTTATTTAATAAAATAGTCTAAGTTTCAAACCATTACATACTAAACATAAAAATAACATCATTTGTGCAAAAAATATTTAAAAAATATATAATCCCCCACACCCCTATTTTTGCCTTTATAGTACAAATACAAGCATATCTGGAAAAGTCATTGTCCTGTTTCTTTCAGACTTCGCATTTACGTGAGGTAAAGTATTGTTTTGATAATTAGCTTGTAAGGCCGATTATCCAACAATACGTTTTGAAAAAAATTAAAAAATACGAAAAAATAGTTGGATTTGCCTTTCTATTTCTTAAATGTCTTTAAATGTACAATGCAAAATTGTACTAACATTTCAGGTTACTGATTTGTATTGCTTAATCATTCAAATTGTGTTATCTCAGCCAGTACAGGTAAAAACACCCAGAAAATAAAACTAACAGGTACCAAGAATAAGCAAGTAGTTGTTTTTTTTTACTTTGTATGAACATAAAAGTTTCGTAATCTAAACAAATAATAATTGGTCTTAAAAAAAAAGATTCTTCGAAACCGTAACATCAGGTAAACGATCCATTTTTTGGCCATCAGCTCTTAAACTTTGGAATCATCTATGATATTCGTCGGGAATTACTCCTTTATCACAAAGTTTCAATAAATCGGCTATTTTGGCTTTTAAAATGCACAATGGTTCTTTATTATACACCGTGACATTTTAGTCGTCTTACAAAGATGGTCCACTCAATGTATTCGTCTTAGAATACCTCTAGGCGCGATTAAAAAATTGTTAACATTAATTAAATAATAGGTACAAAGGATAATAAATAATGCTTTAGAAGTGGGAAACACCATGTTGATAATGTTTACGTAACAATGGGGTAGAAGGTACCTATACCATTACATTCCATCATTAATTCTATCTCCATAACAGGGTGTTTCAAACTACGTCATGCGTCTTAGTGAATTATATTTTCATTTTTTTTATTATTCTTAAGTTCAAAATTATTTTTATTTTTTATTTAAATATATAGTAGTTTATTGGATACATGAAGTGGGCTACCGTTGTAAGACGACTAAAAAGTCACGGTATATAAAGAACCATTGTACATTTCAAAACGGGTACAGTATCTGCGAAAAACATGTGTCATTTGTGGCTTGTGGTGGTGATTCAGTGACAATTTTCAGGCAACTGGAGTCGCGTACCGTAACGATTACAATTCTTTGAGGGGCTCTGATCTTATATTTTTGACTGTGATTCCAAAGAGGGTTCTACATTTCCAAGATCCATACAAAAAAAGTTATCAGACATGTCGTAATCAAAAAAGTATTGTCGATTCACGTTTAATGTATCGCATTCTCTTTATTTTAAGCCAACTGACACGTTGTCTGGTTTTTGTTTTAGTAATCATCATACTTTTGGCTAGTCTCTTAAGATCTTTGAAGTCAGTGTATTTCATTTCTTTTACATGATTGGGTTTTTCAGTTTGACCCTTACTTTTTCCTTTGCATAGACGTGATGATCGCGCCCGTCGAAAAAATTTCAACCACTCTGTAATTGACTATATGTTTGAGTGTTTTTGGGCCGATTCTATGCTGTTGTGCATAGAAACGACCTCCATGTGTGAGTGGCCCAATAAAAAAATGTATTCAATAAATTTTAGGTGGTTGATTTTATGGACAGACCAAAAAAAAATAGCGGGCACATATTGGTTCCTGTTTTGTCCACCACATGGGTCTGAAAATAACGAAATCTCGTCGATGATGATCGGGGAATACACACCTCTCCTGCTCAATATATATAATTAATAAAACAGTAGATATTATAACTGTGTCTTTCATTGGTTCTCAAAACCCAACAGGCCACATATTGGTTCCTGTTTTGTCCAAATAACGAAAACTCGTTGATATGATCGGGGATTTCGCTTAAGTAATGTAAAATTATCGATCCAATCCCAGAGATTCGTTTCTTGCCATTAATTTCCGTCCACGCATAACAAAATGCTTCATTTGGAAATGCGCTGAAATGAAATGAAATGTTTATTTATGCAAGTAGATCGTATAAGTAAGTAGATAAAAGACACTTTTACACGTCAATATTTTGTTGGTCAATATTTTGAAAACTAGATGGCGCCGGCATTTCCTAGCTGACTGTTCCATGAGAAGAAAAGCCGAAAAAAACTCAGAGGTCATGGTCTCTTTTAAAGTCCAAACATTATATTATTTGAATTTTATGTGAGTCTAACAATGCAGGGCAATGTCTGGAAAGGCCTTTTGAAGAAAGAGCCATTGCAGCTTTGAGCTGACCTGTCTCAACAGACGGCATGTATGTAGCAGTCACCGTGTAGCTCAACCCTATTTTAGGGAGCTCAACGACCCGTCACAAGACGCTACCAGTTTTGCAGGACATTTGCGTAGGCCATTTACAAAATACTCAAAACCACCAGACGAGTTATAAAGTCACGTGTTCAATCTAGTCTGCATAGTACTCACATTCGCAGTTAGTTTTCTCTTTAAATGTCATCAAAAATAATGTCACGTAGGTCAATACTTAAATATAAAATGTCAGTAGTATTCTAATACACTGAGCTTATATAATAGTTCGTTGTTTGAGAGTACATTGGAGCAACTTAACTGATCCCAAGCTTTTTTATCATCCAAGTAATCTTTAACTAAGAAACCTTTTTGACAGAGTTTCTGTTTAATAAAATATTTAAATTTATTGAAGCTTAGTTATTTAAAATGGCTTGGGAGTTTGTTGTAAAAACGAATACTTTGGCACTTAAATGAATCACTACATTTTTGGAGCCTAGTTGTGGGCACAATAAGTCGATCTTTATTTCTAGTATTTATGCTATGAATGTCGCTGTGTTTAGAATATTCCAATTCCATATATCCAATTCCGCCCCATTTACTAATACATTGGTTTTCACCTGCTTAACGTTAGGTGTCAGAAATAGAATGCATTTAGTTTTTTTCTCGTTAAATAGTAAATTATGAAAACTTAACCAATACACTATTTTAGCAAGAGCATTACATCGTCAGTAACTGTGTTGTCGTTTAATCTTAAGTAAAAGTGATGTGTCATCTGCAAATAACACTATTTCATGCCTGTTCTTTAAAAGTCAAGCTAGGTCATTTATATGTATGAGAAATATAGAAGGTCCAAGAATTGATCCCTGCGGAACTCCCATAGTGACAATAGAGCCTGGGGATTGCTTTTCGTTAACGTCCACTCTTTGGATCCTATTATCCAAATTAGAAGATCCAAGTCAGTGTTTCTAACACCCTAGTGATGCAATTTCCTGACCAACGTTTCATGTGAAACACAATCGAAAGCCTTAGACAAGTCAAAAAAAATACCTAGGGCATCGTATGACTTCTCCCAGGCCTCATAACTATGCGTAAAGAGCTCAACACCAGCGTCGGTAGTCGAGCGACCCCTTGTGAAACCGAATTGTTTACTGTTTAATAACTTATGGTTATTAAAATGTCTTTGCAACTGATCTAGCATCAATTTTTCAAATGTTTTACTGAACGTAGAGAACGTAGAACCTAAGAACAAAAAGAAGAAGATAGAGAAAGGGGGAAGCACAGAAATTGGTCTAAAATTCGTGGAGTCTGCTCTGCTGCCCGATTTAAACAAAGGTATTATTTTACTACTTTTAGGTCAGGAATTACAAAACAGTCGATAAATTTATTAAAAATAATTGCCAATTCAGGCGCTACACTGCTTTCTTTTTTTGATGGGAAATCATCAAATAACTTCTCCCGTTCTGGGTTGAGCGGGAGGGCGTGTCAGACTTTTACTGACTAAAACCCACCCGCTTTCCCTCAGTTGCCAGTGTGCTAGGGGCCGCGGTATCTCTTTCGAACAACCCGCACTCCTGGCAGGCATCGGCTCTTGCGGGCCCCATTAGTTGGTGCTGACATCTCTTTGAGGCGCGCGTGGAACACAACGCGCCGTCGACCCGGGCTTGGTCCTTACCGGACAGCGAGCTACTCATTACTCGCCGTCCGCAAGCCCGCGCATACGGTGGCCGGGAATCAGCCTGGGATTCCCGACGCCCAGGGCGTCTCCTGCGAAGGTTGCAGCCATGAGGGCGCATGTACTGCCTCTCCCTCACCTGCGCCGCCTCCCTCGTTGCGAGCAACATTGCTTCACTGAAGGAGGTGACGGCTAACCATGCACTCCGACTCCGTACCCTGGCCTGGACCAGGGCCGGATGCGAGAGATCGCAGCCGCCGATCGCCTCCACGAGGACACGGTGGTGCTCCGCCCAAGTCGGGCAGACCTCCACCTTATGTTCCACCGTGTCCTCAGGGCGATCTTCGCAATGGAAACACCCGGGCGTTTTCTCCCGCCTTATTCGAAACAGGAACCTCCCGAAACAACCGTGTCCGGTGAGGACCTGTGTCAGGCGGAAGGTGAGGACGCCATGCCACCTCTCAAGCTACTCCTCAAAGAGGGGACTTACCGCCGCAATCGTGGCGTGCCCAGCACTGGGTTGCAACAATCGCACTCTCCACGTAGCGCTATAGTGTTGATTTTATGCATTTTATAACCTCTACGGAATTTCCCCATAGATCAGCAGTTTTGTTAACATTAAGCGTATTGATTTTTTTTATAATATCTCTAGCACTAAGACAGTCGAAATTAAATTCATGGTTACTAATATCAACATTTTCCTTCAATAGTGACCTGGCAACAGTGGGTGAAGAATTTAAAGGTTTAGTGATTGAGACTGGAATATCTGCAAAGACATTTTCAAGAACTGTGGCAACTTCTAAATCTTTTTTAATAACTGTATTGTTAATATTAAGGCTATAGTCACTACTACGCTGCCTATCTTTTCCAATCTCCTTATTTATAATTTCCCAAGTTATTTTTATTTTATTTTGACTACTTTTAATACACTTTAAATACCCTTTTAAACTAAATATCGACACTTAGCTTCGCTACAAAGTTTTAATAATTTGGAATAGTTCTTAACATATTTATAAAATTCTCTGCTCTTATTATAATTTATTTCTTCATAGAGTTCAGAAAGTTTTATTTTACTAGTAAATATTCCTTTAGTTGCCTATTCACTGAAGGTTGCAGAACCATTAACTGAGATCTGCTTGAGTATAAAAGTTGAGTTAAATTCTGTACAACACATGGTAAAAAAAAATTGTACAGTCCATTAGGATCATCACAATATGGCAAGTAGAGTAATTTATTATTAAGTTTATTTTTAAAGCTCTCCCAGCGACCTGCAGTTTTTGGCACTACACTGATTAGTCTCTTAGCCACTTTTTGATCATGCTTAGTCCACAGTGGTCAGAATCTAGTTAACTTAAAATCTTTTTATTAATAGGTGAAATGTTACTAAATATATTATCTAAACATGTAGCTGACGTGAAAGATATTCTAGTAGGGTCCAAAAATAAACATATAATTTAGGTTACATGGCTGATTTTTTTTTCAGGCACATCTACGAGCCCTTTAATAAATTGACATTTAAATCATCATACACAATTATATTTTTGCTCAATTTACCAATTTTGTGTAACACATCATCCCTAATACTCTCAAAGCAATCATAAATCGATTATGGAGGCTCATAAATCGTCAGGTTGTAGAGTGTAAGTTTCCTGTAGTGTTACAAAAGACTTACATCTCCACTAGGGATTTTTAAAATTGCCTGCAAATCAAAGGATGCCGAAGTGAAGTTCAGTCCAACTAGTAGTTCCAGAGATTACCCCTACATACAAACTTAAAAACAATATTTTCCTCTTTATAATATTAGTACAGATTTATTTAGTTTGAATGTTCAAGATCCAAAAGGTACTAATCAAATATATAATTTTTTACCATTGGTGACTAAGACCTTCCTTTGACATTAATGTAGGACTAAAACCCACTAATAAAGTTTGGTAATTCTTGCATCTATATTTTTAAAACATTGCGGACAAATTATTACTAATTATTGGTTTTTAATTTTCTCAAGATACACTATCTCGATTTATTTGTTTTTTAATTCAGTCTAATAACTATACGAGTTTTACATTTCGTAACTCGGGAACGGAAGTCCTGCGGTTTAGTTAGTTTTACCATTAGATAAAGAATCAAATACCGATTCGAATGGTATATTAAAGTGAAAAACCTAACAAAATCGCATAGTTGGTTTTGCCTTTAATCCAGCGATAAATTAACGATTATAAATAACAGCATTAACTGTCACTGCTAACTCTTAATAAAAACTTATAAAAAGAGGAATTAAGTTATAAATATTCCAATTTATCACAGATGATGGCATCAGTAGAAGAAATGTTTTAAAAAAAAGCAAAGTTCGGCAATATCCATCCTACAGGCAGACACGCCACTATAAAAAATCTGCTCGTACTCAGTCACTTCAAATAATATTTATCGAGTAAATGAAATTTGAAACAATAAGTTAAAAACATGGTAGTAATATCAACAACAAACAGAAACTATAGGCTTACCTAGGATACCCGCGAGGAGGAGGATACCTCTCCACTGGAGGTATGATGAACTCTGGAGTGACGTCAGACTCTGGGTACCGACTTCGCCACGCTTGAGGCCGCTCTATGCTCTCTGCTTCACTTAAATCATACTGGAAATGAAACAAATGACTTAAGATTCCCTTCATTGCAACTGACTCTTTTAAATAGAGATGGGTGGAAGGAGTAGTACAAACAAGGACACAGATAGCTTAATAATAATGATAAAACCACTACCATTTAGACTGACATTGATGATAACAAATCTCATGTAAACAATTTAGTTTGGCTGATCACAAACAATTTTATAATGTAAGTTGACATGAGATTGCATTGAATACGCTAAATCGAGGGATATTCTAGTTTAACATAGCCAGTAGGTAACTGTGTGTACATTTTGCAATAAATAAATAGTAAATCAGGGCTAACAGTAGCCACAGTATCAGTCACGATGCACGAGACGTTTCCAGTTATTACTCCTTTGATTTCTCTTTACAAACGGTGGTTGGAAACGTGGAATAAAACTGTCGAGGCAAACTTGCGGATAACCCATTTCAACCACTCAGTTATCTACTGTCTGACTTTCTATAAGTCAATGTTATACAAACAGCTTTTCCAGAGCATTTACTTGCATTTGCATAAATGCATATAAAGTGGTACAGCACCGAGAATTAATTACCAACATGTGTGGTTCGTTCGGTAGATCTTTTGATAAATATTTATGTTCATCCACACACGTCGGTCAACACTGTCGTTCGCGGCCGGGTCGACCCACGATGGAACATTTATATCCATCGTAGGGTAGTCAATCCTTGAAGGCCTAAGGCCTGACGTCCACGACGCTACTCAAAAGAAACGTGATACAGACTCCAACCACCAATGAGTAGCCAAAATCTCACAGTACTAATACTTCAATGGCGTTCCGTACACTACGCAACCAATCACAAATTAGTTACATTAGACGAGTCGCTGCGTCAGCGAGTAGCGCACTTCAGAGCCACCATAAACTTTGAATCGGGCTGTAATAACGCCTTTTGTAACAATTCAAATTCAAATTCAAATTCAAATAATTTATTTTCTCTTCACAAACAAGGGTATAAAGCTTAAAAACTAAGTGACACTAGCTTGTGAGAGACTGGTGTCTGCACTAGGAATACCTGTATAGCAGATCACCAGGGTCCCACCACACGGTATATAAATATTACTAGCTATTTATTAACTGTGAAGGAACAGGGCATAACATAAACATCAGTAAAAAAATAGTAATTAAAAAAAAAAACAATAAAAACAACAGTGATAAAAATGAACTCACAGATTAAAAACAATAAAACAAAAAGATTAGTAAGTGGAAAAAAAGGGTGATATGAATGCGTTCGATATTTTGATTTAATAGTTTTCATGGAGTTTCTTGCTTGTTCTTCTCCATAGGTACCTACTACGCTTTGGAATGGGCAACTAGCTTCGTCTTTTTGACTGATCGAACCCTTGACAATTCAAAAGTGCCTGCTTTGAGTTTTATTTCATTAGTATGTCGCGTCGTGTACGGAACGTTAAAAGTACTGATTGTGACATAGTATTGAATAAAGAGAAACTAGAATTCGTCGATAAAACTGTTTTCCTAGGGATCACGCTCGACTCAAGGCTACAGTGGAGTCCTCATTTAACAGCTCTTGCAGGACGGCTAAGTTTAGCAGCATATGCTGTAAGAAAAATCCGCCAATTCACTAATGTAGAAACCGCGAGGCTAGTCTATTTCAGTTACTTTCATAGTATCATGTCTTACGGTATTTTACTATGGGGACGGGCTGCAGATATCGAGTCTATTTTTATTCTGCAGAAAAGAGCCATCAGAGCAATATATGGCCTCCGTAGGCGATATTCTCTACGGGAACTTTTCAAAAATATTAATATCATGACGGTACCTTGTCAATATATCTATGAGAACATCATGTACGTCAGGAAAAATTTAAATCTTTTCAGTAAAAGAGGTGAAAGACACACCGTTGGGCCTAGAAATAGGGACCAATTAGTTCAACCAGGCTTCAGACTGGCTAAAGTAGACTCATCCTTCATGGGGTACTGTTTAAAATGTTACAATAAAATACCTCCCCAGATACTCCAACTGAATGAAATGAAATTTAAATCTTGTATAAAACGCACATTAATGCAGTCATGCTTATTAAAAGTTAGGAGATTACATCGCTGACAAAAATGCTTGGCTAAACGTTGCTTGTCCTGCTCCACAAGGTAGCTTAAACCAAATTGATTAACATTTGAAAACGTTGTTGGAGCTGCTGAAGACTGTAAAAGACTAGACATCTTTGCATTGTATAAATTCAAACTTCTAGTATTGTACAATTGCATAGCATATGTGTGAGCACTATGTTCCTACTATAAAGCTACCATTTACAGGGTGCCGACCTCCCTAGCGGCGTCAGTGTAGTTTGCTACGCTGACGACACGCTGGTCCTGGCGCAAGGGAGGTCGTACCAGGCGGCGGCCGACTTAGGGACACACGGGGTTGCGGCAATCGTGGATAGGATCCGGCAACTGGGACTCGAGGTGGCATTGCACAAGTCCGAGGCCTTGTGGTTTCATGGTCCTCGGAATGCGCCACTGACGGGTTCCCAGATAACGGTGGGAGGGGTTCACATCGGCATCGAGTCGACGATGAAGTACCTAGGGCTCGTCCTCGACAGCCGGTGGAGCTTCGCGGAGCATTTCCGAGGTTTGGCTCCCAGACGAGCGGGCCGGGGCTGACTTGAAGCGGCTCCTGCCCAACCTAGGGGGGCCAAACGCCTCCTGCCGGAGGCTCTACGCGGGGGTCGTGCGGGCCATGGCCCTATACGGGGCGCCGGTGTGGGCGCCTACATTAAGGCCGCCGGTTGAAGGCGGCCCATAGGGTCATGGCCATCTGGATGATCCGGGGATACCGCACGATCTCCGGTGAGGCGGCGGGCCTCCTTGCCGGATTGCCGCCATGGGATCTGGAGGCAAAGGTCCTCGCGCACACTTGGGAGTGGTGCGAGGAGGCCAAACGCCGGGGCGTAACTCCGCTGCCGCGGGAAATCGCAGCACGGCGGACAGAGCTCCGGCAGGATCGCATGGCGACGTGGAAAGTGCGATTGTCGCAACCCAGTGCTGGGCACGCCACGATTGCGGCGGTAAGTCCCCTCTTTGAAGAGTGGCTTGAGAGGCGGCATAGCGTCCTCACTTTCCGCCTGACACAGGTCCTCACCGGACACGGTTGTTTCGGGAGGTTCCTGTTTCGGATACGGCGGGAGGAAACGCCCGGGTGTTTCCATTGCGAAGATCGCCCAGAGGACACGGTGGAGCATTCGCTAGAAGTCTGCCTGGCTTGGGCGGAGAACCGCCGTGTCCTCGTGGAGGTGATCGGCGGCGGCGATCTCTCGCGTCCGACCCTGGTCCAGGCCATGGTACGGAGCGAGAGTGCATGGCTAGCAGTCGCCTCCTTCAGCGAAGCAGTTATGCTCGCAAAGAGGGAGCCGGCGCACGTGAGGGAGATGCAGTACATGCGCCCTCACAGCCGTGCCCTTCGCAGGAGACGCCCTGGGCGTCGGGAATCCCAGGCTGATTCCCGGCCACCGTAGGCACGGGCTTGCGGACGGCGAGTAATGGGTAGCTCGCTGTCCGGTAAGGACCAAGCCCGGGTCGACGGCGCGTTGTATTCCACGCGCGACTCAAAGAGATGTCAGTACCAACTGATGGGGCCCACAAGGGCCGATGCCTGCCAGGGGTGCGGGTTGTTCGAAAGAGATACCGCGGCCCCTGGCACACAGGCAAGTGAGGGAACACGGGTGGGTTTTAGTCAGTAAAAGTCTGACACGCCCTTCCGCTCCACCCAAAGCGGGAGAAGTTATTTGATGATTTCCCACCCAGAAAAAAAAAAACAAACCATTTACAGGGTACGTCTTTCATTGACTTGAATGTGCCCTGGCAGCTGAGAGTATGTCATGCTCACTCAAATGTCTTGCTGGTGGTGGCGAGTGTGTTGGATCATTAAGTTCCTTTCATAATGGTTGAGCTGAATGGTGCTGATCCACACGTCATGTTCGTGAACGGGCGCCGCCAATAGGGACTGGTCATCTCCTAGCTCCCACGGCTTATTTTAATGTCTGAATTGTTATTTTATTTTTGTTTTAATTACGGACGCTTTAATGTGCACGTCTTTTTACATCGTTCTCACATTGATAATTTCAACATAATGATGTAACCAACTTTTTGTAACAATAACACGATTTTAAAAGAGTGTATATTGAATTTCTTGCCCGTTCTTCTCCATAGGTACCTACGCTTTGGAATGGGCAACTAGCTTCATCTTTCTAACTCACCGACCTTGACAATTCAAAAGTGCCTGTAATTGGTTTATTTGAAATAAATGCTTTGAGTTTCATGTTGAGTTTGAGTTTGACCGCCATTGACATATTAGAGCTTGACATTCTGGCTACTTAATGGTGATTTAGTGTGTAACACGTTACTTTTGAGTAGCGTCGTGGACGATGAGCTTACTTCTCAGTACATATCTCGTAACTACGTATGCACGAAGTAATTCTGTCCGACAGTTTTGGAACTGTTCCGATAATTGATGGTGTGCCATTAGTGTTTGTTTAGGATTACTGTACTAGCGATTTGAGGGTGAGTTCATTGATTGTTCAGTAAAATGATTGGCACGTACATCTTCAGCCTCAAGCTTATTTCGGTAAACCAAATTGTAGGCATGTACGATCTTTTCATGATAACATTAGTTTGTTACTGTTCCACGGTGGGGCTTCTTTTGATACCAAATCAGAACAAGCATTGACCATCGCGGTTGCTTGCTTAGTGCCAGCTTCACCAATGAAACTGAACGCGATCAGCACGTTTAAACCGCGTCCAAGAGTTGTGTCATTATTGTTCTAGAATAATATCGATGACAGCTCCTGAACGCAGTTTAGCTGATCACGTTAATTAATTAGTGAAATCCGGTCTTAATTTAAGTCTAGATTTATTACTAAATAAATCTGGTTCGTTGGTGAAACAACTATGTTTTCTTGTTTTCCTTCCTCGTCATTGATGTTCGAGTATTGTAGCAAAAAAACAGAGAAAAACTTCGTAGATGCTTGCTAAGTTTTGGTCCCGAAAAATCTGTAACTTACCATGACTGTTTTTCGGTATTATTGCTCAAATTTACGTTACCTGAAGCTGTAACCTAGCAGTTCTTCTTCTCGTGAACCCTGGACATCCTCTGCAGAGACAGATTAGTGCGTAGATGCATTTGAACCAACGCGCCAGCAGCTCACCTGGAATTGTAGCACTCTGTTTGATTTCACAGCATAATGACCAGCTATGGCTTACATATTGGTCCTTCAGATTGATGACGAGAGAAATTTCTAGATTTTTCTCACTAATGCCAAGTGTAGTAGTTCCATTAAGAGCTTGTTAGAATGAACATTGATTTTAGGAAATCCAGGCACCCAACTGAAACCCATTACAACTTTCCGTAGAAAAATAAAACCCTTTTTAAAATTAAGGATGATCTGAAAAATTTGTTTAAATAGACTAGCCTATATAAAAACGGTATTAAACTAGAAATTCAATTATCCAATTCTTTGTTTTCTAGACTGAAAATCCTTCAAAGTTTATTAAGATATTTATCCAATCTAATTGTTTTCTCCTTTTGTGAACAAACGCCAAGTTAATTCCCAAGTGGTTTACCGGAAAAAAAAATTAATTAATTTTAACAAACTAAGCAAATCAAGTTGTACGTTTCTCAGATTTTCAATTAATCAACTACGCAAAAATGTGTTGAGGAGAAAATTATGTTTAGGAAAAATATCTTTCGTTTATTTTTACTTCCTCATGTTTAATACAAACAACAGTCGGTATTTCAATTCACAATTTAAATGAATGAGGAAGACAACTATTTATTATCTGCACGTGTATAAGTACGAATAAGCACGGTAAAGAAACCGATAGATGTTTGCGAATGAAATTTAATTTGATAAATGAACTGTGTTTTCTAAGCATAAAATAATTATTTTTATTCAAAATTGACATCGGTTTCTTCAACTATATCCGACGCTACTTATATCTTTTATTGGCCATACGTACGAGTACGTACGTATAGGTATAAAATCGATCATAGTATTGTTTTAATTGGTAAAGACAATCGTTTGAATTTTAACATACAAAAGATTTCCAAAAGTAAAACAACCGTCTTCCGAAAAAAACACTACAAAGTGAAAAATAACTTTAATTTCGGAAGCCGGTGTGTTTGGATATGTACGTGGGACACTCAGAAAGTTATGCGAAAATTTTAAAAAAATGTTCTATAGGTAAATATTTTTTTATTAATTAAATCTTTTCAAAGTACTCTCCAGTAGTCTCTATAAAGTTTCATGCTTCTAAACCAGTTTTCGAAACACTTTTTCCAGTCCGCAGCAAACACCTCGTTTACAGCCTGCTCGAATGCTGCAGCGCATCTTCCGGCGACGAAAATTGTTTCTCTTTTTTTTTTGAGAGTGGGAAATCATCAAATAACTTCTCCCGCTCTGGCTGAAGCGGGAGGGCGTGTCTGACTTTTACTGACTAAAACCCACCCATATTCCTTCAGTTGCCTGTGTGCCAGGAGCCACCAGTATCTCTTTCGAAGATCCCGCACCCCTGGCAGGCATCGGCCCTTGCAGGCCCCATCAGTTGATGCAGACATCTCTATGAGGCGCGTCGACCCGGGCTTGCTCTTTACCAGACAGCGAGCTACCCATTGCTCGCCATCCGCAAGCCCGTGCCTACGGTGGCCGGGAATCACCCTGGGATTCCCAACGCCCAGGGCATTTCCTGCGAAGGCCACGGCCGTGACGGTGCATATACTGCCTCTCCTTCAAGTGCGCGGCCTCCCTCTTCGCGAGCATTACTGCTTCGCAGAATGAGGTGACGGTTACCCATGCACACTCTCGCTCCGTACCCTGGACACGCCGCCTCCACGAGGACATTGCGGTGCTTCGCCCAAGCCGGGCAGAACTCCACCGTATGCTCCACCGTGTCCTCAGGGCGATCTACGCAGTGGAAACACCTGGGCGTTTCCTCCCGCCTTATACGAAACAGGAAGCTCCCGAAACACCCACATCCGGTGAGAACCTGCGTCAGGCGGAAGGTGAGGACGCCGTGGCGCCTCTCTATCCACTCCACAAAGAGGTGACTTACCGTCGCAATCGTGGCGTGCCCAAAATTGTATCCATTTGAACTGATTTTTTATTTTCGAGAAAAGAAAGACTTCATATGGTGCTAGGTCAGGGCCGTAAGGAGGGTGACCCAGGAGTTTGACCGTCGTGATGTCCAGGAAGTCCCTCGTTCTGAGCGCGATGTGCGAATGCGCGTTGTCGCGGTGGAGCAGTAGCCGTCGGAGCACTGTGTTTGGGCGCTTGTTGCTGACAGCAGAGAAAACTTCTGCCAAGCATTTGGTAGTATACCATTCAGCGTTGATGCTTCTTTGGTTCCGTAAAGGAATTGATACCAAGTAGCCAGACAAATTGAAAAAGTTCGCGATCATAAATCTTCCCCCAGCTTCTAGATCGCTTCACTTTGGTAGGCGTTGATTCGTTTTGAAACACAAACCATCGACTGGCGCTTCGTTTCTGGATTGTATTGATAAATCCAAGACTCATCACCTGTAATGATGTCGTAAACACGCCGAGATGAGCCTGCTTCAAATTTGTTTAGCACGGCACCATTCCACCCGGGCCTGCTTCTGAGTATCGGTGAGGTTGTGTGGCACCCAGCGTGAATCTATCCTCCTCACGCGAAGATGCATGTGTAGAATTTCGTGAAGGCTTCCCGATCCAACCTGCAGTATGTGCTGAATCTCTTGATACGTCTACTTGCCTATTGTCATGGATTATTTTTTTCACTGCTAGCACGTTTTCTTCCGTAACAGCCGTCAAAGGGCGAACACTTCTTTCTTTATCCCCCAAAGTTAGTCGACCGCGCTTGAATTCTTTAAACGTATCAATGATACACGGTTGCCTTAGGAGGTTCTTCATCCATGGAGATCCATCCATCATTTTAAGTCTCTCATATGATTCGTCCGGTTTCAGGCGACAGTTGAAATCGTAAATAATCATAGCGCGAAAATGTTCCCGGCGCAGATCCATTTTTTTTAAAGAGACATAATAATTTAAATTAGCTCGCAAACAATGTGGAGGGAATTTTTGAAATAAAAACGTACCTATTTTTACTAACAAATAATCATATTTTCAAAATAAATTTTATCTGGCCAGTCTCTCATACATAAAAAATTTTTTTCGCAATATTTTCTGAGTGGCCTGGTATTTTAGTTTTTCGTCACCGACTGCCGAAATTTTCACTTTGTAGTATTTTTTTCCGAAGTTAGTTATTTTTCCTTTTAGTTATGTCATTTACCCCACACCAATTCGTATACCACTACGAGGGCGACACTGAAAGTTTTTAGAACTTGTAAACGATATAATAAAAAAATAAGTTCAAATTTCGAAAATGGAACTCTTTGCCAATATTATTGTGTATGTATTTTATTCATTTGTCATTTGTTTACGATTTGGTGGCAAATTGAAAATTGTCTGTGTCACGTCAGCAGGAATTTAACGCGAGAAAATTTTCGTACAATGATTTTTTATGACTTTCGATGTCATTTAAGTCAACAAGACAGTTATGATAGACTTCGATTGGCCTTTGACGATTAAGCCCCATCTAGTGCCACTATTTACAACTGGTTTAATGAGTTTAAACGTGGTCGCACTAATCTCACCGATGATCTGCGTAAGGGACAGCCATCTACGGCGACGACTGAAGATAACATCAGTGTTGTGCGGCATATGATAGAGACTGACAAAAGAGTGACTTATCAGCAGATTCGGACAAGCTTAGGCATCGGTATGAGTCAAGTCCACAAAATCCTCCATGAACATTTAGCTGTCAGGAAGCTTTATGCCCGGTGGATACCTCATAATTTGACAGAGGCCCAAAAACTCCGTCGTGTTGATTGGTGTCGTGAAATTATTCAAAGATTTAACGGAGATGACTCAAATGCTGTGTTCGACATACTTACGGGTGATGAAAGCTGGATTTATTGTTATGATCCTGAAACTAAGAGACAGTCTGCTGTGTGGGTGTTTTACTTCTGAGGAGTTGCCAACTAAAGTGAAGAGAGGTTGAAGCGTGGGAAAAAAGATGGTGGCCTTGTTCTTCGGAAGGACAGGTCATTACGCAACAACTGTTTTAGAGGATCGAAAAACAGTTACTGCAGAGTGGTACACTAACAATTGTTTGCCACTTGTGTTGGAAAAAGTTCGGAAGAAACGACCTCGAAGTAGGATACCTCCTTCACCACGACAACGCCTCGTCACACACCGCCAAATAAAGAATCGACTACTTGGCGACGTCAGACGTGGAATTACTGGGTCACCCGCCCTATAGTCCCGACCTAGCACCTTGCGATTTTTATTTATTTCCGAAAATAAAAGAAAAACTTCGAGGAAAACGTTTTATGGACACCGAGGAAGCAGTGGCTGCGTTTCAAAATGCCGTGAAAGAGACCCCTAAGGATGAGTGGGCAAAGTGTTTTTCTCAGTGGTTCCATCGGATGCAGCGATATATTGATCTAAATGGACACTATTTTGAAAACATATAATAAAACTAATAACTTGCTAGTTTGTTCAGTTTTTGATTTTCTAAGAACTTTCAGTGTCACCCTCGTACTTGCCATGTAAACAACAATGACAAGGCGTAGTAGAATCTCATTAAGATACACAAAGTGGATAAAAAAACGTGTTATCCAGGCTAACGTAAAAACGACCACAGCAAAGTTAATAAAATTTATATAGGACCACCTCTGAGTCATACCCTATTCACAAAAAAAAAATTGTTTTACAATTACCAAAGATATCGAGGAACATACATGTTTATAAGAAGAAAATACGCATGTTCTTTGTTTACGGTAAATGATTATTTTCTTAATGATTTTTTCCGGAACGCCGCCCGCGATATAGAGAAGCTATTATAGTTTGAACCACTTGGTCTTCAAATTACTTCAGTGTCGTAATACATTTTATGTTATTTGGACGGTTAAACGGACTCTTTTATTTAATTTTCATTGGCTTACAAGGTCATAATACTAAAACGGATTAAGACGTGTTCCTAAGCAGTTTGTAGCGCTATTTCATATTCATGGCCTAAGGCTCCCATAGACCAGCGCAACGCGACTTTGGTAGAACTATTTCTATGAAGTTTTCATTGAAATTGTTCTATCAGAGCCGCGCCACGCCTTTCTGTGGGAGCCTTTAAGCACATGCGAGCGGTGAAAGGTAGGCTTATTTGGAAGCTGTTTACTGTTTATTTTGTCGTTCAAATATTGCTGGTATTCAGCACATTTTACAGTAATTATGTTTTCAATTGAGTTTGTCAACCGTTCTGGGTTCCTCATTTAAGAAGCAGAAGACAGATTTATTTAAAAAAATACTATTACCGTCAAATATTCTTTAAAGCATTCGTGTTGAATATCAATATTGCCATTTCAAGATTTATGATTCTTTCGTGATTATTATTAGACAAACACCTATTCAAGATTATCTAATCATTTTTACTTTTTATCTTAATTAGCTGTCTTACTTAGCAAAAATCATTTGGGCAATTATAAATCTATAATAAGGGCCCCTAATTACCTTCAAATTAGTCCACCTCAATGGTTAATCACAATTGCACACTCTAGCGAATTCGGTAAGGTATTTTAGACGGGCAAAAAGTTACCTCACTTTTTTTTGTTTAACAGTACCTAATCAATCTGTAGTTTCGTATGCCTTCAATACCCTGCCCTGGAGTTGCATCAGGGAAGCACTCCAGTATCACCGGATGTCGACCTACCTCTGTCGTGTGGTCGAGGCCTATTTGACGGACAAGGCCGTCATTTACCCCGGTCACCTAGGAGAATGGAACCGGCGAGAAATGTCGTGCGGTGTCCCACAGGGATCGGTCCTGGGGCCGCATTTGTGGGACATCGGGTACGACTGGGTGCTGCGCGCCAACCTCCCTAGCGGCGTCTGCGTGGTTTGCTAGGCTCACGACACGCTGGTCCTGGCGCAAGGGAAGTTGTACCAGGCGACGGCCGACTTAGCGACACACGGGGTTGCGACAATCGTGGATAGGATCCGGCAACTGGGACTTGAAGTGGCCTTGCACAAGTCCAAGGCCATGTGGTTTCATGGTCCTCGGAATGCGCCACCGACGGTTTCCCAGATAACGGCGGGAGGGTTTCATATCGGCGTCGACAGCCGGTGGAACTTCGCGGAACATTTCTGACGTTTGGCTCCCAGACTGGAGCGGGCTGGAGCTGCCTTGAAGCGGCTCCTGCCCAATCTAGGGGGGCGAAACGCCTCCAGCCGGAGGCTCTACGCGGGGGCTGTGCGGGCCAAGGCCCTATACGGGGCACCGTTGTGAGCGCCGACATTGAGGCGCCAACCAGCACGCCGGTTGAAGGCGGCCCATAGGGTCATAGCCATCCGGATGGTACGGGGATACCGCACGATCTCCGGTGAGGCAGCGGGCCTCCTTGCCGGATTGCCGCCATGGGATCTGGAGGCAAAGGTCCTCGTGCACACTTGGGAGTGGCGCAAGGAGGCCAAACGCCGGGGCGTAACTGCGCTGCCGCGAGAAATCGCGGTACAGTGGACAGAGCTCCGGCGGGATCTCATGGCGACGTAGAGAGTGCGATTGTCGCAACCCAGTGCTGGGCACGCCACGATTGGGGCGGTAAGTCCCCTCTTTCAGGAGTAGCTTGAGAGGCGGCGGCATGGCGTCCTCACCTTCCGCCTGACACAGGTCCTCACCGGACACGGTTGTTTCGATAGGTTCCTGTTTCGGATAAGGCGGACGGAAACGCCCGGGTGTTTCCATTACGAAGATCGCCCTGAGAACACGGTGGAGCATACGGTGGAGATCTGCCCCATCTCTCGCCTCCGCCCCTGTTCCAGGCCATGGTACGGAGCGAGAGTGCATGGCTAGCAGTCGATTCCTTCAGCAAAGCAGTGATGCTCGCAAAAAAGGGGGGCGGCGCACGTGAGGGAGAGGCAGTACATGCGCCCTCACGGCCGTGGCCTTCGCAGGAAATGCCCTGGGCGTTGGGAATCCCAGGGTGATTCCCGGCCACCGTAGGCACGGGCTTGCGGATGGCGAGTAATGGGTAGCTCGCTGTCTGGTAAAGAGCAAGCCCGGGTTGACGGCGCGTTGTGTTCCACGCGCGCCTCAAAGAGATCAGCAGCAACAACTGATGGGGCCCGCAAGGGCCGATGCCTGCCAGGGGTGCGGGTTGTTCGAAAGAGATACCGCGGCTCCTGGCACACAGGCAACTGAGCAAACACAGGTGGGTTTTAGTCAGTAAAAGTCTGACACGCCATCCTGCTCCACCCAGAGCGGGAGAAGTCATTTGATGATTTCCCATCCAGAAAAAAAAATCCGTAGTTTCGTACCGGAGAAAAAGTTATAAACATCATATATCAAAATGATTTTTTCATACATTTATCGACAAATTATCATACCTGTTTACTTTGCGTCTCCACAATATATAGGGTCTGCGGGTTGTTCGAAAGAGATAACGTGGCCCCTGGCACACAGCCAACTGAACAAACACGGGTGGGTTTTAGTCAGTAAACGTCTGACACGCCCTCCTGTTCCACCCAGAGCGGAAGTAGTTATTTCAAGATTTCCCACCCAAAAAAAAAAAACAATACTCGTATAGGGTGACAGGGACATCGACGCAAAAACTAATCATGAATTTCAGCACAATATGTGTTTAGACCCCCTAGCGTAGAAATTCTTCGTCGGCTATTCAAGAAATTTGCCGTTCCATACATTTTGAGGTTACAGGTTTTGTTTTAAATTTCTACACTCGAGGTTCTAGAATCATATTGTGCTGAATTCATGGTTACAGTTTGTGCGTCAATGTTCCTGCCACCCTGTAGAGAAATGAAGAAGGAATAAAATGAAACTGATGCAAATCTTACCAACATTAGTCAGGTAGAGCAGAAACAGCGGCATCCCTAGCAGGGCATATAGCACGGTGGCTACCTTGCCCCAGTCAGTCTTTGGAGACAAGTGACCGTAACCTGGCGAATAGTTCAACTAGTTATATAGGCTCCTATTTCTTTTATCTATTATGTGTTCAAAACCTATGTGCCAAAACTGACACATTCTTATGGGTGGTTAAAGTGAGCAAGAGTTCTAAATACCCCTCGAGGTTTTTCAAGACATTTATTATAAATCTATTGAATACGTAATTATGAATTCATAGAAGTACTTTATGGAAAATGTATTGACTCATATAAATATATCTCTTTATGAATCGAGGAGCACGCAGGAGTCAATATTATGTCTAATTTAATGCATAACTTGCGTATAGGAATCACAATGCTAATATTACCTGACATTTTGATCTTACTTAGTATTTGTAATTTGTTATGGTGTGCAATAAAGAGTATTCAATCCATCTGTCTCATGGTCTTACCTATAGTGGTGATGACAGTGAGGGAGTACAGGAATGCTGAGGAGAAGCTCCACTGTCGCGAAGATCTTCCACCGTCCCAGCCCTTGTGCACCGCCTTCACTATCTTACTCTGGTAGTTGTGCAGTTCTGTGCCGATCCTGACAATACAATAACTGGTAAGACTGATATGCAAGCTGGGAAAGCATAAGTTCTTGCAATCGATCTTGTAAATTGCTAAATATAGGTTGGCTACTAAATGCCGACCAGTTTCATAGAATAACGACAGATTTCTGAAACTGTACTTTTAGAACGTGACTAAGTTTGAAAATAATTCGGAATGCTGACCAGCAAAGTGCTCGCTGAGCTACACTTAAAACAAAACCAGAGCTTATAAGCTTTAGAAAACCACTTAGGTTCTGTCTCTTAGAAACCAGTCATGTGATACGCACCTCTCCTTCACCGCCGTCTCATTAAAAAGGTTCAGGTCAAGAGTGACGTTCTGCCACAGATACTGCGAGAGGTTTTCGCGTTCGCGTGTCATTTGGTTGTCTACCTTCATTTCGCTACCACCTTCTATTGCTTTGAACATGAATGCACCTGTAAGAAGAGAGTCATATTGGGCGGTCTTATCTACAAGGTTTAATTGAAAGAAATATTTGGCGCGAAGGACTAAAATATACAGCAATTTTTTTATTCCTTCCAGCCGAATTAGTCATAAATGATAAAAGATTTTATTTCTGTAAGTAGGTTTGTACAAACACTTTTACACGTCAATCATATTTTTAAAACTAGATGAGGTCGGCGTTTCCTATCTGTCTACTCGGAGAAGAAAGGCCGAAACAAACTCAGAGGTCATAGTCTCTTATAAAGTCCAGACATAATCTTGGTTAGATTATGTGAAGACCATGTAGATTTGTGTCTGAAATGGTCTTTTGAGAAAAGAACCACACAGATTGAGTGGACCTGTCCAATAAGTGCACGCATTTGTCAGTAATCATGCAGCCCAACTCAGAATTTGAGGAGCTCAACGATTTGACGAACAATACCAAAGAAAGGACATTTGGGTAGGCCGCATAAATTACTCAAACTGCCAGACCATGACTAAAGGAAGAAGAAAAAAACACCCACACAGTCATCACGTTCATAATAATTAAAGCAATATAAAACTTTAAAAAGTAAATATTCATGTCATTGTTTAAATACAATTCATAATGTCAGTGTCTATATAAACAAAAAATACGAAAATAATCGTGGTGAGATCATTTGGGGACCATGTAGATTGGTGTCTGATATGGTCTTTTGAGGAAAGAACCACACAGATTGAGTGGACCTGTCCTGTCAGTGCACGCATTTGTCACTAATCATGCAGGTCAACTTAGAACATAAGAAGCACAACGATTCGATGAACAATCCCAAAGAAAGGGCATCTTGGTAGGCTGCATAAAGTACTCAAACTGCCAGATTATCATTAAAAACTAACTGAGAGAGAGAGAGAGAGAGAGAGAGAGAGAGTAGAAACAGAAAGAAAACAAAAAAATCACATGTCCCACGTAGTCCTCCCAGTACCAATTATTACAATAATTAAATTATACTTCTCAAAGTAAATATTCATGTCAAAGTGTATATAATAACTATCAAATGTCAAAGAGTATAAGTTTGCAAAAACTAAACAACATTCAGTATGTAAAAAAATTGGAGCAGGTCAATCCCAAGCTTTTTTTGTCTTCCATATAATCTGTAACGGTATAAAAAGCTTTCAGGCACAACTTACGTTTAATGAATGGCTTAAATTTATTGAGACTTAGATCTTGAACATGGCTTGGAAGTTTATTATAAAAACGTATACATTGACATCTGAATAACTCACCTATTTTCTTGAGCCTTGTTGATGGTACAACAAATTTGTGTTTGTTCCTAGTATTTATACTATGGATATCAACTGGATTTTTTAAGCAATTTAATATTTTTATGTGCATATAGAAGATTTTCAAAAATATACTGTGAAGGCACAGTCATTACATTAATCTCCTTAAATTTCTCTCTGAGAGAGTGTCTCGGACTTAATTTATAAATTGATCGAACAGCTCTTTTCTACATGATAAAGATAGTTTGAATGTCGACGGCATTTCTCCACAACAGAATACCATACGAAATTACACTAAGAGAATAGTTAAAGTACACAAAACAGGCTGTCTCTATATCAATTAAATTACGAATTTTTCTAACAGCGTAAACTGCGAAGCTTAGCTTTTTCGACAATTTATCTATATGTGGACCCCACTGAAGCTTGGCATCCAACGTTAAGCCCAAGAATACAGTACTATCTTCATAATTCAATTCTTCGCCCTTTATCAACACAGTAGTTTTCACCTGCCTAACGTGAGGTAGTGTAAACTTAATGCATTTGGTTTTTTGTCACTAAGAAGTAAATTATTAACATTGGACCAGTGAACCACTTTTGAGATTGCGCTATTTTCATTGTCAGAAACCAACTGCTGACGTTTAAGTTTAAACAAAAGTGAAGTGTCATCCGCAAACAACACTACATCATGATCATCCTTTATGAGGTAATGCAAGTCATTAATATATATAAGAAACAAGAAAGGACCAAGAATTGAGCCCTGAGGTACTCCCATTGATACCATAGATCCGGAAGATCTTTTTCCATTTACGTCCACGCACTGAATCCTATTACTCAAGTACGAAGTAAGAAAATCCAGAGCGGTGTTCCGGATCCCATAGTGGCGGATCTTTTGTCAAATGCAAATTATTAGCAACATAATTGTAAGTATCAACTAGATGAAACAAATTATTATTCAATGTCAAATTATGCAATGTCATATTAATTTCAAATCTTAACCTATTTTCTTCATGTGGCAAACTGTTACTATAAGGGAATGGTAACAACACAATTTTTCTTAGACTAAGATTACTCAATGTTTTATAATACTGGAGCAATTCCCCTTTGTTTTAATTTCCCTTAATACCCATAAAAATTAATACTGTGATGTCTCGGTGAAGGAACAACCAGGCATACAGTAATTTATTATGGAATGTCGCGGATATTCATCTGTCAACAAATTGCCTAACTCTTTTCCAATCTCATCGCAGAATAACACTATATCATTTTTTTCAATTAGCTTACACTGTTTTTGGAACTATTAATATCAGGAAATGTCATGTTCATATTCATATTCATATTCATATTCATATTCATATCTTTATTTGCATTCCATAATGTTGAAAGGTCTTACAATTGGCTTAAAGCAAAGGTACAATTACGGACCCTGTTGGGCATAACAAAAAGTATAAACATTAATTCTAAAAATAAAAAATAAGAAATAAATTACAATCAACAATTTTTAAATAATCATATCATTAACTTTAACTAACCAAATTTATTTTACTGAGAAAATTTTTATGTTGTGGTAAATTAGATCACATTATAATATTTAACTGTGCATAAAACAATGTATATATCTGTGTAGTATGGTGTGTGTTTGTGTCAAATAATTTTTTTTTCTCATGTATATATTCGTTTATTGTGTAGTATGCTTTTTCAATTAGTATTTACTTGAGCTTATTTATAAATCGAGCTTAGCGCTTAGAACTTATGTCAAATCAACACAGGGCTGAGGTAAGGTGGATTTGCATGTTATCAATGAATGGCCCGGTGTAGGTACATTTGATGGTGTTTGACACTGCTCACAGTTGTTTGTTTGTAAGTTTACCAGCTCATTCATTGCCAACACATATTCCCTCTTGAGATCTTCTGAGGTATTATATCTGTTAGTCATTGAACTAAGTTTCGCCTGTAACTGGTCAAGTATCAGGTATTATTTCGAACCCTTTACTGACACTATATTATGGCAGAAATGGCAAGACGAAAATCACCATCCCTTTCTCTCAACAAAAAAAATATTAACATTTCAGCAAGAATATTCAATTTCAAATAACCAACTTCTTAATCTACTACGAATTATAGTTCAAATGTATTCTAGCATTTTCATAGATCGGATTAAATTTTCTTTGGAACTAAGCCCCACATCACATATTTTCGACGTTATGAAATCTGTTTATCATAAGCAAATTCCGTAACACTTTGATGATCATTCCATCACATAGACATGAAAAAACTGTCACACCAGACTTTATTATATCTTTTTTTAATAGATTACGTCTTAATTTTTTGAGCTTGCGCGTTTGCAAAGGTACTATATCACTTTTATCTAATGCCAAACATTGCCTTATTATTAATTTATCACTAGAATGAGCCACGAAGACAGATTTCTTTTAATTTACCGAGGACGACGGCCGAACATAAATTATGGACCATCATAATGTCGTCAAGAAAAACACGAGTTTTTGAAGAGTTTCTCTTTGAAGTTGTGGTATGGTAGCGTGCACACTGGTGGGCGGGAATGACTTGATGATTCAATTTTTTTATTAAATGGTTTCTGTTGACTGATTCTTACTAAAGGGTACCGTGCTACCCAGGAACTGAGTTGTAAATGTCAGATAGGCAGTCGGTCCATGTAAGATACTAGTATTCAGCTGCATCTGGTAAGACTGAGAGCCAACTCTAACATAGTTGAGAAAATGCTAAGCAGATGATGATAATTCCTGTTGACTGATATACTCTCTGCCTAGCTCGGTGCTAAGAAAATAAATGTCTACATTTATACATTCTGAAAATTAGGCTCTCTCAAGTATAAGACCTTCGTCATCATCATCCAGCCTACAGCAGTCCATTGTTGGACGTAGGCCTCTCCAATTGCATGCTATTCAATTCGATAAATACAAGGTAAGGTAAGGTATTAGGTAAGTATTAAGACAATATTTTATTGAAAATATAACATTAAAATATTTACTTGTTTAAAATTTTAAACAAAAGAAATCTGCCCTCTTCACAATATTAAGCTATCTTTATAATGAAATTATCCAGCACAATGCATCACTACGACATGATTTACTATTATGTAAAGATTTCTAGGAATTCCGTTCAGTTTACAGATTCTAGACATGTTTATCTACATTCTTGGGATAATCTGTCTGTTGAAAGGAGGATTCTCGTAGGCGCATTGAACCTCCTTTCAGATGAAAGCCTTTTGAATAGCAAGGTAAATAGAAGTGATGATTAAATACCAAGCCGTTATTAAGTCTGATCTACAGTATCTCCTGCACAAAAGATCCATTAACCACGGAAGTACGAAGTAATTTAATATTTAGAATTAAAAATTATTTTAAGAACGTCTTTCTTGCCTTAAATATCGACGGAAGGTGAAATGTTGAATGATGTAAATATACAAAATCTTGTAAAATGTTTTAAAAGAGTAACTACGGCGTTTTTGCAAATTCTTCTCTAAACAAAACTACCTTTTGGAAGGGGCAACTAAAATCCATTCCATTTTATTGATAATTTTGACATTCAAAAGTGCCTTATAAAGTATCTGCCCGAATTGAAATTAATTAATTTACTTTGAGTATGAACGAACACGATGACGGGCGGAAAACATGGATATAAACTTGTCCTCAAGCAAATATATATATACATGAGATCCAAAAATCAAACCGAAAAATAAGATTCTTCCTATCTTTGATTGCACAATGAAATTCCGAATTTCATTTGCATCAATCTTTCTCCAATATTCCTTGATCGTGTGCAGCCGCGTAACGCGATAACGCAGGGCCTCCACAACCCCTCATTCTTCATCAAAATGACAAAGGAAATACCCAGCAGAGATGCTGTAAAAGTTAAAAGTGCTCAGTGAAGTGTAAGGTTCAGGCTTTCAAGCCATCTAATGACGTGGAGCGACAAGCATAATTCTATTATTGCGGCACAATCAATATACCCTTTGATTCGGAAGGAAAGTGCGATAAGGCTTGTGGAATGATGATAGTAATTATTGATATTGTGTCGTGGTCGTTCGACTGTGGTCCGACAGTTGAAAAGTTTAGAAGTCCATTTTGGATTTGAAATAAGTCTGTCCCATTATTTCAAACTACGTAAAGCTACGTAAACACTTAAGTACATGTAAGTATAAGCACATTGTCTAATGCTTATCTTTTTGAGGGCTTCTGCTCATATTGGGGCGGTTTTAGCGATGTAAGTTTGTAGATGCACCTTCCAAGTAAGGTTTCGTACGTTGACTAACATTTAGTCTTGCAGACGCAGACAAACATTGTAATTGGACTGTATTGCATGATGAAAGATTGTATTCATCATAAATGTCAAACTTTGTGTTCAAGTCGACATCCCTAATTATCAGTAGGATGCCGAGTTTATCATATTTTGTGTACAGCAAAGGGCTATCGAATAATTACAGACATTATGGATACGCATTTAACGCAAAACATTAAGAATAACGTCCTAAATATCGTATAAATTTTCAACATTTCTTTTACTATTTTATATAGTTGACATACAATAAAGAGTATATAGATGTGTGTCATATCTAAATAACAGAAATCATGACGTAATACCACAAGGCCTCATAATCGGCCTCCTAACAAAAAGCATGTCATAAAATTGTACCACATTGCCGTAACAACATCAGACGCCTGCCATAACACAACTCCCCTCAATTCATCATGTTTTATAGCATTTGGCAACACCGCCGTACAATCGTTTGTGGTGTACCAAAAAGGTCGCGGCTGAATTATCGATTGGCAAACACTTTCTAACAACTGTTGCGGTTTTGATTCCATTTAATGCCTTTGTTGCGGTTCTCATATTATATTTATGGAGTTTTGAAATCGGAATTAGATGGCCTAAATGGCGGAGGTGGTTTGTTAACTGCTTTCATTGACATTGTCAGCAATGATGTCTAATTATTTGTCGGGGACCTAAAAGTTTGCTAAATAGTTTATTTGTGTTATACAACGTGTCGTTTTGCAACCTCGTCAAATTCAAGGAGGTAACTATGCTAATGATTCTCGACACGAATCAATAATAAAATAAGTAGATTTTTTAATAAAAATCGCAACAAGTAATTCGAGGACTGGTTTGTGTGACGAAGACTGTTTGAACCCAGGTTACCCAGTTACAGTGCGGTATCACACGGGCCGCGTTTTAAAATTTAAAAAAAAAAAAAACAAAAAAAAAAACCTACTTATTTTATTATTGATTCGTGTCGAGAATCATTAGCATAGTTACCTCCTTGAATTTGACGAGGATGCAAAACGACACGTTGTATATGTATAGATTATCGAAACGACTCTTCAAAATTCCCGATTTTTACTTAGTCAACATTGTCTTTGTCTTTTTGTGTATCTGTGGAGAACGTTGTTTGTTGCACATTTATATAACTCCTTATGTACTATTTATTCGTAAAATATAATGTATAATTGTTTGTTCTTCCAAATAAATAAATAAAAAAAAATCCAATTGAATAATTGACATTTGACAATCGTTTCTTCTCATGTAGCAATCTAGATAGATGGCTAAAAATTTTATTGAAATTCAATCAAATTGTACAAGACGGGTATTCTTGTTACATTTGATTGAATTTTCTCAAACTTTAATATTCGTTAGCTTAATGTTTTACCCCCTTTAGCCCCTAATTTTTAAACTCCGTGAATATTTTAACAATAGTGAAAAACCGGCCAAAAGTGTGGAGCCTTTTGTCAACTATGTTGGTGTCGGCTTTCAGGATACAGCAGTATACAAATATTTTACAAGGAGCGACTGCTTATCTGAGACTCACAACATAGTTTCTAGATAAAATGACGTAGGTATTAATATATAGCCTTCACAGTGATTGCAGTCCTCCGCCTGTACACCTGGCAGCCTGGAACGCCTGAAACTGATTACTGTCTTTGACGTCCCTCCGTATAGATCCTTTGACTGCGACATTACGGCTTTGATTGCACGTTTGACTAAGAACAGAACTGATGCCGTAAGCTACGGTTTAAGATCTTTTTTTTTTTTTTTTTGGGTGGGAAATCATCAAATAACTTCTCCCGCTCTGGGTGGAGCGGGAGGGCGTGTCAGACTTTTACTGACTAAAACCCACCCGTGTTCCCTCAGTTGCCTGTGTGCCAGGGGCGGCGGTATCTCTTTCGAACAACCCGCACCCCCGGCAGGCATCGGCCCTTGCGGGCCCCTCTGTTGCTGCTGACATCTCTTTGAGGCGCGCGTGGAACACAACGCGCCGTCGACCCGGGCTCGGTCCTTACCGGACAGCGAGGTACCCATTACTCGCCGTCCGCAAGCCCGTGCCTACGGTGGCCGGGAATCAGCCTGGGATTCCCGACGCCCAGGGCGTCTCCTGCGAAGGCCACGGCTGTGAGGGCGCATGTACTGCATCTCCCTCACGTGCGCCGCCTCCCTCTTTGCGAGCATAACTGCTTCGCTGAAGGAGGCGACTGCCAGCCATGCCCTCTCGCTCCGTACCATGGCCTGGACCAGGTTCGGACGCGAGAGATCGCCTCCGCCGATCACCTCCACGAGGACACGGTGGTGCTCCGCCCAAGCCAGGCAGACCACCACCGTGGTTGTGGTTTAAGATCTTTACGAGTCTCTCTAATATGAAATAGGAATAAATGAGAAGAAAAGAGTCAGGACTTATATGTTACTAGTTCTTGCCCGGGACTTCGTCTGCTTGTAGGTATTTCGTCCTCACCGGACACGGTTATTTCGGGAGGTTCCAGTTTCGGATAAAGCGTGAGGAAACGCCCGGGTGGTTCCACTGCGTAGATCGCCCTGAGGACACGTGGAGCATACGGTGGAGGTTTGCCCGGATTGGGCGGAGCACCGCCTTGTTCTCGTGGAGGCGATCGGCGGTATCGATCTCTCGCGTCCGGCCCTGGTCCAGGCCAGGGTACGAAGCGAGAGTGCATGGGTAGCCATCACCTCCTTCTGCGAAGCAGTAATGCTCGCAAAGTGGGAGGCGGCGCACGTGAGGGAGAGGCAGTATATGCGCCCTCACGGCCGCACCCTTCGCAGGAGACGCCCTGGGCGTCGGGAATCTCAGGCTGATTCCCGGCCACCTTAAGCGCGGGCTTGCGGACGGCGAGTAATGGGTAGCTCGCTGTCCGGTAAGGACCAAGCCCGGGTCGACAGCGCGTTATGTTCCACGCGCACCTCAAAGAAGTGATGTCAGCACCAACTGGAGGGGTCCGTAAAGGCCGATGCCTGCCAGGGGTGCGGGTTGTTCGAAAGAGATACCGTGGCCCCTGGCACACAGGCAATTGAGGGAACACGGGTGGGTTTTAGTCAGTAAAAGTCTGACACACCCTCCCCGCTCCACCCAGAGCGGGAGAAGTTATTTGATGATTTCCCACCCTCAAAAAAAAAACAAGGTTCACTCTTCGCGACAACAGTCTATCAGACAATTTCTCCGCGGACGGCTACATTATTTTCTTACTCCTATTCAATGGATGTCCTATTAATTGTTTACGTGCGCAACCTACCCTTCAATAAATGACTTATCTTCAAAGAAGAGCCGCCTAGCATAACCAATCACATTAAAGGCATTAATTAGCCGTATTCGCGATGATACATCAAACGCGGCCTCATTCTAAAGCCTCAAGCTTTAATTAAAACTGACGCTGGTTCTCTAACTAAGGGTTCGGAAAAAGCATTGTTAATTCATGGATTATTAAAATTTCTAATCAGGAACCAAGTAATAACCTGCGGTAACTTGATATGGACGACAAACTTCTGAACAAATATTTGTCACGGCTGAGTTTGGTGGCAAATTGGAATTTGTTTTACAAGCATTTTGTTTTCTTTGTGTAAAAACAACCGACTTCCGAACAAACACTACAAACTGAAAAATAACTTTAATTTCGGAAGGCGGTGACTTTGGATATGTATTTAAATTTTTTGTCACCTCCTTCCGAAATTAAAGTTATTAGTCACTTTGTGGTGTTTTTTTCGGAGGTCGGTTGTTTTTTTTTTAGAAAAAGTTTTTATTTTTCAGTGGTTATAGTATCTACCCCACTAATTCGAAATTTCATCATCCTTGGGGTCAAAACAATGCATATTTATGCGATAACAGCAATCGCGGTTTATTTACTGTTATTTTTTGAAGAGTTCCGTTGTCTGTCTCCGAAACGCATCATCAAATCTATATGAAATTGAAATGAGACCACACGGGTAGCACGAGCTTTCAAATAAAAAAAAGAATCATCAAAATCGGTTAACGCAGTCAAAAGTTATGAGGTAAAAAACATTTTTAAAAAAACATACAGACGAATTGAGAACCTCCTCCTTTTTTGAAGTCGGTTAAAAATGGCTGGAACTTTTCATTTTTAGCAGACGAAGGGTTTTTACATACCTTGCAAAGACGACAATAAATGAAAATACTGGCTATATACTATTATATTATATTATAAACATTACTTTTAGTATTATGCTAAACTTAAATGTAGTAATCGAATCGATTCCAATAATTTTTACACCATGTTATATTTTTCTCAAAAAAGTTTTGCAAGTGTGATGGAAAATGTTATCACCAGTTAATTACAATATAGTCGCCGTATGGTTAGGTGCCATCTGACCATGTTTATGTAGACAACCATAACAAGCTTATAACTTTGATTTTTCATGATACAATTTTGTTTTGTACACAGATTCTTTACATAAAAATAATAGACACGTGTTTCGGGTTTCGCATATACTAAAACTAGGGTTGAATTCTAATGCACAGGAGTAATTTTAAAAATCGTTTTGTTTAAATGCGCTTAAAAGAATAAAATATGCTTTTCCTTCAACACTTTTACGATCAACTTATAACGTTATTAAATAATTTATATTTTTAAAATGAAAACCAATAGAAACTTTTTACACGATTTATTTTAATTTGAATTATTTCAATAACAAAGTATAGCACCTAAACGAGTCAACCGTTCGTTAAGTTCTTATCGTTACCACGCTTGAAGAAAAAGAGGCCTTTACCGTCGGTTGACGGCCATTTATATGTCGAATTACCATAGAGAACACAATATTAGTCGACTAACTAAATCGATAACAACTTAACTTTTTCTACTGCTATACAATTTTAAATGTTAGATAACAGTCGGCCATCCTGAGAAAGTGTCTGTCCCAGACAAAATGAACCTAAGCTTATTTGATACAAGTAAACAAAAACCAGTACAAAACAGTTATGTATGTCATAACTACCCAGATACATAGATATCGCAATTTACTTAAGATGTCACAGAAAAAGTTATTAAAAATTAGATAATTAGCTTAAAGAATTAAATATTTGTTAAACAAAACATTATTTTGCGTGACGCAACAAAGCATTACTTCGAAAACTTTTGATTCGGCCATCCTTCGCCAGAGGAATGACCTCATTGCTCTTATTTACTTTATTCAACAATTAGGTATACTACTTACATGTATTAATAACAGAGAATAGAGAGAAACAAAGTTCAGAGCTAAACTAAAAGCTAAAAACTAAAAATAGAACAGAGAACAGAATAGAAAAGAAAAAATAGAAGCTATAGAACTAAAAAAATAATTCACTGAATACTTTTGCTACATAATTATTAAGCTTCACGGGGTCGATGTCCAATACAACTAATACAAGGGGTTACGTAATCCATTTAATATCCATTTAAGTTGCAAGGCAAATCTCAGAAGTCTCAACATTAGGCACCAGGTTGTCGTCTCAAGTCAACATTTCGCCATTAGGGTCGACAGCTTTCAGTGATTTTTCCGCTAACAGGAACGATTCGCTTCTACCAGAGGTGATGCTTCCAAATTGTCCACGTATCGTCCACCCAAGGGGCTATGGTCTGACAATTCCAGATCTGTTGGCCGCATGCCCGCCCACACACAGAGCTACGGCCGCAAAGCAGCACGTCTCTTGGCCACACAAGGGGCTACAGCCTTGAAGTATTACATCTGCCCACCGCTTGCCCACACAAGGGGTTACGGCCTCAAAGCGGCACGTCGCTTGCCCACACAAGAGGCTACAGCTTTGAAGTATAACATCTGCCCACCGTATGCCCACGCAAGGGACTACGGCCTCAAAGCAGCACGTCGCTTGCCCACACAAGGAGCTACAGCCTTGAAGTATAACATCTGCCCACCGCTTGCCCACACAAGGGACTACGGCCTCAAAGCAGCACGTCTCTTGGCCACACAAGGGGCTACAGCCTTGAAGTATTACATCTGCCCACCGCTTGCCCACACAAGGGGTTACGGCCTCAAAGCAGCACGTCGCTTGCCCACACAAGAGGCTACAGCTTTGAAGTATAACATCTGCCCACCGTATGCCCACGCAAGGGACTACGGCCTCAAAGCAGCACGTCGCTTGCCCACACAAGGAGCTACAGCCTTGAAGTATAACATCTGCCCACCGCTTGCCCACACAAGGGGCTACGGCCTCAAAGCAGCACGTCGCTTGCCCACACAAGGGGCTACAGCCTTGAAGTATAACATCTGCCCACCGCTTGCCCGCACAAGGGGCTACGGCCTCAAAGCAGCACGTCGCTTGATAACATCTGCCCATGGGTAATATCCACACGTACCAGGACGGGTAGTAGCGTCCATCGGGTTGTTCAAGTTGCAGTCATAATGTCTCAAGGAGAAGGAGAGGAAGGGAATGTTAAGAATTACTTTTTATAAAATATTAAAAGTACGGAACTACTGTAAGTATCTCTTTTGATTTTAGCTTTCACTATCATCTTCATCATATTTAGTCTCGGATTCAGATTCTTCGAATCTAATCCACGGCTTAATCTTGTCAACCGAAAATACATTAGTATACTTTTTCTTAGAATAGCCCTCAACACTACTCACTTTAACTTGCGATCAAAAATCGCGGTGATTTTATAGGGACCACTAAACGCGGGTGCAAGTTTATTATACTCACCGGGGTCTTAGTGACTCTCTGGACCATTACCAAATCTCCAACTTTATATGACCTAGCCTTACACATTTTACGATCATACCTTTGTTTCATGTCATCTTGTTGTTTCCTAATTCTAGCGCTAGGCGTCGTCGCGAGATTTTTGTAGGGTGTCATAAGGTATAGAAGCGTTCGCATTTAACTCGTGTAAATGGCCTTCGGTGACGTTCACGCTAGGTTTTCCAAAAATTATTTTGGCAGGCGTTTTACCCGTGCTTTGATTAATTGTATTATTTAGGCTCCACTGAACCTTTGCCACGTGGTTATCCCAATTTCTATCATCGTTATCGTGACACAACGCAACTAAAGAAGATAAGATTGACCGATTGTATCTTTCGATTTGGCCATTTGCTCTAGGCGTAGCAACGGCATTTAATGTATGCTTAATACCGCTTCCTTTAACAAATGTTTGTAATTCTTTAGAGGTAAAACTGGTGCCTCTATCAGAAATAAACGTTTTAGGTGTACCAAAGAGAGAAAACACATCTTTTAAGACATTTGTGGATGTTTTACTTTTTGTATTTCTAACCGTACGAAGAATTGTAAACTTTGTAAACTGTCTATTATGCCCAAAATGTATGTGTTCCCTCTCTTGCTTTTCACGAATGGTCCTAAATGGTCTATGTGTAAATGGTCTATGTGAAGACTATAGAAAGGGATGTCAGGCTTTGGGATCGGATGAAGCAAGCCTGGTTTCTTACCACCAGATTGCTTAGAATAAGCACATGGGATACATACTCTCACATATTTTTTAACAAATTGTGTCATTCGTGGAAACCAATAATCGCGTTTAACCTTTTCTACAGTCTTCTCATACGAAAAGTGACCAGCATCATCATGGCATAGTTGGCAGATTTTCCATCTAGTGTCTTTAGGTACGGCCCAACGTAAATCGTTCCCTATCTTCCTAAATATTTTACCGTCTTTTAACTCATAATTTCTACGAATATCTTTGGCTTCGACTGAATTTGTGTTCAAAACCGCTTTTACGTAATACAGCTGGGGGTCACTCATCTGCACGGATTGCAGCCAGTGTACGTCATTTACAAGCATTACTGATAACGACGACGGATTCGCCATCGAGAGGTCCTAACGAGTTACGACTCAATGCGTCTGCGTGAGCTAAACGAGCTCCTGGCCTATACTCGATTGTAAATGAGTATTCTTGTACAGAAAGCCACCACCTAGCTATTCTTGAAATTAAGTCCCTTTTAGTCAACGTCGTTCGAAGCGCATTACAATCAGTAATTACTTTAAACTCAATTCCAAGAAGATATACCCTAAAATGATTAAGTGACGCAACGACAGCAAGGGTCTCTAACTCATAAGAGTGGAAATGCTGCTCCTCAGCTGTCATCTGTCGGCTAAAATATGCAACAGCTTGGAAAGGCTTCGTCTCTTCGGACCGCTGAAGTAAAATACCCCCCAAGCCAATCGAACTCGCATCGGTATGAAGCTCTGTCTGGTACTTGGGATTGTATATGGTTAGAATGGGTCTCTGAGTCAACATTATTTTTAACTTTAAGAAGGCATATTCTTGCTCAGTTCCCCACGTCCAACCGACATTGGTCTTCGTAAGGCGGGTTAACGGTCTTGCTATAGTAGCAAATCCAGGAACAAATCGACGAAAGAAACTCGCAAGTCCTATGAATTGCCGTACCTCATGGACGTTTTGGGGAGTTTTAAACGCACTAACTGCCAGAATCTTTTTAAGTCCGGGACGAACACCCTCTAATGAAATTTCAAAACCCAAGTAATCAATAGATTTTTTTAAAGTGACATTTACTCAAATTCAAGGTTAGATTCGCGTCTTTGATTAGGTCAAGGACCGTCGATAATTTATTCAGGCCTTCGTCAATCGTGGTAGATGCAATAAAAATGTCATCCATATACGCTACACGCCTGGAATATTACGACGTTTCAGAAGATTCATAACGAGTCTCTGAAAAAACAATGGGGGCATTGGTCAGACCGAAGGGCATGCGGTTATATTCAAAGTGCCCGTCAGGCGTCACAAATGCTGTGAGGTGCTTTGACTCTTCTGAAAGCGGTACCTGGTGATAGCCAGATGTCAGGTCCAAAGTACTAAAGAAGACTTGGCCTGAAAGATTATCAATTTGATCGTCTATTAGAGGCATCGGAAACTTTTCTTTTAAAGTTTTCCGATTTAGCGCTCTGTAATCCACGCACAGTCGTGTATCACCATTTTTTTTAGCTACAAGTATAATTGGGCTAGCATATTGAGACCTTGATTCCCGTATGATCCCGGTATCGAGCAGTTGACTGATAATAGTTTTAACCTTTTCGCGTTCTGACATTGGTAGACGATACGGTCGGTAAGTTACTGGAATATGATCTGTTAACTGAATGCGCATTTCAGTTCCGAGACCAAAACCATTTAGTGTGGGTAAATTATTATTATCAATAAGTATTCCGAGTTGCTCTCCAATGTCTTTTCTTAGTAGTGTACAGTGACTACCCAAGTCAATAAAAGCTTTAATTGATCTATCTTTTAGAATAATTTGTTTATAATATTTATCGCTTACGTTTTTATTCTGAAATATACTAAGCACTTTGTTCTCCTGATATTTGGATGAGTTCGTAGTTTGACCCGGGACCGTAGCAGTTCCTAAACCCTTATCTGCACAATTTTTCTCCTCATAGCCGTACTGACGACATTTCCTACACTTGAGTATGGGCTTAGGACACTGTGACACTATATGCCCTTTTTCCTTACAATTGTTACAGTTAATATCTGATCTTGGTTGACGCCGTGACTGTGAGTTTGTTGCCTTAGTAACCCCGGGGTTTAGGTCCTCATTAACACGTAGATTAGGCATAACCCGTCTAGGAAAGTCATTTAATTTGGAAGATATATTCCGAAAGTAATTTAAAACGTCTTCTGGATTATGATAACTAGCACCCTGGATGTTCATTCGAATATTGTTATCGTATATACCATGAGTAAGACAGTCTACTGCCTGCCGACCCCTAAGTTCGCATCTATTTATTAGCATAATTTTATCGTAATAATATTCTTCTAGGGATTCATTTCGCCTAGACCGTCTTGCCAATATTTCCGAAAGAAGTTCACCATAATTGTATTCACAAGGAAAAGCAGCTATAAGTTTTACTTGCCACTCAGCCCACGAATACTTTACGCTAGTGAGACCATTATACCACCGTTTAGCAAGACCTGATAGTTTGGGTAAGGCATAGAATATAGTTTGTCTTTCCGACCAGCCATACACCTCTGCTGACTCATTGACCTTCGCTAACCAATGTTTCATTGTTTGTGTTTTAGCCTGAGGGCCAAAATCAGATATAACGTTTTGAGAGGCATGGAGACCAGATACACCAAGAGACCCGGTGTTATTGCGATCGTTAAGAGCAACGACTAACTTCTCTAAGACAGACGTTTCAGAACGGCTACCTAAACGTTCTCTTCGTTTTCGTTCACATTTATGACGTTTAAATCTAGTAGAAGACGAGTCGCTCGATGACGTAGTCGAAGAGCTACTCAAATTATATTTTCGAACTCTATGCCGCCGTTTCCTTGCGTTGCGGCTATGTTCACGAGACCTACGTCTATTATTGTTTAAACTGGAGTGCCTGCTCAGCACAGGCGAATTTCTCCTACTACGAGACCGCGACCGCGAACTCAATCTAGCTGGAGAAGGGGTACCCATTTTGGATCAAAAAGGATGTGAGGGTAGTAGATAGGTAGAAAGGAAAAAGGAAAGACAACATTCAATCACTGTAAATGATATTTTCACATGAATGCAATGTCTATCTACATAATGCATTTAACAAACCAATTCAGTTTGGTGTCCAATATACTCGTATAATTAAATAAGCAGAATTCAATAACGTAAACACAATAGCAAAGCCATTATGTTTAATGAATATCTATTTAAAAAAAAATGTGGGTATTTACGCATCAAAGGTAGCGTTAGTTATTATAAATCAACTGTTGCTATGTCAAGAGTAAGCCAACCGAACCTTTAAGCTAAGTAAAAAACAAAAAAAGATGTAGGTAGGCACACAAGTCTAGATAGATTTCGATTTAAATGTAGGTCAATCGCCGGTAGGTACCCGTTCACCGCAGCTCACCGTGAGGGTAGGATGGTACAACGAAAAAAACCATGCCTTCATCCACAAAACTATAGTGTAAAGACTAGTGTAGTGAATAGACTGTGTAGCCTGTAGATACATTTTGAAGAATAACGATATTCCCCGATAATCTCCATAGCTATTATTAAACCGATCGCTTGGTGTTAAGATATGATGAGACACATAATGAGGCAATTATAGGCAATCGTAGGTTGATCAACGACAATACGTTAATCAAGCTAGTAAAACAATTAGAACAACTCACCCGTAATCTGCAACCAATTTTTCTTTAGACCGTGCGGTTGACGCGATTAAATACCACTTCTGAACTTTTAAAATGAAAACCAATAGAAACTTTTTACACGATTTATTTTAATTTGAATTATTTCAATAACAAAGTATAGCACCTAAACGAGTCAACCGTTCGTTAAGTTCTTATCGTTACCACGCTTGAAGAAAAAGAGGCCTTTACCGTCGGTTGACGGCCATTTATATGTCGAATTACCATAGAGAACACAATATTAGTCGACTAACTAAATCGATAACAACTTAACTTTTTCTACTACTATACAATTTTAAATGTTAGATAACAATATGATACAAAAGCTTGTCGCGAAATTTAAGTACTAGTATTTTCTTAGTTAGATCAATCAGATCAAGTTATTTATTTAACTTTTTAATCTACACAGGTAAATCTTACATACTCTATAAACTTCACATACACGAAGTATGTGAAGTTTATAGAGTATGTAAGATTTAGGGGGCTACTATGCGAAGGTCTTTGCTTCATTCTTGGTAAAGATACATGAGTCTTAATGTTAACCTACAACTGTCCGTAAATTCATAAGAATCGGCTAATAATAGATGACTGGTAAAGGTGTGCTTCTGGGTACTTGTAATAAAACAAACGTGATTTGTATTGCTCTTTAAATGTCTGAATGAATGAGTGAAGCTGCCGGTTAAAACACTGAATTTCCGTGCTACCAACATTACAGAATAGAGAATTCTACACCATATGAGGTCCCCAAAAATCTAGTTCTCTTTCTAAACGTCGTAAATATCTTTCGTCTTTTTTACTATTTTATCCTAATCCTATAACATTCTCTTGTCCCTATACCAATTTATCTAGGGTCGGCGCAACACGTAATTTTTACAATTCTATGTGTATGTACATATAATATAACTTTTTGGCATATACTTTTAATTCTTTAGAATAGAATTGAAAATTATTTATTTTTGTTTCTGCTTAGCAAATAAAGTTGGACAAAGTTAAAAAAGCATACCTACAACATTCTTCCAGGGTTTAAAATAATAAGATTAATAAAACTATGTCTTTTCTTCATACCTGCAATAGTATACGCGACTACCAGCACGATGACGCCAACATTGCTGAACAGGAATGCAAGTAGACCGCGCACGTAGTCCCGGATACGGGACGCGAGCCTGCGCTTGCGCCGGGGCATCTTTCACCGCGCATCGTGAGGCCTGGCCCCCTTGCCTCTGTCGCAGCTCATTGGGCCAGCTTTATGGCATCTGAGGGTCTGAAATAGAAGCGATTTTGTCAGATCCTATTCCTATAAGTATAAATCTCATCTATGTTAACGGGTCATACTCAAAGCCAGCAGTTCTTTTTTACTGCTTGTTATGTGTTTTAGAACATAATTTCTCTTAAGCATAATTGTTTGAACAAGAGACAGAAACTTACAAATTTTTTGTTTCTTTATGATAAATTCTACAAACTTGTGTATGTGATCAAAGATAAATTTCTGTTGTAGTTTGAGTTTGTCGTTTGTAGAATCATTATGCTGAATTCATGGTTACAGTTTGCGCACTGATTATTTGTAGAATTTTGCATTAGGTAATCACAATGTTTAATGGAACGTGCTAAACACGTGCAACAAGAGCCTCTCTTTATGAGCTCAGTGTAACCGTGTGATTTTAGCTCTAGGAGTCTGAGCTATTTGCTGTTGCTTTTCCCAAACATGAACATTGAACACATTTACAGAATTTGAACAGATCGTTATAGTTCATATAATAAATTAGGCACATTATTGTATTCCCAAATCTCATTCGTAAATAAAAAGGGCTAGTCATCAACTCGACTCGAGAGACTGGACACGCGCGTGTCCAGTTGGTGAAACTCAAAATTAGTATCACTTATTGAATCTTAAATTAAATCACTTTAATGTTTTCGCCATCTGGACACAGGTACAGCCAAATCAACAATCGCCTCGTTCATTTAATTAATGAACGAGGCCCTTTTAAATGGCACAAATACTGCACTTAATGCACACACGAAACGAAGTAAACTGATTACGAATTATGACTAAAGGGTCACCGGGTTGGAATTTATTACGTGCTCCAACTCTGCTCCAAATGCAAACTCTCCACCTTGGTGTTGAGCTTGTAGCAGGGATTCGCATTGTAACATTGGCAGTGTAGGTTAAGTGTGTAGGTAACGTTTACTAACATAGGGTTAAGAGATATTGTTACTAACACATTTGAGTAATTTGTTACTTGTTTTCTCTAAATATAAATAAATAAATAATCAGAGCAGAATACGTCATTGTTAATTACCGGCCGCCGCAAATACAAGCAAGTGTAATAGAACTGGCTACATGTTGAAGATTATAGACAAGCATAGACATAGTGTATTTCGGATACTATCAGTGTGAAAAACATATCTATATAAATAAAACAAAGTCGGGTTAGTTACACCACTTATAACTCAAGAATGGCTGAACCGATTTTTATGATCTTTAATTTGTTGGATTTGTCTCCACTCCGAATAGCAGGAAATGAATAAAATGGAAAAATACACGAAAAAAGCAAATGAGGGGCCAATTCATTTTCTGATACATTTTTCGTGTCAGCTAGAAAACGCTTCATGCCTTCGAAGAACCAGATTGTCATAACTCGGTAAAAGTACACCTGACATAAGTATGTCAGTTAGTAAACGCTTTATGCCTTCGAAGTACCAGGTTGTCATAACTCAGTAGGAGCACACCTAACATAGGTATGTCAGCTAGAAAACACTTTAATGGTCCTTCGAAGTATTAGGTTCTCATAACTTGGTAGGAGATCATGCTCAATGACTCGATATGTTTATTGTGACTATGTGGACACGCTTAAGAATCTTGGCGTGTCCAGATGAAATTTATGTTATGCATGGCTAGCTGACATATGACATTATTGTTATGTGACTCGTAATGTTAATTACTTTGCCTGCCTATACAATAGAATCAAGTTCTTCTAACATAACAGACAGCTGTGCTGCTGGGGAATTTGTTGCGCCACTTCTTCTTCCCAGCTAAACCACTAGGAAGTCGTGAAGGGCGGACGTTTTGGGGGACTGTCTAATGTAATTTTGACGTTCGAAAAGTGTTGATTCTCAGCCTAATTTGAATAAGTGACTTGATTATCATTTGATTTTGACGAAATAATAAGTGATACCTACTAATTTTAGCTTCACCAACTGGACACAAAAAATTTGTAGGTATCACTTCAATCAACTGGACACTGGGCATGCCACGATTGTGGCGGTAAGTCTCCTCTTTGAGGAGTGGCTTGAGAGACTGCATGGCGTCCTCACTTTCCGCCTGACACAGGTCCACACCGGACACGGCTGTTTCAGGAGGTTCCTGTTTCTCATAAGGCGGGAGGAAACGCCCGGGTGTTTCCATTGCGAAGATCGCCGTGAGGACACGGTGGAGGGAGCCTACGGTAGAGGTCTGCCTGGCTTGGGCGGATCACCGCCGTGTCCTCGTGGAGGCTATCGACAGCGGCGATCTCTCGCGTCCGGCCCTGGTCCAGGCCATGGTACGGAGCGAGAGTGCATGGTTAGCCGTCACCTCTTTCTGCGAAGCAGTGATGCTCGCAAAGAGAGAGGCGGCGCACGTAAGAGAGAGGCAGTACATGCACCCTTACGGCTGTATCCTTCTCAGAAGACGCCCTGGGCGTCGGGAATCCCAGGCTGACTCCCGGCCACCGAAGGCGCGGGCTTGCGGACGGCGAGTAATGGGTAGCTCGCTGTCCGGTAAGGACCAAGCCCGGGTTGACGACGCGTTGTGTTCCACGCGCGCCTCAAAGAGATGTCAGCACCAACTGGTGGGGCCTGCAAGGGCCGATGCCTGCCAGGGGTACGGGATGTTTGAAAGAGATATCGCGGACCCTGGCACACAGGCAACTAAGGGAACACGGGTGGGTTTTAGTCAGTAAAAGTCTGACACGCCCTCCCGCTCCACCTAGAGCGGCAGAATTGATTTGATGATTTCCTACCCAAAACAAATGCCAACTGGACACACGTGTATCCACTCTCTCGTGTCGATTTGATTACTGACCCAGTAAAAAGCGGCCAAGTGCGAGTCGGACTAGTACACGAAGAGTTGAGAGAGAGAGAAAAAACCACCATACAATATTTAATACATTTTTTTTTTAAAGCCTTGGATAAACGACTAACGCAACATCTGACAGGAAGTACACAAATCAAAACGGCGGCTCGGTCACAAATCACACAGTTATTATAAAAGGATATATAAATATGTCTAGCACTCATAAATTTACATACAGTATGCTAACATTTGTTTCCGCGCTAATTCTAAAATGATGGACTGTATCAGCTGTTTGAAGTAAATCACTAATGTTATTATAGATACCTACATAAATATTGGTAATTATGACTTTCATTTAACAATATTCTAAACAAAAACAAAAATGAAACGCTGTTCGACAGTTAACACATTACTTGAGATTGGCTGGACCGATCTGACAATTTTTATTTTAAATGTTCGTAATAGTAATTGTAATGCCATCAAAAACATAACTTCTAAAAAAACCAAGTCTCGCAACTCAGTTCTTCCATCGTAAAAAGTTGTGAGATCCATGTAATACTAAATCGGTTAATTTATTCAGTCCGTAGTTAAGGGTCCTTCTGTCTTAAGTTATGTTATTACGTAATTATACATGTGTTTTCAAAATAAATAAATATTCTATTCTATTCTAATTAGCTAACCTAACAACATCTTATAGTTACCATATCAATATTAAAAATCTTTTGTGTTTTAAATAAATAGATAGTCTTGGCCATCGCATGACAACACAATTTATCTCACAAGTAATACATATTATATTAAATTAGATAGTTTAGTGGTAATATAATATAATGGAATAATAGCTGTAGATAGGTATCTACAGCTATTATTCCATGATATTATATATTATAATATACAGGTACACTGTTTCATTCACTGTAAATGTAACTTTGTAATCCTATATATTTATATGGGATTACAAAATTATTTATGCAGTTAGTGTATCTAGAGAACTGGACCGAAATTGCAAAATATTTAAGTTTTTCCTTGATTTATACAGTAAACACTAATTATATTCTAAAATTGAAGCTTCTATGTCTGCTAAGTAGTGCAGTGAGAGTAAGTGCCTCAGAAATTTAATGATCGATCAGCGAGTGAGTGACAGAATCAAGAAACTTTGACTAGTTATAATTGAAGCTTATATGTCTACTAAGTAGTGCAGTGAGAGTAAGTGCCTCAGAGTTTTAATGATCGGTCAGCGAGTGAGTGACAGAATCAAGAAACTTTGACTAGTTATAATTGAAGCTTCTATGTCTGCTAAGTAGTGCAGTGAGAGTAAGTGCCTCAGAGTTTTAATGATCGGTCAGCGAGTGAGTGACAGAATCAAGAAACTTTGACTAGTTATAATTGAAGCTTCTATGTCTGCTAAGTAGTGCAGTGAGAGTAAGTGCCTCAGAGTTTTAATGATCGGTCAGCGAGTGAGTGACAGAATCAAGAAACTTTGACTAGTTATAATTGAAGCTTCTATGTCTACTAAGTAGTGCAGTGAGAGTAAGTGCCTCAGAGTTTTAATGATCGGTCAGCGAGTGAGTGACAGAATCAAGAAACTTTGACTAGTTATAATTCTTAAACTACTGGTTCAAATTGATTTAAATTTGAAATATACCGTGTTCATACAATGCCTGTTTACTGACTGAAAATTCAGGCTTGTAATTTTATCCACAACGAAGTTATAGCGGGTCGAAAATGGCCTAAACTGCTTTGAGAAAAGGATGGTACATCCGTGCCACGTTTTTGCTCGACTTGGCGGGGGCACTACCGTGCCCCCAGATTCGGTTTTTATGGACAGAAAAATTTGAAAAGTTCCCCGAAAGCTTACAATTTGGGAGAAACTGAATGTTTTTTCTGTGGGAATTTTGTATAATTATTGAAAGACCAGAACAACGTCTGTCGGGTCAGCAGTTATAAATTATAATTATACAAGCTTGTATCTTTGGAACAGGCTGGGAAACCTAAGCAAAGGGGTGGCCATCATCCGGATTTAAGATACTTTAATACAGGATAAGTTTTTATCCCGTGCGCAAACTGAAACCATGAATTCAGCATATCATTCTAGACCCTCAGCGCAGAAATTTTTCGTCGGTTATACAAAAAACGTGGTCAAAATGTATGGGACAGCTGATTTTGTTTTGTATAACCGACGAAAAATTTCTGCGCTTATCCTGTATACACAAAAAACTTGTAGAATGCAACGTAAGTATAAATTTGTCAAGCTGTAGAAGTGGTCTAGGATATGTTTAGTATAAATATAATTGTGGCTTAGTAATAACAGCACACGAGTCGATCCATTAGGATACGCTACGCTTGCCATGGTTGGTCCGTGGATAGGTGACTATCTTACGTGCCAAGACCGCTCCTTGCCCCGAAAAGCATGTTAAGCTGTTGGTCCCGGCTGTTATTTGTGCATCTTTAACACTCGTTACAGGTCGTCAGAAGCCCGAAAGTCTGACAACAAGTCTTACCCGAAGGGCATCGTAGTACCCAATAAGAGGGCTGCGGAAGGCAGAAAGGCAGTCACTCCATGTAAAATACCGGTGTGTAGCTGCATCCGGAAAGATTGGAAGCCGAACCCCAACACAGGAAAAGGCTACGCAGATTGAAATAGATAACCGTTAATAAAAGCACTTTACGAAAGTAAGCATTAAAAAAATTCAGTGAAGTGCAAAGTAAATCAGTGAATTTAGACAGCAGTTGTAGTGTAAAACACAACATAAATACTGCAACTGCTACCAAAGCACTACCGAATGTCATATTCACTGATGAAACCAGAACATATGTTTCTTAAATAAATACCCTGACTTCGCTAATTAATCCTACCTATTTCAGATTACCTATTTAGTCGACACCTTAGCGCCGAGTCAATACGATATGCGAATACAAACTAGGGTAAATGAGAAACGTCGATTAGGGCTAGGGATGGGAAGATTTCATCGATAATTAAATGTTATCGAAACCTGATATTATAAATATTGATATATTCGATTGTAGTATTTGGATGCGAACAGGAAAGACTAGAATAATAAAAACACGGAAAAATCATTGACGATCTTACTTTTAATGTACCTGTAAAAAGTCAAAGTCATTTATTTGAGCACAAAAGAACGTAGGTATATAAACAGTTACTGCAATGAATTTGCGATATACTGGATGCTAATATTTCTTGTCAGAATTTCAATTTACAGAATAAGCATTCAAAATCAAAAGTAATTTATTCAAACTAGGCTGGTGTCAGCACTTTTAGAACATCAAAATTACATAAGACAGTCCCCCAAAACGCCCGCCCTTCACCACTTCATGTGCTTTAGCTGGGAAGAAGAAGTGGCGCAACAAACTCCCCAGCAGCACAGCTACCTGTTATGTTAAAAGAACTTGATTCTATACAATAGTAGGTACGAAATTTACGTTACGAAACATAAAATTAAAATATTTGTAATATGTCAGCTAGCACACGCCAATATACCAAAAAAATATTAAATAATTTTCTCAAGCAGAAATAATAAAACATAAACAGAACTTAAAACCCAAATTAAATCCTCCAGGCATAAAGGGCGTGCCTGCTGACGTATGCAATACGGCATTATGTTCACATAGTTGTAGCTAGAAGTAACAAATGTTAAACTAGGAGGCATTTTTAGTTTTTTCCTAAGTTATCCAATTTTACAGTTTTATAACTTTTTCAAATTTCTATCTCCAAAAACCTAATTCAGACTATTGCGAAGATTTTAGAATAAAAAAGCCAAATCAGTCCAGCCGTTCTCAAATGATGCGCTTCGCTTAGCAACAAACAGCATTTCATTTATTAATATAAATTACTTGTATACAGATGAACAACCGAGATGACTATCAAACCGCGCCCAGAATGACTGCGACACAATTCAGTTTAACCACATTTTTTAAATTTAAAAGGCTATTGTGAAAAATGACGGCTCTATGTTATCCCGGCCAGTGTAACTTCCGGATGACAAATTGCAAATAAACCACATGGTCTCGTTTCCATATTGTCACGAAACCATTTAGTATTATTTTAATTGCTTTGTGGGTTTTACTATGGAAGACACACAAGTATAAAGTGACTGTAATTTATGAAACAGTGACCAGACTTTCTTGCCAATTACCAGTTAGAAGATAACAAGGAGAGACAAAAAATACACGTGGTTTATATTATCTTGCTCTAATGAGAAAGGACAAAGGACAAAAGTTTTTTTTTACATTTAAACGCTACTTCATGTGATAAGTTGGCAAACGGACCGCAAAATGGAAGTGTTTACTGTTGTTCAACACTGAAAACTTTGTCGAGTCGACTACACAGACGAATTTGGAATTTATTGTCAGTGATGAAGTTCATAAACAAAGAGATTGTTCTGTTAGACGAAAAAAATTATAACGTAATTTTTGAACTTCACAAGAAGAGTAAAAGTTAGGTAAAACCTAACTTTGGAGAGAGGTCAGTGGTCACCGCAAACCACTTCTGTCAACCGAAATGTCAACACAACTATCAACACAAATTATCTCAGCTTTGTTAGCAATATATGTTATAAGAATGGGATAGATCGAATATGCTTTATTGTACACCAACATTAGGACTTCCTAATGTTGGTGTACAATAAACTATAAACATGTAAACTCTCTCTCACTTGAGAGAGAGTTTACAAGAGTAAAACTTGTCATTGAATCAAAAGACACCGCAAATAATAAAATAATGTAGCTATCAATATTTGAAACTCCCAACCCTAATCATCCGACAGATTTCCGCATCTCCGGTCACAGTATTCGTTCGATGATTAATATACGATTTCCTTAACATATACATTATTATTAACTACACTATACTTCAACACATTCGTACAAGTATCTCTGCTCCATAAACATTTATATTTTCATAACACTGAACAGTTACGACGGGACGGATTAACGATGACAGATAGCTGTAGTTGGGACAGAATCAAAAACAACATAAAACATACGCAGATAATAATCTGGGATGTACTTTTTATTGACGTTTTAGATAGTAGGTAGGTACTAAGCATGGAAACTACAGTGACAGATCTTGACAGCAATGTTGATGCTGAAATGTTGTCAAACAATCGGGCTAGCGTTTGCCCAACTATGTTGTGGTCTAAACGGATGCAACTGTATAGGTATAGTATTTTACATGGAGTGATTGCCTATCGGAACCCACCACCCAGTTACTGGGTAACACCTAATATCCTATCTCTCGTGGCCGGCCCTGGTCCAGGCCATGGTACGGAGCGAGAGTGCATGGATAGCCATCACCTCCTTCTGCGAAGCAGTGATGCTTGCGAAGAGGGAGGCAGCGCACGTGAGGGAGAGGCAGTATATGCGCCCTCACGGCATTAGCCGCCGCAGGAGACGCCCTGGGCTTCGGGAATCCTAGGCTGATTCCCGGCCACCGCAGGTGCGGTTTTGCGGACGGCGAGTTATGGGTAACTCGCTGTCCGGTTAGGACCAAGCCCGGGTCGACGGCGCGTTGTGTTCCACGCGCGCCTCAAAGAGATGTCAGCACCAACTGGTGGGGCCCGCAAGGGCTGATGCCTGCCAGGGATACAGGTTGTTCGAAAGAGATACCGCGGCCCCTGGCACAAGGGCAACTGAAGGAACACGGGTGGGTTTTAGTGAATAAAAGTCTGACACGCCCTTCTACTCCGCCCAGAGCGGGAGAAGTTAGTTAATGAATTCCCAGCCATAAAAAAAATCGTGCGGCTGTTATTATTTAGCCAGTAGCTCGTCGATTCTGGAATGTTGTCCGTTTTCAAACCCAATCAGCGTAAGCGATTCCATCAGATTTTCGTATCAAATTGGCCTTTTTGAAATTCAGTTCTGTTTTTGTTTTGGTTGGTACAACTAATAGATATAGGCCTAACCTAACCTAACCTAACTGGTGATAAAATGGTCTCAAATATTTGAAGTTACTCATTCGGCTTTGAGCTGTTGAAATAAAATAAAATTTAGGGAAATTCGTGGTTTCTTTTTGGGACAGCCGAGTGGAGAAAACCGCGCGTTTATTTTTTCTTTTAAAAAGATATTAGCCGGGTACTAATCCCAGACGTTTATCTAACACTTAATTCTAATTCTGATTAAATGAATCGCTACAAGCTACAATTAAACACGTCTTTATCGCACCTGGTAAATAGTGATGCGACGTAAAACCATAAAACTGTTACCAAGCCAATTACAAATTTTGAGTTGTGCCACGATAAAATAGTTGAGCAATATATTGTAATACCTTGTTTGTTTAACCCGTCTGGTCTGTGTCTAAGTGTCGATTTGCACTTTATAAAAACCATTTTACGGGGCTGTAAATCTTTTAAGCCGTAAATTTATCAATCTTTACAGTTCCAATAATGTACTGTGGCAGACTTTTACGAAAAGTTGCTAAAGTTGAGATGGATAAGGTGAAACAAGCGCATTTGAATTTATTACATATACCTCGTAGGGAGTATCATCTAAAGTGATTTGGCACGTCGTAATGGTATTATTATGGATCTGGACGAGATGCAGTGATACAGAGAGCTGAGAGGACTGCGCGTGGGTTCAACAGCCAAACTTGTGGAGGGTCGGCGGGCATGTGAAAAGGAGCCGACTTAGAGTACAAATTACTACACGTTCATTATATTCCTCAAAGGCAAGGTAGAGGTAAATGTATACATCTATACATACTGCATACTAAAAATAAGTAATATTGAAGTGTATGGTTGTTATGTCAAAATAACAGCTTTTTACTTATTGCATGTGAAAGTAAATACGGTCCTACTCATAAAAAGAAACAAATTTTAAATTAAATACAAATTTTTGTCTGTCTTGGTTTGTTCCAGCTATTCTCTGATACGGCTGGACCGATTTTGAGGCCGCGGACACAACTGCCTGCATTTAGTTGTTTTTCATTATTTCGGTAATAGATTTTAAGCGCTAAACCACAACAACATTGTTAGAACGATACGTGGACCTTTTCTATGAGTAAGACATAATGTTAGTGACTGTTTTGCAAAAAGAGCCATTCATTAGCCCCTAATTAAAATGAAATAATCGAAAGTTTTAAGTCAACATACTTATTCTAAACCAGCACCACGATTACGTAACACATTTTCATGTGTTTTCAAAATCCTTCTGCTCGACAACGTAAACCACGCAATGAATGTTGCGGAATTGTCAAAACGAAAGTAATAGGAATTCTTATTGTGTTATGAAATTATCCCGCTTATTTATACTAACTTGGTTTATTAATATATTTCTGATGTCTCCTCTTAGTTATCATTAAATTTTATATATCAAAACTTGTTTGATAAATATAAAACTTTTATGAAATATTTTATAAGTTTCGATTTGAAACTAAAAATCAAAAGTATCAATGTTTAAGATGATAAATCTCACATTACTATGATAAATGCTTTCATTGATCTTTTTCATCTAATCTGGGATTTAAAGAAGAAATATGTCTAGAATTTATCATAGCTTCTTGTGAAAGCTATAATTATAAAGATACAGGTAGAATTTCGCTTTCTAATATTATTTGACGTAACAAAACATCCGTACCGTGTGGTGCCGTTCGTAAAAGAATAGCGCCATCCCATTTCTTCCCGTGGGTGTCGTACAAGGTGACTAAGGGACTTAACTAATTATAATATTAGTAGGACTATTACTTTAAAAATTTTTCGTTTGACCGTACTGTTTTTGGCTTGAACAATAGACGTTTTTTATTCATTCATAAGTAGTCCCAGTCGCCGGAAGAAAAATATTAATTAAAATGGATCCGGTGACTGGGTCCGCTGTTTCAGTTCATAGCGGTTCCAGTTGCCGGAAACCTCTTCAAACTGAGCGTGTTGTGAACTTTCTAGTTGCAATTGGGTTCAGATTTTTATCTTGTTATTAAATAATATTGTACAGTGAAACGATGTATTGATTTGCATGACCTTATTAATTAATTTTAATATCCATCAAGCGGCACTGCGGGCCGCGTGATGGGTGACGGCCCGCTCTCTCCCGCAGAGAGGATGCCTGTGTCTGTGCCTGTGGGACACAGGCTCATTTTTGGCAGATAGAAAGCATAATTATGCATTCGTTTTCAATCTGTCTAAAATGAACGCAGACTGTTCACGTGTTCACTATTTTCGTCCTTTCGCTAAATAATTTCCTATTGGAAATCAATGCCTAGACATTCTTCGGCACTAATTATAAGCGCTTAGTAACAATGAATCCTCTAGTACGTACTATATGTAGTGTCGGACCATATGCACGTCTGTATATCCTGTTACTGTTTACTTTACCAGCACCGGCTAATATCTGCGACGGATGTGGCCGGACATAACTACGGATAATAATAAATCGAGCACAAGAATTATTGGCATTCACACAACACAGGTGAAATTCGGGTGAAAAACCGGTACTGCGAAACGACGTGGAAAAACAAAAAATGATTTTAAAACACATTGCGTGACTAATGAGAATGTTCTTTTGTTTTTGTAGAGGTAAACGAGTAATGGATGTGAAATGGCTTGTGAAACTCAATCTTTTTGTGGTCGTGGTACATCGGTCCTAAAAGATTATTACGAGCGTGACCGACCTCGGTAGGAAGCTTAGAATTAAGACGTTTGCGAACTGGAAATTAATAGTGTTTTGTGAAGAAAGATGTTTGGTAATGTACGGATATTTATGCGAAAGAGTTTGCATTAGCTACTGATTCTTTTCCGGGAAATGATTGATGGTTTCATCCGTTGTCTTAGAGTTTAGAGAAACATAGTAATCAAGGTAATGGCACAGCTTTGTTTAATGCTCAAGAATTTATTGTTTGCTACATCTACATTGTAGGCAATTAATGGAACACTAAATAAAAGGCCGTCACTAAAAAGCTTGTCTATAAACGAGCCATTTACAACAACTAACCTTTTATTTTTTTGTCGACCCAATAACGATCTTTAAATTTTTACAAGAAATCTTAGGCACCTCGTTAGACAAAAAATATTTTTATTAAATCTAAAAGTTAGACAGATTTTATTAGACCTTTCTATTTTATAATTGAAGGTCTAATAAAATCTGTCTAACTTAAACAAAATAAGCCCTATAGGCTCCACTGACTAAACGACATAATTTATCAGATTACCTAAAGGTTATGTACTACCGCGCTATGTCTCGGATGTAAAAATCAAGCTTACTTTCCCCTAGTCTGCCACTAGGGGAATATTTAGATGATAAAATACGGGGGGTCTAAAAAGGCCACTTTGGCAGAATCATAATATGATCATATTATGAATCATATTTAAAATCGTGAAATTGTCACAAACTGACAATTCATAATATTATCTGCGTTGACAGCACGCAATTCATATATTTGACAGTTTTGTATGGAAATTCGTAAAATGGTCACCAAATTATGAATTGCTTTATTAAAGTAAAATGTCAAATAGCAGAATCGTATGGGAATTCAGGAAATGAATCACTTTTAGAGGAATTGCTTAATGTGGCCTTTTTGACCCGCAGGTAAGTTCTCTTTCGTTTTTATGACAAAACACAAAAAAATCAAAGCATTTCAATTATACTTACCATTTACGGGACATATGAACTGTCAAAAAGTTGATCAGTTAGTCAGAAAGTTGAAGCTAGTTGCCCATTCTAAAACGTAGATCTCTGTGGAGAAAAACGAGCAAGAAATTCAAAGGGCTTTTTTAAAATCAAGATAAATTACGAAATCAAGGGTAAATTTTTTTGGGTGGAAAATCATCGAATAACTTCTCGCGCTCTGGGTGGAGCAGGAGGGCGTGTCAGACTTTTACTGACTAAAACCCACCCGTGTTCCTTCAGTTGCGTGTGTGCCAGGGGCCGCGGAATCTGTTTCAAACAACCCGTATCCCTGGCAGGCATCAGCCCTTGCGGACCCCTCCAGTTGGTGCTGACATCGTTTTGAGGCGCGCATGGAATACAACGCGCCGTCAACCCGGGCTTGGTACTCGCCATCCGCAAGCTCGCGCCTACGGTGACCGGGAATCAGCCTAGGGTTCCCGACGCCCATGGCGTCTACTGCGATGACAAAGGCCGTGAGGGCGCATGTACTGCCTCTCCCCCACGTGCGCTACCTCCCTCTTCGCGAGCATGATTGCTTCGCAGAAGGGGGTGACGGCTACCCATGCATTCTCGCTTCGTACCATGGGGTGGACCAGGGCCGGATGCGAAAGATCGCCACCGCCGATCGCCTCCACAAGGACACGGCGGTACTCCACCCAAGGGAGGCCCCCTCTAACCCAACTCGAGCGTTTCCTCCCGCCTTATGTGAAACAGGAACCTCCCGAAACAGCCGTGTCCGCTGAGGATCTGTGTCAGGTAGAAGGTGAGGATGCCATGCCGCTCCTCAAACGACTCCTCAAAGAGGGGACTTACCGCTGCAATCGTGGAGTGCCCAACACTGATTTGGAAGAATCGCATTCTCCACGTCACCATGAGATCCCGCCAGAGCTCTGTCCACTATGCCGCGATTTTCCACGGCAACCGAGTTTCGCCCCGGTGTTTGGCCTCCTCGCACCACTCCCAAGTGTGCGCGAGGACTTTTGCCTCCAGATCATGGGATCTGGAGGCAAAAGTCCTCGCGCACACTTGGGATTGCCACCATGGGGTGGCAATCCGGCAAGGAGGCTCGCCGCCTCACCGGAGATCGTGTGGTATCCCCGGACCATCTGGATGGCCATGACCCTATGGGACGCCTTCATCCGGCGTGCTGGTTAGCGCCTCAATGTAGGCGCCCACACCAGTGCCCCTTATAGGACTATGGACCACACGACCCCCGCGTAGAGCCTCCGGCAGGAGGCATTTGGCCCCCCTAGATTGGGCAGGAGCCGCTTCAAGGCAGCCCAGGCCCGCTCCAGTCTGGGAGCCAAACGTCGGAAATGCTCCGTACATTATTCTGGTTGCTTCTATATGTGAGAACCATGTAAGGAAATAAAAGAAAGAAGTTAGGAAATGACTAGTCTCAACCGACAGCACCCGTTCAAGAACACTATCATTAATATGTAGTGTCGTGATGGCCCAGTTGTGAAGCCCTTGCCTCTCATACACAGAACGTGGGTTCAAATCCTGGCAAGCACCAATTTGATTTGATAAATTCATATGCACTTTCTGAATTTATCTTTAAAATTACTGAAATGGTGAAGGAAAACATCGTGAGGACACCTGCAGTGCTATTCTGTAAAAATCTCACCGTGATAACTTGGGTGAAGTGAGCTTAAAGTGAGCTGTCATGAGTATTCATCCCTAGCACCAGATGGATTGACAGCCACTTGAAGGTCACTTCACCTCAGTTCTCACGGTGAGATTTTTGCAGAATAAATCGGCTGGACTTATAGTTAATATAATTCTGAAATCGAATACCCATCTTCAGCACGCGTGGTGATGCATGCTCGTGTCTTATCTGTAAGAGAAGACGCCTTTGCCCTGCAGTGGGGCAATAATAGGCTGCTGGTATTATTACCTCCTTTATTTCAACATGTACACATATAAATTATACATATATTATATTTATTTATTTATTTATTTATTTATTTATTTATTCACAAGGCAACTACAACAGGTAACAATCACATTATTTCACTAAGTTAACATTTTAAGTTTCGACCTGATTATCACCCAAAGCGTAATCGCACAACATTACTAGCAACAACAATAATAATAACGATGGCAAAACTACAGTAAAAGGTTAGTTCACAAAATTATAGTTACAGGATCTGTACGTCTGACCTCCGACACACTTTTACTTCTACTTAGGCAGGAAATGTGTAGGAGACCAACACGCCAGGTAAATTACATAAATTGTTACATTATTTAAAGAATACAGTATTTATGGTTTGGAATATTAAAAGGAAAGAGTACATACATGTCTTTTGAAAGCAGCGGCACGAGAATCGAAGATGTCAATACTGTTATTATCTTTAGAAATTTCATTATAAAGTCTACACATTCTAACGATAGGGTTGTAATATGAGGTGTTATTTGTAAAGATCAGAAGTGTAAAAGTTTTCGGTATTCGGGTGTTATATCTAGTGTTGATGTTTATGAAAGACAGCAGAGCCGAAGAGTCCAGCTTGGAGTGTAGGATCTTATGCAGGTTAATTAAGTCTTGCTGTTTGCGACGAACATGCAAAGGTTTCAAATTGAACTTAACGAGGCGTTCGGGATAGTTTTGAAGTGTCCTAGAAAACCCGTACCGGTATGAGACCCACTTAACACATTTTCTTTGTACACTCTCAATTCTGTCAGAGTGTACTGCGTAACACGGTGACCAGATTATCGAACAGTACTCCAAAATACTTCTTACCAGGCTTTTATAAAGTAGTATAAAGCTTTGAGGTTTTTTAAATCCTTTCGTAGACCTAGATATAAAACCGAGAAGTTTCAATGCTCTGAGCGTGATGCTATTGTAATGATCCCTAAAAGATAGCTGTTCATCAAACAACACGCCGAGATCTCTGGCTACGTGCTTTCGTTCCAATAATTGACCCTCGAGTTTGTAGTCAAAGGTGCTTTTTATACGTTTTTTCGTGAACGATATGACAAAGCATTTGTTTATGTTTAACTTCATTCGATTCAAGGTACACCAGTTAGAAATTACATTTAAGTCATTCTGAAGGGATTCACTGTCGGAGGCGTTTTTAATCGACGTGAATACCTTCAGATCGTCGGCATATAACAGACAGGGACATGCTAATTTGGTCACAAGATCGTTAATAAAAATGATGAAAAGTAGGGGCCCCAAATGCGATCCCTGAGGAATGCCTGACGTGACGTCAACCGGTAACGACAAGTAGCCTCTGACAGAAACGAGTTGGCTTCTGTTTTGTAAGTAAGACTGTATCCACCGGAACAGTGAACCATGTATACCGTACGCTTTCAGCTTCAAAAGCAGTACTTCATGGTTAACTTTATCGAACGCTTTCCGAAAGTCTGTATAGACTGAGTCTATTTGATCACCCTTCGCGAAAGCAGTACACAGATAGTTTTATACTCAAGCAGGTTTGTGAGGGTTGATTTATTACGAACAAATCCATGCTGGGATTGGGAAAGATACGGTTTAAAGTGAGAATAAAAATGCTGATACAAAGACGCCTCGAAAAGTTTTGCCATTCCCGATAGCATACTTATGGGTCTATAATTTGCGCAATCTGACTTGTCACCATCTTTGTAAATAGGCACAACGTGCGCCTTTTTCCAGCATTGTGGAAATTTACCCAGTGCCAGCGACCGATTAAACAAATAAGAGAGTGGCAATGATAGCTCTTCAGCGCACTTGACCAGGAAACGAGAAGGTATTCCGTCCGGACCAGCGCATTTATTATGATCTAGTTGTTTTAATGCACGCAAAACATTATCATGCTCAATATAAATCTCCGATAAAGAAGAGTTGCATTCAATACCTGCGCATGCCCCACTATTAGGGGGAGTTCCCGACGAATCCTCAAAAACCGAACTAAAGAAGTCCGAAAATAATTCGCTAATAACTTGGCTGTCCGATGAAACCACTCCACCGAACTTCATAGTTTGTGGTAAGCCATTCGTACTTTTTCTGCTATTGACGAACTTCCAAAATGATTTGATATTATTGGATAAATTATCCTCTGTGGATGATATAAAGGAACCGTGGCATTCTTTTGTAAGAACCTTGCATCTACTGCGCAACATTGAGAAGGTGTCATAATCACGGGGATTTTTATATTTTATGAAGCGTCTATGATATTTATTTTTCTCAATGAGACATTTTTTAAGAGCTGATGAGTACCAGAACGGCATGCGGCAGTGCAGACTCACCTAATTTGGTTGTGGGAGTATGCTTACTGATTATAGAGTTGAGAGCCAAGTAAAACTCTTCCACCGCCCGGTCAATATCAAATGACGATAATAGGGGATAATATATAAATTATAAATATTAGAATATAAAACTTATAGAAACATTTAAAAACATAAAAAATAGTAGCCCACCGGTATCGGGAACAGGGTCCAAGGTACTGGCGGACAGGGCTCCAGAGAGGGGAACCTCCTAAAAATGCGAGCCGTGTCCATGAGTACCGCTTTCTGGATCAAGCCCTTTACCCAGCTGCCCAACGAGAGCCTCCTCAGGTGTTGGTCGAGGCTCTTGGCTATCAAGTTATTGGCTGTAACGACTATCGGTACAATGATCGCTGAGTCCACATCCCACATGTCGCCAACCTCGTGAGCCAAGACAAGATACTTGATTTGTTTATCTTTCTCGGCTTTCACGAGGTTCCCGTTATGCGAAACCGTTATATCATCGATCATTGTATGCCGTTCTAGTCGATCCATCACCACTATATCAGGCTTATTGGCAACAATAGTCCTGTCAGTGATGATGGATCGATCCCAGTACAGTGTGACATGTCCATTTTCGAGAATTGGGTCGGGCACATACCTGTAGTACGGCACTTCTAATTCCACAAGGCTGTATTTCAGAGCATGTTACTGGTGGATAATCCTGGCTACAAGGTTGTGTGTGTCTATGCAAGTACTCCACGTTAGCTAGATGAGAACATCCGGAGATATTGTATCTGATTGATTCATCCGGGCGGTGGCATGCCCGACAGATGTCAACCGTGCCGTCTTTCACAATAAATCTCCGGTCATTGTTCGTCATCATAACTTCGTTCATAATTGCACAGACAAAACCTTCGGTTTCCCCAAAGAGGTCACTGAAAAGCAGCCAGGCTACGGACACTAGTAGGTCTACATCGGGTCCATGTAAGGCCCGGAAATAGCGTCCGTGAAGCTCCTTACTCTGCCATACCTCCATGCGATCATTAGTGTCAAGGTGAGATCCTTGTCCACCGCGACCACATCTCGATGCATGCCCACGTCGGCTTCAAGGAAATATTCCCCGAGACTGCATATCTCGCGGTTATGGAGGGTCTTAGCGTTTAAGAACCTTCGACCTCCACACTTTCGCGGAATATACAGTCTCATTACCGATGACCGTGGGTGATGCATTCGATATGCAGTCAGCAGCGTACGGACCTTTCTAACCAGGGCGTCGAGTGCGGTCTGAGTCCAGTTGAGTACACCGAAAGAATACATCAAGACCGGCATGACCCAACCTTTGAAGGCGCGCACGTTGTTCCCGCCTGATAAAAGACTATTAAATACTTTCTTCAGGTGGCCAAAGAAGCGCTCCTTCAACGATTGCTTCATGTCAGTAACATTGATGCCCAACGCTTCCGACATACCCAAATCCTTATAGGTTTCGGCTGCAGAAAGGGCTCGAAGGTTTATGGAATCCGAGAGTTGGGTTCCCACGGATTTCACAATCTCCCCTCGCTTTACATGCATGACCGCAAATTTGTCCACACCAAAATCCATCCTGATGGCGCTACTGAAGGTTTCAGTTACTTTCAGTAGCTCCATCAGTTGTAAATCGTTGGGGGCAAAGAGTTTTAGGTCATCCATGTAGAGGAGGTGAGATATAACCTGACCACCTCTCCTTTGGTTTTCCAAATCAAAATTAAAGAGTACAGGCGTCACCATGTCAGAATTCCTAACGAAGGGGCGGCATGATGTGTTCTTGGCTGCGAGGGATAGATGCGGTGTCACCAAGAGCTCCAGCTCTTGGTGACACCGCATCTATCCCATTAAGTCCCATTATAGTCCACTAAGGCAGGCTGCGTGTACGTCCTTGGTCCCAATGACTCGCGGCATCGGGTTGAGTCCTTCGCTAAATTGGACAAGATTGCGCCGATTTCCAGTGAGCTTGAGCAGTGTGATCCAGTAGCGGCGGCGCCAATTTCTGTCCCGGTCGTTGCTGCTGCAAAGACCGCTAGGTTGAAGCGGGCTGCTGCTTTGAAGAAGTGATTTGTTTGTGATGTCCTTCTCGAAGTCCGGGTAATATCATGTTTTGTTTATTTTTTTGTTTTTATTATACCTTAAGTTAATTTTTAAGTTAGAATATCAATTTGCCTAGGTGACAGAAACTAATGTCACAAGTGTCATTGTCACTGTCAGTCAATACCACGTCTGACGTCAGTTTGTTTCGGTGCGTTCTGTTTAAAGTAATGGTGCGATGACAGAAGTCTTTTTTTTTTTTTTTCTAAAAATCAATTAAATTTTAATTGTATGTTTTTATTATGTTTATAGAAATATATCTTTTGTTACCCGGACTGCTTAAATAGTTTTTCATTCTTGATATATTAACGCAACCGGCAGGTAGATTAATTATACGGTTTATTAGTTTTAGTTAGTTTTTATAATACTATATATATTTTTATATTTGGTTAATATTTATGTCTATAAATGAAAGCAGTGATAATAGTGGTTTTTTCTCTATCTCAAGCAACGACGACGACAGTTTTGTGAGTATTCCTTCTCTTGCTGACAGTCTTGCAGCGCAGTTTTCAGATGTACCTAAGAATTTCAACGTTATACACATCAACGCTCAGAGCATTCCGGCTCATTTCCACGATATGCTGGCAAGCTTTGACTATAAGAACGTACATGCTATTCTTATTTCCGAGTCATGGCTTAAACCTTGTCTCCCTTCAACAAGTTACTCTCTTCCTGGCTTTCAGCTTATAAGAAACGACCGCTCGGTTGGTGCTGGTGGTGGTGTTGCCATATATCTTCGTACAAATATTCCCTACTCTGTTATCAATGTATCAGCGCAGCCGCCACCATCTAATGCTGGTGAACATTTCTTCCTTGAAGTTGAACTACACCATTCAAAATTACTTCTTGGCGTCTATTATTGTCCTTCTTTACGCGTTAATTTCTTTTCATCTTTTGAAAACCTCTTAGAAATGCTGATACCTTCTTACAGTCATAGTATAGTCATGGGTGACTTTAATACTTGTCTTCTGAAAAGAGACCATCGCTCTTCTTCTCTGACGAATATTTTGTCTTCTAGTAATCTTTCCATTCTTCCTCTGAGTGCCACTCATCATTTTCCTAACTCTACTCCTTCACTTCTTGATTTGATTTTTGTCTCTTCTCTTGATCACGTCGCTAAGCATGGTCAATGTTCAGCTGATGCCTTTTCCTATCATGACCTGATTTTTCTGTCATACAAAGTTCGCCCACCTAAGGCTAAAGCTAAGATACTCATGCAGCGCAATTTTGGTGAAATGAACGTTGACAATCTTTGCAAGGATGCCAACAATATAGATTGGTCTGATCTGTTTGCCTCTGCAGAAGTCGATGAGCAAGTTAACATTTTTACGGCTAAACTTATCGAGCTTTACGATCATCACGCACCTGTTCGAGCAGTTAAGGTTAGACATTTGCCGGCGCCGTGGCTCACAAAAGAGATTAAAACGCTAATGCGGAAAAAAGTCACGGCAAAGTCTAAATTTAAGCATAGGGCTAATGACGCTAACAGGGAAAGATACCTCTCAATCCGTAATCACTGCAATAAGGTGTGTAGGAATGCTAATCGCCACCACATTCATACTTCTGTCCAAAATGGGGACGCATCCAAAGTTTGGAAATTTCTCAGATCATTGGGGGTCGGTAAAACCAGACAAGAGACAATCCCAAAAGATATAGACATTGATGCAATGAATAATCATTTTACTGCTTCGTCCAATTTTGATAGGACAATAAAACTGAATACACTAAATTATCTCTCTTCTCTTCCGACTCCCATTTATTCTCCATTTGTTTTTGGTCAGTTTTCCGCTTGTGATGTTAAGAAGAGCATACTATCGATTACTTCCAATGCAGTAGGAAGTGACTGTATCAGCCGTAATATGTTGGTCCCTGTGCTGGATGTTATCCTTCCCGTCCTTTGTCATATCCTCAATTTTTCTGCGTCTAGCGGTGTCTTTCCATGCTCATGGAAAGATGCTCAAATACTTCCGTTACCTAAAAAGTCAAATCCCAAATCTTTTTCTGAATATCATCCAATTTCCGTTTTACCATTCATATCCAAAGTCCTTGAACGGTTGATTCACAATCAAATTAGCAGCTTTCTCACTAAAAATAATCTCCTCAACCCCTTCCAGTCTGGCTTCCGTCCTGGTCATAGCACCACCACAGCGCTTCTGAACATTACGGATGATATAAGGTCAGCGATGGAAAACGGTAATCTTACAGTTTTAGCTTTACTTGATTTCAGTAATGCTTTTAATACTGTTGACTTTGATGTGTTGCTTGGGATTCTATGTTCTCTTAATATATCTCCATCGGTAATTGACTGGTTCCGCAGTTACCTGTTTGGTCGCCGGCAACGTATTTGCTTTGGAGAGACCTTGTCTTCCTGGAGTAATACTTCTGCCGGTGTACCTCAGGGTGGTGTTTTATCTCCTTTACTTTTCGCAGTTTTTATAAACTCAATCTCCGACAAACTAATTTCTTCCTACCATCTTTATGCTGATGATTTACAAATTTACTCGCGAGCTCCGCTTGGAAAACTGTCCGAGGCTATTTTAACGATTAATCGTGATCTGGCCCGTATATGCGACTGGAGCAAAAGATATGGACTTATGGTTAACCCTATAAAAACGCAAGTTGTGGTGGTTGGCAGTTCAAGGACGGTCTCAAGGATTGACTGGACGACTCTTCCCCAAGTTTATTTTGACAACTCAGTTGTTCCTTTCAGTGAGAAAGTTAAAAACTTGGGGATATTTATTGATAAGAACTTCTCTTGGACTGCCCAGCTACAGGAAGTTAGCTGCAAGCTATTTGCATCCGCCGCGTCATTAAAGAGATTGCGTAACTTTCTTCCGATTTCCACCAAGATTGCGCTTGTACAATCGCTTCTTTTACCCATCCTTGACTACGCTGATGCCAGCTATCTTGACCTTACCCAAGACCAACTCGACAAACTTGAGCGCCTTCAGAATTTTTGCATAAGGTTTATATTTGGCTTGCGCAAATATGACCATGTTTCCGAATTTCGAGTGAAGCTCAAGTGGTTACCAATTCGCCTTCGCCGGAATGCTCACATTCTTTCCCTTTTGTATAATGTGCTTTTCTCCCCTTCCACCCCTCTCTATCTTAAAAATCGTTTTCAGTTTCTTTGTGACTCCCACACGAAATTCTTAAGGTCATCAGATAACTTGAAGCTTAAAATGCCTATGCATTCCACAACTTTCCTCGACCATTCCTTCACTGTCCAGGCCGCTCGGTTATGGAATGCATTGCCAGTTGTAATTAAACGCGCGCAATCGTTATATGTGTTTAAAAGACTCGTAAAGGATCATTACCTGTCGTTGTTATCTGGTTCTCTTACCTAGCTATAATTTTCATGTAAATTTCCATTTCAATGTAAAGTTATCATTTATTTTCTTTCCTTTTATATTTAGTATATATGTATTTATGTATCTATTATATAGGATATGTATATATCTGTGTATCTATTTTAATATATTGTATTTTTATTATTTGCGCCAACAACATCCCCATTTTATGACCAATCACTGTCCATGCCAAGGTTGCCTGGAAGAGATCGCGGAAAGCGATAAGGCCGCCCATTGTATATTTTGTGGTGTACTTTGTTTTTTTGTTGTGTATTTTTTGTGGTGTACAATAAAGTATATATAAATAAATAAATAAATACCTCTCCTCAGCCGATAGCCTATACCTGAATCCTCCAACAGTGTGCTTAGAGGATTCAGGGCTAGGCAGAACCAAAGCGGACTCAAACTGTCACCCTGAAATATGCGTCGCTCGATCCTTATCGGCTCGCTATTCCTCTGGATATTTCGACATCCTGGATATTGAAAGACCGTCCTTCATTGCCCCATACATGACATCAGGAAGGTGTGCAGAGTTGTAACTACTTTATACAGCTCCAGCACCCTAATAAGCCATGTATGTGGCACCGAGTCATAGGCCTTCTTGTAATCTATCCAACATGTCGAAAGATCCTTTCAGGAACGACGAACCTGTTGGCTAATGGCCATATCAATGAGGAGTAGCTCCTTAGTACTGCGGGACCCGTTCCGACATCCATTTTCAGAGACAGACATGATGGAGTTACTGTCTATATGATTGTAAATCTTAGCTCTCAAAATGGATGTATAAAGTTCTTACTTTATAGACCGTCGGTAAACACGTGATCGGCCTTTAATTTTTGGGTTCTGCGGTGCTACCTGATTTATGGAGCAGGTGAGTTATTCCTGTCGTTAGAAACAGCAATTGTGCATTCCGTCCGGCCCTGAAGATTTCCAGTTGGGCAACGGACAGACTGCACGAGCTACATCTTGGGGGCAGATGATAATAGCCCCCATTTCTGGTATTAGATCGCAGGCTCGCTCGACTTCTCGAGCCCAATCACCTTCAGCGTGACTGGCAGGCACCGACCAGATATTGCGTCAAAAAGAGCACATGGCATCATCATCTGGTAGGCTCGTGCCATCCACACATTGGTCCGGTCACTCCCAAGCTCTACATACCTTTCATCACTATGGAAAGTGCAGTTCTGGGTGTATCGGTTCACTAGCCGCTTGTACCTATGAATACGGTTCGCCCATGCATACACTTTCTGCTTCAGGAAGTCGATGCACTGTGAAAAAGGACATAATTATAGTCTCAAGGACTGATATCAGTCGCCGAGAACGCCCGTGTCACAAAGCGCATCACTCGAGAATGAGTATTGCCCTCCCTGAAGCAGATTAGTTTGCCGATGAGCGCTCTGGCCCCACCAATACGGCGTTCAATTCTGCACTGCCAAGCTGGTGCGGCTGGTTTCGGTCGTGTAGATCTTAAATCATTAGTTAATTTGACGTGAGCTACACGACGTGCCGCTACAGCCGCACAGTACAGAATCGAATGTATATCGGTGAGGTCTTCGCAGTCATCAAATTTTTTTGCGAAATGGTTTTAGAATCGTTAATACACTGAGGGAAGCGGTGCACGATTTTAGTATCGCAGTGCGCGCGGGCCATACAGCGTCATATGCTGCAATTCACTTACGAGGAGCGCGTCGCACCAAAATGTGATAATAGTTATTTGTTATGCAAGGCTGCAAAGTTATTTTTTGGCGCGACTACTTGTATAGAACCCTGAGCGTAGCGAGTCTTTCAAAGGTACGAGACGCAGAATACCATTGCTGCCGAGCGAAACACACAATTTTTACCTCACTACACCGCGAAAAATACTAGGTGCAAGAAAAACAGCCTAAATAATATATTAAATTAGTGTACTTAGTTCAAAAAGTATGATAACATTGCATTGTAGTCTTCGAAAACGTTTTCACGCCTTTAGAATGTCTCCATGCATTGAACAAATTGTACACTTTTATGTACTTCTCGCGCGATTTTTCTGGAAGATAACTCAATTCGGCATTATGTACTGCTTGCATTAACTCTGCAGGTGTTAAATTTATATCTTCATCGCTGCTGGACTCGCTCATATTTTATAATTTCTTACGATTTTATCAAAAAACAAACCAAAATTATGGAAAGCGAGTTAAATAGAGAACGGGCACGAACTAGATGGCAGCACAAATCGACACGAGCGCCACGGTGTGGTCAAAAAATATACTGTTTAGACTTGTCATCGTGTTGCTGCCAATGTTTACATTATATTTAAATCGTTTCTAATAATTAAAATTATAAAACATGGGTTCCGGCCGATTAATAATGATCGTCAGAATGGTCAAAATATGTCAAAAGGCCAAAAACTCTTCCGAGTCCGGGCATGTCTTAGATGTAGAAGTAATAGTTATGAATCCTGAAAATGCAGTAATAACTGACAACATTGTAGCTCAAACGACTATTTCTAACGTTTATATTGTCAAAATAACTGTAAAGTATTTTCTGAACTCATTTTTTACGTAAATATTTTGTCTATATCATTATTTATGTCCAGTTCTTTTCCGCTTGATTGCAATTTGCTCTTCTAATATTTATATATTAGAAGAGCAAATTGCAAATGTAAGGCAGGGCTATCTGAAAAATGTAGGCACATCTGTGCTTTAATTTACTTGAAAAATTCTCCAGATGTAACAAAAATTATTTCAGGTTATGTTTAATTAGATTTGTTTGTATTGAATAGTACCTAGTACTACACACAAAACTCGGGTATTTTTACAAATAACATTATGAGTAATTTCTAAATGTTTCGAAACTCATAATTACACATTTTTTTATTGCATTTATCGACTTTTGTCGTTTACCGCGTAACCAAGGAAAGTAATAATATCCGTGGGAAATTAATAGAATTTCACACCATTTGATTTATTTTGAGTTTTCTTTGAAGTGTTCGAGCATCCAGAAACACAACAATACATTTTTACTTAGTAGTTATGTTTTTTCACTTCTTCTATGAGATTATTTTATTACGTGAATTGTCAATTTCAAGTAATGATTCCGAGAAAACTTCATATTTGCGCCACTAGATGGCAGACCCTATAGAGACGAAATTTTTAGTTGTTTTTTCATGCAGTCGTCCTGCTGGCCAGTGCGATTATTTTAAAAATGGGGTTGACGCACTGACGTGAAATAAGTATTAATGCATTTTCATTGGACTGGCTGTATAGAAGAATATTGAATAAAAACGTTCGAATTTCAAAAACTCTTTTCACGCTAGCGGGTAAAATGTACTTTTGCACACAGATTTCGAATGACAAACAATCTTTCTGAGGTTTTGAGGTGAAAATCATAATTTTCAAATCACGGGGATATTTTTTTCGTGTATGCGCACACTGCTTTAAATCAAAACATTTCATTCGCAATAAAATAATCGCGCGATAAAAATTCGTAGTACGCGCTCGTCCTAATAGTGTAGAAACCGTGGCAAAATTATCAGAATATTCCCAGGAAGACCGCGGTAAAAATTGGCGAGGATATTACACGTTGATCCTTGTTTATAAAGGTCTACATCCAAGCTATTTATTTCCATAGACGTGGTAGGTAATATTAGTGTGTTTATTAAAACACAAACTCCTTATTCAGTATATTGCTCATCCTAAAAAGCTTGTTATAATTTGCTCATCCACGAAAACGGACGTTTTTTGGTCAGGAGGTCACAAGCGCTACTGATGAGCATCAGGTCCTGGGTTCGATTCCTGGGTTGGGTATGGCGTTATTGGGTTATCGATCTGGATTTTTTCAGTAGCAGCCCGAAGTGTGGATCATTAATAGCAACAGCCTCTCCGCGTGTCACATGGGACATAATGACAGCTGGCGCAATATGGGTACTACCTACACCTCTGTCTAACCCTTCGGGGAATATCACACACAAGCTTTTATTTACTCAGTAGGACAATATCAGGCATAGTTAGGTGATTCTGTCTAGCAGCTGTACCAATAACAACGTTTTTAAAGTCGGAATATGGAGATTGTGAATTGCTATCAGCCATTTCGGATTTTTCCATGACAATCCAGTCGATTTTCTCCATAAAGTGTGAAAATATAACCAGAAGTGCTAACCTAGCAAAAAATATTTCAGTATAAAAGGGAAATAAAATAGCAGGTAGCCCAAAACCATTAGCCACCAATTCTGCTGAAGTATTCGCGGCGAAGTGTAAAAAATCGGTTCGCCCAACGACGCAAAGTATTGGAACGCTGTTCGCTACTATACTGTGGTTCTATTTCCATGTTTTAGTTATTGCTGAATGTTGAGAATTCCTAAAGTTTTGAATTTAGAGCTTTGGTCAGCCACGTATTCCAAGTATCGAAAGTCAAACGTGTTTTAATTGGAGGCACGTTCTCTCAATTTGTTCTATTTTCTTGTGTAATTCAGTTCAAAAACGGCTTTTTGGTGCAAGAAAGACACCTATTAAACCGCCAGTAAAACTTTGAAAAGATAAATACCATTAACGATGCAATGGTAGTAAGTAACGATGTTCTTCATTTTAAATACGTCTCCGTGAACTCAGCTCCTTTATCTGGCTCCCACGTATTTTATAAACACTCATAAAAGTTGAATATATCTTAACAATTTGTGTCAGAAAAGATACAATCTTTTTTCGCTTTTCGCCCTTAAGGACTAAAATAAGCACCTCCAGAGCCCATTTACTGAACGTGTCCCAAGAAACACGAAACGTTACGTTAAACGTATCTATCATTAGTGCCACGCAACTGGTGTCACATAAACGTTATGATTTAACTTTATACTGCTCGTAAATTTGTATAATTACGAGTTCTGCCTGAAAATGTTTCTTCGTGATGGAATACTTTAGGATGTTTCTTGGAATTTGGAATAAGAAGCCATTTTGTTTCGTAAATGTAAGTCATTTGTAACTTTTGTTCTTGTCATAATGTCACAAAATAATGTCAGGTTGGTTGTATCGTTAAGGTTTTAATTAAGGATAAATTAAATAAAATACCTACTTCACTTGACACCACACTTCTTTTGTAAAATTTTCTAACTGTTTGAGTTTGAAACACAAATTAGCTACTCAGTTGGTGAATTAATGTTTTCATTTGGGATAATGGGGACTTAGCAAGGAATTTGTTGAGAAGGAGTACAAAGCCAGAAAGGTTACTTCTGCGAACTCATTTCGTATTGAAAGGATGTTAGTAGCAATTATAATCCGACCGAATTTAGTTTTTAGTTTTCGGCAGTTTTAAGTCCAACAGTTGAAGGACATAAGCTACCTAATCTTTCGTTGCATGTAATTTTAAGATGACAGACCATACTAAAATGAAAAAAAAAATAGGCCTTATCCAAAAAGTAAGCATTTTAAGAACGAACATTGATAAAGTGCGAGTCGAGATTGTAGAACATTACGACTTGGCATGACAATATAGAATGGACGATAGAGTAATAATTAACTAGTCTGGTCCTAAATAATTAATAAAAAAGTATAGAACTATCCGACACGGGTAATGCAGCCAGAGATGATTGTTTTGAGAATACATTAACTACGTCATGAAATATATTAGTGTACCTAAGGCCCACTGCAGACAAGCAAGCGACTAGCTATCGACTATTGTATCGCTCAAGAAACGTAAATGAAGATTGTAGCGCCCATGCACAAGTCCCATGTCAGTACCTAAAAGAGAGACATATATTCATCTTTCTAGCGTATCAATGGCAAAAAGTTCAAATATCTTGGGCCCAAAATTCAGCTGCGAGAACTCCGCTCACAGACGCAGTCATAAGATCAGCAAATGCACAGGAAACAGGGTATGCGACGCAAGATGGAAGGTGGGCCATTGTCTGTGGGAAAGTACCACAAACGCACTGAGATCTGAGCCGTCCGTGAACCCCGTCTGTGGAGATTGTCTTTGTTCTGCCCGACTTGGGTTCGAAGTCTATTTAGAGATTTACAAGTCGGCAACGGTAACGCGTGCCCAGGCGGAAGGCTTGCAGATGGTTCGTTAAAATTGTAAGGGGGTTTATACAGCTCCCGCCATAGATTACATCTTACTTGCAAACATCCATCTATTAATAGTTGAATCTAGCTGACTATACACACCACCGCTGCACCAGCAAGACTCTGTCACATCACTCAGTGGCGAAACAAAGGTGGGGCAGCCAGGGCAAAAGCCCTGGGCGCCTATCGAAGGGGACCGCAAAAAGTCGCCAATTATTAAATAAAAACATCAATAAACCATTTCATACTTACTTTACGTTACTTACCTATATCTAAGAAATCTGATGAGCTACTAGAATATATTGTGAAGTACGATAGCGTATTTCCAAATCTGCCTATTTCTATTCAAATTCTCTTAAAATTGCAGCATTGCTGACAATTTTTTAGCAAGTTGAAATGAATACCTTCGTTAATGAAGTCTATAATTGGTCAAGAAAGGTTATGCGACCTAGCTTTGCTCAGTGTAGACCGAGAAAATAATTTACGAAGGGGCGCAAATGTGATGCGTGCCCTAGGCGCTATTTTATATCGGTACGCCCCTGCACATCACACAAGCAACTCGTTTTTAGTTGCTAGCTATGCTCGCTTCGCAATAATCACCGGTAGTGGGAGAAGTGCCTAAATGCTTAAAATAGTTACCTTTGATTGACTGTATGTTCTTTGAGTAAGAATAGAAAATTATATGTCTAGACAGCATTGGTTTTCATACTCCGATAAAACGATAAACGGTAACTATTGCAGGACAGTGTTTTTGAGTGATTAGATGACTAACAAATCACCCACTTGATTAAAAGTGTTTGCAAACCACATAACAGATATGTGATGAAAACCGTAACTAAATTATAATATACTAGCTTTTGCCAGCGGCTTTGCCCGCGTGGAGGTCGGTGTATTATACATATAAACCTTCCTCTTGAATCACTCTATCTATAAAAAAAACCCGCATCAAAATCCGTTGCGTAGTTTTAAAGATTTAAGCATACATAGGGATATAGGGACAGAGAAAGCGACTTTGTTTAATACTGTAGTGACAACGTGTTACGGTATGGGCATATAGGTACATACCAAGGTCATGGCTTCTTTGGATGATATCAAACGATATTGGAAGGGCTTTTTAATCCTATCTCTACGCGTTCGGAAGTTATGAGAATTTTTAATACATTCATACCAGAAACCGAACTTTTCAAATTGAAATAAAAACATCACTCTGAAGAGAATCGTGATATTGGCAAGTAACGTGGAAAGTTATTGACCTACGTAGTGCGGTGACACGTTTGTTATGATTTGAATTTAAGAAACATGAAATCGAAGATTTGGTAACAATTCTTAGAGTATTTTATTTTGAGCTGAAACTATGTATAGTGATTCTATACCAGCTGTTATCGTTAGTGCTTAAGGATAGCAATAGGGTTTCTGTTACACCCTGTATGTAAATAAGTTTTTCCCATGGGTGTCGTAGAAGGTGACTAAGGGACCTACTACTAGAGAATGGGCAGCAGCGTTCTCCATGCATTTGACCACCATACTGCGATCGCCAACCCGAGGCGCCAAGCGTGGCGGTTATGGCAAATCTCCCCTTTCGGGGGAGACTTATGCCCAGCAGTGGACGTCTTTCGGCTGATATGAATGATGAGGGCAAAGGTTTCCATACTGACAACTAAAAGAAGGTTCTCTATTGTGTTTCCTAACTTTTTTATCCATAATCTAAACTGCCTCATTTTTTTTTGTGCTAATCATCATTTGTCTGAATAATAACTTGCCCGAACTTTATGTCATATAATATAACATACTATAAAATTAAAATCCCTAAATACAATATGCCATAAATTTGTTTGTAATAAATATTACAATCAATAATATACAAAATAAATTAAACCGTTTTCAATCAAAGAGATAAGTCCTATATTCAAAATATTTCATGTTTATTTATCCTAATAATATTTTTAAAACAAATTTGTATTACAAAGCTTTTGTTATGAACTTCTCTCATGCGTGACGTAGATATGAGTTAGGTATATGACAGCGGGCAATATTTTTTCTTGTACCGACTTGTTTTAAGATAGTTCATTTGGTGTGTAGTTCCCTGCAAGAAGCATGCAAACAAGCATGCAGCATACAAGGAAGCATACACCATGGGTGCAGCAAACATGCAGCATTCACCATGCATGCAAGCAACCATGCAACATGTAGCGTACAAGCAAGCACGCAGCATGCAAAATGCAGCAGGCATGGTTTCTGTCACGGCCCCGGCCCTGCGGGGCTCCGGCGCTGCGGGGCTCCGGCGCTGCGGGGCTCCGGCGCTGCGGGGCTCCGGCGGCGCCACGCGAGCTCATCGTCGCAAATCGCTCAGAACCGCAGCTGGCTGGCTCCGCCGGCCAGCTTCAGCTACGGCAGCGAGCGTTGTAACCACCTGCTCTTCAACTCACGGGCCACCTCGCCACTCCGCGCCTACGCTATTCTAAATTACACTCTAGGGGTAGGGCAGACAAGACTACGTAGAGTCGGATTTACAGCGATTCGTTTCTGTCACTAAAACCAAATTTTTTGCAAATGTTTTAGGACTAACAATTTTATTTTAAATGAACATTCGGAATAATACACATTATGTAATACAATACTTAGGACTTATGACTTTATTTCATGCAAAAGTAGGAGATTCAATTATTATATTAGGTACCTACTCGATATTAATTATGACAGAATAGTTTTAGAAGGAAAGATAATTATGTTTTCGAATTTTTTAATATTATGGTTACTGAAGTTTATAACAAACGTGTTATGGATAATGATTTTGGGACAAACAATTTTAGGAAAAGAAAAGAAGTACCCTAAAAGACAGATCGAAATAAACACAGAGGTCCCAGTCTCTTTTAAAGTCCAGACATAATCTTGGTCATTATATTATAAGTTCTTGTGCAAGTAGTTACATACGTAGGCAGTACTATGCCCATAGGCCATGCATGGTCCTTTTGGCTGTAGAGTAATAATCATTACTTGTACTACTTCCAAGGCTCCTACCTACCTAACGATTATCTAATGGCTTTCTTTAGAAATCCAATCCAAGATACGCTCTAAAAGTAAGTACTTACAAGTAGTTACTTTGGAAAACGTTCATGACGCACTGGTAGTCAATGAATTTCCACGTAAAATAAAAGAAAAACGAATGCTGATGTAGCATTAGTTTTTCTTTTATTTTTGAAAAATTAAAACAATTTACAATTTTAAAAAGCATTCGAAGTTATTTTAGGAATCCATAAATATTTTCGGCCAGCTGTGTTTAATTACAAAAGTAGCCCTGAAATAATAATTAATGAAACTTTTTAACGAGACCTCTTTCGTAATGACATCGCCTTGTCAATCAAAGTGACAGCTGCGGCTCCATTGTCCACAGATAATAAATCAAAAGTTTGAGCCGTCAATGTCAAAAATGTTAGGGTGAACTTCGACGTTTGATAGGTACACGTATTCAAAGCCAGTGCGCCTTCACAACTTCATGCACATATTAAATTGGCTGGCTTAACGTTGAAACTGTATTACGAACTAGCTGGTAAGGTGGAACTGTTTAATTGCGTACACACAAGTTCAACGGCTTCGGAATTATTGAAGTTGTTCCAACATTGGTATGGCGTATCCCACTAATTCCCCTTTGGAAGCAGGTATGTAGGTTTATGGCCACGTATTAATACTCTTTGGTCCGTATAATCCAGTCAGTTTAATGAGGGAGTTGTGTATAGATGACTATTTTAATTGGGTACCCCGTTTCGAAGGAAGCGCAGGATGCGTGAAGGATGAATAGGTACTTATACAATAAGTATACACAGGCGTTCAAGAAATTCAAAATCATTTATTTATATATAAAACATAGTACATGTAAGTGTTACATGATTATGTTACGTGTTATATTTTCAACACTGCTAGAATACCTACTGGATCTTATTGCATCGCTTTTAGGTTCACAACGTAGTGTGGAAGACAAAGACATGTCGCGCCGACCCCAAATAAATTGGGATAAGGGCAGGAGAATGACGATGATGATCATAGTGTATTAAACACGTGTGCTTTTCTTTTTATTTTTATTTATTCATCCCAATATAATGGCTCCGTTATCGTAGCAGTAAGTGTCCGCTACATTTACTACAACTTAACATTATCACGCCATACGCTCTACGCCATAACGGACCAACCTATCCTCCACGCACTATCACAGCCATTAATATTTTTTTTTCATAAATACGTCAAGGATTCATAGAAAACTAAATAGCTTCAAGTTAAGGAGGAAGCGCCAGGGTAGCTCGCTAAATTCAATTCTTCTTAAGTTTTTTGCAATTTGCAGAACATTTTCAGAAATTTCTGTTGAACGCAATATGGTTAGCGACCATGTATGGCGAGAAGGAGTTCACTCCTTCTTAAAGAAGCCTTTGCCCTGCAGTGGGACCACACAGGCTTATAATAATAATACCCTAATTTCTTATCGTCGTGGTGGGGCTTGCGCGCTCCGAATTCTAGTTTTGTGCCGGTAGACTTTACCTTGCCGGAACAAGTCTAGGGTGAAGAGATGTCATATCAAGAGAGATACAGAAAGCCGCAGGGCAGCATGTGGTGAGCATTTGGGCAGTAGCAACCCCACGGACCCTATCTTCCGGGAGTAGTCTTGTTCCTCACCTCTGGCTTGCCTTTATTGGCCGGCTTAAGTGAACACTGACGAGGAATAAAGCTCCCACATCTTTGCAAACGTGCTCGGAGGAAGGAAGTATTCCAGTAACTGCTGGTGTAGGGAGCTTGACCATTATCCGGGCTCTGGGAGTATTCTGATAGCCGTGGAATATATCTCCATTTCTCAAGGACCTTAGGCGACGTGCCCCCTTATCGCTACGTCATTATGTGCTGCGGTGCAGCGACAGATTCCGGGGGCCCATTATTGAGTATGCTAGTCTAGTCACCCCCAATTTTATCCGTGTATACATTGATCAGACAGGAAACATAGTTATTCCATGGTTCAAGGTAACCAATCCACTATGGGCACCCAAACCCATAGCCGGATATGTTTTGTTTCCATGTTGGTAGCAATAGTCCTGCACCAACCACTTGCATTGTGCATACAGGGGTAATCGCCGTTTGGTGACTCATTTTATTCAAAACGTCTGATGGCACCTGCGAGTTGGCTTCAGCCCCTCGTACGCCTTCCAAGGGACCGGGATTCATGGTCCCAAGATAAGGAAATATAAAGTTAATAATATGTTTACTTTTAAAATAAAAACGGGCTTCCCGATGCGCCGACTGCAAGATAACCTATGCACCTCTTACACACCAAATCGTAACATTGTTATCGACCAACACCGGTGACCCAGTCAAAGTAGGTATCCAAATACGATACTGTTTTAGACATTGCCGTAAGCGTAGGAGATGAGCTAAGGTTTTATACCAACCATACCATAACAAGCACCATAAGATTTAAGTCTCAAAACCTCACAGCACTGGCTTACGATGAAGTGCACAACATTGTGTTGTACGTTTTTTTTAACGTTTTTATTATGTTTGTTGACGTACAACAGTAGATAAGTCATAACCACAAATTTTGTGGTTATGACTTATCTTCCATAGAAATCAAATGTTTTACCGAAAGAAACGGTAGAAACATCCATGGCATCGCCTTCGACCCCGCCACAGACACAGTCTTCTTTACTGATACTAATGAAAGTAGCGTCAACTGGATTTCATTAAAACCTGGATCTGAGAACCATGCAAACGGAAATCATTTAATCAAGATGGATGACGGAGTCCCTCGTGCTATTGTGGTGGATAGCTGTAAAGGGTATAATACCAACAAAGACATTTCAATATTGGTTAAGAATCAACGATAGTTAAAGATAGCATAAAAATGTTCCATTTCTATGCAAGTGTGCCAAGATTACCTTAGCATCTGAGGCGGGATTGCATTGGCTGTATTTATTTACGAGTATGACGAAAATTAATTGATAAAATTTATGATTCATTAATATTTACGTAAGTAAAAATTGTTTGGGTCGGGGTTTTAAAAAAAAAAAAAAAAATAACTTTTATTTCCTACTTTATAAATTTAACTAGCTTTTGCCAGCGGCTTCGCCCGCGTGGAAGTCGGTATATTATACATATAAACCTTTCTCTTGAATCACTCTATCTATTAAAAAAACCCGCATCAAAATCTGTTGTTTAGTTCTAAAGATTTAAGCATACATAGGGACATAGGGAAAGAAAAAGCGACTTTGTTTTATACTATGTCGTGATGTCTCGCTTAAATCTTCACAGCGTTGCGTTTGTTTCCCACGGTGAAGTTTGTTATTAATTTATCCTCATTCCTCGTCCTGATCACCATTTATCCATAACCTATTTATTGACACCTTTTTCAATGAGCCCAAACACGATACTTCTACTGTTTGTTGGTGAGTAACTTGGATATCCTGGAAATTCCAGGTGTTGCTCCAGCATCAGTTCAAGGTTACTTTGTTCGTCTTCAAACGGCTGAGCCGATTTTGATGAAACATATCTAAGAACACTCCCAACTAATTCACCTTTCAAACATAAAAAAAACAAAATCAAAATCGGTTCATCCGTTCGGGAGCTACGATGCCTCAGGCAGACACACACACACACACACACACACACACGCACAAACACACATACACACACACACACACATAGACACACAAACATACAGACATGTCCAACTCCCCCCGTCGTTTTTGCGTCGGGGGTTAAAAATGGCCTAAATTACAAGGATAGGCATGAGTATGAGATTCTTTTTAAATCTCTCTTCTAAGATTAGTTTACTACCTTATCTGTGGTTTATTTTCAAGCACTAGTGCAAGAATGCAAAGTAAAAAAATACGTGCACAAATTATTGCACCGTTTTTTACAATAAGAGCCACTTTTCCAGCAAGTTTGTTAAAAACTCTACTTAACTTCATGATAAACGCAACAGGTTTTCTTTACAGGCTCAACACTAATCTCGCGAAACCTACGATAGAACGAGCTCGGTTGAATGGATCCGAGAGAGAAGTATTTGAGAATATTACTTCACTGCCTGTTGAAACAACTCACAATAAAATTGGGATTCACACAGCTTGGCTATTGACCAGCAGACACAGGCCATATACATACTGGATTGAGCCTTTAACGACTAAGGAATACAGACTGTATTTATCCGAATTCAATAGGAAACACAAAACATTTGTCATATATTATTATCGAATATGTAACCATAACCATCCATCAAATACATTGACTGTTTCAAACACATCATTCATCTCCATTGGATTTTGCTCTGAAGAAAGAAGCATTCTTAAATATCTCAAAATATTTGCACAAATTACAACTATATCTAAAGAGCAGGTTAAAAACTTGCCTGTCGGAATAGTCGCCAACTATAAAATCGCAGACCAAATCCAGCGACAGGATTGCGAACCACTAAGGAGTCGAGTCAAAGTTGCTACAGAATACGATGGACCGTTTTGTGCACACGGTGTGAAAGTCAATGGACAATCTGTTTGCACGAGCACACCTGGTTACACGGGTGAGAGGTGCGATGTTTCAGTCTGTGTGAACTATTGTATGCAAGGCAACTGCAGTTTTAATGATGAGGGACTTCCTGAATGCAGGTAAGACATTTATACTACTCCTTCCATTGGTTATGTTACCCGCGACCTCCTAAACTCATATTTATTTGGAAATTATGACGGTGTTCTAAGTTCATGTCGATTAAAATTCAATTTACGGCAACTATGATAAAAAGAGTACCTACTATATTTTTTTTATTAAAAACATAAAAACAGCTTTCCATATTTTCACGAAATAGTCTTACAAATTGCAGTAGCTGTTAATATTATTTCATCAAAATTGTCGCATATTTAATTTTAATCAACAGACAAAGTGAAGATGCCCCACAAATTGAAAAAAAAAAATGAAGAAGATCAAGAAATTATTTATTCCGCGGGTTTCCTTGGCGGGTCCCCTTTAATGTTAGGTAGGTAGGTAGCTGGGTAGCTAGGTAGGTAGGTAACTGGCTAGCTAAGTAGGTAGGTAGCTGGGTAGCTAGGTAGGTAGGTAGCTGGGTAGCTAGGTAGGTAGGAAGCTGGGTAGCTAGGTAGGTAGGTAGCACGGTAGCCAGGTAGCTCGGTAGGTAGGTAGCTGAGTAGCTAGGTAGGTAGTTAGCTAGGTAACTAGGTAGGTAGTTAGCTAGGTAACTAGGTAGGTAGTTAGCTAGGTGGCTAGGTAGGTAGCTAGGTAGGTAGTTAGCTAGGTAACTAGGTAGGTAGTTAGCTAGGTAGCTAGGTAGGTAGCTAGGTAGGTAGTTAGCTAGGTAGCTAGGTAGGTAGCTAGGTAGCTACGTAGTTTTTTTTTTCCCTTGTTTGTTGTTTCACTTTTTGGTGTTGGTTTTGTTTTAGTTTTAGTATATGTTTGTGTTTTATTTTTCAACAGTATCTGTCATTGGATACGGACACTGTCGTTTTGTTGAGGCTTTTCGCAATGGTGATATAGAAAATATAGTATATTAAAGTGATAGATATTTGTATATATTTTAATTATGTGCCGTTGAAGCTCTTGAGTTGGCTCAGAATTTTTGTTACGTATTTGACGTCAAAGACATCCTCGTTTCGCGTTAACATCCCCATGTCATATGCCGTGATACCTAATCTCTCGGAGATTGCCTCATACTGCATGCGATCCATGGCGAATCTGGGGCAATCCCTGAGGAGGTGGTCGAGGGCTTGTATTGTGTTGTTGTGGCAGGGACAATTGTCATCGTCGGTTATTTTAAAGCGGTGGAGGTATTGTTTATGAAAGCCGTGACCTGTCAGAATTTGGGTTATGAAAAAATTTTGTTCTAGTTTTTTACGGAATTGGAATGGATTTTTAGTAATGTTCGGCATATGGTTTTGATGTGTTGCCCGGGTACTTACACATCAAGTGCTGCTCACTTGATGTGTAAGTACCTGGCTTGCCATTTAGCCAGGTTGGTTTTTCTGAGTTCGTTTTTCACATATGACATCACCCGATGCACTATAGTCCGGTGCTTTATGAAGCCGAGTGGCCATTTTCGCGGCAGCATCCACAGCTTTGTTGCCTGCAATGCCGCTGTGCCCTTTCACCCACTTGATTTTGATCATTGGGTGTTGTATCCGTGATTGTCTGCATGTGATGATAAAGTTTATATAAGGTGTTAAAAAAATAATGTTTAGGAGGAGGAGTTGTTTAAAATGATATTCAAAACTAACCACGAAAAAAATATTTATACACAGCAACCCGTTTCAAAGATATGCAATATTTTCCCCATGTATTAATTATTAAATATGCACATGCGCACCGTACCTACACCGTGTAGGCACAGACAGCCGCGCGAGAGAGACGAGCGCGTTGTCAAATACCTACGTAAACAGCTGATTCTAATTTTCCCATCACATTTCTCAGACTGGCAATTCGAACTTACCTAATAATTAAAATCGCTTAATTTTTATTTTTATTTTATGCCCTATGTTAGTTTTTTTGATACCGAGCAAGTACAAGAGTATTCAAGACTGTTTCAATACCTATTGATTACTTTTTAATTATTGAAATCGGACATTCCATTCAAAAGATATTACGAAATTAAAAATGACAATATGAACAAAAAATACACGCCGAGGCGCGGCCGGTGTGTGTGGTTCCGGGCAGCGCAGCCAGCGAGCAACGCGGCGAGAGAGGGGGCACCGAAGTGCGGGAGAGGGGTGTGCGTTTGAACATTTGGGCACGTTTTAACTAGCAAACTTATAAGTTAAATTATCTTTATTTATCCCAAAATGTTTAAAAAAATGTCCACCCGTGCGAAGTAGAGACGGGCCGCTAGTGTTATAATAAAGTTGAAAATTTATCAAAGAAATTAGACAGATTGGGGTAGCTTGATGTGCTGGCGTCTGTACAATTGGTTTGGTAACAAAATATTCCTATGGTTCCCGACACAGCTGTAGCCGTTGAATTTGCCTGATACTAGATTCATTAGGCTCATTGCATTCCTTATCAAGTAAGCTTTCACCGATTATGATTTTTTCTTTCAGTTTTGATCAGATATACTGCCAATATTAGACGACATCTGAAACTATTTTGCTATTTGCAACAAATTTTGTTAAAGTTTCAGGCACTGCCGCAGGTATTGTATTTGTCCGGTACTCGATTTTCAGGCTCATTGCATTTCTTTTGATGCAAGCTTTCATTGGTTGGATTTTTTTAAATTTCTGAGCATATTTACGGACGATATGATACGATATATGGAGTTATTTTGCCATTGTTACCTTTATATTAATTTTTTAACCCCATTTTGACCAATATTTTTGTTGTTTCTTTCTTTGCCCTAGTCGTGCTTTGTCAACTCTTGACAACGATTCCAGAATTAGTGGTCTAACTAAACGCGTTTTTGCGCTATACGAATTGTAATTTAGATTCATAGTGAAAAATAGAGGGGCGCGCGCATGCGCATGCACACGCAGTGTAACGTCATGGGTAAATAATGCCCGCTTAAAAATTGTTGTAAATATGATCTACCTTTTGAATGCTCAGCTATAACTCTAGCACTAAATTTTTTGTAATTATTAGCGGTTGAAATCTTACATGTTTTTGTCGGTCAGAAATTGAGAACTTACTACCACCGGACGAAAAGACGTCACGTCAAAAGAAGAAACTCTATAACAAACAATTTTCAATCAGTAGGTGTGCCATTTTGAACATTGCCGATGTCACCTGAACTCAAATGAAAGCAATGATCGGATTGGCCTACTAGTCGGCTATTTTGCAGCCGACTAGTCGGCTAGTCGGCCAAAGTCATAGCCGGCCCGTCTCTAATTTAAATAAATCGTTTTCAGTTACTCTAGTTTCTTTTATTGCTGATTTCTATGAAATAGAACAGTATATAGGTATGGACTTTATGTTATTTATAATAAAAACTAAAAAAAATGCTCTCAGTCAGTTGAGAGCATCAAGAGTTAAAATTACAAATTTTAACATTAATTTGGATATAATATTCTACAAACACAAATCTAATCTATCTAGCCTGTACCTGGGTATGCTACTCCCTCTATCTTACACACATATACATGTTTAAGGTATGTGTTACTAGTATTCATGTTTAATGTGATAAATGTAATACCATATTGAATAATAGATACCAATATTTAATTTAAAAACATGTAATATTTCGTCGTTAATTTGTTTTCCACAAAATTCCTTTATACAATTTCGCGCACAGACTGATCAGACAGTCAGAGTGATGGGAAGACTTCATATGCACCATTACTTAACAACTAAGTGCCATAGCAGACACTAGACTGCACCCTAAGTGCGTAACACACTTTCACTCACAAGCCAAGGGTTTTGAAGGAAATTCCTAATCCTGCAAACTCTCAACAATGTAAATAACGCACGCTAAATTGTCAAAATGATAGGCATTTGCTGTACTATAGTACAATTTTTTCCCATACAAACTTCGGGAGTGTATTACTCCGCTTCGACAATGTACATCAAAAATTAAACATGGTATGGTTTTGTCTCATTATTAATATTGTCTGTATGGAAACAGAATACTATAATAAAAAGCCATTAAAAAGTTAGGAGCCAATAAAGATTGGTTTTTCTTGCTAATTTAACCTAACTTTGGGCGTGTTTAAGTAATAAAAGAAGTGTAAAATCTGAAAAACCAAGTCGGTACCAACTAAGCTCAAATATCATAAAGTACAATAAACTTTATTGGTCATTAATTTATGCAGTGGTTTTTTCATAAAACCCGATCTTCCGAAGGACTGTTCTTCATTTTTTACGCGCCTGTTGTACTATAAATGATCCTGCATCTCACTCAATAATGTTTTACGTGTAGACTAGCTTCTAATTGCTTATCACTGATACTACCTCTGCCGGACACTGTCGGACACGATCGCTGGTGAGACAAGCCAGGCCCATCATTGAGTTCGAGCCCGCGTCTAGGTTCCCCTTAAGTATGTATCGCCGCCGCGAGAGAGCGCTGAGTGTTGACACTTGTAGAAGTTATGACTTCCACCACCACCCGCGACCACGGAATTGCTACAGTCCTTTCACAGTTATTTTGACCTTATAACAACGCAGATTAAGATCACTGTGATTTTGAAAGACTTGTCAATGGCAGCCACCCAAGACTAAACTCGGCGCCCGCAGTAATTGCTATATCAGCCAACATCGACCGCCTGTGGCACCTCCTAACAAGTTCTCAAACCATAGACAAAATTGAAGTAATTTAGGTACTTAGGTACTTTCTTTAGCAATATATTGAGCATCTTAGGAAATCACCCACAAGGCCGCGTCCCGAATTCGTTCGACTGCCTACCTATCCTGTCCAGGCAGCCGCGTTCCGAAGCATTCGGCTCAGACAATGCTTTGGGAATGTAATAGATACGTTGGAACTACAGCTACGTACAACATAATATATCGTAAAATTAAATCATTGATCTTTGATGTAACGTCATCGCAGCCCACGCAGGCACGCACCACGTTAACGTTTCATACGATTTTGACGTCAGCCTACGAAATGCGCGATGAATAATGAGTGAATTTTTTTCAGCCAAAATTTTAAAAATGTCTCGTCTGTCATTTATCAAACTATGAAGATGAAAGAAATAGTGATGCTTGTGCTTTTTGAATGATTTTTATTGATAAGTAGTTTGAATTGTTCGATTTGAGCGAAAGATCTTGAAGTTTAACAACAAGCTTAAAGCTTATTATTATTAGAAGTCTGAAATAGTTGCCCCATCTGCACCAAGCATGGTAGTCAATATTTGTGCCTTCTTGTATGAGAAGCCTGCAGTGGGTCAATGATAGAGTGAGCTATTAGAGACATTAAGTAGTAGTAGTAATATGTGATAACAAAGTAGTATTACCGTATCATTAATGAACACGGGTAACCCGCGAAAAATTGTACATTTGTTAATTTTGCACTGTCCGCATTTTATTTATTTTAAACCATCAACAATATTTTGATAAATGGGATTAGTTACTTATTGTACTGAATGGTATGCTTGTGTTGTTTGAGATAATTCCACAAAAGTTAAGCTATTTCGTACAATTTTCTTTTTTTTGTAATTTTTTCATTTTTACTTCTCCATACAAAAATTATTTTTCCAACTACCACCCTTGTCACAAAAACTACCATCACTTACGAAATGGAATGGCCCGTATTTTTAAGTTATGTTGAAGTTTTGCGATACTTATGCAACTTTTTATAAAAAGCTTTCTCTAAATAATGTAATGAATATTTTTTTTTTATTATCCGGTCACTTCTAGTATTTTCTTGCGTGGCAACACCATTAAACACGATGCCAACATTGAAAAAATTAAAAAGTCTTTCAAGTCAAACTTGTTATTAATACCAGTTTTGTCTACAAATGCCGATCTTAATCATGTACATGATAAGTTATTTTTAAGATATTTTGTAAACAATTTAATTCCACTTTTATTGCCAAGACTATCTCGATTAATTATAACGTCTCTTTCAGTGATTGAGCTATTGGTATTCATAAAAGTAGAACACGACTTTATGAGCTGTACAATGAAAGGACTAATGTAAACACTGCTGAATTTCACTTATATGTTAGAAATTATTCTAAATTATCTAAACAAGTTTGTTGGATTGCCAAATAGCGTTATTTGAGTTCAAAGATCAAAAACAGTAGTAATGTAATTAAAACGACTTGAAATATTATTAATAGTGAAACGGGAAGGTCTAGTAAGCGAAATACTGACTACAACCTGCATAACAATGACAACATAATAACATCAGATTCGCAAGTCACCGCGCTTTTGAAAATTTCTTTACAGATATTCCCGTTTCAAATAAAAAATCTCTAATCTCATCACCTTCTGTTGCGTTAATGTTTGTTATTAGCTGTAGAGATATACCTAATTAAAACCTTTCACACTTTGAATATAAAAAGACTGTAGATCTATGGGGTAATACTGTAAAAGTAGCTTAGTCTATTATTGACATTTTAGCACCTACTTTAGCTCTATATTTAATAATTGTATCGACTGTGCGGAGTTTCCCTAACCTATTGAAGAATAGTAAAATAATATCTTTGTTTAAATCAGGTAGTACATCACACCCCTCTAATTACAGGCCTATTTCAGACCAATTGCAAATACTTAAAAAAAAACATAATTTATTACATAACAAACAGTTCGGTTTTAGTTCCGTGTGGTGCCGGACGTAGAAGAATAGCACCACCCATTTCTTCCCGTGGGTGTCGTAAAAGGTGACTAAGGGACTTACTAGAGAATGGACAGCAGCGTTCTCTATGCATTTGACCAACAAACTGCGATCGCCAACCCGCTTGCCAAGCGTGGCGATTATGGCTAATCCCCCCCTTGTGGGTGAGGCTTATGTCCAGCAGTGGACGTCTTTTGGCTGAAATGATGATGATGATGAAACAGTTCAGTTTTACAAGGGGTCGTTCAACTGCCGACGTGTTGAACTCTTAGGGCATATTTACAATGCATGGGAATGGATGCAAAGTATGGGATGCATGGGCTTGCATTTTTACGTAGCCCTCTTCCTCATTTTGCTGTGCCCGACAGGGTCCATATTGATCTCACTGTTAATACCATCTATGTAAAACTTAAGGAATGCAATAAAGAATTGAATTGAAATAAATACGATTCCTTTCGCATCTTTTGTGATTTATCTAAAGCATTCGATTGTATGCTTCATGAAACTTTAATCAGGACACTCCGCGACTACGGGATCCGGAATACTGCTCTGGATCTTCTTGTTTCATACTTGTTTAATAAAATTCAGTTTTTTTATGTAAATGGGAAAAGATCTCCCGGATCTATAGTATTGATAGGAGTCCCACAGGACTCAATTCTTGGTCCTTTCTTCTTTCTTATTTATATTAATGACTTGCCTTAGGTACCTCATAAAGGATAATCACGATAAAGTGTTGTTTGCGGATGACACTTCACTTTTGTTTAAACGTCAGCAACTGGTTAATGAAAAACAAAACAAATGCATTAAGTTTACGCTACCTCACGTTAGGCAGGTGAAAACTACTGTGATGATAAAGGGCGAAGAATGAATCCTAAAGATAGCACTATATTCTCGGGCTTAACTTTGGATGCCAAGCTTCAGTGGGGCCCACATTTAAATAAATTATCGAAAAAGCTAAGCTTTGCAGCATACGCTGTTAGAAAAAATCGTAATTTAACTGACATAGAGTAGCTAAAGGACACTAAACGGGCTGTCCGTTTAGTGTACTTTAGCTACTTCTATAGTATATTGCCGTATGGTATTGTGTTTTGGGGAAATGCCGCCGACATTCAGACTATCTTTGTCTTTCAGAAAAGAGCTGTTCGATAAATTTATAAATTAAGTCCTAGAGAACCCTCTCTTAGAGAAAAAATTAAGGAGATTAATGTAATGACTCTGCCTTCACAGTATATTTTTGAAAATCTTTTATATGCCCATAAAAATATTTAATCGTTTAAAAAATATAGTGATATCCACAGTATAAATACTAGGAACAAACACAAATTTGTTATACCATCAACAAGGCTCAAGAAAATAGTTAGGTCATTCAGATGTCAATGTATACGCTTTTACAATAAACTTCCAAGTCATGTTCAAGATCTAAGTCTCAATAAATTTAAATCATTAATTAAACGTAAGTTGTGCCTGAAAGCCTTTTATACCGTTAAAAATTATATTGAGGACAAAAAACCTTGGGATTGACCTGCTTAAATTTTTGCATACTGAATGTTGTTTTTGCAAATTTAATGTACTCTTTGACATTTGATAATTATTATATACAGTTTGACATGAATATTTAGTTTGAGAAGTATAATATTATTATTGTTTTAATTATTGTGAATGTGAGGACTGTGTGGGTCATTTTAATTTTTTCTCTTTCTCAGTAAGTTTTAATGTTAATCGAGCAGTTTGAATATTTTATGCGGATTACCCAAATGTCTTTTCTTTGGTATTGTTCGTCAAATCGTTGAGCTCCTCAAGTTCTGAGTTGAGTTACATGATTAATGATAAATGCGTGCACTGAATGAACAGGTTCCACTCAATCTGTGTGGTTCTTTTTTCAAAAGACCATTTCATACACCAATCCACATTATGTCTACCAAGATTATGTCTGGACTTTAAAAGAGACACAACAAGAGCATATCATTCTAGACCCCCAGTGTAGAAATTTTTCGTCAGTTATACAAAAAAAATCAGCTGTTTCATAGAAAAGTACAACACCTATAGGTCAAAATGTACGGAATAGCTGATTTTTTTGTATAACCGACGAAAAATTTCTACGCTGGGGGTTCTAGAAAGATATGCTGAATTCATGGTCACAATTTGCGCACTTAAAATAAAATAAAAACTTACCCGGTATAGATTCAGGTGAAGCCCTAATTCGTCACAATAATAATAATAATAATAACTTTATTTCAATAACAAATACAGATTTTACATGTTTTATATAAAAACAATTTAAATGAGCTGGGGTAGTAACACAATGCAATACAAATTGAGGAACTGAAATCTGTACACAATATGGAAAACCCTGCCTCTCAAACTAGGTAACCTGTATCTTGAGAGACAGTGAAAGTTGTAATGTTACGAGATGTGAATTAACTGATGAAATGTAATTTTTAACTATTAGAAGGTACACCTCTACCTAGTCTTTCAGGGAATACAGGCGTGATGTAATGTAAGTAGGTACCAACAGATTTATTTTCTGAACCTATTCAAGCACAAACCTACCTGAAAATGATTCCCTTTATACCAACATGATGCCAATTTAGCTAACAAAGTTAACGTTTTTGCCTACATAACAGCTTCCTCTTACAATCTTTCCCGCCGTTAAAGTGACAGTTGACTTCTTCAATAACCAAGCTCGTCGGTCCAACTTTGATCAAATTCTTCAGGTCACAGCGCTTTGCTCCTTATAAGCGGATTCTTTAGGTACGTAATGACGTACCTTGTAAAGATTTGTTTGTAAACTAGCTTCTGCCCACGACTTTGTCCACGTCAAGTTTCTTGTTCCCCCGACCCACCCCGTCGCATCGAATCGCCTGCTCGTGGGAGTACTTCGTGTTCGTGACTCTTTTTCTTTTTGCTTGGCTCCTATTGGTCGTAGCGTGATGTATATCCTATAGCCTTCCTCGATAAATGAGCTATCCAATGCAAAGTCCGTTCTTGAGATTAGTGCGTTCCACCAAACAAACTCTTCAGAATTGGAATAATAATTTAGATTAAAGTGCAAGAAAATACTAACGTAAAATTATTTTAAAAAAATCTGTACAGGTGTACCTTTGAAAGGTTTGAAAATCCTGTAATGAAATTGGGTCGATAATTTAATTATGATAAGAAATTAGAATTAATTTATCACGTTTATTACGTTTAATTAGGAAAACGTTGACAACAGATAGCCCACTCGAAAAGAGCAGGCCTGTGTTCTAGCAGTGGGATAATTATATTCTTATTATTAAAATCTACTTAAAATTAATTCTTAAGTATTGTGCTTGAAAATTCAGCGCTAAACAAATTTTAGGTACAAGGAAAATCGCTCTCCGCTGTCCCTGCCAAGTGCCACCACACCCGAATGTATCCATAGTAACTATGACGTATGCCTACGTTTCACGGTGTAATAAAACATGTATGTGGCGAAACCAAGGATTTATCCCCGACCCATTATTTACGGGACTTTTGGCAATAAATGGCCGCGCCACTTAGGACCAACACCTAGTAATGTGAATAGAATGGAAAGAGGGAATTGTTAGGTAATTTTATGAGAATTCTGATTGGTATAATGAAATAGGGGTTTTCTTGTTGAAATGGATAGTGTTTTGTTGAAACTTGGTTCCAGGTGTTGAACTAAGTGCTATTATGTTGGTGTTGATGGATTGAGGAAAGTGACTTGCAGTCTTGCGAAGCATTAGCTGTCAGAATTGGCTAGAACTACTCACCTAATAACTGTCGGTGTTTGAAAGCCTGTCCAGGCTCAGAACTTACACTGAATCTGTTGCCAAATGTCTTGTAAGCTTTTGATTGAATAGCAATTTAATTATCAGAGATCAATTAGTCGCTGCATGTAAAAAACTGGTATTCAGCTGCATCCGTTAAGACTAGCGTTGCAAAACTTCGGAATTATTCGCAATAATTTGGAAATATTCCAAAGAATATTTCGATTGGAAGGAATACTACCGTAGCCAAAAATTCAGAGTAGTAAAGTAAATATTGTAAGGATGAAGTAGGTAACCTACGTTTTATTACATAATAAGAATCAAATTATTTCCAATAATTACGAATATATGCGTAGGTAACTTGAGGAGGCTCGCACGGCGTGCCGTTACTTTAATTAACGCCATCTAGTGGGCAATGGACAACTTCGTGAACCACCGAGCCACGCAGCCGGTCATTCATATAATCAACGAAGTATTATTCGATGCCTACCTACGTACCTACTATGCGGGAATATTTCCCTTTAATTAGTTATCTACTTGTGAATACTTATTATTTTATTTTTGTATTGTTGAATTTCGAATGGACCCGATTTCGTGCTGATTTTAAGTTTAGTTTACTACTTAAAACTGTTTTCGCTTTACGATGTGCCTAATGGTAAAAAGTTTATTTCCTTTGTAAAATAGGTAGTGTTCAACCGAAATCAATAGTTCAAATAAGAACTTATAGAAACAATTGAAATAATATAGTAGTTACCGTTTTACTAATGTACTTCGGGACATAATAATCAAAATCAAAAATCAAATGAAATCATTTTTATTTCAGGCATAGTACATCCAAATACAATTCGCCCATAGTGACTACATGTCATAAATAAGCAAACATTAAGTGTATTATTATTAAGTTATATTAAGTAAGTATTTTAGGCATTACAAATTACAGATTAAATTAATACGTTCATACATTATTTCAAATTATTATTAGTTAATTATATTTAATAAGTTAAATTAGATAAATTAATTCGTCATTATTATTACTTGATTACGTCATAGTCAATGCTGAGATTGAACAATTTGATTCTAGTCACGAAAATTGTGCGGAATACAGTGATTATAATATTATTTTACAGTTAAGCAATCGTGTTCGAAATGAACCTCTTGCCCTTCTCAGAACGGAAAAGAAGTCACCCACTCTGTTTTCAAAGAACATACCAGACGCGCTACACCGCCAACGCAGGTTAAACATGGCCCGAAACGCGTTGTTGTACTGTACATGAAGTGAGTTGTAAGCCCTCCTCGTGTTGGCACCCGGCAGTAGGCCTCGAAAAGTGTTGCCTTCACTTGCTTGGAACAATGAGCAAATCGTTTTGCAAGCATGTTGCTTCTACAAGCAATGTTCCTTCTTTGCCGCTCTAAATCATTGTCGTCCGTTAATATTTCATTTGCAAAGCTGGTGATGTTCAAAATATTTTTGTCCTTCAAAAACGTGCTGTTCGTGCAATTTACCAGCTAGGTGCCAGAGTTTCCTTGAGGGACTTTTTTAAAGATGTGGGTATACTCACGGTGGCATCACAATTCATATTCGCTAACATCTTACATATTAGGCAAAATATACACTTGTACACTAAAAACAGTGATATTCACACCGTTAACACAAGAAATAAGGACAAACTACGTGCTCCCTTTCACCGGCTTCATAAGGTTCATAACTCATTTGTTGGGCTTGGTATAACTTTTTATAACAAGCTTCCCTCTTCTTTGCTAGATTTGCCTTTTAATGCGTTTAAAGCTCAAATAAAATCCGTCCTTTGTTTAAAGGCTTACTATTCCATCAACGACTATTTAAATGACAAGAATAGTTGGTCGCTGTGATTAACTCAAGACAATGTTTATGTTCTTTCTCCAGAATCGGCGTATCTAGTGACAGGTTATATGCGTTCATATAATTATTATTTTATTTTTTATTGCCTGTCTAACAATTTTTTTTTAATAACTATCTATTAAGTCACTCATAACAATATTTTCTATGATGAGTTCTTTTAGGCTTTATTTGGCCTCGACAGTTTTCATTTTATTTGTCGGTATATTGGTATGGCTAGCTGACATTTTGACTAATTATTTAATTAATATTTTGTGTCTCGTAATGTTTATTACTTTGCCTAAATATGTATAGAATCAAGTCTATCCGACTAAACAGACAGCTGTGCTGCTGGGGAGTTTGTTCCAGTACTTCTTCTTCCCAGCTAAAGCACTAGGAAGTGGTGAAGGGTGGGCGTTTTGGGGGACTGTCTCATGTACTTTGACGTTCGAAAAGTGCTGATTCTCAGCCTAATTTGAATAAATGACTTTTGATTTTGATTTTTGATTTTGATTTAATATATGTCCAAGATACTTAAAGGTGCCAATAATCTTTAATGTACAAATATTTAAAGTGATGGGCAATACAGTCTCAGGACCCTTTCCATACTTAAAAATCATAACTTCAGTTTTCTGAACATAGTAAATCACCTGATGAGCAGCTGCATATCGCTCACAAATCTACACGAGTAATCTGAGACCATTGGCATAATATATAAGTATCTAATATAAACTCCTCTTAGTACCTACCAACGTATTTACCTGTCTTTGTACATATTCTCGCAAAATAACATTTGCACAGCTAAACCGAATACAAAAACTTATTATGTGAGTACATATCTAAGTAGATGCAAAAAATATTCAGAAGTTTTCAAATCGTATTGTACTCATAATGGACGAACGCGTACACAGAATATAAAAACAAGAGAAGTCGCATATCGTTTCATTAATAACGGAACCAGCGTACCCAAACTCACAGAAATACAAGTTAATTGTATTTCGTAACACTAAGAAATCTTCAATCTGATTGGTAGTTTAATATTGAATGAAAGTAGGAAATATGTCATTATACGACATAGTTGAAAATAAACCACAGTTGAATGACTATAGAGTTGTTTATTGTGTACTAGTTTTACGTATTTATTACTTTTCCGTTTAAAGCGCACACGGAATAGTTTAATGAGCAAGTAACGCTACCCGCCGCTTGATGTCACCATAGTAAATGCATTCAATTCAAAGCTGTATTTCGTTACTTTAAGATTTATATTTGCGTAACGAGGTCATTACTATTCGTCCTCCTCTAGGAATGTACTACTGTCGTTTACTTATTTATCGACATTCCGTTTTATATCTAAGCAAAATACAGTCAACAGCTGGAGTCAATAAATATTACTATGGGTTAATTTTTTCCCGATATAGCATAGAACACAGAGAACATTGTAAGTTTAAAATATCAATAACGGTAATCTCTAATTGAATGAACACTAAATGATAAATGATTTTATTTTTGTAAGTAGGTTTGTACAAACACTTTTACACGTCAATCATATTTGTAAAACTAGATGAGGTCGGCGTTTCATATCTGACTACTCGGAGAAGAAAGGCCGAAACAAACTCAGAGGTCATAGTCTCTTTTAAAGTCCAGACATAATCTTGGTCAGATCAGAATCAGAATCAGAATCAGAATCTATATTTGTTAAACACAGGTATTTACTTAATGGTGTTAGGTTAACATATTTGAGCGCTATGTTTTGCCGCGAAGGCATACAAATTTTCCTTAAAATGTTATTAAAGAAGCTAAAATACTTAAAAAAAACTAAAGATCAGAGAACACATGAACATGACATGACATCATGTGGAGAGATCATGTGAAGACCATATGTATTGGTGTCTGAAAAGGTAAAAGGAAAAAGAAAAAGGACCATGACTAAATGAAGAAAGAAAAGTCACCCACACAGTCATCACATTCATAATAATTAAAAGCAATATAATACTTTACAAAGTAAATATTCATGTCATTGTTTAAACAAAATTCATAGTGTCAATGTCTATAAGTATAAACAAAAAATACGAAAATAATCTGGTAAGATCATTAGAGGACCATGTAGATTGGTGTCTGAAATGGTCTTTTGAGGAAAGGACTACACAGATTGAGAGGACCTGTCCTGTCAGTGCACGCGTTTGTCAGTAATCATGCAGGTCAACTTAGAACATAAGGAGCAAAACGATTCGACGAACAATACCAAAGAAAGGACATCTTGGTAGGCGCATAAAGTACTCAAACTGCCAGATTATCATTAAAAACTAACAGAGAGAGAGAGAGAGAGAGAGTGAAAACAAAACGAAAACAAAAAAAAAATACACGACCCACATAGTCCTCCCAGTCACAATATTTATGTCAAAGTATATATAATAACTATCAAATGTCAAAGAGTATGTCAAAGAGTAAGTTTGCAAAAAAAATTTACATTCTGTATGTAAAAAAATTGGATCAGGTAAATCCTAAGCTTTTTTGTCCTCAATATGAGAAACTCAATATGAGTATGTGGAGACCTGTAATTGGCTTTCTGTCTAATATACTGTCCTTGATCTGTTTGCTTTAGCTGTAAGTCTCCCATGTTATTTAAATAAATAAATAAATATAATCTTTAACGGTATAAAAAGTTTTCAGGCACAACTTGCGTTTAATAAGTGATTTAAATTTTATTGAGACTTAGATCTTGAACATGGCTTGGAAGTTTATTATAAAAGCGTATACATTGACATCTGAATGACCCACTTATTTTCTTAAGCCTTGTTGATGGTACAACGAATTTGTGTTTGTTCCTCGTATTTATAGTATGGATATCACTGTATTTTTTAAGCAATTTAATATTTTTATGTGCATATAAAAAAACATTTTCAAAAATATACTGTGAAAGCACAGTCATTACATTAATCTCCTTAAATTTCTTTCTAAGAGAGTATCTCGGACTTAATTTACAAATTGATCGAACAGCTCTTTTCTACATGATAAAGATAGTTTGAATGTCGACGGCATTTCTCCACAACAGAATACCATACGACATTACATTTTGAAAATAACTAAAGTAGACTAAGCGGGCTGTCTCTATGTCAGTTAAATTATGAATTTTTCTAACAGCGTATGCTGCGCAGCTTAGCTTTTTCGACAATTTATCTATATGTGGGCCCCACTGAAGTTTGGCATCTAACGTTAAGCCCAAGAATACAGTACTATCTTCAAGATTCAATTCTTTGCCCTTTATCAACACAGTAGTTTTAACCTGCCTAACGTGAGGTAGCGTAAACTTAATGCATTTGGTTTTTTTTTTCATTAAGAAGTAAATTATTAACATTGAACCAGTAAACTACTTTTGAAACTGCGCTATTTACATCGTCAGTAACCAACTGCTGACGTTTAAGTTTAAACAGAAGTGAAGTGTCATCCGCAAACAACACTACATCATGATCATCCTTTAGGAGCTAAGGCAAGTCATTAATATAAATAAGAAACAAGAAAGGACCAAGAATCGAGCCCCGAGGGACTCCCATTGATACCATAGATCCGGGAGATCTTTTTCCATTTACTTCAACACACTGAATCCTAATACTCAAGTACGAAGTAAGAAAATCCAGAACAGTGTTCCGGATCCCATAGTGGCGGAGTTTCCTGATTAATATTTCATGAAGCACGCAATCGAATGATTTAGATAAATTACAAAAAATGCCTAAGGCATCGTATTTATTTTCCCATGCATTGTAAATATGCCCTAAGAGTTCAACAACTGCATCGGTAGTTGAACGACCCCTTGCTGTTTGCTATGTAATAATTAATTTCTCAAAAATTTTACTAAAGGTAGGTAGTACTAAAATAGGTCTATAATTAGAGAGGTCTGATGTACTACCTGATTTAACACTGTCACAACTGCGACATGTGCATAGTTGAAATCTTCGCAAACAATATGTTTGAGTTTAAAAGAAAGTAGACTTTAAATAAGTAACATAAAGTCAACTTTTACTTGTGTTGTTTATTATAATATTGTTTTTCAAATTTTAATCGAAATTAAATCAATTACGATCTACCGATGGTATGATATCTCTCCTTTTGATACATTTTTGGTTCTGCTATCGTGTTTGCATTCTAAAACAGCACAATAGGGCTTTTTTTTATTTTTTCAAGTTCTTTTCACCGTGGCGGTTGTAACAAGACTAATGTGCGTAGTGTGTGCGCGGAGCAGACTTATGCGGAACTCCACAAACTCGAGGTACGCGGGCCCCGCCTACTTGCGACTTCTACTGGTTTTTCTGTTCTGTGAACGCGTGCGTAGTTGAACCCACAGTTCTCCATTGCCTGCTAGATGGCGTTCATTCAAGTAACGGAACTTAAATTAACGCCATCTAGCGGGTAAAGGTAAAAGCTGTAGCTGGACAACTTCAGTCGGTAGTGGTAGCCTGCGTACGCTTGCTGCTGCTGCAGTGACGAAGGTTAGGAAGAAGGAAGATTGGTGGGTATGAATACACAATCACCAACGCGGAACATATGTAATTTGCAATGGTAATTGCATCACCATCGAGCGGTCAAGCGTTGATATCTAGGGGTCAATAGTCGAACTCTAGCTAGATATATTTTCCTTGTAATGCTTCTCGGGGAATAATTTCGAATTTTACTCAAACCTTCCGAATGATTCGCGATTAATACGACGGGAATAATTCGGAATATTTCCCTCCGGCAACGCTAGTTAAGACTGGAAGGCGACCCTAACATAAAATTGTTAGCAAAAGGCTAGGTAGAAACAACCTACAAAACCTAACAACGACGTACCTTCAAAGTAGCGAGTAGGTACGCAGTGAATATTCGACTGAGGACCGTGTCCTAAACAGCTGCGTTGTCGCCTCAAAGTCACAGCTATTCTAAGTGCCAAATTCGGATGAACTGTCAGTGTCATCATTGTTGAAGAATATTGACACTGGCAGCTCTTGAACGCAGTGTATATGTGCTAATCATGTTCAGTTTTATTTTAGTTTAGTAGTTTTTTTATTGCTTACAAATGTAAGTCTAGTAACAAGGTTACTGGCATTAGTAACAATCTAGTTTTGTTTTTCATTGCTTTGTTGTCACGACTATTAATTCCATTAAGTACTAGGTGGTCGCCATTTTGTGCATATGCATTTTGAAAACGCGACGTCAGTAAGTATGTAATTTTTGAGTGAATCTTCTTCAGCTGCGATTCGATAATTAGACGAGAATTGAGAGTGAAATTGGAAGGATGGTCTCATACTCTTTATTTTTAAGAAGTTTCTATCAGGTGTCCGCCGCCGCACACTGGTCCCAAATTAAAAAAAAGTGGACATTGATAGTAGACCGCTGATATTTTTTTTTATTGTTGATATAATGATAACAGATAAGGCAAAAAAATATTATTGTCCTACTTCAAATACTTTTCGCTATAAAAAATATTTCTTTTTTTTTTGTATGGGAGTGATTACATTTTACTCAATTTCTCAAAAACCTTAAGCGATGTCGAGATGGCATTCACATATGTTAGAAAACTAATAATTCTGAGTATTTGGCTCGAAGAAACTTATTGCTTATCTCTGCGTACTTTCGAGATAATAGTGACAGAAAATAACAATTTTTTTTAATGTTAATTGTTCGCTTTTTTTTAATCATAGCCTTACTCATATCGCAATAGGTCCGCTGGCCAGCAAAATGGAGCTTCGACGCGAGTTTGCCGGGATAACAAGATGGCCGCCTCTCATGACGTAACGTAATACGGTCACGAATCGCGCGCGTACACCTCACTCAGTGTACAACTAAATGTGGTTGCGATAAGACGTGTCCTTATTTTTTCTGTGCGCTTGAAGAAATGCTTGTTGTTTGTTTGTTTTGTTATTGTTGTATTTTGAATCTTTGGATTTTAAAATCAAATAATTTTTGTTTGTCTTTCTTTCGTCGAATTTGTTTTCGTAATTTTTTTTGTTAAAATCAAAGTCACTTTGTCTTTGATATCTTTGATTCTAATTTGTTTTCAATTTTCCTTAAAATTATAATATGTCCGCATTTGTCACCAACTTAGACTTATACGTTGTTCTTAAATCAGGAGGTGGTTTTAAAAATGTCGAATTTTTATTTAATGCCCTTATTGAACGTATTGGTGTTGAATTGTCTTCCGAAGATTTGAGTAATATTAAATTATTTTGTCGTAATTTTTCAAGTAATATCTCAAAAAGATGGTCTGCTTCCAGTAGAGCTCAAAAGACCTTTCTTAACAAAAATTCAGACTGGTTACAATCCCAAATAGTTTGGCCAAAATGTCAAAATATCGATTTAAGCAGCATTTTTAAAGTTGCCGAGGAAGTAATTCCAAATTTCGAAACGCAAGTGGATACTCATCAATTAAGTTATGGTACAAGTAAAAAACCATTTGTTGATACATCTGATAAACAGAAGAAAAGGCGTTCTCTAACACTTCTAGATCACACAGAGGAGGAATTAGTTTATGCTTTATGTGCCAAATTAAAAGAGTCTAAAAAAACAAAATTAGCAGCTATATTAAACGAACTCAGCCAAAACAAGGAAAAATGTGAGATGGTATATGATGTACTATTCGCTAAAAAGACTGACAAACCGTGTTTACCAGATGATAAAACGTTAGCGCTTTACACCTCAACAAATTTGTCAAAATGGCAATATCGAAATTTAAGAACTATTCTTGCTTCAGAGAAAATGTATGGTCTTCCATCCTATCAAAAGCTCCTGGAAGCTAAAAAAACTTGTTATCCTCCAGAGTCAGACATAACTGTAACTGAATCTGATGCTAAGATAAGACTTCAATCGCTTCTAGATTTGACAACTAATAGGATTTTAAAAACAATTCAGCACAACTCTGCCGACAAAAAATCGCTAAAACTAATAAGCAAATGGGGTTTTGACGGGTCATCTTCTCAAAGTAATTATAAACAAAAGTCACACTCCGACACTAAAATTGACGATTCTTCAGTTTTCATGATTAGTTTGGTTCCGCTTCGTTTGGAAGAAGAGAGTGGTACTATCTTGTGGCAAAATCCTGCTCCCTCTTCAACAAACTATTGTCGTCCAATTGGCTTTATATTTGCAAAAGAAACAAATGAATTGATAAAGAAGGAAAGTGCATCCTTAGAGGAAGAAATTCGTAATCTTGTTCCCACAATTGTAGATAATTTTGATATTAAACATGATTTGTACATGACTATGATTGATGGGAAAATTTCTACTGTGATTTCCAATACTTCTTCTGCAGCTGTTTGTAATATTTGCTATACCCCACCTAGCAAAATGAATGACTTGGACTTTGTATCCAAAAGACTCATCAGAGAAGATATGTATAAATATGGTCTGTCTTCGCTTCATATGTGGATAAGATGTATGGAATGTATTTTACACATTTCGTACAACTTAGACTTCAAAAAGTGGGCTGCACGAAAAGAAGATAAATTGTTAAAAGAAATTAAAAAGAATTTGACACAAGAAGAATTCCGGGAAAGAACTGGTTTGTTAATTGACATAGTAAAACAGGGATTTGGTACAACCAATGACGGTAACACGGCAAGAAGGTTTTTTGAAAATTATGAAGTATCTGCTGAAATAACGGGTATCCACCCTGATTTAATCAAGAGATTTGCAGTCATTTTACAAACAATTTCATCTGGTCAACTTATTAATACCAACTTGTTTAGGGAATATTGTAAAGAAACAGCAATGCTATATGTAAACTTATATCCATGGTATTACATGCCTTCAAGTGTCCATAAATTGTTGATCACGGTGCTGATATTTGTGAAAATTTCTCCTTTATTCCGATAGGCATGCTTTCCGAAGAAGCTTCCGAAGCGAGGAATAAAGATTTCCGGAATGTTAGAATGGCACATACAAGAAAAATCGGTAGAGTTCAGACTAATTTAGACATTATCCACAGCTTTCTAATTAGCTCAGATCCTTACATCAGCCATATCAAACCAAAGTTTGCTCGTTTACATAAACAGTTGTTTCCAGAGGCTAGTGCTTTGATCTTGAACAATGAATTGCTTTCGTTGGAAAACGAGGAAATAGAGATTTCTCAAGAGAATATAGACCCAAATATTAATCTTTCACCATAATATGTTTTCAGAATCGTTTGTGAACATATTCAACTTTATGTTTGCAGCTTAATATGTCTTCATTTTGATTGTTTTTTAGAACTGATGAAAGTACTCCTTCAGAAAGGTCATAGCTTTTCAGTCATTAGTGAGCCCCATAACCTCTTTTACAGAGAAGTCTCTTTTTACTTATTTGACATTACGCATACATTATAATTATGTGCTAAAGTAAGGCTATGATTAAAAAAAAGCAAAAAATTAACATTAAAAAAAAATGTTATTTTCTGTCACTATTATCTCGAAAGTACGCAGAGATAAGCAATAAGTTTCTTCGAGCCAAATACTCAGAATTATTAGTTTTCTAACATATGTGATTGCCATCTCGACATCGCTTAAAGTTTTTGAGAAATTGAGTAAAATGTAATCGCTCCCATACAAAAAAAAAAGAAATATTTTTTTTACAGAAAAGTATTTGAAGTAGGACAATAATATTTTTTTGCCTTATCTGTTATCATTGTATCAACAATAAAAAAAAATATCAGCGGTCTACTATCAATGTCCACTTTTTTTTAATTTGGGACCAGTGTGCGCCGGTACGGTGCTGCACGCGCATTTTTTCCCATCAAATCTTACATCCAACCAAAGCTTACATCTTCAAAAGGGAAATGGAATGGTTTTTTTTTTATTATGTGTGTCTTAGATTCGTAATCCGCGATTACACTGGTATTATTTTGCTGGAAATATTTTAATACCTACATACTTTGGTTTTAAAAATGTACCTATTCATATTTCAAGGCCACATGTTCATATCACATGGCTGTATTCGATAAATGACTTTTTGGTCGCCAAAGACTAGAAATCAAAAGTAACTAAATAGACCACCAGGCCTCTTCCACACTACTGAATATTCACAAAAATCATATTAATTTAATAAAATGTATCCGCTTTGCCCCACTTATCATAAAACACGCGAATAAATATTAAAAACCTCCAGTAACAAGCACAGTTGTTGCTGCAGAGCGCGCATGTATGCCATACATCCGCCATTTTGACATAATCAGATATGAATTTATAGTTTATGTGACACGTTGATACTTTAGCAACAAAAAATGCTCAGTGTAGGCGCATAGCATAAATTATGAAAAATCTTAACATTTTTCATATTATTTGAAATTAAAAAGTTGATAGGTACATTCGGATCAAATTTATGAAAGTTGCGCAAAAAAACAAGAGCAAAAAGCGGTCAAGTGCGATTCAGACTCACACATGAAGGGTTCCGCCGTACAATATATTTTACTATAATTTTTTTGTGCAGTTTCGGACAATAATATAATCTATGTTGTTAGTGAAAAGAATAGGTACCTTATAACTAATGTTAGTAATACAAAACACAATCAATACCGGCAACACATAACGCACAGAACGATCAAGCAAGAGATTAGCTACCTAGTTGACCATCCTCTGCACAAAATGTCTCAGAACAGGACAGAACGAACTCTCCGCCACTGATTTCAGGATACTATTGTTACTGACTCGCGTTCGATGCGTCAGTGAAGTAACTTTTTTTGCGTATGACTGCGTGGAAACCGTCAGTTCGGTGTTGCGAAACCATCTCTGATGCACTACTGAAACGGGGCAGTCCCAATAGCATCTTAAAAAACATTATTATATTGGACGCGAGGCATCTAGCGATCTTTTGGCGTAACTGACCCATAGACCCTGACGGTAGGCCTTGAATAGGGTGATCTTGACTTGGTCACTACAACGGGAGAATCTACGGGCCAATATATTAGTGCTACTTGTGCTACCGCTGGTGCCCTACGTTCCCTCTCAATATCTACATTACCTTTAAGGTTGTCGGTAAGTGTGCCCCAAGTACTTAAACTGGTCCACTTTATTAATTCTCATGCCATTTATGGTGAAATTAGGGTTATGGTTAGGGCACTTACCGGCGGCGTTAAAGAACCTGTATTCGCACTACTTAACATTATAAACCAGGCCATGCGTACCAGCGTACCTACTTCTCGCAGACCTTCAGCATATCTCTGTTAGATCCCACAGTCGGGCCCAGTAGTACCAAGTTTAAAAACTATCGAGCAAAAAATGCCGAAAAATACGTTGTATGAGGACCATTAATCATTAACTTTAAAGAATATGGTATATCTATTATATAATGTTGTTGTTTTAGCGACCATAGTAGTACACACCCAGTGAAAATGTCACTTTTATTAAACTATATAATATCTACTAGGAGGATTGCCTCCTAGTATATATTTGGTTTAAGACTCATTGGAAAGCAGTGGCGGATTTACACATTTTGCGCCAGTAGGCTATTTAATTTTTGCCGCTCCTACTTACTCTTTCGAATTGTATATTAAAAATCTATTGGAATATTTGAAAAATTATATTCACAATTAGTCTACTTTACACAGCGTTTAGTAATTTTTCATATACAGACATTGGAGTATTCGGTATACCTACTGTATGTATAGTAGGTAGGTACTAAAATATTGTAATTTTGTAAAAAATTTGAGACTCCTTTTTTCGCGTAAGTATACAGGAAAAGTTTTTATCCAGTGCGCAAACTGTAACCATGAATTCAGCATGTCATTCTAGCGCAGAAATTTTACGTCGGTTTTACAAAAAAAAATCAGCTGTTTCATACAAAAGTGCAATACCTACGCGGTCAAAATGTATGGAACAGCTGATTAAATTTCGTATTACTGACAAAAAAAAACTGCGCTGGGAGTCTAGAATGATATGCTGAATTCATGGATACAGTTGGCGCACTGGATAAAAACTTAACCTGTATAATAATGTTTTTTTTTCCTTAAGGCAAAAAAGATGAACCAAATTTGCCGCCGCCCTAGGCTCGAGCCTACTCAGCCTGCTGGTAAATCCGCCACTGTTGGAAAGTCTTTATTGTTGAAGATGCCTGCGACTGTAGAATATGAGATTGTCCTTAGTTTTAAGTTTAATAGTCAACCTCGTAAAATATTGTTTTTACTTTTAACGTAGTCCAGTTTTTTGATTTTTTTTCAATTACTTTTTTCGTTGAACACTTGTTATTTAAAATTATTTTGACGGTAATAAGACCGTTTGTGTTCCTGGTTTTTGCGTCATGTTTACCGCAAATAAACGTTTTTTCTTTCTTTCTTTCTGATAAAAAACAGGTCGTTATAGAATCTATTGTAATAAGTACGCATAAAAGAATAAGATAAATGACTTACGTTATTTTTTGTATGTAGGTATTGTATTGTATTGTATTGTTATGTTTAGAATTCTTTTGTAATATAACATACCATCACTTCTGTATTATACAGGATAAGTTATTAACCAGTGCGCAAACTGTAACCGTGAATATAACCGCAGAAGTTTTTCGTTGATTATACAAAAAATAAAATCAGCCGTTCCATACATGTTGACCGCGTAGGTATTGCACTTTTCTATGAAACAGCAGATTTTTTTTTGTATAACCGACGAACAATTTCTGCGCTGGGGGTCTAGAATGATATGCTGAATTCATGGTTAGAGTTTGCGCACTGGATAAAAACTTACCCTGTTTAATAAGAGATTAGGCATGATGGTGATAATAAATACAGGGTCAATATAATTTTTTTGAAAAATGAAGTGAAAATGGTTGCTAATCAACATTCAATCGTTATAGATGCTAAATAGTCATTAATAATCTCCTCCTGTTTGAAGTCGGTTAAAAATTAAAAATAATTTAAGAAACTTAACGATTATTACTTGACTGACTTATTTTTCTTTTCTTTTTCACAATAATAGGTACCTATGTGGCGTCTGATTGTCACCTTATTGAATTACGGCCACGCGATTGGTCTCTTGAGTGCCACAAAGAAACAAACAAACATACATACATTGGCTGATAAACAAATTAGGTACCATTCTTTGCGTCGCGCAGTTGGGTAATAAACCCATTACCCTCTTTTGCGTCCCACAGTCGGGTAAAATACGTAAACCACAAATAAAATAAGTACCTGAAGTAAAAACGATTTTTATCACTAGGAAAAATATTGTATGTACAAAATCAATACAAACCTCGATGAAAATTGTAGATATGCCGCCAATTAAAATATTTGCTAAAGAGGTATCTGTTGGTAAACGTAATAAAATAAACTACAACGTAGATTGGAAAAACAGTCTTTGTTTTATTGTTTTTTTGTTCTTTCCTTTACTATTCTGTTCACATTTGATTAATCATATCATACGTGATAATTGACTCATTCGTATCGGGTATTGGCCTATCAGCTTTGTTCTTTTGCTTTAATAAATAAATATGCACTGACTTCAGTAATTAAAAAAAAATCATTTGTATTAGCTAGTGTGACAACAATAATATTTTATTAGACGACAAAAAAAAAAAAAAAAAAAAAAAAAAAAGCGAAAGAAGAAACTTTATATCAGATATACTACATTTATCTACATTACATCTTCATTTAAGTAGATGAAAAATAAAAATAAACGCGTCGGCTTAAGAACCTCCTCCTTTTTTCGTCAAGTAAAAATAGGTACATGTACGTCGAATAGTTAGGTAAGTACTACACTATCTCTTCTTTTTTTAGCGCTAAAAAAAGGTTTAATTACCTTCTTGCCTAAGCTGCCGGGAAGAATTGAATGAACCTCGAACTATAGGTAGGACTAAACGTATTATCTGCATCATAAAAATAAAATAAACTCACCTATTTTCGTAGCTTTATTTTATACACTTTAATTTTTTGATTCACCGTGCAAGTTTCCATCACAAAATAAATGTTATTTTTTCAAAGCTTATTTCCAATTTTATAACTTTGTTTATATTTTGCACATCACTAAAATTTAATCGATTTCACAACACACTTTATCATTCCATAACATTAGTTTTATAGATTAAAATTCTGTTCTTTCGAATTAATGCCATTTTATTTATACTGTTGTAAAATTTATAGTTGCACCGTTAATATTTATAGGAATTTTAATTTCTTAAATAATATTTACGATTTGTGTGTACGATTCGTGCCAGTAACAGGTAAAACGGTAGGAATGTTCTATTGATATGTAGCTCACGCGCCAACTAACCAATAAACCGCCTGTATCGGGGTTGGTTTATACTCCGACAAAGAGAATGAAAGAGACTGGACTCAATATAATAATATGTAAAGACCGACATCTAATAGATACAGAACTAAAATGATTAGACAGATTTTTGACATGAGAGGTCTTACCTGCCTCAGTGGTCTAGTGGTAGCAAGCGCTACTGCTGAACATGAGGTATTGAGTTCGAATCCTGGGTCGGGAAAAGTGTTACTGAACTTTTCCATCTGGAATTTCTCAGTAACAGTTCGGAGTCTGTATTTTTGGCCGGTTGATAGCAATTAGCTCGCCCCTATTACATGGGACTTTAACATCACTGGCGACATGTGGCTGTACCTACTATACTCTGATCTGAATTAGCTGGAATGAAATGACAGCTGCGGTTGACCTTTTTTGTATCAACATGACAGTTATGCTATAGTTACGGCGGTCATTTTGCCCCAGCGAATTAAAAATTAGAGTATAGAAGTATTCCCGTTTAAGCACCGATTTTTAGAGCTACTATGCATTGAGCACCAAGGTATTCCCATATCTTTAGTGCTCAATGCATAGTTGCTCAAACGGGGATACTTCAGAGTAGGTATATACGTTAACCATTGCCTAACACTTCGGGGATCACATGTTATGTTATTTTATATAAGGGCCTAGCACAAACGACATAAAGGCATACAGACAATATACAACCTACAGGTATTATAATACCTGTGTTCTCGAATTAAGATTGATTGATTGAAACGTAAAATAATTCGATACAACTATCCTATCCTAACTAAGTATCACCATGGTTAAAACTAAGTAAATATAATGTACATCCTCAACTTTGCTTTACAAGCACATTGTATTGAAGACTAAAATCGATTGCACTTCACTAATGAAGAGCTACGATATGATTAGAGATGTGTATGGACAGTCAGTCCATGACAGTCTTACATATTATATCCAGTCTTTTCTGAAATATCATAGTCACCTAGAAAACTATTAGTTACGTAAATATTTTCATGCATTCTTCAGAGAGCTTGCATTGAGGCTACAAAGCGGTACTGTGCTGGCAGATGTTGAAGGAGAGGACATCTCCTGAGTCTTTAGTGACAATGTACATCGACAAGCCTCCACTATTCCATTTCCTAGGCACAAAACTCCACCGCATTCTCACCTAATCTTTGGCCTGTCTGGTCTAATATTAGGTGCGCGTGCGACGGCGGTCGTTGCGTATCAGTTTTAGTTTTTATTGTACGCCGCGCTGCGCGCCGCCCGGTGTATTTCGGGACTACTCGGCTTTACGGTCGAGACCGCGCTGGCGATATGGACTGAGCTCATACCAATTGTGATAGATTTGCTGATGTCATAGTGATGATCTATGAGGTATCGTTGCGCTTGCGTTGGTCAGTCTAGAGATTGGATTCCAAATTCTCTATGGAGATGCTTTCATGATTGAAAAGTATGCCTTGAGTTTCTTAATATTGTGACATTAAGTAATATTGTTATGGGCAGTCAAAAATCTGAAAGTCTGACAATGAATGTGACTTGTTATCGGGTATCCTTCAGAAGATCTATTATTATTAGGCTCTACCTTACCTGATGGAATGCGGATGCGGTTGACGATGGTGCACGCTTGGCTAGAAGTAGCTGTAACTTATTCACTCGAGTCTTGAAGACTCCCAGAGCTATGTATCTGGACACGCACACATTGCAAAGAATGCATTTTGATAAAGAGCTAACAGACAAATCCAACATGGTAACGAGGAGGGCAGGTTGATTATCGCTGATGTAAAATTTTGACATGGTAACTATGATTTTGTGGTTCCAGTTTATTAATAAGACTTCCGCTCTTTTCATAAAAACGTCGCGGCGTAAAATAACAAATGAAGGAAGTCCGGTAGGTTGGCTGCCTGGTGGTTAACCTCTTTTTATCTAATACCATTAAACGAGCAATTCTTGTATTTATGTATTATGTATATATATAATCTGCATCTCGGAAACGGCTCGAACGATTTTCTTGAAATTTACTATACGGTTTCCGGGGCGATAAATCGATCTACCTAGGTTTCGTTTTTAGAAAACGTCAAACCAAAAAAAATACCGAGCGAAGCACGGGAATACTAGATATTATTTATTAAAGCCCGAAAAAAATAGGCCCCGCATTGTTCTCGTGTTTGCCGCCTAAAGTGTTAATTAATCTTCATTTGTTGGTGATTAGTGGCATATATTAAACGTCATATTATGAAAAAAATGGTATTTGAAATATACGAGTATGTATTTTCCCAACTAAGCCTATATTCACTTACTAAATCTATTATTCAAAACCAATTGACATTTAACAGCATACACTAAACAAATTCGCTTAACATGCCATTGATTGCATTTAAATGAATGTTCGCCTATTTCCTGAAACTGTTTCTATCGGGAATTTGTTAAATTATGATTAACGCGATGTGTCGTACCGATAAAAGGTAGAGTAGTCATTACTCAGTTCCGTTGGAAATATAACATAAAATACCAGTTTTAAGCAGGCGCGGTCGCAGCCAAAGAGTTTGGTCACAGACAAAGACTACCTACATTTTATTAAGAAAATTGATTTTATTTTCGAAAAATTAACATTTTAAGCTTTACGTTTACGGCTTTGGGGGGGTCATGACCCCTAGGACTGCCTCCCTCGGACCGCGCCTGGTTCCAAGTTATAGAAATGCCGGTAAATCCATTTGAAATTGAAACTCAAAACAAATAGGATCTGGGGACGTACAATATTGTTATTGCTTAGGTACTCATTTGTGTACCCCTCTTTTGTAATTGTATTATAGTGGCAGTTTTATCAAAATTTTAATCGTTTTGGCGATAACGCAGCTGCATGGGGAGCAGTGGTAGTACAGAGGTAACGGTAGGTTGGAATCCAGACAGCGGTTTCATCATCGTCATATCAGCCGAAAGACGTCCACTGCTGGACATAAGCCTGCCCCAAAAGGGGGGAATTTGCCATAGGTAATCGCCACGCTTTGCAGGCGGGTTGGCGATCGCAGTATGGTGGTGGTGGGTAACGGGCAGCAGCGTTCTCTATACATTTGACAGCGGTTTACTTTGTGTAAATTATTTCATCACGGCCAACATTTTAAGTCATGTGTCATCCACCAAACCGCACTGGGCCCGCGCGGTCGATTAAGGCACACAGGGAGTGTGCACTCACCGAGAGAAGGCTTGTGTCCCAGCAGGGGGAACATTATAGGCTGATTACGCTTTTGCAGTAGCTTAGCGATGGGCTTCTTCATTACAGTTCACGACTCCCAGAACTCGAAGTTTCTTTCGAGTTTATGTACTGCAGATAGTAAGTCCTTGTCAGGTTTTGATCTGGTCAAGTAGTCAAGTTACACGAGACCTGATATCATTCTTAAAAGAGCAGAAGAGTTGAAAAACACTCTTTATAAAAGATCCGAGACAGCTGTTGTTTTCGGCATGTTTGTATCTGTTCACTGTTGTTTATAATCCGTTTCCTGTCTAGTCTACAATACATCACTTAATAATTTCTAATCATACCCATCGCTCCAAGAGAAAAGACGCAAGTAAAATGAAACTAAAATTAGAAGTCTGTCTACTAATAATTGTTGATTTTAAATAGAAGGGTCAGTTGGGAGCAGCTTAAATGATGATGATGAGCCCGATATAGATTGAATTGCTAATAAATTGGATGTCTTGTACTTTTACTTAGGAAAACGATAAAATAACGTAGGTTTGTAAATATTAATTAGTTATCTGCTATAAATTCAGGGCTACTAATTTCATGTCAGGGCAGGCTAAATCGATAGTCGACACCTCATTCACCATTCATCATTTTCAATACTTACTTATTAAAAATTAAGCTGATTTTAACAAGCCGTCGCGTATTCTCTGAAAAGTTTATGGTGAAATAGTGTTTTTTACAAGGCAAATCTGAATGTAGGAATTTTCATGATTGAATAAATTAAGTAAAAGATTTATTCACATTTTTAAGTACCTAAACGAAAATCATTTTTTTGACGCGACACACAGCGCCATCTACCAACTTGGGATTGAGTTATAGATTCAGCGAATTTCGACTTACTTCCTAATTACATAAAATGAGCTAGATACTTAAGTACCAAGTGAAATGCTTTAAATTTACCTATGTACGAAATTACTAGTTTACTTAATTTCTCCTCTTAATAAACCAGTTATTTCGTATTGTTTTAGTACTTAATGTGTAGGTACATATAGAAGGACATCTACGGTGCGATGTCAAAAATGGGGAAACGAAATGTCACTTTGTATTGAAAAAAAAACCACTGTCTATTCTTCGTAGAAATAGAAAACGTCATGCTGAGCCTACTGCTGTCCCAACAGACGGCATGTATGTATCACTATCAGTCACCGTATAGCTCAACCCTATTTTAGGGAGCGAACGATTCAACGATCCGAACGAACGATTTTATACAGTGTTTAGGTTATTATTACGACGGAAACATTTTGAAGTAAGTGATTATGAGGAAATAAGCAATATTGATAGGTTTAAAATGCTGCCATTTTCTATGTCAAATAAATATACAATGGATGTAAATGACCAAAAAAAACGAAATAGTAGAATAAAACCTGAATTAACACGAAAATGGACGAAATTACACTGTAGGCCGTAGGGACCGAGCTATGGTCACGCCATCTGTAATAATTAGTTTTTTTTCTGTAATAATTAATGACTGACATTCGCCATTCAGACTAGTGTTTACGTTTAGAGACATTAAATTAATGTTTCTGTGCCTGAAGTTGAACGATTGTAGCTAATTTTCACCAAATTATAGTTTTTACATTTAAATTCAAATGATTATAAACAATTTTATGGTTTTAGTCGATTCGATTGAAATCGGTTAGATTATCATGCTATGTCGAACTCTAGCAGTGATGCCAATTTAACACCTTCGGGGCTAGATCTAGCCTTTTTTCTTCTTGTTCAGCCCTGAATATAATGATTTAGCCCCTAGCCCGTAATCTAGCCCGTAATCTAGCCCCAAATATCGCCAGTCAAAACCATATACACTTAAATTACGAAACAGGGTGAACTATAAATCCCTAAATTTCATACCATGAATACTAACTGCCCTTACCAAGTTAAACCAAACTTACTACACATAGGTAATCCCATAGGATCTCCTTAAAAAAAATTGTATCCAATTTAAATTTATACTGAACAAGGCTGCCAAGCCCAACCAACCATCAACGTCGTCAGCGCAAAATCAGATAAAGACTACTATTTAGATCGTAATTTTATGATCAAACAATATTTTATAATCCAGAATGGTGTATTTTATATAATTTACACATTACTTATTCATGAATGGGCACGCCACGATTGCGGCGGTAAGTCCCCTCTTTGAAGAGTGGCTTGAGAGGCGGCATGGCGTCCTCACCTTCCGCCTGACACAGGTCCTCACCGGACATGGCTGTTTCGGGAGGTTGCTGTTTCGGATAGGGCGGGAGGAAACGCCTGGGTGTTTCCATTGCGAAGATCGCCCAGAGGACACGGTGGAGCATACGGTGGAGGTGTGCCCGGCTTGGGCGGAGCACCGCCGTGTCCTCGTGGAGGTGATCGGCGGCGGCAATCTCTCGCGTCTGACCCTGGTCCAGGCCATGGTACGGAGCGAGAGGGCATGGCTGGCAGTCGCCTCCTTCAGCGAAGCAGTTATGCTCGCAAAGAGGGAGGCGGCGCACGTGAGGGAGATGCAGTACATGCGCCTTCACAGCCGTGGCCTTTGCAAGAGACACCCTGGGCGTCGGGAATCCCAGGCTGATTCCCGGCCACCGTAGGCACGGGCTTGCGGACGGCGAGTAATGGGTAGCTCGCTGTCCGGTAAGGACCAAGCCCGGGTCGACGGCGCGTTGTGTTCCACGCGCGCCTCAAAGAGATATCAGCAGCAACAGATGGGGCCCGCAAGGGCCGATGCCTGCCGGGGGTGTGGGTTGTTCGAAAGAGATACCGCCGCCCCTGGCACACAGGCGACTGAGGGAACATGGGTGGGTTTTAGTCAGTAAAAGTCTGACACGCCCTCGCGCTCCACCCAGAGCGGGAGAAGTTATTTGATGATTTCCCACCCAAAAAAAAAAAAAAACTTATTCATGAAATCCATTTTACAAAAGAATCCTATTTTTATTTTTCGTTATTTAGTAATTTAGCGCTATTTTTAAAAAAATGTGCTAAACTAACCCTTTTTCTCGATTTAGCCCCGAAACCTGACACCCAGTTGGCAACACTGAACTCTGCTGACGTCTGTCAAGCAGCGTTGCCAGAAGGTTACTTTTTTACCTTTTAGAGGTGATTTTTAACCACAGAACATAAATACCCTGACGGAAGAACGTTTATGGTTTTGACTCCTTCAGGTTACTTCTAGGTTACACGACTCGAAACGTTACTTTTAGGTGATTTGCGGATTTTTTTTCTACAAATTCCGCAAAACCGTTAAACCGTTTCCGTTTAATTTCTTCATTGAAACGGAACGCAATGTTGCCAATGTCGGCTAATGTAAAACTTCGCGCAACTCCTAAAAATGAGTCCTTCCCTCTCGCTGCTCGCAATAATATAATATATACATATGTACCAATCACACGTTTCGGTCACTCGCTCGTTCAATCGGTGTCGTGTCTACCTATCCCTGACAAATAAAAGGGGTAGAAAATAGACTACACAATTAAAATTTAATAAGAGAAATACAAGATAAATTATAAAAAAGGTACCTTTGCACTCTATTTATTAGTAATAATCACAGTCCAATTCCTTGACATGCTTATCTTTGACTTTCACTCCTGAAACACTTCTTGGAGTTGTAGTAGCAGTCACACAAGCTTGCTTAGGAATAGTTTCAGTAACTGTTCCATTCATGCCCGGGACGAAATACCGCGCACGAGCCAGCAGTATAAACGCAGCCTTCAGCTCGGTCTCACCCCTTTTTTCTTAATTTTTCTCCTTTTTATTCTCTGACCCGCTCTCGCTGCTTTTTTTTTTCTTCTTCGTTTTTTTCATGTCATCCGCCATCGATTTTCTCATCTCAGTCTAGTCGGCCAAGACGTATAAAACCTCCTTCATATAAACCCAGAGTGCGTTTAAGAATCTTATAATTATAATTTAGAATTTTGTTATTTAGTTGACAACGTAGTTAGATAGAAAAACCAAATTTAGGCTATCCAAAACGATATAAAATGATTTTTGGTAATTACAATCGTAATGCAACCTTCCTTAAATAGACTGCATATATAATTAAAAGAATAAGTAGACATCAGTTTGACACGTTTGACTTAAATGTCATAACAATAATATTATTATGTAAAAATATGGAAATTCTAATGTAAAATCAAGTAATTCTATATAGACGAATCGTTTAAGACCGATCCGCAGAGTGTTAGCACAGAAAACAAAGAGAGAAATATAATAATGTAAGAAAGTCGTAAAAGGATAATAAAACAATGATGATGTGGATGAATGAAAAAGAAGTGTAAGTATAGTATCAGTAATAAACAGATACTATATCGGATGGATTTGTTCTTGTTCGAGTTCGTCCGTTTTATGTTTTAATATTTTTAAATGTTTTTTGGCCAGGAATAAAACACGTAACGTAACAAACTTATACCTTTATTTTACTCACCGCAATACAATTTTCACTGGCAACTTCGCTCAGTGTTACATCACATTTATTTATATTAATCGTTTTGTTCCCAACGACAGGCCATAATGGCGTTCGTCATTGCATTCACGCCATAGTACCCGAAGCTTTAATCAAATTAGTGATTAACAACAATTAATAAATCAACTAAAATACTGTGATAAAATAATAAACTACTAATAAATTCTTAACACAAGATCATTTGTGCAAATTAAAGAATAAGTCGCTAAAACATTTTATATAAACAAATTCACGAATGCATGACTTCCTGACACATCAATAGACTAACAATAATTGATATACGACCTAACCTAACAGCTCGGCCATCCTGTTTCAAGCGAGTCCCATCGCTTTTTTTTAACTTTTTATTTTTTATTTTTATTTGCATCAATTAGTAGATATTTTATTTCTCAAATGTGGGTACAGTACATGGCGATTTAAGTAAGTACCCTAAAAGTTCCGTCATATTTAACAGTTATTATTAACATGCAAAAGTTCTAAAATTATAAACTAATCCACTAAACGAATCTAAGTAGGCAACCTAAACTTTAACAAAAAGAACAAAAAAAATAACAACATAAAACACAAATAACCTCAAATTATTTATCAGTTAAGAATGTTGATTGTCGAAAAGCCTCGAAGCCTGTTTTGAATAACCTTATTACATTGCTTAATGATTTATCTATAACTAAAACCAACTTAAAACAAATAAAAAGGAATGCTAAATTATTACTTTAAAAGCATAATATTTTGGTTACCTATTCCTTGTTTTGGACACACGTCTGTTCGTTGTCACTGGGGCAATCATTTCCAGATGAATCGGATTCTAGGTCTCTAGTGAAATTCATCCAGGGTTGAATCTTGTCGATTGCTATAACATTGAAACTTCAAATATGAGCTTAGCATCTGTCATGTGCTACCAATAGTTACATACCAAATTACTTATCATCACGCGTATATCGAGCGAAGTGATTGGTTTTTTTTTGTTTTTTTTTTTATTCGCCAACCCATACGTCATGCATACATCTCCCTAGTTTTTCCACCACCCAGGTGTTAGGGTTGGCTCCCAGTCCAACCGGATGCAGATAAATATCAGCACTTTACATGGGGCATCTGCCTATCTAACCTCCACAACCCAATAATGATATGGTAATCCCACATATCGCCATGTTTCTATTTCATGTAATGGGGCGAACCTTTTGCCATACTTTTACGCGTTTATCTAGATTTTCTAAGGTAAAAAAAAAACGAAAAAAAAAAAATCAAGTATTTTCAAACATCTTAAACAAAATACATTTTAAAGATTTAACAAGTTTGAAAAGTAAGTGGAGAAAAAAAAACACCTGATTTCCCAATTCTGTGTGATTACCAAAATCCCAAAAAAATATTCGGAGTGCGTTAGTTACGTTTCTCCGAGCCGTGGGCGTGACAAGAAAATGTGAAAATTTCTTGGATATCCCACTTCTGACCTTTTGGCCAGGAATAAAACACGTAACGTAACAAACTTATACCTTTATTTTACTCACCGCAATACAATTTTCACTGGCAACTTCGCTCAGTGTTACATCACATTTATTTATATTAATCGTTTTGTTCCCAACGACAGGCCATAATGGCGTTCGTCATTGCATTCACGCCATAGTACCCGAAGCTTTAATCAAATTAGTGATTAACAACAATTAATAAATCAACTAAAATACTGTGATAAAATAATAAACTACTAATAAATTCTTAACACAAGATCATTTGTGCAAATTAAAGAATAAAGTCGCTAAAACATTTTATATAAACAAATTCACGAATGCATGACTTCCTGACACATCAATAGACTAACAATAATTGATATACGACCTAACCTAAAATTGTTTATTTGGAAGAAGTATTTCAATCGCTAGGTTATGTATATTTCTATCTGTTTTCATTTGCAAATTACATAACTTTAGTTTCACGTGTTTGAAAAAAGTAGCTGGTAAATGCAACTTAAAATGAAATTTTTTAACTACTACTACTGGAAAAAATGAAAGGTTATTTTTTACACTGAAAGGTTACCTACTTTTGTATCCATGTCAGGTAACTTTTACAAGACCTGGCTGTCAACACAGTCAAGTCAAGAAGCTTCTTCTTGACTTGACTGTGGCCACTTACCGAATTAGAAAAATAGCGCTGTGAGCGCTCACATCAATAATTTGCGTTCCGAGTTAGAAATCGCGATTATGACAGCTATGAACTGTCATTTTTGTCATCAATACGGAACGCTCGTCAACGCGCTAACAGTGCTCACTCAATGTTAAAACCTATTTACACCATATAAAACTTGTATAGACCACAAATTTCATCTTCTTATTTGATATGTGACGATTCTAGCCAGAATCACTATTTATAAGTTAGCTAAAATTAAGATACGAATCAGAACATAACAGCACAAGTGTCATTTTTGACAGCGCTCACGGTGATATTAGTATAACGCATGGCCGGCGTTATCGCAAGATGGCGCATGTCATGACGTCATCTCTAACGATTCACGGGACATCGTTATCGCGCTCACGCCAATTCGGAACGGGTGTGAGCACGCTCAAATTGATATTATCGTATCTCGGAACGTAGCCTAGAGCCACTTTCCGAATTAGAAAAATAGCGCTGTGAGCGATCACATCAATAATTTGCGTTCCGAGTTAGATATCACGATTATGACAGATAAGAACTGTCATTTTTGTCACCAATACGGAACGCTCGTGAACGCGCTAACAATGCTCACTCAATGTTAAAACCTATTTACACCATATAAATTTGTATTGACCACAAATATCATCTTCTTATTTGGTTAGGTGGCGACTCTAGCCAGAAGCACTATATCTAAGTTAGCTGAAACTATTCAACGATTCAAAACATAACAGCACAAGTGTAATTTTTACAACGCTCACGCCAATTCGGAACGGGTGTGAGCACGCTCAAATCGATATTATCGTAACTCGGAACGTTGCCTAGGACTACTGAAGTAAACGAACTGTCAAATCTGTGACGCTTCCGACTCCCGCCCGCGCTCACCCGCCCTCTTTCCTCTTGGCATTTTGTTCAAGACGAACGTTTATTTTTCGGCATCACACGTTTCGTGTCAAACGACTTAAAAGTAAGTGATTATTACAAAATATTACCGTGTTTTTAATGTTTAGTGTATAAATAATTTGTGGTAAAACGTATATTGCACGATGGTAGTGTATAATGTGCGATAAAGTTGGATTATGGTAATGCGCGCCAGACTTGCACAAGGCGGCAGTACCTCTGTGTTGCACGGACAATGTATCTTTCACGATCAGTCCCAGGTATTTCACTAGTCCGAGGTTCCTGAACACTGGCACCGATTACACCTTATTTTTACCCATGTGTTGATATTTTGTTTATGTGAATATTCCCAGTTAATTCTCTACTCACCATGATTACGACTTTACCATGCTCGAGTGATTAGTTTTGAAAACGTGGTGAACATCTAAACCGGGTAACGTAGTATCTTACTTTACTTCCAAATTCCCAGTTTGTTTTAACCTCGAAACTTGACCATACCTCAATGATATAGTGACTTAATCGATAGAACACTCTTGAGGTTTCTAACAGTATGTGTTAGTGAATGCTGCGGTATTCATAGCTAATTATATCTCCCAACTTGCCCAAAACTCAAAAATGCAGCCGGCGCTGTATATGTGAAATGATTGGTATATAAAAAACCTTGTTCTTTAGTTGCCAAACACCAGCAATAGTTAAGTAACTTTAATTAATAGTATTCCAAACTTGTCTTATCCTTAATAAATACCATACTTTTGCAGTGAATTTGCCACATGCTAATCCCATGTTCTATTGATTTTCCAGAATGCGTTACGTGGCCGCGTATTTACTGGCTGTGCTCGGCGGCAAGGTGTCCCCGGCAGCAGCGGACGTGGAGAAGATCCTCAGCTCTGTTGGAATTGAAGCTGACGGAGAGAAGCTGAAGAAGGTCATCTCAGAGCTCAATGGCAAGAGTGTTGAGGAGCTGATTGAGCAAGGTAATCATTGACTGGCTATTTAATAATTGTTATGGAAATGTGTAGTTGGTAGGATTTACTATGTGATCTTTGTAGTTTCTTGTCTGTTCTCCAAAGATACCTACTACACTTTGGAATTGGCAACTAGCTTCATCTTTCTGACTGTGGGTCAGTCAGAAAGATGAAGCTAGTTGTGACTAATTGGTTTATTTGAAATAATTACTTTGAGTGGACTTTGACACAAGCTTTGAAACGTCATGCTTAGGAGTATTCTTTATTTCTTGAGAATTAAGACCTATCTAAACAGCACATCATGTATAATGTATAGTCTACAACAAGCTGTACTGTTGCTAGGAGGCGAGCGTTGGTAGCTTCAGTCTTTTTATCCGACTGCGCCAGAAGGAGGGTTATGTTTTTCGATTTTATGTATGTATGAGGTGCCGTAATTGTGAGTGACACTGGGTATATCAAAATTGACAAAAAAATGGCTGATTTTTGGCGACATATTGTGTCTTAAAAAACAATTTTTTTTTTTTCAAAACTTATTCAGTGGGTATCAAAATAAAGGGTTTCATTAATAGGTCTCATTTATGTCAATAATAACTATATTAACTAAAAACAGAACGACTGCCTATAAAATGAACTTGATGGAAACAAGAAACTTGTTTTTAAAGGTTTAAAAATTACTATTAGACTGAATACTATAAGCAGTCTCATGCAGTGAAGAGGCAATAAAGTTGTTTATTGTTAAATTTAAAAAGATGGAAACAAGAAACTTCTTTTAAAACAAGTTTCTTGTTTCCATCTTTTTTAATTAAAGTTCACTTTTTAGGTAGTCAGGGTTTTTGATTATGTTAATTATAATTTTTTCAGTCAGTTTTATATCATCATCAGCCTTTTCTTTGTTTGTATTTGTGCCCCTAAGATAACCCACTGACCGTGTTGCATAAGTAAATGTTATAGGTAAGTATTAATTCAATTTAATTTGTGGTCCAGGCCGCGAGAAGCTGTCGTCCATGCCGGCGGGCGGCGCCGCGCCAGCCGCGCCGGGCGCCGCGCCCGCCGCCGCCGCCGCCGAGGACAAGAAAGGTAGGCTGCTGCTGCCAGATAACTTGTCTCAACAATAAATTAAGTAGACATGGTTCTGTACATAAGCTGTCAACTGTCATGTTGTCATAATTTAGAGATTTGGGATAGAGATGTCATTTTAACATGTAAATCGTGTTTAATAGACAATGGTTTAGTTTAAAATCAGCAATCTGAAAACGATTTTCTCTCTACCTTATTAACCTAGCATTATTTTAATTTTATAGTTGACTAGGGAATACTACAGTAAATTCTTGATCACCATGATGATTTCTAGCAATACCATCTTTCGACTGAAAGCCTTTGATTGTACCAACCTTTTCTGACATCTCACACACTTCCACAACCTCCCCCTATCTTCTGTTCCCCGGTAACCCCGACCTTTTCTATTGCAGAAGAAAAAGAGACCAAGAAGGAAGACACTGAATCAGAAGATGAGGACATGGGCTTCGGTCTGTTTGACTAAATGCACTTTACAGGTGAGTTACAAATATATTCTTAGGTGTATTTATCAGTGAGTTAATGTCTACTGAGGAAGATAGGCGTTAGACTGTTTTCTCACCTAAGATAGATAATTTTGACTTTAATTGCAAACACATATTATTTGTGTTATGTGTGCTATAATTGCTATGTACAATGCTCTTTATGGAACAATTTAATTTAGTGAATGTAAATCTGTGGTAAGGCAGCACTAAATAAATAAATAGCACTTGTTAGCTAGTAAATTGGTGATGGCATAACATAACATCATACCAGCTTTCACGGTATGGTTAGGCAGAGGTGTATTACACCCGCATATCACCAGTTGTATCAAGGCAAGTTGGCAATAGGCTTGTCGCCATCTAAGAGGCAAGCCTATTGGCAACTTGCCTCTGACCTGACAATATAAATGTTGATAGTAATTATGTCTTCTACAATGGCAGTTCACTTATCTCTTCATGTCAACAGCACAAAATTAAAGCCAATTGAATCTAAAAGATGAGAGGAATAATAAATAAAATTGGATCTATTGCTAACTTGATTTATTACTTTGAAATAGGTATTAGTTTTTCCCAGTATTTTGTTTTCATGATGATTTCAAACAACACCATCTTTCGACTGAAAGCCTTTGACGATACTCATCCTAACTGATGCTTACCATAAACAACCTATCAAACCTTGTTACAGTGAACATAGACAATAATTTTGTTTTTCTCTATTGTTTCAGTTTTCGCGGCGCTGGTCGTTATTCCATTTTCTATGGTATAAGCGTAAAATATCAGCATTTATGTTTCTATGAAATATATTGCTGAGATATATAAACGTTCATAGAACTTTTATTTTGTTGTTGAATGTTACCCTATTTCCTATTTCTATCCTTACGTAGTGTAAAACAAAGTCGGTTTTCGTGTCTTTTAAACTACGCAACGGATTTTAATGCGGTTTTCATTACTAGACAGTGATTCAGGTGGAAGGTTTATATGTGTAATACACCAACCTCGCGCGGGCGAAGCCGCTGGATAAAGCTAGTAACATAAGATTTTACTGATTGAGGAAGGAAGTTGGTGGTGGAACGTGTTACTGACAAGATTAAGCTTGGGTCCATATTGGCTCACCTAAAGTTCTTTATCCGAAATTGTTCTTCCTAATGATTTGTAATCCGAATGATCACTCTTCCTTAAATTTTTCATCCTAAAGTTTTCATTCATACAATTTTTAATGCTACCGGCGATGTTCATAACACTCATATTGTAATTAATAATATCATTAATGTAAATATATTTAAACCCCTACTGTTTTTTTTATCATAACGCCTTTATCCCTAAACATAATTACCGATTAAAGGTCGTTTCACTGTTTTTTTGTCTTAAATGAATGAAATTCAGGTCAGAGTGTCGTCTTGGGGGCACTATGAAAAAAGTACTTAGAAAAATTACGCGACCAATTCCGAGGTAGCGCTCGCCGGCCGCTGCCGCGGCACCGCTCGCTTCGCTTGTTCGGCTCGCGCGTAGTTGGTCACAGTTCTAACCTAACCTATGGATATCTTTGCAGGTACACACCGCTATAAATAAAATTAAAGAAGACGTTGAATAATAGTGTAAAAGATGGTTATGTTGAGAAAATATAGGAAAACAAATAAAAGTATAATAGATGTTTATTACTACTGACATTATGAAGTTGAATGCTTCGGAATTATGAACATTAGAGACAGAGTAGTTAGGAATTGTGATTGTTAGGATGAAAAATGTTAGGAAGAACATTTTCGGATTTCCAATTATCGGAGTTGAAAATTTAGGTGAACTTTGGCGCACCCTTATGCTTGGCTTGGCTATGTAAAAGTTCCTTATGTTCTGTAGGCGGTTGTTGTTTCCAGCCGTTAGTCGACCGATATGTATTCAAGGTCTAGCCACCATCAGTTCAAACAAAAAAAAAAACGAGCATTTATATACTTAGGTACCAACAATTTTTATTCTGATTAACATGGCCACTGTACGCACGACGACGTATTAAGCTATACATTTCTAGTATAAGCTGACTTTTCAATGTACGAAAAGCCTATACAGTATGAAGTCAGCTAAAACTGGAAATGTATAGCTTGATATGTCGTCATGTGTATAAGTTGTTTCTTACAAATAAAAGTGCCATATGCCGTATCTTAGTGGGACTTGTTAGTAACAGAGTTACTTAATATATGGCGCAATTTAAAAAAAAATGTACAAAAGTTTGCCCAACAAAAATATAATTTGGTACTCAATCAATCAATATCGAGCTTCTTGAATGATCCCTCGACGCTGCCGAAAATGTCTGAAATGGTCTTCGGCTTTCCTGGCCGCTTCGCTTCAACCACGCGTTTCTTGTTCTCTTGCACGAAGAAATCTTTGTTAGCTCGCAATCTCACAAGCATTTCATCTGAAAATAAACAAAGATATACTTTATTCCCTTCCAAACGTTTTTGCATTCGTCGGTTTCAGTGTCTGTAAAGCGTTTGTCGTTATTCTGGGACTTGGGAATTAATGACCCGAAATCAGCTAGGTGCATGTTTGGTGAGCAATAAGTACTTATGTTCAGTAATTGCTCATACCGTAATGAAGAATAGGATCGAATTGAAAAGCTCCTCCGTTTTTTTGAAGTCTGTTAATAATGCAAGCCACTTTAGTTCAGTGCAACTTTAGTTCAGGGATTTTTTAACCGACTTCAAAAAAAAGGAGGAGGTTCTCAATTCGACTGTTTTTTTTTGTTTGCTACCTCATAACTTTCGACTGGGTGAACCGATTTTGATGATTCTTTTTTTATTTGAAAGCTGGTGCTCCCCGTGTGGTCCATATAGATTGATGATGCGTTTCGGAGACACAACGGAACTCTTCAAAAAATAACAAAATAAACCGCGATTGCTGCTATCGCATAAATATGCATTGTTTTGACCGAATTAGTAGGGTAGGTACTAAAACGAAAAAGTAAAAAACCAATAACTTTTTCCAAAAAAAAAACAACCGACTTCCGAAAAAAACGCTACAAAGTGAAAAATAACTTTAATTTCGGAAGTCCGTGACTGGATATGTATTTTAATTTTTTGTCACCGCCTTTCGAAATTAAAGTTATTTTTCACTTTGTAGTGTTTTTTCGGAAGCCGGTTGTTTTTTTTTTTGCTTTGATTAATTGATCGTAACCTCGTGAATCGATTCACGCTCATAATCGTACTGTATTGGATCGATCTTCTGGGATTGAGTAAGATCATACCGTAATTTTATGTAAATAGTGAAAAACGCAGTATGCATTCAAAATCATTTATTTTAACTTAATCTACATAATATATTTATTACAAAGTGTGCCACGGTGCCTTTGTGATGGCGTCCGAGATTATATTTTAAACTAGCTGTGCCCGCGACTTCTTCCGCGCGGAATAGTTTTTTTTACTATTATTTATTTATCAATAAAAACAAATGTAAAAAAAAAAAATTGGTGTATGTACCGTACCGTATATAATATATATTCATAATATGCATGCAGCAAAACCGGTTATTTTAATATTACAGACACTCCAATTTTATTTATATGTATGGATTGATTGGAAGTACGTATTTCCTTTTGACGATTTGTTTTGACAATTTACATTGTCCACCCGTGTCACATTTAATAAAAAATGTGTTTGAATTTGTTAGCGGGGCCATAATAAAAAGTATTTCCAAATAATAGGTCACGCTCACAGAACAGATAGAACTCTTCCTATTGCAATACCTAATAAAAAGCATGAAAAGAAAAGAAAATCAGAGAATGCTTACATACCCGAGCCCGACAATCAAATACAAAATATTATCACGGTATCACCTACCTTCATATTTCATACAATATCTATGTACCGCTTTTGATTAGTGTAACTCGAAACAGTCGAAACTGATCTCATTCAATGTGGTTGTAGTTCGTACGGTACGTTTCGGTTGACGTTTAGGTTTTAGTTGATTTTTTCATACGATCTGTATACACAGGTGCATACGATTCGATCTGGGTGAAGATCGCATCCTGTTGAATCGGCCATTAATCGATCTTCTGGAAGATCGATCCCTAATTAAATTACTGGTAACTTAAGTAGGGATGCGCGATACGTTTTGATTATTTTTATACCCTCGAATTTCGATAGATTGAAGGAAATAAAAACACGCCTGGAACTAAGAAGTTCAAAACAATATCGCTTTTAGTGTAGGTAGAGTTAAAGTTTTCAGTTGGAATCTGTTTTTTTTTGTCTTCAATGATTCTCCAAACGAAAAGAGAGAGGCCTTTTATAGAAGAATCAAATGAATGAGTTGGTCTGGCTGATAATTAATTTTGCCTCAAATTATCCGGACTTGCTGACTAACCTCTGCATTCAACGAAGGTCTTGAACTCCCCACCCGCTTCTTTCGGTAGTCCCACCATTGGCACGTACTTGTCCAAGGTCTTGGTTCCGATCTGATGGATGATCAGCACGTCCAGGAGTTCCTTCTTCATGAACGGTTTGACCATCATCATGAGTCTGTCCATGAAGGATGGCGCGTTTAGGAAGTGCAGGCCTTTTACTTTTACTAACATGGCTTCCTGGAAAACAAAAAGTAATGTTAAGATGGATGCGCTACGCTACGTAGGCCGCGACATTCAATTTTTCTGACTTTTTTTAAATTTTCTGGTTAGAGTGATTGTATATTGATTAAAATATGATTAGCGACCGTAACAAACAACAAATAGGGCTTGACATAATTATAATAATTAAAATCATCAATACAACCCTTTACTTTTATTAATCCCATTGAATTACTTTCATGAAATAGTTCAATAGGAATTCAATGAACATAGAAGGTTCTTTGTATTTGATTTCAATTAATTTAATTATGGCCACCCTGGCGCTAAAGTTAAATAAAATAATATATTCCAGTCCTTTTTGTTAGTAGGTAGTCTCCTTAGTTCAAAAATAAATAATAGATATGTTGAGATTGTCAAAATTATAATTGCACGCCACTACGAAAATGTGAATACTAACACTTGCAAGCGTGCATGCAATAAGCTGTGGAAGGGCGTGCAATTTTAAATTAGAAGATATCTATCTGGTTTATACGATTGCAACGATAGCAATTCATGGTTCTTGAAAATAAAGCAATCATAATAATATTGGCGGGTTATACCAAAACACCGATGTGACAAGGTTATAAAAATAACATAGGAGCTTGTTTTTGATAGGCCAAAAATCAAATGATCTCACCTGTAAATAGTACAAGAATTGCTGAATAGTCTGCACATCCAGCTTGGTGAGGTGGCCCAGCTTGAGGCCTTCGAGGTCGAAGATCAGTACGAATCCCGGCCACGTGCCCTCTTCGAACTGCCACAGGTCCAGGATCATCACTACTGACCTGGGGATAAGAGTTTATTACACCTTAAAGGTGAATGCGATAGGTACCAGAATCCTGTGTCATGTTTTGTGCTGTATTTCAGAAATAATGCAATATTTGCCTAAATCGACACTCATTTCTGTTTCGTAGTTTGCTTCTTTCCTAGTCTGAGTAACTAGCTACCGTGTCACTCAGTACCAGAGTTGTGGAGTTCAGATAGGAAGCAGAATACCAGTATTATACAAGGTACCACTCTTGTAAAATACGGGTATTCAGCTGCCACCGGTTAAACCGGAAGCTGATCGTAAAATGTATTTTGTTAGGCTGAAATTAGCAGGGGGGAGGGGGTGGGTAGCTTTTGTTAGCTTGCTTATTTGATATCGTGAAATACAACATGATACATTGAGGAATTTCAAGATCGAGAGTTCTTTTTTTTTTCTTTTGTGTGGGAAATCATAAAATGAATTCTCCCGCTCTGGGTGGAGCAGGAGGGCGTGTCAGACTTTTACTGACTAAAACCCACCGGTGTTCCCTCAGTTGCCTGTATGCCAGGGGCCGCGGTATTTCTTTCGAACAACCCGCACCTGGCTGGCATCGGCCCTTGCGGGCCCCATCAGTTGTTGCTGACATCTCTTTGAGGCGCGCGTGGAACACAACGCGCCGTCGACGCGGGCTTGGTCCTTACCAGACAGCGAGCTTGAATCGAGATAAATCTATACTCCCACTTTTATCGCAATTGAGTACATAATCGTAGGTACCTACCGAAAGAAAGAAGAAATTGTTGCAAAGAAAATGTTCGTTCGTTAGCTACCTGAGTGACTTAGCGAAGTCAAAATTCTTCGGATCGTAATCCAGCAGACGGGCGTAGAACACAGCATCTCCATTCCTCGACCGAGTTGGCATTGGTTGGAGTAACCTGGAACAGATAAAATATGTCTATTAGGTAGGTATTTGAGGTATAAAAGTTGAAAGTGATGTAGCCCTGGGCCCCTCGTGATTGATTTTATTCGTTTTTTTTTTTCGCGAACTGGATTTTTAGCGCACTAAGCGCACTAGGAATTCTGAGATTTCGTCTCAACGCCGACAGTTAAAAATCCCGTGTGTGATCAAAAATCGCTTGTACGCACGGTAGAGATGGGTAATCACCCGGGTTAAAACCCAGTTATCACCCGTTTCATTCTACCCATTGGGTGGTTTGGCCGGGTGAAAACAAAATATTTCTGATTTTTAAATAAACATGTAGCGCGCTACGACCAGTATGCGGGGTGGCAGGACTGAGTGAGAGGGAAGGAAGAGCGGGCGTATGGTCCTTCCCTACTCAAACTCTCACTTTAGTTTACATCAGCAAGCGTTTTGAGTTAACTTTGTTTTAACGTACGACCCGGAACTGTTATAAGTGTTACGATCTATTCAAGGACACATTTACGACGACTATAATAGTAAATAAATCATTTATTGTGGACCAAACAAGTGTATGTACAGACGCCAGCACATCAATCTATCCCAAACAAGTTTAACTTGCAGGGGTAACACCAGCCTTGAACGATATGTCTACGAATTCGCTGCACAGCGATGCCTCAATTAATGCACGTCATCATAATATCCAAATCGAAAAGAACAACAAATCTTATAGTAACAGCAATTGAAGTCGTGTCTAAATGATGTATGTCCGTGCATGTAGAATTGTAATAACGACCATTGCTATTCTACATATCTACAAATAAAATATCACAAAATAATCGCACAGTAAGGAACGCAACTTAGGAACTGTAATGCAAGCAAAGCCATCAGAAATAACTACAATTCAAAATAATATGTCAATGTCAGGTCCATTATAGTAGATAATACATTAGTCATGTCAAAGAAATAATAAATACCTACTTACCTTTATTTTAACAAGTGGGTACTTATTAAAAAAAACACTTGATGTGCCCACAAAAATAGTACTTTGATAAATTCCTTTGATCTAAAATAAGCGGTATATCGTTATTGTACACACTCTTTCAATGAAATTCGTTCGTTAAAAATGTTTTAGTAGGTACCTACTTCCATTGAGGTAATATGCCTACTTCCTACATTCAAAATGGCAAGCGGCGGCATGGCAGAACTGTGGTTACGTATTGTTTTTTTGAGAATTATGTTAGGCAAGTAATATTGAATTAATTAATCCATAGTAATTTAGACCTTAATTTTTAAATCTTATTGTAAAACTTTAAATCATGAACACATATCCAAACCAGAGGGCTCAAACTGGACAATTTCGCAATTGAACATGAACCTTATTTCTTTGCAATAAAGTTGAAAATCTATCAAACAAATTAGACAGACGCCAGCACACGATTATTTAACGATTATCGGTACAATGATTGCTGAGTCTACGTCCCACGTGTCGACAACCTCGCTAGCTAAGTCAAGATACTTGATTTTCTTATCTTGCTCAGCTTTCACGAGATTCTCGTCATGAGGGACAGCGATATCAACAATCATTGCACGACGCTCTCGTCGATCTATCACCATGATATCAGGCTTACTGGCTACAATAGTCCTGTTAGTGATGATAGATCGATCCCAGTACAATGTGGCGTGACCATTCTCGACAACTGAGTCGGGAACATAGGTACCTGTAGTATGGTACTTCAGACTCCACAAGGTTGTACTGCAAGGCAAGTTGCTGGTGGATAATCCTAGCTACTAGATTGTGTCTGTGCAAATACTCGCCAGAGATGGTGGGTGTGCGTGTTGTCGTGTCACTCTTGTCTGCATAGTTTACTCACTCACATCACATTGTATATTATTTAGTCCATTTTTTAGTAAATGTTTGTAGTCGAACGGACTACAAACATTTATTTACAGGGTTTTTCATTTTGGTATCATTTTAGATGTTTTTATTTAATAGTAATATGGAAGCTAGACTCTGAAACGATTTATTTTATGTAAAAAATATTGAGTGTGAATTTTTCCATTGTGACGTTAACAGACGCCCCGTTAAAAAAATGTAGTCTGTGGCGAAATACATTATTATTATTATTATTATAGTAAACAGAGAATTATTATCCTTTATTTGACTAAATACATATAAATTATATTTATACCTATATTTGTTTAAAAAATATAGAAATATTTAAAAATATAAAAAATAGTAGCCCACCGGTAACGGGAACAGGGTCCAAACTACCGGCGGTCAGGGCTCCAGAGAGAGGAACCTCCTAACAATGCGAGCCGTCAAGAAGTACCGCTTTCTGAATCAGGCCCTTGATCCAGCTGCCCAAGGAAAGCCTTCTCGGGTGTTGGTCGAGGCTCTTGGTTATCAAGCCATTGGCTGTAACGACTCGGCTGTTGTCTGAATGATCGCTGAGTCCACATCCCACATGTCGATAACGTCGCGAGCCAAGCCAATCCACTTGATTTGTTTATCTTTCTCGGCTTTCACGAGGCTCCCGTCATGCGGGACCGTTATGTCAACGATCATTGCGCGCCGCTCTAGTCGATCCACCACCACTATATCAGGCTTATTGGCTATAATAGTCCTGTCAGTTATGATGGATCGATCCCAGTACAGTGTGATATGTCCATTTTCGAGAACTGGGTCGGGCACATAATACGGCACTTCCGATTCCACAAGGCTGTATTTCAGAGCAAGTTTCTGGTGGATAATCCTGGCTACAAGGTTGTGCTATGCAAATACTCTTCGTTAGCTAGACGAGAACAGCCGGAGATAATGTGTCTGACGGATTTTCCCAGGCGGTAATGCCCGACAGATGTCAACCGTGCCGTCTTTCACAATAAATCTCCGGTAATTGTTCGTCATCATAATTTCGTCCATAATTGCAGAGACAAAACCTTTGGTTTCCCCAAAGAGGTCACCGAAACGCAGCCAGGCTACGGACGCTAGTAGGTCTATATCGGGTCCATGTAGGGCCCGGAAAAAGCGTCCGTGAATCTCCTTACTCTGCCATATCTCCATGCGATCATTAGTATCAAGCACTACAGGCTTGAGCCAGTTTTCTTTAGCCAAGGAGAGCGGGGTGAGGCCCTTGTCCACCTCAACCAAATCTCGATGCATCCCCGATGTCGGCTTGTAGGAAATATTCCCTGAGGCTGCATAACTCGCGATTGTGTTGTTAGCGTTTAAGAAGCCTCGACCTCCACGCTTTTGCGGGATATACAGTCTCATTACCGATGACCGTGGGTGATGCATTCGATATGCAGTCAGCAGCGTACGGACCCTCCTATCCAGGGCGTCGAGTTCGGTCTGAGTCCATCTGAGTATCCCGAAAGAGTACATCAAAACCGGCGTGACCCAACCGTTGAAGGCGCGCTCCTTGTTTCCGCCTGATAAAAGACTATTAAATACTTTCTTTAGGTAGCCAAAAAAACGCTCCTTCAACGATTGCTTCAAGTCAGAAACATTGATGCCCTACGCTTCCGACATAGGTACCCAAATACTTATAAGTTTCAGCTGCGGAGAGGGCTCGAAGGTTTATGGAATCCAAGAGTTGGGTTCCCACGGACTCCACAATCTCCCCTCGCTTTACATGCATGAGCGCACATTTGTCCACACCAAATTCCATCTTGATGGCGCTACTGAAGGTTTCAGTTACTTTCAGTAGCTCGCATCAGTTGCAAATTGTTGGGGGCAATGAGTTTTAGGTCATCCATGTAAAGAAGGTGAGATATAACCTGACCACCTCTCCTCAGCCCACAGCCTATACCTGAATCCTCCAGCAGCGTGCTTAGAGGATTCAGGGCTAGGCAGAACCAAAGCGGACTCAAACTGTCGCCTTGAAATATGCCTCGCTTGATCCTTATCGGCACGCTATTCCTCTGTATATTTCAACATCCTGGTTATTAAAGGACCGTCCTCCATTGCCCCATACATGACATCAGGAAGGTGCGCAGAGTTGTATCTACTTTATACAACTCCAGCACCCTAATGGGCCATGTATGTGGCACCGAGCCATAGGCCTTCTTGTAATCTATCCAACATGTCAAAAGATCCTCTCGGAAACGACGAAACTTTTGGCTAATGGCCATATCAATGCGGCCATATCAATTTCCCACCCAATAAAAAAAAATAAAAAAATGGCCATATCAATGAGGAGTAGCTCCTTAGTACTGCGGGATCCATTCCGACATCCATTTTGAGAGACAGACATGATGAAGTTACTGTCTCTATGATTGTAAATCTTGGCTCTCAAAATGGATGTAAGAACTTTATAGACCGTCGGTAAAGACGTGATCGGCCTATAGTTTTGTTTTTATGTTCATATCGTCTAAAGTTACAAAATCTAAAATTCTACCACAGGTATTTTTAACAGCTAAGAATTTAAAGAAAGAAAATACCTTTATTTAGCACAAACTAAAAGGTACACAATATACAGCAAAATAATAAAAATAAAAAACTACTAAAAAAGTGTAAAGTGCGTCAAAGTGTGCCTCCCGGCTGCGCTAAAAAGGCCCAGTTCAGCACAAATGCCAGACAACTAGTGCCTGACGCTGGTTTTCAACTGGACCTGACGTGTGAGTATTGTTTAAAGTATAGTATTGGTTTACTTACATATCCGTTTTTTTCTGATTTTTAAACCATTTAATTACATTTGTTTACGTCAACCAAATCAAAAACTAATGTTTATACAAATTAAGGTCTCTTATGGGTATTTTTTTCAGACTTCTGCGTTGAGCCGTTTTTGAGTTCTGGGAAATCCCAAAACGTTACCGCAGCAAAATCTTAAACAACTGAAGAACAATAACACACACAAATTTTGCTGTTTATAAACCTTTACTACGCAACAAAAGCTACCTATTCATGTATTTTGGTCTGGGCTGAAGCGAATTTTTAAAGATGTTTTTGCCCGGGTAACGTTTCAAACGTTACTCCAGCAAAATCTGTTTTTCTCAAATAACTTTCACAAATATTTTGCTATTAGTAAACAAATTGCTCCTCATGATACACTAATTATTTGTAATAGTCTCACCTCTCTAAAGCACAACTCAGCACAATATTTTGCCAGGGTAACGCTTACGAAAACATCGTAAAACCAAGACACATGTAACAACCGAATATCGTGTGTAACAAACACACGATATTCGGTTGTTACATGTGTAACAGTGTCAGAGTGAAATAAAACTCGTACCTACCCACCACAACTCGCTTTCCGAATCGTGTGTATGCGTAGCTAATTATTGACAATGATTTGCGAGCGTGCAATAAAAATTTAGCTTTAAAAAAACTTTTGTTTTTCCCCACGCCACCCTATGGACGTGGGTAACTCCGACCGAAGGCACGGCCGTTCGGCGTGTTAAAAAACTAAGAAAACACGCTTTAAAAATCAAACAAAAATAGTAGAAAATAATAAAATTTTAATGTAAAAAAGCATGGGGTGCTTTTTGAGGTAATTTTCTAATTAATTCAACACAATGAAAAATCACATTTTGTACCGCTGATGGAAAAACGACGTGATGTGTCTGTGTGTGTGTGTGTCTGTCTGTGGCATCGTAGCTCCCGAACGGATGAACCGACTAGAAAAGACCTGATAATCTTCAAACGAAGATTATCAGCTCTTTTCTGGTTGATGAAGGGATTTGAGCATCTTCTACGGGTCTGATCACGTCCAAATTTGGTATTCTATTACTTCAATGATATTAGACGAACAAAGTAACCTTGAACTTATGCTGGAGTAACACCTGGTATTTCCAGGATATCTAAGTAACTCATCAACAAACAGCAGAAGTATCGTGTTTGGGCTCATAGAAAAGGTCTCAATGAATAGGTTTATGGATAAATGGTGATCAGGACGAGGAATGAGAATAAATTAATAACAAACTTTACTGTGGGAAACAAACGCAACGCTGCGGATATTTAAGCGAGACATTAAGTTTAAAAAGTAGGAAATAAAAGTTAAATTTAAAAAACCCACGACCCAAACAAAAGCCATTGTCAAGTCGGGGAACGGTCATTGAAAACGTCAAACGGAGGAGGCCTAGCATTTTCATTAGCCGTTCCCCGACTTGACAATGGCTTGATCAAAATACTACCTACAACTGAAACGGCCAATAAATATTTTTTTTTTACATTTTAGAGTTTTTGTTTGGGTCGGGGGTTTTTTAAATTCTTAATTGAACAAGTGTTACAATGGAACATGAAATATTATCTCCAAAATCTTAACTAAAAAGTCTTAGGTTCTTATAACTGACAACACCTCGAAATAACTAAATAATACTTCGCAGTAACTAAAAAAGTCTTCAAAGTAAATAATAGGTTGGGGAAAAACTTTCTTCGCATTTTTTAAGAAAATTCAAAACATTTTTTAATAAAGTTTATTTACATTTAACTAAAGTATGTAGGTACCATTTTGTTCGATAACTTTTTGCCATCTCTTGTAGGTAGGGACATGATCCCATTGCTATAGAAATTTTGGGACTTCTGGTCAAAATACCGCGACAAGTGGTTTTGGCAGTCCTCTCGTGATGTTAACCTGACACTGCCTAAAGAATTCTGAAGAGACCGAAACAGGTGGAAACCTGAAGGTGCAAGGTCAGGACTATACGGCGGATGCATTAACACCTCCCAGCCAAACTCTCTTAATTTTTGTTGGGTGGCTAAAGATGTGTGAGGTCTAGCGTTATTATGATGAAAAACCACACCCCTTCTGTTGATTAATTCCGGCCGCTTTCTCTCAACTTCTTGCTTTAATCTCATCAGTTGTTCGCAGTAGAGTTCAGAATCGATGGTCCTGCCTGGTGGTAACAGCTCATAATGAATAATGCCCTTCCAATCCCACCACACACACAGCATCACCTTGTTGTGAGTTAACCCGGGTTTCGCCACAGTCTGTGAAGCCTGACCGGCCTTTGACCACGACCTTTTTCGCACGTTCTTGTCATACGTGATCCACTTTTCATCACCAGTTATCAGCTTCTTCAAAAATGGTTCGGTTTCATTACGTCGTAATAAAGAATGACAAATGGGTACACGGTTCATTAGGTTTCTTTCAGTGAGCTCGTGAGGTACCCAAATGTCGAGCTTTTTTGTGTACCCAGTTTTTTTCAAATGCGCCAAAACTGTTTGTGGTCAATTTCCAGTTCTTCAGCTACGTCGTAACTACTGGTATGCCGATCTTGCTCCACTTTTTCAAAAATGGCATCCATTTTATCCGTAATAGGGCGACCAGAGCGACGTGCATCTTTGACATCAAAATTTCCGGATTGAAAACGCTTAAACCAAATTTGTGCTACTCTCACAGACACTACACTAGGTCCATAAACATCGCAAATTTTTTTCGCGGCTTGCGTTGCATTTTTACCTTTTTTGTAGTAAAATTTTAAAATGTATCGAATTTCTTCATTAGATTCACTCATCTTGACGGTACGAAAAACAAATGAAAATCACACATTTTCCTAATTTGAATTTGGAATTATGTTCTTTAAAATTTAAACTTTCAATGATACCAAAACCAGCCAGATACAAATAGTATAGCCAAAGAGATTTTATTACAAGTTCATACATACTATAATGCGAAAAGACTTTTTCCCCAACCTAATAAAACGAATCTTCAAAATTACCTACATAAGTAGAATACTCTGCAAATGGGGCAGTATCATAACAATTATGACATTCACTTGGTACTTAGTAAGTAGGTACTTAATTGTTTGAGCTCTTGGAAGTGTTGATATTTTGAGGCAGTTATGGAAATCATATTATTATGTAAGGTCAATTAAGACACGTTGGCGTTAAATCTTTTTTGTTTTTGTGGAAAGGCAGACCAATCTTGATCAAAATGTAGCTTCTTTACTAGTTTCTTGGTTGTAAAGTATAGCTCTTATGTCATTAACGTCATAATGACCTGACGAACTCTTGTAATTGAAAGGTACCTATTATTTTAATAATCTGTAGATCTTACTTTTTAAAGATGTATACCTATTTACGCGAGGGTCAGTTTGCAACTTATTCACACATCTGCCCTTTTTGCATTTTTACACTTTGGTGGCTAGCTTCAGAGCAAAGCCGCCATCTTCTCAGTTGCGACCCAGCAGTCAGCGTGAGCGCACGTATTTTTGTGAAAAAGGGCTACATTCCAAAATAGACGTCAACTTTGTTCGAAACATAAGTGCCACGTTTTGATATTTATAGATATAACATTATCTCATAAGAAAAAGTGCCGACTATGTGATGTGTCCATTTTGAGTTAAAATAAAATGTGTTTTATTACTTTTATTATTACTGTTTTGAAGAAAAGTGCAGTATTTGGAATGCCTCTGTTTTACACATAAAATGATTGTGATTGTGGTAGTCTTTATTTAAACGAATGTGCAATATTTCTTTAGGTAGTAATTATGTTTTAAGTTTTAAATTAATTGTTTTTGCAAATAGTACCTATATGTCGCCGCGAAAGCGCCTATCTGTTAAGATTATAACGTAATCTTATGCGTAACTATTTAATTTAATTGTAATAACACCAATAAGCTGGTGCTCCTGTCCTCTGGAATACTATTATAACCATTTGCATGCGTCAGTGAAGTGTCTGTTGGTTTCCTTGGGATCAACGCCATCTATTGGCCAGGTTGTATTATAAAACTCGCAGAGTACTGCTGGTTTGATAAACTAGATAAATAGCTATAAAACTAATTATGATGTCTTAATTAAAACATAGCCACAATTAAAAGGGAATAATTGTTTTATTGTCTTTGGGCTTTTAGTCAATACCTTTTGGTCATTTGACACAGTACATTTGTTTAAGATACATTGCTACCTACTGTGCCGAAAATGGCGCGGATAGCGAGTGTTATGATCAATAACTGACTGTTATATTTTAATATGAGAACTAAATCAGTTTCAATCAAAATTTACAACTGATAAAGTTACAAGATTATTTTACACACACATTTATTTGTGAATTCCTGTTGTTTGATTAAATTCCTTGAAAATCTGGAAATTAATAAAATATTTGTGTTATAAAATGTAATGACTTTACTAATTAAACTTTCACCTTAAAACGCCATTGGATTTGTGAAAACAGCATTGTTTAATTATAAAAGAATTAACTGATAGCATTTGACCATTGTTAGTAAATAAAAAAAAATAAGATTCAGTACTGCTTTCTGTGCAATACGCACTTACTTCCGCCCACTTAGAGTGATGGAAAGTAATGGCGGTTGGAGAGAATCACTAAGAAAGTGTGTAAAAAGGACTAAAATTGTAATTGTGGAATAAGAAACCTCTGTAACACAATGATTTAAAAGAGTGTCCGTGGAGTTTCTTGCCCGTCCTTCTCCATATGAGACCTACTTTAGTTTTGGAATGAGCGCCTAGATTCCCTTCGTAACTCAAACTATCTGATTCACTGATATAAAGATAATCCAAAGTGTCTGTAAAAGATTTATGTGAAAATAAATGGTTTGAGATAAGTGTTGTCTGTGATTGAAAACCAACTAAGTACCTTTATACCAACGAAGAATTACACCAGAAACCTCAGAGACGGCGTGCATTGGGTTTCCCGCCGTCTTATATATTTGATAGAACTTAATAAATATTTGCCAGGTCACTGACCGATTAAGCAAAATGTTCGACCAAACTATTAATAAAATTAGTTTCAACATTGTCTATAACTGTTTTGTCGCGTGATCATAATATAGTTGTACGTATGAATTGTGTTCGTCAACAATTTAACTAACAACTTCATTTCTTTAAGGCTCGTGTAGACAAGCGCGACGCGATGGTCGCGGCGCGACACTCGTGGAACAATTTCTATGAAAACATAATGGAAATTGTTTTACAAGTGTCGCGTCGCGGCTGTTTGAAGAAGCCTTTATTTATAGAATGAGTAGTAGAGCTCGCCGAATTTTGAATATAATATTATTATCAAAAACGAGAAGTGTCAAACAACTTCAAAACGTATTGACCCGCAATTTAGCCCAATTCTGAAATTTATTGAGCTCGATAAAAAAAACCGCAGCCGCTAGTAATATCTGATGACACTCAAGTAAAATCACATGGCTTGTTACATGGTGAAAAAGATAGCGATCAATGAATGATTCGTCTGATACGAATTCATTGCCAGACAGCCAGCAAAACCTTGATGTCTCGTTACTTGATGAAATTAGCTTAACTAACTATGGGAGAAAAGGCCAAATTTTGTTGTTGAAGAAAGTGCCTCTGACAGTGATTCAGAATATAGTGATTCAAGTGATTCTTCGTCTACGAGCTCCTGCACAAGCAGCACAACAGATTTTTCGATAAATGATACTGTACTGGATCCTGATTTCAAAGATGACGCAAAATTTGATTCGGACTCGGATGAAGACTCGTGCTTTGTAATACAGCAACTCAACGTCGAAGATCAGCCAGACAGCGTTAGATCCCAGGCTCCTAACGTTGAAACCCAAAAACCAACTGACAGCGTTGAAATTCGGTCACTATCAAGCGTTGACACAGAACCTCCTAGTGTTGAACATCCTGTTGATTTACAAAGAGGGTCTCGTAAAAGAAAAGTGGATAGGCTTGTGTGTCCCAGATGGGTTCGTGTAGCGCCAACGACGGCTCAACTTGTTCGCGGTGCCTCGCGGCCGAAATAAACTGTTAGACAACGTCCCCCTGACGCGAACAATGCGAACACTAAATTTGGTTGCCGACAGAATTGATCTTTTCTTATATTCACTGAGCGAGTTCGTAAGGGTAACGTTACACGTGTTATGTTATTAATTTGTAAGTTGTATGTGACATGGATATTTACGGTGGAAATTATTGCATGAATTGTTATCTACACTACCGAATTGAGGACACTGTAATGGTTGAGTATGTATGTAAATAAATAAATAAAATAAATAATAAAAGCCAATCCCGATTTATGGCGGTTCACCCTTGTTTGATAGAACAACGTTTGATATAATATTACTAAATCGAATTTTAGTTGCAATAAAGTCATTTCGAAGAATTATTCATTTGACCGAATAATTCATTGGTAAATTTTTATTTAGCGTAATTATTTATTTGAACTAATTTCATTTCGCCGAATTTTCAAACATATAAGAATAGTTAAATACATGTTTTCATCTACACATTTCAATTAAATTAGTTTATTATTAGCGGCTAGCGGCTTTCAAATAATCACTTTTATTGGTGTATTTTGCTTTTAAATTCAATATATATTTAATATTATTATTATCCATAGGTTAGGTTAGGTTAGGTTAGAACTGTGACCAACCACGCGCGAGCCGAGCGAGCGTAGCGAGCGGTGCCGCGGCAGCGGCCGGCGAGCGCTACCTCGAAATTGTTCGCGAAATTTTTTCATAGTGCCCCCAATACGACACTGAGTATGAGTGAAAATATTAGAGTAATTATGTTTAGGGATAAAAGTGTTATGATAAAAAACAGTAGGAGTTTAAATTTATTTACATTAATGATATTATTAATTACAATTTTCGGAAACATGAGTGTTATGAACATCGCCGGTAGCACTACAAATAGTATGAATGAAAACTTTAGGATGAAAAATTTTAGGAAGAATGATCATTCGGATTACAAATCATTAAACACATACCACATTATCATGTAAATCGTGGTACATTTTTTTGAATGAACATTATACCTTTTGATCATTAGCGCAAATGTTGTTATAGCAAATAAATATTCGATGAACTGAAAATTCTGTCAAACGATATTATACAAAGTGATGATTTTCTTAAACGTTGTTCGATTTAGTAATATTATATCAAACGTTGTTCTATCAAACAAGGGTGAACCATTTATGGCAGCTATTGCGAAAAAGTGGTAAAGCTTACATATCTATGGCAAAATCACAAAAACTAATAAATGCAAAAAAAAGGGACCTACATGTTCTGACAAGTGCAAATTAACATGTGGTGAAGTATTCTCATCTAACGAACGGTCACAGCTTTTTGAAGCATAATGGAAAATGACTGATTTACAAGGTCAGAGAAAATGTATCTACAGCAATATGACCATCATTGAATCAAAATATCGATAGGTACACTCGTGTAGGCAGTACTCGGCAAAATTTCAACCATGGTTACTATTTGCCCCGAGAAAATAAACGCATCCGCGGATGCAAAGTTTTGTTCTTGAACACTCGCGGTTTCTGATAAAACCGTTAGAACCGTTATAGAAAAAGCTTCCAATCTCACGGATGATCAGCTCAAGGAATATAGAGGAAAACATGACAACCAACACAAGTTGTGTCACCGCATGTATCATACCTTTATTAAAATATCTTCATTAATTATTTTAATATTTCATTTTGGTGCACGAAGAAAGTTCAACGTGAAGATTGCACTGCCTATAAAAACGCGGCAGACAAGGCTTTGCTGCAAGAAAAGTACGATTTGCACCTTAAAGAAAAATGTCTTGTGCTATTAGAAAAGGAGACAGATAAGGAGAATGTTGGCAAAAACTTTGTGGTCGTAGTCTACGACTTACAAACAGTGACGCCCTGTCCACGAGGTGAAGTGTCAAGCTTCTATTACGTCTCAAAGCTGAATTTGTAAAATTTTACTATTACTGAGCTTGGCACTAAAAACACTACATGTTTTGTCTGGCATGAAGGAGAAGGAGGCCGCGGAGCGAATGAAATAGGCTCGTGCGTATTTATGTATTTAAAAAGTTTGCATGATAAAGCAAGTGAAGATTTCCACGTCGTTTTTTATAGCGATAACTGTTGCGGCCAACAGAAAAATAAATTTACGTTGGCAATGTACATACCAGCACGCCATAAATGAGTTTCCCAAACTTAATAGCATAACCCATACATTTTTAATTAAAGGACACACTCAAAAGGAGGGGTATGCTGTTCACTCCATCATTCAGGAGAATATCAATAGTGCACTAAAATCTTCGCCAATTTATGTACCTGATAGTACACAACCTTGATTAAAACCAAGAAGAAAGGAACACCGTTTACAGAAAAGGAACTTACACATGAGAGTTTTATGAATTTAAAATCTCTGGATATTGGCAACTACACTATCAATAAAGATGGGGACAAGGTGAAACGGGCAGATCTTAAAATTATGAAAACTGACCAAGAGCATAAAAACATGTTTTTGTATAAGACTTCCTACGAAGACGCAGAGTTTGCCCAAGTTACAACATTGAAAAGAAGGCAAAATTCACCTGGAACTGGTCTGCGAACTGTAAAAAAACTTTATGGCAATAAACTGCAAGTTGCCCTAGCGAAAAAACAAGGTATTTTAAACCTAATTGAAAAGAATGCAAAAAACAACAACAAAATAAAAAACGAAAAAACTTATTGAATAAAAAACTTAAAAAAAAAACTTATGTAATAAAAAACTTATTGTACTAATCTTTAATTGAAGTTTTCTCAAAATGTTAATAAGTTATTAAAATTACTAACACCAGGATTGACTTAGGCATCGGCCTTTGCGGGCCCCATCAGTTGGTGCTGACTCTTTGAGGCGCGCGTGGAAGACAACGCGCCGTCGACCCGGGCTTGGTCCATACCGGATAGCGAGCTACCCATTACTCGCCCTGCGGAAGCCCGAGCCCACGGTGGCCGGGAATCAGCCTGGGATTCCCGACGCTCAGGGCGTCTCCTGCGAAGGCTGCAGCCGTGAGGGCGCACGTACTGCCTCTCCCTCACGTGCGCCGCCTCCTTCTTTGCGAGCATCACTGCTTCGCTGAAGGAGGTGACGGCTAGCCATGCATTCTCGCTCCGTACCATGGCCTGGACCAGGGCCGGACGCGAGAGATCGCCGCCGCCGATCGCCTCCACCAGGACACGGCGTTGCTCCGCCCACACGGCGGTTTAGGTGTCTATATTGCATAAACCACTCAAAATGCTGGATATCTTGAGGTTAGCTCCAAAAGTACATTTAAAAAGCTAATGTACAGATTTTTTTAAATGTTTCATGTACCTACGTTTTATATTTGATTTGTATCTTTTTAAGGTTGACTTTTTGTGATTTGATAGCAAGATATTGCTACCATTTGGTTATAATTACTTATTTTTGCACATTAAACAAAACATTATAAGGAAAGACCTAATAAAACTTATTTTCAGTTTGAGTTGTGGCTTTTTATTTATTAAATTCATAAACGTTATGGTATTTTTTATAAGCAAAAGGGATTTATGTCATGTTTTACTTGACTGGGCAAACTTATAGCAAATATCAAATTATAGACAAATAGAAGCTTAAAATATACATCCGATAATTTAAATAGCACATAGATATGCAAAATTAAATTGATCAAAAAAATAAACAAAAACCGCCATCAAAACTTTAACGGGCTCTCCTGTAAAAAAAAATACTTTTAGACTTATGGCCCCTTTGATTTTAAGCAGCGATATAATTAATAATAAAGCGTTTGCATGAAATGTAGCTGCAGCTTTTTACTAGAAATAATTTTTGCTCGTTAAATTATTCAGGCGTAAAAAGTGACAAAAATAAAAAATAAATTTTGTAAAGCAACTACTAAGATCTCCGTCACAAACTGTTTATTTTTTGAGGAATTAAATCAAGTACTAAATGCTGGTTTGATCACAACGATGTAAGTTGTTGTTGTTTTGGAGTACAGGCATGGTCTCGCCATTATAACGCATTATAGTGGCGGGACTAGTGTTATCGTGAAATTCCGTACGACGATGACGACAGATACAAAATAGTACGAAATGGGTACCAAATATACGTGGTAGAATCTTTCAATTACCAGAGTTGGTCCCACCACTATGACGTTTATTACAGTAGGGTCACCAGCTTTGCGTCCTGGCCTTATAGTTTTGTAAAGCCAAGTAGATGTATCCGCATAATTTTTCACAAAACACGATTTGAGAGCTTCCGTTCAACCGCACTAAGAACCGACTAAAACCCCATTTCAGTGAGAACAAGTTCGGGGAACTTTTAGGTGATGGTGATTTTGTGTTTTATACTTAAGTTCAGAAGAGCATGTGCCATTATAACGTTGCGATTTGTGTACACACGGCTACACATCTAGCTATACATTTCCAGTTTACGCTGATCTCGCACTATACGGAAATCCTGTACAATGCGAGATCAGCTTATACTGGAAATTTATAGCTTGATGTGTAGCCATGTGTACGTGCAACCATCGAAATAAATAACTATTGGAGTTTTCTGCGGCAAGCAATGGGGCTTTAACTAGTCTATCACAAATAACGCAAAAGTACTCGCAGTACGGTCTACTGCGATTTCTGTAAACCAGCGCGCTTACTCTTGATTTAAATTCCGATCGATCGATATTGAAATTTTGACTTTTCGTGCTCTTGAGTTCGACGCTAGCGCCAAATTGTATTTAAATTGTGTGTAATTTTGAAGAACTAAGTGGAATCGGGCCTGGCGGGCGGTAAACGCTACTCTTGAGTTTATTTGACAGCTGTGTATTGCGTCAATTTTACGGTGAGATTGTTTGTAGATTGTGATTTTTCCAATAACAAAAATGTACCTTTTTAGAAATTCTTTTGCGTTTTAAGTGATTTTCAGTAAGTTATAAGAGTATAATATGGCACGATTAGCAGTAATATACAGTGTTTTACGTAATTCCCATTAAAAAAAAAACAATGGAAACTTGACAAGATGAGCGTCTGATGATGCGTTATATGTATAAACCATTTTCTATGAATGAAGACGATTTTAAAGCAAATTATAGAGCAAGGATTTGCTTGAGGAAATTTAGGAAAACATAAAGCTCTTTATGCCAACTCTTAAGAGAAGTAGTGACATAGCACCAAAATATAAGGTCTTTAAATTGTGTTATTAGTTCAAACATTTTGCTACATTAATTCCTTGCTCCTTCCCTTCCTTCCTTCCTTATGCCAAAACCGGCTTCGCTTCGGCTTATCTCTTACGATAATTGACACCTCGCCGCCGAACACGGTCTCAAAAATTGTAAACCTCTGTAAGATAAGGTGATCAGTATAAAAGAGTAACTATTCGTATAAAAGAGTGCTATTTACCGGCACTAGGCAATCGTCAGTCCCTTCCTGCCCTCTACCAGCGATGCCCTAAGCCGAGGTCTGTACCGGACAGGGGATGGCCTTAGCGAGCTATAGTTTTAAGTTTTTAAGCCCTGGCTGGAAGCCTTAATTTATTAAGGTCACCACAGACAGGTCCAGTTAAGCAGCCGACAACCTCATAGGTTGCCCTGCGAGATGTCATTAAAAAAAACGGCACTAGGCAGTCGCAGCTCAGCCACCGAAGAGGCAACATCAAAAGGAAGAAACAAACCATAATCTGCGGACAAGACTTGAAACAAGACGTTTTTATTTTGGATTGTCACCAAGTCCCCGTCTCCCCGAGGTTCTTGTGGGTTGTACTACCTATGTTACGCATTCAGGGGTGCGTGCTGACTAGACATGCATTTTCAGGGGGGATTTGTGGAATAAGTATTTTTTCAATTCCAGTTTTCCCCCTTAAGGGGGATTATCAGGGGGGATTTCCACACTTTTTATTTATAGATTCCACTTTTCCCCCTAAGGGGGATTTTCAGGGGGGATTTGTGGAATAAGCCGCGCTAAACAGTGCGTTTTAAAGTGATGTAATATGACATTACTTTTCGTACCGAGGAATGTTGCATTACACCATGACTCCAAACATGACGCGAAATGAAGCATCATGCGCGATGGCTATTGTAATGAAATGCTCGCGCATTTCGAATCGTACCGAGGAATGTTGCATTACACCATGACTCCAAACATGACGCGAAATGAAGCATCATGCGCGATGGCTATTGTAATGAAATGCTCGCGTTGTAGAAGATAAATATAATGATTAATTCAATCTAAAGGGCATTCCAGGCTTAGGACTGGTAATAAACATGGATTGCAATATTGATTATTGACCATGACTGTGAATGTTGGCGTATTTAAAAATCGATTTTATGTACTTACAATTATTGTTTCGTGATGATTCTTGATTTCATTCGCAATTATTCTTATCGTCGCCTTAATAGGAAAAGTTACACACGTAATAATAATCTATGTATTTACAGTTTTAAGTTATTTCTTTAAATATCACTCAATACCTCATTAATGATGTCACAATAAAAAACACAATACTCAGTTTTACATTTGTTTCGTGTTAAGTACTGTTTTATTTTGTATAGAATGGTGAGCGCGGCAAAATGTAATGTCACAGAGTCATGATTTAAATAAAATATGAAATTGATTTATGATATAAACATCGCGGCACAGGCAGTCCGCATTTTCAGTAAAACGTAAACCTTATTTCTTCAACGATACGGTTCTAAATAATAGTTCACTTATTTCGCTGCCAGCCGATTGGCGCGCGGCGCATGCTCCTTTTCACTTGTACACAGTACAGCGAAAATTACTGAGATAATACAATGTTTACGACGTCACAGCCCGCGCGTCATGTTTGAGAGTCATGTGTTGTGCTTAATTTGGTCGAGTCATGTGTAATGCTACAGTACGCGGTCGGGTTTTATGACGCGTAATACAACACTCGCATTACTTACACAAGTCTAGTGGTGACGTGCCGCCAGCATAGTCTGTACTCAGTAAGTAGGGACCGCACGTCAGCTATAGTGGGAGATGTCCCAGGGCGAGGGCGGGTGCTGATCACGCCATTAGGTATTTCTTACTAAAAAGGAACCACACTCGAAAAATATCTTTAAGTTCCTACTGTTCTAAACAAACGCGCATTTGGAATTTACTTCCTAAAACCACTTTACTTTAGAAATTAGAGACCTTCTACGCCGTCTTTTTAGGGTTCCGTAGCCAAATGGCAAAAAACGGAACCCTGATGGATTCGTCATGTCTATGTGTCTGTCCGTCCGTCCGTATGTCACAGCCACTTTTTTCCTAAACTATAAGAACTATGCTGTTGAAACTTGGTGATATATTCTGTGAACCACATTAAGATTTTCACACAAAAATAAAAAAATAAAACAATACTTTTTGGGGTTCCCCCCATACTTAGAACTGAAACTCAAAAAAATCAAACCCATACGTGTGGGATATCTATGGATAGGTCTTCAAAAATAATATTGAGGTTTCTAATATCATTTTTTTCTAAACTGAATAGTTTGCGCGAGAGACACATCCAAAGTGGTATAATGTGTGTTTCCCCCCTGTAACTTCTAAAATAAGAGAATGATAAAACTAAAAAAAATATATGATATACATTACCATGTACCTTTGCTTCCACGGAAAATTGGTTTGAACGAGATCTAGTAAGTAGTTTTTTTTAATACGTCTATCGTAAACCGCAATATACCTTTGATTCAATCGACTCAAATATAAAAATTAAAAAAATTAATTTCATAAACATGCATGGTTTATATGCATAAACCGTGAACCATTATTTTCTAATAAAAAATCTGTAATAGGTGCTTAAGTAAATAATAATTATAATTCGCGCGTTACTTGCTGCTACGGAACCCTTCATGGGCGAGTCCGACTCGCACTTGCCCGCTTTTTATTAGTAGATAGTGTAGGGCAAGGCAACGATCCTACCGTATGCAGCCGAAGTCATGGGTAATTTTATGATTTAGTCATTTTCTTACGCCCAAATGAATTTATTACGTTACAATTACTGAATTAAACAGCTATTTATATGAAATTGATTTATTCGCCACGTTATTTAAAGGATAAAGCATTTTAATTCCCTATTATTTACCTGTAATGTAGCTAACTTCACGTGTAATAAAACAATCGCGGGGCAATCCCAATTTATGTTGACACTATTGTTTACAAGAGTACCAAATCACGTGACTACAAAATTGACATTGGAATTATATTGGCTTTAGATTGGAATTTAAATTAGTTTCAAGAGTAAGCCCCCAGTAACATGTGCGTGACATCAAGTGGCAGAGTGTAAAATTATGGCATGTCAATTTCGATAAAGCGCTGGCCGTGGAGTAAGGGCAAACTTTAACCGATTCTAAGTCCAGTTAATAACATGCAATGTCCCAATGATGTTTCCTCTTTAGTGCCTTCTCTTCGCACGCACTGCCCTGCCACTTGTCAATCTCACGCTAGATGCTGCGAGGTACAGACGCAATAGAGAGGAGATAAACGGAATGAATGGAACGAAAAACTTAGATGGAATTTCTGTAGTGAATAACTACAATTTTTTTTAGAATTTTGAGATGAGCTTAAATAGGCCAAACCAAATTAAATTTTAAATCAGTTTATACGTTTTAATGCAGGTGGCACTAAAACTTAAAACAATTGAGATAGAAACTATCGATTCTTATCCGTCGTTACGTCCAGACGTTGTGTGATCAATAAATTTATTGATCTATACCCTTTGTATGCAAGATCCTAGCTGCCACCGACATCCAAAACTTCAATTCTAATTGAATCTGGTTGACTCTGGAAGAACAATTTCTCAAGAAAAGGTACAGTAGGCCGCACTTCAATGGTAACACTTTGATCGTGAGCTGACCTAGCGTAGTACGGAGATTCAATAGACAATAGACGAGGTCAGCTAAATACTGATATTGTCACCACTGACGTTTGCCTACCGTGTACTATCGGTTGATGTTTTATGTCTGTTAGTGGAGTAAATGTAGATGCCCTGGGTACTTACACATTATGCAGATTCTGTTCTGTCTTTTTATCCACGGCCCTGTCTTTGAAGAAGTTAGTGAACAACGTCCTGAGGGTGTAGTGGAGGTCCAGGACTTGCTTCGACACCTCCGTGCTGTGGTCGCAGCAATGGTAGATGAGGATCAGGTCCAGGTCTAGAAGATGGAAGAAGTGTGGTGGTAAGTAGGTACCTACATGAAATAAATAATGAAAAGAATTGTTTATTTGGTACATGTTATTAGGACAAATGTCCTGAGACCTGCGTCGTGGGTCTAGTGGTCGCACAGGGTGGCGATTAAGTCACCAGCATCTATCAAGGGGGTGATTTTTTCTGTCATTTTAAACAACTTTCGTTATACAAAACTTATGAAGGCTCTCGGCTATCAAGCCATTGGCTGTAACAACTGTCGGTACAATGATCGCTGAGTCCACTTATCACATGTCGACAACCTCACGAGCCAAGTCAAGATATTTGTTTTGTTTATTTTTCTCAGTTTTCACGAGGTTCCCGTCATGTGGGACCATTATGTCAACGATAATTGTACGCCGCTCTAGTCAATCCACCACCACTATATCAGGCTTATTGAAAACAATAGTCCTGTTAGTGATGATGGATCGATCCCAGTACAGTGTGATACGTCCATTTTAGGACACATACCTATAGTATGGCACTTCTGATTCCACAAGGCTGTATTTCACAGCAAGTTGCTGATGGATAATCCTGGCTACCTGCCTGTGCAAATATTCATCGTTAGCTAGACGAGAACAGCCGGAGATAATATGTCTGATGGATTCTCCTGGATGGTGGCATGCCCGACAGATGTCAACCGTGCCGTCTTTCACAATAAATCTCCAGTAATTGTTCGTCATCATAACTTCGTCCATAATTGCACAGACAAAACCTTTGGTTTCCCCAAAGAGGTCACCGAAACGCAGCCAGGCTACGGACGCTAATACATCTACATCAGGACCATGTAGGGCCCGGAATAAGCGTCCGTGAAGGTCCTTACTCTGCCGTACCTCCATACGATCATGATTGGTGTCAAGCACTACAGGCTTGCGCCAGTTCTCTTTAGCCATGGAGAGCGGGGTGAGGCCCTTGTCCACCGCAACCACATCTCGTTGCATCCCCACACGGCTTCTTTGTAGGAAATCTTCAGTAAGGACATTCCAAATTTTGAATTCAAACCCATTTCTATTGCCACAATTAAAACAGCATTTAAAAGTCTTATTATAAAAAACACTGAAGACTTATGGGGGATTTCCGATAAGGTTCTTGAAGGTATCATTGACACAATTGCCCCTGTCCTAACAGGCATATTTAATCAATGTTTAGACAGCGGTACGTTTCCTGACTTAATGAAACATAGTAAAGTAGTACCAATTTTGATATCGGGTAGTAAGAGTGATCCCTCTAATTATAGACCTATATCTGTGCTTCCAGCATTGAACAAAATTTATGAAAAAATCATACTAGACCAGGTGTTGTCACATTTTAACTCAAATGGGATTTTATATAGTTGACAGTTTGGTTTCACGAAAGGTAGGTCGACGACTGACGCGGGAGTAAAACTAATCAGTCACATTTTGGAATCCTGGGAGAAGTCCCAAGATGCAATTAGCATTTTCTGTGACCTCTCAAAAGCGTTTGACTGCGTTGACCACAATACACTCATCTGTAAATTACACCACTACGGAATTCGTGGACGAGCTGCTGATCTTGTGCTTTCGTATTTATCAAACAGGCAGCAAAAGTAAATGTTAACGGGGCAACGTCGTCGGGGTCTCTAGTTAAGATGGGCGTGCCTTAACGTTCAATTCTTGGCCCTTTTTTATTTCTAGTTTATATTAATGACCTTCCTTACCTGATGGCTAACTTCTCGAATATAATTTTATTAGCTGATGACACCTCTCTTATTTTTAGAATAGATAGAAAAGATACGGATGTCTTACATGTCAACGATAGTCTAGCTGTTCTCTCGAAATAGTTTGCGGCTAATAATCTTTTACTCAATGCAAACAAATCTAAATGTCTTAAGTTCTCATTACCAAATGTACCCCAAGTAGGTCTATATTTAAAACTTGATGGTAAGAAACTAGATGCTATTTCCGAAACTGTATTTCTAGGAATAACTTTAGATTCAAAATTGCAATGGGGTGCCCACATTAGAGCTCTCTCAACTAGATTAAGCTCAGCTGCTTACGCAGTTAGAAAAATAAGGCAGTTGACTGATGTAGTCACAGCTAGGTTAGTATACTTTGGTTATTTTCTCAGTATTATGTCTTATGGCGTTCTGCTGTAGGGATCGGCAGCTGACGTAGATTCAGTTTTCATTTTAGAAAAGAGGGCAATCCGCGAAATCTATGAAATGGGACAATCTCAATGGAATCTTATAAATAAATTCAACGAAATTGATATACTAACTCTGCCTTCTCTTTATATCCTAGAAAATATCTTTTATGTTCGCAAAAACTTAGGTCTTTTCAAAAAAAGATGTGACTTCCACGATCTAAATACACGTAGTAAAGATGAAATTGTGATTCCAAAATTTAGATTTACTAAAACTAGCAAGTCATTTCTAATAAACAGTATCCGCTTCTATAACAAGTTGCCAAAATCGGTTACAGAACTTAGCGATGGAAAGTTTAAAACTCACATCAAACGTGTCCTTACCAAAAAAGCATATTATAAGATAAAAGACTACGTTGAGACAGGGAAGTTTGGTATTAATTCCTTCTGCACATGTGACTTCCCTGGTACCTCATTAACAGCACAACAATGTGAGAGTCTATTAACTGCTCGCAAAGTACAATGTAAATTTTTGTTCTTTTTATTTTTTACAATTTCTGACCTGTTCTTGTCATTATTTGACATTATACATCACTTCAAATATCGACTATTAATTAGTGATTCTCATAGAAGTCATGTCACGTGGTTTAAATAGGTTGATTTTACTTATGTAGATTCTTTTACATATTTTGAATGAGAGAAAGTTGTAGGCCTTACAGACTGTAGATTTATAGACGATTTTCTATTCTTTATTTTCATTCCTCTAAGTACCTGGTTTATTTTTGACAGGCCTGCACTGCCCTCCCATACCTATTATCACTGTAATTTGCAAACATTGTAAAAGTAAATTATTTTTAAAAGAGTAACCGTGGAGCTTCCTGCGGGCCCTTCTCCATAGGAAGTGACAAATTGGAACCGTACACCTAGCTTCTGACGTTTCATAAGTGCCCTTACAGGTTTATGTGAAATAAAAATAAAAAATATTTTAAATTTTTGATTTTGAATTTCCACTTTATTAAAATAAACTGTTATCACGGTCCAAAGATTCGTTTGGTACTCGTACATGTAAATTAATGTCACAAAAACTAATGCGTTTTAAATTAATTTTAAAAACAAAAAAATATGCCAAATGCAGCAACAGTGAACTTGAGCACGACCTTGTTAGGATTTTGAACAAAAGAACAAAACAAATGAGTTACCTAAGAATACCTATGTCTTTACAGGTATTTTCAAGCAAGTAAGTTGGATATTCCTTAATCATTTATTAACAGTACTTTAATTATACTCACAAAATAGATTTAGCTATTAAGTATAATTATTACACATTGTATAGTAGAATACTATAATGAATATTATAATAACTTAACAAGATAGTTTGTGTCGCACTTAATCGGTTCTTACTTAACTTTGAACTTGTACAGGCGACAACTATAAATAAGTATGCAGGTAGTTAGATAAAACTCCATCATAACCCTTATTGTGCCACAACTAAGTTACCAAAGAGTATCTTATCACCCAGCAACCAGATTGTCGAGATCAGATAGGCAGTCGTTCCATGTAGACTACTGTATTCAGCTGCATCTGGTTAGGGAGCCTAGCCTTTTCTCTACTACGTTAGTGTGGGCCTCTAATATAGTAGGGAAAGGCTAGGCATATAATCAATAGCCTTTATGGTGCTTGTAATAAGTTGGCAGTCGATGCTACCTTGACTACCAACTCATTTCCCGCACCTCTTATGTACTAGTACTACTCGTTATTCCTCGTGTAAGTACGCCTGCGCTGGTGTTTGGTTGGGAGGTTGGAAAGTTACTCATCCTACTGGGTTTGAGGATCCAGAGTGCGGTTTCTGGTGGGCTACTGCTAGTCGTTGTAGGGCTCTTATATACTGGGTCTTTTTTCTAGTTTCTGTGGGCAAGTTCTATACTACAGGCCATGGAGAAAAACGCTGAAAGAATCCATGAACTCGAATGAAACTGCTTGCGTGATGTAAGATTTGCGTGAGCTCTAGTGTAATGCGTAGTTTTCGTACACACAGCCTCATTTTGGCCTGAGGTCGTAAGCCAGACTGCGGTCCTGATCAGTCCTGGGTCTGATCTCGTTCGGTTTGTAAAGTTAGTAGCAATAAACTCGCCCCCTAGTCCCAACGTGGGGCTTTGACATAACTAACGAAATGTGGGTGCACCTGTGTTTACCCCGCCGGGAATATAAGCAAAATGTTATCTTATTTACAGCCCTTATAGTGCCATGATGTTTACATATCACTTCCTGCATAGGTATGCACCTAACAGTTCGGCTGTGTGTACATAACCAATAATGAACTAAGTTAATTCTGAATAAAAAAATAAAATAGTTTTGTATAGTTCAAGGTTAGGCGTCATACCACCTATTATTAGTTATTAATTAGCTACTTACGTTCCTACTTCCTCGTGGTGCAGTAAATTACTATGTCTTCTTATAATTGGTGTAATCTTTATTGAGATTAAATATCAGTTGTTTGGCTAATTCAGTGTTTGTTTTGCTGCATTTTTTCCCTGTGTGCAATGCAAAGCGTACCGATGGAATAGATTAGAATTCTCTTTTTTGTTATTAATTCTTTTATCATTTTGATTAAAAATTAAAAACCACGTGTTTCAGTGTTTTTGAGAAATCGGCCCCTGAGGGCGTAAAATAGGGGATGAAAGTATAACTGGGAAACCCATTAGTTTTGTAGTTCAAACATGAACATTTGTATTTAGCCTTTTGGTTGATAGTTAATAATTACATGTATCAGCGTTTTTGAAAAATCACCCCAGAAGAGGGTAAACTAGAGATGAAAAATTTGTCTAGGAAACCCGTAATTTTTTAAGATAACCCATAAAATCCCGGTAGTACGTTCCCGTGGGATATTTTCCGACATCAACGCAGGCGAAGCCGCAGGCAAAAGCTAGTTAAAAATAAAAATGAGCTGATCCATAAATTGATGCTCGTATAACTCAACACAATGTATGGATCAGCTCATTTTTAACACGTTTCTATAAGCTTGGAATCTTGGAACTCGAATTTCATCTACTTTAAGACATCAGATTAATTTGAAATTTTGCACTTCTCAAGGACCGATGACAATACAATAATCTGATGACAAAACCAAAAAAATCGATAAAAAAATGAAAAAAAACACGCTTTTGTAGTTAGCCGAACTTAAGAAGAGTAAATAAATAGTAGTTTAAAAAACACGCTTTAAGTAATAGAAAACCAAACTAATAAGTAGAAAATCATTTCTAATAGTGTTATTTATTAATCACTATCCATAATGTAAATTTTTTAGAAATTATTTCTACTTTTTAGTTGGTTTTCTATTAAAGCTTGTTTTTATAAACTATAATTTTTATTTCACGATTTCAGGGTTTAAAATAACCCTCAAAGGGTTATTTTTAGGATTAAAACGATCAAAATGACTATATCTATGCTCGTAATCACATCATGCGTATTACAGTTATAAATGTAGTAAATTTTACATTAATATCTAGGTGGTGGTAGGGTAAAGTAGTAAACTTCTAATGGCCGATTGCTATATTTTACGGACAGTTATTGATTAAAATGAAGGCTCTTTTTAACCGACTTCCAAAAGGAGGAGGTTCTCAACACGTCGGAACCTTCTTTTTTATTATTTATGTATGTTCCCCGATTACTCGAAGATGGCTGGACCGATTTGGATATTTATTTTTTGGTTGAAAGGATCGGACGAAGTGGCGGAGCTTGGGGTAGGCCTATGTCCAGCAGTGGACGTCTTTCGTTCGGCTGAAATGATGATGGGAGCAGTATGAAAAGTTATGTGGAAATCGGTTGTTATGGTTCGGGCTTGTGATGCGAAGGAATGAGGAAAATTTTGAGTGGGAATGTGGATGGCTGTAAGAGAAAGGGAAAACCAAAGAATCGATGAACGGATTGTGTGCAAGATGATAAGGCTAGAGAGACAGACTTATAGGGAAGTACCTACCTATGGAAGAAAAATACATTCTGGCGATGCTGCGCATTTACCAAATAAATTAGGATACGAGCAAGAGAATGATACCTGGGAGCACTGTGAGCACGAGTTTATAATTTTATCTTTTCTTATCTAATCATTATTTTCATGTTTATGACAGTCCCAAAATCCTGACTGACTTTCCCAGTGACAGTCGCAGAACTGTCTGTCTAAATATATTTGCGTCAAAAAATCTTGTTTTGAAATTATGTATTTGTGTTTTGCGCCTACCAGCTGCCATAACTACCGATTTACCAAAATAATGATGATGACATGCGCAGATTCTAATGCAACTTAACGCAGGTTATAATAAAAAACATTATAAAACCTGGACCAAAATAGCTGGTTTGTGCTTATTGACATAATGTAGGTATTAGATTTTGCATAATGCAGCCTTGAAATTGAAAATAGTAGACAAACAACTAACAGTCTAGCCACAATTTTATTGATACTATTATTTTGTATTTTTTTTTTTGCGCGAGGTATCATTTATTTGTACAAGTTTTTTTTTAAATCTTTGTTCATGCTTATCGAGCATTGAAATTAATAGATTTATTCGTGCATTTAAATTTGATTTAATTTGTAAATCTTGCTCGACCACAACTTCGATACACCTTAAATACTTAAATACGATAAAATACTTTAACCAAGAAAATGTACAGGGGCGGACTTAATGCCACTGACATTTTCTACCAGTTAACTTTTCGGTGATGTAGATATAACCAACCTTTGGGTGATGTAGAGACAAACAGTGGTAGGTCCAATTACGAAAATTTTTAAAAATATTGTTCATATAAATACAATATACACCCATAATGTGATGGTGTGGTGTGTGTGATGTGTAATATGCATAATGTAGTGTGTGTGATGTATGTAATGTATGTATGTACAAACTTAAGCACAAATAAATATACATAAATACACGAATATACTAAAGCAAATAAGACAAACAATGGGAAACCATTAACTAATTTCTGTTAATTATTTAGAATTTACTAGCTTTTGCCAGCGGCTTCGCCCGCGTGGAGGTCGGTGTATTATAAACTTTCCTCTTGAATCACTCTGTCTATTAAAAAAACCCGCATCAAAATCCGTTGCGTAGTTTTAAAGATTTAAGCATACATAGGGATATAGGGACAGAGAAAGCGACTTTGTTTTATACTATGTAGTGATATGACAAACCCACCTATTGTCAGTGGTTTCGGGGGCGATAAATCGATCTAGCTGGGTTTCATTTTTAGAAAACGTCAAACCAAAAAAATAAAACGAGCAATGCTCGGTCATCCAGATATTAAGTACCTATCACCCCTTGTGCTGGAAATATGTCATCGTATCAAGTCCCATGTCTACTCAACTCGCCTACCGGAAGGTGAACTATATTAAGATAGGAAGACAATCGTACCTGTCATATATTCTCCAGGTAAATGTGGCTGTGTGCTGAGCCATTCTCGTAACTTCTTGATGTCGTCTGGAGTGGTGCCGGTGTCCTTCTTGTACTCGTCCTCCAGGGATATTTCTTTTATTGACATTGTTCTGAAAGCATGAGGGTTGATCCAAAATAATATTGTGAATGAAAAATATTGGTTTGTTACGCTTTCTCGCTAAAACGGCTGAACGTATTTGGATGAAATTTGGCACATGATAGTGTTTTATGTTGTACTTGCTAGCTTCTGCCCGCGGCTTGTTCTGGTGGATGTTGGAAATTATACCACTGGAACGTGCTACCGGGGCAAAAAGTCAAAAAGCATTTATGTCCTTCCCCAACATGCCAATCTATCTGCTAGCTTAATTTTATCCAATTCTTTTCTGTGGTTTAGGCTTGAAAAAGTAACATACGAATAGGGTTACTTTCAAATTTATAATATTAGAATGAATTGGTTTTTTAAGCACAACCTAACTGTGCCTTGTTGACGGACATTAGCCATACGACGCTAACGACTAGGGCTTGCATTCGAATTATTCGAATAATTAAATATTTCGAATATCCGAATGCAAAAATTTCGAAATTCGAATATTGGATCAAATTCCATAACACAGGACTGTGAACCCTTGTGTACAAAATACAATTTTAAACAACGCTGTGCACAAAATGCAAGCGTTATGTGTGCTATGTGTGTCGACCACGACAAGTGCCTTCGTACCGACTATGCTTAGCACATGTGAGTGTAGGATGTATATATACAAAAAGAAACGAAATTATCTTGGAGAGCAATAGGAGGAGCCTGCAGGAAACACAGAAAAGACAGGATAGGAAGATGACTTGACTTGCGCTGATGAGACAAATCGAGAGGTTCTACCGACAGTTATGCACGTCAACAAGTAACCCCGTTACGAATCTAGCAAACGATCCGAGAGCTAGATTTACCCGACTCTATACCGAAGACATCCCGGACGTCAGCTTGTACGAGAATAAGATGGCTTTGAAGCAGCTTAAAACAACAAGGCACCGGGTGATGACAGAATTACGGCCGAACTCTTGAGGGCCGGCGGAAAACCCATTCTTAAGATATACGATTAGCCCTCCTTAGAAGATATACGATTCCGCCTCAGGCATGAGAGGTGTGGTGGTACTTTTCTTTAAGAAGGATGACAATACCCTTCTTAAGAATTATAGGCCCATCTCACTTTTGAGACATGTCTACAAGCTGTTTTCAAGAGTCATCAAGAAACGTCTGGCGCGCAGGTTTGACGACTTCCAGCCTTCCGAACAAGCCGAATTCCGTAAAGGCTTTAGTACCTCAGACCACATACACATTCCTGCGGCAGGTTATACAGAAGACCGAAGAGTATAACTTTCCTCTCTGATTAGCGTTTGTGGGCTACAAAAAAGCGTTCGATTCCTTCTAGACATAGGGTGTACTGCAGTCTCTTCAACGGTGCAAGATCGACTATCAGTACATCGAGGTGTTGAAGTGTCGTTACGAAAACGCCAATATGTCAGCCCGACCCCGAAACCTATCCTTCTTCAGTGAGGTGTGAGAGAAGGAGACGTTATCTCTCCGTAACTGTTCACCGCTGCACTGGAGGATGTCTTCAATGTTCAGGACTGGAAAGGGGCTGGCATCAACATCAATGGCGAGTACATCACTCACCTTCGGTTTGCCGATGATATATGTAGTTGTAATGGCTGAGACTATGGTGGACCTCTGTATAATGCTCGGCAACCTAAGTAGGGCTTCCGAAAGAATAGGTCTTAAAATGAATATGGAGAAGACAAAGGAATGTATAATCCGATGTAACACCCATTTTCATGAAGATCGGAGAAACCGCACTCGAAGTTGTGGACGAATACGTTTACCTAGGACAAACTGTCCAGTTAGGTAGCTCAACTTCGAGAAAGAGATCAAAATCGTCAAATCCGACTCGGCTGGGCAGCGTTCTGGAGGCTTCTGGAGGGTTTTGAAGGCAAAATATGTTCTGGTCCCAAATACCGCAGTGTCTCAAGATGACAAACTGAGCAGTACGTGTTGTCAGTGATGGTCTAAGGCACTGAAACGTGGTCGCGCACAAAGGGCCTTATAAGAAGGCTAAAATTCACCCAAAGAGCAATTGAGAGCGCTATGTTTGGAATTTCCCTACGTGATCGAATCAGGAATAAAGAGATCCGCAGGAGAACCAAGGCAACCGACAGCCGGAAGAATTGCCAATTTTAAGTGGAGGTGGGCAGGGTCCGATAGGTTCTAGAGTGGCGACCGCGTACCGGAAGACGTAGACTTGGAAGGCATCCTACAAGGTAGACCAATGACCTTGTGAAGGCCGCAGGAATCCGCTGGATGCGGGAAGCAGCGAACCGATCGAAGTGGCGGAGCTTGGGAGACGTCTATGTCCAGAAGTGGACGTCTTTCGGCAGAAATTATGATGATGATGATGAGGAAGATAGCTATTTCCCATAATACTGTTTTAATACTCCCTAGTAATCTGTTCGATTAGGTATATATCCCTTAATTTTCAAATTCAGTGCTGTGGCGAAAATTGAAGATTTTATGTTGTTTTATTATTTTATTAGCCTACATTGTCCCACCACATGCCTCGCCCAAATCCTTCCTCTATGTCGTTACTTGATAATTGTTTACTTTTATTACTTATAAATATTATATTTACTTGTATTGCGGTTCGTTGCCTGTGTATCCGTAAAATTTTGATTTATTCCTTGATATTACTCAGACTCCTACTGTATCTTAGATATTGGAAAATAAATACATGATTATTAAAACAGTTTATTTTTAAAAGTATTCGAATACTACCCGGAAAAAAAACGAATATAAAAATATCAAAAATTCCGAATATTTGCAAGCCCTACTAGCGACTGACTTATCAAAAACACTCTTGTAGTATTCACTGCAAGAACTTGCGGTCAATCTAAGAATGAAGTCTGTGTTAACTAACTCTATCTTATAGGTGATCTAATCTATACGTCATGTTCGTGAACGAGGACCCTCAGTAGGGAGTTAGGTACTGATCATCTCTTAGCTGCCAAGGCTTATTTTAATTTCTGAATTGTTTTTATTATTTTACTGACGCTTTTAATGTGCACGTGTCTTTTACATCGTTCTCACATGTATAATTTCAACATGAATGATGTTACCAATTTTTTTGTTAATTATAATATTTTGATATAAAAGAGTGTCTGTGGAGTTTCTGGCTTGTTTTTCTCCATAGGTATCTACTACGGTTTGGAATAGGCTTAATCTTTCTAAGTGCCCGACCCTCAACAATTCAAAAGTGCCCGTAATTGGTTTATTTGCAATAAATGCTTTGAGTTTTCAGTTAAAGGTTAGGTTATCATCACTCCCGGTTGGCTTACTGCAGTAGTCCTTATGCTAGATTCATAGTATTTGAAATTCGTAATACCTAAACCAAATCGTTATTATGTGTGAATCAAACAAACACATTTACTAATTTACAATGTTGCTGCCGGTGTGTGAGTGCTATCTAGCGACGCAAACATATGAATGGCCTTGGAGATCCAAAACTGGATCCTGACGGAGGCCAGTGACTGGAGGGCTTGAATTTAAATGTTCGTGATAAAACGTTAATTCAATCAAAATACCTTTTCTATATTCAGTATTAAAGTGTAACATTTGTAGTAAGTATAGACTAAAAAATTGCTTGAATTTCTCGTAATCAGAATTTAAATCAGTTATTTTTTTGAGTGATGCTATTATTACGCAGGTAAATAAGTAAGACACAGAACCACTTTAAAATAGGTACTTCGGTATGTTAAGACTTTAAGGAAAGCACCCATCTATCTACACGTGCTGATAGACAGACAATATAAATATTTTATTATATGTGATGCCTAAGTGATCTTCTATTTTATTAGTTTGCAACACTATTTGTTGCTTGCGCCTTTGTCGTGTGTGTGCGCTGTGTGGCATGTATTTAGTTATTCATCATTTTTAAAACACATACGGGAAGTAAAATAGCCTTTTATGTCCCTCTTCTACCTCTTTGTCTTTCATAACAATCGGTTCAGTGGTTTAGGCGTGACACGGTACCAGACAAAGTATCTAGTTGTTGCCCGCGACTTCTGCGATCCAGCATAAAAGGACATAGGTTTGTCCTTACCTAAAGTCTTCCCATGTACCAAATTTCATCTAAATCTGTTCAGCCGTTTTAGTGTGGAAGCGTTAAGAACAAACAAACTTATTTTCACATTTATAATATTACTTAGGAATACCCATTGATATTTATAATGTTACTGTATGGATGATATAATACAGTTCTGTGAATGGCAAGCAGCGCACTGACCTATACCAAGATAGAAACATGGGAAGATAATAATTATATGTTACCAAGTAGGTACAGATAAGTATGCAATATGAGGGGTAAGGACTTTCTTTTAGCTAAAGGGGCATTGTAAGGTTCATAAGCACATTTTGGTGTGTATGTCCTTTAAATTTTTAGGCACAAGGAGGTAACAATTTATTTCATAGATATCTACTTATTTACGATACGATTAGATGCCGATTTCCTGCTTAGATGATTTAACCGTTAGAATAGTTTATGGCCCTTGAGTGTCCTTATATATCGTGAATAAATATCACGTCATTCCTACATGCCAGTATATCTTCGTCAATGTGTGAAGTTGTACTCACATCACCCATGTCTTTATCGACCATAAAAATTATAAAAACGTCCTTATTGTGACATGTATTTACACACGTTGATTGCGTGGCACAACACTAGTTATGATGCGCTAATTACGTTGATATATGTATAATAGAACATACATGACAGAACATAACAAACAAGCAGCAAATAAGCAGTACCTTTGTACTCTTGTTTAATTATGCCATATCTTGTGTGTATTTTACTGTGTGTACATAAATAATAAAATAAATAAATAAACATACATGATAGAATGTGTGATTGATAGCAATCGAAATGTTATATTTCACATAAACCTTCTTGGGCACATTCATATGTAACGTCACAAGCTAGGGGTGGTCGTTTTTCACGCAAAAGAGTCGGGAAGAAACTCTACGTTTACTCTCTTGCTAATAATTGGCTATATTTATCAAACAAGAACATACATAGGCCTTAATTCGATTTTTGACAATTGTTAAGTTGACTTAATGACTGCCTGTATATTATGCGCTTCGTTGTTTTTAATAATGAAAATACATTGTTTTAAATGTTATTACAATAAAATAGAATTGGTTCTAGTGGCCCCTTCCAAAAAGTAGTTTCGTATGGAGAAGACAAGAAACTCCATAAATTGAAACCGACATTGCCGAGTGATTCCTATGCTATTGGAATACAAACTAAAGATCATCATATAGGTATTTAAATTATCTGTTTAGAGGCCACTCCGTAAAAAAAGTAATTGCCACAAAATATTTACCTAAAGCCCAGCCCATTCAGATTCGGTTAAAAAACAAAACGGAAACATGATGCTGACGATGAATTTACTACAAAGTTTCGGTAAATACAAAATATTAAAATACTTTGATAAAATAAATACCCCTCTTAGTATGTATAAAAGTAATCTAACACCAAAAACACAAAAAATACTCACACAATAGTATGTTATTATGTATTGTTTACTTCGTAAAACTATTTCAATTAATTTATATAACCACTCGACGCGTTCTGTCAGCGCGATCTCACATACGCTACTAAATACGTTTAGTTGCTCCAAAAGCTATGTACCGCTATAAAAGGCTTTAGCAAGCTCAGCACTGGGTACATAAGCTGACGCTTTTACCTTACGTCACTGGTACGAAAATATAATGCTAGCTAGTAAGTACAGTGAGGAGTCATAAATGCACTAGCATACCAAGGGTTATATTGCTATAAAACTCGCGGTCCAGGCCGTACCTACAGCTGTGTGTATAGGTGATGTATCGACACAGAACGCACACCTCAGAACTCACACACTGGCGTCGAAAGAAACAAAAAACATACCGTCATACTTTGGTCGCACAGAGTACGTAATTACATATGACCTTGGTCGGTTCATACCATTGCTAAAATTCATTTTTTAACCGATTTCAAAAAAAGGAGGAGGTTCTCAATTCGACTGTATTTTTTTATGTTTGTTACCTCAGAACTTTCGACTGGGTGAACCGATTTTGATGATTATATTTTATTTAAAAGCTGGTGCTTTCCGTGTGGTCCCATTTCAATTTGGTTCAGTTCTGACAATGACATCCATGAGAAAACCATATAAGTCTTAAATTTGCATTAAGTATGTGCGCGACAAATGGACGAATAACTCAATATCACGCCAACCGATTTCGACGATTCTTTTTTTATTGGAAAGAATGCACTTTAAGGGTAGTTTGATGAGAGTTTGGTAAGGTTTTGATTATGGGATCCATGACAAAGTAACGGAACTCTTCAATTCTTAGGAGCAAATTAACGATACTCGGCCGAATCTTTTATAGGCTATCCGGATATTTGAGTCACCTACCGTAACGTCGTTATGGTCAAGTAATAGTCGTAGTCGATTATGATGATCAATGGAACTCCTTAACGGCTTCCAGTAAGGGTGCGATCTGCGGCAGAATTTCTAACTGTCTGTAATCAAATTGCAATGCGCTTACGTTCGTTGCTGCATTGCAACATAACGCAAGCGTTCCTAAATCTATACGAAGAACTAAACCCAATTTTCGCCAACATCATCACTTGGATGAATGCACATAACCTCGAAATAAATTTCACTAAAACTAAATTAATGACCTTCCATCCCCATAAAAAACCCTTAAATATTGAATTTACTTTTCAAAACTTAGAAATAGAAACTGTTAAACAATTTACCCTACTTGGACTAAATTTGGATACGCATGTAAATTGGAAATCCCACATACAAAAACTTAGATCAAAGATTTCAAAGTTTTTCATATGCTCTCCGTAAAATAAAAAAACCACCAATCTTCAAACAGCGCTCACCACCTACTATGCGTATGCTTATGCATGGCTAAGCTATGGCGTTACCCTTTGGGGTAGTAGCACGGATGCACCAACATTATTTACCCTTCAAAAGAAATTAGTGAGAATCCTAGTAAACATCGATCAAACTGACAGCTGTAAACCTCAATTCCAAAATTATAATATTTTAACACTCCCCAGTATATATATATTAGAAACCTGCAAATTTGTTCGTAAGTATCAAGAATTTTATACAAAGCGTGAGGACATACAATCACGTTACATACTCCGACACAAATCGAGATTAAATATTCCACATTCTCGGCTAAAACTACATTCTACAAGCCCCTATGTAATGTCCATAAAAAAATTATAACAAGATACCTGACATAATAAAAAAAGAAGATAAAATAAACGTATTTATAAAAAAACGAAAGCAAATTTAATAAAAAAAATGCTATTCAAGTATAGACGAATTTTTAAGCGATAAATTTTAAAGAATCCTATGTCATAATCAGTTATCCACAAGTAATTTTGTTGAATTTACACATAAAATTATATAATTACAGTATAAACAATAAAATTATTACAATTGATATTTATATATGACATCAACAATTAAAAAAAAACAAAACTACATGTAAGTTACATTGCCCTCAATAGCATTTCGACAAACAACTGACTATATAGTCATGGTGGTGTAGTCGTGGTGTCACCTTGAAACTAAAAATAATAACAATAAAATAATGAAATGAGCTTTAGATTGATATAATTATTTAAAAATAATATAATGTATATTTAGATCGATAAATTAGAATTAACAAAATAAAGTAAAATTATAATTGAAATCATTTAACATTTAAATTCAAAATTAAGAGCTCATGATTTTCTCAATAAAATTACGGTATTTCTACAGCATGTAGCTTGTAGGTATAAAGAACCCCTAATCGTGGTATTATTGGATTTAGTTTAGATGTAAGTTTAGCTACTTATTTAAAGCTTCTTCTCTCCTACTATTTTTTGCTGTGCCCAACAGGGTCCATAATGATCACTATTTTTTAATTTACCACCTAGGAAGTACACATTGTGGAATGCAAATAAAATTTGAGTGTTGAGTATTGAGTTATAATTGCATTACGTAAGGTGTATGTTTGACCTTCATTGTGGGAAGACAGATTTCGTAGTCTCGTTATTGTCGTCAACGATCTATCGTCGTGTGGTCTATTTAATAATTTGTTGGCGTTCAAATCTGATAAAGCTATGCCTTCAAAACTTTTGACACGACTTAGTGCAACATATATTTGCCCTTTTGCAAAGTTTTTTTTACCATGGTCGATTACAGCTCTTTCGAGGGTGGTTCCCTGTAGTTTATGAACTGTAACGGCCCAGCTTAATATTAGAGGCAGCATACGACGCTCCACATCTCCGTAATCTCTTAGTGCCTGTAACGTAGTACTAGATGGAGGTATGAGTATGCAACCATTACTATCTTTTAGCCTAAACCGAATAGACTCGTCATCTAATTTAACGTACACGGCTTCTGGTAGCTCTCCATCCTCCAGTTGATCTCTCCTCAAAGCCAGCCATTTTATTTTTTTATTATACCGATAGCTCCATTCACTAGTCCTTCTGATACGGCGATGTTGCGTCTCAACATCACTCGGGATTCGACGGCAATTTATATCGATGGCAGAAAACCACTACAGCTATTGACGTCTTTGAGAATTACGTTCTCTATTGGTGTTCTACCATATGTCGCTACTTCACGAGACTCATTCGCTCCGTTGATTTGATAAGTTCGGTGCAGCTTTGCATTTTCCTTGCTAATTTTTTCGTTGTAATCATCAACTTGCCTCACCGTGGGGAAAATACGAACGGCAGCTCCATCCGCAAATTCACCATTTAAAGGCACGTGGCACCGCTCGCATAATAATTCCAGCTGAGCCGTCGTAAATTCATCTACCCGAAAACTGTTCAATAAATCGATGAATTCGCTATCATCGCGCTGTCGCATGTTTATGGTCAGTTCACAAAAAGAAAACTGATGCCGCAAATTAACTTCCACTGAAAACCACGATGGCTGCACAAAACACCAATTCCCTTTCACCGGAGGAAGCTGAAATATGTCACCGAATACCAAAATGTTGACTCCACCGAATAATTTCTCGTTGTTTTTATATTCTTGAAGTCATTAGGTGGATTATTCTTAGGTTCTCATAAGAGACCATAGAAATTTCGTCTATGATTAGCCAAGGTATATGGCGCCATTTACGCCTTTCGTTCTCGAGTCTTTGCCCTGTAATTTTTTTGTATGTCATAGTATTTTTTTTTTCTATCGGAAGCAAGAAAATACTATGCAGTGTTTTGCCAAAAATTTCACGAGCAGCAACTCCGGTTAAGAACCCAACGAAGTTAGGCTTCAGTAGTATATCTACTGTTGGTGAGTAACAGCGCTTAATATGCTCCACGAATAATTTCAAGAGAAATGATTTACCACTACCTGCACCGCCCGTGATAAAAAGTAACAGCTGACTTTCTTGTCTTTGGAAATCGTTTTCGATTGCCGTTGAAAGTTTCTGAAATAAATTCCTCTGATGTACAGTCAGCGTCAAATAGTTAGTGACAGTCATGGTATTCAAATAAATAGACGCAACCAAAAAGTCAATAATATCGGTACAAACAAAGTTTGTTTATTGTTGTCAACAATATCGTCGTTCAAAAGGTCGAGACGTTTAAAATGTCATATAGATCGGTTCAGTCAAACTGCCATAAATATGGTTACAGTCATCCCGCCAATGGTATCCAAGCATTTTAAGTGTTCAAAAATATGGAACACGTTATAAAAATAAACTTTACTGTTATATATTTTAAATATTATTTCTCACATCAGTTAATATTACAACATTTATACACAAAATGAAAGGGATATAAACTACTGCTGTCTTTTCATTTTAAGCATGACGTCATAGACATGTCTTTTGTTTTGTAAAAAAATTCGTGCATAGCTAGCCGTTTACGATACTTAAGTTGTAAGCAATAAACAGCTGACTGAAAATAAATGTAAACCTCATTAATAGTGAGTATGAATATATCTCATAGAGCAAGAGTGCTATCTATGATTCAATACCATGTTCATGTCAAAAATTTATATTATTATACGAAATTATTTCGTATTTATTTTTACTTGTGTTCTTAATTAAAATGAACACATTCCGTATTAACGACAAAATGAGCACTTTCGAACAGAACACTAAAAACTCTCATCGGGTGTAGAAATAAAGAAAAATATATTAGCTCTAAATAACTTTATATTTATACTAAAATCGTGTATAGCCACCATCTGCTAGAATTACGTCAGAAAGACGTCTTCGCATGGATAGTACCGCATTGTAGCAAAACTTGTCTCCTCTCATGGACTCCCAAACTTATTCGATGTGAGTCCTTAAATTTGCGGTGGTTCGTGCTCGAGTACTGTCCGTTCGATTGTCGACATCGGTTTCACGCGCAGCATTAAGTGCGGTAGCTTGAGCAACAGCCTGCTGAATAATTAGTTCAGCGTAACCGAATTGTTCTGCGCTGACATTGCCCTGCAACGGGCGAAGATCACTTTGACGCCGTATAAAACAGTCTTCAGCGGTTTCATTTACGAACAGTAACTCGCCTTCATTTGAAATGGTATGTGGCATACTATTAAACTGTAATAGTATGCTTCTTTGTCACTATTAATTGTATAATAGCGGGTACGTAATACTGCCCGTATATTTCTTATACGCATTCTAGTGTTATCCTGCAACCTGATATACCTCACTGGCGTAGTATCTTCGTCCCTCAGTTCTGCATCTCCGTTGTCCTCTGACCATGTCGTGTTAGAGACAGTTTCAAAACGGACGGCAAATTCCGCAAGGCTTAAATTTTCTAGCTCATTTGGGCGTAATACATAACGATCAAAAATGTTATTATAAATACTGGTTTCATCACTGTCGAATCTCAGAAGTCTGAAACGTTTCTCCGGCTTGCAACTATTTACAAAAACAGTCTTTCGTGACGAAATTTTCAATGGCAAATGGCATAATCTGTATGCGCATTCGGGCGCACTAACCAGGCGTTGACTTAAAATAGTCATTGATACTGAGAACATTTGTTTCCAAGCATCACCACCTTGTCTCTTAGCATTCGAAATAGCGCCTCGAATGACATCACCTGCATCATGCGGTTCGCATTTACACGCATTATTGCAACGTAATAAGCTACAGCGGTGACACTACCACACGGTTGGACGTCAATATTCCCCTTCCATAGTCCTAAAAGAACTGGATTGTAATTGTTGACCATGGTTTCATTTGAGGTTCTTTTCAATAAACAGAATCGTCCGTTGTTAGCAAGTGCTTCATCTGGCCATAGACAAACTGTGTTATCACTTGCTCGCTTTGGAAAATCAAATCGACAACCATCAGCTTGGCGGTTTTTTTTACATGTCGCTGTGTGTTTATGAATTTGCAAATCCTCGACTAATTTACGTAACGTAGAGTCATTAGGATTTAATGAACATGAAACCACCTTTTCAATTACGGTAATTCCTTCTGGAGTAGAGAATTCCGGAACATTACTACACCAGACCAACATATGCAGATGTGGGCTACCACGGTTTTGAAATTCCACCCGGTACCAAAAGTCTTCAATAGGACCACCCAAGCAAACATTATTTCTCTTTAAGAATCGCATGAGAGCGTTAACACGCAGTGTGAACTGTCGTGATACCACTACCGGATGTTTTTGCACTAGATTCAAGCGCTCCGGGAATGACAGGCGATCGGCGTCATCGATGTTACCTCCATCGGCCATTAGCAAGGCTTTTTATCATATTTGACCAATTTAAATCATTGCAAGAAAATGTTAAAAACCATGTGGGACGCCCTAAAGTTCTAACCATTGCAATTAATTCAGAGCAACATTTCTGCCAATATGATGCCGATCCTCGAATATTTCACATAGTGAGATGCATGTTATCCACAAGTCCCTGTGGTGTTTGCTCTCCGTGACTTTGTCGCATCCTACATGACACAGATACACTTGATTTGGCACGAAAATATTCAACAAGGGATAGTGCATAAAATAAATAATCATTTCTGTTGAACCTCTTGTCAACACTCATTACCCGGTTTTGGAAGTAGTCAAGGGGGGTACATGCATTGTCCCTTTCCTCGCCAAAGCCATTTTTGCCATTTGAAAAAAGAAAATACCAACACGATTCCTCCATACGGCGTTGACGCTCCAAATTCAAGGGTGGTGCAGTTTTCCTTCTGATGGCGGCCAATCTCATTGTATCATCTGCTGAAGGGCTGTTCATATTGACAACACTTTCTAAATTAGGTACATTATCATCTATGTTTTGGAGCATACTTGTTGATTCGATGTAAATGGTGCCCGAGGAATCATTGACTGGTAACTGAAAATGGTTTGATGTTACTGGAATTGTTCTAGGGAGTGACTGAATGACTTGTGTTGTTGTTTGAAGGGAATCGTTTGGTGTACATGTTGGATTCTCTGCCCTTACTATTGTCGATTGTTGCAATATTGGCGCAAACGATTGTATTTGGGTGTCATGAGCTATAACTAGTGATCTTAATGAAAATACATTAAGATTATCTCGAAAGTTTCCTTCTGGCACTTTATTTGGCGACACAAATATATTGCGGCGTAAAATGGCATGCAAATCGTCCAGATCACTAAATCGCATGCAACAAGCGGTGCCATTTATGGGAGCAGAAGCTCTCTTGGGACCACGCGCGTGAGAATCGAACAAAAAGTAAGTTTGATTGTCACCTAAAGTTTTGCAATGTACTGCTATCGAAATGGCGTTTGCTGTAAGTATACCATTCGAGTGTTCTCTGAAAAAACTTAATAATGCATTTTTCAAGTTAGGGAATCCATCAGAACTGTTGTCATTGTCTATATGACCATAATAATTTGTTTCCTCGAGTACTGCGATCAATAAATTTTCTCTATTGTATATAAGTCTTGGACTAAGATCTGTTATAGCAAGGTACTCAGGGTTTACTTCGCCGGGTGCAGGATTATCTCTAGCAGTAATTCAGTCATTGTAGTACTTATCGCCAATGATTACAATGTAATCGATATCGTTTTTTGCCCACTTGTTTGGATCTAATACAGTGAATGCTGCACAAGCAACAGCCGCTATCCCAGTGCATTGCTTACTTCGAGATAAATTAAATCGTAAATCACCTTGATCAAATGATCCCCGTAATATGGCATTGTTGTCATTTAAAGTGACATAATGTTTCGAGGATGATTCTGAAGTAACAGCCTCCGGTTCAGGAATAGAATTTTCAGCTATTTGGACTAAATGAGGTATGTTTAAGGTAGTTTCAAAATGCACCTGAACATCTCTGTAAAGATGGTTATTGGAAATTAACCAAGTTAATGCTCGATTCAGTCTTTGCATATCCACGACGAATTCTTTAGAACATGAAAGGTTCTCGAGAGTTTCCACTACCAAAACTAATCCAGCTCGAGGTGTCAGTGGTAACTGTTCAGCTATTTCCACAACATCCTTTGCAAATAAAGAGTTTTTTTGCAAACGGCACATGGTACATCATCGAAAATATTAATAGCCGTTTCAAAAGATTGTTCTTTTGCGATATCCCTACAAACATCACTGACTTGTCGCATTCTACTAAGTCGAAGTGAACGAGTTTCAGTGTTTCGTTTGATAAGCGATCCTGAAACAATCCAAGTTGGTGGGCACGTTGCTCCTCCGTCTCATTAGATAGACGATCGTGGATTAATCCAAGTGGGTGGGCACGTTGCTCCTCCGTCTCATTAGATATACGATCGTGGATTAATCCGAGACGGTGGGCACGTTGCTCCTCTGTCTCTTGAAATAAACGATCGTGGATCAAACTGAGACAGTTTGCACGTGGCTCCCCTGTCTCTTTGGATAGACGATCGTGTATCACGCTGAGTCGGTGGGCACGTTGCTCCTCCATCTCATTCGATAGACGATCGTTGATCAAGCCGAGACGGCGACTACGTTTTTCGATATTTTCCCTGATCAACATTTTTTTCACGTAAAGCCGCATTTTCGAAAGTCTATTTTTGCGCTCTTCGCAAGTCTCTTTTGAAATTTTCCTCGAGGTAGATTTCCTCTGTTGAGATAGGCGTTTCTCCCTGACTTCATTTGTTCCATTTAAACGGCGCTGACTCATATGAGCAGCACATTTACTAGGACTACCCATATTAAGACAAATTAGTTAGTGTACTTCAGATTAACTAAAAATAAAAAAATAAACAACAATTTTAACAAAAAGAAACTATTCTAAAACAAATTAATATGCACTAAAAAGAAAAAAAATAATTGCGTATTCTTCTACAACTTCATAATCAACTTACTTTTTCTACTCATCAATATGTAGGTACGATCTATGTGTTTACCACGCCAGAAGGTAGGTAGGTACCTACCCACTTCAAATCTAACTCAACACATACCTATGAATAACAAACAATGATCAAAATATTTTTTAGAGTTCTCCTAAGTAAAATGAAATTAATAGTGTTAGACTACCTAAAAGTCAATCAAATTATTAATGATTGTAATAATATAGAAAATTATAATATAATGTAGTTACAATTATTGTTATTTTTGGAGTCAGTGTCAGCTAAGGTAGGTTTGTAACGATACAACACACAAACGCGCTAACCCGAGTACGGTAACCGCTAAGCTATCATGCCATTTACTTTAATGGTTGAGTTTACCCATGCGTTTACAAATGATTGTTATCATATGTAAACGTATGGGAGTGTGTGTGTCTATAGAATAGAAATTACCTATTATATGAAGGTCGTAAGTTAAACGGAAGTGTCAATCTATTGCTTTTTGAGATTGGTAGTCCACTTCTGACCGCTACTGTACATAAATAGTGTTTAGATCATAACAGAAAAACGAAAAAAGATTTTTTGAATTGACTTTATAGTCATTGGTGTTGCTCAATTCAAAACGCATTTTAGCTGCTTTTCAGGTGCCACAATGCGAAGGCATGTTTGCTGTTTGGTCTTGAAAAAGACAACTACGCATTCACCTTGAAACCTCTCATTTCTTGTCCCTTTCTATTGATGAACCGAAAATCAAATAGTATGTAATTGAACATTTTGGGTATTGATGAAGCACGAACGCTAGGAGTAAACTAACTTAAATTCGAACGCTTAAAAAAATGGTAAAGGTAATTAATTGAATATAATAGTTTCGATCACCTTACCTACATAGTTTTAAGACTTCATGTCGGTGACACTTATTGAGCTAGTTGAAAAATGTTGCAAGATAGCTTGTCACATGAAAAACGATACTTGTAACTTGCTTATACTTTTAATTTCACAACTGTCGTCTTCGACTGTCGAACAACTAATGCTCCATTTTACCATATAAAATACATTAAAACACATTTATGTCCCCACCCGAAAATAACGGCTAGGTCACGTTGTTTATAAGTGTTGTCATCGTACAATTAAACAATAAATTGCCTGAGTTGTCATAATAAAAACATATCTGAAAAGACCGCTACAATTCATGATAATAACTTAACAGTGCTGCCGCAGTGGATATTATAATTAGGTATTAAAATAATACACTTTTTCCAAACGAAATTAGATTTAGAATCTAAAAACGTTTGTATTTACGTCTTTAAAAGGTACACGTAGCGCTTTTGTGCTTGGGCTTCTTTTGAGCGTATACGACGTAACGAATAAATGGAGTGTTTCGCCCATTCTCGCGGCGTTTTACTAACACAGTGCGTTACTTGTAAACTTTGTAGCACTTCTAAACATCCGGGTGTTCTTTTTTTTTTTTAAATATGATTTAATGTCCCTGACATGTCAAACATAGGTTCTAAATTAATAGCTTATCGAATTAATTAGTTTTTTAACCGACTTCAAAAAGAAGGAGGTTATCAATTCGACATGTTTATATATATATATTTATGTATGTTCGGGCATAATTCCGTCATAGATAGACGGATTTGCAAAATTATTTTTTGTTCGAAAGGGGTTTATTCCGAAATGGTCCCATTTAAATTTCATACAGACATAATGACGTTTCGGAGACAGACAACGGAACTCTTAATAAAATAACAGTAAATCAACGGCGATTGCTGCTATCGCATAAATATGCTTTGTTTTGACCCCAAGGATGATGAAATTTCAAATTGGTGTGGGGTAGGTACTATAGCTAAAAAGTGAAAAATTTAAACCGCCTTCCGAAATTAAGTTATTTCACACTTTATGGTGTCTGTCCGGAAGTCGGTTGTTTTTTTTAAGTTAAAAGTCGCTAATCGACATCACTGCCGAAGTGTGAGACAACTATACCGATATGATTTATCTGATGCATTTCGGTATTAAAGATAAGTCACAAAATGTCACGAATAACTTTCTAGCCCACCCAACAAGATCTACAGGGTGGCAGGGACATCGACGCGCCAACTGAAACCATGAATTCAGCATATGATTCTAGACCCCCTAGCGTAGAAATGTTTCGTCGGATATCAAAAAACAAACTGCTGTTGGATAGAAAAGTGACCTAAGAGATCAAAATATATGGAAAAGTGTTTTTTTTTTAAATATTCGAAGAATGTCCATTGATACAATTAAACACAATATACAGGGTGACAGGAACATCGACGCGCAATCTGTTACAATAAATTCAGTACATGATTCAGAACCCCGCTTCAAATTTATAACCAGTTATTATAAAAAAAAAATATGTCCTACAATTTGTAAGCGTACATATTGCACTTTTCTATGAAAAAGCAAATTTGTTTCTGATAACCAACTAAAATTTCTACGCTAGGGGCGTCTAGAATCAGGTGCTGAATTCATGGTTTCAGTTTGCGTGTCGATGTCCCCACGATGCACCGTTTATATGTATAAAAATAGTATTAAAAATTGCAGAAAAGAGGAATCTCCTAATTTTTTAACTATTTTACTGTGCCGGACAGGTTGCATAGTGGTTAAGTTTTAGGCAATTGAAACATGATTAATTATATCATCGTTAAGGTCATTTTTAACTACGTAAGTTCTGGATACTAATTAGTTTTTACGCTGTGGAATTAAGAAACCAAAGTAGTGGCTTTTTAGTGCTAGAACTTAAAAAACGCAACCAGAATTATTCTAAGCATAGTAAAAAATGTTGCAAATCAGCATGACAAGCGGTTGACCTACTGTTTGTTTTTTATTATTATCTATTTATTGGACTATGTGTCTATGATTCGGCGATTTTGCACAGTTTTTAGGTAGTCTGCTGACCTTTTATTTTTGCCACAACTTTTAGATCTTGGGCAAGTTTTTGTTGGTAGCATGTGGCTAACGGATTTTATTTGATTCAGGTGCATCCTTTCAGAGAGACCTCAGTCCTAGCAGTGAGTACATTATACGCTTAAATTGTATTCAGTTAATGTAATGTCTTAAGTACCTATAATATCCTCAAGGACAGGCTACGTGTCGGCAGATTGTCGAATACCTGCTTAATAGTGATTATCGTATGTATAATCTATGTAAATATAAATAAATAAATAAGACATTGTTATCGTGTAGTCTTCGTGCGACAACCGGAATCGTAAACTTTGACAATACCGAATACCTAATCACTTAATCAGTCGCACACCATGGACTGGCGACAACAATCGCTTTATCTCCAAGATCCAACGAACCGCCATTGTTATTTTCTACGAGCCCCTCTTTGGCATTGTCATTTATGTTATACTAGATTTTGTCCGCGGCTTTGCACGCGTGGATGTCGGCAAATATCCCACGGGAACGAGAAAGTACGACAGGGATTAAAAATACCCTATGCGTTAATACAGGTTATAAATTATCTGTGTGCCGAATTTCATCGATTCCGTTCAGCCGTGCTTGCGCCAACACCGCCCGAGACACGTCCAGACAGACACAAACATTATAAACATCAACATCTAGGCATCAACAATAATTAAGTAACGCACAGTTTTGACTTCGTAGAATAAGTATATTTAGATATAGAAGTTACTTGATCTTTGGACTTACGATTACCTCTTTGATTTAGTACCGAATGAAAAATGATAATATGAAGACAAATGTTGTTACATTTATAAAATCCAAAAATAATACCACTTGGGACTTTTTGATTCAGAAAATGTTAATCGAAGTCTCGTTAGTCATTTGAAGTGCAAAAGGGAGCCACCTTTGGCACTTCAAATGACTAACGATATGATTATTTGGTATTATAACAACTGGTTCGAAACCAGTGCAGTTAATTTGATTTTAAGCTCACAATGAGAGTTTTAAAGAATAAAAAAACAATCTTTACTAATATTATAAACGCGAAAGTTTGTATGTATGGATGTATGGATGTTTGTTACCCTTTACGCAAATACGGCTGAACGGATTTGTTTGAAATTTGGCACATCGATAGATTATAACCTAGCTTAACACAGGATACTTTTTAACTCGATAGTACATTCCCGCGGGATAATTTCCGACTTCCGCGCGGGCGAAGCCGCGGGCGGAAGCTAGTCCTACTAATATTATAAATGTGAAAGTTTGTATACTTGGATGTGTGTTACTCAATCACACAAAAACGGCCGAACGGATTTGTATGAAATTTTGCACACAAGTAGTTTGAAACCTGGAATAACAGATAGGCTACTTTTTATCTCGATAGTACGTTCCCGTGGGATATATTTCGGCCACCACTCGGGCAAAGCCGCTGGAAAAAGCTAGTAATAATATAAGAGTTTGCAACTGGTTCAGCAAGCAACTAAAACTGAGTTTGCGAGGGCGACGGCGACGAACGATTACTCGTTGGTATAACTGGTATGCTGTGTACTTTCGAAAAGTCCGACAGACTACCCGCTAAGAGACTCACGCTTGGTACACACGGCTACACATCAAGCTATCCATTTCCAGTTTACGCTGAACTCAGTGCGAGTACGGAAATCCTATACAATGCGAGATCAGCTTATACTGGAAATATAGTTTGATGTGTAGCCATGTGTACTGTGGAGGCTCAGACGAGCCTCCAGGTACCGGGTGTGTATGGGTATGAAATTAAACGATCAAAGGGCGCTTAGACTGTGGGACTCCACGTTTATTTCGAGAGTTCTGAAATATCTTCAGATGCTTACAAAGACGCGCCTGTCAATTGAATGAAAGCTTAGCGGATACCACCTACTTAAAATTATTTGACGTTCTATTTTAGAATATCCTAAATGCTTGAACATAGACATAGCCCAATTATCGGCTGCCAGTATGTGCGTGAGGTTTTACACTAAGTAAATATCCTCTACATCAGCTACGCCCACCCTTGAATAAAAGGATTAACGTAGTCATTGAGGCATTGCATTGGTGCTTGTACAGATGGCACAAGCCTTTTATTCACAATGTTCGAACAATCAGGTGGCACCTGCCTATACCTATAAGAAAAGTTACCTAACCCAGGGAATAATTTACAGAATGAGGTACCTCCCTTGCAAGAGAAAGCTCAAGTCAGGACAAACAAACCGCGTGTTTGACACCATCATAAGTGTCGGCGAAAACTAAAAGTTAATCCGTGCCAATATGCACCCACAAAAACTAGTTATGTCATGCTTGAACCTCATCACGCCAAAAACTGGGGAAAAAGACGCGACGTGTCCTCCCAGATACAAATAAATCAATGTGAAAGTTCACATCAGTCCAGAAGGGTTAATTAGAGAAGACCTTAACATCAAAATCTTTTGCTCCATCGGACGGTATTGAGTCAGAGGGAAGGAAAAGGTTAAGAGGCTAGACCGCCAACGTCCATTGACACAATTTAAAATATGTTCATACTCCAGGGGTAAATTTTAAAAAATGCACCTACTCCTCTCTCGTTTCTTTCCAATGAATGTCAGTCACTGCTGACAATACCTGTGGGTCCTCATTTGGTTGCTGACGAGCATTATAAAATTGTTCGACGAAATCAATACTTGCAGGGAATTCCGCGCTTAAGAGGTCACAGATTGATTTAAAATCTAAATTTTCTTTGTAAATGCATTTAAAGTATGCGAGTGCGGGCCCTTGCAGATAGGCTCCTAATATGAGACCTAGGCTGCTCTCTGGCCATTGGTTTATGGCCGCTACAAGGCGAAATTGAGTGATAAAATCGTGAAAGCAATTTGCACCGGTGCCTGAGAAATTTACGTTCGACATATCGATCGCAATTTCGCCTTAACCACTTAGCTTTGTGTGTCCTTGTCTTCGTGAGATCGCTTTATCGTGTTTTTCCTTGTATACCCTGAAAACTATAAATTTGTGTGGTATTTAGGCTCCACACACGCCTTATTTTGATATGCGTTGTATGTACGCAGCCCTTTATTATAAAGACGTTTTGAGGGGGTTTCAGCGACGGCGCCTCCACCAATTGTGGAGGCTCAGACGAGTCTCCAGGTACCGGGTGTGTATGGGTATGAAATTAAACGATCAAAAGGCGCTTAGACTGTGGGGCTCCACGTTTATTTCGAGAGTTCTGAAATATCTTCAGATGCTTACAAAGACGCGCCTGTCAATTGAATGAAAGCTTAGCGGATACCACCTACTTAAAATGATTTGACGTTCTATTTTAGAATATCCTAAATGCTTGAACATAGACATAGCCCAATTATCGGCTGCCAGTATGTGTGTGAGGTTTTACACTAAGTAAATATCCTCTACAGTACCAAGCGTGAGTCTCTTAGCTGGTAGTCTGTCGGACTTTTCGAAAGTAAACAGCTAGTACAGAATATTCGTTAATTTTTCAAAGAGATCTAAAGACCGTTGGTATTTAGCTGTTGCCAAATATATAAATAAATGTATATGTTTGGCAACGGCTATATACCAATGATTTTATCAGTAGACTACGATGTCGGTACCATACTTACAACATAATGCTGCGCCACGCCTGTATTCCACGAAGGGATAGACAGCAAAGGTCAAGAACAGGCCCATTCCGTAATATTTATAAAAAAAGTCGAGCGGTGTCGTGGGACACCTGCATAGCTATTCACGACTATTAAATACGCTTCCGTACCGAATCAAACATCAATTAATGTTATTGTAGGAAACGTTGTTCATAATTCCAAAACCTGAAAATGTTGCCGAAATAGACGACCACTATTTATCCGATAGCTGTTTGCTGGCGGGGAGGCAAATCAGGTTATCCAAATGTGTCATTTTTGAAGAATGCTTGAGAATAGATAATAATTATGTTGGTTGGAACGATGTTGTTGTATGAATCGTAGGGCACTGAAAAGACTACATTCTTCTACCGATACTCTCTTTCATGACACATGAACCCAAGCATACTACACACTTTTTCCTCTAGCGCTCATTGACCAAGATCTGAGAGTAGGTACCTATAACGAACGATAAGGAACTTAGTTCCAAAAACTTTTAGTACACTGTCGAGTACATGCTTCTCTCGCCAGGTATGTAAAGAGCGCCTTAGAAAATACTTGTAGCGACGTAACATGATCGCAACTTGTTTGGCTCAATCGAAAATGACATACACGTGTATGTGTAGATAACTATGAGTTGCAACATACGCTAAGTAAGCAAGGACTCGATAGATTTTAACAAAAAAAATCTTTTTGTAGTGTTTTTGATTTTGTATTTACACGTGTCCAATTAGATAACTTTTATCTAAGAAATAAATATTGAGGTTTGTCAGCTTTTGTATAGAAAATATGTCAAACCGTTATTTTTTTGAGGTTGGAAAATCATCAAATAACTTCTCCCGCTCTGGTGGGTGGGTTACACCGTCTGATTGATTGTTCCGATTAAAGTTCTAACTGTTGAAAAATCAGCCCGCCGCTTAGTCAATTGTTATTGTTCTGATATCTCAGTTCTTCAGTAAAATTTTCAATCGGGTCATGATGAATTGATGGTAGTAAGATAAATAAACTTTAAATAAATCATCGCTCTCACACACCATAAATGTGGCTCATATTTCACACACTAATATGATCATTATTGTTTCATTCATTTCATTTATTCATAGAACACTTTACATTGTGTTGAACTTGATGCTCTAAGGGATATATTTAGTAAATATGAGGCTACTCAACAAGACCTGAGTAAGCGTATGCAGGATGCTAGTGAGTTGGCTGACTTAGTCAAGTACAATGCAGAGAGGTACGAGTCTCTAACAAATAACCTCTCTTTTAGCTGTGCCTGTTCCCAAGCACCTCAGCCTCAACTGGTTACACCCACAGCCTCAGCAACTCAACCAGTAGGTAGCTGTGACGGTAATAATAGTATGAATAATTTGGTTGACACAACATACGTTTTTTTCTGACAAATTTGGTCAAGGTTTTGGTAAAATATTTAATCAGTGTTCTCAACAACATGTAATCAATAATTGTTCACCCGGTGCCAGTATTAGCCAATTAATAAGTAATATTAAATTGTCAAAAATAAAACCCCGTTCAACTGTTATATTATTATGCGGGGATAGCTTAAATGTTAGAAAAAAGGACATACTTAATTAAATGTGTCCAATTGATGTTACATCTCAATGAGACCAATAATTGTAAATTTATTTTCTGTGCATTGCCTTATTCACGTTACTTGTCTGATGAGCAAAATAGGCACATTTATAATTTAAATATGTTAATTTTTAATAGAACAAGTCGGCACAGTGACGCTATTTTATTTTTTGATTGTAATCAATTTATTTCTGATTACAAACTGACAAATTATACAATGTATTTGCCACCTAGTTGTAGGAGACAAATTGCTAATCTCTTAGCATACAATTTACACCATGACACTGGTACCTGTAGTTTACCATCGCTTACTGTTAGTAGTGCTACTAACACTACTTTTGATACGCCTAGTAGTTTAAACAATTAGGTGCGACAACAGATAAACCGCATATTATGCTGAATATTGTTCATCAAAATATGCAGGGTCTATCCGGCAAAGAGCTAGAGTTAAGCTTATTTATGGAGAACCATGATGTTCAGGTGTTATGTTTAACTGACCACTGGTTGAAAGAACATGAAGTAGTGTTTATTAATGATGATAATTTTACCGTACAAAGTGCATTTGTAAGAAAAACTGCTATTCGCGGTGGTTCTTTAGTCCTTGTTTCAAACAAGTTGAAATGTAAACAACGTTTAGATTTAGTTAACTTTTCTATTGAACGTACTTTTGAGTTGTCTTGTGTTGAACTCGAGCGATACGTTATTATTTGCGTTTATCGACCACCCTCTGGGGATTTCATTTGTTTCGAATCGGGAATGGAGGATTTACTCAATAAGTTAAATTCAAGTAATAAAAGTATAATTTTATGTGGAGATTTTAATATTAATATTTTAGATGTTACTCCATTAAGTATTAGACTTCTTAATGTGTTTAGATCTCTTAATTTAACTAACTTGTTTTTAGAACCGACTAGGATCACGGCTTCTACGTCGACTTGTCTTGATAATATATTTAGTGATTGTGATGCCAAAAATAAATTAGTACTAACTGACTTGACGTCTGACCATTGTGGATTATTGGGTAGCTTTCCTTTACCATTACATAAAAAAACCACATAAAGTAGAATGCAGGCCTTACACTGCTAGTCGTTCCAACAAATTTAAAAATAACATAGCTTATAGAATTACACCATCTATAGCAGAACACGAGAATCCTAATAAAATCTTTGGATCACTTTTTGATGTTGTGCAAAAAGAATACCAATCTACTTTCAAGACCAAAACCATTAACATTAATGGCACCTCCGTTGGCTTCAACCAATGTGCCACTCCAGGTATTTATAAAAGTAGAGCGAGACTATACGAGTTATATGGTTTGAAAAAATACAGGTTTCATAGTCCTTTTCTAGAGTATGTCCGAAATTATTCAAAATTATTTAAAAAAATCTGTGTGTTTGCTAAATCAAAATTTTTAAGCGATACAATAAAAAAGTCCAATAATAAAGTAAAAACCACTTGGAAAATTATTAATAATGAAACGGTTAAACAGTCGGTTAAACAGGAAGAACAACTAGAGATTATGGTCAGCAACAAATTAGTTACTGAAGCTGCTGACGTAGCTGAGGCGTTTAATGAGTTTTTTGCCAACATACAGCTCAGCTATTAGAAGTTAAGGTTATTAAATCATATAGAATAAATTCATGGCGGATTAAAAAACGCGACCTATCTAGTGAAAATATGACTAGGTTCAAAAACTATCTAAAATGTCTCTCTTTCTCTGAAATCTACCAAACCGAGAATGCTAATGAAGCATACGATTATTTACTGGAGTATTTTTGCATGCTTTACGAACTTTGCTTTCCTTACAAATTAATAACAGTTAGGTCTAATAAAAATATTAAATGGGTTTCAAATGGTATCCGAGAGTGTAGTAGAAAACAAAGACATTTACTATGGAAATACAGATGCGAACCATCAAATTGAAATAAAAATAAATTCAGAATTTACTCGCGCAGATTTAGGAAAATTGTAAAACTAACGCAAAGAGCACAAAATAACTATTTAATTAATACCTCAAACAATAAATCGAAAGCTTCATGGCAAGTTATAGATAACAAAACCCGAATCACCGAGCCTATCTCCCAAATTAAAGTTCAAAATACTACCATTACTAATCCGACAGACATTGCAAACGCTTTCAACAACTATTTTATTGACCAGACACAAAATAATATGACGAAACCACCGGACACTACAAACTTGACAAGTGACCCCAATTCAATGTTTATGAATCCAGTAGTACCGCAAGATATTATGAGAGCGATACAGTCGTTAAAAAAATAAAAGTAGCACTGGATATGATGGTATATCAACAAAGGCAGTAAAATTCGTATCAGGCGGCATCGCCTTGCATCTGTGTCATATACTAAACTTATGTATCAGTACTGGAGTATTTCCGGATAGCTTAAAAACAGTTATAGTTAAGACAGTTTAAAAAAAAAAACAACAAAGAAGATCTAGCAAATTATAGACCAATTGCTTTGATACCCATCTTTTCTAAGGTCATAGAAAAAATAATTTATGACTCAATTAATAAATTCTTATCCAAATATAATATTTTAAGTGCGGAACAAAAGGGTTTCTGGAAAAATAATGGTATAAATACGGCCGTTTACGATTTAATAAATGTCATATTGCAAAATGTTGATCAAAACTACCAATATGCGCAATTTTTACGGACATGACGAGAGCTTTTGATTGCGTTGATCACGAAATTCTTATAAAAAAGCTAAACATCATAGGCATCAGAGGAAATGTACTTAATCTCTTAAAATCTGTATACGTACGTAAATACGTACCTTATCAATCGTAAACAACACACGGAAATTTCTAGAATATGTCTAAAAACTAAGCGCGAAGAAAAATATCTATCTATGGTTAGGATTATTAGGTATGGCGTACCACAGGGTAGTGTGCTGGGCCCTTTATTATTTCTGCTGTATATAAATGATTTACCTCGCCACATTGACCATCCCATGGTCTTATTTGCTGACGATAGTACTGCCTTGATTAAATGTATTGACAAAATAACACATGAACATAATATAAATGAAACTTTAATCAATATTATACGCTGGCTTGATCAAAATAATTTTATGATTAATATAACCAAGACCAATATAATGCATTTTTATCAACGGATCCCACCAGAAGTCTTACATTTATACTATAATGGACTAAAAGTTGACCAAGTCCTAGTTGCGAAATTTCTTGGAATTATGATAGATAGCCAATTAACTTGGAAGCCTCAGGCAGAAGAAGTATGCAAAAAACTTAGTACAGCTGCATATGTTCTCTTTAACTTATCTAAAAAAGTTAATATGGCCACAAGGTTAATTGCATACCACGGTCTAGTTGCCTCGATTTTGAGATTCGGCATAATATTTTGGGGAAACTGTAGCCTGAGGGAACAGGTGTTCAAGGCTCAAAAACGCTGTATAAGGGCCATGTGCAACTTAATAGTAACAGATAGCTGCATACCTGTATTTAAGTCCCTAAAATTGCTTTATATTTTGGAGATGGCTGTTTTTGTTAAATCAAATATGCATCTTTTTAATAAAGCGTGCGAAAATAGAAACCGGCCAATCAGGAAACAATATAAGGATATGCTAATTGTTAGTGGCTCGGATACCGCCTTATTAAAGAAAAGTGTTACATGTATGGGTCCGATTATATTTAACAAAATACCTCATGTAATAAAAAATGAGACATTTCCATTATTCAAAAAGAAATTGACTTGACGATATTAGTTAATATATATTATTACTCAATTGGCGAATTTTTGACCGATGAGAATTTAAACTGATAACATGACATACCTACTCTTGACTTGTACTAAATCGTTTACATATATATTTTTTCCTTTTTAATTTAACTGTATTGACCTTGAGCATGACGAATTTATAATTTCAATAAACTTGACATTATGCATTGTATTGCCTATTTCAAACTATTCACTGAATTATTTCTCGACATGGTAAACTTGTATTGTTTGATTGAATGTGTTGTTATTGTATAATGAATGAGTCTTTATCAATATAACTTAAACTGTTTGCATGCCCTAGTTAAGGTAGTTAGTATAAGGATCATTTTAAACTGAACATCTGTATCATGTACCTACTTCCTGTGCAAATAAAGAACTATTCTATTCTATTCTATACCTTTAACTACGACTCGCAACTTAAATTCTTCCCCGTCTAAAGCGGAAAACCTACTGCATAGTAGTGTGACCTAATGTAGTCGCTTATTTAGTTTCGAACATGTAACGCCTCGTGATGTAGTTAGTATTTTTAACAAACTTAAGTCTAAAAACACTGGTGATTACTGGGGAATCTCTATTAAACCTTTGAATAATATAATCGATATCGTAGCCCCCTATCTAGCTATTACTTTTAATAAATGTGTTGACTTAGGAACTTTTCCCGACCTCATGAAGAGTAGTAAAGTCATACCATTATTTAAATCAGGTAATAAAAATAACGTTGGAAATTTTAGGCCTATTTCTATCTTACCGGCTTTTAGTAAAATATTTGAAAAGTTAATACTCAAGCAGTTGCTAAGACATTTTAATTTAAATTGCCTCCTTCATGACGAACAATATGGCTTTACAAAAGGTCGTTCAACTATAGACGCGGGTGTTGCTCTGCTGAAACACATATTTAACGCATGGGAGAACTCACAAAATGCTATTGGAGTTTTCTGTGATCTTTCCAAAGCATTTGATTGCGTGCACCATGACACGCTATTGCGTAAACTACGTCATTACGGTGTTCAAAATGAAGCTCTCAACGTAATTAATTCTTATTTAAATAACAGGCACCAGTGTGTAGATATTAATGGTGTGAAATCGTCCGGGCTACCAGTTCAGTTAGGTTTCTATTTTTATTCTTATTCTTAGTGTACATTAATGATTTACCATTCTATTTAAATGGTATCTGTGACGTTGTACTGTTTGCTGATGATACCTCTCTTATCTTTAAAGTAGACAGGAATAGACAAGATTTTGACGACGTAAACAGTGCACTCTCAAGGGTTACGCATTGGTTTACCACGAATCTAATCTAATCTAGTTCTCAATGCCAAGAAAACTAAATGTATAAAGTTCGCTTTACCGAATGTAAGAAATCTGGGACCCAACATCGTCTTAGATAATGAGGTGGTTGCAACTGTACAATCGGCCGTTTTTCTTGGCATAACAGTAGATGCCAAACTTCAGTGGGGATCACATATATCAAGCCTAGCGGGAAGGCTCAGTTCGGCCGCCTACGCCGTCAGAAAAGTAAGACGATACACTGACGTTGATACAGCTCGGTTAGTCTATTTTAGTTATTTTCATAGCGTTATGTCCTACGGCATTCTGCTGTGGGGTAAAGCGGCTGACATTCAAAATATTTTTGTTCTTCAAAAACGAACTGTTCGTGCAATTTACCTACTAGGTGCTAGTTTCTCTGAGATAATTTTTTAAAGATATTAGTATTCTCACGGTGGCATGGCAATTCATCTTCGCTAACATCTTATATATTAGGCAAAATATACACTTATACACTAAAAACAGTGATACTCATAATATTAATTAATTAATTAATAATAATTAATATTATTATTATTATTTTTGTAGTGTTTTTTCTTCTCAGCTCTTTGGCTGGTTTTTGCAACATTTACGGACCGAAGCCAAGTAAATGCAGCGTGTGGTGTGTTATGTTTAAGGTGTGTTGTTTAGAGGCCCTATTTCGTTTTCATCTATTTGCATGAACTTTCGGACAATGCGACATGTATTTAAAATTGCAGCTTTTTGTAAGGTGATATAGAGGGTTTCTTTTAGGTTTAGTAATTTAAGGCTATGAAGAAGGTGATTTGGGATGACGCCTGTTGTGGAGAGGACTATAGGCACCACGTAAACTTTTTGTTGGCGCCATATTCTAGTTACTTCATCTTTGAGTTCGGCGTATTTACTATTTTTTTCAGATATTGTCTTCTGAATGTTATGTGTGTTGGGAACGGCAATATCTATTAGGTAAGTAACTTTATTTAATTTATCTTGTAGGGTTATATCCGGTCTATTGTAGTGAATTGTCCTGTCGGTGAGTATGGCACGGTCGTAATAAAGTTTATATGTGTCATTTTCTAGGATAGTTTGTGGTGTGTATTTGTAGTATGGGATGTTTGTGTCTTGTATGAGTATGTATTTGAGTGCTAATTTTTGGTGAATTACATTTGCTACCTGGTTGTGCCTATGTGTGTAGTCTGTCTGCGTAAGAGTTGTACACGCTCCTGTTATGTGTTGAATTGTTTCTGGCTGTGTGTGACACTTGCGACACTTATCATTTGTTACTGATGGATCTTTGATGATATATTTTCTATAATTTTTAGTGTTAATAATCTGATCTTGTATCGCAATTATAAATCCTTCAGTTTCTGGGAATAAATTGCCTATTTTCAGAAACTTATTTGAGGCTACTTGGTTCACATGGGATTGTTCTAGGTCATGAGGATGTCGGCCATGAAGTACCTTTTTCTTCCAACCTTCAATTTTTTGTTTCTGCGGGTCGTCACTAGTAATTTGTGGAATATCTAGCTGTTCATGCAAGTTAAGTGGGGTGTAGTTACTATCATTTTGATATTATTATTATATTTATTCATTTTTCCGTACATATTAAGTACATTTTTAAATATTTTTACAAAAATCATACAAAAACATTTAAAAATATAAAAAATAGTGGCCCATCGACATCAGGAGCAGGATCCAAGATGTCGGTGGTCAGGGCTCTAGAGAAAGGAACCTCCTGACTATGCGTGCCGTGTCTAGGAGTACTGCTTTCTGAATCAAGCCCTTGATCCAGCCGCGCAGTGAGAGCCTCCTGAGGTGTTGGTCAAGGCTCTTCGCTATTAGGCCATTTACTGTAACGATTATCGGTACAATGATTGCTGAGTCTACATCCCACATGTCGACAACCTCGCGAGCTAAGTCAAGATACTTGATTTTCTTATCTTGCTCAGCTTTCACGAGATTCTCGTCATGAGGGACAGCGATATCAACAATCATTGTACGACGCTCTCGTCGATCTATCACCACAATATCAGGCTTATTGGCTACAATAGTCCTGTCAGTGATGATAGATCGATCCCAGTACAATGTGGCGTGACCATTCTCGAGAACTGGGTCGGGCACATACTTGTAGTATGGTACTTCAGACTCCACAAGGTTGTACTGCAAGGCAAGTTGCTGGTGGATAATCCTAGCTACTAGATTATGTCTGTGCAAATACTCGCCATTAGCAAGACGAGAACAACCGGAAACGATATGTCGGATCGATTCTCCGGGACGGTGGCATGCCCGACAAATGTCAACCGTACCATCCTTGACAATGTATTTCCGATAGTTGTTCGTCATATTATTAATATTATTATTATCACAAATAAAAAATAAGATAATGAAATAATAGATAAAGGGGTGCTTTTTGAGGTATTTTTATAATCAATTAATATCAAGCACCCCAAGCTTTTTTAAAATTATGTTCTGCCTTTTTAGTTGCGTTTCTTTAGCGTGTTTTTTAGATGTTTTTATCTAATTTTTTTTAGTTCTGCTAACTACAAAAGCGTGATTTTCCAGTTTATTTTTTAAATTAGAAAGAAAAGAAAGAAAAAATGAAACATACGGGTGAAGCTAATAAAAAGCGTGTAAAAAGGATTTGATAGTACAATACACTTCATTTATAAAAATCATTAAAACGGTTGAAATAAATTAAATTTTGAATAAAGGACTCACATTATTTCCTTTTATCATTAGATAAAATTTAAAAATAATTGGACTTAAATTTCGATTTGGAACATACAAAAATATCAACATCAATGAAGTTGCGTGCGACTGTACGATTCCACTATACAACGAACAGGGCAACGCAATCCTAAAAAAACTTTTTCCAAAAAAAAAAACCAACCGACTTCCGGAAAAACACTTTATACAAACTGAAATATTACTTTAATTTCGGAAGGGGGGGGGATGGACTAAAGTAATTTTTCACTTTGTAGTGTTTTACCGGAAGTCGCTTGTTTTTTTTTGGTAAAAGTTTTTTTTAAATTTTTAAGTTTTTCTCTTTTTAGTTATAGTAGGGTAGGGTGGGGCTAATAATCCCAATTTTTACTCTAAGACTCATATGTCTTAAAATCGAGTACTTACTGTCAATAAAAAAAAATTGAGTGAAACCTTACACAATTCAGCTTAACGCTCAAATAATCGGGTGTGAATATCCATTTGATTTCCGAAAACTTTAGCAACAAATGCAAGATGGAATTCTGTACTTTTTACTCCACTCACGGGTAAAAAGTCCCAGGTTTGGTGTAAGAAGTCCATACATCCTAATGTCTAGCTAATTATGTATTTATGGTCAATTATTAGGGTAAGTCAAAATGCATAATTTTAAAATCAACATCTAATAATAGTTATAACTTAATTGGTAATTATATTTTCGAGCCGTTTGGGGTTGAAACCCTCGGGCCGTGGGGTCCGAGTGCTCATGATCTCTTCAAGGAAATCTCGAAAAGGCTGGTTGACACTTTCCGTGACTCAAGGGCTGGTTTCTACTTTGGCCAGCGGCTAAGCATTGCCATACAACGTGGTAATGCTGCCAGTGTCTTGGGAACATTACCTGTTGACAGCGATGAGGATGAATTTTCCGACGCCATTTTTTTAAATTTGCGAATAGGTTTACTTAAGTTAGTGTAGAATGTTGTTAATTGCTTTAATAGTTATTTGGCCATTTGTCCTGATTTTCCTCTATGGAATTAATACATGGACATTCAAGCAAAAGAAGGTCAGATAATATTTCCGTTTTTTTAAACATCAACACAATCTTAATATTTTAGTATAATCAACAGGAAATTCCAATCTAAAAGCAATTAAACAAAACGAAACGTGAATTATTTTGAGCTTTATTTATAAAAACATACACAAAATCAGTCTTTTATTATAATGGCAGTAATTTCAAATCTTAATTTATAATCAGCTAAGTATTTAGAATCTCCCTAATCTTCATCACTATCGCAATTAAGACAAATAAAATTCAAATTTGAATTAAAACACGCATCGTTCACGTGCCCAACCTTTGCAAACTGAACATTGAATCCACTGCTGGCCGACTTGCTTTCTGAATAAGATTCAAACATAAAATGCAAAAATACTCTTTGTCTTCGGAGGAAGGTGACGGGCTATTTTTAACCGACTTCCAAAAGGAGGAGGTTCTCAATTCGTCGGAACCTTTTTTTATATGTATGTTCCCCGATTACTCGAAGATGGCTGGACCGATTTGGATTTTTTTTTTGTCTGAAAAGGTATATTTCTCTGATCATCAAGTCAGGATCTGATGATGGGATCCTGGAGAAATAGAGAGAACTCTTTAAATTTTATAGGCACATTCGAAGCGATTTGGGTAGTTTTTGGAAGAGTACTTTCTCGGAGTGGTCCCATTTCAATTTGGTGAAGATCTGATGAAGAACTTCGGAGATAGCCAACGGAACTCCTCAATAAATGATAGCAAAGGGACTGGGATTGCTGAAATCTCATGTCTGTCTATTGTTTACACCAGTTCATAACATGACATCACGCCGGTACGCTGTGAAGGGGTAAGCACATGTGAACCACTAAAAAGTGAAAAATAAAAACTTAAAAAAAAACAACCGACTTCCAAAAAAACACTAAAAAGGGAAAAATAACTTTAATTTCGGAAGGCGGTGACCAAAAATTTAAATACATATCCAAAGTCACTGCCTTCCGAAATTAAAGTTATTTTTCACATTTTAGTGTTTTTTTTGGAAGTCGGTTGTTTTCTTTTAAAATTTTCTCCGTTACTGTCATTTTGCACTTTTTTTCTTTAGTTTCTCTCATTTTACTATTCTCTTGTTCTTTCTCTAACTGGTTTTTTTTTAAGGAGTGTCAGTTAAAATACTTAGTTGCTTTGCGACGTTTTCTGGTGTTTGATGTTTTACGGGGTCCGGCTTTGTGCACAGATAGAACGGCTATAGAGGAAAATGCTGCTTTAGATGTTGAAGGTTGAGGAGATATTGCTATCAGTTGTTGTATGCTCGATTGTGCTGACTGAGTTTGCTCTATACTCGATTGTGCTGGCTGAGTTTTCTCAGACTCGTTTGTAAGTGGAGGTATATTTTCAGTGTTATTAATATCAATGGGACAATCTATTACACTAATTGGAGCGTAGTCTGCATCTGTGAATATTTCACGATTAAATGGAAAAAAAACACCTGATGACTTTAACCCTGTGATAACATTATTACCAAGTGAAAGATACATGGGTAATGCAGTGCGGACCAGTGTCGGGTTGTCATATATTGACATGGTTTTTCCTGCATTATTTCTCATCCATGAATCTTGAGCTCCAGACAAATAAGTCTTGAACGGACCAAACACAGACACATCGAGAAGCTGTAACTTGTGAGCAGTGGGGAGGAGTAGATAGCATAACTACACCTGATCATAGTGGACAAACGGTAAATTTTAAGTTTAGAGCACCTTTGCAAAAAGTGCAAATACAATTTAGACCAATAACGACGGCCAAATTAAATAAATTCAATAGTACCCTAAACAGTAAGTTAAATATTCTGGGCGTTCATAATATGGACGATGCAAATAAATTGTATGAGGATTTCTTTTCAGTAGTGCACACTGAATTCAGTAAAACTTTAGAAAAGAAAACAAAAAATATTTGCCCTCATTTTGTATTTAGTGACTGGGCTACTAGAGGTATTAGGATAAGTAGGGAAAGACTGTTCGAGCTGTACGGCCTTAAGCCTTACATTAACACCGAAACTTTCAACAAGTATGTTGCTACATATTCCAAAATTTTTAGAAATACCTGCAAGTTTTGTACATTAGCAACAAGATCAAATCAGCAGAGAATAAAATAAAAACAGTTTGGAAAGTTATAAATAACGAAACTAGTAGGAAAAAAATAAAAAAATTGGATTATACATTAGAGACTTCGCGTGGTGCCATAAGCTCTAACATAGAAGTAGCTCAAGAATTTGTAAACTTCTTTACTGATGTACCATTTAAAACGACAGAAGCTTTAAATTCGTCCCCCGATGTCTCAATTGATTTATTAAGAGCGAACGTTCCAGGCTGCCCTGTTGAATTTCAATTTAAACACATAAACCCTATGATAGTTTTAAAATGTTTTCGGCAAATCAAAATCAAACTGACCGAAGATCTATGGGGAATGTCTATAAAAGTTTGTACATCTATAATCGAGACCATAGCACCATACTTAGCTTTGATATTTAATTTGTGTGTAGATCAAGGAGTCTTCCCGGATTTAATGAAATATAGTAAGGTTATACCTCTATTCAAATATGGGGATAGCAATGACGCCAACAATTATAGACCAGTATCCGTGCTGCCGGTATTCAGCAAGGTGTTTGAAAAGATAATGCTCAATCAAATGCTTAATCATTTTAACACCAACAAAATCTTACACGATCAGCAATATGGTTTCACCAAAGGACGTTGTACGACTGACGCCGCTGTTACCTTATTAAAACACATATTTAATGCTTGGGAGGAGGCCCAGGATGCCATTGGAATCTTTTGTGACCTCTCCAAGGCATTTGATTGCGTTAATCACGAAACCTTGCTCTTAAAACTTGAGCATTACGGACTAGGTAAACTTGCGCTCAGTCTAGTAAAATCTTATTTAAATGATAGACAGCAAAAAGTTCATATAAATGGAGTCAATTCACTTGGTTTAAAAATAAAAATGGGTGTTCCACAAGGCTCAATATTAGGTCCTTTCCTCTTTTTAGTATATATTAATGATCTACCCCATTTATTAAAAAAACAACCACAAATGGTGTTATTTGCTGACGATACATCCTTAATTTTTAAAATAAATAGACGTGCATCAAATCTTGACGACGTAAATAACGGCCTACTGCTGGTGCAAAATTGGTTCACTGCTAATAATTTAGTATTAAATGGGAAAAAAACTAAATGCATAAGATTTGCTTTACCAAATGTTAAAAGTACTGATTGTGACATAGTATTGAATAAAGAGAAACTAGAATTCGTCGATAAAACTGTTTTCCTAGGGATCACGCTCGACTCAAAGCTACAGTGGAGTCCTCATTTAACAGCTCTTGCAGGACGGCTAAGTTCAGCAGCATATGCTGTAAGAAAAATCCGCCAATTCACTAATGTAGAAACCGCGAGGTTAGTCTATTTCAGTTACTTTCATAGTATCATGTCTTACGGTATTTTACTATGGGGACGGGCTGCAGATATTGAGTCTATTTTTATTCTGCAGAAAAGAGCCATCAGAGCAATATATGGCCTCCGTAGGCGAGATTCTCTAAGGGAACTTTTCAAAAATATTAATATCATGACGGTACCTTGTCAATATATCTATGAGAACATTATGTACGTCAGGAAAAATTTAAATCTTTTCAGTAAAAGAGGTGAAAGACACACCGTTGGGACTAGAAATAGGGACCAATTAGTTCAACCAGGCTTCAGACTGGCTAAAGTAGACTCATCCTTCATGGGGTACTGTTTAAAATGTTACAATAAAATACCTCCCCACATTCTCCAACTGAATGAAATGAAATTTAAATCTTGTATAAAACGCACACTATGCAGCCATGCTTATTATAAGTTGGGAGATTACATCGCTGATAAAAATGCTTGGCTAAACGCTGCTTGTCCAGCTCCACAAGGTAGGTTAAACCAAATTGATTAGCATTTGAAAACGTTGGAGCTGCTGAAGACTGTAAAAGACTAGATATCTTTGCATTGTATAAATTCAAACTTTTAGTATTGTATAATTGCATAGCATATGTGTGAGCACTATGTTCCTACTATAACATTATATTTACAGGGTACGTCTTTCATTGACCTGAATGTGCCTTGGCAGCTGGGAGTATGTCATGCTCACTCAAATGTCTCGCTGGTGGTGGCGTGTGTGTTGGATCATTAAGTTCCCTTCAAAATGGTTGAGCTGAATGGTGCTGATCCACACGTCATGTTCGTGAACGGGCGCCGCCAGTAGGGACTGGTCATCTCCTAGCTCCCACGGCTTATTTTAATTTCTGAATTGTTATTTTATTTTTGTTTTAATTACGGACGCTTTAATGTGCACGTCTTTTTACATCGTTCTCACATTGATAATTTCAACATAATGATGTAACCAACTTTTTGTAACATTACCATGATTTTAAAAGAGTGTCCATGGAGTTTCTTGCCCGTTCTTCTCCATAGGTACCTACGCTTTGGAATGGGCAATTAGCTTCATCTTTCTAACTCACCGACCTTGACAATTCAAAAGTGCCTGTAATTGGTTTATTTGAAATAAATGCTTTGAGTTGAGTTTGAGTTTGACCGTTTTTATTTTCCAAAGCGAGTGTCTTGACACACAAATGTGAAGAATGATTATCCAGTAGAAGAAGAATCGAAGTGTCTTTTGAAGGTCCTACATAGTGAATAAACTGTTGAATGAAACAATAAACCCTTCATCTGTGATCCACCTACTTGGATTTGATTTTCCAATACGGTCTGGTAGACCATCACGAACGAAGTGGTCGTGATAATTTTTCCTCGGAAAAATAAACATTGGAAGGATGTGAGAGCCTGTAGCCGAGACTGCTACTACAACAGTGACATTTTTTTCTTTTTTTAGGTGGGTAATCATCAAATAACTTCTCCCGCTCTGTGTGGAGCAGGAGGGCGTGTCTGTGTTTTACTCACTAAAACCCACCCGTGCTCCCTCAGTTGCCTGTGTGCCAGGGGCCGCGGTATCTTTTTCGTACTACCCGCACACCTGGCAGGCATCGGCTCTTGCGGGCCCCATCCGGGCTTGTTCCTTACCGGACAGCGAGCTACCCGGTACTCGCCGTCCGCAAGTTCGCACATACGGTGGCCGGGAATCAGCCTGGGAATTCCCGACGCCCAGGGCGTCTCCTGCGAAGGCTATGGTCGTGAGGGCGCATGTACTGCCTCTTCCTCACGTGCGCCGCCTCCCTCTTTGCGAGCGTCACTGCTTCGCTGAAGGAAGCGACTGCTAGCCATGCACTCTCGCTCCGTACCATGGCCTGGACCAGGGCCGGACGCGAGAGATCGCCTCCATGAGGACGCGGCGGTGCTCCGTCCAAGCCGGGCCGACCTCCACCGTATGCTCTACCGTGTCCTCAGGGAGTTTCCACAGGTAAGTAATAGTGTATGTAACTTCTTTGCCACGATTGGCGCTGACCTAGCCACAAAGATTTCTGCGCCTGCACAACTGCCCACTATACGAGACACCTCTGCAAATTCCTTTGTATTTCTTGAGGTGGCCGAATCTGAGGTGGAGTCCACCATCATGAGCCTGAAGCACGACAGTGCTACAGGCTGGGCTGGAATACCGTCAAACCTTCTGAGGGTTTGTCGGAATACTCTTGTACTTCTAATGACCCACATTATTAACATCTCCATAGCAAAAGGAGTATTCCCACAGCCATTCAAGAGGGCCCAGATCCACCTGATTCACAAGGGTGGGACCAGAGACTGTGTCAACAATTATAGACCAATTTCGGTACTCTGGGCTCTCTCTAAAGTAATGAAGAAGTTGATAAACAGTCGCCTACCTGAATAAGTACAACATTGTAGCATCCAACCAATACGGGTTCAAAAAAAGGAGTCTCCACCGAAGACGCAGTTATTGATCTAACCCAATTTGTATCACAAAAACTAGATGAAAAACAAAAATGCACTTGTATTTTCTTAGATTTAAAAAAGGCTTTTGACGCAGTCTCTGTTCCCACCCTTCTCTACAAAATGAAGTGTATAGGTGTTCGTGGTATACCTCTCGAACTCTTCAAGGATTGCCTACTAAACGGAAAGATGGCTGTTAAAATCGACTCATGCCTAAGTGAAGAAGAAACTGTCACATACGGCGTCCCGCAAGGCAGCGTGATAGGACCCACACTCTTTCAAATTTACATAAATGACCTATGCACACTGTCCGTACATAAATCCCAGATCTTTACATACGCTGAGACATTGCGATTGTCGTTTATGGCAAAACGTGGAGCGATGTCAAGCGTACTGCGGAACAGTCCTTGAATAATGTTGGGAGGTAGCTACGACAGAACTTTCTCACACTAAACGAGGCTAAAACCAACTACATTCCGTTTTTTATTCATTATAAGAACAAAGCACTACTGGAATTTGAAATTACTGCACACTCATGTTCCCATTACAACCACTGCTCATGCGCAGCGCTTACTCGCGTCAATCAAGTGAACTACCTGGGTGTAGTGAATGATGACGGACTGAAATGGTACAATCAAATAGACTATATTACCTCAAAAGTTAGAAGTCTCATCTATTTTTTCAAATCTCTGAGATTCTGCGCAGACAAACACACATTAAAATGGTTTACCTAGCACTCTACCAGTCCGTTATCACTTATTGCATTCCGGTTTGGGGAGGGGCCACTAAAACCAAGTTCATAGAAGTGGAGCAGTGGGCACAAAGAGCTGTGCTCAAGACTATGTTTTGTAAACCATATAGATTTCCAACTATCGAATTGTATGCTAACTGTAAGTTACTAACGGTGAGACAGCTCTTTGTCCTCCGAGCCACACTTAGAAAACATAAACACACTCCCCCCAGATAACACTTAGCGGAAAGCCAAAATGTGATTCCCAATAATAAGCCACAAGACCGCATTCGCCAAACGCCAGTTCTACGTTGTGAGCTCTTTCATTTACAGAAACATTGATAAAATGATTCAAATCACTGGGCTAAATCACCATGAAGTCAGGGTTAAGGTACAAAGTTGGCTTCAGGATCAGGACTACGTTCGAACAGAAGAACTACTCCATCTCCGGCAGTAGCCGTACAAACTTCTTCTGCCCATTTCTATTAATTGCAATTTCAGCAATTTCATCAAGATACATAAATACTAACACTAGAACACATATATATGTGAATATATACAAACTCATTCATACACACACCCTTGCGAACTCTTACACCCCCTCATACACACGCTCACTCTCACATATACACCTCCGCGCCCATACACACAATTACACATACACACATTACAACTCCGTTTAATCAATTCCTTTACTCTCAGTTAAATTTTTTGAAATAATTTTATTGTAATTTCAAACCTGTGTTTTTTGCCACGATTTTGTATCCCGATATAACACACTTTTTAGTAAAGGTTTTTGGTATCATAGTGACAGCAAAACACTGACTCCTACGTCACAGGATTTCCTAGTTTGGGAGTCAGGGTTTACTCTATCTGTATAACCTTTATTCACTGTAGTTCATGTGACCTAGTTTTTAAGCATTGTTGAATGTTTTGTTTTTAAATAAAGAATTATTATTATTATTCTTTTAAGGCGAGCGGCATGTTACGTGCCGTTCTCTTTAAGATAGGTATTACCTACCGCATTTAATCTTAGGAATTTTGGATCGGTGTTCAACCCACAACTGGTATTTGGGCCTTTGTGTGTAGTAGAAAAAGTTTGATTTGATTAAGTTGCCAGCTTGCTTACCGCCTATTCGCTAAGTAATCCGATTGGTCTACGAAAGGCGAAAAACCACCCGAAAGCGCGGCGCCACCGCGCCGCGCTTTCGCGTGTTTTTTCACTTAAAGTAATCGTTTACGAACTACGCAAGACCACCGCGTGCTAAAACCTTTTTCCTTTTAGAAAAGGTCCTTCTGTGATTTTGTGGTACAACCTCATTAATACACGAACAATAACATTAACCAACACCTGTGGAAATAAATGTGAAGTGACATTTAGCTGGATTTAGGATGACTGGACACGACGTCGAGCCCATAGGTGAGCAAGGCAGTTGGCAGAGGTTCGCTGGTATGTTTTTTTCAAATCCACACTTTCCTACACATGAAGCAAAAGCTGATTAAATGTGTTCTCAGTGTTCTGGTGTCTCACCCACCCCAGATACCAGATCAATGTCATGACATGACAGCAACAGCCCAGAGTGGAAATCACATGAATGGTTTAAATCTTATCTACAAAATAGAGCCCAGTTAGTAGAAATAGAATACTATAATAACAAAATGAACGAACTTCAAAAGTTCCGCTCTGACAGAAAGGCGATAAACGCATCAATACCTCAAGGAAGTGTTATTGGATGTTTTATATTTCTCGTCTACATAAACAATCTCCCAAAATTCATAGCAGAATCCGGACCATGCGTTTTGTTTGCGGACGACATCTCCATTCTCACCCTATGTCATGACAACTTAAACCTCAACAGTACCATTAACGATATATTTAGCAAAATAATAACCTGGATGAACCAACACAACCTCGAAATTAACTTTACAAAGACTAAACTCATACACTCAGTGTGCATCCCCGCCAAAAAAATCCTCTAAATGTAGTTTTTTCTTTTAATAATTGTATACTAGAAACAGTCAACGAGTTCACATTCCTAGGCATAACCATAGACAAGAATATGAATTGGAAGTCACACGTACAAAAAATTTAACCAAAAAATTCTTATATGCTTTTCGCGAAGTTAAAAAAACTACAAATTTACAGACTGCCCTCGTAACATACTACGCCTATGCATATGCATGGCTAAGTTACGGCATAATAATGTGGGGTAACAGCACAGATGCACCTACACTGTTTACATTACAAAAGAAAATCTTAGTAAATATACAACAGATAGATAGCTGCAAACCCTAGTTTATAAATTTAAATATCCTAACTCTACCTTGTATATATATACAAGGCAGAGTTAGGATATTTAAATTAAATATTTGAAATATGCAAATTCGCTCATAAACACCAAGAGTTTTACACCAAACGAGAAGACATACAAAGAAGATACACACTCCGATACAAAACACGACTGAACTTACCAACATCCCGCTTAAAAATACATTCAACAAGCCCTCTGGCTATGTCAATAAAAATATATAATAATTTACCAAAATCAATTAGAAAAAAAAAAACTCCATCTTCTCAATAACAAATTAAAAAAAAAATATGTTAATAAGTAAATGTTATTATAGTGTCTACGAATATTTAAATGATAAATCCCTAAAACTAATTTAGAATACCCAAACATTTCTTTCTATTGTTAATTTTTATTGTATTTAGAATAACTTACATTATAAGATAAACTATAGGTCCTCATCTCTACCTTCTAAATTTCTTTTGCTGTGCCCGACAGGGTCCACGATTGTGTCGTAAAGCCAATGTTTACCACCTACGCATATACATTGTGGAATGCAATTAAGTATTTAGTATTGAGTATTGAGTTCTGTTCCTCACAATACAGCTGCAGTAATATGAAAACTGCTTTCCTGCATTTATTTGCTTGTTCATTTGTTAATTGTGTTGGACCAGTGCCTAGTGACTCAGGTTTATGAAAGCCTAAACTTTTTAATAGTGGAACAGCACCCCTGCACCCCCTTTCTAAAATAATAAAATAAATTTGTTCGGTTGAACGCGCTATTCTCAGGAACTTCTGGTTCGAATTGAAATGTTATTTTAATGTTGGATAGTCCATTTATCGAGAAATGCAATCCATTTATCATGAATACGAAGTACTCGCACGGGCAGACGATTCGAAGCGACAGGGTGGGTCGGGAGAGCAAGAAAATTGACGCGAACGAAGTCACGAACAAAAGCTAGTCTAAAATAAAACCATCATTACAATCACTTAGCCATCTCCTTTGTTTGGAAGTTGGCCATTATTCTTTCACACCATATTTGATTTGCAGATAATATAATATTGGTTGCAGTGGGTAAGCCTTCGGCTCTCTTCCTACATAAGATTTGTGGTAGTTTAGTTGATCACAAAAGGATCGGGAAAAAAAAATCTTCACAACAATTAATTTTTTTTTAAACCCCACCCACAAACAATACATTTTTATCATACAATTCTACCACTTGTCATATTAACATGATCTCTTGGTCAATCAATATCCAGTTTCTTGAAGGATCCCTCCACTCCTCCAAAGATGTCGGAAATGGTTTTTGGCTTGCCCGGTCTCTTGGCTTCCACCACGCGTTTCTTGTTCTCTTCCTCGAAGAACTCTTTCGAATTCTTTATTTTTGTTGCCACGTCATCTGAAAAAATGGAAGAATAACTTGAACACACAGTTGGAAAAAATATGGAGAAACTTGCAATGTTTTCGTAGTATATATGACAATACATACACAGCCCTCGTTGTCAAAGAAAATGAGTAAATGTAAAGAAAGAAAGAAAAAGTATTAATTGTGACTCGCACAGGACGATCACATACTAAACTAAACACACAATCCTCCAAAAATAATAAAAATAAAACAGAAAGTCCTGCACGAGGCCAAAAGGCAAATAAAGGAGTGTATAAAATAACGATACCCCCAGCAACGGGAAAACATGACATAACAACACGCCTATTTTCCCCAAAAAGTATGGCAAAATGTGCACAAACATGTCTGCCTCCATTTACATGGTAGCAGGGACATCGATGCACAGCCTATAACCATGAATTCAAAATGGTTCTGAACCGGAATTATTCCATCGCAGGATATTGAAAATTTTCGTCGGTTATTAAAAAAAATATAGGATTGCACTTTTCCAAGAAACAGCTTAATTTTTGTTTTGTGACGGGCCAAAAATTTCTACGTCTAGAATCGTATGCTGAATTAATGGTTAATGTTAGCGCGTTGATGTCCCCCTGCTACTCCGTATTATGCATGTAGACATGGTGTGCGTTACCCTGGCAAAATGTTGTGCTGACCTGTGCTTTAGAGAGGTGAGACTATAACAAATAATTAGTGTAGCATGAGAAGCAATTTGTTTGCTAATAGCAAAACTTGTTTGAATTTTAGTTTTAAAGTTATTTGAGAAAAAAAATTTTGCTGGAGTAACGGTTTGAAACGTTACCCTGGCAACTTTATTTTAAAAAATTCGCTTCAGCCCGGAACCAAATACATGAATAGATAGCTTTTGTTGCGTAGTAAATGTCTGTAAATAGCAAAATATGTGTGTGTAATGGTTCTTCAGTTATTTAAGATTTTGCTGGGGTAAGATTTTGGGATTTCCTAGATCTCGAAAACGGCTTAACGCAGGAGTCTGAAAAAATACTCATAAGAGACCTTAATTTGTTTAAATTAGTTTAGACATTAGTTTTCGATTTAGTTGACGGAAACCAATGTAATTGAATGGTTTCAAAAATAAGAAAAAACGGATTTGCAAGTAAACCAATACACTTATACTATACTATAACCAAATAAACAGCTATAAAAATACCTGTGGTAGGCGCTTATAACGTCAGCAATTTTAGATTTTGTAACTTTAGACGACATGAACCTAAAAAACAAATACGATTAATTTTACACTGGTCGTAATTTAGCGACCGAATACTCAAAATCAAAATCAAAATCAAAAGTCATTTATTCAAACTAGGCTGAGAGTCAGCACTTTTTTAACGTCAAAATTACATAAGACAGTCCCCCAAAACGCTTGCCCTTCATCACTTCCTAGTGCTTTAGTTCAGTTAGCTCAGTTCCCATAACGAAACACGGTCATACTTTAAACAAATTAAAATGATTCTTGAACATTCGTTTCTGTTAATTTTAATTTCAGCTCTCAATTACGGCTTTAATGAAAGTTATATAAAAAACAAGAATATGTCAGCAATTCTCTAATTAGGCGACCAAATTGAAAAGGTCACGTAAAAGCGACCGTACTGTACTTACGGGTAATCTTCGCAAATTAGCAGCTTAGTATCCGATACTTTGTACAGTTAAGCAGAAAAACGATATTCGTAAAGTCGATTTTTTGTATTTTCAAGTGCAGGTACACAATTTCAACTAGTTTTCTATTTCATAAATTAAAATCATATTATAACCACAATGCAACGCCACGCTAAACTTTTTAACATTCTCGATACTAGTCAGAGCAGCGCGCATCGCTGCGTGCGATGCAACAGCTATATGCGTTGTATTACTTACTCTTTAGCTGGATACAATACACATATTTTGTATGAGACTGATTTTTAAATAAAAATAATTAATGAAGACCATTTTATTATTTTTACTAACCGGACCAAACTTGTGTATGCAACTGTACTAACAAAACATCCATAACATCCTGTTCATTTAAGATGGTTGCGCATATGTATGTATTTTTTTTGAGGATGGGAAATCATCAATTAACTTCTCCCGCTCTGTGTGGAGTAGGAGGGCGTGTCAGACTTTTACTGACTAAAACTTACCCGTGTTCCCTCAGTTGCCTGTATGCCAGAGGCCACGGTATCTCTTTCGAACAACCTGCACCCCTGGCAGGCATCGGCTCTTGTGAACCCCACCAGTTGTTGCTGACATCTCCAACGGCGCGCGTGGAACATAACGCGCCGTCGTCACGGGCATTTTTTTTTGTTTTACGTGGAGAAATTCCTACTGCGCTACCACGGGAAGTTAGCGCAGATATTTGGGACTGTAACCCACTAAAATTCCACGGTGACCTCCAGTGCCGCTTGAGGCGGGAACAGGGAAACGCGCAAGCCATCCGCGAACCCGCCGCGGCTGTCCCTCACCGGTCCCTCCTAGGAGGGAAATAACCCCCTATCACTGGTGCTCCAGGACACATGGCACGCCATGACCACCCAGGAACCAAATAGCATAAGGGCCCCAGACGACCCCGTGTCTGGCACCCTTAGTCGTCCTGCGACGGGTCAGTACAGTGACCCCGCCGCCTATCACTTTTCGGCCGCAGGGGATAGGGAGAGCGGACAACACTATACCAACACTCCTCCTCCCTTGCGGCTCCACCGCGTCCGCCATCAAATGGTGGCGACCCCGTCCAGGCCACGGAAGGGAAGAGCGTTACTCAGAAGTACCGGTCCGACTCCGCTGCAGCCTGTTACCCTCAGCCGCGATGCCTCCCATTCGACATCGCGGCCCGCCTCAGTTGCGATGCACTTCACCGCAACCTACTTTTTGGCCGCTACATCGTCGGCTTAGAGGCAAAAGCCCTGACGAGCGGTCCCCACCTTGGGGTCCCTCTTCGCTTCACCGTAGGAGGGTGACCACGGCTACTGAGCTCCCCCGCAACGACAATGCGGGACCCAAAGGTGGGTTCCCGCATGGTTACAATAAATTTATTGTAATCCATTATATTTTAATTATAATCTGCAGGGGCGCTTATGTATGGTACGTTAGCTTTTACGTGACCTTTTCAATTTGGTCGGCTTATTAGAGAATTGCTGATATATTCTTGTTTTTGATATATCTTTCATTAAAGCCGTAACTGAGAGTTGAAATTTTCAGGAACGAATGTTCAAGAACCATTTTAATTTGTTTAAAGTATGGTTTGTTTCTCAATGTTACGGGAACTGAGTATTCGATTGCTAAAGTACGACCAGTGTAAAATTTAGCATATTTGTTTTTATGTTCATATCGTCTAAAGTTACAAATTCTAAAATTCGTGACGTTGTAAAAAATACCTGTGGACGCTAATGTCTACCACAGGTATTTTTTACAGCTGTTTATTTGGTTATAAGTGTATTGGTTCACTTGCAAATCCGTTTTTTCTGATTTTTGAAACCATTCAATTACATTGGTTTCCGTCAACCAAATCGAAAACTAATGTCTAAACTAATTTAAACAAATTAAGGTCTCTTATGGGTATTTTTTCAGACTTCTGTGTTGAGCCGTTTTAGAGATCTGGGAAATCCCAAAACGTTACCGCTGCAAAATCTTAAATAACTGATGAACACACACAAATTTTGCTATTTACAAACATTTACTACGCAACAAAAGCTATCTATGTATCATATTCATGTATTTGGTTCTGGGCTGAAGTGAATTTTTGAAAATGATTTTGCCAGGGTGTGGCGGCCATCTACAATGCCACATGCGAACTACAAATCAACAACTTGAGAAACACAAAAAGTGAAGTGGCACCATTTACAATGCCATATGCGAACTACACAAGACTTGACGTCACACAGTGACAACATCGCACAAGCAGAGTTTACCACGAGACTCACATATATACAAGATCCCGACATCAATCGTCGGGCAGTTGCCCACCAGACACAACACCAGTCTGGTCGGAGGATCCTCCCTTTACTATAGAGTATGAATGAACTTTACACCCTGTTCCTCATACCTAAGGGTAACGTTTCAAACCGTTACTCCAGCAAAATCTCTTTTTCTCAAACTTTAAAACTACAATTCAAACAAATTTTGCTATTACTAAACAAATTACTCCTCATGCTACACTAATTATTTGTTATAGTCTCACCTCTCTAAAGCACAAATCAGCACATTTCGCCAGGGTAACGCACACGTAGACCTGTGGGAGCACATGTTGGCAGTTATCTCAGATAACCTCATTACAATATTCAAGCATCATTGTGAGGGCTTATAATTTGCGATTGGCAAGATATCTTTGGTGCAAAACAAAAGGCACATCGTATTTACCGCTGCATTGCTTCAAACTCTTGTACTGCCCACCAGCTTCCTTCGGTAGCCCCTCCATCGGCATGAACTTGTCTAAGGTCTTAGCTCCTATCTGGTGGATGCGCAGCATGTCCAAGAGTTCCTTCTTCAAGAACGGTCGCAGTATCATCATCAGTTTGTCCATAAAGGATGGCGCGTTCAGGAAGTGAAGACTTTTGATTTTTAGCAACATGGCTTCCTGGAACAAATATTACTATAGTGGATACTTTGTGGTATTGTTTGCATTCTAAACTCGTGATTCATACTGAAAAAGCTTATTGTTTATGATGAATATAATCGAAAACAAAAATCGAACGCAATTACGTAAGCAAAATTCGATTTCTGAAAAATAAACGTTATTTATAATATTAAAAGGATTATTTGCATTTAGACTGACCTTTAATGATAGCAAGAGTAAAAGGCTCAATTGGGTTTTATTTATATGCTAGAAATAATCGTCTAAATGCAATCGTTATATTACCTGTAGGAAGTATAGGAACTGCTGTACAGACTGGAGGTCTAGCTTGGCGATGTGTGACAACGTGCACTTGTCCAGGTCAATAAGGATCATGAAACCTGGCCACGTGCCCTCTTCATACTGCCAGAGATCCACCAGCATAAGACATGCCCTGATAAAATGGAAAAAATCGTTACTTCAGATAAAAGAAGATAAAGAGGTTTTTCTAGGATTTTAGTTTGTAGCAAACAGAAACGATTGGCGGTCTTTTCTCATTATTATCATCGAACTTCGTCGGGTTAACCTAATGACCCAATCACACGTACCACAACATGTGAAAGGACGCTTATTCGTATGAAAACGAATAGTTCATTCACACGGACCACATTCAGCCGTCAAAATCAACTGTGTAGGCGATACCGACCTCATTAAGGCCGCGTCGCAGCCACAACGGAACCACCAACCAGCAAGACTGCGCCCTAACGGCTACATCGCAGACACAACGTCGGCATCGACGCAACCACGTTCCATCAGACATATATTTCGTAATCAGTCACAGATTCATGATCACAGTATGTTTTAAGGACCGATCACACGTACCACAACCACACCATGTCGCAACTACTAGCGAGAGCGCAACCACATCGATTTTTTTTAGTTATGTACCACAACAGTTTTTTTTAGTAACTGCAAGGATGCTCAGCGTTATACGCAACACTTCACGCGTAACCACTGCTTGGCCACATTTTGCGTCACAGTTAGATTACATGTAAAATCTTACCGGATAGCATCAGCAAAGATGAAGTTCTTAGCGTCGGTGTCGAGCAGTTTGCAAAACACAATGGCGGAGTCATCATATGCTCGCACTTCAAGGGGCGTTAGTATACTGGAATTAAGAGAGAAATAATTATGTGAGAAGAATCGAGCTACATATTACGTTCTTGGAATACCGATCTAAGATAAATAATAAACATTTCTTCGATTTCGACTTTTGCGCTTTAAATAGGACAGCCTAGCTCAGAATGCCACGACTCGGGACTATTTTGTAAAAATTAAAACAATATAATTAAAAACACGCCTGCCTTGCCAAAAAGTGAATTAAACAAGTGGAAAACTGAAAACCAATCTTTTTAACGAAGTTGGGGGACGGTTCCTTGCAACAGATTTTTACAGGTCCCTCGACTTCGTTGAAGATTGTTTTTTTTCCCGAAGTAAAGTTTTTATTCTTTAAAAAAATATTAGTATTTTATTTTTTGCATTGTTATACATATATTTTTGTTATGTACTAAGCAAACTCAAGACGATGATAGTATACGTAGTCAATTTTTAAGAAAAAAGAGAAACGTTTTACCAGCCTGTTACTCAAGATAACTTAACGCTTCTAACGATCCCGGCTTGAGTGGAGCACCGTCGTGTCCTTGTGGAGGCGATCGGCGGCGGCGATCTTTTGCGTTCAGCCCTGGTCCAGGCCATGGTACGGAGCAAGAGTGCATAGGTAGCCGTCGCTTCCTTCTGCTAAGCAGTGATGCTCGCGAAAAGAGAGGCGGCGCACGTGAGGGAGAGGCAGTATATGCGCCCTCACGGCCCTAGCCTCCGCAGGAGACGCGCTAGGTGTCGGGAATCCCAGGCTGATCCCCGGCCATCGTAGGCGCGGGCTTGCGGACGGTAAGTAATGGGTAGCTCGCTGTCCGTTAAGGACCAAGCCTGAGTCGACAGCACGTTGTGTTCCACGCGCGCCTCAAAGAGATGTCAGCACCAACTGATGGGGCCCGCAAGGGCCCGGCCTGCCAGGTGTGCGAGTTGTTCGAAAGAAATACTGCCGCCCCTGGCACACAGGCAACTGAGGGAGCACTGGTGGGTTTTAGTCAGTAAAAGTCTGACACGCCCTATTGCTCCACCCAGAGCGGGAGAAGTTATTTCACGATTTCCCAACCAAAAAAAAACGCTTTTAACGATACCACATACATTGATATCGGTAAAGCCGGTTTAGCGGTTATGGCGGAATAAAAAAACTCAGAAACATACATGAACCCCGAAAACATAACACTCCTTTTCTTGGGCACTCGTGTAAAAATATTAAAGAGACCGGGGAGGTGTCTTTAATATTGTATACGATTTTTAAAGTTAGTTATCGATAATTTTTCATGGCTATTAAGAAAAAATCGTGTAGTCAGATACCCATGGGCGGCATTGTAGGTATAAAAAGCATAGAAGTATGCGGCATGCGGGTCTATGCTGTAAAAATCTCACCGTTAAAACTTAAGAGAAGCGAGCAAGAAGCGAACTGTTCTGTACATTACGCGTGATAACGATGTTTTCCTTCACCGTTTTGACATCAGTAGTGATGAAATGATTTACACAAAGTAAAGCGCCAGTCTAGGTTCGTACTTAGGACCTCCAACTCGTATGTCGCGGCTTTCAACGGGCCACCACTGGTCTCCAGTTCTATAACGTTTTTTTTTTAAATACTCACTAATAACTAAAAGTTTTCAGTATCTTGGCGTCCACAATTCTGTCTTTGAAGAAGTTGCTGAAAAGCGTCTTGAGGGTGTAGTGGAGGTCCAGCACCTGCTTCGACACCTCGGAGCTCCGGTGGCAGCAGTGGTAGGTCAGGATCAGGTCCAGGTCTGGAATGTTGGGCAGGTGATTGAGTGAGCATTCAAAAAGTTTTGGATTGATTGAGAAGTTTTATATTTGGCAGCTTGTTCTGTAGAATTATATTAGGTCTAAGTATACTAGTTGGTAGTACTAAGCATCAGTAGTGCTTCTATTTAAAACCCAACGTTGAATTTCAAGGGTACATATAAAATGAAACAGCTAGCTTTATTTTTCTTCCGTAAATGTCAATAATTAATCTTAGTTTAAATAAATGTAATTAATTGATCACATTTAATTTATTCGAGACTTTTAGTCACTTTTAAAGCAGTCTTACAAATAACAACGGTGATAAAAACTACACAATTTCGTTCTTCAGTACCATATGGGTAGGTAAAACTAGTCTGTTATCACTTTGCGGCAATCAAGCACTAGACAAAAAACGACGTATCAAAACAGGGCCTTAAAACTTTGAATTACAATTTTGAATGTTTTTATGTTATATTTTTAATTCGACAGGTAATCTTTCAAGGTTGCAATCACTTATATGGTATATATTTGATTAAATTCTTACTAATGATGCTTGCTAAGCAAATAAAATACTTAGTACTTATAGATAAGGTCCGTCTAAGGTATTTTTGCATGTAAAAATGTTTACAGGTAGTGGGGGTAGGTTACAAGTACTATTGGGGAATGTGATACCGCACTTCTATACACTTGATAGCACAGAAGATATTAATGAACTTAGGAACGTATACCTAGTTTCACTAACTCTAAGGGACACCAAATAGAAGCTTAAGGCGGGGTAATCCGGAAAATCGTCGTTTTGTATTGTGTTTTATAAGTAGATAAACCGGATTAAAAAAATAGAAAAAATATATTACATACACCTTGATCTAGATATTCCGGCCGTGCGATACACGATTACTTGCACTTTACTGCATCCAATTAAATCGCAAAAACAAGTCCAAATGATAATCGGATTCTTATTTTAATTGAGTTATTTATGGCTTTGAACAATAAAACTTATACCATTATAAAGGGCATAAAAAATATGATGAAATCCGGCCGTCATAATATAGACTATGAAAATACATTTATAACAAACTAGCTTTTGCCAGCGGCTTCGCCCGTGTGGAGGTCGGTGTATTAAACATATAAACCCCCCTCCCCCCCCCCCCGGTTTGTTAAAGACGATGGTGGAATCTAAATGAAAAGCCAAAACGGCGGTCACTAAATTTTTTGGATTGAATTTTTTTGGATTTTCATATTGACCCCAACATCGGTTTTAGCAATCCGAAAAACCCTGAAAATGACACCCATGATAGAAAATTCGACAATTTTTGCATCCGCCATCTTGGATTTCCATTTTAACTGTACTATCGTCTTTAGCGACCCCAAAAACCCTGAAAACGACACCCATAATGGAAAATTCTTAAGTTTTCTTGGCCGCCAGCTTGGATTTTCATTTTGACCCCACCATCGGCTTTAGCAAACCCAAAAACCCTGAAAAAGGCACCCATGATGGAAAATTCGAAAATTTTCGCAGCCGCCATCTTGGATTTTGATTTTGATCATGGTTACATTTTTTTCTATTAATTAAAAAAAAGAACGTTGCCCCACAATAGGAATTTCTCCTGTATTGTGGGTGCGTTCACAAATATTTAAACTCACATAAACAAATAGCCAGACCCGGGACAACTACTTGCAGGTCATACCAATATTTGTTTCGTGCGGGAATCGAACCCGCGACACGCAGCGCAGCAGACAATCGCTTAACCGCTGCGCCAACCGTGCCGTCAAATGGTTACATTTTGTGCGTTGATATCTCCGCCAGCCTGTATACTCGTATGTACTCCATGTATAGTTTAAACCAAAAACACGATTTAAAAACAAATGGTTGCAAACGTTTAAAATCCTTTTTGCACCTATAATTCCGTCCATCGGCATGAACTTAACGAGAACAGCTTATGACTGCTAAGATAAAAAGTTACATTCATCATCAGACAAGCGTTACCTTCTTACGAAGATTTTTTTATCCTACCCCAGATCTCACTACTGATGGACCAAAAAGCATAACACTTAAAACGGCTTACACGCCTGAATTCGTACACTAAGTACATACAGCCTTGTTATGACGTCACAGCATCCATTATGTGCCGACTAATGACACAGTCATCATTCTATCATCTCGTGTCCACTAATTGTCGTTTATCTGCTGATCATACATGCGATCCATATTGAGCTGTGGCCTGCATTCGATTGTAGTCAAGGATTTCTTCTGTTTGCGTCACTAATTTAAAACGTCTGGCTTATTTTCCGAGATACTTGACTTTTAAGGAGAAAATAAATATTCATTTTCAAGATAAAATCGTTCAAATTATCGTGACGGACGTGTTGTTAAGATTTGCCCGGTACTAACGTTATATCGGTTTTGATTTATTTGGAAACTAGTGACACGCCCTTGCTCCACACTCATCATCTGCCCTTTATCAACTATATTGGGGCTGGCTTCCAGTAGGTATAACCGGATGCAAATGAATACCAGTATTTAACATGGAGCAACTGCCTATCAAACCTCCACAACCCAAAGTTACTGGGTAACACTATACCCCTTGGACAGTTGTCAGACTTTCGGGCTTCTGGTGACCCGTAACGACTAAAAAGATCCACGAATGACAGCCGGGACACCAACGGCTTAACGAGGTATTGATATGTAAAGATGGTCACCAATCTACGGGCCAACTGTGGCAAGCGTAGCTTATCCTGATCGAATGACCTGTGCGGCTGTTATTACTTAGCTACGAGCCCCTCTTACCACTCAAACTATACTTAAATATTGTGTACTACTGATGTGGTGACATGTCAGAACATTGAGATTTCTGTACGTGGTCGAGCCAATCTCTCTGTACGATAGTTTGTTTGAACCTGCTAATCTCTGGAACTACCAGTCAGTTTTGATTTTTTTTTTGCGTTTGATAGCGCAACTCTTGAGGAAAATTTTAGAACTGTTTGTTTTAAAATGTTGAACCCCCGAATCAGGTTCTTACGGAAAGGACAATTGGAAAAGTTACCAAGAAAATATTTAAAGATAAGCTGAATGTCCTTTTTGTATCAATCGACATTCGACCGGAGAACGTCTGTTGGGTCTGCTTGTTAATTATAAACATAAATCTTCCGGAATAAATTCTCTTAATGATGGTGCAAACCGCATCAAAATTGGTTTAGAAGAAAAACGCGATAACACAGACAGACACGAAACGTGACTTTTAATTTAGAATATATAAGAACAGGTTGATGGCACTAGGCTGAAACGAACGGGTGGCAAAACCTCCTTTTACCTTATTGGTTTGTTACCAAAAAGGCGTAAATTCTATACTAATAAATAAAATTGAAATGTCTATTTATAACGTCAAAATACTCGTAACAACTTTTACTAAATTATTAAGGAAGAACGTATAGTACTTGCCACAAAAAAACAATTTTTAAAAATTTTCTGTCTCTTCGTTCCTAATAATCATGGAAATGGCTGGACGGATATTGACGGTACTTTCACTTGCATATAGCTGCTGTTAAAAGGAGTAACATAGGCTGCGCATTTTTGTCCCGGTAGCGCGTTGCCGTGAGATAGTTTCCAACATTCACGCAGGCAAAGCCGCGGGCACAGCTAGTAATGAATATTAAGTTACTCAGCGGTTTTACCAGTTACATCAGTTTCGTCTAACTACTGATAATATGTTGTGATTACGACAAAGCGACGTAATTTCCGTAATTGAGGAAGCAAGAGCAACAACAGCCTCTATTGATTCTCTAAACACGCGTTATTAAATTAATTAGCTATGAATAATGAAAAAACTGCACGAGTGGCGTTCTTGGCATGACACTAAGTTTTTTTAATGGCCTGTTGCAAAACTATTATAATTATTTTGTAGACTGAAGGCAATAATTGACACGCATTTATGCTATCTGAGAGGCACTAAATCATTTTAAAAGAAAAATCTGTGCAAAGTCCTGATAATTATAATTAGTCCAGTCTTACCTTGGTAAGTATCGTGTTACCCAGTAATAGGTTTTGGAGGTCCGACAGGCAGTTGCTCCGTGTTAAATGCAAGTATTCAGCTGCATCCAGTAACACTGGCACTGGCAGATGATATAGAGTTCTATGCCCGGTCTATAAAATTGATTTTACCTTCGAGTAGGTTAAGGTGTTAGTTCTCAAAGGCAGCTGACCAGCTTTATGCACCTACGTAAGTACTATATACTATTTTAATTCATTATAATTCACAAATACAGCTTAATCGGAGTATAGTCTGTAATTTAGGCTTCAGGCTATGGCCATACTTGTTTTGTTGTACTACGCCTGACTTTCCTATATTGTAAGAAACAAGCAGATTCTCAGTCGCACAAAAAGGTGGATATCAAACTAATATTATAAATGTGAAAGTTTGTATATTTGTTACTGAATCACGGAAAAACGGATGAAATTTACGTTCCTGTGGGATAGTTTTAGCTAGTTGTTTAAATAAAGTACAGTTGATACACACCAGTAATGTGCTCTGATGGCAGATGTGGCTGCGTGTCGACCCAATCTCTGAACTTCTTGATATCTTCTGTGGTAATCTTTGTTTTTTTCTTGTATTCCTCTTCTAAGGGAAACTGCTGGACTGAGCCCGCCATTGTTCTGGAAAATTTTAACGTCATTTATTTAGTTATGAGCTAACGCTTTACCTAAGACAGTAATGCCGCCACATAGCGTCCGTAATTTACCGTCGAATCGACACTAAAACGTTCTTATGAAAGCAAGTCGGTGTGTTTCCCTAGAGAGCGATGTTTGAAAAAATCGCGCTGTCTTCAGTTTTATGATGGCCGTCATTACGAGCGTTAGTCCACATTACCACGGACGCAATCAAATCGCGGCGGGATTTTTCCGCGCACTGGGACTTTAACGCACTGCTTAGCGCTGCGGGTTAAATATCGACGTAAAAACACTGTTAGTTTTTCGACGCGTTGAGATGAACGAAGGTCATCAACCAGTGGGTCCTGTCCATTATGACATACGGTGTCGAAACGTAAACACTGTCATTTGGGCTGGTCCACAAATTTAAGGTCGCTCAGCGCGCTATGGAGCGGGATATGCTCGGAGTTTATTTGAAGGTGATTTTATAATCAGGAAGAAAATGATTCGGAAAAAGCGGAGTTAGCGACATAGCTAGCAGAGTAAGAAAGCTGAAGTAGCAGTGGCCTGGCCATGTTTGTCGAAGGACCGATGGCCGGTGGAGCAGACGAGATCTGGAGTGAAGACCGAGTATAGGCAACTGTAGAGAGGGACCCTTGATCGACCGACAACCTTAAAAAGGTTGCTTCGACAGACTGGATGCGGAAGGCGGAGGATAGAATGTTGTGACGCAGCCTGGGAGAGGATATGTCCAGCAGTGGACTGCAATAGGCTGAGTTGATTGATTGGGTTGTGGAGGTTATACAGGTAGTCGCTGCATGTAAAATACTGTAGACTGGAAGCTGACCCCAACACAGTTGAGAAAAGGGTAGGCAGACTGATTGATTTCTTCTTGGTTAGCATTTAATTGCATAAGGCCAGTGAATCATTGCCCTAGAAACTATTCAAATAACCAAACACTGTCAAGGCACATACTTGATGTTAATGTATGTTAACGTTAACGATATTGTCGACTAGCCTTCACGGATTCTAAACAGATAAAATTACTGTCGTTTTAATTATTTCTGATATTTAATATTCAAAGCATTACTTATCTTGATTGCAATAAATATCGTTTGATGCAATTTCAAATCGACGATTTAATCAAACTTAAGGACAATTTGTAGGTATTGTTTTTTTTTTTATTTTGTAGTTGAATTAAACAGATACAGTCCATTTACAGTTGTTTTACCTCTGACAGCAGCAACCAAACAGCAACCTTATTGTAACGAGAACAAAGATCACTTTGATTTTGACAGTGACGCAAAATCAGCGATGAAATAAGTATGAACGGAATGTACCTATACAAACCAACGCATAAGGGCATGCACCTTACAATAGACAGACTAGTTAAGTTCTCTTAACAGTGGTGTTTTTTGGGAATTAATTTTGCCTAATATATAAGACGTTGGCGAAGATGAATTGCGATGCCACCGTGAGAATCCCAATATTTTAAAAAATATCTCTCAGAGAAACTCTAGCACTTAGTTGGTAAATTACTCGTTGGTGATTTGCTGATATAAATATGTAATCAGCAACAGCAAAAAAAATCCCGGCAATAGATGCACTGTAAACTAGTGTTATGAAACTATTTAAAATTACAGACCATATAGCTGTTATTTAGCCCAGGGTCAGATTTAGACATGTTTATTTACATCAGCACGCCTAGTTTCCTTGAAGGGTTAGGTTTTCGGAGTTCGGAATTCTACAACTAAGTCTACAGAGTTGTAGAACTCTGCTCCGCTTGTCTTAGTAGACTATAGGTAGCTATAATCCACTAAGAATGAACTGAGTGATTTTACTGTATGACTGCATGATGCATCGATGACGGGAACAAAGACAAAATCATCAATGATTTTTAGTTGAGTATAAGATCACGTTACTTCAGTTATGAGTGCTGAAATGATCACGGAACGGCTAAGAGAAATCATTGTTAGTTATTTAGTAGGTATGGGTCGTACTTGTCCACCTTAGGGGCTATCTTCGACTTACTGTCTTTTTGATCGACAATATTTACTTAAAAGTATTCATTCAAAATAATTTAAAAATTCATAGTTTTTTTTTTAACTAGCAAAAACGTGCTTCCATAAAATCCCTAGAAAATTTTGATCTATGTAATAAGTAATCAATTATTTACTTACCAAAGTAGCGTTATTTAATAGTATGAATATTACTTATGTTGTTTTATATTTATTTATTTATTTAACCATTAACGTACACACATATATAAAAAGGCAAGAAGAAAAGAACAGAAAAATAGTTACAGAGGTGATGCTTATTTCTAAAGAAATCTTTCCCAGCATACCTGTGATAGGAGAGAAGATTAAGAAATGTAGGCAACGCATGTAAGGGTAAAAATGAAAATAAAATGCATTTATGATCAAAACATTAGTACACTTAATAAAATTCAACAAATAGTATAGGAATATACTTACATACATACTTTTAAAATAAATATCATAAAAATATTAATAATAATATAAATAAAGAAAGTGTATGCATGGGCGAACCGTATTCGTAGGTACAAGCGGCGAGTGGACCAATACACTCAGAACCGCACCTTCCAGAGTGATGAAAGGTGGGTCTGTAGGGCTTGGGAGCGACCGGACCAAGGTGTGGCTTTTTTTTTTTTTTGGGTGGGAAATCATCAAATAACTTCTCCCGCTCTGGGTGGAGCGGGAGGGCGTGTCTGACTTTTACTGACTAAAACCCACCCGTGTTCCCTCAGTTGCCTGTGTGCCAGGGGCGGCGGTATCTCTTTCGAACAACCCGCACCCCTGGCAGGCATCGGCCCTTGCGGGCCCCATCTGTTGCTGCTGACATCTCTTTGAGGTGCGCGTGGAACACAACGCGTCGTCGACCAGGGCTTGGTCCTTACCGGACAGCGAGCTACCCATTACTCGCCGTCCGCAAGCCCGTGCCTTCGGTGGCCGGGAATCAGCCTGGGATTCCCGACGCCCAGGGCGTCTCCTGCGAAGGCCAAGGCTGTGAGGGCGCATGTACTGCATCTCCCTCACGTGCGCCGCCTCCCTCTTTGCGAGCATAACTGCTTCGCTGAAGGAGGCGACTGCCAGCCATGCCCTCTCGCTCCGTACCATGGCCTGGACCAGGGTCGGACGCGAGAGATCGCCTCCGCCGATCACCTCCACGAGGACACGGTGGTGTTCCGCCCAAGCCAGGCAGACCACCACCGTATGCTCCACCGTGTCCTCTGGGCGATCTTCGCAATGGAAACACCCGGGCGTTTCCTCCCGCCCTATCCGAAACAGGAACCTCCCGAAACAGCCATGTCCGGTGAGGACCTGTGTCAGGCGGAAGGTGAGGACGCCATGCGGCCTCTCAAGCCACTCCTCAAAGAGGGGACTTACCGCCGCAATCGCGGCGTGCCCAGACCAAGGTGTGGCTGACATGCGTCTGTCGGATGCTGATGTTATGTTTTCATTTTGTCGTAGTATCTGGTCGGTGCCTGTCAGTCACACCGAAGGTGACTGGGCTCGAGAAGTCGAACGAGCTTGCCATCCAATACTAGAAATGGGGGCTATTACCATCTGCCCCCAAGATGTAGCTCGTGTAGTCTGTCCGTTGCCCAACTGGAAGTCTCCAGGGTCGGACGGGCTGCACAACTTTTGGATAAAATGGTTCGTAAGATCACACGCGTGCTTGGCAGCTCAGTACCAGATTGCTTTGAAGTCTGGTTCGCTACCCCAGTTCCTAACAACAGGAGTTATCCACCTGTTCCATAAATCAGGTAGCACCGCGGAACCCAAAAATTTTAGGCTGATCACCTTTTTACCGACGGTCTATAAAGTTCTTACATCCATTTTGATAGCTAAAATTTACAGTCATATATTTTTCCATCATGTCTATCTTTCAAAATGAATGTAGGAACGGGTCCCACGGTACTAAGGAGCTACTCCTCATTGACATGGCCATTAACCAACAGGTTCCACGTTCCCGAAAGGATCTGTCGACATGTTGAATAGATTACAAGAAGGCCTATGACACGGTGCCACATACATGGCTCATGATGGTGCTGCAGTTGTATAAAGTAAATGCAACTCTGCGCACCTTCATGATTTCATGTATAGGGCAGTGGAGTATGGTCGAAACGGTCGACATGTCGAAATATCCAAAGGAACAGCGAACCGATAAGGATCGATCGAGGCATATTTCAGGGCGACAGTTTGAGTCCCAATCCGTGACAACCCAACTCTCGGATTTCAGAAATCTGCGAGCCCTTTCCGCAACCGAAACCTATAAGTATTTCGGCCAGGGGTCGCGGGTTGTTCGAAAGAGAAACCGCGGCCCCTGGCACACAGGCAACTGAGGGATCCCGAAAACGGGTGGGTTTTAGTCAGTAAAAGTCTGACACGCCCTTCCGCTCCACCCAGAGCGGGAGAAGTTATTTGATGGATGGTTGGCTCGTTTTCGTTGCTTTGATTGTAGGGCGACGTTCCATCTAGACTTTATATAGTTAAAGTTGAAAACATAAAACAGTGACTGATTAATTCGTGACAGTGTTATCTACGTGTATTATACAAAAACTGTGAAGTTATGATCGAAACTTTAAAAAAGGCAAGAAAAGCACGACGACAACAAAAAACAATAATTACTAAATGAAAATCAAGTGAAGTGAAACCTAAACAGTGATTTTTATTTTATTTTTGTAAACAAAAAATAAAAAGAAAAACAAAGTCATCGATAGAAGGCGAACTAAAACAGTAAACTCAGAAACATCATAGTTATTAATCAATATACAAGCAGCATCCTCTAAACAAACAGCAAAAAAGTGAGTAAAATAGTGAAAAACTATAAGTTACTAGTAAGTTATAAAACAAAAACAAAGTGACCAGTATTTGACAGTGAAAACATTCTTATCGCATGAGTCATTTCAACCGTTTTTGTTTCGTTTCGTTCAAATATTGGACCAAATCCATGTGATACTCAATTTAAACTACTTAAGATATGTTCACTTGGTCCGGCGGTATAGACGTCACTTCGCCACCGCACGGTTGATCACAGGTTCAAACCCCGCATAAAGGGGTGTCTCTTTTTGTAAATTCTAAAATGATATATTCTTTCACAAATATATGAGCAGACCACATTTAAAATTACCTGTCAATTGAAGGATCAATCCTTCGATAATTCCACAACAGAGGGCGCCACGATAGCTTCAACTAAAGATGGATTCCAGCAGCAATAACATTCCCTATCGTAAACCATGTAGATCAAGCTCACTAACTGACCTTAATAAAAGTACGACTAATAACAGCGAGAAAACTATACTTGACACAACAATGATGAGTAGTCCTGATAGCTTCCATGACACAATTGATGACATTCGTGAGTTAACCAAAGAAAACAAAATACTTAAGAATCAATTATTAAGCGCACTTAAAGAAATACACCGTGACCTTTTAGTCGTCTTACAACGGCAGCCCACTTCATGTATCCAATGACTACTAATAATTTATTTAAAAAAAAAAAATATTTTTGAGCATTCGCATAATTAAAAAAATTAAAATGTCAGGCACTAACGCATGATGTCGTTTTGAACATCCTGTTATGGAGATGGAATGAATGATGAAATGGTGTTATGGTAGGTAGTTAGAAATCTTCTACCGTTTGATACGTAAACATTTTTAATAGGGAGGGTGTTTCATCATTCTAAAGCATTATTTATTTATCTTAGTACCTCTCTATCTTAACTAATGGTAATAATTTAATCGCTCCTGTAGGTATTTTATGTCAGATACATTGAGTGGACCACCTTTGTAAGACGACTAAAATGTCACGGTGTAGAAGATTTATATACTGAAAACTTTCGCCTTAACTCTGAATTACAAATTATGATTAAGACCGTTAGTATACCTAAGAAAATAAGCTCGACTCCTGATAAAAAAAAAGTGCTATTCCGAATTAGCTCACCAAAGAACATAATCAAGGAACACGAACAACAACGACGTCGTCTTGAGTGCACGACCAATAAACAAAATAAGAAACGAGACTCAAACCATAAATTCGAATAGCTCTCAGAAACCAAACAAAGCGAAAGATATCCCTATCCCTATATATAACACCAAAAAATATAGTACGGAAGCCTACGAAAAAGAATAAACTATGTATCCTGCTGCTAGCTGTAGCGAAATCAAGGGCTGCGCGCCTTTATTTGAGGTCGTTTTTTCGAAATGCTTTCACTACTGTCATTACATTATGCCCAATTCAAACATAATGCGGCACATAAGCGGTATCGAACAAAAATTAAAGAAATTTACCTTAAATAACTACTGCCTACTTTTCATAGGAGAAAATGATATTAATATATATGATAACAATTATATAGACGTAATAAATATGTTAAATGAATCCCTCCGAAAAGTGACACACACCAATTTAGTCATCTGTCTCCCTACATATAAAACAGGATCACTAATATACAACTTCAAAGTTGAAATGTTTAACAACCTGCTTCATCTACTCAACCAAAATCATAAGTATGCATACATCTTCGACAGCAATCGTGACCTAACACTTGAGATGTTTTCCGACACTACAGGTAGAATCAACAAATACGGAATGAGGAACATATATGACAATATTATGAGCAACATTTTGGTTGACCGAAAATTATAATTATTGTAATACAAATCGACAACAAAATAGCAAGAAGACACAAGAAAGTGCTTTCAACAGTGCAAATGTAAACCTAGAAGAAAATTCAAACTTTTTTCGTGTACAATAATATATATATCCTGTATCAAAATATAGCGGGACTCCTGAACAAGGCTAATACCCTTAATGTTTATTTGGAAGAACTAGAAAGTAACAAGAAACGGATAGATGCTGCGTGCATAACTGAACATTTTATGACACCAGAACAGGAAGAACTACTAAGCATGCCAAACTACAGCCTAGCAACGAGTTTTTCTAGAGGATGTAGAAGAGGTGGCGTATGCATTTTAACTAGGATTGGCCATAAATATAAAGTGCTAAATATACGTAATTATTCTCTAAATAACGTAATTGAATGCTGCGCGATAGAATTGACAGAACACGACATTATTATTGTATGTTAGAAAAGAAAAGTGAAAGAACACTATCATAGTTGTGTATATATTATTTTACTTATTATTCCTTTATTTCACTTAATAGACATATAAATTACATTTTTAAATATTAGTATAAAAAATTATAAAAACATTTAAAAATATAAAAAATAGTAGCCCACCGGTATCGGGAACAGGGTCCAAGCTACCGGCGGTCAGGGCTCAGGAGAGAGGAACCTCCTAACAATGCGAGCCGTGTCAAGAAGTACCGCTTTCTGAATCAGGCCCTTGACCCAGCTGCCCAACGAGAGCCTCCTTAGGTGTTGGTCGAGGCTCTTGGCTATCAAGCCATTGGCTGTAACGACTATCGGTACAATGATCGCTGAGTCCACATCCGACATGTCGACAACCTCGCGAGCCAAGTCAAGATACTTGATTTGTTTATCTTTCTCGGCTTTCACGAGGTTCTCGTCATGCGGGACTGTTATATCAACGATCATTGCACGCCGCTCTAGTCGATCCACCACCACTATATCAGGCTTATTGGCAACAATAGTCCTGTCAGTGATGATAGATCGATCCCAATACAGTGTGACATGTCCATTTTCGAGAACTGGGTCGGGCACATACCTGTAGTACGGCACTTCTGATTCCACAAGGCTGTATTTCAGAGCAAGTTGCTGGTGGATAATCCTGGCTACAAGGTTGTGTCTATGCAAGTACTCCTCGTTAGCTAGACGAGAACACCCGGAGATAATATGTCTGATTGATTCATCCGGACGGTGGCATGCCCGACAGATGTCAACCGTGCCGTCATTCACAATAAATCTCCGGTAGTTGTTCGTCATCATAACTTCGTCCATAATTGCACAGACAAAACCTTCGGTTTCTCCAAATAGGTCACCGAAACGCAGCCAGGCTACGGACGCTAGTAGGTCTACATCGGATCCATGTAGGGCCCGGAAAAAGCGTCCGTGAAGCTCTTTACTCTGCCATACTTCCATGCGATCTTTAGTGTCAAGCACTACAGGCTTGCGCCAGTTCTCTTTAGCCAAGGAGAGCGGGGTGAGGCCCTTGTCCACCACGACCACATCTCGATGCCTCCCCACGTCGGCTACCAGGAAATATTCCCTGAGACTGCATATCTCGCGATTGTGGAGGGGCGTTTAAGAACCCTCGACCTCCACACTTTCGCGGGATATACAGTCTCATTACCGATGACCGTGGGTGATGCATTCGATATGCAGTCAGCAGCGTACGGACCCTCCTATCTAGGGCGTCGAGTTCGGTCTGACTCCATTTGAGTATGCCGAAAGAGTATATCAAAGTACTGTTGAAGGCGCGCACCTTGTTCCCGCCTGATAAAAGACTATTAAGTACTTTCTTCAGGCGAAGGCCAAAGAAGCGCTCCTTCAACGATTGCTTCATGTCAGTAACATTGATGCCCAACGCTTCCGACATACTCAAATACTTATAGGTTTCGGCTGCAGAGAGGGCTCGAAGGTTTATGGAATCCGAGAGTTGGGTTCCCACGGATTCCACAATCTCCCCTCGCTTTACATGCATGACCGCACATTTGTCCACACTAAATTCCATCCTGATGGCGCTACTGAAGGTTTCAGTTACTTTCAGTAGCTCCATCAGTTGCAAATGGTTGGGGGCAAAGAGTTTTAGGTCATCCATGTAAAGGATGTGAGATATAACCTGACCACCTCTCCTCAGCCGATAGCCTATACCTGAATCTTCCAGCAGTGTGCTTAGAGGATTCAGGGCTAGGCAGAACCAAAGCGGACTCAAACTATCGCCCTGAAATATGCCTCGCTCGATCCTTACCGGCTCGCTATTCCTCTGGATATTTCGACATCCTGGATATCGAAGGACCATCCTCCATTGCGCCATACATGACGTCAGGAAGGTGCGTAGAGTTGTATCTACTTTATACAACTCCAGCACCCTCATGAGCCATGTATATGGCAACGAGTCATAGGCCTTCTTGTAATCTATCCAACATGTCGAAAGATCCTTTCGGGAACGACGAACCTGTTGGCTAATGGCCATATCAATGAGGAGCAGCTCCTTAGTACCGCGGGACCCGTTCCGACATCCATTTTGAGAGACAGACATGATGGAGTTACTGTCTATATGATTGTAAATTTTAGCTCTCAAAATGGATGTAAGAACTTTATAGACCGTAGGTAAACACGTGATCGGCCTATAATTTTTGTGTTCCGCGGTACTACCTGATTTATGGAGCAGGTGAGTTACTCCTGTCGTTAGGAACTGGGGTAGCGAACCAGACTCTAAAGCAATCTGGTACTGACCGCCAAGCGAGCGTGCGACCTTTGTAACCATTTAATCCAGAAGTTGTGCAGCCCGTCCGGCCCTGGAGATTTTCAGTTGCGCAGCGGACGGACTGCACGAGTTACATCTTAGGGGCAGATGGTAATGGCCCCCATTTCTGGTATTGGATCGCAGGCTCGCTCGACTTCTCGAGTCCAATCACCTTCGGTGTGACTGACAGGCACCGACCAGATATTGTCCCAAAAAGAGTACATGGCATCATCATCCGGTAGGCGCGTATCAGTCACACCTTGGTCCGGTCGTTCCCAGTCCCTATAAACCCACCTTTCATCACTCTGGAAGGTGCGGTTCTGAGTGTAGCGGTCTACTCGCCGCTTATACCTACGAATACGGTTTGCCCATGTATACACTTTCTGCTTCAGGAAGTCTATGCGCTCTGTGATACGGGACAAATAATCCTGAGGGCTGGTATCAGTCCCAGAGAATGCCCGCCTCACAAAGCGCATCACTCTAGGGCGAGTGTTGCCCTCCCTGAAGCAGATTAGTTTACCGATGAGGGCTCTGGCCCCACCAATACGACGTTCAGTTCTGCACTGCCAAGTTTATTTATTATATTATTATTAGTATTTTAGTGATATTTATTTTAGATATATGTATGTATGTATGTTTGTAATTATGTATGTAAGTATATTCCCATATTATTTGTTTAATTTGTTTAGTGTATTATTGTTTTTGATCATAAATGAATGTAGTTTATTTTCTATTTTACCCTTTCACACGCTGTCTACATCTCTTTATCTTCTCTCCTATCGCAGGTATGCTGGAAGAGATTTCTTTAGAAATAAGCATCACCTCTGTACTTATTTTTCTGTTCTAATCTTCTTGTCTGTTTATATATGTGTGTACATAAATGGTTAAATAAATAAATAAATAAACCGGATTAAAAAATTTGAAATGATATATCTAGATATTCCGGCCGTGCGATACACGATTACTTGCACTTTACTGCATCCAATTAAATCGCAAAGACAATTCTAAATGATGATCGGATTCTTATTTCATTTGAGTTATATAAGGCTTTGAACAATAAAACTTATACCATAATAAAGGTCGTAAAAATATGATGAAATCCGGGCGTCATAATATGGACTATGAAAATACATTTATAACGAATCTAAAATCCAGTGTTTTTATCTTTACATGCGCGCGCCCCGTATCGTTTAGTCCCGAGCGGAACGTGTTGGAGGTCGGACGTGTGCAAATTTTTCGAACCCGCCACCCCTCCCTTTGATCTGTTACCGGCAGAGCAAAAAATTGTTTGTAAATAATAATACGTGTATATAGTAAACTAAATACAAGTATATTTATGTATATCTAATTATTTACAGGCTTTATTTCGTAGGAAATTAAAAAAGTTGATATTTTGTCAAACAAAATGGGATAACCTACTATTTGCGGTTTGCAAATCTATGTACCTACGCGTAATAGATTTGCAAACCGCAAAATATAAAGTGGTAAGTTATCTATCTATAATCGTATATAATAGTAAATAATCTATTACGCGTAAAATATAATGAATGTAGGTAAATAATAATATTTTCAAACCATCCTTATTCTTTTTTGTTTACTAGCCTTCGAAGAGCCAGCGCTGGATCCAAAGTTTTTACTTTCTGTAGTTCCCATTTTGTTTGACAAAAAATCAGGTAATACATCAGACCCCTCTAATTATAGACCTATTTCAGTACTACCTACCTTTAGTAAAATATTTGAGAAATTAATTTTATACCAATTGCAAAGATTCTTTAATAAACATGATTTATTACATAGCAAACAGTTCGGTTTTACAAGGGGTCGTTCAACTACCGATGCCGGTGTTGAACTCTTAGGGCATATTTACAATGCATGGGAAAATAAATACGATGCCTTGGGCATTTTTTGTGACTTATCTAAAGCATTCGATTGCGTGCTTCATGAAACTTTAATCAGCAAACTCCGCCACTACGGGATCCGGAACACCGCTTTGGATCTTCTTATTTCATACTTGTGTAATAGGATTCAGTGTGTTGATGTAAATGGGAAAAGATCTCCCGGATCAATAGTATCAATGGAAGTCCCACAGGGCTCAATTCTTGGTCCTTTCTTGTTTCTTATTTATATTAATGACTTGCCTTACCTCATAAAGGGTAATCATGATATAGTGTTGTTCGCGGATGACACTTCACTTTTGTTTAAACTTAAACGTCAGCAGCTGGTTAATGACGATGTAAATAGCGCAATCTCAAAAGTAGTTCACTGGTTCAATGTTAATAATTTACTTCTTAATGAAAAAAAAACCAAATGCATTAAGTTTACGCTACCTCACGTTAGGCAGGTGAAAACTAGTGTGTTGATAAAGGGCGAAGAATTTAATCCTGAAGATAGCGCTGTATTCTTGGGCTTAACTTTGGATGCCAAACTTCAGTGGGGCCCACATATAGATAAATTGTCGAAAAAGCTAAGCTCTGCAGCTTACGCTGTTAGAAAAATTCGTAATTTAACTGATGCAGAGACAGCCCGTTAAGTGTACTTTAGCTATTTTCATAGTGTAATGTCGTATGGTATTCTGTTGTGGGGAAATGCCGCCGACATTCAGACTATCTTTATCTTGCAGAAAAGAGCTGTTCGATCAATTTATAAATTAAGTCCGAGACATTCTCTCAGAGATAAATTTAAGGAGATTAATGTAATGACTGTGCCTTCACAGTATATTTTTGAAAATATTTTATATGCCCATAAAAATATTAAATTGTTTAAAAATACAGTGATATCCATAGTATAAATACTAGGAACAAACACAAATTTGTTGTACCATCAACAGGTTCAGGAAAATAGGTGGGTCATTCAGATGTCAATGTATACGCTTTTATAATAAACTTCCAAGCCATGTTCAAGATCTAAGTATCAATATATTTAAATCATTCATTAAACGTAAGTTGTGCCTGAAAGCCTTTTATACTGTTAAAGATTATGTTGAGGACACAAAAGCTTGGGATTGACTTGCTCCAATTTTTTACATACTAAATGTTGTTTTTTTTTTTTTGCAAACTTATACTCTGACATTTGATAATTATTATATACACTTTGACATGAATATTTACTTTAGAAGTATAATATTATTTTTGTTTTAATTATTGTGAATGTAAGGACTATTTGGGTCATATTTTGTTTGTTTTTGTGTTTTCCGTTTTGTGTTTCATCTCTTTCTCGGCTAGTTTTAATATTAATCTGGCAGTTTGGGTATTTTATGCGGCCTACCCAAATGTCCTGTCTTTGGTATTGTTCCTCAAATCGTTGAGCTCCTCAAGTTCTGAGTTGAGCTGTATGATTACTGACAAATGCGTGCACTGAATGGACAGGTCCACTCAATCTGTGTGGTTCTTTCTTCAAAAGACCATTTCAGACACCGATCCACATGGTCTTCACAAGATCTGACCAAGATTATGTCTGGACTTTAAAAGAGACTGTGACCTCTGAGTTTGTTTCGGCCTTTCTTCTCAGAGTAGTCAGATAGGAAACGCCGACCTCATCTAGTTTAAAAAAATATGATTGACGTGTAAAAGTGTTTGTACAAACCTACTTACAGAAATAAAATCATTTATCATTTATCATTAACTATTTTAATTTCCTACGAAATAAAGCTTGTAAATAATTAGATATACATAAATATACCTGTATTTAGTTTATTATATACACGTATTATTATTTACAAACAATTTTTTGCTCTGCCGGTAACAGATCATAGCGGGGGGTGGCGGGTTCGAAAAATTTGCACACGTCCGACCTCCAACACGTTCCGCTCGGGACTAAACGATACGGGGCGCGCGCATGTAAAGATAAAACCACTGGATTTTAGATTCGTTATAAATGTATTTTCATAGTCCATATTATGACGCCCGGATTTCATCATATTTTTACGACCTTTATTATGGTATAAGTTTTATTGTTGAAAGCCTTATATAACTCAATTGAAATAACAATCCGATCATCATTTAGACTTGTCTTTGGGATTTAATTGGATGCAGTAAAGTGCAAGTAATCGTGTATCGCACGGCCGGAATATCTAGATCAAGGTGTAAACTATGTTTTTTTTTATTTATTTTTTAAATCCGATTTATCTATTTATAAAACACAATACAAAACGACGTTTTCCGGATCACTCCGCCTTAATGCCAGACAGAGATGCTGTCTGACGCTGGTTTTCTAATGAACCTTTAGGGACAAGTGACGAGGAGTACAGAACAGTTTCAACATAACCTAATAATACAATAAAAATAAAATAAAAACATCACCTAATACATAATTTATATACTTAAAAAAAAAAACAAGCGATCATATAAACTTTGTAAGTTTATATGATTGCTACGCAACACAAAACGATAAGCAACGTAAAACGAAAATGAAAACAACAGGAACTCGGCGAAACGTGTTTCGAGCGATCAACTACATTATTTGTGCACGATGCACTCACAAAGCGCTACAAGCCGCCAGGTTTGGCGGACATTACATTGCCAGTTATTTTGTTTTTAAATGTCGACAATAAAAATAGCTGTGGGTTATTTATATAAAAAGTCGAGTAGCTACAATAATAATAAAAACTAATAATTATAAAGTTAAAAATACGTCACAAATAATGAATTTAATACTATTCGTAAAAAAATAAGAACCTACCTACCTAACAATGGATGAAGTATCTATTTTCTTCGGTCAATAATTTATTGAAAATTGAGGGTGCGTGATGTGACGCCAGCTGTGCGTCACAGTCGCAGTAGTAGGTATTATGCGATAATTTTTTTTGCATAATTAGATTAACCGGCACGTGAATGATTAGTTCCATTGAAATGAACTGGTCGCGTGTGTGTTAAAGTCTAGATTTCTTTTATTCAAAAATAGACCTTGAAAATGAGCCGAATGAAATTGTAACTCAATTTCTAAGGTTGCTTATTTATGCGTTTAATTTATTGTTTATTCGTCTTTAAATTTTTCTTACAGCGCGACGCAAAAGAGAGTACTGTGTTTATAACCTTTTTATGAATGTACTTACCTATTTATGTATGTTCCTTTGTGGTACTCTAGAGACCAGTGCGTGGGTTGCTTAGGATGATTCTTAGGTTAATAAATTTGCCTTAATCTTGTGAGTGTTACTAAAAATGCGTTTTAATGGTATACTCAAGTATACCATTAGAACAATTATTTAACTTACGACGCCGTCGCCGCCGCGCCCGCGCGTAATGCTACCATTTTTCAGCGTGCAGCCGATGTATTGTGACACCATTTCAGTTGTTTTTGATCGGCCATTAACATCATTTTTTAAGCTGGTATTTAATTATTTTACCATTAATATGTACACACGTACCTATAACCAGTCAAGAAGAAATTAACAGAAAAAACAATGAAAATGTAACAACTCCGTCGGATAAGAGGAAGTGGTTTTAATTCAACGTAAAGATGTTACCAGCATACACACTGACTAACAAGGTAACTGGCAAGTTAAATAAAAACTTGTTAAATACGTACAAAGGTGATGCTTATTTCGAAGAAAATATTTTCAAACCTACCTGTGGTGCAGTTATAAATTAAATACTGCAGTTTCAAGTACACATGTTGTAGGTGCTATAATTATTAATAGCGTTAATCTTAAATTCACCAACGTCAAATGATTTTGGCAGTTTATTGTCAAAAGTTTTTGCAAAGGGCTGACTACCACCCGGGGTACCATGTTGGTAATGGGTTTTAATCGGGCTGCAATAAGTACAAATCAATCATTCATTCATACAGCATTTATAAGAAAATTGTGGTCATATTTAATGCTTAGTACAGACCATTAAACTAAACAACTTTCTCCATTAAACCAAAACGTAATTGCATAAAAAATATCAACTGTCCCATATAAAACTTCAATACTTACTCGACCCATGTCTGATTACTTAGAACAGCACCCTAACTGAGTAACACACTATTAATAAGAATCTGAATCATTTTGAAAGTTATTGCTAATCCATTACTTCATATGTTCGAAGAAATGTCTGCTCAACAATGTAATAATAACGCACTGAATGTTGTTTAACTGTCAAAATAGAAGCCATTATTACTGTTAGTGTGTTACGCAGTTACCCCTCAGTTCCATACATAATTTATTAATTTGACAACACTACCAAGCTCAATACATACAATCATGTTGCCATGACCCCATTATAAAGTCTAAGGATATATTTCAATTTAACAATTTACAGGCACTTTTAAATTATAAAAGAGTCAGTCAGTGAGATGATGCTAGGCCCATCCCAAAGCGTAGTAGGTTCCTATGAGGTACGTAGGAAGTACGGGCGACAAACTCCATGGACACTCTTTTAAATCAATTATTTAGTTCTAAATTCCTTATCTGCAACCCCATGGGCGCCAAACTCATTCTTCTAGTCTTGTGCTAGTAAGAGATTTCCACTAACCCCTTTCATTTTAACAGCAGATAAAAACCAACAAAAATTCTTAAGTTTTTTTTGTTAATTATACAACACTTAGTTTTTATAACTGAGGCTTGACACTTCAAGGTCAGACAAGCTCTAGCACACCTAAATTAACACAGTAAATTCTTTTTAGTGGGGGATTTTAAGTAGGTAAAATAAAACTGCTTTTTTGGGCAGTCATGTAAAAATGCAGCTTGTTTTAGTAACCGTTTTCCTGCTTATTTCCACATACCCTATACCTGCATAATTGTGTGCCTCATTACCTGCCTGCCTTTTCCCATTTACGATGGGGTCGCCTGCCAGTCTAACCGGATGAAGCTAAGTTCCATTATTTTACGTGGAGTTACACGAGGAGCTTACGTACTGTTGACAACGATGTGCACGAATTTTTTGTTTATTATTCTTTTCTTTTCTCTATAACTGTACAAATTTTTATTTTAAGACTTAGCTTTTAAATTATGTAGATATTTTAAGATAATTTGTGACTAAAATTTAAAAAATATTAAAGTTTTAATAGGTAGGTACTTTCCACCCTAGTTTTCCTAGTTTGATTTTGTTTTGCTTAATTGCTGAAAGGTATTTCCTAAATTTCATACGGTAAATGAAGCATGATCTTCACTATCATTATAATTCTGCTAAAGAAAAGGCACCCTTTAGTGACCAACTAGGACATAAACTTTTCAGTTGTAGTTATAAAAAGGAGATTGCCGACAAGTATTCCTCCCGTACAAGCCTCAAACTATAAATTTTCATTACATAAGAAAATAAGGTCAAATAATAACGTCACTCCAAAAGCATTAAGAACAACAGAAGATCAGACTTACAAAATATTGTCCAATCGCACACAGCACTGCACCCAACTATAACGAAATTATTTATTAATATTTAATTAAATTATTTTAATAGACACGTCCGCATCCCACGGTATCACATCCCTACTACGAGATGTAATTCCATATAAAGTTGTATGTAGGCGTCTAAAAGATGCGTGACACTGCGCCGGACTCGAGACCTCACGGAAATTAATATATGTATAGATAATAATGGACTTGCTTAGAATTACGTATAATGTACCGGAAATATTTTTGGAACTGTAATTTTGTTCCATTTATGATTACAATTGACCTTGTTGAATTTGTGTGGCATAACATGCCATGACAATTACCCACGTCCTACAACAAAAGTACTTGTTACTCGTAGATATGTACCATATTCATGCCATATCAACACCATTCGTCTATACATTTGGAACCATATGTCCACAACGAACCTTTTGACTGCTTCTGTTGTGTTATTTTTTGTTTTAATTGTAAAAGTACCTAGTAATAGTTTAGAAGAAACACATGTTACCTGCCTGTTTATTCGTGTGATGCCACCAAGTGGGATTTTAGTGACCTGTAATACAGGCTTTTCAACATTCTACGTCAGGCACCAGCTCTCACAATGTGAATTATTATAGTTCAAAACTGTTAAGTGCTACAAACCATTGTGAGAGAAAATAAATAAACTTTTATTAATGTTATTATTATATTTATATTGACTTTTTCCATCTTCATATTCATCAGCATACCATTAATTTATTGACTATAACATATCACTAATGATGTTCGAGAAGTTGTGTCACCGTTTTTTCGCTTAAAATTGCACTTAAATCCATTAATTACAGAAGTTCTACAAGCATGAAATATTTGCACAAGAGTTCCTTTTATATCGAAAGTGGGAATTAAGGAAGGATTTTTCATAATTCCATCCCTAAAAATAAAGGATGAAGGACAAAATTTTAATAAATAATATGTAGAATTTTAGTAAATAAGGAATGAAATTTTGTGTGGTTGTTCGTAATTTTTGCCAATGGGAAAGTCCATCGGACACACGGTTTCTTAATATGGAAAACTGATTCTAATTAGCTTTATCCTAAAGCCTTCTACGAACTTACGAAGTGACCTCATCCTTTGAGGAGCTGCTTCGTTGCAGTGTAAGTGGGTATCCGTAAGGTGTAGTCGAAAGTCCCAATTCACTTGTAGTCCGTTGTGCATAGCATATGTGTGAGCACTATGTTCCTACTATAAAGCTACCATTTACAGGGTACGTCTTTCATTGACTTGAATGTGCCCTGGCAGCTGAGAGTATGTCATGCTCACTCAAATGTCTCGCTGGTGGTGGCGTGTGTGTTGGATCATTAAGTTCCCTTCATAATGGTTGAGCTGAATGGTGCTGATCCACACGTCATGTTCGTGAACGGGCGCCGCTAGTAGGGACTGGTCATCTCCTAGCTCCCACGGCTTATTTTAATTTCTGAATTGTTATTTTGTTTTTGTTTTAATTACGGACGCTTTAATGTGCACGTCTTTTTACATCGTTCTCACATTGATAATTTCAACATAATGATGTAACCAACTTTTTGTAACAATACCATGATTTTAAAAGAGTGTCCATGGAGTTTCTTGCCCGTTCTTCTCCATACGTACCTACGCTTTGGAATGGGCAAATAGCTTCATCTTTCTAACTCACCGACCTTGACAATTCAAATGTGCCTGTAATTGGTTTATTTGAAATAAATGCTTTGAGTTTGAGTTTGAGTTTGAGTCGGCGCAACATATATTTTTCTTACACACTTCGTTAGTTAGCAACTTTCTGCCATATGATCTTCCACACAGTCCAATCATCGTTTTTTTTATTTTCCTTAACTCTTATAGCCATTCACAAACTTTCTTCAAGATAATTCCCCTCTTCTCCGCATATAATCAAAGTGGCTTGTCATGTGCATTTATTCGTAAACTACGGTAACCACCAGGAAAAAGAAACACTGTCATAAGAAATTAAACTTCCAAAGCATGTTTTATAACGGTGAACAGTAAAGTAGGACTTCATCACGTTTGAGATTGTAAATGATACCGACAGTCGTGTAAATACTCGTGAATAGGGTTACAGCTCTCGATGCAATAATATTTTGGACAAGCCACGCTCTGCGGTTTCACCTGTATAAATCTCGTTCCCTTGAGACTATTGGACTAAAAATTATCCTTTGTTCTAATACAGATCATGGTCTGCCATATGCCATATTTTATCCAAATCCGTTTAACAGTTTTAGCGCGAAAGCGTTACAAACACAAATACAAAAAAAAATCGTCATTACAATATTTGGATAATAGCCATCACGTTTTTCTGTCAGAGCATTCTGCAAGAAGAGGTAGACTTCGTCCTCGTTATATGAAAATTAGAGAAAAGTCGTAATTTAGGTAAACCTACTTACCCTCACGGGAATAGTGCAAAATGCAGAATCGTGAAGAACAAACAAAGAAAAATGTTCTTTTGTGACTTATTTTATACATACAAATCTATTAATACATACCGACATACATACAAATAAATAAAATTGAAGTGTATGTTTGAATATGAAATTATATACGGTACGTATAACAAAAACAAAAACACAACCCACAAAAATAAAATAAAACACAACAAAGAATTTTTCTTTCTATTTTTAAATGATGTCCGTCACTCTGCCTGTTTGTTCCAGCTAATCTCCGAAACAGCTGGACTGATTTTAAGGACACTTTCAGATGCAGATGTTATATGGAGTAACACAGGCTACTTTACTTTGTCCCGGTAGCCCGTTCCCCTGGGATAATTTCCGACATTCACGCGGGCACAGTTAGTTTAAATAATATCTTATTTTTTTATCTGTATCTGCCATTAATAGAGTTAGTTCCCATTGCACGTTGGTCATTTTGGGTCCAAATTGGCGATATATAACAATCGATTAATAAAAAAGTTCCGTTATTTTATGTTATCTCATAACAACTCTATACAATTAAATGTATTGATGTACGCCTTCCACCCCCGGGTATCGCACATAATATTTTTAATTGGCTTGTTATTCAAAGCTACCTCAGTAGGATTTAGGAGAGTTATATAGGTATCTGTTTGGTTAAACAAGCATAAGCATAATGACGCGCACAATGCACACTTTTGGGTGTCGATGTATAATTTTTTCTCATGTTCACTGAGTGAGCTCGCAAGGTTGACGTTACACGTGTTTGTTTTTAATTTGTAAATGTTATGGCTCTGACAGGTGCGACGTGGCAGAGGACTCGACCTTAGTAGAATCATTTTTATGAAAACTTCAAGGAAGTAGTTCTACAAGTATCACGTCGGTGGCATCGTTGCGTTGCGCCTTTCTGTGGGAGCTTTTAAACGGCATGGATTTCATAAATTACAGCATGTGGTCGCGCCTGATTTTTTAGTGACTTTATACTGTCCGTGTCAAGTTACTGATAACTGTTTTTGATAAGGTGCACATAAGTGACGGTAGTTCACCCACAAAATAAAATAGTCGGCTAAGAAAAAATTTCTACCTGACTTTTTGGATAATTTTTGACTGTAAAAAATCTTAGAAGTACAAACATCGGTCCGTTCCAGGCCGTAGATATATTTTGCTATTTTACACAAAAGATCTGTCAAAATCATAGTAGAACGCAGTGTAACGTTTTCTAGTTATTTAATTAAATTCATTGTTTATAGTAAAACTTCGACGTTTTATTGAGCACCAATCTCCCAGTGTCTCGTAGTGGACAGCATGCATTGTTAAATAACTACACTACTGAATTCGGACAATGTAATGTCAGCATACATATGTGTGTATCAACCAAAAATTATCCCACTGCTGGGACAACCACGGTGCTCACGAACTACAACACGTAAGTAGGTTGTTAATTTTATAATTTAAGTTTAAGTAATAACGATGCAGCAAGGGATCAAACGAACACAATTAGGTATTTCACCAATTCGTCGGTGCGATTTTAATAGTTTCTTATGCTCTGATTTTGGTTGAAGTTTATAATAATAGAGTTATTCTACTAAAGGCACAGATTTGAACGGCACGTGAGCACTTCCACTAACGGCACTTAAACAAAATTTCGTAACGTGCCTTTCAGTGGAACAGTTTATTCATATTGATGTTAGTATCCGAACGGCACCTGTATACAGCTTGTAGTGATGTGACATATGTATTCTTTGGTCAGGACATTACCAACATATCGATACGGCAAGTGCGTGTCGACCCGCGCACAGTCAATGTCATGCGTTATGAGCGCGGTTAAATGTTTACGTATGCATTCGTTTAACGTTGGATTTAAATCACATAAATGACGCCTGGGTAAATGACGAAGAAAACTGTTGAAATCGCGCTGATAGCTAGCTCCCAAAACAATTTAATAATACAGGCGTGAGCTGTTTCATTTTATTTTGTGAAAATTACTAGTTGTTGTTTTCCTAAATGCCATAAAATTAGTAGCCTGTGGCTTAAAGTCATTTGTATATTTTTTATCGTGAGTTGGATTGAGGTTACGTCAGAAACATTTTAAAGTGATTGTTACGAGCAATAAGTATTAAGTATAATAAATGTTAAAACATTTCATTTCAGACATTTTCCATGTCAAATACATAATTGATTTAAAAATCACCGAAAATGCACTCATGAAATTTTTTTATGCACAAAATGACATATTTATTGCAGGCCGTACAAACTAGCGCTAACCAACCTTCCCCATTATAATATTTGTAAAGCAACCTCTGTAGATAAAAAAAAAATAACATTCAAATATATAACGCCGTGAGCACACCTACGCCGAAAAAAGGGGTTTTACTTCGAAGGTGCGTTTAAATAAATAAAATAAAATAAATAAAAATCTTTATTTCAGACATGAACATGGTAAAATGAACAGTCTATAGGTTGGTTAGTGATGGGTTAGTAACAGAAAGTCGTATAGTCTATATTAATATTGTTAGTAATGACACAAACACAGTTGATGAAATGACAAAATTGCCTAAGCCCGCCCTCGAGGCTCAGGGTGGAAAGAATTATAGGTACATCTACGCCTCCTTCTAACTCTTAGGGACTCACAGGCATGACGTTAGGTGACGAAAATATTTACTTAGGTACGTGCACCTATAGCTATTTCCACCCAGAACCGTTGTATAGGACAGTCTGGCCTGTTAACAGTCATCTTCAGGATGCCGTTCCGAGTGTGACGTAAGCGCTGTAGTAAGGAAGCCACTTTTTTACGCATGATAGCGTGAAAACCATCAGCGTGAGCTTCGGCAAACATGCCCGAAGCACTACAACGCCACGGCAGTCGCAGCAGCATCCTGAAGGCGTTGTTATATTGCACGCGCAGGACATTGTAGGGTCGGCGCGTATATAATCAATTGATGGTACCCACGTTACCAAACTAAGTTTTGCTAACTTCATAATCTCGTAGACTGAATTGACTGGCGCTACATCGTAGTATTGAGTTGTTTGTATGATGCTGCCACGATGAATGTCCAGATCCAGAACAAGAAAACTAACCCCATTCAACTGTTAAGAGGGATGAAATGGGGATGTGATACCGAAACTCTTCACCGACGTGTTGGAGGACGAGTTTAAGACGCTGGACTGGACGGCACAGGGTATCAACGTGAACGGCGAGCACATTTTTCTGCATTCGCGTCATAATTGCAAAAACACTGAAATAGATAGACCAGATGGTGCACAGCCTAAATGGAGCCTAAAGACGGGATGGCCTCGAAATGAATTTGAACAAGACGACAGTAATGTACAAATTAACATGTCTTGCCGAGATCAATCTACATCAGTTTCACTTTTTGAAGTTGTGAAGGCTCTGCCTAGGTAAACTCATTAGGCTCACAACTTTGAGAAAGAGGGTTGCAGTTAGGTTGGGCAGCATTTGGATATTTTCGTCAAGTCTCCCCGTCACCTATCTCGCAATGTTTAATGACTAACGTCTTCAACTAGTCCGTCCGTGTCCGTATACCGAAACGTGTACACACAGTTTGGCTGGTCCTCAAATTCAAGATCGCTCAGCGCGTTATAGAGTGGCCTATGCTCGGAGTTTCTTTGCAGGATAAGATAGGAAATGAATAATTTGTGTCGATATGTGTTGTTTCATAAAACCTTGAACAAAAAATTATATCCCATCACTAAAAAAATATTTAACGTAGGTGCCGTTCGGACACCGAAATCAATATGAATAAACTGTTCCACTGAAAGGCACGTTACGAAATTTTGTTTCAGTGCAGTTAGTGGAAGTGCTCACGTGCCGTTAAAGCACGTGCCGTTCAAATCTGTGCCCTTAGTGCAATACCTCTAATAATATTATAAACTTCACCAAAATACGGCACCGACGGATTGGTGAAATACCTAATTGTGTTCGTTTGATCTCTTGCTGCATCGTTATTACTTAAACTTTAATTATCTAATTAACAATCTATCAAGTCCCCTCACCACTCAACCGACTTCTACTGCTTTTCCTTCACTGTTCACGCGGTCCGGATGTGGAATTGCCGCCTGACATTAGGGACTGCCAAACTGCAGCAGTATTCAAAACAAGAATGAAAGCACACTATCTCTCCACTTAGTCATAATTGCTTATGTATTTATTTTAAAAGTATGTATGTATGTATGTATGAATGTATATTCTCACATTATGTGTGCATATTTAAATTAGAGTATAATTTTGTGATTGTATGTTTTCCCTTCAACTATTACAAACGTTGTCCTCATCTCTTTTATCTTCACTCCTATCGCAGGTGTGCTGGAAGAGATGTCTGTAGAAATAAAGATTACCTTTGTACGTGTTTGTATTTTTCTGTACCTTTCTTGCTTGTTTATATATCTGTGCATAAATGGTTAAATACAATAAATAACATTTAACATAATCCACTCACTACACACACTACGTACACTTTAAAATACTAAATAAACCCTTAGTACGGCGTAAATACTTCACGGAAGGTCATCAGTTTTTTTTTTTACAATACAGAAACTACATGTGGTAGATGTAATATACATTAAAAAATGTCAAAATGTGTGTTTCTTTTAATAATTCCAGCCAGAGCCGCCACGTTTCTAATAGCGCCAGAATTTCAGTGCGCTCTTAAAAAGAATTCTTTAAAAACATTTTTATTCGGCAGACCTGTTTAATATAGACCGGTTGGACCGCTTGTTTTAAAAAGCTACGTCATTTACCATTGGACCAGATACAGTAAATGGGCACAATGACCCCATTAAAAAATCCATGAACCTGTCATGTTTCAAAATGATCTTTTTTGTAAAGTGTCATGCATGGTGTCTGTTTTACATTAATACTAGCGAACCTGCTTCGCACGGTTTTAATGGAAGCTTTTATTGAGGAGGCACAATCTTCGCCAGGGCAACGCCATGACGCGACGGTGCCGCGGCGCGTTTCCGAAGCGTCGTGCTGATAGTGCAGATAAGGTAGTTCCTGCAGTTCCACAGCTTCCCTCAACAGCTAGTAAGTAGTTGGTTCCGGTTAGGTTTATTACGGCCCAGTTGTCATGTCGTAATGCCTGCCCAGACATTTACAGAGAATTGATGTTAAAAAACTTCACGACGTGTTACAGGGGGGTACCGCCCACGTCCGCACTACCAATGTTATGACTGTTGAATAGTCAGATTCTGGTGCATTCACCATCGTGGCTTCATCACTTCACCAAATGTTATTTTTTTATTTTTTTATTTGTGTACGTAGCTTGCACATTACGCGGTAGAGCCGTCGTGTTCATAATTAGGGCACTAACACTTAATGCACTGCAATCCAAGGATATATGGAGTTTATGGAGTATTCATTTTAAAATTAACTAATATTTTTAATGTTAATTTGCAATAATAGCCTTTTGCAGTATGACTTACAACATTTTTAAGGGGTAACCATACTTGCATTAATAACATTTTTGATTTGCGTAATAGTAGTCCTAATGCAAATAGTATCATGAGTAGAGTCATAGTAATAATGACCATAACTTCAATTCCACCCTGTATTAGCTTGCTGCACACCTTCTGGTACGACTTTCCATTGACGTCTTTCGAATTGAGGTTGGGGGAGGGGGGCCCCCTTAAAAGGAAAAGTTTCGGAGCTGCCCCCCTTTTCGAGTTTTTTTTTTAATTCTGATGTCATTTGGACGATTCAGAGGGATTTCTGTATCTATTTTGTGACTGCAACTTCTCCGGCGCTGCGGAAAGAGCAGCCTCTACGTCCTTGCGTAACAAACCGTAGGCATCGGACGAGTCGGGGTCAATCAATTTGGTTCTTTGACATCTGTTGAACATAACCTATTTTATTTGTTATCTGCCCTCATAAGTACTGTTAAAATAAAACAAATTTAATATAATTAATAATGTATTAATCAATTTTATATACATATCTTGCCGTTAACTTCTCGGTGCAAAATTTCTTAAATAACTACTATCTCCCGGCAGTAAGAAAACCAGTCAACTATTGTCCTTGTTGATAAAACTGCTGCTCTACCTTCACGGGCTGTCTCTAATTTTATTTGAAGATAATTATATTTTTAGCTGAACATACACATCAGTAAAAATTGTAAATCGATAGACAGCCGCGCAATCTCAAACCATGTTCCCGCTGCCCGACTCACGGCCCTAGAGCGACAATTACTCTTCCTGCATCGGAAGATCCAATCTGCCAGTCTTACTGCTGGAGCTTTTTTTTTGTTTTTTTTCTTTTTTGGGTGGGAAATCATCAAATAACTTCTCCCGCTCTGGGTGGAGCGGGAGGGCGTGTCAGACTTTTACTGACTATAACCCACCCGTGTTCCCTCAGTTGCCTGTATGCCAGGGGCCGCGGTATTTCTTTCGAACAACCCGCACCCCTGGCAGGCATCGGCCCTTGCGGGCCCCATCTGTTGCTGCTGACATCTCTTTGAGGCGCGCGTGGAACACAACGCGCCGTCGACCCGGGCCTGGTCCTTACCGGACAACGAGCTACCCATTACTCGCTAACGTCATAGGTCTTCTATGACATATGCACATTTTTTCTGTGGAAGGAGCCTATGCTCTTTAGCAAATGCAATGCACCGAGCTGGAGTGTTGTGCTGGGTAATGATTTTATACATATTCCAGTGGCACCTAAAACAAGCAAAAATGCTCCTATTAGAAATCTAATTACTGCTTTACCCGTCAGCTTTTTCTGTGAAGTTTACATATGTGGCTATATAAGAAAACACAGTGAACCAACCTTATTTCCTCGGCATAGTAGTGGACTCTTTGTCGAGACGAGACAGAAGCTCGAGGTTCCGCATCACCCACGCTGCTCTCAGACGACGTCGGAGAAGCCGGCGGCAGTACCGACACGGTACTGGGAACGGTGGTGCGGGAACTACCAGCTACTGGTTCCGATGGCACAGTCATGAGCACAAGTGGCTCACTAGAGTCCAACACTTGTACACACTTGAACTATTGTTTAAGAAGACCACTTGGTATTTCCGAGTTCCGTTATGTATCGTGAATTTTTTTTATTAAGCTTGTTGCGTAAATTCTGTAGTCCGTGTTACATACCGTTATGCGGCAGTATTCGTTCGCATCTTTATATTATATTTTTTTTGGAATTGGTACCTGCATTGTCTCAAGCCACGTGTCCGGCACAGTATTCTGGGTCCGGGCTTTTATTCATGTATTTAGTTGCGGCTGTGGCTTCCTGTAAAATATGGGGCATCGGTTTGTAAAGTTCGATTACCACTTGATCCGTTCCAGGGGCTGTCCCGTTTCGCATTTTATTGATGATTACCATAACTTCTTCTGCCAGGGGTGCGGGTTGTTCGAAAGAGATACCGTCGCCCCTGGCACATAGGCAACTGAGGGAACACGGGTGGGTTTTAGTCAGTAAAAGTCTGACACGCCCTCCCGCTCCACCCAGAGCGGGAAAAGTTATTTGATGATTTCCCACCCTTAAAAAAAAGCATTACTTCTTCAACCGTCGGTCCTTCGCTTTGTGCCTTATTGCTTTTTGCTTCCCATTTGGACACCAGTATGCACGCGGATCTTTAAACTTTTGGAGTGTTGTCTGGTATTATTTTTTTATGCCTTATTGAATTATCCTGTTGCTCTGCTTTGCAGGAATTTGCCCTTGCGTATGTTAGCAAGAGCTAAGCGATGGTTTCTTCAGTAAATTGCCTGAAGAATCAGTTACTTAAGCAGTGGTCAGTTTTAATCCCACCGTTATTGTGTTCCAGGGTATTTCGATGTTTTCACTCGTTGGGGTGATTCCTTTATTTGCTAGTTTTTTGTTAGGTAGGTATGCAGTCTTTGTATTTTGTTTTAGTAGAATTTCTATTGGCTTTTCCGCACGTAGACTCCCATTCGGTCCGTTGTGCGTGCGGATTCTGGCTAACAGAGCCAGCCTAGCTCCGCCCAGAAGCTCAGAAGCTTCCTGGGAGCTTCGTAGGTTTTGCGGAGCGACCTCACTGTTCCGAGGATTTCTTCACGTTGAGTAGCCACGGCCTCGCAGTCCAAGATGACGTGGGTGGCTGATTCCTCAGCGTCCAGGTATCCCTGCAAAGCGAGCTGTCTGTGGCGCCTATGTTATAAATATGTTTGTTAAGGTGGTTGTGGCCCGTAATTGTTCCTATGATTATTCTAAGGTTATTTCTACTCAGGCTAAGAAGTTTTTTGGTTAATCGCGGGTGTACAGTTGTTAAAGCCAATTTTGACTGTCTACAGTCTGTTGCCCGTGACCATCTATTGTTATGGAGTTCGGTTGATCTTTGGCGAATCCACGCACGAAATTGTGAGAAAGGCAGGCACTTTCTTATCAGAGCCTCTATTCGCAAGTTCATCGGCGGCATCATTACCTAAGGATCCACTATGCCCCTTGATACACTGGAGGGTAATACGATTGGACGTTGATAAACTCTCCAGAGCTTGATGGCACTCAAAGATTACTTTGTTATTGGTTTGTTTGTCTGCTAGAGCTTTGAGCACAAATAGGCTGTCGGATACGAATTTAATGCCGTAGTTCCGGATGCCTAAACGCTTTACTGCTGTTGTGGCTTGTGTTAAGGCAACACATTCGCATTTAAAGATTGAGCTGTGTGTGCCTAGCGGTATGTGAAAGTTAATGTTGAGGTCAAGGGAGTGTGCACCAGCACCTGAACCGTTTTGTGTTTCTGAGCCGTCTGTGTAGATGCGCACTTCCTTGGCTCCTGACTGATCCCTTTCCTCCTCTACTATTTGTATGGTATAGTTTTTGTTGAACATAGGTTGGTTTGGTGTTTTATCACAACGGGGCAACGATGTGCGGCTGGTACTCAATCGCCCAGTCCCGAACAACAGACAGACCGACAGAGAGACAGACAAACAAAAATTGTAAATAATGTTAATTTGCTATACGTACCGTATATATATTCATATGCATGTAGCAAAAAGCGGTTATTTTAATATTACAAACAGACACTCCAATTTTATTTATATGGATAAATAATAGTAAAAAAACTATTCCGCGTGGACGAAGTCGCGGGCATAGCTAGTTATAAAATGCCCTGTGTAGGGTTAGTATCCTGTAAGTTACCTATTGAGCGTTTTCAAATGATCGGATACCGACGCCAACCCGATACCGATATGTTAGCAGCACAAACCGATATAATTGACAATAACAACTAAGTATGTAAAAGCGTTTAGTAGGTACTAAACGTATGCGAAAATCTGACCGCCGATATTGTGGCGTTGTCGGAATCGGCTTATGTGCTGTGTTGTAATTTAATGTAATTGTTAATGTGATGTAATCAACTAATATTATTAATGAAATAAAAGCAAAAATGTATTTTCATTCAAAACTAGTTTTGCCTGAGGCTGGTAGTTTCAGAGATAGAGATTTCAAACATGTATAAAAAACCGGACAAGTGCGAGTCGGAGTCGCCCACTGAGAGTTACGTACAAATTTGTAGGTACCATATTGTATTAAAAAAGTTATGGGCAAATTTAGATTTTCGCGAAAACTTGTAAGTATCAAAATTTACTTTAACTTTCAACTTTTAATTTTTTGGAATTTATCCTTTATTTGTGCTGTAAGATCTTACTTTTTGCCAAATGTCGTGATTCTAGGTCAACGGGAACTACCATATAGGTTTTCGACTCAAAACCTATAGGGTAATTCCGGTTACATATTATTTACAATAATGGGTACTAAGTACAAATGCTGTGTGTACAGAATGCACGGCGCGTAAGTTTGTAAAGTAATGTACGGTTCCGTACATCCTGCACGCCCAAAAGAGCCGGCAGAATTGATTGATAGATAGGCAGATAAAATGAAGTTACAAACAAGTTGATTGTATTAAAATTATAAAATGATAATAGGCTGATAGCTAATGATACAAATGCGATAATACACTAATTTTACTTATTACGATGAGAATATGACTTATTCTAAGATTTAAATGCTCTTAATCATCGCGGTCTTGTGAGTGCACTGAATGTAGAAACGTTGGCGAGTTAGCCTTATCTACACCACTGATTGTAAATACTTCAATGCACTTTTGCACTGATTCCGGTAAACGTGTTGCCACTTCACTGGCCGCACCCAGACAGCCTCCTGGCCCTGGGGGGCCGGCGACGTTGGTACTGTTCCCATACTTCGTTGTCTTCTGATGAGGTACACGATGACGCCACCCAAGACGATAACCGAAGCTACACTGATGTACAATACAGTATAGTGATGAATTTCGTGAATGCTCAGATCTGTAGATGACTGTTCCTTAACCTCGCCAATCTGAGCCCTTATTTGATTCCAAATGAAACGATCTTCGGTCACGCTGATGTTCTCTGATGCAGACGTTTTCATGATTTTGTTTAGCACAGAAACCTCTGGGACTTCGATATGATGATGAATATTTACATGATTGATGAAATTGTTAAGAGCATAAATACTAAAGGTATCCCCTTTCAATGAGCAACCTTGACCTAGGGCAATAATCGCGTTGCCGACCAGGTTGACCATTGTGACTCCGTTGGCGCAAATTATGCGCACTTGGCATTCTGAGCAACATGAATACAACCAGGTGTTCGGCCTGTGCAATTTGATCCATTGCTTTTCATATAAAAATTTTACGGAGTGGCATAATCATTTTTGTTTATTGATTTTGATTTCACAGATAGACTGCTTTAAGTCTTGGTCGTAAATGGGCATGTCTAATGAGCATAACAAAATATCGTTGGGAACATGAGTACATGATTGTAAGTCTGCTTCTGATAGAAGAAATGCTGTATCCTTGTGTAGATTGTAAGCTATGAAGGGTACTTTTTTTTTTGTCCTTTATTTCAGGCAACTAAGGCCCATAAAACACAATACATATATTATAAGTATAAGAACAATAACTATAAACTATTTTTTTTAAACCAATTTTAAAACTACTGCACACCTAGTGACGGCGTCGTGTTACGCTGCGAGGTGTCGCGTAGCTGGCCGCGGAAACGCCGCACAGCACAGCACACCTTTCGGCCAAAACTCTTCCTTGAGGAAGGTCATCAAATGGTGAGTCGGAACGCGAACGACTTGAAGTTGGTGTTATGACGCGCTTCCAACTTCTCCACCCTCAAGGTCCAGTTGGTCTTCACCCGTATGTACTCTACGATGTCCTCAGTCTTCGTAGAGTGGTGGACTGATGGAATGAGCTGATAATATTGTGGGCCTCTCTTTTGCGAAATAGTTACGATTTTGTTTAATTCAAACAATTCGTTGCTTAGGAGTGGAACCTTGATTTCGATGATTAAATAGTTGGAAAAAACTCTAGCTGACTTTGAGTAAACGATACAAGTCCTTGATATTTCTCTTATCTACTGGTATCGTAAGTTTACCATTCAGATGACTAGAGATGATGCTCAGCAGATACGATAACTGCTCCGGTGTCAAAAAATGACTGTCAATGCATCCGTGTGAAATATTTGTTACCGTACCAATTAACGTTTGCTGAATCCAACGAATATTTGTTAGAATTATAGATGCCGCTAGAGCTGATGATGTGACATAAAGGCCGTCTACATTATCTAAACGTATTTTATTCACCTCAGTCGATAAATTTTGAAGATGTTGCTTGATGAATGAAAATTGTTGATTCATAATATTTTCATTACGGCTTATAATATTAAGTTCTGATTTTAAAATACTTGTTTGATTTTTGAAGATGTTCTTCATTATGACTGATGTGCTCGATGTCACTCTTGTATTTTTCGGCAAACCTCTCGTCCAGTACACCGAATAATAAATTTGCAATATAACCCAGCCCGTTAAGTAAGCCTCTTTTCTGCCTCCTTGGACCTTGATATTTAAGTAACATAATTTATCATAGTGTTCAATTTCGCAAATCTCGTGCTCTAACTGAAGAATGATACTATGATATTGTTTACTTGTATGGGTATTGCATAATTATTTGATGTGGTTGACGTAACCTTTGATGTCTGATAAGCTTTTCCAGTAGGTCGTCATATTGTAGTAGACAACTAGACGCCATTCATCCTGGATACACTGAAAATTTGATAAACTGTCGAAGTAAACAGCTCGATTCTCGTCTAATGACGTCACATTATACGATTCATGATTAGGTATATTATTTTGCGCTGAAATAGGTGATAATAACATGAAAAATAGTAGTAAGAAACCAGCGAATAGGCTCTTAAATGATAGATTGTTGCGAGGAAATCGCTTTTTCTTGCTCCGCTCGTCTGAATTATTTTGATTGTCATTTTGATCCTGTGTTGTGTCCTTGTTTACTGGTAACGACACAATTTGGTGACAGGGCGTTGCATGATAGTAGTCTTAGTTTTTAAACTGACTACTCTTACATGCCCATCCTTACCTGGATGAACTGCTTGAATACGTCCTAACGCCCACTTGCCGGGTGGCAAGTTTTCGTCCTTGATAAGAACCACGTCATCAACTTCGAGGTTCCTACTTGGCTTGCGCCATTTTGATCTAGCCTGCAGTTGCTGAAGATATTCGCTTGACCACCTTTTTCCAAAGCTGTTTGTTGATTGATTGAATGAGTTGCCACCGTGTTGATTGATTCATGTGACCTGGATTGGTCTGTGGTCTAGATAGTAGTGGGCCACCGATTAAGAAGTGTCCCGGCGTAAGGACGTCATCGTCAGGGCTCTCTGTCAACTGACAGAGAGGCCTTAAGCTCAGACATGCCTCGATTTGATGTAGTAGCGTCGTAAACTCTTCGTAAGTGAGTTTCTGATCGCCGATGATACGTTTTAGATGATAATTGAGGCTTTTCAATGCGGCTTCCCAAAGACCGCCTGCACTTGGCCATGCAGGAGCGTTGAAGTGCCACTTTATGTTCATATAATTGATGTTACTGAAGAAATCGGTGTTGATGGTGGCTGTGATCTCTTGGTACTCCTTAATGATACGACTGGCACCTACGAAATTCGTGCCATTGTCACGGTACATGTGACCAGACGTTCCACGTCGGGCCGAAAACCTACGGAAGGCTGCTAAAAATGCTGGAGTACTTAGATCGGAAACTAGTTCCAGATGAACAGCCTTGGTAGACAAACAAACAAACACTGCAATATACCCCTTGACGGTTTTGATTCCAAGTCCCTTATTGGCCTTCAACTAGACGTGTCCAGTAAAATCGACACCGGTGTGGGAGAAAGGTCGTGACGGGGTGACTCGTGGCTGTGGTAGATCGGCCATGATCTGTTGATATTGTGTTTGACTGAAGCGCTGACACTTAACGCATGATCTCAACTTGCTCTTGACAATACGGATTTCACTGATTATCCAATATCTGTCTCTGATGTATGAAAGTGTCAGTCGCGGGCGTCCATGTAACGTTGTAATGTGAGCCTGATCAATGATTAAATCGGTGAGTCGACTATGACTTGATAATATGATAGGGTGGGTGCTTTGATGAATCGCTGATGCATGCGTTTTTCAGTCGTCCACCTACTCTCAGGATACCGTGCTCTTCCATGTAAGGATTTAGACATGATATTTTGCTTCTAGGGTGCACGTGACCATTTTGCTTGATAAATAAGATGTCTTCATGAAATTGGTGTGATTGGGCATCTTTGATAATGATATTCAATGCATTGTCCATCTCTGATGACGTCAATACATCCGTTCTTGATGTGTGTTTGCCTCGTAATTGCGTAATGAAACGCGATATCCAAGCGACTATTTTTACAATGCAAGTTAATGAACTGTAATTCTGTAATAACTCGTGTATTAATGTAATATTATTTTTATATAAAGCCGTGTTTACACTAAGCTTTTTGATCTCCAAATCTGGCGATTGATATGACGCGATAGGAAGCGTACTATGTTCGAAATTGGTTATCCATTTCGGACCCTGCCACCACAACGGATGGCTTGATAGCTTCCGTGAAGTCAGACCCCGAGTAGCACAATCTGCAGCATTCGCTTCTGACCTCACATGATGCCAACATAATGATGGAATGATACTAATGATTTTGATAATTCTGTTAGCTACAAACTGCTTCCACCTCTTCACGTCGCCTTTGATCCTAAAACTATCATGGAATCTGTCCAGGCATAAATCTCCAGATCCTGATTTGATAAGGATTCCATGACCTTCTTGATGAGTTGCGTTGGTAGTAGCGCACCACATAGCTCTAGTCGTGGCAATGATACCTTTTTGCCAGAGGTGCTAACTTTGTTTTTGCCACAGCTAGCGTTGATGTGTACACGCCCTTATTGTCTTTTGCTACCACATACACAACACATGCGTATGCTTTGTCAGAAGCGTCACAAAATCCATGGATTTGATATGATTCATTTGTGTTACCGAGATAACGTGGTATGATAAATTGATCTATGATGTGGAAATCATTCTTAAGCTGAATCCAATCATCTTGAACTGATTGTGGAACTTCTTCGTCCCACGATAAATGAGATGACCATGCATTTTGAAAAAGCAGTTTTGCTCTGATTGATAATGGTGACAGCCAGCCTAAGGGGTCAAATAGCTTTGAAATTTCCGAAAGCAGCTATCTCTTTGTGAGTCGTTTATTATGATGCTCTAACTGATTTTGAAAGCTGAAGCTATCCGTTGATGGGTTCCATCTCAATCCAAGTGTTTTTTTTTTCTTTCCGAACACCTTGAAGTCTAATGGGGTTGAAAGAGATGGGGGTGTGGGCTGTTATCCGAAAGTGACATATTTACCTTGGAAATGAATGTATTTATTATTTAATTAATAGAAAGAAAATCACACTGCGTAGTACATTATAACTCAATGACAGACCAATGACAAGCAAAAAAAAGAAAAACAATTTAAATTTGAAACAATAAAGAAAAAGTATAAAAGACCAAAGAGTCCGCAACATCCTGCCCCTCGTGCAGCACTGCACCAACAGTCAAGGGTAAAAGAAGCCTTATGTGGCAAGCTTTACAAGTTTTTTGAGGGGCCGGCGTAACGTACCTCCGGCCGTCGCAACGTCCACCACCCTATTAACGCCGTCTTTTCCAGGGAACATCTTTACTATTCGGCCTTGTGGCCATGTCCCTCGTGGTAGCGATTCGTCGACGATAATAACCACGTCTCCTATCAGGAGGTCTTGACCACGATCTCCCTTAACCTTTGTTCGTATTTGCATAGTCGGCAGCACTTCGCGCACCCAGCGGTTCCAAAAGTGATCTGATAACTTTAATGCTTTCTTCCATTCAGAGCGTCCGATCAGGTCACGGTCTTCCAATGTCGTTGGCAGGTTTTGGTTCGATGAAGACCCGATGAGAAAGTGGAACGGTGTCAACGTGGTTGGGTCATCTGGATCTGCGGATACATGCGAGAGTGGGCGTGAATTTACGATCGCCTCGGCTTCCGCTAATAAAGTCAAAAATGTTTCCTCTTTGGGATATCTTTCGTTTAGTGTAGCGTTTAGCGCTACTTTCACCGTCCTGACGAGGCGTTCCCAGCATCCTCCGAAAGTAGGCGCTGCCGCTGGGATGAAACTCCACTTAATGCCCTTTGTGGCGGCAAAATCTTGCACGTCATTTGTGTAAAATTCGCGTAGGATCCTGTTTGCGCCAACGAATGCGGTTCCATTATCCGAATACATAGTCTGCGGGATTCCACGTCTGGCAAAGAAACGCCTGAGACCCATGATTGCGGAGTCGGCGGATAGGCTGTGTACCAGTTCCAAGTGGAGGGCCCTGGTCGTGAGGCACGTAAAAAGGGCCACATAGCGCTTTTCATGGCGGCGTCCAATGGTTATGTTGACGGGACCGAAATAATCTACGCCAGTGAAGGTAAACGCTCGCTGGTGATGAGCTAGTCTTTGTGGTGGAAGATCTCCAATGGTTGGGTTTAGCGGCTGTGATTTTCGAATTCTGCAGAAGAGGCATTGGTTTGCTACAGCTCTGACCGTGTCGCGAAGTCTCAACAACCAGAATCGTTGCCTTATCTCGTTTATCACGGATTCATGATTTGCGTGACTTGCTTGGCGATGGTAATATTCTACCAATAACCGTGCGACTGGGTGGCGACCGTCAAGTAGGATCGGGAAACGAAAGTCGGGATCGATGCCTTCTACGGCCTTTATCCTTCCAGCCAAACGTAAAAGATTATCTTCTCCCAGAGAGGGCGATAGTTTGATGAGGCGGCTGCTTGGAGGAATTGGTTTCTTGTTCAAAATGCAGTGAATTTCTTGCAAAAAACTGTCTTGTTGAACTCGCTGCAATATGTGCCTTTCAGCGGCTTTTATTAGGTTGGCATTTAAGGGTGTAAGAGTGGTCGACGTTGGTGAAGAGTGGGAGCGGGGGTGAGCTATCCCATTGTTTGATTTACAATTTCGAGTGGTGGCCAAAATATTTCCAAAAACAGCCGCAGCTTGGTGTACCCGGGCTGTGGCACGCAACAATCGTAGCCAGTCACTGAAACGAGCTAACTCCGCCGTGACAGGAGTAGGTAAGGCTGTGCTTACTGAAATTAGTCCCACCAGCTCGTTCCGTTGACACTTAAGCTCTTCCCGAACTGGTGCGACGCTAAGTGGCTCCGTAGGCCAGTCCTCTGGGGACTTTAAAAGAAATGATGTGCCGCAAAACCATCTGTGTGAAGGTTCCAAATGAATTGGGCGCAATCTGGTTGCATCATCAGCGACATTCAGATCTGTCGGTACCCATCGCCAGTCATTGACTGAAGAATTTTCTAAAATTTCACCTAGCCGATGGGCAACGAAAGGTCTAAATGCTCGCGCATCACTGCGCAACCATTGGAGGACAGTCATCGAATCAGTCCAAAAGAATGTACGCACTGACTTTTTTCGATGACTTTCCTTAATGACAAGTGCCAATCGAGAAGCTATTACAGCAGCTTGAAGTTCCAAACGTGGGATCGACGTTGGTTTCAAGGGCGAGACTCTGGCTTTGCTTGCGATGAGAGTGAGCTTGATGCTGCCGTCAGGGTATATCAAACGCCAATAGGCAACGCAGGCGTAGGCAAGCTCACTTGCATCTGCGAAGACGTGAAGTTCTCTGTGGGAAGGCTCGTAGCCTTTCGCTTTTGCATACCAACGCGGTATCTTCAGCAGAGAGACTTTTGTCAGGTCTTGAAACCATTCGAACCACTTGGATGCTTCTGTTTGTGGGAGCTCCGTGTCCCAGTCTATATTATATCTCCAGGTTTGTTGAAACAGTATCCGTCCTTTGACAACTATGGGTCCAAATAAACCTAAAGGATCGTAAATGCGCATAACGTGTGACAGCACCTTGCGTTTTGTCAGTGAACTAGGGACTGTTTCAATTAAGCCTGTTCGAAAACCCAAAACATCAGCGGTAGGGTTCCATGCAATACCTAGGGCTCGGATGCTGTTATTAGATTCGCCAAGATCAATTTCCAATGGCTGAGCGGCCCTGAGTTCCTCAGCGACAAGGTTTAGTGCCCCCGGCTCATTGGAAATCCATCCTCGAATCTCAAAGCAAGCTGCATTGTGCACGGTCACAATATCTGCCGCTAACTGGGCTGCTTCGTCAACGCCATCTTGTGAGTCGATGTAATCGTCCATATAATGACTGAACAAAATAGCGTCCACGGCTCTTGGATGTGTATGTGCATGCTCTTGAGCATTTTTGTTTTTTATAAACTGTGCTATAAAGGGGCTACAGCAAGCACCGAAAATGACAGATGTCATCCTAAACTCCTTTATGACATGTGATTTATCAGGTCTCCACAGATACCGAAGAGCGTCTCTGTCCTGCTCTCTAACCCGAATCTGAGGAAACATCTCTTTGATATCCGCGGTTATTCCGATGCGCCCCTCCCGGAAACGAAATAGAACCTTAAGAAGCGGCTGGAGTAGGTCAGGACCGGAGAGCAGTAAAGAATTCAGGCTGACTCCTTCATTCCTGGCTGCTGCATCATGAACTACCGTGACTTTTCTCTTTTGGGGGTGGTACACACCAAAATGTGGTAGATAAAGACGAAAGTTGCCAGATTTGTTTTCACGTAAGCCGTCAGGTTTGTTACCACAGTGTGTGTAGTATGTATCTGGAGCACATTCCTCTGCATAACCCTTCGTGATCATGTTGTCTATGAACGCATTGTATGCTTTAGCAAACTCGGACTCTTTAGCCATACGCCGTTCTAAACTTAAAAAACGTGACATCGCCTGTGGGTAGCTGTCTGGAACACGCTGTATATCGTCGCGCCACGGCATGCCTACTTCAAACCGACCAGTAGGCAATCGTTTTGAAGTCGCTTCCAAAATGTTGACTGCGCGCTGGTCTTGTTTACTATGCAGAGTTTCCGTTTTAGTAATACCTATAGAGTCGAGTTTATACTGTTCCTTAATCAATGATTCTAAATTGTCATCATTGTTTGTATCCATGTGCGTATGATTAACGAACTCTATCAACTTCGTTTTGCTAGAAGCAACGCCGTATAAAGTCCAGCCCAAAGCTGTCAAACAGGCAACGGGCTCGTTCCTTCTACCAACTCGAACTTCGCGGTTGATTGACAAATGCCAGTGTTCAGCTCCAATGAGGATAGTTGGAGTTGCATCATCATATGTCAGCACGTCAACCAGATCGGACAAATGTGAAAAAGACTCGATCGTTTCACGTTTGACCGACTGCGGGCGCAAACACAAAGACTCCATTGATCGAGCATTTTTTCCTGTGTGTGTCTACCTTTAATGAGGAAGTCTACATATGATATTGTGGTATTTCGTTCGAGACCACCTATGCCATTTACCGTTATGGTCTGTTGTGGCCCGGTTGCCCCTATCAGTTTGGCGATGCTGGAATCTATGATGGTCGCGGTGCTCCCGTCGTCAAGGAGCCCGTACACATTGCAGGTTCCAGCAGGGCCCGAGACTGTAACTGGTATTATTTTTAAATAAGCACGAGGGCGAAGAGCTAAAATAGTATGTTCTATGTTCTATGTTATGGGTTTGGTTTCCGCACTTAGTCCTTCAAGTGGACCATTGTGCGTGAACCATGGTGGCCTTCGGTTTTTTATTCCAGCCAGCCCACCTCCCTCCAGAAGTTGGCTATGACTCCTGGTCTGTTGAGAATATCCGTGTAACATTTGGGTGCCCCGAGGGTCTCTGTTCTAATCTGGGCTACGCCTGTGCATTCAAAAAGCACATGCTTAACGGTTTCCTCAGCCTCCAAGCAAGCCCTGCACAAGGGGCTGTCCGTTATGCCTATTGTGTAGAAGTGCTTGTTTAGCGGGCAGTGTCCTGTGATGGTACCAGTCACCAGACGCAGATCTTTTCTGTCCAGGCGTAACAGACGTCTGGTCAGCCTGCCATCCAAGGATGGCATTGCCTCCCTAGACTGCCTGCAGCCTGGTGTCTGGGTCCACCAGCTCTCCGCTTGTGTGTGGGTGTATTCCTGAAGCCACCTGCGTAGTTGGTTGAAAGGGATGGGCACGATGGGTTCGGGACCACATACTGACGCGCTGGATGCCCTCCTGGCCAGTTCGTCGGCAGCATCGTTGCCTAGTGATCCACTGTGTCCTTTTATCCATTGCAGTGTCACAGTGTTGCGGTTAGAAGTTGTTACTTTTTCTAGTGCATTGTGACATTCTAGTGTTAAACTCGATGTAATGTATCTTTTCCCTAGGGATTGGAGAACTGAAGCACTGTCGGAGAGTATACGTATGTGGGTGTCCGTGACCCCCCTGGCTTTTATGGCGTACGCCGCTTGTGTAATGCCCACACATTCCGCTTGGTATACAGTGTTGAACATTCCCAGCGGGCTGGATATATTTATGTTAAGATCTCGTGAGAAAACTCCGACTCCGGTTCCGGAGGCGGTCTTTGATCCGTCAGTGTAGACTCGTAGCTCCTTCGGGCCTGAGTGATCGTTTTGTTCTTCTGTGAGTACTACGTTGTAGTGTCTCTGGAAGTAGTGCAATTTCGGGGTTTTATCACAGGGTGATGCCATCATTGGTTGTCGTTTGATCGCATCTTCCTTAATGCGTGTGTGCTTAATTCTAGAGTCTTTGCCTAGGGTTCCTGCTATATCGAGCCTGAAGGCAGCCAGGGCCGCCTCCTCCCGCACGATGAGGTGTAGAGGGGGCAGCCCCAGCATTGCCTGTAGGGCAGCGGTGGGTGTAGTTCTCATGCAGCTGGTGATTGCCACACAGGCGTACCGCTGCAGTTTTTCGAGGTCTTTTTGTGCTGTGCTCAAGTCTGTTCTGGGCCACCAGACTATTGAGCCGTATGTAATAATTGGTCGGATAACTGTGGTGTATAGCCAGTGGGTGACTCTGGGGCTAATACCCCAGTTCCTGCCAAGCATTCGCTTGCACTGCCCCAGGGATATGCTGGCTTTTGTAGTGATGTAGTTGGTATGTTTTGCCCAATTCAGCTGCTTGTCCAAAAAGATGCCCAGGTATTTGGTTTCAGTTGATAGGCTTAGGGTAGAGCCGAACAGACGCGGGAGTTGTAGTTCCGCAAGTTGCCTCTTTTTTGTAAAGAGGATCAGTTCGGTTTTTGTGGGATTTACTGATAGTTGGTGCTTCCTGCACCAGTCTTCGACTATTTTCAAGGCTTGGCGCATGAGGTTGCATAGGGTATTTTCATGGGTGCCATTTATTATTATGGTTAGATCATCGGCGTAGCCTACGGTGAAGTAACCTTTGTCATTCAGTGTTTTAATGAGGCTGTCTACGACCAGGTTCCATAGAAGCAGCGAGAGGACGCCCCCTTGTGGACAGCCCTTCGCTACTACTGCCCTTGTAGTGTCGTTCACGATGACCTGTACAGCTCTCAATTTGAGCATATTGGTGATCCACCCACTCAGAGTCGTGTCTATGTTGTGTCTGTCGAGGGCCATGCTAATGCTATTGAACGTGGTCTTGTCAAAAGCGCCCTCGATGTCAATAAAAGCAGCCAGTGCTGAGCATTTGTGGTCCACTGCGCATTCAATTTTTGATACCACGCTATGGAGTGCGGATTCTGTTGATCTGCCAGTGGAATATGCGTGCTGTTGTTTGTGAAGTGGTTTTACCCGGAGAGGTCCGTCTCGGATATGCCTATCACAGAGTCTCTCGAGGGTTTTCAGTAGAAAGGATGTGAGGCTTATGGGCCTATAGGCCTTGGGTTGTGTATAGTCTGGTTTGGGTATGAAAATGACTTTCACTTCGCGCCACGCCAGGGGTATATATCTGAGTGCTATGCAGGTACGGTAGATCTTAACCAGGCATGGTGTCAAGTGGTCAACCCCCCACTGCAGTAAGGCTGGGAAGATACCGTCCAGTCCTGGGGACTTGTAGGGCTGAAAGGTGTTAATAGCCCACTTTACCCTGTCTTCTGTTACTATGCTATGGGCTCTGGACCAGTCACGGTCTGTAGGTGTCCATTCTGGCTCAGCTTCCCACGCTCTATTCTCTAGGAGGTTGCAGCCTGGGAAGTGAGTCTCGAGAAGGACTTTACTGGTTTCATGGTCGGTTAGTGTGTATGAGTTATCGGGTTTTTTCAGCGCGCCAAGGCTTCGATCCTGATCGGTCGATAGGATTTTCCTTACTCTTGCGGCTTCATTATTGTTTTCGATGGATTCGCAGAATTTCCGCCACGCCGCCCTTCTGGCAGTTCTTATCTGCTTTTTGTATAGGTATTGGGTTACTTTGTATTGCTCCCAGTCTTCCAGGAGCCTAGTGTTTTTTGCTCTATTGAATTGTTGTCTAATTGTATCTCTGAGTTTACCCAATTCAGCGTTCCACCAAGGGTTTCGCACGCTGTTGTTTGGTGGTGCTCTTAGTTTGCAGCATGCGTGGTATGCTTCAATTAGGTATTCTGATAGTTTTGTCACGGTGTATTCCAGTTGTGTAGTGTCTCTTACGGTTACTTGTGCTAGGTGCCTTTCTAGTAGGGCCGCCAGAAGGCGTTTGTACTCGGGCACCTTTGTGCGTCGCGGGTTACGTTTTGGTTCTGGCTCCTTTGTGTGGGTGGCTAGTGTAAATCGGATTCTTCTATGGTCTGAGCTGGAAGGCTCGTCCGATACGTGCCAGTTAGCGATGAGGTTTGTCGCGGTTTCTGTGGCGAGAGTTAGGTCGATGATTGTTTGTCCACGGACTGTGACCCAAGTGGGTTCAGAGCCTCGGTTAACAATGTTAAGGTTAGTAGAGAATAAATAGGTGGATAGTACCTCTCCTCTGGAGTTCGCTGAGTCACTGCCCCAGAGCGGGTGGTGGGCGTTGGAGTCGGTGCAGATGATCAGTTCCAGCTTGGCGCGCTCGCAGTGTTGCACCAGGTCGGCCATCTCTTTTGGCGGGCAATTAACGTCCTCGCCTGGCATATACACCGAGGCCAGTACAACATCTGGAACGTCACATGCGGTCTGGAGCCTGACAGCTGTCAGGTCTCTGGAACAAAATTGAGTGAGTGGTGTGGTAGGGATTTCTTTGGGAATGTATACACAGGTTCGTGGTTTTTCTGCGCCGTGTGTATTAAGGATTATCTTACCTCCGATGTTGCCGAGGCCACAGATTCTGTTGTTCCTGATCCACGGCTCTTGGATCAGTGCGATGGTTCGGGGCTTAACCTCCAAGGCCCTGCGTAAGCTAGCCGTGGCAGTCTGGCTGTGTTGGAGGTTGGTTTGGATGACATTAATGGGCGGTGACGACGGTGGAGTGGAGTTAGTCGGAGATGGATCCATCGGATAGTCTCTCCGCTACCTCCACTCTGAGCTGGTCTTCGTGTCCGTCGCCCGGCGACGAGGCAAGCAGTTCCAGCCAGGCGATGAGGGGGTATGGTGTCTTCGTCGTCGTCCATTGCCGCTCGGGCCATGACCTCCTCGAGCTGGGCAATGTCGGTGTCGTTCGTCTGTGTCGTTGTCAGTGCTGTCTTTTCGTCTGTGCTGTCGGTCTTTGTGTCACAGGGTAGGGTCGTGGGCCAGAAGCGCACGTATATCGACCCCAAGAGGTACGATATCCGTCGCTCCCGGACTAGGACCCTTTCGGCTTCCTCCGGTGGCACACCTAGGGTCAAGTATGTCCCGTAGTTGTCGCCACCGACGGTAGTCGCCCTGTACAGTGACCACCTGGCGATGTCGTACCAAGTATTCTGACGAATCAGAATACTTTGGAGCCGGGCTATGTCACCCTTGTAACGGGGGACGAAAAGCGAGGCTCGGACACGGGTGGGCACGTCGGACTGTTTGAGTACCGTCAGTGTTAGGTCAGTGCTTTCAAGTTTGATCAGGGGTGCGTTTTGGGTCAGCCAGGTCAGGGCATAGTCATCCTCGCACCACATCTGCACGGTGCCTTCCGCTACCCGTGGGTATCCGCGGAAGGCCGGGAGTGGTGCCGTTGGATCTGTGTCCATCAGTCGGGCTTCCAGGTCAGTCTTGACGTGCTCTGCCTCTTCCTTAGTCAGGTCTCGAGAGGGGGGAGGGAAGCAGATTGCTACGGCCAGCCTCGCAGGAATATCCTTCGTGGCTCGCGCGTAGGTTCTCTGCTCCCCCTGAGCGGAATGAACCCTCACACGTTTGGCGTGCCCCTGTAGCGTACTCGGCGAAGCCGTATCGTCAGGGCGCTCCCTCTTCGCCGGCCCTGTACCACTTGGTCCAGGCTGCGGCTTGGAGGTGCCCGGCATGTTGTTAGTTGCCGGCTGCGCCTGTGCGTGTGCTGGTTTATACCGCCTACCTCTGTTCTGTTTAGGTCGAGGTCGGTCGAGGGTGTCGTCTGAGTTCTGGGGTCGGTTGGCGGTCCCGGCAGACTTTGACGCGTCCGGCCGCGTTTCGCGCTGGGTTTCCCCTTTGCGGACTAACGGTCGGTCGCGCGGCACCGCATCCGGCCGCGTTTCGCGCTGGGTTGCCCCTCCGCGGACTAACGGCTGGTCGCGTGGCTCCGCATCCGGCCGCTTTTCGCGCTGGGTTTCCCCCTCGCGGACTAACGGACGGTTGCGTGGTTCCGCGTCCGGCCGCTTTTCGCGCTGGGTTTCCCCTTCGCGGACTAACGGCTGGTCGCGTACTGCCTCCGCCTCTGCCATTTTGGCGGCCGATTGCGCCTCGCGCTGGCTACTGCCTCCGCGGGTATGACGCTTTCGGTCGCCAGCTCTTCTTTCCCGGGCAGGGATTTTTCCGCGCTTATTCAGCAGGCGTACTTCGTCAACCGGGAAAGTGTTTGAGCTGCCAGGCTCGTCCTCCTTTCCCGTCCCTCTTCGTCTGTGTTGGTCTTGGTCGTTGTCAGGGTTGGTGACGCTGTTCCGCACGATGCTCTGTTGCCAGAGGCTCGTGGGTGGCATACACTGGGTCGTGGGTTGTGGCGCTTGGGTGGCGGCCGAAGTCGGGTTTGAGGGCGCGTTGGTCGCAGCCAGGGTCGGGTTTTTTGGCGCGTTATTCGCTGCCTCTGTGTTGGGCGCTGTGTTAGCAGCCGGCTGCGCTGAAGAGCGCGGCAATGAAGTGCAGTCGGTTGCCCCCCCCAGAATACGATGGGGGCTGACCGCCGTAGCGGTGTGGGATTCCCCGGCTTGGCCGGGACCCACCTGGGTAGTCTCTCTTTCCTTCTGCATTTTATTTTTAGGATTGGGGGGTGGGCTTTTTTGGAAGCGAGGTTACCCCTCCTCTAGGACCGACAGGATATGAGGATAGGAAGGAAGTATTTTAGTTGGAACGGATGGGTTCATTTGGGGGTCACCTTAGGCCTGGGATTTGGCCTAAGGGTTTAGGAGTAGACGGGATAGCTGGTTAGGTAGGGTAGACTTATTTGGGTGGTTGGTGCATAGGAAGAGGTACATAGGTTACCCTATGCCTGGGATTTTGGCCCTTGGGAACTTCTCTTGTCCGGGATCTCTTTCAAGATGCTCCGGGTGCGAGTTCGGCCGTTATAGTCGACCTCGCCCCCAGAGTTGGGCTATCCGCAACCTGCCCACCCGCTCGGTTGCAGGAGAAGAAGTGCCTGGCAGTCTGGGTCACCCCACCGCGGGTATATACGTATATACGCATATATCCGCGTTGGGGCAATCCACCCGCCCCGAGGCTAAAATAGTATTCGGTGTTTGTACACCTGTCGAGGTCGTAGACACAATCACTTTTTCACCGGTCAGTTCAGTAGCATTTGACGTAGGGTGTGTATTATGTTCAACAGTTATCGGGTGTGAAACGGTATCTGTGGCTTGCTCGTTAATTGTATTGACGAGCGGCGGCGATGGTTGGCGGTGAAGAAGCGCGTTATGCCGTAAAGGGCAGCCATCAACGCCACACGGATTCACTTTACACGTTTTCCACATGTGTGAACTAGCCCTTAAGCACCTATAGCAAACCTTCGCCTCCCGCAACCACTGCCATCTATCGTCGATGGACAAAGATTTAAAATGTGTACACTCCTTTATGTTATGATCTTTTTTGCAAAATACACACTCTCGTTTTATTGTAGACCCGGCTTTAGGAGTATTTTTTGACTTCATAACAGCATTGTGAACATTTTCACGTTTTAATGGTTTGTCGAAAGAAATATTGGGTTGCAGTTGTGTCGCACTAAACTCTGGTGACATACCAAAACGAATGTGTTGATCTAACTCACGATTTAAAAAGTCTGACAGAATTTCGAATTTCGGGCGTCCTGTAGTGTCCTGTGCCGCAAAATCTGTCCACCGAATTTTCATAGTGGGGTTAAGTTTCCCAAGAACAGCGTGAAACAACTCAGGTGAACTCAAATATTCTAAGTGGTTCAATAACTTTATTGTGGATATCGAATTACGTACCCGGTTAGAAAGGATTCCGAGTTCTTTGAGATCGTTACCTAGACGTGGAAGGTTTTTCAACGAATTAACCTCCTTGTAAACGATGAGCTCGGGGCGCGCGAAGTTATCTTCGAGAGCGCGCATGACTTCCTCTGGGTCACCCGTCGACATCAACAGCGCCGCCACAGCCTCACGCGCGGGCCCACGCAGCGCAATGTCAAGTCGGTTTATATTATCTAGCGGAGAAAAATTACCTTTTGTAACATTGTAGGTACGTTTGAACTGTAGCCAATGCAAAGTATTGCCGTAGAACTGAGGCAATTCCAGTTTCTTTACACCAGAGGCAGAGGCGAGAGCCTTTGCGGCGGCCGCGGTGTCAGCTACAGCTTGTAAAAGTGTGGCAGGTTGGTCAAGCTCCGTGTAAATGAGCGGGGGCGTACAGCCAACCGCCTCGGATGCTTTAGTGACATTTCGTAAGAGTTGTGTTTGTCTATTGAGAGGGTTAATAGGGAGTGCAGTTGTCCGCGTGATCATCGGTGGGTGTACCGAGTGACCGGGGGGTGTGTCAGGAGAACCTTGAGCACATCCTACTGCAGTGACGTCTCTATCAACACAGCTGTCAAGATTGTGATTTTCTATCCATTTTTTAGTTCTGTCTACGCTCACCCGTGTAGAACTCCGATGGCTCGCGCGGCTTCCTGCGCTTGTAGCGTCGGCATCGATAGCTGCTAGCTCGGCTTGCAGCTCGCACTCCTCGACCTGGTGCTGTAACGCGGCGAGTTCACGTTCGCGTTCGTGCTCACGTTTGGCGAGTACCTGCTCGTGGGCGGCGAGCTCCCTCTCGCGCTCCAGGCGGCGACGTAGAACGAGCGCTTCTGCCGCTGCTTTTTGTGCTCTCACAGTTGCCGACGAATGTGATGAGCGGCTTTGCGCGGTGTGTTCACTGCGTACGCTTTTGGTCGGCAAACCGGAGCTATGAGGCTGAGGAATAACTGGGTCGGGTGCGGGATTGGCCGACATAATATTGCCTTTCGAACGGGTGATCATACTTAGCTACGTGGATGATAACTAATGGAAAGAAATGATGTCTATGAGTGAGTGGGTGACTATGTTGTGATGAAAAATAGGCACTGAAAATTAATCGAAGGGCCAATGAAAGAGATGGGGGTGTGGGCTGTTATCCGAAAGTGAAATATTTACCTTGGAAATGAATGTATTTATTATTTAATTAATAGAAAGAAAATCACACTGCGTAGTACATTATAACTCAATGACAGATCAATGACAAGCAAAAAAAAAAAGAAAAACAATTTAAATTTGAAACAATAAAGAAAAAGTATAAAAGACCAAAGAGTCCGCAACAGGGGTATTGAGTTGGTCAGGTGATAGATCTACCGGTAGGTCCGGTACGTTACTGGACCATTTCCGAAGGTTCATACCAGCACCTTTCAGCATCTCAATGAGTTGATGCTGAAGCTCCCTGGCTTGCTGAATGGTATTTGCTTCACTAAACAAATCGTCCATATAGAATGATTGATTTAATGCTGACGCAGCTAGTGGATAATTGTCAGCATCGTCTATTGCCAGCTGTTTAAGCGTTCTCATAGCTAAGTATTGTCGCGTCTACTTATCCCTAACAAATAAAAGGGTAATAAATAGACTTGACGATTAAAATTTAATAAGAGAAATACAAGATAAATTATAAAAAGGTACCTTTGCACTCTATTTATTGGTAATAATCGCAGTCCAATTCCTTGACATGCATATCTTTAACTTTCACTCCTGAAACACTTCTTGGAGTTGTAGTAACAGTCACAAAAGCTTGCTTAGGAATAGTTTCAATAACTGTTCCATTCATGCCCGGGACGAAATACCGCGCACGAGCCAGCAGTATAAACGCGGGCTTCATCTTCACCCCGTAGTCTTTCATGGCTATCGTCATGTCTAGGGAAAGTCTTCGGAGTTCTTTGCCAGTAGCTAGGGCAGTCCATTTCATCAGCTTTTTGCCCAGTTGTGCGAGATGAAGTCTGTTTCTCATCTGGACTATTTCATTTTTGGGCATAGACGGACAATGGGCATTAAGTGCAGATGTGTAACTCCATTTTATTGCTTTATTTCACTGTAATTTCCAAAATACCAACTGTTTTGGCTGACATTCTCAATTCCTCCCTTTTTCTTTTTTTTCAGCCATATCTACTCTCATCTGCCAGTCTAGTCGGCCAAGACGTATAAAACCTCCTTCATATAATCCGAGAGTGCGTTTAAGAATCTTATAATAATAATTTAGAATTTCCATATTTAGTAGACAACGTAGTTACATAAAAAACCAAATTTAGGCTATCCAAAACGATATAAAATTATTTTTAGTAAGTACAATCTTAATGCAACCTTCCTTGAATAGACTGCATAGACAATTAAAAGAATAAGTAGACATCAGTTTGACGTGTTTGACTTAAATGTCAAAACAATAATATTATTATGTAAAAATATGGAAAATTCTAATGTAAAATCAAGTAATTCTATAGAATTACTTGATTTTAATTAATTTAAAAAAAATTTAATCGGTCTTAAACGATTCGTCTATATATAGACGAATCGTTTAAGACCGATTCGCAGAGTACTAACACAGAAAACAAAGACATAAATATAATAATGTAAGAAAGTTGTAAAAGGATAATAAAACAATGATGATGTGGATGAATGAATAAGAAGTGTAAGTACAGTATCAGTAATAAACAGATACTATAGTATGGAGCAGCCTTAGTACCGTACGTCACGGTAGTAAGATGATATTCGTTGAGTACCTTTTGAGATGATTGCCGCCAAATAATTGATTGGAGATGATGATCTGATTGTCTGATAAAGATTTGCCGGAACATTTTCTCTATGTCCGCCGTGATGACATATCTGTAGGTTCTCCAGTTTAAGACGAGTGTCATGAGATCTTTTTGAAGATTTGGTCCGCAACACATGAGGTCATTTAGGCTATTTTCTGATGTAGATTTCGCCGACGCATTGAAAACGACTCTGAGTTTTGTTGTTGTTGAATCTAATTTCATTACGCCGTGATGTGATAAGTAGAAGAAACGTTTTGATTCGTCGCCATTGTTGGCAATACGCATGTGACCCAGTTGTTGATATTCAGACATAAATGATGTATAATTTTCTGAAAAACGCTATTGCACATTTTTCTTTCCAACTGTTTGAATTGTGCAATACCAATAATAGCCTTAAGTTTAGATGATCCAAGCTGATTTTGATATTCGAGTTTCATGAATATGCCAACCTCGTATCTTCCAGTGTCCAAACGACGAGTTGCTTGCTGGTAAAACTCTTCACAATACTGCTCTTCACTGGTAAGCGATGATGATGATGTTTCAACGTCCTCAATCTCCCAATATTTTGATATATCTGATATGTCATTTGTTACGTATGACAGGTAAATGTGCGAACGTTGCCAGTCAGGATCCATCTGAGTACCGTCTGTTGGGCAATCGGAGCCTGCGATGGTCCTTTAATTAGGCCCTCCATGATGATCTGAGAATAGATACGGACATCCAACAGGATTTCAATTGGCTTCGACACGTTATATTCTGGATCTGCTAATTGAAGATGCTGGATAGGAGACCATGATTGTTTTTGAATGGTATACCAGGCAAGCAGTTAGCGACCTTTGACAGAACCAGTGCTTCTGTAGTAAAATGATAGTCGCCGTAGATAGATTGACAGTTGATTGATACCCGTCCTTTGCTTTGCCTAGCACCAGCACCTATTCCAGATACTGAAGCGTTGTATCGTCGCCGCATCAACCCTAACCGCTGTACTGCGTTTTCAGATATTAATGATATTTGTGATCCCTGGTATAGAAGAGAGATTTGAATTGCATATACAGCATTTTGAAGTTTGAGTAATGATGGCCTGATAATTCTTGTTAATATAACCTTTATGATAGTTTTACTTACTAAAGTTGTTTGTGTTCTTTGATTGATTAGGGTTCCGTTTGCTTGATGGTGAGGGTTCTTTATCGTTTTTATGAATGGGCTCAAGAGCGGTAAACTTACTGTCGAGGAATGACATTAATTCGTCCAACCTTGATAAATCACTAGGTGTTCTTCGTGCTTCCTTGTAGTCGGCATAAGTTTCTGGGTCCAGTTTTTTGCACAATAAATGAACTAACAACGGATCCCACGAATTCCTATTGACGCCGAGATTGTTAATCGCGTGAATACATTTTGGAAACATCAAACTGTTTGAAGTTTTAGAGATAATTATGTTCGCAAACAAATGGTCGCAACTACACGAATGCTCACGAACGATTGCTCGCGGTGTAGACCGTCCTTTACATAAATAATTATAAGTTGACTATAAATTACGTTATGTAATTGAATGACTGTTGTAATAATAATATGGACAGAAATCAAGTCCTTTCAAGTAAAAAACTGATTAAGATGTAATTTTTAACGATCATCCATCCTCACCGCGAATATTTGTCCACGAGCATTTGACAGGGAGCATTCGAACGAATGCTCTTGAACGATGTTCGCGAGGTAAGGATAATCCTTTGAACATAATAATCGAACATTAAAAATTTCAATATAAGTAGATTAAAGTAATACAGGATCAGTATTCCTGAAATCATTATCCTTTACTCAGGTATTGCAGATAAGGTCTCTTATCGCAACTTCAATATCTATATCAACCAATATGCCTTTTCCGCTGCGATAAGTAAATTTTGAGTACTCGGAATGAATTACTCCTGTATCACGATTTTTTTTTAAATCGTTGAATTTAGTGGTGGTTAATCACGCCAGGTGTACTGGTGGCCGCCGAAGCTTACAACACCACGCGAGGCATGCGTTGCTGGGTGGCACCGGTACACCAGGCACCGCAGACTCCGTGTCCGCCCTCCGGATATGGAAGCCATTCAGGCGGAGCTGTACGAAGAGTACAGAGCGGCTAAGACCGCCCTCCGAGCGAAGATCCTGCGGGCCCTGGCACTGGCTGCAAGAAGTCGCTGGAGACTCTGAACAGAGACCCGTGGGGGCGCCCCTACAAAACTGTAAGGAATAAGATCCACCCGTGGGCTCCCCTGCTGACGCAGAGTCTCTGACCCCAGCTCGTGCAGGACGTGGTGAGTGCTCTGTTCCCTTCGCGAGGGAAACATGCTCCCCCACCCATGGCTCCGCCTCCTGCGGTGCCCGATGCAGTCCACACCGACGACGACGACGATGTTCCAGAGGTGACTGAGGTAGAATTGAGAGTGGCGGTACGTAGGCTTAATGCTAAGAATACCGCCCCAGGACCCGACGGCTTGTCTGGTGCCGACCTACTTCTGTCGTGTGGTCGAGGCCTACTTGACGGACAGGGCCGTTATCTACCCCGGTCACCTAGGAGAGTGGAACCAGTGAGAGATGTCGTGCGGTATCCCGCAGGGATCGGTCTTAGGGCCGCATTTGTGGGACATCGGGTACAACTGAATGCTGTGCGCCGACCTCCCTAGCGGCGTCAGTGTAGTTTGCTACACTGATGACACGCTGGTCCTGGCGCAAGGGAGGTCGACCCAGCGACGGCCGACTTAGTGACACACGGGGTTGCCAAAATCGTCGATAGGATCCGGCAACTGGGACTCGAGGTGGCCTTTTACAAGTCCGAGGCCATGTACTTTCATAGTTCTCGGAATGTGCCACCGACGGATACCCAGATAACGGCAGGAGGGGTTCACATCGGTGTCGAGTCGACGTTAAAGTACCTGGGACTCGTCTTCGACAGCCGGTGAAACTTCACGGAGCTTGGCTCCCAAACTGGAGCCGGGCTGCCTTGAGGCGGCTCCTGCCCAATCTAGGGGGGCCAAACGCTTCCTGCCGGAGGCTCTACACGGGAGTCGTGTGGTCCATGGCCCTTTACGGGGCACTAGTGTAGGCGCCGACATTGAGGCGCCAACCAGCCTGCTGGTTGAAAGCGTCCCATAGGGTCATGGCCATCCGGATGGTCCGGGGATACCGCACGATCTTCGGTGAGGCGGCGGGCCTTCTTGCTGGATTGCCGCCATGGGGTCTGGAGGAAAAACTCCATCGCGCACACTTGGGAGTGGCGTGAAGAGGCCAAACGCCGGGGCGTAACTCCGCTGCCGAGAAATCGCGGCATAGTGGACAGAGCTCCGGCGGGATCTCATGGTGACATGGAGAGTGCAATTATCGCAACCCAATGCTGGGCACGCCACGATTGCGGAAGTAAGTCCCCTCTTTAAGTAAGTAAGAGAAGTGGCTTGAGAGGCGGCACTACGTCCTCACCTTCCGCGTAACGCATGTCCTCACCGGACACGGGTGTTTCGGGAGGTTCCTGTTTCAGATCAAAACATTACCTACATCTTAAAAGGCCATTAAATATTTTTTTTTACTTTTTAGAGTTTTTTTTGGGTCGGGGGTTTTTTAAATTTTTTATTTAACTTTTATTTCCTGCTTTTTAAACTTATCGTCTCGCTTAAATTTTCGCAGCATTGCCTATGTTTCCCACATTGAAGTTTGTTACTAATTTATCCTCATTCCTCGTCCTGATCACCATTTATCCATAAACTGTTCATTGAGACCCTTTCGATGAGCCCAAACACGATACTTCTGCTGTTTGCTGCTTGGGTATCCTGAAAATTTCAGGTGTTGCTTCAGCATCAATCCAAGTTTACTTTATTCGTCTAATATCATTGTAGTAGAAGAATACTAAATAGAATACCAAACCACACACACACACACACACACAGACACGTCAAACTTATAACACCCCGTCGTATTTGCGTCGGAGGTTAAAAACAAAGTTACCTGTTACAAAAATTTGTCAAATTTTGTGTCGGTTAATACCACGATTATCAAAATGAGGGCAAAGTTACTGAGGGGTACAAACGCCAAAAAAGTGCTCATGCGCCAAAAAAATGAAACCCAGCTCAAACGACGCAGAAAAAATCGCTGATTCCAAATTTGTATAAAACTCAATTTCGCAAAAAATGTCGCTTAGATCAAATAGCCGGGGAACCGTCGATATAATGGAGTTAATACTTATTTTAAATATTTCACGAAAATATAATTTGTGGAAGAAAAAAATCGTTGCAAAAATTAAGAAGTTACACGGTATTGCAATATTATTCTGTTGTCATTGTCTCGCAAAACGATTATTGTACGAATGACGCAGTTACTATATCGTTTCTGTGTTATGATTATGACTAGGCCTTACATTCGAATATTCTAATAATTCGAATAATAAACTTTTTCGAGTATTCGAATACAAAAATTGTGATATTCGAATATTCGACCAATTTCTATAGCACCGGACTGCGAAGGGTTGGTGTGCACAAAATCCATTTTTTTTTAAGTTTACGTATTCTGGATGTGTGCTGTGTGGTCGGCGAGTGCCTTCTTACCATCAACTACGTTTAGCACATGGTATACAATGTGAGTGTTGGATGTATATTTACAAACAGAAACGAAATTATCTTGAAGAACAATGGGAAGAGCCAGCAGAAAACACATAAGAGACAGGATAGTATGATGACTTGACTTGAACTGTTGAGTGAGATGGAGATGTTCTATGGGCAGTTATACACGTCTCTCTCTCTCTGGTAATCTGTTTGAGTAGGTGTATATCTCTTAATTATTGTAGTTCGGTGCTGTGACCTGTGCATAGAATAAGTAAAAATAGAGCTATGTTACATTGAAGGTTTTCTGGAATTTTTTTTTGTTGATTCACCTACACTATTTCACTGCTAAGGAAAAGCCTTGCCCAAATCCTCCCTCCAGTGCATAGCATAATCAGCCTATCATGTTCCCACTGCTGGAAGACAGGCCTCCTCCCTGTAACAGGGAGTGGGCCGGAAACCACCACGCGGGCCCAGTGCGGGTTGGTAGAAGTCGCATGTCACTTTTTTGGTTCTAGGAAATGCCAATTTCCTCACGATATTTTTCTTCACTGTTGGAAGAACAGTGGTGATGAAATAATTCACACAAAGTAAAGCGCCGGTCTGAGTTCCAACCTACGACCTACATCTCGTAGGTCACGGCCGTTACTTCTGGGCCATCACTGCCCTTCCTCTATGGTGTTACTTATTATTTAATTGTTTGATTTAATAAAAATATTAAAACAATACTTTTTAATCGTGTTGTCGTTGTGTATCGATCGCTTATGCATCTAAAGGCCTTTAAGTTCGAGTAGTGACTTTTATAAAGCTCCTTGATATTGCTCAGATTTTTACTGTATCAATGACATGGGCAATTAGAGACATGATTGTTAAAAAAGCTTATTTTTTTAATTATTCTAATAATATTCGAATATTACCCGAAAAAAAAAATTTATATTCGAATATAACATTTTCCGAATATTTGCAAGCCCTAGTTGTGACGTCAGATCGCAGCATTGCTGCCTGTCTAGCAGACTTCTAAACTCATAACACTTCGCCATTTTTTGTGATAAGGTTATGCTTCATTTTCTTAAGGTTTAAAAAAACCGAGTAAAATATACAGTCATTACTTAATTATAATTGAGGATTGTCTGTTCAAAAGGTCTTATTTCCCTATAGAAAGAAATTAGTTTTTATTTTTTTTCCCAAAACTGTAACTTCAATCCCATCCATATTTGTTAAAATTCTGATCGAAAAACAATTATTTCCATTTTTTTTTTAATCTTAAACGTTGAAGTTTCGACCAAAATGGGCTCATTTCTGTATATAAAACATATTTGTCAATGACAATTGCCTGATTGTCAATGACAGTTTAAAATGTCTTATTCCTCATACAAAGTATGTTTTATTATACAATTTTGTTTAAAAAGGTAATTAAATCTTGCCATACATTATTACCTGCCAAAAATCGAGTTTGTTCTATTCATAAAATCGATATTTTGGCTGTATACTCTAAAGAGGATTGTCTATGCTGTGAAAAAAAAGACATTTAGATACATTTTATTGGTCTGTGGATCATTTTAGAGGGCGTCATTTGCGTATATATAATAATGTTTTTGTTTTGAGTGTGTCATTTGAAAATACAAAGATAAATCGCTTTTTTTATAGAAATGCATTGAGGTGATGGAACAGTACAGACATTAAATATGGGAACTAGAAGAAAGATGCGTAAAGAGCTTGTATACCGTAAAAAAAGATCTTATTTCTAGAATATTCTGATCAAAAAGACTTATATATATGGAAATTCCAATCATAAAGTCCTATTTCCAAATGAACATTATAAAAAAACAAAAGAAATACAGTAAAAAAGTAAAAATAAAATGTACTTACATGTATATGAATTAGCCTAATCTGCGTTAAATACAATAATAACAATTATTATTATATTTAATTAAACAATTGAAATACTTTTTATTGTTTCCTGTAAAATTTATTTATCATGGAAATAGGACCTTTTGAACAGACACTCCTCAATTATGACTAGCTGTTGCTAGCGGCTTCGCCCGCGTACTGTTCGGAAATTTACCCACGAGAACGTAATATCGGGATAAAAAGTACCCTAGGTGTCAATTCAGGATATAAACTATCTGTATGTTAAATTTCATCCAAATCCGTTCAGCCGTATTTGCGTGATTGAGTAACAAACATCCAAAAATCTTCACAAACTTTCACATTTATAATACTAGTAGGATGGTAGGATTATATCCAATAACAACAATTATTATTTATTTGTTTCACTTCAAGTGAAAAACATCAATGTAGCCCTAGGAGTACGACCCGACGAGTAGTGGGTTGCGACTTACAGCTTTTGTTTGAAAATTCTACAAAATAAATATGTGAATTTAGGTACCTATAGGCACCTTCTTCTCGTCAAGTACCTAATGTAGAATATTTTAATCGCGTCATAGAATTATACAGGGTGTATCAGAAAACGGTGGTCAAATTAAAGGGTGTGATATGGGCCATCAAACTGAACAACTTTTTCTATGTGATCACCATCCAAATCGAAAAAAATAATCTGCCGTCCCATACATTTAGGTCGAGTAGGTTTTGAAGTTTTGTACAAGACAGCTAATAAACCCTGTGTACCCAAACTGGTTAAAAATATAAACAACATGATTTACAGTAGGTATATGAAATACATAATGTGATTGTACCACGAGCGCGTCACGCATAGATTGACATCGAGATAATAGTATTATTATCCCATGACAAAGACAATTTATGTCTATTATTATTTCTAATACAACATCATCGAAAATTGGCTTCATTAAAGTCAAAGTCAAAGTCAAAGTATTTACTTCAAATAGGCACTTAAAAGACACTTTTGAACGTCAATATTTACATTAAAATAGAATTGATTCTAGTCGCCCCTTCCAAAATGTAGTTTCGTATGGAGAAGAATGGGCAAGAAACTCCACCGTTACTCTTTTAAAATGATTTAACTACAATATTTAACATACATTCATTGTATAATTATGTGTGAAAACGATGCATCCAGAACAAAATTGCTGTACCAAAATAGGTAAAAACAATGAAATTGAAGCAATTACAGATAAATTAATTTTATGATAGATACATGGTGCCCACACATTTACAAACATTGTAAAAGTAAATATACAATTTTCCTAGAATATTAACAAGTATGTAATCAGTCAGTGTGTGAGTTAAAGTAATCACTGAGTCTAATCAATGTCATAGATATAATTAATTACATAATTCAATTAGCAACCAGTTTGATTTTGTCTAGACTCTAGATTGTCCTATGGAGCAGGACCAGCATGTTTCCAAGCATTCTTATCTTGGATATAATCCTCTAATTTGTAATATGCTTGTTTACAAAGTGTACTTTTCATATGAGTTTTAAATTTCCTTTCATTTAATTGCAATATATCACAAGGTATTTTGTTAAAACATTTAACACAGTACCCCATAACAGATGTATGTACTTTAGCTAATCTGGAAAATGGTTGATCTAATTTGTCTTTGTTTCTAGTATTAAAATTATGTCTATCACTTATTTTATTAAAAAGATGTAGATTTTTTCTTACATACATGATATTTTCAAATGAATTGGCAAGGTACCGTCATAATATTAATCCTTTTAAATAGGTCCCTGAGAGATTCGCGGCGACGTAGATTATAAATGGCTCTGACAGCTCTCTTTTGCAAAATAAATATGGATTCAATGTCAGCAGCCCGACCCCACAGTAAAATGCCATACGACATAATGCTGTGGAAGTAGCTAAAATAGACCAAACGCGCGGTTTCTACATCTGTTAACTGTCTGATCTTCCTAACAGCATAAGCGGCGGAGCTTAGCCGCCCCGCAAGAGATGTTATATGAGGTCCCTATTGTCATTTCTCGTCTAGCATAATTCCTAGGAACACCGTTTGATTAACAAATTCCAGTTTTTCTCCATTCAATATGATGTCACATTCGCTAGTTCTAACATTTGGTAATTGAAATCTAATGCATTTGGTTTTTGTGTCATTTAGTACCAAATTATTTACCGTAAACCAATCTTGGACCTGAAGAATACAGTTATTCACGTCGTCAAGATTTTGTGACCGTAGGGCTATTTTAAATATCAATGATGTGTCATCTGCAAATAACACCATCTTCGGTTGATTTAAAAGTAAATAGGGTAAATCATTAATGTAAACTAAAAAGAGGAATGGACCCAATATTGAACCTTGAGGAACACCCATTGCCATTTCAGACCCTAATGAGTTTATGCCGTTTACTTGAACTTTAACTTTTCTGTCTTTCAGGTATGATCTTAGTAAATCAAGAGCTGTATTTCTAATCCCATAGTGCTCCAGTTTCAGCAGAAGTGTCTCATGATTTACGCAATCGAACGTTTTGGAGAGGTCGCAAAACATTCCAATGGCATCTTTTGCTTCTTCCCAGGCGTTAAAAATGTTCTTTATTAGGGTGACACCAGCGTCAGTGGTACAACGCCCCTTGGTGAAACCGTACTTTTGTTCATGAATTATATTTAATTATGGCGTGATTCATATACCCTTATTATGTATATTTTAATAGTAAAAGGAAGATCATAGATAAAAAACTTTTACCAAAAAAACAATCGGCTTCGGAAAAATACTACAAAGTGAAAAATAATTTCGGAAGTCGGCGACTTTGGATATTATATTTTAATTTTTTGTCGCCGCCTTCCGAAATTAAAGTTATTTTTCACTCTGTAGTAATTTTTCAGAAGTCGGTTGTTTTTTTTGGTAAAAGTTTTAATTTTTCACTTTTTAGTTATACTACCTATCCCACTAGGAGGATCAAGTTGGGTCGCCATCGTGAACGGTCACGTCTGCCAGCGCGCAGCAGACGTTGACTAACTTGCCAGACTACGAAATCAAACCGAGTTTTTTGTGTCTCCGTCTGTGTCGCAATTTGTTTTATTGGGTAGTAATATAAAACAAGGGAGCAAAAGTGACGTAAGTGCGCTTCAGCCTGCAGTGAAGACTGGCTGCTGGAGGACGAGTGACACGGCTGACCGCTGGCGGCTTAACCTGGTGAGACTGGTCCTAATATTTCAGGGATTTGTTCTATAAAACTGCGTACGACTGGCCTTTTGTTGTTGTGTGCTTACACTAAATATAAGAGGGCGGCACAAACTAATTTACGCTATTATTCTAGCGCAAAATACGGTACCTATACTTGTAACGCGACGGTTACCGAAATTTGAGTCGGCGCACGGCCCACGTGTGCAAAAAAGTTACCCTTAACTCTTAAGTTACATTGCATGCTTTTGTTTTACAGATAAACCAAAAAAAAAGTCAAGTCAGCCTCTTTGCACGTGTCCTGGACTTGCACTACAAACAAAAGTGTTTACAAAAAATCATTGAATGGGCTTAACACTCGATCATAGGATTGTCCGTCAAGATCTCGCCACATATATTTAAGAACATTTTCTTAGCACTTCTAAATAATATACATGATTTTCTCCCCAACAGCATTCTCTTCCAGGAATAAAGGATAGCAAAATACATAACCGCACAATCCCTACTAATATTATAAATGCGATAGTGACTCTGAAATTTTGCTGAAATGTAGCCTAAAAAATAGAAAGGGACATAGGCTACTTTGCATATAGAAACATACGCTATAACCGACATCCACGCGGGCGGAGCCGCGGGCAAGGGGTAGTTTAATATAACATGATGTGTTGGCGAAGATATCATCATCGCCTTGTCCGAATAATATCTCGTAAATGTGCATGTGCACATAAACAACAGAAACGCACAAAGGTATTCCCTATTGGTGAACTAGTACCCGCCAACAGCCACATCCTAAGTACAACGTTAAAACACCACAAGATTCCAATCCTTTTAACCGGTAAAACACACGAGAAGAGCAAGAAAAATCCACGCAAAAACTTTTTTCAAAAAAATAAACAACCGACTTCCAAAAAAACACTAAAAAGTGAAAAATAACTTTAATTTCGGAAGTTGGTGACTTTGGATATGTATTTTAATTTTTTGTCACCGCCTTCCGAAATTAAAGTTATTTTTCACTTTTTAGTGTTTTTTTGGAAGTCGGTTGTTTATTTTTTTGAAAAACGTTTTTTATTTTTCACTTTTTAGTGGTTCACATGTGCTTACCCCTTCACAGCGTACCGGCGTGATGTTATGTTATTAACTGGTGTAAACAATTGACAGACATGAGATTTCAGCAATCCCTGTCCATTTGCTATCATTTATTGAGGAGTTCCGTTGCCTATCTCCGTAGTTCTTCATCAGATCTTCACCAAATTGAAATGGAACCACTCCGAGAAAGTACTCTTCCAAAAACTACACAAATTGCTTCAAGTGTGCCTATAAAATTTGAAGAGTTCTCTCTATTTCTCCAGGATTCCATCATCAGATCCTGACTTGATGATCATGGGACCATCTGGGAAGTATACCCTTCCAAACAAAAAATAAATTATCCTGTAGTGGCCTACATGCAGCATCAACATCCAACCAACCACGACGGCGCGCGCGCGGCCACGCACTGAGGTGCGTGACTGATAGTACGTTGTTCCAACTGTGCGCCGAGTTAGTGACTGAAGACGACGCTCGGGGCGCTGCGTGTTTTTATATGAAGACGAGTAAGAGCTGTGGACCAAAATACGAAAGGCCCACGACCTTCCTGATTGGTCCATTATAAACGGTGTGTTGGTGCGCATACTACAATGTACCAGAGTAAAAGTGCTATATAGCTAATACGAAAATAAATAAATATTATTAGATAACTCTAAACCATTTCATTTTATTTAACACAATACAAAGTTTCCCTAAAGTGGTGACCCCGCGTTTAAAATGATCAGCGAAGAAGCGATCGAAATGATCAGTGTTAAGTCACGCATTCCACAGTTCTGGCGTGACAAACCCCGTCTTTGGTTTGCCCAGTTCGAAGTCATGATCGCCAACCAGAAGCTCGGAGACGAAGGGAAATTTGGACTGGTAGTAGCGAATCTCACGAAGCCAGAGGTGGAGCAAATAAGTGACATCATCATGACCGCTCCGAACTCAAAAAGGTATGAAGAAGTCAAGAAGAGGCTGGTGTCCGTCTACGAAGAAACAGAAGGGAAACAGTTTCAACAGTTACTCAATGAAATGGAGCTCGGTGACCAACGACCATCACAACTACTGCGCCGGATGCGAGAACTGGCGCGAGACAAAATGCCTGATGCTACACTGCGCATGCTATGGATCGGACACCTGCCTGCTGCGACTCGCGCAGTACTAGCTGTAAGCGACGAGTCGAAATTGGATTCGCTTGCCGCCATGGCAGACAAGATGCACGAGCAAATTAAGGAGGTAAATTCCGTGTGTTCCTGCCACAGTCAACCTTCAACGTCACAACAGCAAACCTCGTCAGAACAGAACATCATCAGCATGATCGAAACCCTGACCAAGGAGGTAGCTGCGCTAAAAATGGATCGTGAAAATAATTACCGCCGGCAACCCCATCGCTACAGAAGCCGTTCACGTTCGAAGTCCCGTGATCGAAGGAGTGGGTCGTGCTATTTCCACCGGAAATTCGGCAGAAAAGCTTATCGGTGTAGGAGTCCTTGTGATTTCAAGAAAAATACGCAGCCGGGAAACTAAAGAAGACTGAAGCAGTGGCGGTGGCTGAAGTCGACAAATTATCTACATACCGCCTATTCATAAGAGACGTAACAAGTGGACAACAGTACCTAGTCGACACAGGCGCAAATGTTTCGGTTCTACCCGCAAATGTGAACGAAAACATGATTCGGGATCCGAGCAATTATCTTTATGCAGCAAATGGAACACAAATACCTACATTCGGCGAGCGAACCATCGTATTGAATATTGGATTAAGGCGTCAGTACAAATGGCGATTTGTGATCGCTAAAGTCAGTAGGCCGATCATAGGCGCTGATTTTTTGCATCATTACGCACTAATGGTAGACTTGCATGGACGGCGACTGGTGGACCAAAAGACAACATTATCAACATCAGGGTCTCTGTTAGCTGCATCGGAAGGAAGCATACGCGCCATCGACGACAATCTTCCATATCACGACCTACTAGCAAAGTATCCTGATATCACACGACCAAGCTCGTGGAAATTGTACAACAGTGAAGTCGAACATTACATCGAGACTACCGGCCCACCAATGTATGCAAAGGCTCGCCCTCTCTCGCCACACAAATATAACATAGCCAAAGAAGAAATACAACTAATGATGGACCAAGGCATCTGTCGACCGTCGAATAGTCCATGGGCAAGTCCACTACACATGGTGCTGAAGAAAGACGGCAAGTACAGGCTATGTGGCGACTACCGCAGACTCAACGCGGTAACAACGCCAGACCGCTATCCGATTCCACGTCTACATGACTTCACTTACAACATGCAAGGCAAGAAGATTTTCTCCAAAATCGATCTTCAAAAGGCATATTATCAAATAAGGAACAGAGAGGAAGACGTAAAAAAAACAGCCGTTATTACCCCGTTCGGTCTGTACGAGTTTACGAGGATGTGCTTCGGATTAAGAAACGCCGGTCAAACATTCCAGCGGCACATTGACAACGTGCTACGAGGATTGCCAGTTTTCCCATTCGTCGACGATATTTTGGTGGCCTCAGAAAACGAAGAAGAACACAGAAGAAATCTCGAAGAAGTGTTCCAGCGACTCAATAACAACGGTTTGCAAATCAACGTTGCTAAGTGTTCCTTCGGCCAAACAAAACTTGATTTCCTGGGCTACTCAATAAGCTCAGAAGGCATTCATCCTACGGAAGAGAAGATAAAGACTATCAAATCATACCCACTACCAAAAACTGTTCAAGATCTTCGTCGTTTTGTCGGAATGTTAAACTTCTACCGTTCGAACATTCCACACGCTGCCGAGCACCAAAAGGAATTGAACCAATATTTCCATAACGCCAAGAAAAACGACAAAACAAAGCACCAGTGGAGCGAAACAGCAACATTAGCATTCAACAAGTGTAAGCAAGACATTGAAGATGCAGTCCTCATCAATTACCCATCTCTGAACGAGCCATTCGCTATCATGACAGACGCGTCGAACACCTGTGCGGGCGCAGTCATTCAACAGAAAATTCACGGGATATGGAGACCGCTAGGATTTTTCTCCAAGAAATTTAGCGAAGCTCAACAAAAATACAGCACGTACGACCGAGAACTGTTGTCTATATATATGGCAGTACGACATTTCCGACGCATATTTGAAGGTCGCGATCTAATCATTTATACGGACCACAAGCCACTGATTCATGCACTGACGACTACCAGTAACAATGAAACGCCAAGAAGAACAAGATATCTCGAATATATAGGAGAATACACGTCAAAAATTCAACACATCACTGGCAAAAACAACCAAGTAGCAGACGCACTCTCTCGAATAGAAACCATAACCTGTCCCACACCAATAGACTACGATGAGTTGGCAAGAAGACAATCGGAAGATGGAGAACTGAAAACATTAAGAAGTATGGGAAAGTATGACTTGAAAAGTATCGTCATGCCTAACTCAACCACGATGATTATTTGCGACATGTCAACAAGTTCCGTTCGCCCGTACTTGCCTCAAGAATTCCGAGAAACTGCGTACCGAGCGATTCACAACCTTAGTCACCCCGGAATAAGGGCCACAAGGAAGCTCGTCACTACCCGTTACTTTTGGCCTTCAATGAACCGTGACGTAAGCAACTGGACTCGAGCCTGCGACCCGTGCCAGCGAGCGAAAGTACAGCAACACACGAAATCACCAGTAGCTAGCTTTCAACAAGCAAATCGGCTGGAACATATCCACATCGACATTGTCGGGCCCTTACCGATCTCCAACGGGTACCGGTATTTGTTGACAATGATAGATCGGGCTACCAAATGGCCAGAAGCCTGCCCAATGGAAGACATAACGGCAGAAAAGGTCGCCAGTACATTCTACGAGTGTTGGATCGCCAGATTTGGATGCCCCGTGACAATTACGACCGATCAAGGCAGACAATTTGAATCAGAGTTATTCAAAAAACTAATGTATCGGATGGGCATACACCGCACCAGAACCACTGCTTACCATCCGCAATGTAACGGGATAATAGAACGTTGGCATCGAACACTCAAGGCAGCACTCACCGCGCGATTCAATACGTCAACATGGTCACAAGAATTAGCTACAGTGTTATTAGGACTGCGAGCAGCAATCAAAGAGGACGTCGGTGCAAGTACAGCTGAATTATTATACGGTCAAGAATTACGATTACCCGGAGAATTTTATGAACAAAGCACAAGATATAACGATACGACTTCAAGCGTATTGCATAAGCTGAATGAGGCATTTAAGAAAGCACAGGCGCAGCGGAAATCAAACCAAAACCAAGCAACGTTTATACATGACGAGTTACGTAACTGCTCTTATGTATATCTCCGTAATGACGCATCAAACAAGCCATTAACGCCGACATACGATGGTCCGTATAAAGTCATCAAGCGCACTGATAAATATTACACTATACAGCTACGTAATAGGTGTGGGAATATAACCGTGGATCGGTTGAAGCCTGCATTCCGATTGAACACGGAACCAGACGCAGCAACGAATACGTCAACGCCTACGTATGCTCACATAACGAGAGCTGGGAGAACATCGAAACCCCCGGTACGATTCATTAGCGGGGAGTAATGTAGTGGCCTACATGCAGCATCAACATCCAACCAACCACGACGGCGCGCGCGCGGCCACGCACTGAGGTGCGTGACTGATAGTACGTTGTTCCAACTGTGCGCCGAGTTAGTGACTGAAGACGACGCTCGGGGCGCTGCGTGTTTTTATATGAAGACGAGTAAGAGCTGTGGACCAAAATACGAAAGGCCCACGACCTTCCTGATTGGTCCATTATAAACGGTGTGTTGGTGCGCATACTACAATGTACCAGAGTAAAAGTGCTATATAGCTAATACGAAAATAAATAAATATTATTAGATAACTCTAAACCATTTCATTTTATTTAACACAATACAAAGTTTCCCTAAAATCCAAATCGGTCCAACCATCTTCGAGTAATCGGGGAACAGACATAAAAAAAAGAAAAAAAAAAAGGTTCCGACGAATTGAGAACCTCCTCCTTTTGGAAGTCGGTTAAAAAAACTAGCAAATAAAGGGATCATCCCAACGAGTAAAGACATTGAAATACCCTGGAACACAATAACGGAGGCTATTAAAACTTACCGCTGCGCAGGAAACTCAAACTCAAACTCAAAGCATTTATTTCAATTAAACCATTTATAGGCACTTTTGAATTGTCAAAAAGTCGATCAATTGGAAAGTTTATTTATTTATTTGTTTATTTATTTATTTAAAACTTAAAGTATCATTACAGGTTTAGAAACCTAATGCGATAGCTAAGGCAATACTACTACTATTATAATATTAACTATCTTAAATAAGACTATTACTAACAATTTATAAATAACTACACAATAACTTAACACAAAATGACTTATAACTAAAAGGATACCACCTTAAAATTATAACAATACAATAATCACACAAAATTGACTTACATTTATAGTCATAAATTAAAATAAGTAAAACAATAAAAGGAACAATCAACATAAAATTACACTAGTTGTTGTTTTCGTAACATAGTATAAATAAACTTACTTTTGCGAATTCACTAAAGCAACACGAAAAAATGTCCAACCTATTCTGAATTTCTTAAGTTTGGCGATTCTTCGGGCTATGTGGGTTGCCTTGGTCCTCCTGCGGATCAATTCATTTCGGATTCGATCACGTAGGAAAACTCCAAGCTTAACCCCCTCCATTGCCTTGTGACCTATGGCACTGAGGCACTGTCGCTCACAATGGGTCTCATTAGTATGCCTAACAAATATGTACTTACAGAATTATGATTATTTTAATCATTTAATCATCTCTTGGTTTGAATTAGACATGGGCGAAACAGCTCACTGAAAGGAAAAAGAGCGATTAGCTCTTTCATTCTAAAGAGCTACATCACTCCGCTAGCTCACTAGCTCTTCTATAGCTCAATGACTCAGACGCCGACTTAGTTCATTTGACTCACGCCGCACGCCCGTCAAAGGAGCGGGCTCGGTTCGCTCAATTGTGAATAGCTCTTTGGAAGTTTACACTCTTTGTTACTCACTAGCTCTTCTATAGCTCAGTGACACAATCGTGGACTGTTAGCTCAGTTAAACATTACGGTTCCATTTTATAATGTACTTAACCTTTTGACCGCCACAGTCATGTATAGATGAGACAAACCAAAATGTGCCCAGCACGCCACGGTCGTGACTATATGACAGACTTATACGTAAATAAAGCCGCTTGGCGGCGAGGGCACGTTTTTACTTTTTTGACGTGGCGGTCAAAAGGTTATTAATCATAAAAATAGATTTACAGTGATTTATGTCATATATAATAAGTTCACAATAACGTCCTTGAGTCTTTAAAGACGCGGGCCTAGCCTAGACTAGAGGAGATAGAAGAGACACACACATCATCAGAAACTGCAACTGCTTTACATTTAAGTGTTAATTTCGCTAAGTTGGGATAGGGAGGTACATAACCCGGTGGGATTTCGGCGCCCACTTCCAGCGGCTGGTGCCCAAGTTGATGGGCGCGGCTGGGGCGCTGTCAACGCTGTTTCCCAATCTGGGGGGCCCGAGCGGCGCCTGTAGGCGGCTCTACGTGGGGATCGTGCGATCGATGGCCCTGTATGGGGCCCCGATCTGGGTGGCTGACCTGACGGCCGGCAGCATCGCTGTCCTGCGAAGGCCGCAGCGAGCGATGGCCGTCAGAGTCATTAGGGGGTATTGCACGATCTCCTACGAGGCGGCTTGTGTACTGGCCGGATCCCCGCCCTGGGACCTCAAGGCGAAGGTACTCGCGTCACTGTATCGGTGGCGCGAGGACTCGAGGGCGCGGGGCGAATGGCTGACGCAGCGATATTTGGAGTTGCGTCGGTCACAGCTTCGCGCAGCCCTGGTGGCGGAATGGCGGGACAGGCTCTCATGCCTTACCGCCGGCCCCGTCACCATCGGGGCGGTCCGGCCGGTACTCGAGCGCTGGTTCGGGAGAAGGCACGGCTCCCTGTCGTTTCGGGTGATACAGGTGCTCTCGGGGCATGGTTGCTTCGGGAAGTACCTGTGTCGCATAAACAGGGAGCCGGACGCTCGGTGTCACCACTGTGTCGACTGTCGGGAGGACACGGCGTGGCACACGCTAGCAGAGTGTGCCGCTTGGGAGGAGCCGCGCCGTGCCCTCATCTCAGGTGTCGGCAGTGACCTGTCGCTGCCGGCCGTTGTCGACTCGATGGTCGGCAGCGAGGTGTCCTGGGACGCGGTGGTATCCTTCTGCGAAACAGTCATGTCGCAGAAGGGGGCTGCGGAGAGGAAGCGGGAGATTGCTTCCGCTAACCCGATCCGCAGCAGACGCACCGGGCGTCGGCGGAGGGTGGACCACGCCCTATTCCAGCCCCCCTAAATGGGTCCAGGGGCAACGGATCTGGGGAAATCCGTTGCCCCCTACTTCTTAGGACCCGAGATGGCGGCGCGTAGTGTTCCACGCGCGCCTCTCTATGACGTAAGGGGGGAGTTCAACACCTCACTCCCCCCCTATCGCGAGGTGGCCCGCAGAGGCGGGCCAGCACTAGCCGGGGATCGCGGAAGTCACACTAGTTCCCGTGATCCCCGATGCAAGTGAGAGACGGAACACCAGGGTAGTTTTAGTCAGTAAGAGTCTGACAGACCCCTCCGCCCTCCCCGGGGCGGAGGATCCATGAGGATTTCCCCCCGTAATCAAAGAAAAAGAAGGGGAAGTACATAACCAATGATTTAAATTCCGCAAGTAGGTTTGTACTAACACTTTTACCATTTTTTACTAGATAAGGTCGACGTTTCCTATCTGACTACTCTGAGAAGGAAGGCCGTAACAAAATCTAAGGTCAGTTTCTTTTAAACTCTAGACATTATCTTGGTCAGATCATCTCAATACCATGTTGATTTGTGTCTGAAATGGTCTTTTGAGGAAAGAACAACAGATTGAGTGGACCTGTCCAGTCTGTGCACGCATTTGTTAGTGAACATGCAGCTCAAGTAGCTCGGTAGATATTCGTTATCAGAATTGATCTTTTCTCATGTTTACTGAGCGAATTCACAAGGGTAATTTACACGTGTTGTTTTTAATTTGTAAGTTATCTGCGACATTGATATTTATGGTGTAAATTATTGCATGAATTGTTAACTACACCACCAAATTGGGGACACTTTAATGGTAGCGTATGTACGTAAATAAAATAAAATAAAATAAATGTTTTAATGCACCAGGTATGCAGCACCTCATCTAGTTTATACCTACTGAAAGGTATTACTTGGTACAGAATTACTAGCGGCCTGTCCTACGTCACATGGTTTTTATTAAGTTATTCGGAACTGTGCTATATCTGATTTAAATATGTATTAATGTAAGATATATACAAGTAAACCTTCCAGAATAAATGATCTAAGTGATGATGAAAACCACATTGCTATTATTTAAATTCTGTGCAGGTTAAATAGCAAAACTATGCATTCGCACAGACTGAAAAACAACTTTGTTTATGTAATTAATCATTATGATTCACATTTATATGCTCGAGTAACGTATGTAATTTCCGTGACAATCATAATTATATGTACGCATGTCAAAAGTGTCTAGTGATCAAGCACGATTTTGCTAGTTATTAAAAATCTGGTTTTTAAATTATATTTGCTTACGTGAAGTCAATCTCCGATCCCGAAGACTAGTACCTACGTGTACCACCTGTTGAGACCCGCAATCGTAAAGCCCGTTTACAATGGGCTTCTGAACGCAAAAATTGGGCAGAAGAAAAGTGGCTTTTTGTGTGTTCATCTAATGAATCTCGCTTCGATATGAGGCCACATACTAGACGTACATGGTAATGGAGGACACTTGGACGTCACAACCAACGTCATGCCAGGAACTCTACGCATACAGTCATAATATGTCCGCTGATCGCATTGTACCTGCCGGGGAAGCGACGCGCGTAATAGGTACATCGACCCCCAAGCGTGCCTATTCTGCAACTGTCGCCAAAACGAAACCTGCTGTGTCGCAAGCTAAACGACAACCAGAAAAACTAAACGGGGGAAAGCAGAGTCGTTCAGCATCGAACGCGACGAAAACTGTTGTGATGGACCACGAACAGCAGGTTCCACCGAATAACTCATGCGATGAGGATGGCTTTATCAAGGTGGAGAGAAAGAAGAGGAAGCCTAGTTATCGTAACCAGTGTGGGACGGCGCTGGCAGGTTCTAATATGCTGCTACGTTCTGCAGTACCGACGACGCTGCTATACGTGTCCCGATTGCACCACTCTACGAAGACTGAGGACATCGTAGAGTACATACGGGTGAAGACCAATTGGACCTTGAGGGTGGAGATGTTGGAAGCGCGTCATAACACGAACTTCAAGTCGTTCGTGGTGCGCGTTCCGACTCACCGTTTGATGGCCTTCCTCAAGGAAGAGTTTTGGCCGAAAGGTGTGCTGTGCTGTGCGGCGTTTCCGCGGCCAGCTACGCGATACCTCGCAGCTTAACACGAAGCCGTTACCTCGTGTGCAGTAGTTTTAAAATTTCTTTAAAAAATATGTATTAGTTTATAGTTACTGTTATTATACTTATATGTATTGTGTTTTATGGCCCTTAGTTGCCTGAAATAAATAAATAAATAATAATGATATGGGCGGGTGTTTGGATCGGCGGACGAACCGAACTGATTTGGAGCACAGGTAATCTCAATACACAGTTTTACTGTGAGACGATTATATCAGATGTGATTCCTTTGCTGACCGAACTTAGTTTTTCATTTCTGCTTACGCGTAATAATGTACGTCCACACACTGCCAGAGTCATTGCAAACACCTGCTGCAGCCGCAGCTAATATCATTATCAAAATCCTACTATGGCTTGTTTAATAGCCTGACTGGAATCCCATTGAGAACGCATGAGATAGCCATGTTTCGAAACAACAATACGAAATATGGATGCCGAATACACACCAGAAAACCTTTTTCGCCTGTTACAACGGACATTGTGTTATACGCGATAACTACTAATAGTTTATGTTACGCAATAAAAACCTTTAAAACTTATATTTTAATCAAATGCATCGCAGGATTAAGGTGAAAAATGAGCATAAGCAAGAACCGCGAAGTCTTTATTTATGCAAAAGCAGACAGTAATTTCATCGATTTACATATACGAAAACATTTTATTTAATCAATCTATATGGATATTTTTATTTTATGACAATAGAGCAATACAATAGTTAAAAAAATACCTTTATGCCTTGACACTTTTGATGTGTGTACACTAGTATTGTTAGGTAATAGAGAATTCTTAGAAATGGAAATAAAAACTTAAACTTATTCCACTTCTAACACGATACTGTCTATAATCCTAACTAATATTATAAATGCGAAAGTAAGTTTGTTACCTTTTCACGCCTAAACCACTGAACCGATCATCCTGAAATTTTGACTATATGTTGTCAGGTGTACAGAAACGGACATAGACTAGCCAAGTCCCGAAAATAAAAACTGTTCCCGAGGAAACAACAATAAATTTCTTATGATGAAAAGATGGCGCCACGTGTCTTTTGAATCATAATTAAATTACATTATTTTAGAAACTTAGGTAGTGTCAATAGACCTGTTTTTCTTCCTCCTAACTATACCTAATATTATAGATGCGAAAGTAAGTTTGTCTGCTTGATGCCACGTAGCATTTTTGTAGCATAATTCCACGGTTTCACAATTAGCTCAATAGATGGCGTTGTCGTAGTTTTTATACAGGAGGAATAATTAAAAAAAAAATTCTTTAGCAATTTTATTTTATTTTTTTTCGCTTATTTTAGATATTTAGTTAGTTTAACTGTTTGTATTAGGTAAGGTTAGGTTTCTTTGTCTTTTTTAATTTTAAAATGCGTCTCAAACGTATTTCCTACATAAGTAGGAGTTCATCGCGAACCCGAGCAACGAAAATTGCTCGATCCCAAGAATCCTACGTTCATGTTAAAGAAGGCAAGAACAAGCGAAGCGACAAGCAGCTTTGAGAGCTGATGAGATATCTTCTCAAAGCACTGACAAAGAATGAAAACAAAGTAATGACAATGGCGGGAAAGCAGCTACAAGAATTTGGAATAGTTAGCCCTCGACGATCAGGTCGATCGATTCTGTCCTAAAACTGCCATTAAATCTTGCACAGAAAGAATCACCAATCTGCAATTTCAGCAAATACAGGATAAGTTTTCATCCAGTGCGCAAACTGTAACCATGAATTCAGCATATTATTCTAGATACCCCAGACATTTTTCGTCGGTTTTATAAAAAAAAATGCTGTTTCACAGAAAATTGCAATACCTACGCGGTCAAAATGTATGGAACAACTGATTTTTTTTTGTATTACCGACGAAAAATTTTACAGTTTGCGCACTGGATAAAAACTTATCCTGTACATAGGTACAGGATAAGTTTTTATCCAGTGCGCAAACTGTAATATTCAGCCTAAACTTTTAGTATGGGACGAAAGTACGATGTCCCCCAAAAAAGATAAAGAGGCGTTAAACCGAACACTGTAGGACGTGCGAGATAGTACTGATATTATGGGAGGCATGGTAGTTTTACTGGCTGGTGATTTCCGGCAAAATCGACCGGTGATCCAGGAAGGCACACCTTTTCTATCCCAAGTCATCATGCTTATGGCCAAAAGTAATAAAATTAAGCTTATCAGCTGATCTACGAATATGAGAGTGCATCTTTATATAGACGCAGTATAGCCTCGCATAAACTTCAATTAAAATTAGATGTACCAGTTATGCTCATGCGCAATTTAGATGCACTCCGATTATGTAATGGAACGAGTCTTTGGATTACGGAATTAGGACAAAATACAGTCGGTGCTACTATTTTATCTGCTGTGGAAAAAGGGGAAAGTGTAATAAAATTATACCTCGAATCCCAATAATCCCCACTGACCTACCATTTCAGTTTAAAAGACTCCAGTTTCCAATCAAACTATGTTTTGCTATTACAATTAATAAAACGTAAGGGCAAACACTGCATGTGCGCGTGTGTCCAATGGCCAGAATGTAGACGTATCATATATAGCGCCAAGTAAGACATAGGTACAACATTGTGTACAAGAGCGTCATAGAATAATGTCTCGTTTGAGCCCCTGATTGCAACGGCCAAACAACAAGCAGAGTACAACCCGAATTGATTGTCAAATTCTAAATTAACGCGAGCGAAGCCGCGGGCAAAAACTAGTTAATTATAATTCTCAAAATTCCATGCTCGTGTAGAGTGATTGATGTTTAGTTTTTGTTGTGATAAATAGTTTAGGTACAGGGAAACAAATTATTCTATCCACACAGTTTGAGAGCCTTAGTTTTCTGGAGCACGTGTGTTCGTGTACCTTCCGTAGGTACACGAAGGCGGATGACACTATCTATGCAACCAATCTTTGTCCGTCTGTCGGTGAAAAATATTGTTTGCTAATATTTTTTAATGATTCTGAAAACTTGGAAACTTCGTAATCTATATATTCTTTGTACCCCTTTCCACGAAAATTACGCAGACGGAGGAGTTTGAAATTTGGCACAATTCAAGTTTATATGGAGGAGTGCAGAAAGCTGAAAAAAATCTATAAACATGCATTAGAAAAATATTAATTAAGTTTTAAATGAATTATGGTCAAACTTCGACCGCTGGGTGACCACTAGTATTAATGTCTGGCTGACCGAGCTGTGCTGGTTTTTTTTTGGTTTGTCGTTTTTTAAAAATGAAACCTAGCTAGATCGATTTATCGCCCCCGAAACCCCCTGCATACTAAATTTCATGAAAATCGTTGGAGCAGTTTCCGAGGTTCAGATTATATATACATATACCTATACAAGAATTGCTCGTTTAAAGGTATTAGATTCAATTCTTGTTTTACCCGTGTGTTGACACTAGCGCCATCTTGCAGGATAAAGTGACATTTCTTGCCAGCGCTGTTACTTGAATCAGAAGGAGTAATGAATTGCCTGAACCCTACATTAATCTTTTTTCGAGAAGGTTAGTGATACTGTTTCCTAACAGATGTCTCGCCGCTACTGTACTTATTTACTTAACTTTACACTCCTTAAGAAACCACCGAAGTTATTTTTATTTTCGTATTTAAGTAAACAATCTAATACGTTGAGACAAGTGGACGAAAGCCAGGAGTATCCGGGAGAATCAACGAGTACCGCCATCATTATGTAAGTAATTGTCTTGCGGGTATTTATTGTAATGAAAGTAAAATACATTATTGCCAAACTTCACACCGACCTTAACTGTATTTAGAGCACCATAAAAATCTTCAATCCAAAATCCAAATAATTAAAAACTTTTTAAGATTAGACCGCATTACACATTCATCCATTCACCAAATCGTTCATCAAAGAGCGAAACCCTGAACTTTACGAGGCGTGCATAACAGGAAGTTTCGAAGACGCTTCTCCAAAGTCACATGGAGTAATTACCTGATGAGTGATGACACAACGAGCATCGCATAATGGTTGGGGAGAACGCGGCCGGTGGCAAGGTCGTCGAGCGAGGTACGTCACAGTGACGTTGTAGCTGGTAGGTAGGTACCGTTGTTGGTTAAATCACTTGTTTGTCACTTCACTTGCAGGAAGGTGACACTTGAAATACTTCAGTGACTTAGTAAATATGTAGGTAAAGTGTAATTTCAATAGTGGGTTGCGAATTCTTGATATTAATGTTTTGTTCAAATAGATTAATAGACTGAGCTGAAGTCTACGTGGGATTAGTATCAGGCGGTTTAAGGCCATGATTCCTGTCACCGTCACATAACTGTCAAAGTACAAGAGCGCGATGCGCGGCGGATAGCGACAGGAACTTATCTAAGCCAAAGTACGTGACAAGTAATAGTTTATCAAGAAAAGTTATTTATTGAAATTAGGCTGAGAATCAGCACTTTTCGAACGCCAAAATTACTTAAGACAGTCCCCCAAAACGCCCGTCCTTCACCACCTCCTAATGCTTTAGCTGGGAAGAAGAAGTGGCGCAACAAACTCCCCGGCAGCAAAGCTGTCTACTTAGTTGGATAGACTTGATTATATACATAGGTAAGCAAAGTAATTAACATTACGAGACACAGAACATTAATTAAATAATTGTTCATGTCAACTAGTCACTATACACATAAAAAGAAAACTTAACTCAAGCACAAAACAGTAAATAAAGCATAATACCAAAATAAAAGCCTACTGGTATAAAGGACGTGATATGTAATGCAATGCTGGATATTATTCACATAGCTGTTACGACCCGAGTTACAACTCGAGGCCAGAAATGATATCCTAGGACGATCGACGTAATATTAATAAACAGGTAGGTAATTATTAGCAACAATAACAAAATCACGGTCAGCAAGACGACCAGTCGCCACAAGCAGCACCTGTTCACGAGCATAACGCAAAGATCAGCCATCACCCCCCTCGCCATATTTGAGGGAAGGAGGTTACCCAACAAAATCCAGTTAAAATCAGCGCACGCCTGCACTAATTAGGGCAAAAAAACAATATTGGTTGGAGGAGCACGGCTGTTCAATAGTTTACCGGAAGATATTAAAACATTTAAAAAAAACATGCAGTCGAATTGAGAACCTTCTCCTTTTTTTGAAGTCGGTTAAAAAATGTGACAGTCCATAGCGATGTACTTTTCGTTATGAATGATTTAATTAGCGCTTAGCGTGGCATTAGTCATTGCCGTCATGGGTTCCGATAAACTCATCTTTAACGAGCTCCTGGCGTTCTTGCAACATCAATTAGACGTCATGTATGAAGTTAGCCTCAGGCATATCTGCACCTCCAGCTACACCTAAGACGAGATACTTTTGAAATAGGACTCGGTGACGAGTCCCACCATAAGCACTGCCACTGCAAGCGATGCAATATCGCGCCCTGGCGATCTCGTCTCTACCGCTGTAGAAGCGACGTCACAAGTCAGCACGTCAACACCTCGCCGTGTTTACTCAGCTGCCGCTGGACAACCTCCCATAAAAAGCAGCAACAGAAGGCTTCGTGGCGGTAGAGTCGAAGTGAAGGAAGCCCACTAGCCGTAATCGATGTGGTACTGCTTTGGCGGGACCAAATATGTTGCTGTGTCCTACAACACCGTTGGCGTAGCTATACGTATCCCGTCTGCATCACTCCATGATGACTGAAGACATCGTGGAATACTCGTACATCAGAATCAAGACTGAGAGTAGAGAAGTTGGAGTCGCACCATAACATAAAGGAGATGGACAAAAGGTACCCCACAGAGTACGAACATAAATTTAGTACAGTTAATTTGAATTAAAAAAAATAATAATTTTGAATAGCTGTTGCTGTTGCTGTTGCTGTGTGTTTTATAATAATAATAATAATAATAATCGTTTATTTTCGGAAATCAGGTTCCATTTTGTTAGTATTACAGTCTTAAATAAAATGTTAGTACGTAAAATATTAAACTAATCGGGCATGAACGGAGAACCACTCATCTCCTGTTGCAAAGAGAGTACCACCCCATCCACGCCTGCAGCATTGGTGAATCCCACCGTTCAGACACCAGAAGAGGATAAATAATCATAATTAAAAGATTTTTGTTTAAATTTAATATTGCCATATGTTAATAACAAAGATCAGAACACGGGAAAAATAATAATTTAACGCATAAGAAAAACAAATAATACACATAGCAGGCCTAAAATATACTCGAAAATTATTCGTAACCTAAATGTATAAAACATAATTTTTGTGTTTTCTTACAATTATATAAATCGAACAATCTGTGATTTAATTTATATAATTATGTTAGTACAGTTACGAATAGGATAATTGGACGTAGTTACGCAAAAAGGATCCAACCCACAGTATGGTTGAAAATGAGCAGAGTATGCCAAATTAGTCTCTATGGTCTATATTTTTGATTAGTAAAAATGCCCTTGTCTAAATATGTTAATTTGACGATTTTGTTTATATGGGGTACCAACCCACATCTATGACAGGTTTCTATTTTAATTCCGCAAAAACGATCCAACCTTCTTGGATCATTATACAGGGTGTAACAGAAACCCTATTGCTATCCTTAAGGACTAAAGATAATTGCTGGTATAGAATCACTATACATAGTTTCAGCTCAAAATAAAATACTCTAAGAATTGATACAAAAGTTTCGGTTTCATATGTTTCTTAAATTCAAAACATAACAAACGTGTCATCGCACTACGTAGGTCAATAACTTCTCACGTTACTTGCTAATATCACGATAAATCTCTTCCGAGTGATGTGTTTGTTTTGTGTACAATTATCAACGTATTAACAATTCTCATAAGTTCCGAACATGTAGAGATTGGATTAAAAAACCCGTCCAAAATCGTTTAATATCATCCAAAGAAGCCGTGCCCTTGGTATGTCTATACCCTTTCCGTTACACGTTGTAGAGAAATTATATGATATTGAAACTGGTCAATAATTTATAACTCAAAAAACATAAAAAAATAAAAAACAACCGACTTCCAAAAAAACACTAAAAAGTGAAAAATAACTTTAATTTCAGAAGTCGGTGACTTTGAATATGTATTTTAATTTTTTGTAACCGCCTTCCGAAATTAAAGTTATTTTTCACTTTTTAGTGGTTCACATGTGCATACCCCTTCACAGCGTACCGGCGTGATGTTATGTAATGAACTCGTGTAAACAATAGACAGACATGAGATTTCAGCAATCCCAGTCCATTTGCTATCATTTATTGAGGAGTTCTCCGAAGTTCTTCATCAGATCTTCACCAAATTGACATGGGACCACTCCGAGAAAGTACTCTTCCAAAAATAAAGAACTACTCTCTAACTCTAGTACTCCTCCAAATTTGAAGATTTCTCTCTATTTCTTCAGGATCCCATCATCAGATCCTGACTTGATGATCATGGGACTACCTGGGAAGTATATCCTTTCAAACAAAAAAAAATCCAAATCGGTCCAGCCATCTTCGAGTAATCGGGGAACATGCATAAAAAAAAGGTTCCGACGAATTGAGAACCTCTTTTTGGAAGTCGGTTAAAAATAACAATAACGATCCAAAATACGTGAATAGTTTTTGATACATCTATAGTTAATTTTATCGCATTGAATTAAAATAACTAAAAAGAACCAATTTTTGTAACACAATGTAATAATATCATTAATATCCAATATAAAACAATAATTATGTACTAAAGTATATAATATAATAATACTAAATATAATAATTCATAATATTTGTAAAGATTAATTTTATATCTTTCAAAATATTAATATAAAAACCAAATAAAAAATACGACTTTATATGAAAATATTTTTCTGCTATGAATGTTTGATTTGATTTAGAAAAAACACTCCCTCTACCTCGTATACCAACGAGTATTGTTTTTTATAAACGTCAAATATGGCTGTATAATTATGGTATCCACTCAGGCTCCGATGAAATAGGTCACGGTTATATTATATGGTCGAGGCTCCCAAGAAGTTGGGTCGTGCTTAATTAAACATAGACACTTACGTCGTTACGTCGTCGTCGTTTATTACTAGATAGGGACTGGACATCTCCTAGCTCCTACGGCTTATTTTAATTTCTGAATTGTTATTTTATTTTTGTTTTAATTACAGACGCTTTAATGTGCACGTCTTTTTACATCGTTCTCACATTGATAATTTCAACATAATGATGTAACCAACTTTTTGTAACAATACCATGATTTTAAAAGATTGTCCATGGAGTTTCTTGCCCGTTCTTCTCCATAGGTACCTACGCTTTGGAATGGGCATACAACTTCATCTTTCTAACTCACCGACCTTGACAATTCAAAAGTGCCTGTAATTGGTTTATTTGAAATAAACACTTTGAGTTGAGTTAAATTGAGATAGAAAAAAAAACTGGACCAAAAAGTACAACATTTGGTTTTGAGGAGTGACTGCTGCGGCGGACAAAACAGAAATGTACAAATTTTACTTATATTAAAGGCTATATTAAATTTTCATGACACATGGAAGTCTATAACGTTAAAGTATCTTGAGTCAGGCCACACATTTTTGCCAAATGCCACCGATTTTTCCAAAATTTAAACACAACAAAAATTTCACGAAAGGCTTTATACTGCAGACCAATAAGTATATTAAAGTCATTAAAAGTAGGAAGAGACTGTTTTAAAAATATAAAAATAATGTATGTTTAGGCCAAGATATTTGTCTATGGGACTGCGTCGCCTGAAATAAATGGTTTCTTATTATTATACACACATACAAACGTAGATTAAGGCATCTTCGCAGGAGACGCCCTGGGCGTCGGAAATTCCAGGCTGATCCCGGCCACCGTAGGCGCGGGCTTGGGGACGGCGAGTAATGGTTAGCTCGCTGTCCAGTAAGGACCAGGCCCGGGTCGACGGCGCGTTGAGATCCAGCGCCTCAAAGAGATGTCAGCACTAACTGGTGGGGCCTGTAAGGGCCGATGCCTGCCAGGGGTGCGGGTTGTTCGAAAGAGATACCGCGGCCCCTGGCACACAGGCAACTGAGGCAAAACGGGTGGGTTTTAGTCAGTAAAAGTCTGACACGCCCTCCCGCTCCACCCAGAGCAGGAGAAGTTATTTGATGATTTCCCACCCAAAAAAAAAAATGTAGATTAAAGCATTACATAACAACATTTGAAATAATCTAAAACCATATGCTAATATAATATCTCCAACACCCTAAAGGTAACTATTAATAATATGAATAGTACTAGTTATAAATAACTTAAGTATCTCATTATAAGCAAACTGTTACTTTTAAGTTCTTATGAGAAATAAAATTCCTGAAACCCGACATAGTTAGCAAAACGCTTTACGGTTGATGCAACGGAGAGCCACTACTCGACTAGTCGACACCTGGAGGTTCGACAAACGTGTCGAATGTGCTTGCTTTCTGAATGTACACGGACAAAAGTTAAATCTGGACCTTCTAGCACACGTCGGAGCTGACTTTGTCTAAGTAGATAGAATGTCGAATACTCTGTATAAATGTAGACCATATTATAAAGGTAGATAGAATAACGTTATCGTAACCTTCCATTTTTCCCAAAACTCGCTTCTATTACACAAAATCACACGTGAGATTTTCACCTGTAGTACAGCGTCACTAAGTTAACTTGTGACACCTCCGCCACTCTACTGCCTGGTGTTAAAGGCTAAATTGCTTGACCGTAGCTACAGACCTAACTTGGTTACTACAAAGTTCTCGAATAAAACACGTTCTTTCGTTCAAAGTGAATGGTAGAATATGCTCAGTCAGTCAGTCAGTATCGTGCATTTACACGAGCGGACCTGTGTGGTTACTTACGGTCACAGAAATTTAAAAAGTGAGTGATATTTCGGTATTTTGAAATCATTTATTCGTTTTCTCGTCTTTTTTTCTTGTTTGATAGTTTTACTGTCTAGTTTTGTAACATTTTGTGTTGTTTGGACTTTTCAATCTTGTGTTGTTACATTTTCGAAAAGTTGTTGTTTGACATGTGTCAAATGTCAAATAGGTTGTGTTTGCATAAATTGACTTTAAGTTTTATGGTAGACGGCTTATGCACTAATTGTTTTTATGGAAACAGGATTTTATCTGTTTTTAAAAACTTGTTTGAGTGTATGATATCGGTAGGCAAACTAGCTCAAAATATTTTATTATTTTTCTTATTTGCATTTATTGTATAGTTTGCCATTTTAAGTAAAAAAAAGCGGTTTTGCTGGTCTCTCATTTGTTTTACTGTCAGATATATAAGAAAAAATGACCCGAAATAAAAAACCTGTCTAATCTCTCATATTATCAGTCACTTTATAGTACATGATTCTACTTATGGACGGTATCCATTGTACTCAAACAGATGGATATCTTATGTTTTTTGTACTAATATGTACAACAAATCGTAGTTACATAAAACGAGTAACATGAATGCTATTGCAACAAACCTGTAATTAACGTTTTGTTTATGTTTGTACGAAACAACGCATTTATAAATGTCAAATTGATTAGTTGACCACTTTAGCAATAGATTTTATGCAGAGTGTCTAAAAGGCAGACAGAAAAATATTTTTACACAAGAATTCTAGGCTAGATTAACATTCCAAAATAAAACATCATGTGTGAATATTTGGTTTTGTAACGAATAGGGAAAATTTATGCTGTGAATAACTGTCCTAAGTTCCTCTTTTTCGACCAATGTAGTGTCTACCTACCTATATGTTCATACAATCTCTTGAATCGAATATTAGTTATGCTTATACAAGTTTGGTTTTATTTCTCTTTACATTAAAGTTATAAAACTCTAATTACATCAACTCAAAACTACAACCTAGTTATCCAAAAGCTCTTCTAATTATTTCAATCGAAGCCAATTAATAAAATTGGTTTAGTTTAATTATTTTTATTGAAACTAAAAACGTTCGACTCGGGCGCACTCATTCGCACATTGACCGAATGTCATACATTTGTATGGCCTTACCCATTTACTTAATATTTGTGTTTCAAGGATTGTATGTACGCTTAATAAACTTGCGGTCACTATCACTATATCATGTTGGGTTCAGTTGTTAGCACTCGTTCTTTCATAATTATTGGCCTTAGGCTTTCTGAGTCGAAACAAAGCGGTTTAAATTTTTGTTTCCACTTTTGGATTGGTGCTATTTGTCATGGAGTTTTTACTGCTCTGTTTTAGGGAGATCTTCAGACAAGTTGAATTAAATAAATTAGCTTCTCCCAGCGAATTCGTTTATGTGGAAGTCGTACGAAGTGAGGTACCACAATTTATCTACTCAAATAACAGCCCCTTTTGATTGATGGCGTCGCATCGCATCGCCCGCCTGCGCTATTAATTCGTTTTGGCGTTCTCTCTGGCTTTTTTTCTCTTTGTTGGGAGCCTTAGCGTCATAGCGTGACGTAAGCCCTAGCTTATAAACTATCTCGAGAATTGGGCTATCAAATCCTAAATTAATTTTCCAAATCCGACTGGCAGTTCCAGAGATTAGCGCGTTCAAACAAACACATTAGCTTTGTTATTAGCATCAGATAAGTTAAACCATCATATTTGTTCTCCAAAGTCCGCTAGACCAAAAGTATCTGACGATTGAAAAATGGGCCCTTATATCGTTTGTAACAACCACCATCATCTTACTGCCCTTATTCCATGTCACTTGAGGCCGACGCAAGACGTTCCCTTCATCCATTCTGCACTCCAGCTCTCAGGCAATCATTCTTTCCCTTATCTTTCATAACATTTCTCACACAATCCATCCAAAGGGAGGAAGGTCGAAGAAGGGGCCTTTCTTTCTCTCTCTCTCTCTTTTTCTCTCTCCAACTATCAAAATTTCAATTCTTATTATTTTAATTCAAATTCCATCACTCTTTTAGTAACATGCGTTTCCTTCCTCCCTATCACATGTCTATACCAAGCCAAACAATTTCCTTGCAACTTTTTTGCCACGCGCACCAGTTTCGAACTTCCCCCTATGCAGAGTGGCGGGGAAATATACGCGAAAATTGTTACTATGGATTCAGTAAGTACCGTCAAATGTGGCATCTTTATTTTCCATGAGCACCTTTACCAATGAGAACTGTATTCAAATATCTCTTGATTATTGAAAATTTGTTACAAATAGTAGATTATTCGGCTTCTGTATCGCTTCGATATTAAATGGCGGCAACAGATTTTTAGTTATCAAGAAAAATTTAAGTACAGTACTCATGGGTAAATATTGCTATGGAAAGTAAAGATGGCATGATCCATACATGACTATGGACCTCCCTGCGTTATTAAAAAAACATCTGCAGTATTTACAAAAGTGCAACCATGTGGTCAAAATGTAACGAACAGCAGTTTTGCTAAAAATAACCCACGAAAAATTCAAATGCAGGGGAGTCCAGAATCATGTACTGAATATGGATTCAGTACATAATTCTAGACACCCCTGCGAGACGATGGACCTGTTGCCGTGGGGCAACAGGTCCATCGTCTCGACACTCCACATCCGCATAACCATCTCAGGCTCAGCATCTCAAGTTAAACAGTACACTTGATTATTACAGTCACACGACAATTTTCATCTTTGTTTCTAGGTCATGAGTGCAATGACACCTTGATCTAGTCATGGACATGACCATAGAATCAATCTATTGTTTGAAATGACCTTCGAAGTCTTTCTTTCATTCAATGTCGTTTTAAACGTTCAAAATCTAGTTTTAATATCATGTCAGTGACCATCAATTTCGAAAACCTGTCAAAAATGTGGGTAAATTATTGGTGATTTTAGTAGAATGCGACGACATTTATTTTGAAACGTCACAGCTTCATGTAGTTTATACTTTTGTTTTTATATCTGTTCACTTTTCTATGATTGTGTCATTATTATTTTTAGTTTGTGTTCTTTTATTGCGACATGGGTCTAAAGATGAGATGAAGGAATGAAGAGATGGGATAAATACTTTTTATTTTTAGATTATACTACGAACGTTTCTAAATATAAGGAATGACCCTTTAGATGGCAACTTAACAGTTCCAATATTCTTATAACCAATATTATTAGATAATAAAGTTATTAAGATTGCAATTTGTAGCAGGTTCAGTTGATAAGCCTCTAACCTACAAAATGGTACGTTAGAAACCCTTTCCCTTACGTTTAACGACTTGCGCAAGAGTGCGCCGCTTCACTAAATCGTTCTATGATATTCTCTTGACTACACGCTAGTTTCTTATTCGTAACCTTTTATGATAAGTAGATCAATATTTTCCCTTCATCATAACAGAGTTCTTTAACCTATAATACTATAAAAAGTTGACCACGGTTTCCGGCGCGTCATTTCTATTGTTACTTTTGACGTTCAAGAACTCATCTCAGATTCTCAACCTAATTTGAACAAGTAGATTTTTGATAATTGCGGTTCTACGTGAGGTGCGCTGCTTGTGATATTTATATTTTTGGTGTATTTTGGAAATTCAGGTTCGCGGGTGGATCGTTCAGGTGCTTCTCGACGATGGCTTTTGGCCGGTTTAAATAGTCTTTTCTCCAACTTCTTTCGTATTTTAGATCAACCCTTATCTCCACAATTCGTTCGTATGAATTCTCTAATAAATCATTTATGTGCTAGGCAATTGCGATTGTGATGTAGTCACGGAGTAAATACAAAGTATTGTAAAGACTTTGTATTTACTCCGTGGACGTAGTAATACTAGGTCAATTAGCTTCAAATTAAGTAATGAAATTAAATGCAATACTAACTTATTCAATGTAGTTATATCAAAATTGCATCCGTTCCTAAAGTTTATTTAAATACAATTATATTAACGAATTTATAAATAGCGTTGCCTCATGCAGGACACCGGTTTCCATGAGCTTAGGTGAATTCCCCAGGTCAGGTTGAGTGACATTATTTTAGATTAATACTTAGCTTATCGTCCACGACTTCAAGGGCATAAAGAGGACCATTAAGGTACTGTACCAGTCAATTATGTCTTATGCCCTCTTTGAGTACGAGACTGCTTATCCTTTGGTGAGCCATGTCCGCAATTATGACAATGAGTCAAAAAAGTATCCTGACTAGTAGTGGCCAATTAGCGCCATGCTTCCAAGTCTTGATGCCAGAATAATAATGTAATTTCTATTGTGTGTGAGAGATGGTCTTTTCACCTTGTGTTTTGCCAAGCAAACAAAAAAAAACAAATAGGCACATAAAAAGCAGTTTTGAATGTGATAATACAGGCTATAAAGGAAACTATAGATCTAGGACACGCCGTTTCTCAAACAAAGTGTCGATACAACAAGGTCCAATCTTTATAAATATAAATCCAATCAAAGAATGTGTCAGAAGAAAACAGCCGATAAAATCGTTCATTAGTCAAGGTCAGTCGCAAGTCAACCGTTTACTTAAAGCATCCGGTTGCTTACGACATGAGACCAACCAGCCGCCAGCGACGCTCAAACTTAGCACATGTTGCGGTCACATCCTTAGAGCTGTTTGTGAAAACAATTTAGAAATATGAAGTTTTTCAACTCATCCGGCTATAATGAAACTCGAAACGTGAACTCGTATAATAGGTTACGCAAATTGTTAATTGTTAGATTTTTTCAATGGAAACTGGTTTGTGCAATATCATTTTGGATATTACAACAGGCTTAATGATGAACTGCAGTCATGAATTGAATGTACAGTGCAGAGTCACACGTATCCGGCATTCTCCAGGAACCCTAATTTCTTATCTTTGATCATTGAAATAATTAATTGCAAATGGACTTTGGTATATGTAATCCCGTTAACTCACTTAATAATCATTATTAATATTAGTTGTTATTATTGAAAAAGCTTGCTTACGATTTGACAAATATATTGTGAGTCATGTTCTTATGATGATATTAAACAAATTAAACGGTATGAGGAAGTAACGCTGAACGAAACACATTATACCTTATAAACACATAATAAGCCATGCAGCCAGCTGACCGATATTTCGTCGAATAGTTAACACAACTTTTTAAATTTATTTATGACATAAGTTCCGTCTTTTGCATCCAACTACACCCTATTTTTTGGCAAAAGATATAAAATTATCAAATAATTATGCAGGGTAGCAGGGACGCGCAAACTGAAGCCAAGAATTCAGGACCCCTAGGGGTTCTAGACTCGTAGAAATATTTCGTCAGTTATCAAAAAAAATCAGCTGTATCTTAGAAAAGTGCAATAATTACGCGGTCAAAATGTATGGAACATCAATCATTTTCAGAATTATTTGCTGAATTCATGATTTCAGTTTGCGTTCATCCTGTGTTTTGTGATTACATTAATCTAAGAACGCCAAAACGTTTAGTAGCTCTATTAGCTGGCTTTTAGCCTGGATTAGTCTGGCTTATATTATGACTGCTGATAAACACAAAATCAAAATATTTTATTTCATATAAACCTGCACTATAATGGGCACCATAATAAATACTATAATGGGCACTTATGAAACGTCAGAAGCGGTCCAATTGGTCGTTTTCTACGGAGAACAGCCGGCAAGAAACTACACGGTTACTCTTTTTAACCGACTTCCAAAAGGAGGAGGTTCTCAATTCGTCGGAACCTTTTTTTTTTTATGTATGTTCCCCGATTACTCGAAGATGGCTGGATCGATTTGGATTTTTTTTTTGTTTCATGTTACTTCTTATTATTTATTATTACATACTTCCATTGATTATTATAATTAGTCTGGTCTACCTAGTTGTTAAACCTTGTAGGTGTATACTTTCTTCAGAATAACCAGTTCTATTAGTGCGTAACAAATTCTTGAATTTATTTGTCCTCTATAAGACTGATTGCTGACTTCCGCCATTTCATTTGCAAAAGCAAGAATTTCTACATCGGCTCAGAACCGACAGCATAAATAAAATAAAGGAGATAAGAGCATTTCACAATTAAATATTTGTTGACTGTAAATGAAATGACTGTAATGTAGTAACTGAAAATAAATTATATATCTAAACAATTATTAACAGGGTTTAATCTTGATCTCTTTAAGATTACTATCACGAGGTTTTTGGGACCTTTCTGCCTGACCACAATCACTGCGAAAAACAAGTTTTTGAATACGAGGACATTCTGTAATCTCTAAAAGTATAAAATTCGAGGACCACAAATTCCAATTAACGACGAATGTCAAATGATAAAAAGAGAACTGAATTAGATCATCATCTTAAAATACAAATACTTTTATGTTTCTGGGTATTAGAGAGATCAGGTAAAACCCAGTTTCTTAATACGAGACCTCAAACTTCAAAACCAATATTTGACCTTATAATATATCCTAAGGTTATTGGCAACATTGTTAATGTCACCTTAAGGATTATTTGTGTAAAATTTTGATTAATGTCGATATTTGATATGAGTTTCGGTAAATGCATATTTTTAATGATTATTGGGACATCTTTTTAATTCTGACAAATGACATGTTTATGTTTATGCACAAAATTACTAATGAACGGTCTTTTCATTTGGTGTAATTTTTTTTTGTTTGATGGTGGATCAAACAAAAAAATATATATTTCGGTTTCCGTAAGTTAATATTTTATAAAGAAATAATTTAAACCTAATAAGTAAATAAGAAACCAAACAGATATATCAGGAAAAGATAGAAGAGAATACCAAACATAAAAAAGAATGGGTGCTAATTTAAGGTAGCTTCTGTAAAATTTATTCTCATCTTAAAACATATATTGAGCAATTGTCTAATGAATTAATAGCTCAGCGACGAACTTTTAGCGTCAAATAAATTCTTTTCAAGCGACCATATATTGTAAAACAAGCTACTGTTGAAATGACGCAGCAACATGATCATTCTTAAGCAACTAAATTTGTGATATGTCTACGCATTGCCAGCTTCTAATAAGTGTATCACCTACATCTATGAAATAATTTCATCGTACTCTAATTTAATACAGTCACCTATATTTTTATACGTTAGCATAAGTAATTGATGAGTGAATCTATTTATAATTGAACATAAACTTACCTTATTACTATCATCAAATAATAGCCAATGAAAGCTCTAATTTCATGTAGTCACCTAGCTATTTATAATCTTACCATAAGTATTTGATGACTTGACAATTATGCGTTCCCAATCGAACGTGTGAGATATGGCAAATATAGTTTTCATATGCTATAAAAACAAATAACCTAATTTCATGTGATCTAATGTTATATTTATTACTTATAACATTCTTTTGCTCTATTAGCATTAAGTATAACGTTCGTTTTATTTAATTTTTAATTTATATAATGTTCTTTTTATAGAATGCTCAGATGACCTAATTTTCAAATTTACTAATTTCTAGACAAAATTCTGAAATGGAGTGCAAGTAAGTATCAGAAACCTCAGTTGCAGTGTTGCCAACTGGGTGTCAGGTTTTTAGGCTAAATCGAGTTCCAAAAAGGACTATTAGACCATTTTTTTAAATAGGGGCTAAATTAATAAAGGGGGAATAATTGATTGCATGAATATTTACTGTGTACATTTTTAATAAGATACATCATTATGAATTATAAAATATCGTTTAATCATAAAGTTACATGTTTAAATAGCAGTCTTCATCTAATTCCTCCCGAAGCGTTATTTCTTCTTGACATTGCGCTAACGACGTTTTATTTGTGGTATGGAATTTATGGACTCAAAGTTCATCTTGTTTCGGAATTTATTTTTGATTATGTTCATAGTGCTGAAAACTTTGTTTTTGTCTCAGCACAGACTACAAACAAAGATAGTTCTCAGTAAAAGGTTTTGACAGGCGATTATATTTTGGGCTAGATTACGGGCTCGGGGCTAAATCATTATATTCGGGACTGAACAAGATGAAAAAGGGGCTAAATTAGCATCACTGTTCTGTTGTAACCTCATCTAAACCAAATGATTCATCAACAACAGAGGGGATAACCTTAGCCAAATGATTCACCAGCAATAGAGGGGAACTAGCGCTCGGCGGCCGCCGCGCCGCCGGAACGAAAAAAGAACATGTTTTATTAATTTATTTGCTGAATAAAAAATGCTTAAAATGTTGTTCATTTTAAACATTAGTTGCTGAGTTATCAATTTAGAAGTAAATGTATTTATCGGTAGCTCTGAGTCATATTAATTTACGTTCAAAATTTGACACTGGTTTTTTGATATTCTGTTGCAATAGTAAAAAGCTTGTTTACGATTTGACAAATATATTGTGAGTCATGTTCTTATGATGATAATAAACAAATTAAACGGTATGAGGAAGTAACACTGAACGAAACACATTATACCTTATAAACACATAATAAGCCATGCCGCCAGCTGACCGATATTTCGTCGAATAGTTACCACAACTTTTTAAATTAATTTATAACATAAGTTCCGTCTTTTGCATCCAATTACACCCTATTTTTGGCAAAAGATGTAAAATTATCAAATAATTATGCAGGGTAGCAGGGACATCGACGCGCAAACTGAAGAGAAACTGTAAACACGATGAATTAATATTATAGATTAACTCGTTGCCTACTTACAAAAAGACGTTAGGTTGTAGGTGCTAAAGAAAACTTTTGTTATATTTTACAGTTACATTTTCCCAAAAAGAATTATAAGCTTACAAGCACAAACATAAACAGGCAGACCCAACAACAGAGCAGTCTTCTCACAAATTGAAACCCGTAACACTATGAGGCAACGGCAAGACAAACAAGCACACATCATAAACATCAGTCAAATAGCCGTGGGAATCGCTTACTAGCTTATTGATGCAAAATCAAATAAAGTTACATTATGGCCGAGTGCAGGGCAATTTGTTCTAGCCCGCATAACGAACGGGTCTCGATCATTGTCAGTCAGGGCTGTCCAAAACTATGTTAATTTATGAATCAAGATTAATTCTGTTGATAGTAAGTATGATTTAGTGTTATTGGAGGATTATTGAGTTAATTAAGTGTACATAAATGTATCTTGTTGACTTGGTGTTTATTCGTTTCGATTATTATGACTTGTTATTTAATATCAATGCTAAGATTGGCGACGACAAGTATCTATTTACAATCGTCAAATTTAAAATAAGTACCAAAAATCCTACTCATAATTCTGTACCAATTATACTTGTAAAATATTCTTCCAAACAATTCGGCTCATACGCATGCCATAAATATTTTTGCGTCATCCCGACCTCAGCCTACAATCATCATCAGATCATCGAAACCATAATTATGTATTTGCTCACAGCTATCGTGAAACACGCTTCTTTTGTACCCACGTTTTAATAGTTCGTGATGAGCGTGACAGGTGGCGCTATCTGGTGTCATTAGCAACATATTACACATGTTCAATAATTTATTATAGCACGTGGGTTTCCTCACGATTTTTTATGTAGTCACGTGTTGTCATCTTTCTGTAATGGGGTACGGGATACAGTTTTGAGACCTGCATAAAATGCAACTTTTTGTATCCTTAACCGGTTATCATCGCAACTTAACTCATTAGATGCTTAATGATGATATTAAATAAAGGAGAGGTTAGTCAAAAAATCAAATACCTTCATAAGGAAAGAGCATGGAGTCTTCCCCATAAATAGGTTGATACATTGTGCTTTTCAAGAATGTGTAATATTCGATAGTCACGACGCTGCGACTGCCAACATTCGCTGAACATAGATTCTTAGTTCATTCCTTGTGGAGGCTTTTTAATTTACGCTGTTTAATCCTGAACCTCGAAGAATTAAATGTATTTTTTTTCTTATTATCAGCCCTACTCGCATGATGCGCGAAAATGGCTGCCATTGCGGATCGTTGCCCAACGCAATGAGGCAAGCGCCACGATAACATCTAACACGCGTGTTGCAACTATCGTGAGCAGATTTTTTTGCACTACACTGCACGTATTCGCGAACGGCCGGAAAGGAATTAATATTGTTGAGAAAATTTAGTTAGTATCGTCATGCTATCGGTAACACGCTAATAGAGGTCTGTAGTTTAGTCCACCTGTATAGCTAAAGCAGACACATATTACGTATACTAGGTATTCGTTTGCATACAGAGAACAAATGCAGGTATTTTAAAATGAACAGGTCAAAAACATAGTGCAGTTTGAAATTTAAATATTTCTGTGAAATATATACTCCGGTCACACTAGCACTGGTGGGCTTAGGTTATTTTAATAAGTTAGTGTTTGTTAAACTGTTGTGTAGGTATAGTTTATGTAGCACACAAAAAAAACTCGCGGTTTGCAACTTCTTCGTGGTTCAGCGACCATTCTCAGAATTAGTGCCTTTTTCTTATAATTGCATTGGTGGCGACATCTTTTTCCTTTAAAAAAGATTTTAAGAGACGTCCCTTTTCTGGTTTTTTAAGTGCTTCAAAGAATTAAATTCGAAACGAAATCTAATCTAACTAGCCTGTATTGTCCCACTGCAGGCCAAAGGCCTCCCTCTCCGTTTTCCATATAATTCTGTCTAGCTAGTGCTGGCCAGTTCGGAAGGAGCCAAGCTCGTCCCGCCATATTTGTCTCGGCCTGCTGCGATGGCGTCGTGCGTTTAGTGGGCCCCAACTGGCGGTTACTTTAGCCCATTTGTCGTCTGACATGTGGCAGACATGTCTGGACCAGCCCCACTTAAGCTGAGCAGCTTTCTGGGAAGCGATCGTGACCTTGGTTTTGGCGCGCAGGGTTGTATTACTTATGAGGTCTGAAATCCAAACCCCCAGGATACTGCACCCCATGGCTCGCTGGCAAACCTCGAGCTTGGACCTCAGCTGAAATGTCAAAGACCCGGTTTGAGTACCATATGTGAGAATGGGGAGGATGATGATGATGATGATGATAGGTCTCCCATTTCCGCACGTAGACTCCCATTCGGTCCGTTGTGCGTGGGGATTCTGGCTAACAGAGCCAACCTAGTTCCGCCCAGAAGCTCAGAAGATTTCTGGGAGCTTCGCAGGCTTCGCGGAGCGACCTCACTGTTCCGAGGATTTCTTCACGTTGAGTAGCCACGGCCTCGCATTCCAGGATGACGTGGGTGGCTGATTCCTCGGTATCCAGGCAGAAAATATTATTAGTATAGAAATGTTTGTTAAGGTGGTTGTGGCCCGTAATTGTTCCTATGATTATTCTAAGGTTATTTCTACTCAGGCTAAGAAGTTTTTTGGTTAATCGCGGGTGTACAGTTGGTAAAGCCAATTTTGACTGTTTAAAGTCTGTTGCCCGTGACCATCTATTGTTATGAAGTTCGATTGATCTTTGGCAAATCCATGCACGAAATTGTGAGAAAGGCAGGGGGAAAAGTGGGTACGGGCCCAGCACTTTCATATCAGAGCCTCTCTTCGCAAGTTCGTCGGCGGCATCATTACCTAAGGATCCACTATGCCCCTTGATCCACTGGAGGGTAATATGATTGGACGTCGATAAACTCTCCAGAGCTTGATCATCAACTCAGCCTATCGCAGTCCACTGCTGGACATAGGCCTCTTCCAGGCAGCGCCACAACACTCTATCCTCCGCCTTCCGCATCCAGTCTGTCCCAGCCACCTTTTTAAGGTCACATAGGCTGTCGGACACGAATTTAATGCCGTAGTTCCGGATGCCTAACCGCTTTACTGCTGTTGCAGCTTGTGTTAAGGCAACGCATTCGCATTTAAAGATTGAGCTATGTGTGCCTAGCGGTATGTGAAAGTTAATGTTGAGGTTAAGGGAGTATGCGTCAGCACCTGAACCGTTTTGTGTTTTTGAGCCGTCTGTGTAGATGCGCACTTCTTTGGCTCGTGACTGATCCCTTTCCTCCTCTACTATTTGTATGGTATAGTTTTTGTTGAACATAGGTTGGTTTGGTGTTCTATCACACGGGGCAACGATGAGCGGCTGGTACTCAATCGGCCGGTCCAGGATGTTAGCGTGTGGACTGGTTAAATTCTTGCCCCATATGCCCAGATGCATTAGCCTGATGGCTAGTGCTGCCTCCTGCTGTATGTGCAGGTCAAGGCGAGTTAATTGCAGGGCTACCTCCATGGCTGCTGTTGGGGTGGTTCTCATGTAGCCAGTGGTAACTGAACAGGCCTATCGTTGGAAGCGCTGTAGTCTAGTGATTGATGGCGGTTAAGAGCTCGGTTCTCGTCCACCTAACCAGAGCGCCATAAGCCAACATTGGCCTGATCAACGCTTTGTATAGCCACAGGGTAATCTTCGGAGAGAGCTCTCAAGTTTGTCCTAACATTTTTTTTACATTCGTGTAGTGCAATTGTGCTTTTATTCAGTTTGTAGTCAAGATGCTTATTCCAGAGCAGTTTGCTGTCAAGTATCACCCCAAGTACTTGGCTTCGTCTTTAAGTACTAATTCTGTGTTGAAAATTTTTGGAAGCCCCCCATAGGCTTCCAAAAATTTTCAACACAGGGTTATTTTGTTGGTGAACGTTATTAGTTCTGTTTTCGAAGAGTTAACCGATAGTTCGTATTTTGTGCACTAACTCTAGATTATTTTGAAGGCTCTTCTCATGAGATCGCACAAGATGCCCTCAAATTTTCCAGAGATAAGAATGGCTAAGTTATCCGCGTATCCCACCAAGTACAGACAGCTAGCGTTGAGCTCTGCGATGAGCTCATTTACGACTAAGTTTCACAATAGTGGTGACAGCACCCCACCCTGTGGGCAGCCTCTACTCACAATACCTCGTGTGGTGGTGTTCACGGTAAAATGAATAGCACGGTATTTTCGGTTTAAAGAACTTTATTCTCATTAAGACAATCGTCACTTACATGAGAACATTAAATCTTATTCTAATACTCGTATATTTTAACAGTGCGGCTAGAAGAGAAACAAAAAGTAAATAATATAATTGTCAACAAAATTGGAAGCGAGTTCGCTGCATTCCTAAGATAAGGTGGTGGCCCAAGTTAAAAGATGTTGCTGGTTTAGACAAAAATAGACACCACTCAACTAATATGTTGTATCGTCGTTGTAAATAAAAGTGAATAATTTCCTTTTAAATACATATGTTGAGTGAAGTCGCTTCTTTTACATCTTTTGGAAGTTTATTATAGAGCTGTGCTCCCCCATAGGTTAGGGTATTTTGACCGTAGTTAGTTCTTGCTCTAGACAATACCAGGTGACAAGCTCGACGAGATGAGTGTTTGCTTATTACTCCTTCTGTAGTGAATGTAATTCGTGAGTGAATAAGTTTGTGAATGATTTCATAGATAAGTATGCATGTGTTATATATATAAAGTTGTTTGATGTTTAATAGCTTCACCGATATGTGACCATCGAGGCAATTCAGCTCCTAGGCAACATGGACATAGTGCGCAGGCTAAAGAGAACTATACCATTTGAATTAGTGTAGTGTATAAATTGTGAACAATAGTAACAGTGATATGCTATACATGTAACACATGAATAAAGTGTTTTTGTTAATTACCAGACTATGAGGTTGTGTTAAAGTGCAAAATGACTAAATTCTTAGTTATAATGTAATCTACCACGTAAAATATTAGGTAAGAGTGAAATTGCTATTGCCTTTAAGCTAGATCGTAATAAAAATACTAAGAACTTTAGTTCTTATTAATACTTAAAAAAGCTTACTTATCTATTTAATGACAATGAGATATAATTTTCAGTGTCATCATAGGAAACTAGCTTCTGTCTGCGATTTCGTCAGCGTGAAATTTCTTGTTTTAATATATAAAATATCCTCTGACACTCGGCAATACAGTAACATACTATTAAAGACGGAATTTTTGGAAACGCATCAGTAGGTCCGAAAATAACACCCCACGTACAAACTTACAAATACCTCACAATACTCGTAATATTAGTATAGATTACTGATGTAACAAATAGTCGCATTCGCGAGTCATCATTTCTGCCGAAAGACGTCCACTGCTGTACATAGGTCTCCCCCAGGCTCCTCCACTTTGACAGGTCTTGTGCTTACCACATCCAGCGGATTCCCGCGGCCTTCACAAGGTCACCGGTCCACCTTGTGGGAGGCCTTCCCACTCTACGTCTCCCGGTAAGCGGTCGCCACTCAGCCCATCAGAACCTTTCAGCCCCATCGGCCACCTGTTCTGCGACCAATATGCCCTGCCCACTGCCACTTAAGTTTGGCAATTCTTCGGGCTATGTCGGTTACCTTGATTCTCCTGCGAATTTCTTCATTCCTAATTCGATCGCGTAGGGAAACTCCGAGCATAGCCCACTCCATTGCCCTTTGTGTGACTTTAAGTCATCTGATAAGGCCCATTGTGAGCGACCACGTGTCTGTACCATAGGTCATCACTGGCAACACACACTGGTCAAAGGCTTTCGTCTTGAGACACTCCGGTATTTGGGACGAGAAGAGTATTTCGAGCATTCGCGAGTATTCTAGTAATATAGTTCTAGTAATGTTACCTTCGTTAGAATAAACGTTCGTTTTAATACCGACGTAGTTGCTATAATATACCACACGTTAGCATCTTTTCCACATAACTTATTTAACTAAATAAGGAAAATGACCTTACATCTAAGTAGTCAGTTACTATGAACGGCTACAAAGTATGATTAACCTTTAACCCCAGATTATCCTTTCAACATCCTTGGGGGATTCCTATTGCACACAGTATCTAGAAAGTTTGTTGCTCTTGATAGTTTAAAGAAGTCTGCATTAGCAAACCAGATTTACCGACTGGGCGAGCTTCATCGATTGTGGTCTATTTCCGAAGGTAAAAGCACTAAACGTAACTTCTTCATTACTATTATCAGATTTATGTATTATTGTACTTTAAATAATAATGTCTGTTATGACTATTGACAATCTATCTGCTTAGCCTTTTACCAAACTATGTTGGGCTCGGCTTCCAGTCCATGCAGCTGAATACCAGCATTTGACATGGAGCGACTATCTATCCGACCTACACAATCCAGTTACTGGGAACACGATAGCCCTTGTATATAAATGTATAATTAATGTTGTCGTTTAGGTCTACAAAAAATAGCTTGAAAAACTTTTAAAACCGACTTCTTTAATAGGAATAATAGGAAATCAATAGGAATATTAGGAATAATAAAAATTAAAACGAAAAAATACAATTACTGAGCTGTTCAATCCCTCACAATGCGTTTATGAAGCGCACGTACGTGACGCGTGTGCATTCACGTAAGCGTTGAGTTACGATATTCAAGCAATTAAGTACTTTTAAAAAATTACGTTTATGTCAGACTCAATAAACGGCTGTCGAAATGTTAAAGTAATGCTTTGTTTAATGTATGTATCCGTTTCATTTTCAACCTCAGGATATATGACCATGTGTCGCGCTATAGGTCTGAGCTCAAATGAATGCCCATTCGCCAAAGAAGAGGTTTGCTCGCTTTGACTACGCTTTTCTCCCTTCTCAACTCTCCTACTGCTCCTTCTTATCTTGTGTCTCATTTCCAATATCTATGTTCTTCTCACACTAAGAATCTGCGTTCCTCTAACAATCTTCTTCTCAGAGTAAAAGTCCTTCTCATACTTCTGACTTTGTTCATTCTTCCTTTCATATTCAGTCCATTCTTCTTTGGAATGCGCTTCCTCTCGAAATCAGGATGGCCACCAGTCGGTATGCATTTAAGCGGAAATCGCAGAGGTATTTTCTTAACAAATAGCGTAGAGTCATCTCAACACCTCTCTTCTTTGAATTTGTATATATATATATATATATATATTATAAGTAAATATTATAGTAGATATGTATGCATGTATGTGTATTACAAGTGTATAATCTATTTATGTACCTATATTATTTATAATTCATATGATATATTATGATATATTTTATAGCTTTTTTATCATTGTTCGTATCATCCAAAGCACCTGCCATCTAATCTCTTCACCACCCTTGGTTGACTGGTAGAGAATGCCTAAGGCATTAAGTCCGTCTTTGTACCTTTTTGTGTGCAAGAAGTTTAAATAAATAAATAAATAAAAGTGCCTAAAAGGCTGGCAGCATTGCCACGTTGTATGGCAATGCTGACTCTTTGGCCGAAAAACAGGCCAGCCCTTTGGTCACATGAAGAGTCAACTAACCGCTTGGAAATGTCTCGGAAAACTAAGTGGGCACTCGGACCCCATGGCCCTAAAGTTTCAACCCCAAACGGCTTGAACATATAGGTTCCAGTAAGATTGGAATATTTGCTCAGTTTGAGGTTTTCCGCACCTGCAGCAGCCGCCTCAGCACAACCCGCCGTACAAGAAAGATAAGATGGCGCAAGGGTGTCGACACATGTTGCATCCCATACCAAAGGCTGACCTAACTTCCAAAGCATTATGGTCATTCGGTCTGGTCTCTGCCCATCGTCGCGTGCCAAGCCATTGGGTTCTAAAACAGCTGGGACCCCGGCGGTGACAAGAGCATGACGGATGATATCATTGATGCTGGCGTGCCGTGTTATACAGCCTGCGCTCCTACTGCAGAATAAGCCAAGGTGTCCGAGGCAGTCGACACCTTCACTGCATTGGCAGCGATGCAGAGCCACGCAAGGAGCGCCAAGACGTAGGCAAGTAGCGAGCCGGAAGATCGAGTCCCCCAGCATGGTGTCTATGTTGGGTGACGGTAGTTCTTGCAGCCAGAAGCCCGACTCCCACTAACCCACAGCGAGAAGGTGAGCATGCTCAGCAGTATTGGTGGACGTATTAATAAGTTTATTCCGTACCAACCTGCAGAGTGGCTCATCCCACTGGCTCTGGGAAGATGGGTTCACAGGCCAATCTGTATGTGGGCAAGCTGTTTTCCAGGCATTTACCGCATCGGTTAAGCACGGCACATCAGAGTCAACCAGGCAAGGGGTTAAAATTTTCCCAGCCAACTTTTTAGTGCTGTGGACAGAGGACAGGAAAGCCGGTATACTAATACTATTAATTTTATGGACTCCGAGGCCATCAAAACGGATGGGTAGTGTGGCTTGAAGCCACGCTCGGTCGTCCTAAGCCACATTTAAAAGTGGAATTTGGTCAATTTTGTCCAAGAGCTGTGGATGCCTCCATAAAGGGGAAGTATGTAGAAAATATATTAAATTGGGGCCAAAACAACAGTATCTAATCAGAGTGAATGCCAAGTGTAGATTTATTTTCGAATCTTTCCGAAATGTCGTTGAAATTTTTGATTTCAACGAAAGTTTAGTGAAGTAAAAGTAACATTTCGGACGTATTTTTTGATGCCCTGTGATTATTTTCTTTTTTATATACCTGTACATATTATTATTTTAAGACCAGTAGTTGTAAATCATGAAAATAAATTTATTTAACCTATTCATTATATACACAACGTGTAACGGAAAGGGTATATACATACCAAGAGTACGGCTTCTTTAGATGATATCAAACGATATTGGAAGGGTTTTTTAATCCTATCTCTACATGTTCGGAAGTTATGAGAATTTTTTATGTTGATACCAGAAACCGAACTTTTTAAATTGAAATAAAGACATCACTCGGGTAGAAAGTTATTGACCTACGTAGTACGGTGACACGTTTGTTATGATTTGAATTGAAGAAACATATGAAACCGATTTGGTACCAATTCTTAGAGTATTTTATTTTGAACTGAAACTATGTATATTGATTCTATACCAGCTGTTATATTTAGTGCTTAAGGATAGCAATAGGGTTTCTGTTACACCCTGTATATGTTATAATTTTGCATAGGATTATTTTTCTGTTTGATTCTCAATTTTTACTGATATTAAGTCACGTATTTATTTTTTCTCAAAGTGTCGAAGTACCGTATTTTGAAACGAAAAATATTAAAATTACATCGACCTTAACCATATCCATGGTAATGCCTTATTAAGTAAATGATGTAAAATAGGAGAAGATAGCTTTTTCTTCTAATAATTGTCACAGATATGCGTTAAAACGAATCATGATTTTGTAGATAACCGTAAATATACTCTCTGGCCGTTGAGTACAAAATTGGTTGTCAGTGTGATTTTGACAGTTTGAGAAGAAAACTTTCTTTAGAAATAGTCTACATATAAAATGACCTAGACAAAGATAGTTAGAAACGAAAGACAAATTGTCAGATTATAGAAGGATTTCTATGGTACGATGTCAAAAATGAAATCACCAAATGTCACTTAGTACAAGAAAGAGGTGTGTCTATTCTTCGCAGCAATGTAAAACATCATGCTAAGCCTGCAGGGTTATTCTACCGCTTGTTCTAGAAGGTTGTAAGCATTCCTCACCGTAGTGTTCTGCTTTTTTGCCCCATAAGATTTTACGTCCACCTTTGCCGATTTAAAAGTCTTTTCATCAGTGAATATCAGGACATTTTCTTCCCAATTGAAATATAAACATTCTTAGACAAAACGGACCATTTTTAATCCTAGCAGCATGTAAATGCTTTTTCACTGTATTCACTGAAATATTGTGTTTATTTGCATCTAAGCGAATAGGCATAAATGGACTTTGAACATGGATTGCAATAGTAGCAAAGACTACAATAGTATACTGGCAAAATAGTAGTCTGGTGGCGTTCAGATTCGGGACTATACATCATGGGTTTGCTCCTGGATGATTTCGCTGAATATTTCCAGTCTCTCCATCACGTCAAACCCATAACCTGACCGTATTTCTCTTGAAAAAAAAAATTAACATTTTTAGCAACGTTCAGGTAATTTGTAAGGAGTGGGTGTAATGGAAAAATAGCCAATTACACGAACACGGAAATAAATGGGGCGAGACTTAGCAATTCGATCCGAGCGTCGCACGCACGGATACACATCAAGCTATACATTTCCAGCATAAGCTGATCTGGCATGGTATAGGATTTCCGTACAGTGCCAGATCAGCGTAAACTGGAAGAGTATAGCTTGATGTGTAGCCGTGTGTACATACCGGAGGGTCAGATAATGTTAGGCAAGGGCTGTGCTATCCAACTATCATGTGTTGTTCTTCCATACATCTGTATTACGCGTCATCACAACAGTCACCTTCTTTCTATCCATTATCATCTTTCACACAACCCGTCCAAGTACTAACCACCACTGGCAAAACAACGCATCGTTTTTTGAAACGTCTAGCACATGTACGTAGTTAGTCTTACAAAAGTTCCCTCCAATCCAAGAACAGCCTATCAGCTGGTCCCAGTCGATTCGCTAACAGTTTCAATAACAAACGAATGTCGGTCGGCTGTCGCAATGCGCCTCAGCCTGTACAGCTATTCCGGATACAATCATACCTATTGTTGCATACAACGTGTGGTGATAGATGCGGTATCATTGAAAAGTTTTCTTTGCAGGGTGAGTGAGATAGAGAATGTTGATGCTAATGGGAAGGAAGTAATGACTGTCTATGTGTAGATGTTATTCGAATTTTGTGATGTCCATTGCTGAATATTTAGCAATAATGGATCGGTATCGATATAAAGACGTAGTTCTTAATTTGGTAATGTCATTATGGTGTACAATCTACTTGAGTGATCTCGAAACAAAATAACGTTACGTGTGTTTTATTATACTCACATGTTTATTTATGGGTTACAATCCAATAGTGTTAGACACATTTGTCTAACACTAATGGATTGTAATTCGTTTTTACCAGTGTTAAGATGTCTCATAATATTATTGACAACATAGTTGCCTTTTCAACATTGTGCGGTGTTAGGTACACATATTGCTTCAGGCCTAATTTTAACACCTCCAATGTGGAACGCGATAGTTGTTTATTGGCAAATACAATCAGTATCTATTTCAATATTATTAGAGATCTTATCATCTTCGTTACCTACTTGTGATATAATAAGCATTGGTATCTACACGTTAGTACAATGTACTTTGCTAACAAAGTTGCAGCATGAGTCGTAACGTAACCAGATATAATTTCTACCAAAGTCCTTCCAGAAGTTTACTTACTAACTCTGCATACTTTATAAGATAAATGGTTCCTGTGTGGTTTTTGTAATATCTATCTTTAGACATAAACTTATAGGTATCAGACTAGACGTACATAGTTATAAATTATTCGTGTAATATTAGACGATACACACGTCATAAGACCAATGGCTTGTTGCAATACAACACAGAATAGAATAGGCGGGAACTAGATAGATAAAATACTCTTTATTACAGTACACCGTTTTTTTTTTCAGATATAAATGTACAAATTTTATAAGGGACGACACTATGAGCGGTTTCATGCTAAACGGGATCTATTAAAGACAACCTTACCCTAGATGGTACAAGCAAGGGTCTCTTGATTGTGACAAAATAGAAAGTTTAGCAGCTTTTCTTTGATCAGTTATAAATGACAAGCATCTAAAAGACCTCCAAAGCAATTAAGGAAGCCACTTTTAAAAAGCGCAATGACTTAACGCACGTAGACTGTACTGCTGTATAATATCCAACTGACACATTACAACACCAACTCAAATTCCAACCACACTTCGACGAGTAGACGCCGAATCAAAAACTTGTTAAATATTTCAAACTTATTTTTATATTGGTCTCGAAGAAAGGTGAGCGCTTCGGTCAAGGCCGTCGACTAACTGATCTCGATTCAGTGCCCTATGTGGACGAAATGGTCATAATGTTGCTAAATTGGGGCTTAGCAATGACTAGAAAAGGTTGCTAAAGTGAGATTACTGATCCTTTTGTACGCACGATGCTGCATATCTAGAGAATCAGTGGTTTAAAAAATGACTAGGTGAATTTGATAGAGCTAAAGGAATCTTCTGAAGTATATTAAGTCCATCATACTCGTATCTACAAGCCAAACCTCGGCTACTCATAGATATCCAATCATAAGGTTAAAGCGAAATGTTAGCTGATATGCGGATCAGTCCTGTCTACATAGGTATGGATCTGTCTTGATTACTCCATTTCACAAGCCCTGTAGTATCTTTACTTCTTTTGGCATTCTTTAACGATTTATTGGCGCCTGTCTGAGCATGATGTAAAAAGGAACAATGTGACAACGTCTTGGCTAGCCTTATTTCTGCTCAAATATGTTATTTGACTTCGGCATTCAGCTATAGATGTATTCATTTTCTCTTTTTATCCCAATGAGATTAGTAAATAATCTGAAAAAAATACGCGATTGGCATTTCTTTGGGAGCACGTCAAAGAATGAAGGAAATCCGCGTGTTAAGGTCACTTGTCAAACCGTTCACGATCGTTAGCACGTTATCGAAGGCTGCCTTCTATCAATCGTGTTTCTTTTTTGTAGCAATGATAACGTTTTCATCTTAATGATATGATACACATAAGATTGTGGAAATTTACTTCATTTAGCATTTTTATTTCAAAATTCTAACATGAAAAATACATTAACGGTTTTAATGAAAGGACATGATTATTTGTGTAAGTAAATCTTATAACACACTTACACGTCAATGTTTTGTTAGTCAATATTTTTAAAACCAGATGGCGCCGGCATTTCCTAGCTTACAGTTCCCTGAGAAGAAATGCCGAAACAAACTCAGAGGTCATGGTCTCTTATAGCATGACTGACTTATGTTTAAGTACCTTTCTTACGATGATCGATTTTAAATAGACAACCAAAATCAACAATAATGACAAATCTCCATCATATACAATTAAATCAAATAATTCCTTTACTACAAACAACAGAAACAGGTTTACAGCAACAAAACAGATATTGCTGACATCACTAACAAATCAATCAGTTAAATTTATTGGTCTCTCAAACTGATGGTGACTACACACTCCGCAGTTCCTATTATATTAACACATCGAAAAGCCATTAAAATGATGAGCAAATTACCGGCGTTTATTGTAAAACAATCGAAGTAATAAAACACATGTCATATGATCAGATACTTATTTAAACATGCGCATTTAGACACATCGTTATTAACAAGTTTCCTTATGCTGTGATGTATCATCAACATCATCGCCTAACCCTTCAGGATAACAGACGTGATCTTCAGTTTATGTATCATCGATCGATAGCTGTTGAGACATTAGTATTGTCTATATTAGTACCTATTATCTTCACCTAATGCAATAGTCCGATACTTACTGAGCCTCATTTGGCTCAGAAATGGCCATTGCCAACCGCTGAACCTTGCATGCCACGGAGACTTGAACTTTATGTAGCAATAAGTTATGAAGATGTTACTTAACGAGGTGAGCGGTTCTAGGCAGATAAGTGCCAACTCTTAAAAAAAATCTGTGGTCCGTAGATAAACTGAAAAATCTGGTTCTTAGATCATCAAAATATGTTTGTATAAAGAGTAGCTGCTACGATAAATCGATACCCACAATGTGCTTTGTCTTAAACTCATCATTTAATTTCTGAGCAAACCAAATTCTTTGTAGCCGGAACCAATGATGCTCGTAAACCTTATTATCATTATTACATGCCAAATTTACCGAATGGATAGCGGACTTGATATATTTCTAAAAAAGGAAAAAGCAAGTTCTCCGTTAATGGAACCAGTGATATTCATAAACTATACCATGATCCCCATGCCAAACTTACCGTTTCATTGACAAGCTTATTAACTTGAAAAGTTCCAAACCAACGAATGCATCGTGAATGTAAATTTTTCGCGCTTCTGTTGAGCGTGCCTCGGTGACGTAATACAAAGGTCAGGGGAACTGGTTTCAAACTAACACAAGCAGGAATCCTCTAACATTGCCTGCCTTATTGTACGTGTTGAACGATAGATTGATAAAGATTCCTACGATTTTCTCAAGTTTTTTGAGAATTTCCTTAAAGCAAAACGATTTTTATTAAGAGTGTAAAAAGAAACGTCCTCTCGTGTTCTCAAAACACTACACTCGTAAAGGAGGTTAAAAAGACTGAAGCAATAGTACAGCTGTACGACAAACAAATGCTCGCTCCAGTATATGTATACTTAATTATTTTTTAGGAAATCCGTGCATACCTAAACTCATTGAAATTAATTGATTATAAGTAAAAAAGAAATAGCATTATTACTAGCTATTAAAACATTAAAAAAAGTCTAAATACAAAAATGCTGTCAATAAATGACCATTAACAGCTTTTTTCTAGAGACTAGACACATTCCTATTCCTCGGCGCAGTGATTCTCTTTTTGTATACAATAGCAAATTGATCAGACTTGATCATAATAATTAAGATCTTTGGTATCCTAAAACATAACTAAACTACATCCTTGAACTCCACTGACTTGTGATTATTTGAAAGTGAGGGGAACCAAAAACTTCTTCTCAACAGAGAGTGAACGAGCTTTGATGTCAACACTATTCTAACTCCCTCCTCTGTCATCAGTTTACTCTGTTATTTTTTGTCTCTCTTTAAGTCAGTGATGTCTCATCCGAAAACGTCTCTCCCACATGCTTGTTTAGTATAGTAGGTATATTCTTATGGTCTTTTTCATACATCGTTTTCAAGCCCAATCTTGATAGGTGTCTATTTCATTTCATATCAGGTTTACAACCTCATCTTTATCCTTATTTATGCACACTATTGCAACCAATCTTCAAAATTTTCCAGATGCTGTGCCCCACGCTGTTCCTTGTGTCGCTGGCACTGGTCAGCTGCGACGTGTCACATCTCCTGGAGAGCACCACGACGCCGGAACCTCCGCCGAAGCCCTACGTTTTCTCCTACACTGCAGGAAGGTACCCTGGACATGCTGATAGGACACACACTGAAGTCAGTGATGGCAGCGGGGTTGTTAAAGGTGATTTTGATTTTAAGTATGCCCGCCTTTTTACACGACTGCGCCAGAAGGAGGGTTATGCTAAATGGGCTTTAGAACCTCTTACTGAGATATAACACCATAGTGTGGGCAATTCTATTTGCTACTCAGTGTCTTGCTTTATTTGTCAATCTGTTCAGCCGTTGTGGCGTTGATTTTCGTTGGAGCGAGAAAATAGCAACAAACCTTCTTTTACGTATTATTGATTTGAGCTGTGTCCAAACTAATATTAAAAAGAGAAAAAAATGTTTTTTGTATGTTACTTGTGACACTTTCACGCTTAAATGAATTTGGATGAAATTTGACACATGGGTTAACCATGTACTGGATTCGGACATAGGACTTTATATCCCGATATTCCTACGAGACCGCGACATATGCCGATGATAACGCGGGGCGCAGCTAGTGCGCTATGAAGGTACAAAGACGGACTTAATGCCTTAGGCATTCCCTACCAGTTAACCAAGGATGGTGGAGAGATAACATGGCTGATAGATAACAAGCTTGTGTTCAGGTAATTGCTCAAATCAGTAATTATCTAGCAGATAATACAATGCTGCTGTCCAACTCTGTTCCGCTTCAATTGTCAAATTATCTCAGATTTTGATACATATACGGCACAAATAATCCTTGCATACATTAAGTTTTGTTACAAGCAATTAATGTTTTCAAATTTGATTAATGTTTGACCTTAAACGATTAAAATGTCATAAACGTAAAATTATTTACAACCGCTTCTAATCGTAGATGAGTAACCATCTTTACATAGTTATTCAAAAATGTTAATAAGCGTGTAAATTGCCGCAGACGCATAACTGCATGTTAGATATTATTATGGGCAATACGGAAATAATTATTATTTTACCGAATAATTCAAGATAGGTTGATTTCGTCATCGATGTTAAATGTTAACAGACATCACTAAAATGAACAAAATCTGAATCGTAATCTAGTCATTGGACTAGATTACGATTCAGATTTTGTTCATTTTAGTGATGTCTGTTAACATTTAACATGAAATGAACAAAATCTGAATCGTAATCTAGTCATTGGACTAGATTACGATTCAGATTTTGTTCATTTTAGTGATGTCTGTTAACATTTGTCTGTTGTCTGTTCCGCAAACTTTTGTGTTCAAGGTACACGCAGCGTCAGTATGTGCTAACCCCTCAAGTTTTAAAATGTTATGCTGCTACAACATTGAATTCGTTACGAATAATCTATAGAATACTTCAAAAAGAGTTTATTGTTTTGACTTGGCTTCGAACCATCGCATCACCGAATGTCGTCATACTGATACCGGCAGTTTGACGAACTAACCAGCGAACCCATATGAATAGCAACGAAATTGTTAAACACAATATTGTATTCATCATAACAAACAACTTTCCCAAGGAAACATTTTTTATTTATTTAACTAGCGCATTTCCCAATCACCCCAATAGAATATTGAGTACCTAACAAGAATAATTCACCATCAGCTATAATTCAATTTAGTTACCTAGAAACAAAAAAAAAAACTTTTTACATACACGCATTATTCTGTTGTCATTAATTTAACCACCGTACGGATCGTGCGCGCACTATCAGCTGTGAGTCGCTTGACCCCGGGGTCAAGCGACTCACAGCACCCAACATACTAAAAAAAATTGCATGACAAAAAGCACATTTCGTGCCCAGGATTCGAACCTCCAATCGAATGCACAGCAAGCGGTCTTGTAACCTTCGGTCTAACTAGACATTGAGTAACTCCTCGTAAATGTTAACTATATTCAATAAAACAAAACAGTAATTAAAATAAAATATTTTTGCAAAATACAAAAAGTAATTTGGGCCTAGCACGGATTTGAACGCACATGTCTTTTGGAGGGGTAACGACTTAATGGAGCTTTGTGTTCACCTGGAAAATTGGAAAATTTTGGAGGTACACCATACGTTAATAATCAAATTTCTCATAATATTAATCAATATTTATTTTCAAGCAACAAAACAACATTCATTTTTAATAACCTCGCTTGTGCGGTCTAGTGTTTTGCGGCTGTTTAATCCTACTATCCTACTAATGTTAGAAATGTGAAAGTTTAGATGTTTGTTACTCAATCACGCAAAAACAGCTAAACAGATTTGGATGAAATTTGGCACACGAGTAGTTTGTAACCTGTATTAATACAGAATACTTTTTATGCTGGTTCCCGTGGGATAATTTTTGACTTCCACGCGGGCGAAGCCGTTGGCAAAAGCTAGTTCCTTCATAACACAAAACAACACTGGCTAGAATGCCAGATAATACCTACATCTCTTCAATTGCATGACCCAAGAAATGAAGGAATTACACTTTCTAATGCTACGGTATGAACAAGGAATTTGCGTAAATTCCCTTGGTCTACATAGATGTACTAATCTGATACCTTAGCACGGTCATCAGGAAGTGAAATCTAAGCTAAATTCTGTGTTATGCCCAGATTTTTTAACGTATGTATAATTCGGAGCACGTACCTAAAGACTTAAAACAGGCCTGCTAAAACCAGTTAGGTGTATTTATGGCTTTATTACTGATTCTAAGCTCGTTTCGGTTGTAAAATACGTAGGTAGTCGCTTATGCATTATAGTTTTGCTGAATAATACTGATTGCAGTATCTTACTATACGATACTCTTGGAATCCAACTTCCTCGGCATTAGGAACGAGATTACCAGAATTGTTTTTTATATAATTACAACAATTTCTGAATCTCCGAATCAATTATTTATTTATTAAAAAATCATGTCATTTTTCAAAAATTTATGTTTGATGATGAGTCTATTTTTTTGTATTTTTTTTAGTAAGTGATGTATTTGCTAGTTACTATTAGCAAATGTGTCACTTACTATCGCTAATTATATATTTTTCATCATTTTAATTGTAACATATTAACAGAAAATGAAAATACAACTGATCCGACAAAATCAAAATCAAAATCAAAAGTCATTTATTCAAACTAGGCTGAGAGTCAGCTCTTTTTGAAAGTCAAAATTACATAAGACAGCCCCCCCAAAACGCCCGCCCTTCACCACTTCCTAGTGCTATAGCTGGGAAGAAGAAGTGGTGCAAAAACTCCCCAGCAGCACAGCTGTCTGTTAAGTTAGAAAAACATGTTTCTATACAATAGTAGGTAATTAACATGACGAAACACAAAAAACATTAAATTTGCCATATGTCAGCTAGCACACGCATATATACCAACAAAACAATAATTAATAAAAAAATATAAAAAATAAACGTAAATAGAACCCTCAATTTAAATAAAAGCCTCTTGAACTTGAAGTAACAAAATTTAAGCTAAGACCTTTGGAATAAAATTAATAAAAAGTTAATACAATTAACAATAACAAAACCATGGTCAGCAAGACGACCAGCCATCACAAGCAGCACCCGTTCACGAACATAACGTATAGATCAGCCATTACCCCCCTCACCATATTTGAGGGAAGGAGGCAACCCGACCCCCGACGCTACCGCAAGCAGTGACATCAAAGGGAGCATGATGAACTTGCTGCCGGTTGCACTGGCAAGAATAATATGAATTGTCGAGGTCACTAGCTAACTACATATTGCAATACAACCCATAAAAAAATTGTAATTAGTAGATTAAATCAACAATGAATTAAAAATAAACTGAATTATACAGGCAAATAAAATAAACAATCATATGAACTAGAATAAATAACCTGTGAACAGGCAAGCTGATTCTGGTGAAAGAACATATACATTGTCTTGAGTTAATCAGAGCTACCAACAATTCTTATCGTTTAAGGAGGCCACCGTAGGGACGGGCTTGCGGACAGCGAGTAATGGGTAGCTCGCTGTCCGGTAAGGACCAAGCCCGGGTTGACGGCGCGTTGTGTTCCATGCGCGTGTTAGAATAATGAATGGGGGTACTATATAAATTTATAAATGTATATGTATATTTAAAACAAGTATCAAGCTGTGAATATCCGAATGTTTACTGCTTATGTACTGTATATGAAGGTTCTTATGAATATGGTTTGTAGGGAAAGGATTTCATGCGGGAGAAGTTATTTGATGATTTCCCACCCAAAAAATAAAAAAATCGTTTAAGGAGTCGTTGATAGAATAGTATGCCTTTGAACAGAGGGTGGATTTTACTTCGATAAAAACGCATTAAAATTTAAATCTAACAAAGAAGAGGGAAGCTTGTTATAAAAGGTTATACCAAGACCAACAAATAAGTTATGAACCTTATCAAGCCGGTGAAAAGGAGCAAATACTTTGTCCTTATTTCTAGTATTAATATAATAAATATCACTGTTTTTAGTGTATATTTTGCCAAAAATATAAGAGTTGGCCAAGATTAATTGCGATGCCACGGTGAGTATATATGGCAATATCTTTTTAAAAAATCTAAGAGAAACTCTAGCACATAATTGATAAATTGCTCGAACAGCTCCTTTTTGAGGAACAAAAATATTTTGAATATCTGCGGCTTTGCCCCACAGCAGAATGCCGTAAGACGTAACGCTATGAAAATAACTAAATTACACTAACCGCGCTTTATCAACGTCAGTGTATTGTCTTACATTCCTGACGGCGTAGGCGGCCGAATTGAGCCTTCACGCTAGGCTTAATATATGTAAAACCCACTGAAGTTCGGCATCCACTGTTATACCTACAAGTACCTCATTATCTACGACGATATTTCACATTCACTCATAAACACTTAAAACACTGACCTACGGCACTGACACACAACTATTACATAATATTATCACATTAGATCATTGGCCATTTTGTAATTTCTTACATCATTTTTATGTCGCACACGCACATTTTGTCTATGGATGACGCTTCGAAATGTTGCCACTACATAAAGAGTAAAATGTTTATTGAGGATGATATTCTCGTAGCACTTTTGTCTATTTCCTTTTCATATTTTTTTATTTATTTTTTAATTTTAATATTATTGTATAATTTCTATCACATTCACATTAGTTATGTTAATTTCCTATAAGTCCGATGTTAATTGTTTGATGCACCGGGCGACGTCATTACGTCAAAGCCGGTTGTCGCTGAAAACCAGCGCTGGGGCTCTGTCTTGCATAGAGTTGCAGCAAAATGCTGAGCGAAAGCCGTTTTGTGTGGATGTGGCGCATGTTTCCCTCAACCTTTTTTTTATTATTCTTTGTGTTCCTGGTTTTTGCGTCATGTTTACCGCAAATAAACGTTTTTTCTTTCTTTCTTTCTTTTCTTTCATATTCGGTCCTAGATTCCTAACATTCGGTAAGGCGAACATATTACATTTAGTTTTCTTGGCATTGCAAACTAGGTTATTTGTGGTAAACCAATCCGTAGTCATTGCGAGTATACTGTTTACGTCGTCAAAATCTTGTCTATTTCTATCTACTTTAAAGATAAGAGAAGTATCATCAGCAAACAGTACAATGTCACAGATACCTTTTAAGTAGAATGGTAAGTCACTAATATACACTAAGAACAAAAATGGACCCAGTATTTAGCCTTGAGGTACGCCTAACTGAACTGGTAGCCCGGAGGATTTTACACCATTAACATCTACATATTACGTGACGCAATTTACGCAAAAGCGTATCATGATGCACGCAATCAAAGCCTTTGGAGAGATCACAGAAAACTCCAATAGCATTTTGCGAGTTCTCCCATGCGTCAAAAATGTGTTCCAGCAGAGCAACACCCGCATCGGTAGTCGAACGACCCTTTGTAAAACCATATTTTTCATCGTGTAGGAGGCTATTTAAGTTAATATGTAATAGCAACTGCTTGAGTATCAGCTTTTCAAATATTTGACTAAATGCAACACTAGTTAGAAATAGGCCTGAAATTTCTAACGATATTTTTGTTACTTCATTTAAATAATGGTATGACTTTACTACTCTTCATGAGGTCAGGAAAAGATCCTAAATCAACACATTTATTAAAAGTAACAGCTAGATAGGGGGCTACGATGTCGATTATATTATTTAAAAGATTAATAGAGATGCCCCAGTAATCTCCAATGTTTTAGACTTAAGTGTGTTAAAAATGTTAACTACATCCACAGGCGTTACATATTCAAAACTAAATAAGCGACTACATTTGGGCACACTACTGTGCCAAAGATTTTCAGCTTTAGACAGGGACGAATTTAAAGAGCGAGTCGTAGTATGTTGGTAAAAATCTCATTAAATGCCTCAGCTACTTCAGCAGCTTTATCAACTAATTTTTTGTTGATCATAATCTCTAATTGTTTTTCCTGTTTAACCGATTTAGCCATTTCATTGTTAATAATTTTCCATGTGGTCTTTACTTTATTATTAGATTTCTTTATAGTATCGCTTAAAAATTTAGATTTAGCAAAAGCACAGATCTTTTTAAATAATTTCTGACATACTCTAGATAAGGACTATCAAACCCGTATTTTTTCAAACCATATAACTCGTATAGTCTCGCTTCACTTTTTAACCGACTTAAAAAGTTTTTTTTTTTAAGTTTTATAAATACCTGGAGTGACCCATTGATTGAAGCTAACGGAGGTGCCATTAATGTCAATGGTTTTGGTCTTGAAAGTAGACTGGAATTCTTTATGCACTACATCAAAAAGGTCTCCATAGATTTTATTAGGATTCTCATGTTCTATTAAAGATGGTGTAATTCTACGAGCTATATTATTTTTAATGACACTAATTTATTTTTGGCGTCTCAATCACTAAGTATATTATCAAGACAAGTCGACGAAGATGCCGTGATCCTAGTGGGTTCAAGAAAAAGGGTTTTAAAATTAAAAGATCTAAACAGACTGAGAAGTCTAATACTTAATGGTGTAACATCTAAAATATTAACATTAAAATCTCCACATACATTATACATTTATTTCGTGATTTTAATTTATTGAGTGAATCCTCCATTACCGATTCGAAACGAATAAAATCCCCAGAGGGTAGTCGATGATAAACGCAAATTATCACGTAACGCTCGAGTTCAACACAAGACAACTGAATAGTGCACTTTCGAGGTATACCCTAACCAATAAAAAAAATATTATCAAAATCAGACTACTCTGTAAAACGATAAGCATGGTCATACATTACAATCAGTGAGTGAACAATCATTATTTTCACAACGTTATGTCCTACGGTATTCTGCTGTGGGCCAAAGCTGCTCATATTCAAGATATGTTTGTCCTTCAAAAACGTGCTGTTCGTGCAATTTACCAGCTCGGTGCCAGAGTTTCCTTGAGAGACTTTTTTAAAGATATTGGTATTCTGACGGTGGCATCACAATTCATCTTCGCTAACATATATATTACGCAAAATATACACTATACACTAAAAACAGTGATATTCACACCGTTAACACAAGAAATAAGGACAAACTACGTGCGGGTTCACGGGCTTCATAAGGTTAATAACCCATTTGTTGGGCTTAGAATAACTTTTCATAACAAGCTTCCCTCTTCTTTGCTAGATTTGCCTTTTAATGCATTTAAAGCTCAAGTAAAATCCCTCCTTTATGAGGAGCCTTTAATTATTTAAAGGCTTAATATTCCATCAACGACTATTTAAATGACAAGAATAGTTGGTCACTGTGATTAACTCAAGACAATGTTTATGTTCTTTCTCCAGAATTGGCGTACCTAGTGACAGGTTATTAGCATGGTTGTCGGTATATTGGCATGGCTAGCTGACTAATTATTTAATTAATGTTCTGTGTCTCGTAATGTTTATTACTTTGCTTATGTATGTATAGAATCAAGTCTATCTAACTAAACAGACAGCTGTGCTGCTGGGGAGTTTGTTGCGCCACCTTTTCTTCCCAGCTAAAGCACTAGGAAGTGGTGAAGGGTGGGCGTTTTGGGGGACTGTCTTATGAATTTTGACGTTCGAAAAGTGCTGATTGAGAATCAGCACTTTTCGAACGTCAAAATTACTCAAAAACTATTTTGAATAAATGACACATGATTTTTAATCAATCATCCCCTGCTGTCCTACCTTTAGGGTTGGATTTTTTTCCAAATTTATGTGGGACCAACTTCGGGGTATTCCTTTTCCAATAAAAAATAATGATCAAATCGGACTACCTACTCTGTAAAAAGTTATGTCTGGTCATACATTAAAAAAAATACACGTTGACTTGAGTACCTCCTTCATTTTTTCGTCGATTAAAAAGGGGACCAAGTATTGAGGCACATCTGTGCGATGTTAGATTGGTGACTATTGATTACAACCCTCTGACTGCGATTGGTTTTATAAGATATTAACTACCTCAAAAGATTACCACGGATTCAGTTAATTCGGAAAGAAAGAAATTCGGAAGCCTTAGAAAACTCCGTATACACTGCATCCACTTGTACACGTCAAAACAATCAAATAAAAAGCTAGAAAATAAATAAAAAATATTATTTGTCAATTATGATTGTTGATTATAGGGTACATTTTGTTATGGAAAACATGGGCGCTCTCGTCTTCCCATCCCATTCGTGTAGGCGTCCCTCAGGGTGCTGTGCTGTGCCCTCTTATATTTACGTTATTCACTAGCGATATTCCCAAAAGTAGAAAGGCTCAGAAGGCACTGTTCGCAGACGACACAGCGATAACTATATTGGGCATAGTCAGGACGTGATAGCCTCCACTCTCCAAACCACAGTCAACATTCTTGGCGCGTGGTTTAGAAAGTGGAGAATCGAAGTAAATCCGGATTTAAAGTCAAGCGGTTTCTTTTTGGAAAACGCGACTTAGACCTGACCCCCCCCCCCCCCCCGGCCCATCTCCATGTTTGGCAAGCCGATCCCTTGGGAAAAGGGAGCCAAATACCTAGGAGTGATCATGGATCAGAACATCTCCTTTGCTGAACACATAAAGAAAGCGCACTCATGCGCTGCCTTCGCTCTCGGTATATTGCACTCTGTTCTAAATGCACGTAGCAAGTTGACACTTAAGTGCAAGTTGCGGATTTACACGGCGTGCATTATGCCCATCATGATGTATGCATGTGCAGTCTTTGCACACACGAAACCCCGATTCATCCATAGAATGCAGACCTTCCAAAACCAATTCCTCCGCCAGGCCACCAAATCCCCCTGGTTCGTTCGGAACGAGATCCTCCATCTCGATCTGAAAATCCCCACTATCATTCAGCTCATAAAACGCAACTCGCAGCGTTTCTTCGATAAAGTCGGGAAACATCGCAATCCTCTGATTGTGAAGGAGATCCAGATGACCCCATTGCTCTCCTCCAAGAAAGCAGAAGGGCCACCAGTACAGTACACAAACACAGACTACCGTCATTCTGACCTCGCCGCCGAGTTGCTCGTGCGTGCGGTGTACCTCCAACACCATCCCGATTATATTTGCGAACAGGTTTGTTTGTCAGTACATTAACCATTGTTATAATATGATTAATGTAATGACAAACAAACAAATGACTCAAAGGCAGGCGCATTATTAGTCAATTTTATTTTATTATTTTGGTTTAATTTTTAAAATTTTAATTTTGATTTTACTTATACTATTGAATTAAGTACATACCAATTTTAACTTATATTTATTATAACAAATAAGTATCTTTATTCATCAAGTAACAGAATAAGGTTGGGGTTGGCACGCACGCGGCGCACCAGGGAGGCGCATCGTTTTCTCATCGTTGTATAAAACAGTCGACTCAAGCTTCAGCAAACATCCCTGACGCACTACAGAAGCGGGGTAATCCCATAAATATCCTGAACGCATTGTTATATTGAACGCGAAGGACGCTGTAAGATTTCTGCGTATAATCGACCCACAGACTTCACGTGTAAAAACTTTTTTCAAAAAAATAAACAACCGACTTCCAAAAAAACACTAAAAAGTGAAAAATAACTTTAATTTCGGAAGTCGGTGACTTTGGATATGTATTTTAATTTTTTGTCACCGCTTTCCGAAATTAAAGTTATTTTTCACTTTTTAGTGTTTTTTTGGAAGTCGGTTGTTTATTTTTTTGAAAAAAGTTTTTTATTTTTCTCTTTTTAGTGGTTCACATGTGCTTACCCCTTCACAGCGTACCGGCGTGATGTTATGTTACTAACTGGTGTAAACAATTGACAGACATGAGATTTCAGCAATCTCTGTCCATTTGCTATCATTTATTGAGGAGTTCCGTTGCCTATCTCCGAAGTTCTTCATCAGATCTTCACCAAATTGAAATAGAATCACTCCGAGAAAGTACTCTTCCAAAAACTTTACAAATTGCTTCAAATGTGCCTATAAAATTTGAAGAGTTCTCTCTATTTCTCCAGGATCCCATCATCAGATCCTGATTTAATGATCATGGGACCACTTGGGAAGTATACCCTTACAAACAAAAAAAAAATTATCCAAATCGGTCCAGTCATCTTCGAGTAATCGGGGAACATACATAAAAAAAAAAGTTCCGACGAATTGAGAACCTCCTCCTTTTGGAAGTCGGTTAAAAAGAAATGAAATATGCACGAAACAAGGTTATATTAACACCCCGTGTGCAACATTCAAATCTAAAGGATATTGTAGGAGACCAGATCAAATGCTCTGAATAGATCAAGGAAGCACGCGTATACAGGTGTTTTCCGATCTGTGTAGTACTTGACAGCCCACAGGATGGCACTCAGTTGACAGCCCAGCTTGGAATCAAAACTTGTTGTCTTGCAGTTCAATGCGGTTATTAAGTTGTCTATTAAGCAAGCTATCAAGCACTTTTGCTATCACCGTAGCCAAAGAAATAGGCCTATAGTTTTTATATCCGCGATATCGCGTTTTATTTTTAACTGGCATTACAATAGTTCTACTCATCTGACTGGGTAAATCTCATGACTCACACAAAGGTTAAGGAACATTGCCAACACTTTTGGCAAATGAGGATTGAGGATTAATTTGAGGATGAGGACCCGCGTACTTGAGGTGCTCGATACTCAGACCGTCATGACCTGGAGACTTTCCTCTAGCCATGGTGGTGATGACACCCTTGATCTCCTTGGTTGTAAATCTTGTTTGAAGATCATTACGGTCCGGAGCATCAGGCACGGACAAGCCCAGTGGAGATTTTATTTGAAACTATTCCATGAAGAGGTTAGCAATGTCTATAGGATCGTTAATACCGTTAACTGATACAGGGAGGCCAGGCCTACCAGTCATCCTGTTCGTGTGCCGCCAAAAGGAGCGATAATCCTTGTTTGAATCATGTGAGGGCAAAATATCCCTTTTTATCTGCTCTGGGTGTTTTTGACACCACCACTTCAGACGAGATTTAAATATATTTCTGGCCTCAGACATGTCAACAAATACAGGACCTGTAGACGGTTTACCATAATCCTGCCACACACCAAACTTTTGCCTGGCGTCCCTGTATGCACTACTAACATGCCTGTTCCAGCCTTTTTTTTTGATTACGGGGAGAAATCCTCATGGATGTTCTCCGCCCCGGGGAGGGGGAGGGGTCTGTCAGACTGTTACTGACTAAAACCACCCCGGTGTTCCGTCTCACACTTGCACCGAGGATCACGGGAACTAATGTGACTTCCGAGATCCCCGGCCCGCCTCTGCGGGCCACCTCACGTTAGGGGGGGAGTGAGGTGTTAAACTCCCCCCTTACGTCATAGACAGGCGCGCGTGGAACACTATGCGCCACCATCTCGGGTCCTAAGAAGTAGGGGGCGATGGATTTAGCCCCCGCCACCAGGGCTGCGCGAAGCTGTGACCTACGCAGCTCCAAATGTCGCTGCGTTAGCCACTCGCCCGCGCCCTCGAGTCCTCGCGCCACCGATACAGCGACGTACCGACAGTACCTCCACCTTGAGGTCCAAGGGCGGGGAATGCCTGTTCCAGCCTGCCACAACCTTCTTTTCCCCATGTCTATTGCTCCCTCGACCCACCACAGCCGATCCCGATGAAGCTCGCAGAATATGATTATACATTCGATTACGAGTGCGTAATGATCCGACCACAGTACGTCATAAATGATCCGCGCGTTAACTACAGAGTCACGAGCTACTTTTGTGACCATACAATGGTCTAGCCACCTGCGTGTACCATGTGCGTCACTTATAAAAGTAAATGTGTCTGAGTTTATTCCTAATAATTCAGTATCAACTCAATTCCAATCAAATTCCTGACAGAAATTTATCAATTTCGCAAAAAATGGACCTGTTTGGTGTGCATTAAATTCTCCCAAAATATAACAGTTTTCTATAATAGAGTTCTCTATAATGGCACTCACCGCACTCAGGCAATCCGTATACTCCATTATGTTACATGCCTCATCCGTGGTACGCGCATGTACGCGTTTCGACCCCAAAAATTAATAAAAGTAAAATTTTATTTATCATTTCTGGTGTAGCTCCGAAATTTTCCTATTTCCTAGGTGTACCTTAAACACAAACAGTTTGCGGAACACTGCTCTAGAAGTGTAATCTCGTCTTATAAATAGAAGGTCGTGTACACTACGGAGACAGATCAGTGATGAACGCTAAACAGTGAAAGGCAAGCGATAAACAAGTGATTCGGATTAGTTTGTGACTACTGTGTTTGTATAAATTGTTAGTGTTATTGGTTTTTATTGGTATACATTATTTATCCCGAACCCCAGTTCGTAACAATATCAATAACTTTCTGGCCGTTTTGTTATTGCTAGATAATTATGATCCATAAAGGGTCACGAATTCTTGTGAAATGACTCTGCCAATAAATGTAAAATCGTTATTTGGTGAGCATTTTCTAAAGCAACTTATTTACAACGTTTCAGGTTCCTTCTCCTACGTGGACCCTCTTCACAAGGTCCGTACAGTGGACTACATCGCTGACAAGCAGGGGTTCCACCCGATCCTGAGCGACGTACCTCCGGCGCACCCCTCGGACTCCGAGTCCGTGGCGCAGGCCAAGAATCGTCACTACCAGCTGTACGCCAAGATTGCTGAGGAACACGCCACGCATCCTCACCCTGAACGTGAGTTATTTTGGTATTTTGATACGGGACGGTCTAGCTTTTGTATGGCTATATTCACGAGCTTTGCAGACAAGCAACTAGCTAGGAGAAGAAAACAATGTTAAAAGCGTTCATGCGGCGCGAGAGGGCAACGTCGCACTTTAAGTGGTTTTACGTGATTATCTTATTAGGTTTTAAATCAAAGTTCTATTTTTTTTTTCAGTCAAGCACTATCGATGATGTTTATAAGTTTGTACGCTATTTTTTAACAGTTATTTTGGTATTTACTTATAAATATCAACATACCGTTAAATATTTTCTATTTGCATTACTTATTACGATTAAATGTTTTGATTTAAGGGTAAATGTTAAAAATAATTATAAATACCAACGATCTATTGCTTGGCTTATAAAAAACGTACTTTAATTCATATTTAATGAAATAATGACGAAAAACCACCAAAAATGCGACGATGCTAGCTCGCGCGAGATGAATGATCTTAATTGGATAACCGAACTGCAAAATTTCCACTATGATATTTACAACAATAATAGGAATTTTATGATTTTATTCTTACCGAATCAATACATTTGTATTAAATGACGCCCCAGAGGGGCAATTCCTTATTCTTTAGAATGTTCATGTTCTAATACCAGTGTTTCAATCTGACAAAAATACGTATAATTTTCATGAATTTTTGAAACTTTTTTGACATTGATTATGGCTGAGATGAGATTCTGACAAGATTTTAAGAGCGTTCATTCCACGCGGGCTGGCAAAAACGCATTTATATTAGTTTTTCGTGATTATTTCATTAAATACAAACAAAAGTATATTTTTTTTGCCAACCACTAGATAGTTGGTATTTCTTATAATTTTTAACATTTACTCCTTAATAAAAACATTTAATCGTACTAATAAGTAATGCAAATAGAAAACAATTGACGTTATGTCGATTTTTATAAGTAAATACCAAAATAACTAAAAAATAGCATACAAACTTGGAAATACTAACAATCTAGTGCATGGCTGAAAAAAATGTTTACTTTTGTTTGTATTTAATGAAATAATCACGAAAAACCGCCATAAATGCGCCGTTGCCAGCCCGCGTGGAGAGAACGCTCTTCATGATTTATCTGAGCAACCGGCAGCAAGTTCGTCAAGCTCCCTTAGATGACACTGCTTGCGCTAGCGTTGGGGGTCGGGTTGCCTCCTTCCCTCAAATATGGCGAGGTGGGTTATGACTGATCTTTGCATTATGCTCGTGGACGGGTGCTGCATTTGGTGACTGGTTGTCTTGCTGCTCATGGTTTTGTTATTGTTAATACATAGTATTAACTGATTATTTATTTAACTCTGAAGATCCGAGTTTAACATTTGTTAGTTCTAGTTACATTGCATACGTAAACGGGCACGCCCTTTATGCCTGGAGGCTTTCATTTAAGTTTTCAGTTCTGTTTATTTTTTTATTATTTATTTCTGCTTGAGTAAAATTTTTAATGATATTTTTTGGTATATTGGCGTGTGCTAGCTGTCATAAGGCAAAAGTTTAATTTTACATTTTGTGTTTCCTAACGTTATATACGTACCTACCATTGTAATAATCAAGTTCTTCTAACTTAATAGACAGCTGTGCTGCTGCGGAGTTTGTTGCGCTATTTCGTCTTCCCAGCTAAAGCACTAGGAAGTGGTGAAGGGCAGGCGTTTTGGGGGACTATCTTTTGTAATTTTGACGTTCCAAAAGTGCTGACATCAGCCTAGTTTGAATAAATGACTTTTGGTTTTGATTTTGATGTGAATTAGCCTTCTGACTTACTAAGCTCAACGCTCACGCCAGCTGTAATAGTATAAGTAATAAGTCATATCAAGTCTGATCTTTCTTGAAAATAAGAAGTAGTTCATTCACAGCTGTGGACTTATCTTCGTTTGCTAAACCAAAAAAAAGTGAATAATAATAAAATTGTATGGTGTCAGTATCAGTAGAACTTCTATAGTAGTCTCGCAATTTTAATGAAATAAGTTACAATTGATTGTGGTCATATATGAATACTATTTTCTCGTAAAAATAACTATTTCAGATGGCAAATTCAAATGCAAACTGTGGGTACGATAAACATGATAGTATTAGCGCACGACTCATTAATCGTTTAAATCAATCTCAGTTTTAGCAATCAACACGCCACTTGAGACAGAAGCGGTGGCCCAAGCTCGGGCGAAGCATGCCGAACTTTTCCGAGTGATTGCCGAACAGCACGCTCGCATCGCAGCCGAAAGGGAACTGCTGCTGCAAGAGGAAGAGGAGAAGCAACACCTCCAGGACCTCGGCCAGTAGACACTTGACTCCTAACACACTAAACTTGTTGATCATCAAATATGGAATAGCAGATGGGTAGAGCTTTGATGACTAAATGTACTTTAATAAGGCCTTAACTTAAACTTAGAATCTTAGATAATTAACATGGATCTAAAACTATGCCACTGATGGTGCGATTATCGTAGCCTACTCTACTGGGTTTAACTCATGACGTTACGATGGATGGTTGAATTAGTGACCTTTCACGTAAATCATCTAAGATTCTGAATAAAGCAAGCAAGCAAGCAAGCAAGCAAGCAAGCTTAGCAAGCTTAGTATAAGCGGCAAAGGAAATTGGTGTGCAGGCAACTAAACGTTGTCTGAAATGTTTGTAAATAAACAGTACATATCGTGTAATGGTAAGAAACATTATGCACAGAGTTTGGTTTCCGAATTGCTGGTAAAATAAATGAGGCCTATATTTTTCCCAAAGCCTATAAACTTTAAAAGATGTGTCTGACAGATGTTGGAAGATTAAACAGGTCAAATGAAGTCAGCTAGCGATACTCCACAGACGATGAGTAACGTAAACGCAAAAAAAATTACAAAACTGATTTTCTAATCTCGTCCTTCAAGTAACTACCACTGCGGTTATCATCATAATTTGCCTAGCCTTTTCCCAACTATATTAAGGTTGGCTTCCATTCTAACCGGATGCAACCGAATAACTCGCAAGTCCACCAATCAATACCGTGTTTTACATTAAACGACTGCCTATCGGACCTCCGCAACCCAAATACCCCTTTGTAAGACTGGCTGTCAGACGTTCGTGCTTCTAACTAATAACGACTGCTAAAAATCCACAAATAACAGCTTAACGTGCCAACGGCTTAAAGTGCTTCCCGAGGCACGGAGTGGTCTTTTTATGTAAAGATGGTCACCCTTTCACGGTTCAACCTCGGCAAGCGTCGCTTAATCTGATCGATTGACCCGTGCGTCTATTACCTATTACTTAGCCACTAGACCCTGCGCTCTTAGATGCACATGCGGTCGTTGACTCAAAACAAAATCGCCATGAAATATTTCTTGTTTTATCATGTTTAGATATCGATACCGATCAGGTGTGGAGAGTCGCTCGCCAATTTAATTTGATATCGTATGTCTTTAGTAAAAATGCTGAAGACGAAAGTGTGGAGTTTCGCTAGCCAGTTTAATTTGACATCGTATGTCTTTAGTAAAGATGCTGAAGACGAAAATCCGAATTTGTTGTGTTGTGTACAGACGCCAGCACATCAAGCTACCGCAATCTGTCAAATTTCTTTGATAAATTTTCTTAAGCATAAGATTCATGTTCAATTGGGAAAATTCGACAGTTTGGGGTAGCTTGATGTGCTGGCGTCTGTACAAGGCTTTAGAGGTACCAATAGCCGAGGTGCCAGAAATGGCTTTCACCCTTGTTTGGAAAACTGCTGACTACATTTTTTAGCTTTCTGCTATCCATATTTGGCAATTAAAATGACTGCAGTGATACTACCTAAAATTAATGCAAAATTGTTACATATTTTTAACTATTTATATAAGTACGAGTACAATTAAAACTTTTACACTGATTTTGATACTAACTATTTTTAAATACTTCGATATGTGTCCTAAGTTAAGGCATGTCTTAACAAAAGGTACAGTAAGTAATTACAATTACTTATCATTAATCGGAATGTAACCATTTCTTATATATTTAAATATCAGAAGTTTCCTTATCATCCAAGTCTTTTTTAAAACAAGAACTAATTAGGTGTATACCTATAAACTGTGAAGAATATGTAAGATTGTATATAAAATATTAAACAATGTAAGTATTTTAATAAAACTCTCTCGAATTGCCATATTAAAACCATTTTTTTATATTATTTCTAGTACTTTTATGTAGAAATTTTGTATTTTTTTAATGTTTTTTAATAAGAAAACAAGTCAATATAAAAAAATCTGCGTTTTCTTTTACCAGTGAAGATATAAGATAAGATAGTAAGTAAGTGAAGATAAGATAATTTTCATGTTGTGCCAGAGTAGTCATTTTGTTCTTATGAACATGCAGCTACATGTTGTGCCTGAAAGCCTTTTATACTGTTAAAGATTATGTTGGGGACACAAAAGCTTGGGATTGACTTGCTCCAATTTTTACATACTAAATGTTGTTTTTTTTTTTTGCAAACTTGTACTCTGACATTTGATAATTATTATATACACTTTGACATGAATATTTACTTTAGAAGTATAATATTATTTTTGTTTTAATTATTGTGAATGTAAGGAGTATTTGGGTCATATTTTGTTTGTTTTTGTGTTTTCTATTTTGTGTTTCATCTCTTTCTCAGCTAGTTTTAATATTAATCTGGCAGTTTGAGTATTTTATGCGGCCTACCCAAATGTCCTGTCTTTGGTATTGTTCGTCAAATCGTTGAGCTCCTCAAGTTCTGAGTGGAGCTGTATGATTACTGACAAATGCGTGCACTGAATGGACAGGTCCACTAAATCTGTGTGGTTCTTTCTTCAAAAGACCATTTCAGACACCGATCCACATGGTCTTCACATGATCTGACCAAGATTATGTCTGGACTTTAAAAGAGACAGTGACCTCTGAGTTTGATTCGGCCTTTCTTCTCAGAGTAGTCAGATAGGAAACGCCGACCTCATCTAGTTTAAAAAAAATATGATTGACGTGTAAAAGTGTTTGTACAAACCTACTTACAGAAATAAAATCATTTATCATTTATCATTACACAGACTCCTTACCCCCCAGAAATGCGCTCCATCTATGTGAAATCAATGAAACTGCTAAAATATTCTAACCAGAAAAAAAAAGAAGGCGATCATGGTACCAGCCGCTAGGTAAATATCTATCGCATCCTACCTATTGATGTATTTAGCAGTAAAATTTGGCCAATATTTATATCTTATCATAATCAAATTAAATAATTAGACATTATGAACAAGTATTTAAAGTAAAAAAGGGAAGAGCTCACTGGGCATCAAAGAATTCGCCCTCATCGCTGTCAGTGGGAAAAGTGCCCAAAAAGCTGGCAGCGTTACCACGTTGGATGGCAATGCCGATTCTTTGACCTAAGAATAGGCCAGCCCTTTGGTCACGTGAAGAGTCGACCAATCGCTTAGCGATGTCTCGAAATACTTGTTGAACACACAGACCCCACGGCCCTAGTGTCAACCCCAAACGGCTCAAAAATATAGCTCCAATAAGGTTGTTATATTTGTGCCGTTTGAGGCTTTCTGCACCTGCAGCAGCCACACCAGCACAGCCTGTTCTCAGAAGATGGGATGGCGAGAGGGTGTCAAGGAGCACCCAGATGCAGACCTGTAGCGAACCGGAAGGTAGAGTCACCCAGCATAGTACCTATGTTAGGTGACGGTAGCGCCTGAAGCCATAGGCCCGACTCCCACTCTCCCACAGCCAGTAGGCGGGCGCGCTCAGCAGTATTGGTGGACGTATTAATGAGATTATTCCGTACCAGCCTGCAGAGCGGCTCATCCCACTGTCTCTGGGAAGATCAGTTCACGGGCTGAACCGTATTCGGACAAGCCACCTTCCAGGCGTTCATGGCATCGGTCAAACACGGCAATTCAAAGTCAAGAGACGGGATTAAGATTTATGTGGTTAAGTTTTCGGTGCTGTGGACCGAGGACAGGAACGCCGTAAGCTCACACTAGAAATTTTGCGGACTCCGAGCCCACTAAAATGGATGGGTAGTGTGGCATGCAGCCACGAGCGGTCGTCCAGTGCCACATTTAAAATGGATGTTAAAATGCTTTGAATAATTTGATCGATTATGTCTAAAAGGTGTTGGCTGCTTCTTTAAAGGGGAAGAGCGGAGAAAATACATGAATGGACCGAAACAGCAGTATCTGATAAGGGTGAATGCTGAATGTAAATTAATTTTAGAAAGTCTATCCACAATATCGTTGAAATGTTTAATTATGTCGTCAATGAAAGGTGAAAAACTGTCTTCTAGTATTGGGGAACCTAGGAGGTGCAGTGAACTTTTTCCAAAACTTTGATATCTGGGGCGATTGAATTAAATTTGTGTATAGTCGGTTCTCTGTCGGTATTATCACTAAGGTAAATTTTGCATTTTAAGTAGTTGAGGTCAAGGCCGATGGATTGGAACTACTGCTTTAAGAATTTAAAATCTTGTAGAACGGTATCTACGTCACCTCCTAGTGTTCCATCATCTAAATACCAAACATTAAATTTTAAATTTAGTTGTTGTATCATGGGATGGATACCTAAACTGAAAATGATGGCCCAAGAGGATCACCTTGTTGGCATCCTACTGCAGATTCCAGAACGTGGTCTTTATATTATAATTTTGATGGGTGCAGGACTTCCGACATACAATGGTATTTTTTTTTTAATAATGATAATAATAATAATCGTTTAATAATGATTAAACGAACTTACCTTAAGTGAAGTTCGATCATAATTATACGAAGGCTTCGTCCGAAGAGATTAGCATAGAGATTACATGTAGTAGACGTACGGTGTCGCCATCAGCACTGTTAGAGAGATTTTTTTTTTCAATTTTCGCCTTCCTCTTTAAGACAATTAAAAGTATCAATATGAACTCACAATATTGTGCCAGTCATTTGAATCAGCCTATTATATTAAATAATAACAGCAAACCTAAAATATATTACAAGTATAATTATTAACTACCGAAATAATAGGCACTGGTTCTTGGTAGTCGTAAAACAAAAGTATATTTAAAAAGAAATCATAAGCAAAAACATAGAGAAAACGTATCAAAAAGGTAAATATCCTAAAAGGCTTAGTGCAGACTTGCACATTCTCCCCTTTTTTATGAAATGGGCAGCTTAATCAGCTTTCGGAGGGGCCTCCTGAAGGTACCGGCCATAGTGGCAACATCGGCCACCCGCACTACTCCATCTCTACCGGGAAACAACTTCGTAACCCGGCCCCTGGGCCATGAACCACGTGGTAAATTTGAATCGCATATTACGACCATATCTCCTTCCGCAAATGAGGGTATGGTGCCTTCTGCCCTTCTGGGTGACAGCGAAGGCAGGTATTCTCGAACCCATCGCTGCCAGAAATGATCAGCTAGTTTGAGTGCCCTCCTCCAATGACTTCTGCTCGAAAGATCCGTCTCTAGAAGCGTAGCAGGGATGGGGCGCCCTGGTGATCCGTTTAGCAGAATATGAGCTGGCGTTAGTGCTTCTTCAGCATTAGCGTCGAGTGAAGTTATCGTTAGTGGCCGCGAATTTACCAAGGCTTCAGCTTCAGCCAGCAGGGTTCTAAGTACCTCATCAGAGGGAGTCTGCTCACGGAGTGACACTTTCAGCGCTCCTTTGACACTTCGAATAAGGCGCTCCCAAGCTCCACCCATAAATGGTGCCGAAGGGGGGATGAAACGCCAGTTTATAAACTCGTTGGTAGCGTAGTCCTCAACAGCATCACCGTACAACTCCCGCAGTTCTCGAGTGGCCCCAACAAAAGCAGTGCCGTTGTCAGACCAAATCTCCAATGGGGTTCCTCGGAGTGATACGAAGCGGCGTAGGCACATGATCGCCGAGTCAGTCGATAAGCTGTGCACGACGTCCAGATGTACGGCGCGGACGACCAAGCATGTGAATAGGGCAACGTAGCGCTTCTCCTTTCTTCGGCCAACAGTAACGTTAACGGGCCCAAAATAATCGAGGCCGGTATATGAAAAGGCCCTTTGATGATGAGCTAGGCGCGCTTCTGGCAGATTTCCCATAGGAGGTTGAAACGGTCTAGCACGGCGTAATTTGCAAAGCTGACAGCTACGGGCTACAAAACGAACAGCGTTTCTGAGTCCAATAATCCAGTAACGTTGATGAAGCTCGTTCATTACCATGTCAAGATGTGAATGCGCAGCCTTCTGATGATATCTCTGTATCAAAAGACGAACTGCTGGGTGTTTTCCATGCAAAATAAGTGGACGCTTAACGTCGTCTGTAACGGCTGAGGCAGCAACAATGCGGCTTGACATTCGCAGTTGATTATCATTACCTGTGAATGGCGACAGCTTGAACAAGTGGCTGTTACGATGCAACGGCAATTTGTTCTTAATCCGCAAAAAATCTTCTTTAAAGGAATCGAGCTGAGACTGCCGTAAGATGTGGGTTTCGGCCAGGCGTAAATCGTTTGCTGTTATTCTCGCTGATGTATTTTGGTTATTGAGGACGTTAGGAGAGGATGTGCAAGAGGGAATAAATGTACATAAACTTCCTTCTAGACGAGTCAAATTGGCGTCAACGCCTCGTCTTTGTAGACTACGCATACGCAGTAAAAAGATGAATCGATGCGCTTTTGCTGTTGCTCGCACCATTCTCAACCATGAGCTGAAACGCAGCGGATCCGCGGAGATTGGTGCGGGCAGGTCAGTATCAGTGGTGAGGTGAACATGTTGTTTAAATTCTTTGCGGCCTAGTCCACTGACATCGATCACGGGTTCAGTGGGCCAGTCCGAGGAGAGCAGGAAGGGAGGACCTGAAATCCATCGATATTCAGGAGTTAACTCAAATCGTTTGACCCGAGTTGCATCATCTGCCACGTTTAAATCACTCGGAATCCATCGCCATTCACCGATGTCCGTGAGCTCCAGTATTTCACCTACTCTATGAGACACGAATGGTTTAAGAGTACGAGCGTCACTACGAAGCCAACCTAAGGTCGTCATTGAGTCACACCAGAAGACGCGTCTCTTCGGTTTGAGTCGATGGGCTTTGCATATAGTCGTAGCAAGACGTGCAGCAATCAGAGCACCTTGGAGCTCTAAACGGGGAATTGAGACAGGCTTAAGAGGCGACACGCGAGCTTTGCTGCAGATTAGAGAGAGTCTAACGTCACCGTTAGCGTACAGAAACCGCCAATAAGCGACAGCGGCAAAGGCAGATTCACTGGCGTCCGAAAACACATGAAGTTCGCAGCCCGCTAGCTCGAGATTATTCAAGTTATAGCAAGGAGGAATTCGTAAACTAGACACCGAGGATAAATCCTGAAACCACGACTTCCAAGCAGTGTTGTCATCTTGAGAAAGCCTCTCATCCCATTCCAAACCCTTACGCCAAGCATCTTGAAACATGATGCGGCCTCTTACAACTATTGGCGCAATGATTCCAAGAGGATCATAGACTCGCATGACGTGAGCTAACACCTCTCGCTTGGTGAGCTTATGTGGCGACGCACCCTTATGGGCTCCCGTGTTAAAACTAATCACGTCACGGGCGGGTTGCCAGATAAGGCCAAGCGTGCGTACATGGGTAGCCAGGTGACCTAAATCTACGTCGTTCACAACAGGCGCCTCTAGCAAGGATTCTTTGGGTAGCAACGAGAGCCCCATGACATCGTTTGACGTCCAGCCACGCATCTCAAAGCCAGCATGAGAATGTACGTTATAAATGTCTGCAGCCAATTTGGCCGCTTCATGAACGTTGTCTAAACTAGTGATGCAGTCATCCATGTAATGGTCGCACATAATTACTCGAGCTGCATCGGAGTATGTATCCTGCCACTCTAATGCATTTTTGTTTTTGATATGGATTGCAGTAAAGGGACTGGACGCAGCGCCAAAAATCATGAATGACATGCGGTATGTACGTATAGGCTCATTTGGGTTGTCGCGCCACAGAAATCTTTGGGCATCCCTATCTTTCTCAATTATTTTAATTTGTGGGAACATTTCACGAATGTCTGCTGTCAGAGCGATTTTACCTTCACGGAACCGCATCAGAATACCTAGCAGGGGTGGCAAAAGGTCTGGACCAGTTAAAAGCATTGAATTTAATGACACGCCGTGGGACTTGGCGGCTGCGTCGTGGACCGTTCTCAACTTATTAGGCTTATTTACGTTTATTACGCCAAAGTGAGGGAGGTACCACAACGGGGACCCCGAGTTAGGAGGAGCTGAACACGGTTCAGCATATCCCTTTGATATCATATCATGGATATTCTGACGGTAGCGTTCAGCATAGTCAGGATCTTTCATAAAAAAAAAATTCTAAACTAAGGAACCTAGACATGGTTAATTTGTAACTGTCGGGAATATCCAGTTTATCAGCCTTCCACAACAAGCCTACTTCAAAGCGGCCACCGGGCAGACGGCACGTGGTGCGCTCGAAAACTTGCACGGCGCGTTCGTCGTCGGCACTACGAGCTTCCTGTTTAGAGATACCAATTGAATCAATTCTAAACTGCTCCTTAATAAGGCCTTCCAGAATCAAGCGATCGTTCGCTATATCAGGTTCACTATCCGTGGCTTGGTTGACAACGTCCCGTTTAGTTTTGCTGCAACCGAAACCGTACAAAACCCAGCCTAAAGCAGTTAAAATAGCTACGGGTTGTGTCTTGGTTCCCGTGCGCGTAGCTTTAGCAAGTGATAAGTGCCAGTTGTCGATGCCTATAATCAGCATGGGCTTAACGTCTTCATAGCAAAATTCATTAGCAATGTCTGCCAGGTATGGATACTTACGCACGCTCTCAAGATGCGCAGACTGTCGCGCAACACCCAAACCGCTCATCGACCTGGCTCGCATAACGCGATGAATTTCATTTGAATGACGGCCTTTTATATTGAAATCGACGTACTGAATATTTACATTCATTCCTAGACCACCTACGCAGTCTAAATGAATACGTTTTTCTTGGCCCTTGTAACCAATTTGAACAGCCAGCTTAGAATCTATGAAGGTCCCTGTGGAACCGTCGTCCAGCAAAGCGTACGTATCAACACTGCTAGAAGGTCCCGACACGATCACGCGAACTATTTTCAACAACGGCCGAACAGAAGGCTCCATTGCTGACAAGGAGGATGCATGAGCCAAGACTACGTGATCCAAGTCGTCAGACGATGGTGCGCCGGTCTCCTTGCAGGCCGCGGGCGCACTGCACGTTGGAGGTGTGGCTGCGCAGGATGTCGATGGCTTGGGTTCAGCGTCGTGTAACACATCTACGTGCGCGGCGACTGTACGCTCAAATTTCGACCCGTGCAACAAAGCATGGTGGCGCATGTCACAAGCTTCCACGGTACACACTCTTTTAGTACAAGAAGTTTTATTTTTGTGCCAACCTTTCTTTAGACATCTATGACATATTTTATTTTTCTTAATAAATTGCCAACGATCACTTGTTGTCATTTTGCCAAACCTATCACAAAACTTCAACTCGTGTTTTTTTTCACACAACAGACAAATATTATTTGTTGCGGAAACTTTATGAATTTCAGCTACGACGTTCATCCTATCCTTGAAGCCTCTATTATCAGGAGGCAACGAGCAGTCAGTAGTACCGCCGAACCTACATTGCAAGTTAGCTTCACGGGAGAGGAAATCGGCAAACATTTCAACTTTAGACAAGCTGCCATCGCACAAATAAGCGTAATCTAACCACCGGGGTCGCAATAGCGGTGGCAGTTTGCTCCACAGAGCCTAAAACAGCTCGGGCGAGCGTAAGTGATCCGGCTGATTTAACAGGCGGATTACTTCCACACAGTTTCGTACACGGCTGGCAAAAATAACGAGGTCTTTACTGTCGTAGCTTACCTTAGGGAGCGCACGTATCACAGACACTTCATGCATCACGACGAGCTCGGGGCGGCCGTAGCGCGCGTCGAGCGCAGCTAGCACCACACTGGGAGTGCGCGCCGCCGCCAGCAGGCCCGCGACTGAGTCGCGCGCCGCTCCGCGCAAGGCGCACGACAGCCTCGCTAAATTATCGGTTGCCGAAGAACTTTCGGCTGTATTTTCGTATGCACGTTTTAAAGCTAGCCAATCTACATAGGACTTGCCGTCGAACGTAGGTAGGTCTGTCTTCGTAGCAGTTTGCTTGTTAGCTTTATTTATTAATATTCCGAGCGAATTGATTAAGCGCGTCACTCCTCCGTCTTCAGTATGATCTTGGTTGAGAGCGTGCGTAGTCGCCACAGCGTCTTGGCCGTGCGACGCTCTCGTGCCCGGTGTCACAAACTGGGCTGTGTCGTCGTACCTGAAAGGTGGGTTGGCACTTAAAATATCTCGCTCATCGGGATTAGGTACTACATTTTTTACCCAATCTTGAACACTAGCACGGCTACGTATACTGTTGCTGCCATGCTGGCTGGCGTCCGCCTCTATGGAGGCAAGCTCCGCTTGTAATTGTAGATTAGCGACCTGTCGCGCTCTAGAGCTTGGTGCTCCAAATCAGCAAGGCCGCGCGCGTGCTGTGCCTGTGCCGCCAGCTGACGTGCCACGATGGTGGCGGAAGAGCTTGTGGTAGCGGCGCTGGCCGGGCGGGAAGGCGTTGGATCCGCGGCGTGAGGAGGCTGGCTCGCGCTCTTCTGCGCGGGATCGGCAATCTCCCTCGCCGCAAATTGGGTGCCGTCTCCTGCACACAGCACGTCCACTTTTGCACGTTTAGAACGGGTTTCCATTTTTCCGAAGATAGGACCAAATATTAACTACCGAAATAATAGGCACTGGTTCTTGGTAGTCCTAAAACAAAAGTATATTTAAGTCAATCAGAAATCATAAGCAAAAACATAGAGAAAAGGTATCAAAAAGGTAAATATCCTAAAAGGCTTAGTGCAGACTTGCACAATAATTAAATACTACGTAATCATTTATGGTAACAACATTTAAGTTATTTTCACAAGTCAAGACAGTTATTTTTGTAAACATGTAGTCAAATTAGGTACTTCTACATTTGTTCAAGGCTTCGTTAATGTGACAGATGACATTATCCACCAAACAATATTACACTATCAAAATGAACAATCTAACATGGCCAAACTGACAAGTACTTCGTTCTCGAAGTACTATGAATCTACCGTCTCACAAAAGCGACAGCACTTGATAGCAGACCAGTTAAACTTATACATTATATTAACATAAGAAATTAAAACCTTAGATAAAGTATATTTAAACAGGTATTATTAAATACTACTTAATCATATAAAGAAATAATATTTAAGTAAGTTTTTACAAGTTTTTTTCATTTATTTCCCGTTAACACTAAAAAAAAAAAATGTGTTTATTATCTTAAATCTAGATACAATTAAGTTGCCGGGGCTTCCCAGAAAGTAATTCGAAGATACTTGTGATGGGATAAACCTCGCTCTTCCTTGATTAGTTCAATTGTTTCGTTGTGCTAATTAGGTATAAGTTACACATTTTTTTATAAATCCAATAAAAATTAAAAACTAATAAAAACAAATCCATAAGAAGAAAAACAAAAGGAAAAAACAAAAATGAAAATGAATTAAATCGTGCTTATGGCAGAGAGGTGTAAATGTGTGTTTATGTGCGTGTGAAAGTATATTTTGTGTGTATGTATGTGTGCTTGAGTGGGTGTGTGGGTGTGCGTGTGTGAGTTAGTGTGTATGTGAGTGTGTGAGGGTGAGTGGGATGGTGTGTGTGTGTGAGTGTGTGTATGCGTGACGTTCAACCCTGTGTAACCAAAATGTCTTCCACGGCATCATAATTAAGTGTGAAGAGCCATTCCTTCAATATCTTCTTACACTCGTACAGCTGCATAGGGTAAATGTTAAGTATGCGATTTACTTTATTGTAAACGCGTGGGGCTTGAGCTACATTTTGGCGACTAGCAAAAATTGAACGTGCTGAGTATGTAGGGGTTACTATATCACAGCGTCTTCGTTTAAGTTTGGCTTGGCTAAAAGGTAGAATTTTATGGTATCTGAGTACAAGGTATACAAGATACAAGATACAAGATTCTTTATTTGTGGAAACATGAGTACACATACAGAGCATGCAAGTTGCGCGCAGAGAGCGCAAGAGAGAGAGTTGAGAGAGTTGTGCGCATGAGAGTTGTGTAGAGTTTCCTGACGGAGAGCAGCTTAGAGCTTGAGTATAGAGATTCAGTAGGAAACCTGTAGGGCTTACAGTACATGACTTTAATCAAGGATCTCTGTGCCCTCTCTAGATCTAAAAAATACGTCTTAGCTGCTCCACCCCATACCGAGACACAATAAATAATTACAGACTGGGCCAGTGCGATATAAATTTTATTCTGTAATTCTTTTACACTATCTAGTCAAATTAGGTACCTCACGGCCTCGTTAATGTGACAGATGTCATTATCCAACAAACAATATTACAATATCAAAATGAACAATCCAACACGGCCAAACTGACAAGTACCTCGATCTCGAAGTACTATGAATCTACCGTCTCACAAAAACGACAGCACTTGATAGTTGACTAGTTAAACTTATACATTATAATATACCAAATAAAAACCTTAGATAAAGTATATTTAAACAGGTATTATTAAATACTACTTAATCATGTAAAGTAATAATATTTAGGTAAGTTTTTACAAGTCAAGACATTTATTTCCCGTAAACACTATCTAGTCAAATTAGCTACCTCAAGGCCTCGTTAATGTGACAGATGTCATTATCCAACAAACAATATTACAATATCAAAATGAACGATCTAACATGGCCAGACTGAAAGTACTTCATCTTCAAAGTACCTATGAATCCACCTTCACACAAAAACGACAGCACCCGACGGTAACCAATCCAACAAAAAGTCATACATTGTTTCTCATTTTATGTTCTCCGGGCATATAACAATTTATCTGCCTATTTATCGAAACACTTTTTTTTTTACCTACCTAATGTAATAGAAACATTTAACAATTTGTCATAATGAATCACTCTTCGGTATGACTAAGTTTACAAAACAATTGTTATAGCAACAATTCAGTAAGTCATTCATGTGTAATAGTTGCATCGCAGCACATGTGATCATTCGAAAAATTAATCGCTCGGTCAATCTGACAATATCGTTAAAAACTATTCAATAAACGCATTTTCTATTAACAATTTCATACATTTTTGACATGGCCACTTCGACCAATACTTTACTTTGGAAGTAATAACTTTTAATAATACCTAACAAGGAACCAAAGTATAGTGAATTATTTCAAACAAATTAATCTTAGGGGAAATCTTAGTTTTGTACCATTACTATATGATGCTCACTACTTTGAAAAATATAATGAATTAGTCCTAGTAAAAGTGTGTGTCCTAGTAAATTGGCTGTCAGTGTCACATACCATTTTTTATTTTTGTTTTTATGTATAAATAAAAGAAGCCACGCCCCCCACTTAATTTCACCAGGTGTTGTTGGCAACTTTGGACCAGAGTCGATGGAGACTGATTGTCCGCTGGTCCAGTGACCATGATCCTCAATAATGAGAGACCGATTGAATTTTCTTTACGACGATAAATAGAGTACCCACTATTTATTCAGACTTTCTACTAATACTTGGCATTTTTCTTTTTCGTTAAAATCATCTCTGAAATATTTTTGTAAACATCAGAACCTTACACCAGTACCTAATTTTAAATTACCGTGACCACTTGAATTGTATTTAAATATAATAAATTACATCGTTTATAAAGTACTTACTGTACACTCACATCCAAAATATGTGCTTTACCTTAATTTATTCAACAATAATTTCTAATTCCACGATAGAAACAGCTTTACCGACTCAGCATTGTATATTTGTTTGTAAAGTCAATTATCGCAGAATGATATTCAGCCATCATCTGACATTTCAGACCGAATTAATAATGTGACACCGACAGCGTTAAATTTATTTTATATTTTTAACAATCTATTTATATTTCATAAAATGGCCAGGCCATTGAAAATAATAGATTTGGGTTGATTTTAACTCGACAGTAAAGGTACTATACTATTTTGATTGGTGTTATGTAATCAGATATAATCTTCCATGCGACAATCTGCTCAGTACCGTAGCTTTAAGAGGTGTGATACATCTTGAAAGAAAATAGTAAAAGCACATCATAACCATTATTACATTTAAAATTCACTATACGTTGGTCTATAAATAAAATAATAATCCATTATCATAATATATTATAATCTATGTCCATGTATCCTATGAACGTTCGGCTAAACTGAAATGCACCAAAATGATCATCAAAATGCCAATAAATTTGAAAATAACCTTTCACGGCCATGCTGAACTGTACTTGTCTCAAAAGCAATAAGAGGAACATTTATATTGTTTTCATTGGTCTATGACCCAAGTGATGTTAAAGCTGTACGTGAGTACGCTAGTAACACCAGGCCTATGACCCCAGCAGATATTTATATTAGTCTATGACCCAAGTGATGTTAAAGCCACACCTGCTGTACGTGAGTACGCTAGTCACACCAGGCCTATGACCCCAGCAGATATTTATATTAGTCTATGACCCAAGTGATGTTAAAGCCACACCTGCTGTACGTGAGTACGCTAGTAACACCAGGCGTATGACCCCAGCAGATATTTATATTAGTCTATGACCCAAGTGATGTTAAAGCCACACCTGCTGTACGTGAGTACGCTAGTCACACCAGGCCTATGACCCCAGCAGATATTTATATTAGTCTATGACCCAAGTGATGTTAAAGCCACACCTGCTGTACGTGAGTACGCTAGTAACACCAGGCCTATGACCCCAGCAGATATTTATATTAGTCTATGACCCAAGTGATGTTAAAGCCACACCTGCTGTACGTGAGTACGCTAGTAACACCAGGCTATAACTATAACCCCAGCAGATATATCTATTATTTACTTAACAATTAAATCAACCTCTAAATTGTAAGTTATCAGTGTATCATATCAGCTTTGTTTGTATTTTTACTTTGCATTGTTTGATAAACCCAGGTCACTCCAGCTTAACCAAACTAGTTATTAAGTTTGTCTGTCTTTCAAATCTCATCCCTGTGAGCATTGGAAATTCCAATCGAATACAACATACAATTTCATAATGATGTCCTTATTACAAAAAGCTCACAAGCCAATTCCAAATATCATAAAATACCAAAGGAAAAGAAAGAAAATTGCATTAAGTACACACTCGACTATAAGATCACTTTCATAATTAAACAAAGTAAAACTATACATTCGGGGTCTACCACCACATCCTAAAACATTTTTTTTTCATATTTATTCAGTTATGCAATTATTTTCAAAATACTTGAACTACCTTAGGCGTACACCGTTCATGCCATGTTTTGAAGCTACTACTGAATAAGCTAGGAAGTATCAACACTTAAATTATGTAGGAGCAATGAGTCTCATCTATAGTGTATTCAAATCAAATTGATGTTATTGCCACTTGAATTTCAGCTAAGTCGTAATGCAATTTCAAATTTATTAAATAGAGCTTTACATGTAGGCGCTAAAGCTATTTTTTCACTTCTCATTTGTCTACATATTTGGAAACTAATTAGCAAACGCAGATTATATGGTTGTTTATTTTATTTTTTCTCATCATGACATGGAGAAAGATATTATATCTATTTGTTTATCCGGTAACCTAAACAAGTGTTTATTGTAAAATGCAATTAGTTATGTATCACGGACCGAAAGTAACCGTTTGTTCTTGTATCACTTAACAATTTCAAAATTACTATCTTCCTCTTTCTCTTTCCTCGAACTATTGTATCCCTTAATTATACTTTAAAGCAATTGGTTCAATGATAAATAAGTAGTGAACGGTCAAAATATACTAATTTCCGTCCTTAATAAGCCAAGCATGAACCAAATGCTCGATAAACAATGATGTAAAAGTATTTTGCAATACCGAATATTTCAATTTAATCATCTTATCCATTTGTAAATGTAAAACAGCCTCTAAGGGCCTTACCGACTTAAGTTACTTCTTATTTCGGGAAAGCTTCCCGATACTTCTCACACCAGGCTGAGGTTCCACAGTCCCAAAGCTCACATAGTAACTTGCAGCTCCGCAGCTCCGATGTCAGAGGTAGCGAGATGTCATCATTATGGTGTGAGTGAAGTCAAAAACCCGCCAACCAACGATTTCCAAAATATCCTCAGCAGCTCCAAAATCGATCGGTTTTAAAAGGCCAGAGAACTATCCCACTTCTGATGTCAGAATATCGGTGGTATATAATATAACTGTATATATAAAACAAGTATCAAGCTTTGAATATCAGAATGGTTACTACTTATTTACTGTATATGAAGATTCTTATGAATAAGGTTTGTAGGGAAAGGATTTCATAAAGTAAAGCACAGAAAGACAAGACTAGACATTTATTTCAATTAAGCTTGTCAGTATTTTAATCAGAAAGTTAGTCGTCCGTTCCAAAACTAGGTCTTCATGGAGAAGAAGGACAAGAAACTCCATGGAAACAGTATTGAAGTATTTCATCAACACATCTCTTACATTGCTATGAATTATCATTATTCTATATACGTTTAACTTCAACCCTTGGACCATTGTCCAACATAACTCGGCATTATTATAACTTAATAACAATAGCTAGAAATAGATTATGAATATTCCATTTATATGATTTAACATTAGCAATATTAACAATAATATAACATTATATTAAATAATAACAGCAAACCTAAAATATATTACAAGTATAATTAAATACTACGTAATCATTTATGGTAACAACATTTAAGTTATTTTCACAAGTCAAGACAGTTATTTTGTAAACATGTAGTCAAATTAGGTACTTCTACATTTGTTCAAGGCTTAGTTAATGTGACAGATTACATTATCCACCAAACAATATTACACTATCAAAATGAACAATCTAACACGTGCAAATGGTGTCATCGCTTGGTTCGACGTAAGCTGAGAACAGGTACCATTTCTGGTGATCGGTTTGCAGCTGAATCACACTTAAGTTCGCTGAAGACATTCCAGACTCCCCCAACTCAAAAAAAAAAAAACTCAAAACTCAAAGCATTTATTTCAAATAAACCAATTACAGGCACTTTTGAATTGTCAAGGTCGGTGAGTTAGAAAGATGAAGCTAATTGCCCATTCCAAAGCGTAGGTACCTATGGAGAAGAACGGGCAAGAAACTCCATGGACACTCTTTTAAAATCATGGTATTGTTACAAAAAGTTGGTTACATCATTATGTTGAACTTATCAATGTGAGAACGATGTAAAAAGACGTGCACATTAAAGCGTCCGTAATTAAAAATAACAATTCAGAAATTAAAATAAGCCGTGGGAGCTAGGAGATGACCAGTCCCTACTGGCGGCGCCCGTTCACGAACATGACGTGTGGATCAGCACCATTCAGCTCAACCATTTTGAAGGGAACTTAATGATCCAACACACACGCCACCACCAGCGAGACATTTGAGTGAGCATGACATACTCTTAGCTGCCAAGGCACATTCAAGTCAATGAAAGACGTACCCTGTAAATGGTAGCTTTATAGTAGGAACATAGTGCTCACACATAGGTATGCAATTATACAATACTAAAAGTTTGAATTTATACAATGCAAAGATATCTAGTCTTTTACAGTCTTCAGCAGCTCCATCGTTTTCAAATGCTAATCAATTTGGTTTAACCTACCTTGTGGAGCTGGACAAGCAGCGTTTAGCCAAGCATTTTTATCAGCGATGTAATCTCCCAACTTATAATAAGCATGGCTGCATAGTGTGCGTTTTATACAAGATTTAAATTTCATTTCATTCAGTTGGAGAATGTGGGGAGGTATTTTATTGTAACATTTTAAACAGTACCCCATGAAGGATGAGTCTACTTTAGCCAGTCTGAAGCCTGGTTGAACTAATTGGTCCCTATTTCTAGTCCCAACGGTGTGTCTTTCACCTCTTTTACTGAAAAGATTTAAATTTTTCCTGACGTACATAATGTTCTCATAGATATATTGACAAGGTACCGTCATGATATTAATATTTTTGAAAAGTTCCCTTAGAGAATCTCGCCTACGAAGGCCATATATTGCTCTGATGGCTCTTTTCTGCAGAATAAAAATAGACTCAATATCTGCAGCCCGTCCCCATAGTAAAATACCGTAAGACATGATACTATGAAAGTAACTGAAATAGACTAACCTCGCGGTTTCTACATTAGTGAATTGGCGGATTTTTCTTACAGCATATGCTGCTGAACTTAGCCGTCCTGCAAGAGCTGTTAAATGAGGACTCCTCTGTAGCTTTGAGTCGAGCGTGATCCCTAGGAAAACAGTTTTATCGACGAATTCTAGTTTCTCTTTATTCAATACTATGTCACAATCAGTACTTTTAACATTTGGTAAAGCAAAGCTTATGCATTTAGTTTTTTTTCCATTTAGTACTAAATTATTAGCAGTGAACCAATTTTGCACCAGCAGTAGGGCGTTATTTACGTCGTCAAGATTTGATGCACGTCTATTTATTTTAAAAATTAAGGATGTATCGTCAGCAAATAACACCATTTGTGGTTGTTTTTTTAATAAATGGGGTAGATCATTAATATATACTAAAAAGAGGAAAGGACCTAATATTGAGCCTTGTGGAACACCCATTTTAATTTTTAAACCAAGTGAATTGACTCCATTTATATGAACTTTTTGCTGTCTATCATTTAAATAAGATTTTACTAGACTGAGCGCAAGTTTACCTAGTCCGTAATGCTCAAGTTTTAAGAGCAAGGTTTCGTGATTAACGCAATCAAATGCCTTGGAGAGGTCACAAAAGATTCCAATGGCATCCTGGGCCTCCTCCCAAGCATTAAATATGTGTTTTAATAAGGTAACACCGGCGTCAGTCGTACAACGTCCTTTGGTGAAACCATATTGCTGATCGTGTAAGATTTTGTTGGTGTTAAAATGATTAAGCATTTGATTGAACATTATCTTTTCGAACACCTTGCTGAATACCGGCAGCACGGATACTGGTCTATAATTGTTGGCGTCATTGCTGTCTCCAGATTTGAATAGAGGTATAACCTTACTATATTTCATTAAATCCGGGAACACCGCACCACTACCAGGTTTGACGAGGATGCTTGCCTTAACATTACGTCCGTTCGGATATTGGAAGATGTCGATACCCGATAAAGGCATGACCTCCTTGCCAGATCCTATATAGGGTTCGGATAACAAAGCTATGTCGTATTGGCCATTGCAAAAATATGTTAGGAATTCGTGGAAACTGTTTTTTGAGCGATCGATGTTACACTGTACTATTTTAATGGATGTATTATCCATAATCAGTGCGGCTAGTAATTTTGAGTTGAAGTGATTTCACTCTGGGGCAATTGTTTGCGGTGGCCTTGTGCCCAACGTCGTAGCTGGTGTTAAATTTATGATTATGTTGCTGGCAGTTGAAACATTTTGGTGTGCCTTTCTTCTCTCGAATCGGGCAGCTTTCAATGTGGTGGCCTTCTGGAGGGGGTGCTTAGACAGGAAACCTCCTCGTGTGCCCGTAGGCTGGAGTTTCCCTTGGATGCGTCACGGGGAAAGGACAGTCTGCGGGACGGTGCACCCTGGGGTGCGGGCAATTTCCCTCCATTAGGTACGTGTGCCTAAGGGGTGTCGTTGTCCGTATGCCAATATCCTGTCGGAGGTGCGCTCCGGCGCGTGGGCGGGGGAGCTTTGTGCTCCTGGGTCGGTCGACTTAGACCGCCCGACGGTCGCTTACTCACCCCTCTGCTTACAGAGGGTGAGTTGAGTGGGTGTGGGACGTTTCTCCACATTTCTGTCTGTTTCAAAAAGACAGACATGTGGAGAAACATGGGCGGCGCTCGTTGTGCACTCACCCTGCCAACGGGCTAGCAGCGGGGGATCTGATTCTCCCGACTGCAACCGTCGAAATCGTAATCCGTAACGAGATCATGGTCATGTTTTATGACTCGGAAAGGGACGAGGATCTTGGCTTGATCGCCCGGATCGCGAGGAAGATAACCTCTATAAAAAATTCCTCTATTACCAAGTCTTGGTGTGCGGCGAGGGTATGAATGGCTGAGGAGTAGTGTCATCTGCAACATTGTGGTTGTAGGTGGCCCATCAGTCACAAGCGCACCCCCAGCCAGAGATTAGTGGACCCCCTGGTTGGGTTACAAATGTACACTTACCTAGGGACAGGGGGTGAACCTAGGTGGACCGTTTATATCCCCCATACTCGTGGGAATCTTATGGATTATAAAAATAAATATTTTGAGAAGTTGCCAATCGTGTTGGTCGAGTGGATGATAAAGGGTGCAATGTCGGTTTCTGACACCGCATCCGAGAGGAGGGCGAGCGTGGCGAGCTTTGGCTCGGAGTACTCGCGGGCTGAAGAGAGGATGGCTGGGCGTCTTTCCAAAGGAAGGAGGAAGCGTTCGCCACGCTCCCACAGCGAGGAGAACCTGCCAGCCGCTAAGGTGGCAACGGGCAGGAGTAGGCGAGGTCGCGCAGTTGCAGGCAGACCTTCTCGTCTACCTGAGGGAAGCGTTACGTATGCTCCGGTAGAACACGCGGAGATTTTTGCTATGCCCAAAGCCCAGACAGCGCGTACATTGCATCAGTGGGGTCTGGTCTTCGGCCCTGATGCGCTGGAGGTCAATATGTACGTATCCCTTTGCTGTGACCCTTTTCCAAATAGTTGGCGAGACGCTGAGCACAATGTTGCCGGTATGTGGATTCCTAGCCCTTTTCCTATATTTTATCTCTACCCTGCTCGTCCCACCGCTGAGGCCGTGGAAAACATCCTGATTCTGGTTCCTGAATGCCTTAAGGACGTCCTCATCGGTATTAACCAATAGGACGCCCCTAAGGATCAGCAACGGATCCTTGTTCTTCACCTCCTCAACGGTGAGATTGGCTCCATTCTTCCTCAATCTTTCTTTCGCCTTATCTCTTTCTTCCGTCGTCTCAAAACCCATAATCACCTTTCTGTCCTTCGCCTTTCTTACTTTCTCCACCTTTATCCAACCCTCTTTTGCATCTATTACCTTCCTTACCCTGTCAAGAACTTCCTCTCCCGAGTCCTCCTCATTGCTGGAGGTGACCACAACTGAGTGCAGCGTTCGCTTTTCCAGCGTGCCGCCACTCCCACCCGCGACCACCCCCGCATATGTAGGAGCCTCTACATTCTCCATTCTTTCCTTCTGTGCCTCTATAACCCCCTTGAGCTCCTCCATCCGTTTGTTGCTTTCCAGCAGCAACTTGGAGTGCTCTTCAATTTTTTCCATGAATTGGCTTGTGTTACTCGCATGGATGGTTGGGTTCAATTTCTGCTCCGTGTCAATCGAGAATGTTGCGTCTATGTCGGCAGTTTTGGGCTCCATGTAATCCTTAGTTCTTTTTGTTTTGGCCTCCCTTTCAGCTTCTCTGACCAGCTGATAGAGACGATCCAACGCTTCAACGACGGCTGTTTTTATCTCGTTTTTGGTGTTTCTTGAACTGTTCAGGTGAAGCTTTGCTTTGTTTAAGCAGGCCCTAGCTTCTACTGACCGATCTGCGTACTGTAGCTTTGGCGGCTCGGTCGGTTTCGCTTGATTTGGCAGGGTCTTATTTTCTTGCATCTCTAGCTGTTCTTTCTCGGCAGGTCGTGGAGGGCTTTTAGAACTCTGCTCGCTTAATTCTATTTTAGCCGTGTCAACACTTCCCCGTTGCTTCGTTGCTTCGGGTTTTGCCTCTTGTGAGAGCTTCATCATTGGCTTTGTTTTAGGGGGGTAGGTCAGGACCGTTTTCTTGGGGGGCGATGGTGTTTTGTGGGGTGGAACTATTTTGGATCCGCCTTCCCAGTGCCCGATGCTACGCCTCACCGACGGGCCCACTTTACCTGTTTGATTCCCTTCCAAATCTGAAACCTCAGTGGGATTTGCCTTTTTTGCTGGTGTGCGTGTTGCCGGCATTTTGTCAAAGAGCTCTTCCTAGGAACTAGTTAACGCCAAAGGTCTGCCGGGTATTGTAAAGGGATACCACGGTCAGTTAAGGTGTAAAGATAAAGCAAAAAAATAAATAAAAACAATATAATGTAAGTAGGATTAAATGAATCCTGTCGACTTATGTACTAATTTTCCGCTTTCCTTTCCAGATGGTGTACGCGACTTGGAGGTCAACGGTGCGCTTTGGTATTTCAACGCCCGGGCGATGGTGTAAGGCAGGAAAAGAGAGCAAGAAAAGGGAATATAAATAATACACACAAAAAGTAAAATAAAATAAAACAAGACGCAAATAGTCTGCCTCAGATTCAAGATCTTCGGTGGTCGATCCCTATGTAGAGTCGCGGTCCTTAGCTCAAAAGAGCGGGTCAAGAGGAACCTGTCGGAAAACAGGCAACGGAAAATTTTTCCGAGTCAAAAACACCCAATAGTAGAGTGATTTTTGGAAGGACTACATAGAGTCGTTCTGTCAAGTCCGGTGGATAGCTCTCACCGAGCCGTCCAAAATGAACCCAAACTCGGTGCAGTTACACCAAGGGGTTCCGGAGATATCCCAACTTGAAAATTTTTGGTTTTTCACGAAATAAAAAACCCAAAGTGGTTACAAGTGGATATCTCCGGATCCACCAGTCCAAAAACCCCGGTGTTTGGGCTTTCTGAAGTTGGCTCGGTGAGACCAATCCACCGGATCGGTTTTCAGCCTGAAAAATCTTGGCACGCTGAAATCGCCTGAAACTCAACTAGGCCTGTGCCCTAAGCCCTACTGACATAAACAGTGAAAACCCCGGCCTTCTACGACTCTCCGTTGAGAAGTTATGGCCGTCTTAAGTTTTCGCAAAATGGTCGCGGTGCTGTCAAAGTTGGAGTTTGTCAGCGAATAACTCCCCTCTGGAAAGCCGCAGACCCCCCGAGTTTGGGCTCTCCTAACTCGGCCTGAGCTCCGCTGTCCGCTAAAACCACTTTCAGGGTCCCGAAAAATTTAAGCCCCAAACCGCCGGAAGTCGTGAGGAGAACGGGATGGAAGGTCCCTGAGTGTAAAATTAAAAACCGCAATCTCCCACGACCCTTGGTTCAAGAGTTATGGCGGTTTGAAGCTAAACAAAATGGCCGCCGAGCTGTCAAAGGTCGACTAAAAATGTCCGTAACTTCGAAACCCCTCGTCACAATTGGACGGGGTTTTGGATGTACAGCTCGGCGTCACTTCAGGTATGTCCTGAAAGTGATTTCAGCGACAAAATTTTGGAAGCCCTGAAACAGGCTGAAAACCAAATACACTTAAAATTAACTAAAAACGACTGGTCAGAGTTGAAAAACGACTATAATCGGGCCAGCGGTTCCCGAGATATCCTGTTTTGAAAAACAAAACCAAAAAACCAAGATGGCGCGTTTTTGTCAAAACGGCCGATTTAAAAGGTATGTGGCCCGAGTTTGGACTTAAATGGGTCACAATTTATATATTGGACCCTGTCCTAAAGTCAGAAATTGATTTTTACTATTAAATTTTTAATTATGGCCGAAAAACAGTTAAAATTCGATATCTCTGGAATTACTGGTCGGAAAAATCTAAAAAATTTACATAAAATACTAAAAATAAGAAGCTACAATCTATAGAACACAAAAATTTTAAAAGTCAAAAAACAGGCCGGAAAATTTTGAAAAACTGGTTTTCTTATAAAAAATGGTATAATTTTAAAATGACTGAAAATAAAAATCTAAAACTTAAGGTCTCTAATGTACTGATGAGCGCGCACCAGGCTGCAGTTGAAAAATTTTGAAAAAAGTCTTCTGTCCAGAGATATTTATGTCGAAAATTGCGAAATTTCAACTGTTATATAAAATATACCAGCTGTCATAAAAATCCAAAATATGTTGCACTCGCCTTGTGTGACAGGGGTCTAGGTTGGCACCAAGTTTCACATCGCTGTGTCCACTCCTTCCACTTTTTCAGGGCACGTGGTTTTTTGAAAATCCTGAATAACTCGTAGTTGCGTGATGTCAAGTTGGTTTTCGGTGGTCCAGGTGATGGGGAGCCACGATGTCCTCACGATGCCGGTGAAAAAACAGGGGGTCGTCGCTTTAGTTTCGGCAGCGTTTTCGATTTTCTGTTTTAAGTTTTTCACTTAACCTCCAAAAATATGGTTTTCGACTGAAAGCTTCCTCGTCACTATAGACCGGAACAATTTAGAAACGGCACTTTGTGCGGCTTAATTTTCCGCATCCAACGACACTTTACTTGTTAAATTTAGAGCACAAAAACCAATTAATTTGTATTTTTTAGTGCGGAGCGCGTGGAGTTTTGCTGCTTCCAGCTCGAGAGACCGAGTGCAACTGGTTAGGTTAGGTTAGGTTAGGTTAGGTTCAGGCTTTCACGCCCTACCGCCGGCCCCGCTACCATCGGGGCGGTCCGGCCAGTACTCGAGCGCTGGCTCGGGAGGAGGCACGGCTCCCTGTCGTTTCGGGTGACACAGGTGCTGTCGGGGCATGGTTGCTTCGGGAAGTACCTGTGTCGCATAAACAGGGAGCCGGACGCTCGGTGTCACCACTGCGTCGACTGTCGGGAGGACACGGCGTGGCACACGCTGGCAGAGTGTGCCGCTTGGGAGGAGCCACGCCGTGCCCTCATCTCAGGAGTCGGCAGTGACCTGTCGCTGCCGGCCGTTGTCGACTCGATGGTCGGCAGCGAGGAGTCCTGGGACGCGGTGGTATCCTTCTGCGAAACAGTCATGTCGCAGAAGGAGGCTGCGGAGAGGGAGCGGGAGATTGCTTCCGCTAACCCGATCCGCAGCAGACGCACCGGGCGTCGGCGGAGGGCGGACAACGCCCTCTTCCAGCCCCCCTAAATGGGTCCAGGGGCAACGGATCTGGGGAAATTCGTTGCCCCCTACTTGTTGGGACCCGAGATGGCGGCGCGTAGTGTTCCACGCGCGCCTCTCTATGACGTAAGGGGGGAGTTTAACACCTCACTCCCCCCCTATCGCGAGGTGGCCCGCAGAGGCGGGCCGGCACTAGCCGGGGATCGCGGAAGTCACACTAGTTCCCGTGATCCCCGGTGCAAGTGAGAGACGGAACACCGGGGTGGTTTTAGTCAGTAAGAGTCTGACAGACCCCTCCGCCCTCCCCGGGGCGGAGGACATCCATGAGGATTTCCCCCTGTGATCAAAAAAAAAAAAAAAAAAAAGGTTAGGTTAGGTTGACCCGAGATGGCGGCGCGTAGTGTTCCACGCGCGCCTCTCTATGACGTAAGGGGGGAGTTTAACACCTCACTCCCCCCCTATCGCGAGGTGGCCCGCAGAGGCGGGCCGGCACTAGCCGGGGATCGCGGAAGTCACACTTGTTCCCGTGATCCCCGGTGCAAGTGAGAGACGGAACACCGGGGTGGTTTTAGTCAGTAAGAGTCTGACAGACCCCTCCGCCCTCCCCGGGGCGGAGGACATCCATGAGGATTTCCCCCCGTGATCAAAAAAAAAAAAAAAAAAGGTTAGGTTAGGTTGCCCAAGTTGATGGGCGCGGCTGGGGCGCTGTCAACGTTGCTTCCCAATCTGGGGGGCCCGAGCGCCGCCTGTAGGCGGCTCTACGTGGGGATCGTGCGATCGATGGCCCTGTATGGGGCCCCGATCTGGGCGGCTGACCTGACGGCCGGCAGCATCGCTGTCCTGCGAAGGCCACAGCGAGCGATGGCCGTCAGAGTCATTAGGGGGTATCGCACGATCTCCTACGAGGCGGCTTGTGTACTGGCTGGATCCCCGCCCTGGGACCTCGAGGCAAAGGTACTCGCGTCACTGTATCGGTGGCGCGAGGACTCGAGGGCGCGGGGCGAATGGCTGACGCAGCGCCATTTGGAGTTGCGTCGGTCACAGCTTCGCGCAGCCCTGGTGGCGGAATGGCGGGACAGGCTTTCACGCCCTACCACCGGCCCCGCTACCATTGGGGCGGTCCGGCCAGTACTCGAGCGCTGGCTCGGGAGGAGGCACGGCTCCCTCTCGTTTCGGGTGACACAGGTGCTCTCGGGGCATGGTTGCTTCGGGAAGTACCTGTGTCGCATAAACAGGGAGCCGGACGCTCGGTGTCACCACTGCGTCGACTGTCGGGAGGACACGGCGTGGCACACGCTGGTAGAGTGTGCCGCTTGGGAGGAGCCGCGCAGTGCCCTCATCTCAGGAGTCGGCAGTGACCTGTCGCTGCCGGCCGTTGTCGAGTCGATGGTCGGCAGCGAGGAGTCCTGGGACGCGGTGGTATCCTTCTGCGAAAGAGTCATGTCGCAGAAGGAGGCTGCGGAGAGGGAGCGGGAGATTGCTTCCGCTAACCCGATCCGCAGCAGACGCACCGGGCGTCGGCGGAGGGCGGACAACGCCCTCTTCCAGCCCCCCTAAATCGGTCCAGGGGCAACGGATCTGGGGAAATTCGTTGCCCCCTACTTCTTAGGACCCGAGATGGCGGCGCGTAGTGTTCCACGCGCGCCTCTCTATGACGTAAGGGGGGAGTTTAACACCTCACTCCCCCCCTATCGCGAGGTGGCCCGCAGAGGCGGGCCGGCACTAGCTGGGGATAGCGGAAGTCACATCAGTTCCCGTGATCCCCGGTGCAAGTGAGAGACGGAACACCGGGGTGGTTTTAGTCAGTAAGAGTCTGACAGACCCCTCCGCCCTCCCCGGGGCGGAGGACATCCATGAGGATTTCCACCCGTGATCAAAAAAAAAAAAAAAAAAAAAAAAAAAAAAAAAAAAAAAAAAAAAAAAAAAAAAGGTTAGGTTGGGGTGCTTGGACAGGAAACCTCCTCGTGTGCCCGTGGGCTGGAGTTTCCCTTGGATGCGTCCGGGGGAAAGGCCAGTCTGCGGGACGGTGCGCCCTGGGGTGCGGGCAATTTCCCCCCATTAGGTACGTGTACCTAAGGGGTGTCGTTGTCCGTATGCCAATATCCTGTCGGAGATGCGCTCCGGCGCGTGGGTGGGGGAGCCTTGTGCTTCTGGGTCGGTCGACCTGACCCGCCCGGCGGTCGCCTACTCACCCCTCTGCTTACAGAGGGTGAGCTGAGTGGGCGTGGGACGTGTCTCCACTTCTGACAGGTGGAAGCTAGCAGGCAACGGTTGCGGGGGCACCCTAGCCTGCATTGCACAGGCCTCCACCAGTGTCGGACGGGAATGGTCATGTGTTCTGGCCACTCCCGGACCCCCGTCTGGGGGGCATGCGGGGCCTGCCATTTAGGCGGGCATGCGCCGGGAGGGTTGTGGAAGTAAAGGCTGAGCCGGTTTCCCATGGCCCTCCCATCACGGCGATGCGGGAACACCGCTGAGTTTTTAGTGGGTAGACTGTCATTCTGACAGGAGTCCCACATACCCCGTCTCGTCCCCCGCGAGCGGGTATGCGTAAAGCATTTTCTCAGCCTAATAAAAAAAAAAAAGGTTAGGTTGGGGTGCTAGGACAGGAAACCTCCTCGTGTGCCCGTGGGCTGGAGTTTCCCTTGGATGCGTCCGGGGGTAAGGCCAGTCTATGGGACGGTGCACCCTGGGGTGCGGGCAATTTCCCCCCATTAGGTACGTGTGCCTAAGGGGTGTCGTTGTCCGTATGCCAATATCCTGTCGGAGGGGCGCTCCGGCGCGTGGGCGGGGGAGCCTTATGCTCCGGGGTCGGTCGACTTAGACCACCCCACGATCGCTCACTCACCCCTCTGCTTACAGAGGGTGAGTTGAGTGGGCGTGGGACGTTTCTCCACATTTCTGTCTGTTTCAAACAGACAGACATGTGGAGAAACATGGGCGGCGCTCGTTGTGCACTCACCCTGCCAACGGGCTAGCAGCGGGGGATCTGATTCTCCCGACTGCAACCGTCGAAATCGTAATCCGTAACGAGATCATGGTCATGTTTTATGACTCGGAACGGGACGAGGATCTTGGCTTGATCGCCCGGATCGCGAGGAAGATAACCTCTATAAAAAATTCCTCTAATACCAAGTTTTGGTGTGCGGCGAGGGTATGAATGGCTGAGGAGTAGTGTCATCTGCAGCTTCTTAGTTGTAGGTGGCGCATCAGTCCCAAGCGCACCCCCAGCCAGGGATTAGTGGACCCCCTGGTTGGGTCACAAATTTACACTTACCTAGGGACAGGGGGTGAACCTAGGTGGACCGTTTATATCCCCCACACTCGTGGGAATCTTTATGGATACTAAAAATAAAAATCTTGAGAAGTTGCCGATCGTGTTGGTCGAGCGGATGAGCAAGGGTGCTATGTCGGACTCCGACACCGCATCCGAGAGGAGGGCGAGCGTGGCGAGCGTTGGCTCGGAGCGCTCGCGGGCTGAGGAAGGGATGGCTGGGCGTCTCTCCAAGGGAAGGAGGAAGCGTTCGCCACGCTCCCGCAGCGAGGAGAACCTGCCAGCCGCTAAGGTGGCAACGGGCAGGAGTAGGCGAGGTCGCGCAGTTGCAGGCGGACCTTCGCGTCTACCTGCGGGAATTGTTACGTCTGCTCCGGTCGAACACGCGGAGAGCGTGGAGAGCGTGGCCTCTGGGGCCGACGATCCGGCTGTAAGTAAGCCGAAGAAGGGGTCGAAGTTTTTTAAAGCTTCGACCCACGATGTGGGCTTGGTGGACGCCGAACGCCAGCTAAACCTGGCGAAAAGGGTGCAACTCCAGCAAGACCTGGAGGAGAGGGTCGCTGCCAAGGAGCACCAGGTGCAAACCGCCCGGTCGAGGGCTGGCTATGGTGCATCCAGTGTACTGTATGCCGACCACTCCCTGGCGGAACTGGAGCGCATGGCACAGGAGGACAAGGAGGAGGTCTTCGAGGTCGCCGCAAAGTCCTCCAACTTGAAGGGGACCTTTCAAAAAGCCCTCAAATGCCGGGCCGCCAGCTTGCACGGCATTGTCCTGGAGCTGGTGAAGCGGACGGCCACGGACGAGACGCGGCAGCTGCAGGCGAAGGTGGATCGCTTGCAGGCGGAGGTCAGCCAGCTACATCAGAAGCTGGCTGAGGTCACGGCCCGGCCTGCCCAACCTGCCCCAGGTCCAGTGGTAGGAGGCTCCTCCTCCTCCCCTCCCAACCTTGAGGATGTAATCCGAAAGGTTGTAATGGAGGAGAGGGCCTTCACCAGAGCCTGCTTCGCAGGCATCGAGGACCGGCTCTTGCCGGAAAAGCGGCTCCGCCCGCCGCTAGCGGTGGATCAGAGTCCACCACCTAGGGAGCCAGAACTTGCGCCTCTAGCAGGCCCGGCATCGGGTGCGCAGCCCCAGGCCCAAAAGGCCTCTAAGGGCAAAGGCAAGGGCAAGAGGACCAAGCAGGCTCCTCAGATCCGCACCACAAGTGCGGAGGGAGCGTCTGGGTCGTCTGCCACTGCAGCAGCCCCCCAGAACTCGCAGGAGGAAGACGCCCTTCTTCCCTCCACCACCCCGTCCAACCAGCCGTGGACGGAAGTGGTCAAGAGAGGAAAGGGGAAGGGAGGGAAGAAGCCGGAAAAGTCGGCCCCCAAGCCTGCTTCCGTAGCCAAAAGGGCTCCAGCCAGCGGGAAGAAGCTAGTTCCTCCCAAAACCGCGGCCGTCGTGGTGACCATCACCCCGGAGGCCGTGGAGAGGGGCGAGACGTACGAGTCCGTCCTACGACGGGCTCGTACCAATGCTGATCCCTCCCGGCTGGGGATCAGCAAAGTCGCGTGCCGCCGAACCCTAACCGGGGCTCGAATCTTCGAGTTCTCGGGGGAACAGCGCGGCACAAATGCGGAACTCTTTGCAACAAAGTTGCAAGAGGCCATCGCGGATGTGGCGACGGTCGTCAGACCGGTTAAGACCGCAGCCTTGGAGGTGGCCGATCTGGAGGATTCGGTCACCAAGGAGGATGTGGTGGCGGCCGTCGCGGCGGCTGGAGGCTGTGACGTTGGCGCGGTGAAAGGTGGAGCCATCAGGCTTGGCCGTCGCGGTATGGGCATCATCCGCGTCGAGTGCCCAGTAGCCGCGGCTGGGGCCGTCCTTGCTGCGACCAAGGGACGGCTGCTCGTGGGGCTCAGCTCGGCTGTGGTCAAGGCACTTGAAGACCAGCCAATGCGCTGCTTCAAGTGCTTCGCGTTCGGCCACACCCGGGTCACGTGTCCCTCCAAATTCGACTGGGGAGACACGTGCTACCAATGCGGGCAAAAAGGACACAAGAGTGTCACCTGCCGCGCCACCACGCCACACTGCACGGCGTGTGCCGCCAGTGGCCGCCCCGCGGACCACAGGATGACGGGCAGGAGCTGTAAGCCCCCCGTGCGGAAGGGCATAGTGCCGGCGCAGGTTCGCCCTGTTGCCACCACCGCCGCCGTCGTCGCCGCTGCAGCTCCAGCGGCGGTAGCTGAGGAGGATGGTGCGATGTCGGAGTAATGGGGTACGACTATCGCATCATCCAGGCGAACACCAACCACTGCAGAGCGGCCCAGGACCTGGTAGTGCAGGTCATGGCCGAATGGTTGGTGAACGTAGCGGTGGTCGCCGAGCCCTACTCGATCCCCGGCAGCTGGCTGGGTGACGAGGACGACTCGGTGGCACTAGCGGCGCGGTCGTCCACAGACTCACCTCCCCTCTCGCTATTAGAGAGGGGACCGGGATACGTGGCCGCCGCGTGGGGAGACTTAGCCCTTGTGGGCGTATATTTCTCCCCAAACCGCCCTCTTCAGGACTTCGAGAACTATCTCGGAGTCCTGGCCGCCGTGGTCGGCAGGGCGGCCCCGCGTCAGGTCTCCGTACTGGGAGACCTGAATGCCAAGTCGGTGACCTGGGGCAACCCGGCCACCGACGCACGCGGGCGGGCGGTTGAGATGTGGGCAGCCTCCTCCGGACTCTCCCTCTTGAACAGAGGAAGCGTCCAGACATGCGTGCGGCGTGGTGGTGGCTCAATAGTGGACGTCACCTTCGCCACCCCTGCGTTAGCCGCGCGCGTGTTGAACTGGCGGGTGGACCTGGTGGAGACTATGTCGGACCACCGCTACGTGCGGTTCGACATCTCCACCAGTGGCCCCGGAGAGAGGCGGCCCCTCTCGGGGCGGTCACCGTTCCCGCGGTGGGCTCTAACCCGCCTGGACAGGGAGGCAGCGGGGGAGGCGGCGTTCATCCAGGACTGGCTTTCGCCGCCAACCGCCGGCCTGGACGTGGACACCGTAGCGGGGCAGCTGAGGGAGTCTCTGACCGAGGTATGCAACTCTAGCATGCCTCGGTCTCGCCGACCACACCCCAAACGTGCCGTGTACTGGTGGTCGGTGGAGCTGGCGGGGCTTCGAGCAGCGTGTGTGGAGGCTAAGAGGGCCTATACGCGTAGCCGGCGGCGGCGTCGACGGGATCTGTCCGACGAGGACCACCTCTATGAGGTATACATGGAGGCAAAAATGGTCCTCAGTCGGGCCATCGCCGCCGCCAGGGACTCGGCGAGAGCCGAGCTGCTGGAGGGTCTTGACAACGACCCCTACGGGAGACCGTACAAGGCTGCGCGCAACAAATTGCGCCCCTTTGGTCCCCCGGTTGCCGAGACCCTGGAGCCCTCATTTCTGGATGGGGTGGTTCAGTCCCTGTTCCCGTGCAGGGGCAACTTCACCCCGCCAGTGATGGTCCCACCACAAGGCATAGCTCTGCCAGACGAGGAAGAGGAGGAGGAGGCCCCTCCTGTCACGGAATCGGAACTTGGCGCGGCAATTTTCCATATCCGCGCCAAGAAGACAGCTCCAGGCCCCGACGGTGTCCCCGCAAGAGTGGTGGCGATCGCTGCCACTCAAATGGCGGAGAGGTTTCGGGACCTCTTCAGCGCATGCCTTGCGTCTGGGAGGTTTCCGAAACCGTGGAAGGAGGGGCAGTTGTGCCTCCTTCGCAAGGAGGGCCGCCCAGCAGACTCCCCCTCGGCATACCGGCCCATCGTTCTGCTCGATGAGGTCGGCAAAATGTTCGAGGGGATAATCGCTGCTCGCCTAAAGGGCCATCTGCGGGATGTCGGGCCGGACTTGTCGGATGCTCAGTTCGGTTTTCGGGCTGAGCGTTCCACAGTGGACGCGCTGGCCTGCCTTAAGGGCCAGGTGAAGGAAGCGATGGAGGCGGGGGACGGAGTGTTGGCTGTGTCATTCGACATAGCCAATGCCTTCAACTCCGTTCCCCACTCAACCATCCTAGAGGCGCTCCGATTCCACGGAGTGCCTCGATACCTGCGCAGTCTGCTGGCCAGCTACCTGGAGGACCGGGCGATCCTCCTGGTAAATAGGACTGGCCAAGTCCGGCGGTACGCCGTTGAAGCCGGTGTTCCACAGGGGTCAGTCGTAGGACCTCTCCTGTGGAACATCGGCTATGATTGGCTCCTACGTGGAACTCTCCTCCGAGGCACGAGTGTCATCTGCTACGCGGATGACACTCTCCTCACCGCCCGGGGGGGGAGTTTCAGGGAGGCGGCCAGCCTGGCCTCGGCGGGCGGATCCTTGGTCGCGGGGAGGATCCGCCGCCTAGGTTTAACGGTGGCGCTGCACAAGACCGAGGCCATGTTCTTCCACGGACCACGGCAGCGCCCCCCACCTGACGCCCACATCTTCGTGGAGGGCGTCAGGATTGAGGTTAAGGCCCAGATGAAATATCTGGGCCTTGTCATTGACAGCAGGTGGCGCTTCGGTCCTCATTTCAGCGGGCTGTCGTCGCGCCTGCTAAAGGCCGCAAGCGCGCTATCGTGGCTGCTTCCCAACTTGGGGGGGCCTAGCGCACGATGCCGGCAACTTTATGCCGGCATCTTGAGGAGTATGGCCCTCTATGGGGCCCCCATCTGGGAGGACTCCCTCCACAGGAGGGAGAACGCCACCGCTTTGCGGGCACCCCAAAGGCCCATAGCCCAGCGGGTGGCGCGGGCCTACCGCACGGTGGGCTTTGCGGCAGCATGTGCTCTGGCCAGCACCCCTCCTTGGGAGCTCGAGGCGTGGGTGCTCGCCAGAGTATATGAATGGACGGCGGGGCGGAGGGCGAGAGGAGAACGCCCAGTCCCGGAAGAGCGGGAGGCCGTCCGGCGGGAGGCAAGGGACGCCATCGTCGTCCATTGGATGGGGGACCTTGCCACCGCAGTCTTCGGCCGCCGAACCCTCGACGCGATTGGGCCGGTCCTGCGAGACTGGCTCGAGCGGTCGCATGGGTTCCTCTCCTTCCGTCTCGTCCAGGTGCTGTCCGGACACGGTTGCTTCGGATCGTACCTGCACCGAATCGGACGGGAGGAGACACCATCGTGCCACGGCTGTGGCGCGGCGGAGGACACGGCGCAGCACACCCTCGAGGTGTGCCCGTCGTGGTCTGAGCCGCGCCGCAGTCTCATTGCGGTGATCGGACCGGACCTCTCACTCCCCGGTTTGGTCAACACCATGCTGGGAGATGAGAGGTCCTGGGCGGCGGTCGCCTCCTTCTGCGAACACGTCATGTCCCAGAAGGAGGCGGCGGAGCGCGCGCGAGAGGACGATCCTCAAGCGGCGCCGCTCCGAAGGCGGAGGAGGGGCCGAAGAAGACGTCAGTATGACAGTCATCTTCGACTCCTCCCAGGTGGAGGCCAGCAGGCAACGGTTGCGGGGGCACCCTAGCCTGTATTGCACAGGCCTCCACCAGTGTCGGACGGGAATGGCCAGGTGTTCCGGCCATTCCCGTAGCCCCCCAACCTGGGGGGCATGCGGGGCCCGCCAAGAAGGTGGGCATGCGCCGGGAGGGTTGTGGAAGTAAAGGCTGAGCCGGTTTCCCATGACCCTCCCATCACGGCGATGCGGGAACACCGCTGGGTTTTTAGTGGGTAGACTGCTCTTCTGACAGGAGTCCCACATACCCCGTCTCGTCCCCCGCGAGCGGGCATGCGTAACGCATTTTCCCAGCGAGAAAAAAAAAAAAAAAAAAAAAAAAAAGGTTAGGTTAGGTTAGGTTAGGTTGGGGTGCTAGGACAGGAAACCTCCTCGTGTGCCCGTGGGCTGGAGTTTCCCTTGGATGCGTCCGGGGGAAAAACCAGTCTGCGGGACGGTGCACTCTGGGGTGCGGGCAATTTCCCCCCATTAGGTACGTGTGCCTAAGGGGTGTCGTTGTCCGTATGCCAATATCCTGTCGGAGATGCGCTCCGGCGCGTGGGCGGGGGAGCCTCGTGCTCCTGGGTCGGTTGACCTGACCCGCCCGGCGGTCGCCTACTCACCCCTCTGCTTACAGAGGGTGAGTTGAGTGGGCGTGGGACGTGTCTCCACTTCTGACAGGTGGAGGCTAGCAGGCAACGGTTGCGGGGGCACCCTAGCCTGCATTGCACAGGCCTCCACCAGTGTCGGACGGGAATGGTCACGTGTTCTGGCCATTCCCGGACCCCCGTCTGGGGGGCATGCGGGGCCTGCCATTTAGGCGGGCATGCGCCGGGAGGGTTGTGGAAGTAAAGGCTGAGCCGGTTTCCCATGGCCCTCCCATCACGGCGATGCGGGAACACCGCTGAGTTTTTAGTGGGTAGACTGTCATTTTGACAGGAGTCCCACATACCCCGTCTCATCCCCCGCGAGCGGGTATGCGTAAAGCATTTTCTCAGCCTAATAAAAAAAAAAATAAAAAAAAAAAAAAAGGTTAGGTTAGGTTAGGTTGGGGTGGGGTGCGTGCAGAAAACCTCCTCGTGTGCCTGATTGCTGCTCGTTCCTTTCGAATACGTTCGGGGGAAAGGGCAGTCGTCGGGCCGGTGCACCCTGGGTACAGCTAATAGTCTCTCCATGTCGGAGAGGGTATTGACTGTGGCGAATTTCTGCGTAGGGAGGAGAGCCGTAACGCTCCTGGGTCGGTCACTTTAGACTGCCCGACGGTCGCTCACTCACCCCTCTGCTTACAGAGGGTGGGTTGAGTGGGCGTAGGACGTTTCTCTACATGTCCGTCTGTTTCAAACAGACGGACATGTGGAGAAACATGGGCGGCGCCCGTTGTGCACTCACCCTGCCAACGGGCTAGCAGCGGGGGATCCTATTCTCCCGACTGCAACCGTCGAAATCGTAATCCGTAACGAGATCATGGTCATGTTTTATGACTCGGAACGGGACGAGGATCTTGGCTTAACCGCCCGGATCGCGAGGAAGATAACCTCTATAAAAAATTCCTCTAATACCAAGTTTTGGTGTGCGGCGAGGGTATGAATGGCTGAGGAGTAGTGTCATCTGCAGCTTCTTAGTTGTAGGTGGCGCATCAGTCACAAGCGCACCCCCAGCCAGGGATTAGTGGACCCCCTGGTTGGGTCACAAATGTACACTTACCTAGGGACAGGGGGTTACCCTAGGTGGACTTTTTATATCCCCCACACTCGTGGGACTTATATGGACTCAATTAAAATAAATCAGCAGAAGGTTCCGATCGTTGTGATCGAACGGATGGGTGTGGGTGCGGAGTCGGATTCCGACACCGCATCCGAGAAGATGAGCGTCGCAAGCGTTGCGAGCGTAGGCTCGGAGCGCTCGCGGGCTCCAGATGGGATTTGTCCCTCCAAAGGGAGGAGGAAGCGGTCGCCACGCTCTCATAGCGAGGAGAACCTGCCGGCCGCTAAGGTGCCGACGGGCAGGAGCAGGCGAGGTCGCGCGGCGAATGGACATTCCACTCGTTTACTGGAGCGGGATCGGTCCGTGCCGGTATCCCGGCCCAACATGCCTGCCCCAGTTGAGCACGCGAAAAGCGTTGAGAGCGTGGGCAGCGACTCCGGGCCCACGTTCTCAGACGTCGGCGAGGGTCTAATGCTGCCTTCAAATAAGGCGGAGGCCAATGCTGCCAAAAGGGCGCAGCGCAAAGCCAGAGCGGCTGACGAGGTAGAAGAGTTGGCCCGTCAGTTGCGGGAGCGGCGCTCAGCCCGGATGGCTGGCGGAGGGAGCGTTTCGGCGGTGGCGCTCAGTCGCCAAGTTCTGGACGGCGTGGGCGTCGTCCTTCAGGTTGCTACTAAATCGGGCAACCTGAAGGGCACGTTCACGCGTGCACTGAAGGAGGCAGCAGACGGGATTAGGGAGGCAGTTGAGGTCCTCCAGACTCGGTCGAGCACGGACGAGACGGCGAAGCTGTGGGAGGAGAACCGCCGTCTCCAATCCGAGTTGGAGGACCTCAAGCGGCAGTTTGCCACCCAGAAGGCAGGTCCCGCAGCTACCGGATCGCCAGTACCGCCATCGCCTCCATCGTCGACCCCATCATCGGCCCCTGCACTTGTGGATGTAGAGGTCGAAAAGATCGCTCGCATCTGTATGATGCAGTGCGGGCAAATGGTGGGAGCTCGGCTGGAGGCTATCGAGGCGAGGCTGCTCCCGGCTGAAACTCTGCGGCCACCACTTGCTGCAGACAAGCGGAAGCTGGCTGAACCCGCTAAATCGGGGCCGACAGCCGTGGCTACTGAACCGAGCGGGTCTGGGAAGGGGGCCAGCAAGACCAAGAATGCCAAGCCTGCGGCCACTTCACGGAAGGCTGCTCCCCCGGCGTCCACGCCTGGGCCAGCTTCCCGGTCGGCCGGTCCCTTGGCGACCGCTTCTGGGCCATCCATGGAGGCCTGGACGACGGTCGTTAAGAGGGGCCGTAAGAAGAAGAAGGCAACGCCACCTCCACCCGCTGCGGTACCGGCACCTTCTACGAGGAGGACTCAGAGACCGCCTAGAGCGAGAGCCCCACGCTCTGCGGCTGTAGTGATAACATTGCAGCCCGGAGCCGTCGAAAGGGGCGTCTCATATAAGGCGGTCCTGATGGAGGCCAAAGCCAAAGTCGCGTTCCCCGACCTTGGCATACCGTCCGGCCTAGGATTTAGGCCGGCGATTACGGGGGCGCGGCTGCTGGAGGTGCCGGGTGCCTCTAGTGGAGAGAAGGCGGACATCCTGGCCTCCAAGCTGAGGGAGGTCCTCAACCCAGAGGACGTTCGAGTGTCCAGGCCTATGAAGACCGCTGAGCTGCGCGTCGCCGGCCTGGACGACTCGACAACCACAGCGGAGGTTTTGGCGGCCATCGCGAAAGCCGGAGGATGTCCACCTGATGATGTGCGGGTGGGCGAGATCCGCACCGACGCTTCCGGGCTTGGAGCCGCTTGGGTGCGGTGCCCGGTGGCGGCGGGCAATAAAGTCGCCGACGGTGGACGACTCTTGGTCGGGTGGGTTGCGGCAAGGGTTAAGCTGCTGCAACCCAGGGCGCTGCGGTGCTACCGGTGCCTGGACATTGGGCATGTCCGGGCGAGGTGCACCGCCGCAATAGACCGCAGCGAGCAATGTTTTCGCTGCGGTCAACCCGGCCACAAGTCCGCCCAATGCTCCGCAGCGCCAAACTGCAGCCTCTGTACAGCTGCAGGGAGGCCCGCGGGGCACAGGGCAGGTGGACGAGCCTGTGGCGCACCCGCCCAGAGGAAGGGACGGGGTGCCAAAGCTGCCGGGGGCTCTTTACCCCCCCCGCAGCCTAGGTGCTCTAAGGCCGACTCCCGGCCTACGGATGGTGTGACGGAGGAAATGGACTGCGCATAATGGCGCCTTACCATTTCCTCCAGGGCAACATCAACCACGCTGCCAGAGCTCAGGATCTATTGATCCAGAGCATGGCAGAGTGGTCGATTGACGTGGCTGTGGTCGCCGAGCCGTATTTTGTCCCCCCCAGGGATAACTGGGTGGGTGACCTAGACGGCTCGGTGGCCATAATTGGCGGGGCTCTCGTCAACCCGTCCCGAGGACACGGCTGGGTGGCCGCCCTCGCGGACGGAATTGGCACTGTTGGGGCGTATTTCTCGCCCAACAAGAGCCTCGCCGACTTTGAGAACTTCCTTATCGAGTTGGGGGCCGTCGTAGGCCGACTCCACCCTCGCCCCGTGCTGTTACTAGGGGATCTCAACGCCAAGTCTTCGGCGTGGGGATCCCCGGTGACCGATGCTCGGGGTGAGGCGCTGGAGGAGTGGGCGGTCACGACTGGCCTGGTCGTCCTAAACCGGGGCTCGGTGCACACGTGCGTGCGGCAGCGGGGCGGTTCGATCGTAGACGTATCGTTTGCTAGCCCTGCTGTCGCAAGCCGTGTCCGCGACTGGCGTGTCGCCGTGGAGGTGGAGACGTTGTCGGATCACAGATACATCCGCTTCGACGTCTCCACCCAGACCACTGGCGGCCGCAGTCCATCGGCCCCGCGAACGGACGGCCCGCGCTGGGCGCGTAAGCGCATTGACAGGGAGGTTCTCGAGGAGGCCGCTGTTGTCCTGGCCTGGACCCGGGAGTCAGCGACGATCGGACCCGACGACGTCGAAGAGGAGGCGCTGTGGTTCCGCGGGGCAATGACGCAAATCAGCGACGCGTCGATGCCCCGCGTCCACACGCATTCAGGAAGGCGCCAGGTGTACTGGTGGTCTGCCGAGATCGCGCGACTACGTGTCGAGTGCGTGGCGGTCAGACGCCAGTACACCCGATACCGGAGGAGACGTCGTCGGGTCCCTGACGAAGAAGCCGCGCGGTATGAGGTGTACCGCGCGGCTAAGGAGGCTCTGTGGCTGGCCATCGGCGAAGCGAGAACGCGAGCCAGGGAGGAGATGTTGGAGACTCTCGACGGAGATCCGTGGGGGCGCCCGTATCGTGCGGTTCGAGGGAAACTTCGAGCCGCGGCGCCTCCACTCACGGAGAGTCTCCAACCTGAGCTGCTAGAGGAGGTCGTCGCAGCTCTCTTCCCGGCAAGAGCGGAGCACACTCCGCCGCCGATGGTATTGCCCACAGCCGCAGAGCCTGCCGAAGAGAGCGCCATCAGCGTCCCGGAGGTGACACAGGCAGAGATGAGGGCGGCCGTGATGCGGCTCCGGGCCAAGAACGTGGCTCCGGGGCCCGATGGTATTCACGGCATAGTGCTAGCCCTCGCTCTGAAGGAGCTAGAGCCCCAACTGAGAGGACTCTACACCGCGTGCCTTGAGCAGGGCCAGTTTCCCACTTTGTGGAAATCTGGTCGTCTGGTCCTGCTCAAGAAGGTGGGGCGCCCGGCGGACTCGCCGTCCGCATACAGGCCCATAGTGCTGCTCGACGAGGTGGGCAAGATGTTTGAGCGGATAATCGCTGCCCGCCTCGTCGGCCACTTAAGCAGGGAGGGGCCTGACCTAGCCGAGAGCCAGTTCGGCTTTCGGCACGGGCGCTCCACCATCCACGCGATATCGCGGGTGAGAGTCCTGGCGGAGGAAGCGGTGTCCCGGGGCGGGGTGATGTTGGCGGTGTCCTTGGACATCTCCAACGCCTTCAACACCCTGCCCTGGAGCTGCATTCGGGAGGCACTGCAGTATCATCGGGTGCCTTCCTACCTCCGCCGCATCGTTGGGGCTTATTTGGCGGAAAGGTGTGTCACCTACACGGGACGTGATGGCGGAAACCAGCGCCGCATGTCGTGCGGTGTTCCACAGGGTTCGGTCGTGGGACCGCTCCTGTGGAACATCGGGTACGACTGGGTGCTGAGGGGCGAGCTCCAGCCGGGCGTGGACTTGACGTGTTATGCGGATGACACGCTGGTCACGGCCCGGGGGAGCTCGTACAGGGAGGCAGCGTTGCTGGCGACGGCTGCGGTGTCACAGGTGGTGACCCGCATACGGCGCCTAGGCCTGGAGGTGGCCCTCAACAAGTCGGAGGCCATGGTCTTTCATGGCCCCCGGCGGGCGCCACCGCTGGGATCACACATCGTGGTCGGGGGGTCCCGAATTGCTGTCGAGTCCACCATGAAATATCTTGGATTGTTGCTCGACAGCCGGTGGGATTTTGGCCCCCACTTCCAGCGGCTGGTGCCCAAGTTGATGGGCGCGGCTGGGGCGCTGTCAACGCTGCTTCCCAATCTGGGGGGCCCGAGCGCCGCCTGTAGGCGGCTCTACGTGGGGATCGTGCGATCGATGGCCCTGTATGGGGCCCCGATCTGGGCGGCTGACCTGACGGCCGGCAGCATCGCTGTCCTGCGCAGGCCGCAGCGAGCGATGGCCGTCAGAGTCATAAGGGGGTATCGCACGATCTCCTACGAGGCGGCTTGTGTACTGGCCGGATCCCCGCCCTGGGACCTCGAGGCGAAGGTACTCGCGTCACTGTATCGGTGGCGCGAGGACTCGAGGGCGCGGGGCGAATGGCTGACGCAGCGACATTTGGAGTTGCGTCGGTCACAGCTTCGCGCAGCCCTGGTGGCGGAATGGCGGGACAGGCTTTCACGCCCTACCGCCGGCCCCGCTACCATTGGGGCGGTCCGGCCAGTACTCGAGCGCTGGCTCGGGAGGAGGCACGGCTCCCTGTCGTTTCGGGTGACACAGGTGCTCTCGGGGCATGGTTGCTTCGGGAAGTACCTGTGTCGCATAAACAGGGAGCCGGACGCTCGGTGTCACCACTGCGTCGACTGTCGGGAGGACACGGCGTGGCACACGCTGGTAGAGTGTGCCGCTTGGGAGGAGCCGCGCCGTGCCCTCATCTCAGGAGTCGGCAGTGACCTGTCGCTGCCGGCTGTTGTCGACTCGATGGTCGGCAGCGAGGAGTCCTGGGACGCGGTGGTATCCTTCTGCGAAACAGTCATGTCGCAGAAGGAGGCTGCGGAGAGGGAGCGGGAGATTGCTTCCGCTAACCCGATCCGCAGCAGACGCACCGGGCGTCGGCAGAGGGCGGACAACGCCCTCTTCCAGCCCCCCTAAATGGGTCCAGGGGCGACAGATCCGGGGAAATCTGTCGCCCTCTACTTCTAAGGACCCGAGATGGCGGCGCGTAGTGTTCCACGCGCGCCTCTCTATGATGTAAGGGGGGAGTTTTACACCTCACTCCCCCCCTATCGCGAGGTGGCCCGCAGAGGCGGGCCGGCACTAGCCGGGGATCGCGGAAGTCACACTAGTTCCCGTGATCCCCGGTGCAAGTGAGAGACGGAACACCGGGGTGGTTTTAGTCAGTAAGAGTCTGACAGACCCCTCCGCCCTCCCCGGGGCGGAGGACATCCATGAGGATTTCCCCCCGTGATCAAAAAAAAAAAAAAAAAGGTTAGGTTGGGGTGCTAGGACAGGAAACCTCCTCGTGTGCCCGTGGGCTGGAGTTTCCCTTGGATGCGTCCGGGGGAAAGGCCAGTCTGCGGGACGGTGCATCCTGGGGTGCGGGCAATTTCCCCCCATTAGGTACGTGTGCCTAAGGGGTGTCGTTGTCCGTATGCCGATATCCTGTCGGAGGTGCGCTCCGGCGCGTGGGCGGGGGAGCCTTTTGCTCCGGGGTTGGTCGACTTAGACCACCCCACGATCGCTTACTCACCCCTCTGCTTACAGAGGGTGAGTTGAGTGGGCGTGGGACGTTTCTCCACATTTCTGTCTGTTTCATACAGACAGAAATGTGGAGAAACATGGGCGGCGCTCGTTGTGCACTCACCCTGCCAACGGGCTAGCAGCGGGGGATCTGATTCTCCCGACTGCAACCGTCGAAATCGTAATCCGTAACGAGATCATGGTCATGTTTTATGACTCGGAACGGGACGAGGATCTTGGCTTGATCGCCCGGATCGCGAGGAAGATAACCTCTATAAAAAATTCCTCTAATACCAAGTTTTGGTGTGCGGCGAGGGTATGAATGGCTGAGGAGTAGTGTCATCTGCAGCTTCTTAGTTGTAGGTGGCGCATCAGTCACAAGCGCACCCCCAGCCAGGGATTAGTGGACCCCCTGGTTGGGTCACAAATTTACACTTACCTAGGGACAGGGGGTGAACCTAGGTGGACCGTTTATATCCCCCATACTCGTGGGAATCTTATGGATTATAAAAACAAAAATTTTGAGAAGTTGCCGATCGTGTTGGTCGAGCGGATGAGCAAGGGTGCAATGTCGGACTCTGACACCGCATCCGAGCGGAGGGCGAGCGTGGCGAGCGTTGGCTCGGAGCGCTCGCGGGCTGAGGAAGGGATGGCTGGGCGTCTCTCCAAGGGAAGGAGGAAGCGTTCGCCACGCTCCCGCAGCGAGGAGAACCTGCCAGCCGCTAAGGTGGCGACGGGCAGGAGTAGGCGAGGTCGCGCAGTTGCAGGCGGACCTTCGCGTCTCCCTGTGGGAAGTGTTACGCCTGCTCCGGTCGAACACGCGGAGAGCGTGGAGAGCGTGGCCTCTGGGGCCGACGATCCGGCCGAAAGTAAGGCGAAGAAGGGATCGAAGTATTTTAAAGCTTCGACCCACGATGTGGGCTTGGTGGACGCCGAACGCCAGCTAAACCTGGCGAAAAGGGTGCAACTCCAGCAAGACCTGGAGGAGAGGGTCGCTGCCAAGGAGCACCAGGTGCAAACCGCCCGGTCGAGGGCTGGCTATGGTGCATCCAGTGTACTGTATGCCGACCACTCCCTGGCGGAACTGGAGCGCATGGCACAGGAGGACAAGGAGGAGGTCTTCGAGGTCGCCGCAAAGTCCTCCAACTTGAAGGGGACCTTTCAAAAAGCCCTCAAATGCCGGGCCGCCAGCTTGCACGGCATTGTCCTGGAGCTGGTGAAGCGGACGGCCACGGACGAGACGCGGCAGCTGCAGGCGAAGGTGGATCGCCTGCAGGCGGAGGTCAGCCAGCTACATCAGAAGCTGGCTGAGGTCACGGCCCGGCCTGCCCAACCTGGCCCAGGTCCGGTGGTAGGAGGCTCCTCCTCCTCCACAGCCAACCTTGAGGAAGTAATCCGGAAGGTTGTAATGGAGGAGAGGGCCTTCACTAGAGCCTGCTTTGCAGGCATCGAGGACCGGCTCTTGCCGGAAAAGCGGCTCCGCCCACCGCTAGCGGCGGATAAGAGTCCACCACCGATGGAATCGGAACCTGCGCCTCTAGCAGGACCGGCATCGGGTGCGCAGCCCCAGACCCCGAAGCCCTCCAAGGGCAAAGGCAAGGGTAAGAGGACCAAGAAGGCTCCTCAAATCCGCACCACAAGCGCGGAGGGAGCATCTGGGTCGTCTGCCACTGCAGCAGCCCCCCAGAACTCGCAGGAGGAAGACGCCCTTCTTCCCTCCACCACCCCGTCCAACCAGCCGTGGACGGAAGTGGTCAAGAGAGGAAAAGGGAAGGGAGGGAAGAAGGGGGAAAAGTCAGCCCCCAAGCCTACTGCGACTGCTTCTGCAGCCAAAAGGGCTCCAGCCAGCGGGAGGAAGCTAGTTCCTCCCAAAACCGCGGCCGTCGTGGTGACCATCACCCCGGAGGCCGTGGAGCGGGGTGAGACGTACGAGTCCATTCTACGACGGGCTCGTACCAATGCTGATCCCTCCCGGCTGGGGATCAGCAAAGTCGCGTGCTGCCGAACCCTAACCGGGGCTCGAATATTCGAGTTCTCGGGGGAACAGCGCGGCACAAATGCGGACCTCTTTGCAACAAAGTTGCAAGAGGCCATCGCGGATGTGGCGACGGTCGTCAGACCGGTTAAGACCGCAGCCTTGGAGGTGGCCGATCTGGAGGATTCGGTCACCAAGGAGGATGTGGTGGCGGCCATCGCGGCGGCTGGAGGCTGCGACGCTGGCGCGGTGAAAAGTGGAGCCATCAGGCTTGGCCGCCGCGGCATGGGCACCATCCGCGTCGAGTGCCCAGTAGCCGCGGCTGGGGCCGTCCTTGCTGCGACCAAGGGACGGCTGCTCGTGGGGCTCAGCTCAGCTGTGGTCAAGGCACTTGAAGACCAGCCAATGCGCTGCTTCAAGTGCTTCGCGTTCGGCCACACCCGGGTCACGTGTCCCTCCAAATTCGACTGGGGAGACACGTGTTACCAATGCGGGCAAAAAGGACACAAGAGTGTCACCTGCCGCGCCACCACGCCACACTGCACGGCGTGTGCCGCCAGTGGCCGCCCCGCGGACCACAGGATGACGGGCAGGAGCTGTAAGCCCCCCGTGCGGAAGGGCATAGTGCCGGCGCAGGTTCGCCCTGTTGCCACCACCACCGCCGTCGTCGCCGCTGCAGCTCCAGCGGCGGTAGCTGAGGAGGATGGTGCAATGTCGGAGTAATGGGGTACGACTATCGCATCATCCAGGCGAACACCAACCACTGCAGAGCGGCCCAGGACCTGGTAGTGCAGGTCATGGCCGAATGGTTGGTGAACGTAGCGGTGGTCGCCGAGCCTTACTCGATCCCCGGCAGCTGGCTGGGTGACGAGGACGACTCGGTGGCACTAGCGGCGCGGTCGTCCACAGACTCACCTCCCCTCTCGCTATTAGAGAGGGGACCGGGATACGTGGCCGCCGCGTGGGGAGACTTAGCCCTTGTGGGCGTATATTTCTCCCCAAACCGCCCTCTTCAGGACTTCGAGAACTATCTTGGAGTCCTGGCCGCCGTGGTCGGCAGGGCGGCGCCGCGTCAGGTCTCCGTACTGGGAGACCTGAATGCCAAGTCGGTGACCTGGGGCAACCCGGCCACCGACGCACGCGGGCGGGCGGTGGAGATGTGGGCAGCCTCCTCTGGACTCTCCCTCTTGAACAGAGGAAGCGTCCAGACATGCGTGCGGCGTGGGGGTGGCTCAATAGTGGACGTCACCTTTGCCACCCCTGCGTTAGCCGCGCGCGTGTTGAACTGGCGGGTGGACCTGGTGGAGACTATGTCGGACCACCGCTACGTGCGGTTCGACATCTCCACCAGTGGTCCCGGAGAGAGGCGGCCCCTCTCGGGGCGGTCACCGTTCCCGCGGTGGGCTCTAACCCGCCTGGACAGGGAGGCAGCGGGGGAGGCGGCATTCATCCAGGACTGGCTTTCGCCGCCAACCGCCGGCCTGGATGTGGACACCGTAGCCGGGCAGCTGAGGGAGTCTCTAACCGAGGTATGCAACTCTAGCATGCCTCGGTCTCGCCGACCACACCCCAAACGTGCCGTGTACTGGTGGTCGGTGGAGCTGGCGGGGCTTCGAGCAGCGTGTGTGGAGGCTAAGAGGGCCTATACGCGTAGCCGGCGGCGGCGTCGACGGGATCTGTCCGGCGAGGACCACCTCTATGAGGTATACATGGAGGCAAAAATGGTCCTCAGTCGGGCCATTGCCGCCGCCAGGGACTCGGCGAGAGCCGAGCTGCTGGAGGGTCTTGACAACGACCCCTACGGGAGACCGTACAAGGCTGCGCGCAACAAATTGCGCCCCTTTGGTCCCCCGGTTGCCGAGACCCTGGAGCCCTCATTCCTGGACGGGGTGGTTCAGTCCCTGTTCCCGTGCAGGGGCAACTTCACCCCGCCAGTGATGGTCCCACCGCAAGGCATAGCTCTGCCAGACGAGGAAGAGGAGGAGGCCCCTCCTGTCACGGAGTCGGAACTTGGCGCGGCTATTTTCCATATCCGCGCCAAGAAGACAGCTCCAGGCCCCGACGGTGTTCCCGCAAGAGTGGTGGCGATCGCTGCCACTCAAATGGCGGAGAGGTTTCGGGACCTCTTCAGCGCATGCCTTGCGTCTGGGAGGTTTCCAAAACCGTGGAAGGAGGGGCAGTTGTGCCTCCTTCGCAAGGAGGGCCGCCCAGCAGACTCCCCCTCGGCATACCGGCCCATCGTTCTGCTCGATGAGGTCGGCAAAATGTTCGAGGGGATAATCGCTGCTCGCCTAAAGGGCCATCTGCGGGATGTCGGGCCGGACTTGTCGGATGCTCAGTTCGGTTTTCGGGCTGAGCGTTCCACAGTGGACGCGCTGGCCTGCCTTAAGGGCCAGGTGAAGGAAGCGATGGAGGTGGGGGACGGATTGTTGGCTGTGTCATTCGACATAGCCAATGCCTTCAACTCCGTTCCCCACTCCACCATCCTAGAGGCGCTCCAATTCCACGGAGTGCCTCGATACCTGCGAAGTCTGCTGGCCAGCTACCTGGAGGATCGGGCGATCCTCCTAGTAAATAGGACTGGCCAAGTCCGGCGGTACGCCGTTGAAGCCGGTGTTCCACAGGGGTCAGTCGTAGGACCTCTCCTGTGGAACATCGGCTATGATTGGCTCTTACGGGGAACTCTCCTCCGAGGCACGAGTGTCATCTGCTACGCGGATGACACTCTCCTCACCGCCCGGGGGGGGAGTTTCAGGGAGGCGGCCAGCCTGGCTTCGGCGGGCGGATCCTTGGTCGCGGGGAGGATCCGCCGCCTAGGTTTAACGGTGGCGCTGCACAAGACCGAGGCCGTGTTCTTCCACGGGCCAAGGCAGCGCCCCCCACCTGACGCCCACATCTTCGTGGAGGGCGTCAGGATTGAGGTTAAGGCCCAGATGAAATATCTGGGCCTTGTCATTGACAGCAGGTGGCGCTTCGGTCCGCATTTTAGCGGGCTGTCGTCGCGCCTGCTAAAGGCCGCCAGCGCGCTATCGTGGCTTCTTCCCAACTTGGGGGGGCCCAGCGCACGATGCCGGCAACTTTATGCCGGCATCTTGAAGAGTATGGCCCTCTATGGGGCCCCCATCTGGGAGGACTCCCTCCATAGGAGGGAGAACGCCGCCGCCTTGCGGGCACCCCAAAGGGCCATAGCCCAGCGGGTGGCGCGGGCCTACCGCACGGTGGGCTTCGCGGCAGCATGTGCTCTGGCCAGCACCCCTCCTTGGGAACTCGAGGCGTGGGTGCTCGCCAGAGTATATGAATGGACGGCGGGGCGGAGGGCGAGAGGAGAACGCCCAGTCCTGGAAGAGCGGGAGGCCGTCCGGCGGGAGGCGAGGGACGCCATCGTCGTCCATTGGATGGGGGACCTTGCCACCGCAGTCTTCGGCCGCCGAACCCTCGACGCGATTGGGCCGGTCCTGCGAGACTGGCTCGAGCGGTCGCATGGGTTCCTCTCCTTCCGTCTCGTGCAGGTGCTCTCCGGACACGGTTGCTTCGGATCGTACCTGCACCGAATCGGACGGGAGGAGACACCGTCGTGCCACGGCTGTGGTGCGGTGGAGGACACGGCGCAGCACACCCTCGAGGTGTGCCCGTCGTGGTCTGAGCCGCGCCGCAGTCTCATTGCGGTGATCGGACCGGACCTCTCACTCCCCGGTTTAGTCAACACCATGCTGGGAGATGAGAGGTCCTGGGCGGCAGTCGCCTCCTTCTGCGAACACGTCATGTCGCAGAAGGAGGCGGCAGAGCGCGCGCGTGAGGACGATCCTCAAGCGGCGCCGCTCCGAAGGCGGAGGAGGGGCCGAAGAAGACGTCAGTATGACAGTCATCTTCGACTCCTCCCAGGTGGAGGCCAGCAGGCAACGGTTGCGGGGGCACCCTAGCCTGTCTTGCACAGGCCTCCACCAGTGTCGGACGGGAATGGCCAGGTGTTCCGGCCATTCCCGTAGCCCCTCAGCCTGGGGGGCATGCGGGGCCCGCCAGCAAGGCGGGCATACGCCGGGAGGGTCGTGGAAGTAAAGGCTGAGCTGGTTTCCCATGACCCTCCCATCACGGCGATGCGGGAACACCGCTGGGTTTTTAGTGGGTAGACTGCTATTCTGACAGGAGTCCCACATACCCCATCTCGTCCCCCGCGAGCGGGCATGCGTAACGCATTTTCCCAGCGAGAAAAAAAAAAAAAAAAAAAAAAAAAGGTTAGGTTAGGTTGGGGTGCGTGCAGAAAACCTCCTCGTGTGCCTGATTGCTGCTCGTTCCTTTCGAATACGTTCGGGGGAAAGGGCAGTCATTGGGCCGGTGCATCCTGGGTACGGCCAATATTCTCTCCATGTAGGAGAGGGTATTGACTGTAGCGAATTTCTGCGTAGGGAGGGGAGCGTTATGCTCCTGGGTCGGTCCTTTTAGACTGCCCGACGGTCGCTCACTCACCCCTCTGCTTACAGAGGGTGGGTTGAGTGGGCGTAGGACGTTTCTCAACATGTCCGTCTGTTACAAACAGCGAACATGGTGGAGAAACATGGGCGGCGCTCGTTGTGCACTCACCCTGCCAACGGGCTAGCAGCGGGGGATCTGATTCTCCCGACTGCAACCGTCGAAATCGTAATCCGTAACGAGATCATGGTCATGTTTTATGACTCGGAACGGGACGAGGATCTTGGCTTGACCGCCCGGATCGCGAGGAAGATAACCTCTATAAAAAATTCCTCTAATACCAAGTTTTGGTGTGCGGCGAGGGTATGAATGGCTGAGGAGTAGTGTCATCTGCAGCTTCTTAGTTGTAGGTGGCGCATCAGTCCCAAGCGCACCCCCAGCCAGGGATTAGTGGACCCCCTGGTTGGGTTACAAATGTACACTTACCTAGGGACAGGGGGTTACCCTAGGTGGACGTTTTATATCCCCCACACTCGTGGGACTTATATATGGACTCAAAACAAAAATTTAATGAAGAGAAGGTACCGATCGTTGTGATCGAACGAATGGGTGTGGGTGCGGTGTCGGATTCCGACACCGCATCCGAGAATATGAGCGTCGCTAGCGTTGTGAGCGTAGGCTCGGAGCGCTTGCGGGCTCCAGATGGGATTTGTCCCTCCAAAGGGAGGAGGAAGCGGTCGCCACGCTCTCATAGCGAGGAGAACCTGCCGGCCGCTAAGGTGCCAACGGGCAGGAGCAGGCGAGGTCGTGCAGTGGCGAACAGATCTTCCGCTCGTTTGCCGGAGCGGGATCGTTCCGTGCCGTTATCCCGGCCCGACACGCCTGCTCCGGTGGGGCATGCGGAAAGCGTCGAGAGCGTAGGCAGCGACTCCGCGCCCACGTTCTCAGACGTCGGCGAGGGACTGATGCTGTCTTCGAATAAGGCGGAGGCAAATGCTGCCAAGCGGGCGCAGCGCAAAGCCAGAGCGGCTGATGACGTCGAAGAGTTGGCCCGTCAGCTGCGGGAGCGGCGCTCAGCCCGGATGGCTGCCGAGGGGAGCCCATCGGCGGTGGCACTTAGTCGCCAAGTACTGGACGGCGTGGGCGTCGTCCTTCAGGTTGCTACTAAATCCGGCAACCTGAAGGGCACGTTCACGCGCGCACTAAAGGAGGCAGCAGACGGGATTAGGGAGGCAGTTGAGGTCCTCCAGACTCGGTCGAGCACGGAGGAGACGGCGAAGCTGTGGGAGGAGAACCGCCGTCTCCAATCCGAGCTGGAGGACCTTAAGCGGCAGTTTGCCACCCAGAAGGCAGGTCCCGCAGCTACCGGATCGCCGGTACCGCCATCGCCTCCATCGTCGACCCCATCATCGGCCCCTGCACTTGCGGATGCGGAGGTCGAAAAGATCGCTCGCATCTGTATGATGCAGTGCGGGCAAATGGTGGGAGCTCGGCTGGAGGCTATCGAGGCGAGGCTGCTCCCGGCTGAAACTCTGCGGCCACCACTTGCTGCAGACAAGCGGAAGCTGGCTGAACCCGTTAAATCGGGGCCGACAGCCGTGGCTACTGAACCGAGCGGGTCTGGGAAGGGGGCCAGCAAGCCCAAGAATGCCAAGCCTGCGGCCACTTCACGGAAGGCTGCTCCCCCGGCATCCACGCCTGCGCCAGCTTCCCAGTCGGCCGGTCCCTTGGCGACCGCTTCTGGGCCCTCCACGGAGGCCTGGACGACGGTCGTTAAGAGGGGCCGTAAGAAGAAGAAGGCAGCGCCACCTCCACCCGCTGCGGCACCGGCACCTTCTACGAGGAGGACTCAGAGACCGCCTAGAGCGAGAGCCCCACGCTCTGCGGCTGTAGTGATAACATTGCAGCCCGGAGCCGTCGAAAGGGGCGTCTCATATAAGGCAGTCCTGATGGAGGCTAAAGCCAAAGTCGCGTTCCCCGACCTTGGCATACCGTCTGGCCTGGGATTTCGGACGGCGATTACGGGGGCGCGGCTGCTGGAGGTGCCGGGTGCCTCTAGTGGAGACAAGGCGGACATCCTGGCCGCCAAGCTGAGGGAGGTCCTCAACCCAGAGGACGTTCGAGTGTCCAGGCCTATGAAGACCGCTGAGCTGCGCGTCGCCGGCCTGGACGACTCGACAACCCCAGCTGAGGTTGTGGCAGCCATCGCCAAAGCCGGAGAATGTCCGCCTGATGATGTGCGGGTGGGCGAGATCCGCACCGACGCTTCCGGGCTCGGAGCCGCTTGGGTGCGGTGCCCGGTGGCGGCGGGAAATAAAGTCGCCGACGGTGGACGACTCTTGGTCGGGTGGGTTGCGGCAAGGGTCAAGCTGCTGCAACCCAGGGCGCTGCGGTGCTACCGGTGCCTGGACATTGGGCATGTCCGGGCGAGGTGCACCGCCGCAATAGATCGCAGCGAGCAATGTTTTCGCTGCGGTCAACCCGGCCACAAGTCCGCCCAATGCTCCGCAGCGCCAAACTGCAGCCTCTGTACAGCTGCAGGGAGGCCCGCGGGGCACAGGGCAGGTGGACGAGCCTGTGGCGCACCCGCCCAGAGGAAGGGACGGGGTGCCAAAGCTGCCGGGGGCTCTTTATCCCCCCCGCAGCCTAGGTGCTCTAAGGCCGACTCCCGGCCTACGGATGGTGTGACGGAGGAAATGGACTGCGCATAATGGCGCCTTACCATTTCCTCCAGGGCAACATCAACCACGCTGCCAGAGCTCAGGATCTATTGATCCAGAGCATGGCAGAGTGGTCGATTGACGTGGCTGTGGTCGCCGAGCCGTATTTTGTCCCCCCCAGGGATAACTGGGTGGGTGACCTAGACGGCTCGGTGGCCATAATTGGCGGGGCTCTCGTCAACCCGTCCCGAGGACACGGCTGGGTGGCCGCCCTCGCGGACGGAATTGGCACTGTTGGGGCGTATTTCTCGCCCAACAAGAGCCTCGCCGACTTCGAGAACTTCCTTGTCGAGTTGGGGGCCGTCGTAGGCCGAATCCACCCTCGCCCCGTGCTGTTACTAGGGGATCTTAACGCTAAGTCTTCAGCGTGGGGATCCCCGGTGACCGATGCTCGGGGTGAGGCGCTAGAAGAGTGGGCGGTCACGACTGGCCTGGTCGTCCTAAACCGGGGCTCGGTGCACACGTGCGTGCGGCAGCGGGGCGGTTCGATCGTAGACGTATCGTTTGCTAGCCCTGCTGTCGCGAGCCGTGTCCGCGACTGGCGTGTCGCCGTGGAGGTGGAGACGTTGTCGGATCACAGATACATCCGCTTCGACGTCTCCACCCAGACCACTGGTGGCCGCAGTCCATCGGCCCCGCGAACGGACGGCCCGCGCTGGGTGCGTAAGCGCATTGACAGGGAGGTTCTCGAGGAGGCCGCTGTTGTCCAGGCCTGGACCCGGGAGTCGGCGACGATCGGACCCGACGACGTCGAAGAGGACGCGCTGTGGTTCCGCGGGGCGATGACGCAAATCAGCGACGCGTCGATGCCCCGCGTCCACACGCATTCAGGAAGGCGCCAGGTGTACTGGTGGTCTGCCGAGATCGCGCGACTACGTGTCGAGTGCGTGGCGGTCAGACGCCAGTACACCCGATACCGGAGGAGACGTCGTCGGGTCCCTGACGAAGAAGCCGCGCGGTATGAGGTGTACCGCGCGGCTAAGGAGGCTCTGTGGCTGGCCATCGGCGAAGCGAGAACGCGAGCCAGGGAGGAGATGTTGGAGACTCTCGACGGAGATCCGTGGGGGCGCCCGTATCGTGCGGTTCGAGGGAAACTTCGAGCCGCGGCGCCTCCACTCACGGAGAGTCTCCAACCTGAGCTGCTAGAGGAGGTCGTCGCAGCCCTCTTCCCGGCAAGAGCGGAGCACACTCCGCCGCCGATGGCATTGCCCACGGCCGCAGAGCCTGCCGAAGAGAGCGCCATCAGCGTCCCGGAGGTGACACAGGCAGAGATGAGGGCGGCCGTGATGCGGCTCCGGGCCAAGAACGTGGCTCCGGGGCCCGATGGTATACACGGCATAGTGCTAGCCCTCGCTCTGAAGGAGCTAGAGCCCCAACTGAGAGGACTCTACACCGCGTGCCTTGAGCAGGGCCAGTTTCCCACTTTGTGGAAATCTGGTCGTCTGGTCCTGCTCAAGAAGGTGGGGCGCCCGGCGAACTCGCCGTCCGCATACAGGCCCATAGTGCTGCTCGACGAGGTGGGCAAGATGTTTGAGCGGATAATCGCTGCCCGCCTCGTCGGCCACTTAAGCAGGGAGGGGCCTGACCTAGCCGAGAGCCAGTTCGGCTTTCGGCACGGGCGCTCCACCATCCACGCGATATCGCGGGTGAGAGTCCTGGCGGAGGAAGCGGTGTCCCGGGGCGGGGTGATGTTGGCGGTGTCCTTGGACATCTCCAACGCCTTCAACACCCTGCCCTGGAGCTGCATTCGGGAGGCACTGCAGTATCATCGGGTGCCTTCCTACCTCCGCCGCATCGTTGGGGCTTATTTGGCGGAAAGGTGTGTCACTTACACGGGACGTGATGGCGGAAACCAGCGCCGCATGTCGTGCGGTGTTCCACAGGGTTCGGTCGTGGGACCGCTCCTGTGGAACATCGGGTACGACTGGGTGCTGAGGGGCGAGCTCCAGCCGGGCGTGGACTTGACGTGTTATGCGGATGACACGCTGGTCACGGCCCGGGGGAGCTCGTACAGGGAGGCAGCGTTGCTGGCGACGGCTGCGGTGTCACAGGTGGTGACCCGCATACGGCGCCTAGGCCTGGAGGTGGCCCTCAACAAGTCGGAGGCCATGGTCTTTCATGGCCCCCGGCAGGCGCCACCGCTGGGATCACACATCGTGGTCGGGGGGTCCCGAATTGCTGTCGAGTCAACCATGAAGTATCTTGGATTGGTGCTCGACAGCCGGTGGGATTTCGGCCCCCACTTCCAGCGGCTGGTGCCCAAGTTGATGGGCGCGGCTGGGGCGCTGTCAACGCTGCTTCCCAATCTGGGGGGCCCGAGCGCCGCCTGTAGGCGGCTCTACGTGGGGATCGTGCGATCGATGGCCCTGTATGGGGCCCCGATCTGGGCGGCTGACCTGACGGCCGGCAGCATCGCTGTCCTGCGAAGGCCACAGCGAGCGATGGCCGTCAGAGTCATTAGGGGGTATCGCACGATCTCCTACGAGGCGGCTTGTGTACTGGCTGGATCCCCGCCCTGGGACCTCGAGGCGAAGGTACTCGCGTCACTGTATCGGTGGCGCGAGGACTCGAGGGCGCGGGGCGAGTGGCTGACGCAGCGACATTTGGAGTTGCGTCGGTCACAGCTTCGCGCAGCCCTGGTGGCGGAATGGCGGGACAGGCTTTCACGCCCTACCGCCGGCCCCGCTACCATCGGGGCGGTCCGGCCAGTACTCGAGCGCTGGCTCGGGAGGAGGCACGGCTCCCTGTCGTTTCGGGTGACACAGGTGCTCTCGGGGCATGGTTGCTTCGGGAAGTACCTGTGTCGCATAAACAGGGAGCCGGACGCTCGGTGTCACCACTGCGTCGACTGTCGGGAGGACACGGCGTGGCACACGCTGGCAGAGTGTGCCGCTTGGGAGGAGCCGCGCCGTGCCCTCATCTCCGGAGTCGGCAGTGACCTGTCGCTGCCGGCCGTTGTCGACTCGATGGTCGGCAGCGAGGAGTCCTGGGACGCGGTGGTATCCTTCTGCGAAACAGTCATGTCGCAGAAGGAGGCTGCGGAGAGGGAGCGGGAGATTGCTTCCGCTAACCCGATCCGCAGCAGACGCACCGGGCGTCGGCGGAGGGCGGACAACGCCCTCTTCCAGCCCCCCTAAATGGGTCCAGGGGCGACAGATCCGGGGAAATCTGTCGCCCTCTACTTGTTAGGACCCGAGATGGCGGCGCGTAGTGTTCCACGCGCGCCTCTCTATGACGTAAGGGGGGAGTTTAACACCTCACTCCCCCCTATCGCGAGGTGGCCCGCAGAGGCGGGCCGGCACTAGCCGGGGATCGCGGAAGTCACACTAGTTCCCGTGATCCCCGGTGCAAGTGAGAGACGGAACACCGGGGTGGTTTTAGTCAGTAAGAGTCTGACAGACCCCTCCGCCCTCCCCGGGGCGGAGGACATCCATGAGGATTTCCCCCCGTGATCAAAAAAAAAAAAAAAAAAAGGTTAGGTTAGGTTAGGTTTTTTTTTTTTTTTTTTTTTTTTTTTTTTTTAATGCCTAGTTCCTCCAACGAGATTTCTCGGAGGCCTTATTAATCTGTTATATCTTTCATTCCATTTCTCGCAGTTTTGCCTCTCGCACTTGCATGCCGCATACTGGTTCTTTCTCACATCCATCCACATTCATTCATTCAATGGGTGGGATTCCCATTCTAAATACTCTACTCTGCTCTACATTATTTTTTATCTTTTGCATTTACTGCTAGGGAAAGTAAATCAGTGCAATAGTCTTTAATAACCTTTTTCTTCTTAACTTATTACAGCTTATTTCATCTTAATTACTATTTTTGTTCTTATTTCTACTTATTATTATACAATCTACCCATTCTAAGTACTCTTAAATTATATAACATTTACGTTTACTGCTAGGGATACAATCAGTGCAACGGACTTAAAACATTTCCTTCTTAAACTATTACACTACCTACTTTATTACTAATTTTTTACATGTTACTTATAATATACAATTTTTATTCTTATTTCTACTTATTCTTATATAGTCTATTTTTAATTCTTAAATTTCTATGTTTGCATTTAATATATGTAACAATATATTTGAAACATAGTTTAATTATCTTAAATGTTTTTGTTTCGCTCAATCACTTTACTACAAATTTTAATGCAATAGTCTAAAAATTCTTGTCTCTCTTTTCCTGCTATTATTTCCGATATGTTACCTCTCTCTAGTTTTACATCTATTTTGTGTTCCAACTCATACCTTTCCATCGCGTACACTGGGCAGTCCAAAAGTAAGTGTGGGACAGTCTCATCAATTGCAGAATCACAGATGCACGATGGGTTCCCCTTACACTTGAAGCGATGCAAGTATTCGGAGAACCCACCGTGCCCCGTCATGATTTGAGTTAGCTGCGGTTTAATCTGAAACTTTTTGACCGTCCTGTACGCCGCCACTGCGTCCGGGAAAAACATTTTAGTAATAGAGGCGGTCTGACCCACCGTATACCTTTGGTTCCATTCATCAAGCGTCGCCATACGAATGTTACGCTTGATGAAAGAAACCGGGCACAGGTCGTAGTCAGGCTTCCTCTTGCTATTCAGGGCGGCCTCCTTTGCCAGCTGATCCGCTCTTTCGTTGCCCTCTAACCCTGCGTGGGCTTTTATCCAAAACAAGTTAACCACCTTGTTTTGGTGGGATATTAATGTTAAATTATCCCTAGCTTCCACTGCCAGGGGGTGAAGGCAGCTGTGGTTTTTCACTGTCTGGAGGGCCGCCATGGAGTCGCTGTACACTCCGAAACTGGATGCCGAGTGTTTCTGGATTTCCCTTGTTGCCCGGCATATCGCAAGTAGTTCCGCCTGGTAGACCGTGCAGTAGTCCGACAGCGCCAGCTTAATAGCACGCGCCTCGGCGTCGCCCTTCCATATAGAAAGTGCGGCCCCGACGCGCCCGCCAATTTTGCTGCCATCTGTGAAGATTTTAACCTCCAAGTCGGCGCTGGCATTGACTTGCTCACGGTTCGCCAGGCTCACGAACTCCAGGTCGATACGCCTAGCTGGATGCGGGGATTCCATTGCGGATGCCACCCGCTCCACCTCCCCACCAGCCAGCACTGCCTGGGATACGCCTCTCCTGGTCTCATAAAGTGAGGCTGCCTCGCGGACCCGGAGATCTAGAGGGAGCATCCCAGTCAGAACCAGTGCCGAGTTCAGGGAGACAGTGCGGTAGGCTTTGCACATTTTCTGGGCAATTCCACGTTGCACGGCAGCCAGCTGCTTTTTAATTCCCACTTTATTCGCCGCTTGGGCCCATACACTGGCGGCGTACAGAACGATCGGCTCTATGGTGGCTGTATATATAATTTTGATTACCGCTGGACTAAGTCCCCAACTCACCCTTGCCGCCCTACACAATTGCTTGTATACACCTATAGCCCTGCGGCAAACATTAGAGACATGAGTGTTAAATGTCAACTTGTCGTCGATGGTGACACCCAGAATCTTGATTTCTCTCGAAATAGTAATGTCAATCCCGCCCATGCTCAGGCGTGGGGTATCATATTTTAATCTCCTTGTGATGACCATCGCATTCGTCTTCTGTGGTGCAAATCTTAGTTTGTTTTTAACACCCCACGCCCGAACATGGTCGAGGGCGGCGTTGGCTTTCCGCTCGATTTCTATTGCTGTGTCACCATCAAAGACAAGAACAACATCGTCCGCGAAAGCCTGGGAGTAATCCCCCCTACTCTGCAAAGTCTTTAAAAGAGGGTCCAGGAGCAGGTTCCAAAAGAAGGGGCCTCCGATGGAGCCTTGCACACAGCCTTTGCTTGTTCCCTTGGTATATTCCTCTCCACCATACCGGACTCTGACCCTTCTGTCCGTCAAGTAGCTGTCGATGACCCTCCTCAGGTTGACCGGACACTCTTCCTCAGCCAGTCGGACTCTGATAGCCGGCCACCAGGCGCTGTCGAAGGCTCCCTCTATGTCTAGCGATATAAGTATAACAATTTTCTTTTCATCAATTTTGTTGCGGATGTGCTGCATAAGAGCATAGAGAGAGTCTTCGGTGCTCCTCTGTGGCATGAATCCGTACTGGCGAGTACTCATCCTAGGTAGAATGTGAAACCTGAGGCGGGCCATCAGCATCTTCTCGTATATTTTTCCTAGGACAGGCAACAAGCCGATTGGTCTGTAAGCTTTCGGGGTGGTATAATCAGCTTTACCCGGTTTCTTTAACACCACTACCGTAGCCTCCTTCCAAGGTTGTGGGAAATACCCATGTTCCAGGCATTTGTTCAGAAGGGCCAGGAACATCTCTGGTGCACTTCCAATGGCACGGCTACAGATGTCGGCTGTGAGGCCATCTATTCCCGGAGCCTTTTTGGGGTTGAACGAATCGCTGGCTGATTTCAATTCTGCCATGGTGAAGGGTGGATCGTGGCTATCCCTGTTCTCCTCTTTGTTGACTCGGTCCGCTTCCAGTCGGATATGGCTATGGTACTCATCATCAGTACTGACCAAGTCATCCGGGTAAAAGGTTTCCGTGATAAATTTCACGGAGCCCTTTGCGTCTAGGGTTTCTCCATCCTTCACCATCGGCAGATCTTCCTCTCTACGCGTAGTCCTTCGTATTACTCTATATATCCCCTCCCAGACCCCTTCTCTATCCTGCTTGCAGCAAAAATCTTTCCAACTCTCGGTTGCAGCTTTTTCTTCCTCTAATTCGTACTCTTCTTTCTGTTTCAGGTAATCTCCTACGACCTTCGACCTTCGGACAGGAGCGGCGCACTGAATTCTCCGCTTCTTGGTGGCAACTTGGTTCTTCAACTTTGTGAGGTTTTCCGACCACCACGGCAAGGTAAAAGTTTCTTTTATTGTTTTGTTTGGCATTGCCGAGTTGCATGCTTCTTTAATTGCTATGGTTAAATTATTTGTTATTATGTCTAATTGTTCATTATTTCTAACCCTATCTATTTCTGATTTTGTGAATTTATACTCTATGGCTAATTGGTTGAATTTTTCACAAAAGTAGTTCCAATTGGCTTTTTTGGTGTTATAAATTCGTGTAGTTCTTTCAATTCTTATACCTATGGATTTCCGTAATTTGATGTTGAAAGTTATGCCGTTGTGGTCGGAACTCGTCAAGCCCTCGTCTACTCTCCAGTCATCCACCAACCCAAGAATGTTCGTCGAGCAGGCTGTGATGTCGACGTGGCTGGTGTACCTCTGTCCTCCTCTGATAGTGTCGAAGGTCGGGATTTCCCCTGTGTTGAGTACGTGGAGCCCCAGCTCTCCGAGAGTTCCACACACGTCTTCGCCTCTACTATCGATGACTGGGCTTCCCCACCACGTGCTCTTTGCGTTGACGTCTCCTCCAATGATCAGCGGCTTGGAGCCATTGACAATTTCAATTTTCCTGAGGTGTTTCAGGTATTCCTCTATCGGCTTGTCTGGCTCAAAGTAGAGCGAGACGAGTGTGATCTCCCAAGCACTGGTTTGGATTCCCACCACAGAGATGTTATTGGTGGTGAGTTTCGGGTACTGTATAACGTTTATGTCCTTGTCAAAAACGGCAATTGCTGCCTTAACAGTCCCATTTCCTGTATCAATGCTTTGGAAGATCCTCACTCCTCTCTGACTCTTAACAGTCTTGATATTGCCGACGTAAGGCTCCTGGATAAGCGCAGCCGCTATTCCGCGTTTTTCTGCCTCTAGGAATAACTCGTTTGTCGCAAGCTTCTTTCGCTGGAGGTTAGCCTGTGCGAATTTGTAAGCGTGGTGGTCCCCCTGGGTGCCCTTAGCAGTACGCTACTGTCGCTCGCGCCAAGTCATCCCATTTCTGACGCTGCGGGCAGCCGGCGCTAAAGGCATTGTGTTCCGTCTGGGTGCTGTTTGCTTTCTTGCAGTTTCTGCATGCTGCTGGTATTCCCGTCATAAAATCCGAACATTCGGATCTCAGGTGGGGGCCGCCGCAATGGCTGCACATGTCCACTGACTCCGCACAATATTTTTTGCTATGCCCATAGCCCAGACAGCGCGTACATTGCATCAGTGGGGTCTGGTCTTCGGCCCTGATGCGCTGGAGGTCAATATGTACGTATCCCTTTGCTGTGACCCTTTTCCAAATAGTTGGCGAGACGCTGAGCACAATGTTGCCGGTATGTGGATTCCTAGCCCTTTTCCTATATTTTATCTCTACCCTGCTCGTCCCACCGCTGAGGCCGTGGAAAACATCCTGATTCTGGTTCCTGAATGCCTTAAGGACGTCCTCATCGGTATTAACCAATAGGACGCCCCTAAGGATCAGCAACGGATCCCTGTTCTTCACCTCCTCAACGGTGAGATTGGCTCCATTCTTCCTCAATCTTTCTTTCGCCTTATCTCTTTCTTCCGTCGTCTCAAAACCCATAATCACCTTTCTGTCCTTCGCCTTTCTTACTTTCTCCACCTTTATCCAACCCTCCTTTGCATCTATTACCTTCCTTACCCTGTCAAGAACTTCCTCTCCCGAGTCCTCCTCATTGCTGGAGGTGACCACAACTGAGTGCAGCGTTCGCTTTTCCAGCGTGCCACCACTCCCACCCGCGACCACCCCCGCATATGTAGGAGCCTCTACATTCTCCATTCTTTCCTTCTGTGCCTCTATAACCCCCTTGAGCTCCTCCATCCGTTTGTTGCTTTCCAGCAGCAACTTGGAGTGCTCTTCAATTTTTTCCATGAATTGGCTTGTGTTACTCGCATGGATGGTTGGGTTCAATTTCTGCTCCGTGTCAATCGAGAATGTTGCGTCTATGTCGGCAGTTTTGGGCTCCATGTAATCCTTTGTTCTTTTTGTTTTGGCCTCCCTTTCAGCTTCTCTGACCAGCTGATAGAGACGATCCAACGCTTCAACGACGGCTGTTTTTATCTCGTTCTTGGTGTTTCTTGAACTGTTCAGGTGAAGCTTTGCTTTGTTTAAGCAGGCCCTAGCTTCTACTGACCGATCTGCGTACTGTAGCTTTGGCGGCTCGGTCGGTTTCGCTTGATTTGGCAGGGTCTTATTTTCTTGCATCTCTTGCTGTTCTTTCTCGGCAGGTCGTGGAGGGCTTTTAGAACTCTGCTCGCTTAATTCTAATTTTGCCGTGTCATCACTTCCCCGTTGCTTCGTTGCTTCGGGTTTTGCCTCTTGTGAGAGCTTCATCATTGGCTTTGTTTTAGGGGGGTAGGTCAGGACCGTTTTCTTGGGGGGCGATGGTGTTTTGTGGGGTGGAACTATTTTGGATCCGCCTTCCCAGTGTCCGATGCTACGCCTCACCGACGGGCCCACTTTACCTGTTTGATTCCCTTCCAAATCTGAAACCTCAGTGGGATTTGCCTTTTTTGCTGGTGTGCGTGTTGCCGGCATTTTGTCAAAGAGCTCTTCCTAGGAACTAGTTAACGTCAAAGGTCTGCCGGGTATTGTAAAGGGATACCACGGTCAGTTAAGGTGTAAAGATAAAGCAAAAAATAAATAAAAACAATATAATGTAAGTAGGATTAAATGAATCCTAAATCCTAATTTTCCGCTTTCCTTTCCAGATGGTGTACGCGACTTGGAGGTCAACGGTGCGCTTTGGTATTTCAACGCCCGGGCGATGGTGTAAGGCAGGAAAAGAGAGCAAGAAAGGGAATATAAATAATACACACAAAAAGTAAAACAAAATAAAACAAGACGCAAATAGTCCGCCTCAGATTCAAGATCTTCGGTGGTCGATCCCTATGTAGAGTCGCGGTCCTTAGCTCAAAAGAGCGGGTCAAGAGGAACCTGTCGGAAAACAGGCAACGGAAAATTTTTTCCGAGTCAAAAACACCCAATAGTAGAGTGATTTTTGGAAGGACTACAAAGAGTCGTTCTGTCAAGTCCGGTGGATAGCTCTCACCAAGCCCTCCAAAATGAACCCAAACTCGGTGCAGTTACACCAAGGGGTTCCGGAGATATCCCAACTTGAAATTTTTGGTTTTTCACGAAATAAAAAACCCAAAGTGGTTACAAGTGGATATCTCCGGATCCACCAGTCCAAAAACCCCGGTGTTTGGGCTTTCTGAAGTTGGCTCGGTGAGACCAATCCACCGGATCGGTTTTCAGCCTGAAAAATCTTGGCACGCTGAAATCGCCTGAAACTCAACTAGGCCTGTGCCCTAAGCCCTACTGACATAAACAGTGAAAACCCCGGCCTTCTACGACTCTCCGTTGGGAAGTTATGGCCGTCTTAAGTTTTCGCAAAATGGCCGCGGTGCTGTCAAAGTTGGATTTTGTCAGCGAATAACTCCCCTCTGGAAAGCCGCAGACCCCCCGAGTTTGGGCTCTCCTAACTCGGCCTGAGCTCCGCTGTCCGCTAAAACCACTTTCAGGGTCCCGAAAAATTTTAGCCCCAAACCGCCTGAAGTCGTGAGGAGAACGGGATGGAAGGTCCCTGAGTGTAAAATTAAAAACCGCAATCTCCCACGACCCTTGGTTCAAGAGTTATGGCGGTTTGAAGCTAAACAAAATGGCCGCCGAGCTGTCAAAGGTCGACTAAAAATGTCCGTAACTTCGAAACCCCTCGTCACAATTGGACGGGGTTTTGGATGTACAGCTCGGCGTCACTTCAGGTATGTCCTGAAAGTGATTTCAGCGACAAAATTTTGGAAGCCCTGAAACAGGCTGAAAACCAAATACACTTAAAATTAACTAAAAAAAACTACTGGTCAGAGTTGAAAAACGACTATAATCGGGCCAGCGGTTCCCGAGATACCCCGTTTTGAAAAACAAAACCAAAAAACCAAGATGGCGCGTTTTTGTCAAAACGGCCGATTTAAAAGGTATGTGGCCCGAGTTTGGACTTAAATGAGTCACAATTTATATATTGGACCCTGTCCTAAAGTCAGAAATTGATTTTTACTATTAAATTTCTAATTATGGCCGAAAAACAGTTAAAATTCGATATCTCTGGAATTACTGGTCGGAAAAATCTAAAAAAATTACATAAAATACTTAAAATAAGAAGCTACAATCTGTAGAACACAAAAATTTTAAAAGTCAAAAAACAGGCCGGAAAATTTTGAAAAACTGGTTTTCTTATAAAAAATGGTATAATTTTAAAATGACTGAAAATAAAAATCTAAAACTTAAGGTCTCTAATGTACTGATGAGCGCGCACCAGGCTGCAGTTGAAAAATTTTGAAAAAAGTCTTCTGTCCAGAGATATTTATGTCGAAAATTGCGAAATTTCAACTGTTATATAAAATATACCAGCTGTCATAAAAATCCAAAATATGTTGCACTCGCCTTGTGTGATAGGGGTCTAGGTTGGCACCAAGTTTCACACCGCTGTGTCCACTCCTTCCACTTTTTCAGGGCACGTGGTTTTTTGAAAATCCTGAATAACTCGTAGTTGCGTGATGTCAAGTTGGTTTTCGGTGGTCCAGGTGATGGGGAGCCACGATGTCCTCACGATGCCGGTGAAAAAACAGGGTGTCGTCGCTTTAGTTTCGGCAGCGTTTTCGATTTTCTGTTTTAAGTTTTTCACTTAACCTCCAAAAATATGGTTTTCGACTGAAAACTTCCTCGTCACTATAGACCGGAACAATTTAGAAACGGAACTTTGTGCGGCTTAAATTTCCGCATCCAACGACACTTTACTTGTTAAATTTAGAGCACAAAAACCAATTAATTTGTATTTTTTAGTGCGGAGCGCGTGGAGTTTTGCTGCTTCCAGCTCGAGAGACCGAGTGCAACTCGGTTAGGTTAGGTTAGGTTAGGTTAGGTTAGGTTAGGTTAGGTTAGGTTAGGTTAGGTTAGGTTAGGTTAGGTTAGGTTAGGTTAGGTTAGGTTAGGTTAGGTTAGGTTAGGTTAGGTTAGGTTTTTTTTTTTTTTTTTTTTTTTTTTTTTTTTTTTTTTTTTTTTTTTTTTAATGCCTAGTTCCTCCAACGAGATTTCTCGGAGGCCTTATTAATCTGTTATATCTTTCATTCCATTTCTCGCAGTTTTGCCTCTCGCACTTGCATGCCGCATACTGGTTCTTTCTCACATCCATCCACATTCATTCATTCAATGGGTGGGATTCCCATTCTAAATACTCTACTCTGCTCTACATTATTTTTTATCTTTTGCATTTACTGCTAGGGAAAGTAAATCAGTGCAATAGTCTTTAATAACCTTTTTCTTCTTAACTTATTACAGCTTATTTCATCTTAATTACTATTTTTGTTCTTATTTCTACTTATTATTATACAATCTACCCATTCTAAGTACTCTTAAATTATATAACATTTACGTTTACTGCTAGGGATACAATCAGTGCAACGGACTTAAAACATTTCCTTCTTAAACTATTACACTACCTACTTTATTACTAATTTTTTACATGTTACTTATAATATACAATTTTTATTCTTATTTCTACTTATTCTTATATAGTCTATTTTTAATTCTTAAATTTCTATGTTTGCATTTAATATATGTAACAATATATTTGAAACATAGTTTAATTATCTTAAATGTTTTTGTTTCGCTCAATCACTTTACTACAAATTTTAATGCAATAGTCTAAAAATTCTTGTCTCTCTTTTCCTGCTATTATTTCCGATATGTTACCTCTCTCTAGTTTTACATCTATTTTGTGTTCCAACTCATACCTTTCCATCGCGTACACTGGGCAGTCCAAAAGTAAGTGTGGGACAGTCTCATCAATTGCAGAATCACAGATGCACGATGGGTTCTCCTTACACTTGAAGCGATGCAAGTATTCGGAGAACCCACCGTGCCCCGTCATGATTTGAGTTAGCTGCGGTTTAATCTGAAACTTTTTGACCGTCCTGTACGCCGCCACTGCGTCCGGGAAAAACATTTTAGTAATAGAGGCGGTCTGACCCACCGTATACCTTTGGTTCCATTCATCAAGCGTCGCCATACGAATGTTACGCTTGATGAAAGAAACCGGGCACAGGTCGTAGTCAGGCTTCCTCTTGCTATTCAGGGCGGCCTCCTTTGCCAGCTGATCCGCTCTTTCGTTGCCCTCTAACCCTGCGTGGGCTTTTATCCAAAACAAGTTAACCACCTTGTTTTGGTGGGATATTAATGTTAAATTATCCCTAGCTTCCACTGCCAGGGGGTGAAGGCAGCTGTGGTTTTTCACTGTCTGGAGGGCCGCCATGGAGTCGCTGTACACTCCGAAACTGGATGCCGAGTGTTTCTGGATTTCCCTTGTTGCCCGGCATATCGCAAGTAGTTCCGCCTGGTAGACCGTGCAGTAGTCCGACAGCGCCAGCTTAATAGCACGCGCCTCGGCGTCGCCCTTCCATATAGAAAGTGCGGCCCCGACGCGCCCGCCAATTTTGCTGCCATCTGTGAAGATTTTAACCTCCAAGTCGGCGCTGGCATTGACTTGCTCACGGTTCGCCAGGCTCACGAACTCCAGGTCGATACGCCTAGCTGGATGCGGGGATTCCATTGCGGATGCCACCCGCTCCACCTCCCCACCAGCCAGCACTGCCTGGGATACGCCTCTCCTGGTCTCATAAAGTGAGGCTGCCTCGCGGACCCGGAGATCTAGAGGGAGCATCCCAGTCAGAACCAGTGCCGAGTTCAGGGAGACAGTGCGGTAGGCTTTGCACATTTTCTGGGCAATTCCACGTTGCACGGCAGCCAGCTGCTTTTTAATTCCCACTTTATTCGCCGCTTGGGCCCATACACTGGCGGCGTACAGAACGATCGGCTCTATGGTGGCTGTATATATAATTTTGATTACCGCGGTTAGGTTAGGTTAGGTTAGGTTAGGTTAGGTTAGGTTAGGTTAGGTTAGGTTAGGTTAGGTTAGGTTAGGTTAGGTTAGGTTAGGTTAGGTTAGGTTAGGTTAGGTTAGGTTAGGTTAGGTTAGGTTAGGTTAGGTTAGGTTAGGTTAGGTTAGGTTAGGTTAGGTTAGGTTAGGTTAGGTTAGGTTAGGTTAGGTTAGGTTAGGTTAGGTTAGGTTAGGTTAGGTTAGGTTAGGTTAGGTTAGGTTAGGTTAGGTTAGGTTAGGTTAGGTTAGGTTAGGTTAGGTTAGGTTAGGTTAGGTTAGGTTAGGTTAGGTTAGGTTAGGTTAGGTTAGGTTAGGTTAGGTTAGGTTAGGTTAGGTTAGGTTAGGTTAGGTTAGGTTAGGTTAGGTTAGGTTAGGTTAGGTTAGGTTAGGTTAGGTTAGGTTAGGTTAGGTTAGGTTAGGTTAGGTTAGGTTAGGTTAGGTTAGGTTAGGTTAGGTTAGGTTAGGTTAGGTTAGGTTAGGTTAGGTTAGGTTAGGTTAGGTTAGGTTAGGTTAGGTTAGGTTAGGTTAGGTTAGGTTAGGTTAGGTTAGGTTAGGTTAGGTTAGGTTAGGTTAGGTTAGGTTAGGTTAGGTTAGGTTAGGTTAGGTTAGGTTAGGTTAGGTTTTTTTTTTTTTTTTTTTTTTTTTTTTTTTAATCTTATACCTCCAACATAATCGGAGCCTATGTTTACTAATTATTCTTTCATACAAGTTCTCGCTTTTTTGCCTCTCGCACTTTCATTCCTCATACTATATCTTTCTTACATTCCTCATCATTTACGTCCTTATGGGTGGGGTTCCCAACTACCAACTATTTCTATCTATCTACTTTTTCTTCTTCTTATTATTTAATTTTTCCAATTTGGGGTACTTCTAAGAATACAACAACAAACAAATTTTTTATTTTCACAGTTTACAATTTTTATCTTAATCTATGGTTATTCTATTTTTATTTACTTCTATTTTAATCTTATCTTTACTCTTTAATTTCATGTTCCACATTCTTATTCCTATTTCAATATACAGGGGGCGGTTTTTAATTTTGGCCCGTTCTTATACATTTTTTATTTTACCTTATTTCTATTTCCTTATATTATTTTACATGCTACTTTACATTGACTTTACCATTTACTATACATCTTATTTTACTATGCTAAACAATAATATAATACACTATATTATGATAGCATATTTACTTATGCGGTTTTATTTCGATCTATTAGTATTTTTGCAATTTGTATGCAATAGTCCAAGAAAATTTTTGCATTTTTACTGTCCATTATATATTTCACATTTTCCGGTGTTATTTTTGTGTCCAAGGTCCTTTCCATACTGTATCGTTTGTACTCGAATTGTGGGCAGTGGAAGATTATATGTGGAACAGTTTCAGCCTCTTCTGGATCACAGATGCATGATGGACTCTCCTTGCACTTGAAGCGATACAAGTACTCGGAGAATCCACCATGCCCTGTCATTATCTGTGTTTTTATGCTGTCGGTGCCCATCCTGCGAACTGTCCTGTAAGCGACATGCACGTCCGGGAAGAACAACTTGGTAACAGATGCGGTGTCGCTGGCATCATATCTGTTGTTCCATTCATCAAGCGTCGCCATACGTATGCTTCGCTTGATGAATGAAATTGGGACCCGATCGTAGTCCGGCTTTCTTTTGGAGTTTTCAGCGGCCTCTTTTGCTAACTGATCGGCTCTCTCATTCCCTGGCAGCCCCACGTGAGCCTTGACCCAGAACAAGTTGACCACCTTGTTCTGGCGGGATGCAGTCCTTAAGTTATCCCTGGCTTCAACTGCGAGAGGGTGGAGTGTCCCGGGGTTTGTTAACGTTTGCAGAGCCGCCATTGAGTCGCTGAATACTCCAAAAGAGGATGCCTTGAGCTTTGTTACTTCCCTAGTCGCCCTCGCTATTGCTAAGAGTTCAGCCTGGTAAACTGTGCAGTAGTCGGATAGAGCTAGTTTGAGGGCTCTGGTCTCGGCCTCCCCCTGCCATATAGACAGTGAAGCGCCGACCCCTCCTCCAATCTTGCTCCCGTCCGTAAAAATGCGGATGTCAAAATTGCAGTTATTATCTCATTCCTCTTGGTTTACCAGGCTCCTGAACTTCAAGGTATCTCGTGTCGCAGGATGGGAACCCCCAGCAGCAGCGGTCATTCGCTCGGCCTCCCTGTCCCCCGGCAGTGACGCCCGGGACACCCCCCTCTTGGCCTCATACAGTGAGGCCGCCTCACGGACTCGGAGGTCAAGGGGGAGTATCCCAGACAGCACCAATGCTGAGTTCAAGGAGACCGTGCGATACGCCTTACACATTTTTTGGGCGATTCCGCGCTGGACCATCCCGAGCTGTTTCCTTATACCCAACTTTTTAGCAGCTGGTGCCCAGACGCCAGCTGCATAAAGTATTACCGGCTCTATGGTCGCCACGTAGATGATCCTTATCACCTCCGGGTGAAGCCCCCAGCTGACCTTTGCGGCCCTACTCAGCTGCTTGTAGATTGCAATTGCCTTCCTACAAACAGCCGAGACGTGCGTGTTGAAGGTCAGCTTCTGGTCCAGCGTAACACCCAGAAGCTTCATTTCCCTCGACGGGATGATGTCAATCCCTCCCATGCTCAGGCGTGGTGTGTCGTGTCTCAACTTTTTGGTTACCACCATAGCGGTGGTCTTGTGCGGTGCGAACCTAAGTTTATTTTCGACACCCCACGCCAGAACACGAGCGAGGACGGCATTGGCGTGTTCCTCAATCTCCTGCACGGTCTCTCCATTGAAGACGAGGAGAACATCGTCCGCAAACGCTTGTATATAATGCCCCATGTCTTCCACTGTTTTTAGGAGGGGGTCCAGTAAGAGGTTCCACAGAATGGGGCCCCCTATCGAACCCTGTACGCAGCCCTTTTCCGTTCCCTTTTCGTAGGCTTCCCCACCGTACCTGACCGAAACTCTTCTGTTTCTGAGATAGCTGTCCATGACCCGCCTAAGGCCAATTGGACACTTTTCCTCAGCCAGACGGACTCGTATTGCTGGCCACCAGGCGCTGTCAAAGGCCCCCTCTATGTCCAATGATACAAGCGTAACTATTTGCTTTTCCGCTAATTTATTATGAACGTGCTGCATTAGATCATAGAGGGAGTCCTCGGTGCTCCTTTGTGGCATGAATCCGTACTGGCGAGTACTCATCCTTGGCAAAAGATGGAATTTTAGGCGGGCCACCAGCATCTTCTCAAAAATTTTTCCTAATATGGGCAACAGCCCAATCGGCCTATAGGATTTTGGAGTTGAGTAATTATCCTTTCCGGGTTTCCTTAAAATCACTACGGTTGCTTCCTTCCAGGCTGTGGGGAAGTGATGACTCTCCAGGCACTTATTTAATAATCCCAGAAAGTATTCCGGGTCGTTACCCACGGCATGGGAACATATGTCAGCGGTAAAGCCATCAGAGCCCGGTGCCTTCTTGGGGTTGAAAGACTCCACTGAACTTTTCAGTTCCGCCATTGTGAACGGTGGTTCACAAGTTACATTTTGCTCGCCAGCGTTCACGTCTTCGGCTTTGCTTCTGATGAACCGGTGATGCGCGTTGTCGCTTTCTGGAAGGTCCTCCGGGTAAAAAGTTTTTGCCAGCAGTTCTACGGACCCCTTCGCGTCCAGCACATCACCGTTTCTTTCCAGCGGTAGGTCCTCCTCCCTGCACCGCGTCCTACCTATCACCCTATAAATACCCTCCCAGACCCCCTCCCTGTCCTGTTTTCCACAGAATTTCCTCCAACTCTCGGTCTGAGCTCTGGCCTCTTCTAATTCATACCTTTCTTTTTCCCTCAGGTACTCTTCGATGACCTTCGACCTTCGGATTTGAGCAGCACAACGGATCCTGCGCTTCTTGGTGGCGACGGTCTTCTTCATCTCAGCGAGAGTCTCGGACCACCACGGCAAGGTGAATTCCTCTTTGGATTTTCTACTTGGTATTGCTTGTTTACAAGCTTCGTCTATTACTTTAGAAAATTTTTTTACTGTATTGTCTAATTCCATACTGTCTTTAATTTTATTTAATTCGGCTAATGTTAAGTTGTTATCTATTTTTAATTGGCTAAATTTCTCACGAAATTTAGACCAATTTGCTTTCTTTGTGTTGAATTTCCTAGTAGTTCTCTCAATTTTGATTCCCTTAGATTTTTGTAAGAGGACCTCGAACATGATGCCGTTGTGATCCGAGCTCGTGAGTCCCTCGTCAACCCTCCAGTTGTCAATCCGGTCCAAGATGTCGTTGGAGCAAGCAGTGATGTCCACGTGGCTGCTGTACCGCTTTCCTCCTCGGATAGTGTCGAAGGTCGGAATTTCCCCTCGGTTTTGTATGTCCAGGCTTAGCTCGCCGAGAGTTGCTGCCACCTCTTCGCCCCTGAGGTCAGTCGTTGGGCTACCCCACCATATATTTTTGGCATTGGCATCCCCTCCAACGATAAGTCTTTTAGAGCCAACTACTAGCTCTATCTGCTTCAGATGCTCCAGGTAATGCTCTATGGGCTGGTCTGGCTCAAAGTAAAAGGAGACAAGCGTGATCTCCCAGGCACTGGTCTGGATTCCCACCACTACGATGTTATTTGTGGTGAGTTTTGGGTACTGTCTAACGTTGAGGTCGCTATTAAAGACGGCTATTGCCGCTTTGACAGTCCCATCTCCTGTACCAGTGTTCTGGAAGATTCTAACGCCCCTGTGACTCCTCATTACTTTTGCTCCGGCCACATAGGGTTCCTGCAGAAGCGCCACCGCTATTCCGCGCCTCGCAGCTTCCGTTAAAAGCTCATTGGTGGCTAGTTTCTTTCGTTGGAGGTTTGCCTGCGCCATTTTGTAGACAGTGTTATCCATTGTGGTGCCCTTAGCAATACGCAACCGTTGAGCGTGCTATGTGGTCCCACCTCTTCCGTACGGGGCAGTCGTGGCTAAAGGCGTTGTGGGGTGTGCCATTTTCAATTTTTGCCTTTGTGCAATTTCGGCAAGCAGGTGATGTGCCCGAGAGCCAGTCTGGGCATTCTGCTCTCACGTGGGGACCCCCACAGTGTCCACACAGGTCTATAGTCTCCTTACAGAAACGCTTTCCATGACCGAAGCCAAGGCAGCGCGTGCACTGTACAAGTGGGGTCTGGTCTTCGACCCTTACCCTCTGGAGATCAATGTGTACGGTTCCGTTCTCCAGTGCTCGTCGCCAGATGGTGGGCGAGACGCTAACGACTATGTGGCACATGTGGGGGTTCCTTACCCTGCGTCTATATTTTACCTCCACTCTGTCTTCCTCTCCGTCGAGGCCGTCAAAAACACCCCGATTTTGGTTCCGTAATGCCTTTAAGACGTCTTCGTCGGTGTTTATCACCAAGACGTCCTTCAGGATCAGCAGCGGGTCTCTGTTCTTTACTTCCTCGACGGTGAGATCGACTCCTTCTTTTTGTAGACGCTCCTTTAGCCTGCACCTCTCCTCTCGTGTCTCCAAACCTATTATTATTTTTCTATCTTTGGCTTTCCTGACTCTCTCCACCTTGATCCACCCGTCTTTAGCTTTTACCGCTTCACGGACTCTGGTGAGGACTTCGTCGCCTGTATCCGTTTCATTCTTCGATGTGACAACAACCGAGTGCAGGGTACTGCACTTTGGCAGTGATCCTACACCCTGGGCTGCAGCCACACTTGCGTACGTATTTCCCTTTTCCAGGAAATGCCTCTGGTGGTCCATCGCCTCCCTGAGCTCTTCCATTTTTTTGCCATTTTCGATAAGGAGCTTCGAGTGTTCTTCTATTTGTAGCATTATTTTGCTTTCGTCAATGCTTTTGGGGGGAGGCGCTTGTTTCATAGCGACGACCGGCTCTATCTCTGTCGTTTCCGGCGCCTTCCGGGTCAGTTTAAGGTTTAATCCTTTCAGCTCCGTTTCGGTTTCCTTTACCAGCTGGTAAAGACGTTCTGTTGCTTCGATAATGGCTGTCTTAATTTCGGTTTTTGTGTTCCTAGAACTACTGAGGTGCAGCTTGGCTTTTGCCAGACAGGCCTTTGCCTCCGCCGTTCGGTCCGCATACTTAATTATTTTAGGCGGTGAGGCAATGTCGACCGACTTTCTTGCTGTTGTCACAGCTTTCGCAGCCTTACTCTCCTGTGTCATAGCAAGTCTCTCTCTTGGCTTCACAGGGCCCGCCTGCGAAGTCTGCTCCGATGTACTTGGGGTGGGGCTGCGATTTACCGCTTCCCACTGCTCTATGCTGCGTACCACCTTCGCTGGGGGGACCGTAACGGTTTTTGGCGGAGAGTTTTGGCTGTCCGCCGCCTTTGCCGGGGTTCTAAAACCGAACATAGTTGAAGGTACGCGTCAAAAATTTTAACGTCAATAGGGACGGTAAATAAAGTATAAAAAAAAATGTAAAACAATACACACACAAAAGGAATAAAACCGCATAAGAAAATACCTTAAAACTATACAATAGTTGCAGCAAAAGTTGCAACTATGTCTCTTCCCAGACTCTACCTCGGGTATTATAATTCTGGGTAGTTACCAGGGGCTGTATTTAGTTGCTTAAATACATTAAATTTGTCAAAAACACAGTTTTGCAATTTCTGTCAAATTAGCTCTATGTAGAGTCTGTCCAATGCTCTCACTAGATAGAGCCCTCCGAGCCCGTTCCAACGACCCCAAACACGCCCAAACACGGGGTACCTAGCCCTAAGGGTTTCGGAGCAATCACGATTCAAAGATTCTGGTTTTTCTCCAAGATGGCGGCCAGAAAATGGTTAAAACACGATAGCTCCAGAACCACCAGACCGAATCATCCCGTGCTTGGGTTTATTTTTACGTGCTCGACGGGATCTAGGCTGTGGTAGTGTTTTCAGGCCGAAAAAATTTTTTGTCCTGAAATCCCCTGAATTTCAGCCCACTCGCAAGAGCCATGCAAGCCAACCCCTGCAGAGCAAATCCCGGCGCTCTGCGACCCTCCGCCGCGGAGATATGAGTGTTTGAAGTTTAACAAAGATGGCGGCTCAGCTGTCAAATTCAATGTTTGACAGGTATTTCCTCCGCTTTGGACAGCCGCAGAGTACCCGAGTTTGGGCTTTTCTGGCTCGCCCCGACCAGCCCCGTCGTGTGAGGTGATTTTCAGGATTTTGAAAATTTTCAGCCCTGAAACCCCTGAAAATAGTTTTTTCCGGTAGGGCTTGTCTCCCTGAGCAACAATTTGCAAACGGCAACTCTCTACGACCCCCGGCCACGGAGCCACCTGGCGTCAAAGTTTGCCAAGATGGCCGCCGATCTGTCAAAAGCCAACTTTAAAAGGCTGTAGCTCCGCAACCGTTTGTCGGAGAGAGACGCGGTTTTGGATACTGACACCGGACCAGCTTCCTACGTGTATCCTGCAGGGTTTCAGCGCTGAAAATTTCTTGGCCTGAAAAACGCCTGAAACTAATTTTAAGGTGTTCCCACCAGTACCCCACTAGTATTTGTCCAAATCCGGATCTTCTGCGTCCAATAGCCTCCTAGATATTTAATGTTTTATATAACAACCATCAAAACCAAAATGGCTGAAAATGCTATTTTCGCCAAACTTGAAGCTATTGGGCGCGAGTTTGGGCTTAAACTTAACATAATATGCACATTAAAGACAATTACGGTGTAAAAAATCAATTTTTTCTATTTATTTAAGAATTATAGCCAAAATTATTTAGAAAATCGATATCTTTGGAACCACTCGTCCAAAAATTTTTTGAAAAATGTCTTATTTAAGGCCAAATAGAGCACTACACAGTGAAATCAATAAAATAAAAAATCTGAAAATCTTCCACCTGAAATTTTAGTTTTTGTGGTTTTTTCGGTTTTTTAATTATAAAACAAAATTGATAAGTCCAAAAAATCCGGTTTTTTCAGGTCCGCTTCTTCTAGGCAGCGCGCAAAAAATAGCAGTTGAAAAACTTCAAGTTTTGGTCCCTTTCAGGAATTATAGGAACGCAAAGTTTCAATTTTCAATTGAAAATATAAGATAATATATAAGGCCTAAAATTATTTTACTTGCGGAATTTGTCTTCTCCTAAGAGCTTCTTGCGTGCTGCAAATTTTCGAGCAGCTGCTACAGCTGGTTCTGGTTTTTCAGCCCACGTGTTTTTTGGTTTTTGCTGAATATCGCTGAAGGTCTTGAGCCCAGGCGTTTTCTGTGTAAGCCGGAGTGAAGGTGCTGGCGTCGCGGCGCGTTTTCAAAAAGAAAACCAAGGTGTCGCTGATCTGGTTCCGTTTTTATTTCACAAAACGTTCCGAACACTTAAACTTAACCTCTAAAAATGAGGTTTTTCCACTGAAAAGTGTTTTTCCACTGCAATCCGGCACTTTTTAGGCACTGCACTGTATGCGGCTCAGCTTTCCGCATCCAATGACACTTCACACTTGGATATCGGAGTACAAAAACCAATTTACTTGAATTTTTATGTACGGAGCGACTTTAAAAATGATCCGACCACCGCGAGGGCTGGGGGGGTACTGGGTTAGGTTAGGTTAGGTTAGGTTAGGTTAGGTTAGGTTAGGTTAGGTTAGGTTAGGTTAGGTTAGGTTAGGTTAGGTTAGGTTAGGTTAGGTTAGGTTAGGTTAGGTTAGGTTAGGTTAGGTTAGGTTAGGTTAGGTTAGGTTAGGTTAGGTTAGGTTAGGTTAGGTTAGGTTAGGTTAGGTTAGGTTAGGTTAGGTTAGGTTAGGTTAGGTTAGGTTAGGTTAGGTTAGGTTTTTTTTTTTTTTTTTTTTTTTTTTTTTTGTTTTGGCAGGAGTGGGAAATCCTCATGGACGCCCCGACTGCCTCACTTGTGACACAGTCTGGGCAGTGCCGGACTCTTACCGGCTAAAACCCACTCCTGCCTTACTAGTTACCTCTGACATGATCAGAGCCTTTTGTATCGCTAGATCTGATTTGCACTTTGTTTTTAGGAAAGGTGGAGAATTTCGATTTTCTGAATCGGTTTTACGTTTTAAACTATAAAGGTCTTATTCTAGCAACTAATTTTACTTACTTATGGATTTTCAATAGTCTACATACTAATTAATAGCTTATAATTACATGGTCTTAATTTTTAAACGTTATTTATTGTATTTTTTCTTGTTTTTTATGTTTTTGTATTTTCTATTTTATTTTTTTGAGTCTTACTAGTTTTCTACATAAACGAATGTTATCTATATTTTTATACACACTATTTGAATACTATGGCTATCCTAATATATAACAATATATTATATAGTCATATTTTCTAATCTACTTTATTTTGGTACATATTCTTATAATATTTTCAACTACTTTAATAAACACATTCACAAAAATAATTAAAATACAATTATATAATCGAGCTTTCATTGCCTCATACTTAATAACTTTCTGTTTTAGGTGCCGCCTAACGATTGTATCCCCCTGGACTGGTTTGGCACAACGTTTTTTCTTTACGGTGGTACTCTCCTTTTCTTTTCTAGCAATTTTATCGGACCACCACGGCAGATTTTGTTGCTTAAATTGGGCCATTTTCTCACGAAACTGACTACAATTTGATGTTATCTGTTTAAATCCTATGTGGTCTAGCCGTGTGAAGTTTTCAAGTACATATCTCCAAAATTGTGCCAATGCCAGCCCATCTGGTGAGCACGATATTTCATCGACGCAGTCGGTGTGGCGCCGGTGTCGTCGTCCAGTTTTGCGGGCAGTTGCAGACACACCCTTAGCAATATGCAGTTGTTGCTCGGGCCAATGCATCCCACTTTCTCCGGACCGGGCATTCGCTGCTGAATGCGTTGTGTTCGCGGTCCCCTATCTTGGATCTGGTGCAGTTTATGCACACCACTGCTTCATCCAGCTGTCTATCCGGGCAGTCGGCCCTAAGATGCGGGCCGCCACAGTGGCTACACAGGTCAGCTGGCTCTTTGCAGAACCTCTTTCCGTGACCGTAACCTAAGCAGCGGGTGCACTGCACCAGTGGCGTCTGGTCCTCCACGCGTACCCTTTGGAGGTCAATCCGGAGCTTCCCTTCTTCAATCGCTCTCCTCCAGATCATAGGAGACACACTCAGCACAATGTGGCTCACCAGTGGGTTCCTTGTCTTTCGTCTGTACCTAATTTTGGTCCGCCCTACCTCATCGCCGAGGTCCTGAAAGATTTCCCGATTCTGATTCCTGAGGGACTTGAGGACTTCCTCGTCGGTATGTACCACCAACACATCCCTCAGAATCAGAAGCGGGTCTCTATTCGTAACTTCCTCGACGACGAGGTTTTCTCCAACCGCTTCCAGTCTTTCCTTGATCTTCTTCCTTTCCTCTTTCGTTGCGCACCCCATTATTATTTTCCTGTCCTTTGCTTTTCTCACCCTCTCCACCTGCACCCAGCCTTCCTTGGCATCCACCGCCTTCCTAATTTTCTCCAGAACTTCCTCTCCCGTGTCAAATTCCTCTTTTGAGGAGACAACCACGGAGTGCAGCGTTGCTCGCTCCAGGGCCTGTCCCCCAGTCTGGCTCTTTTGCGCTGCTACAACACTGGCGTAGCTAGTCTCGCCAGTACTTTGACTATTCGCCAGAGTAATGCTTAGTTTGTCCATTTTTTCCATACTGTCTTTGATTAAATTGCTATGCTTTTCTATGGTTTCTATGAGTTCACTCTGTGAAACATTAATATCGCTGCGTATGGGTGAGAAGCACTGTTCCGCACTAGAAGCGGCTGCTGGTACAACTGTAGATATAGGTGTAGGTGTGCCAGAACTTTTACTCCGTTCTGATTCCTTGACCAGCTCGTAGAGCCTGTTTATTGAATTGAGTACCTCCGTCTTGATCTCTGTTTTGAGGTTGCGAGAGTTGCCTAGATAGAGCTTGGCTTTATTGAGGCAGGCTCTCGCTTCCGCCGTGAGATTGGGGTACCCAGACTCAGGTCTCTTCGATGGTATTGCGGTGTCCACTGGAGCTCGTCGCGTCGAAAGAGTGCTGTGGGTAGGTGGTGTACCGTCGTGCTTTTGGTTGGCCGGGCACTTGGCCTTAGGCTCAGCTTTCCCGGCCTCCCACTCTCCGATGCTACGCCTTACGCTGGGAAGCGGTGGTTCAGTTTTCTCTGTCGAGTGCGGTGAGCCCCTTGAGCCCGGCGAGCTAGCAGGCTTCTTGGCTGGTGTGCGGAACATGGCGGTGGCTTTTGTGAAGGTGAGGTTCATAAGCACAACCGTCAGAGGTCACAAATATCTCTTCTGTGTCCCTGTAAAGGGGGGATGCACAGAAGCGAAAAATATGAAATATGTCGTCCTACGGTCGAACGACCGTCAAGTGTATAAAACTCTTAATTATATAAGAGGATTCGTCAGATATGATAGAATCAAAATTCCAAACAATCAAGAATAATTTTAATTTTTTGTCAGAATCAGGTTCGTCCCCCTAGCCACTAGTAACAGGGTGGGTTGGGCGGGCAAAATTTTTTCGCGTTTTCGTCAATTTTATCTGTCAGATAGTCTCAGGTAGCCTAACTAGGAACGAATTAGCTGAAAACAGCGTCAAAATGCGTCACCTGGATGCGAAGATATTGACCAATGTATGAAAACTTGGTTCGGTTAGGTAGATTTTTGGTACCTACTAGTCACGTAGAACAATGAAAATTCTAATTATTAAGGTGGCTATATATGCTAGGCACACGGGCGAGGTGTCAAAAGACGCGTCTCCGCGCGAACTAGCTAACTATGGCGTTACTGAAAAGCGTGCTGAAGAAAAATTTTGAATTTCAGCCGAAAAACGTGAATTTTCACTGAAAATTTGAACAAAACAAGGAATATTAACTACCCTACACGTCTCGGACTCGCGGAACGCGCACCGGATTGCAGGTAAGGCAGGTAAGTATCTATTGAAACTAATTTAAACAGGACTGGCTGAAAGAATTTTGAAATATAATTAAATTATGTATCCAGTACATACAGTTTGTAAGAATTTTCAAAGTCTATGGAGCGAAAGAAAATTTTTTCGCGTTTTCGTCAATTTTATCTGTCAGATAGTCTCAGGTAGCCTAACTAGGAACGAATTAGCTGAAAACAGCGTCAAAATGCGTCACCTGGATGCGAAGATATTGACCAATGTATGAAAACTTGGATCGGTCAGGTAGATTTTTGGTACCTACTAGTTACGTAGAACAATGAAAATTCTAAGTATTAAGGTGGCTATATATGCTAGGCACACGGGCGAGGTGTCAAAAGACGCGTCTCCGCGCGAACTAGCTAACTATGGCGTTACTGAAAGTTGTGCTGAACAAAAATTTTGAATTTCAGCCGAAAAACGTGAATTTTCACTGAAAATTTGAACAAAACCAGGAATATTAACTACCCTACACGTCTCGGACTCGCGGAACGCGCACCGGATTGCAGGTAAGGCAGGTAAGTATCTATTGAAACTAATTTAAACGGGATTGGCTGAAAGAATTTTGAAATATTTTTGAATTATGTATCCAGTACATACAGTTTGTAAGAATTTTCAAAGTCTATGGAGCGAAAGAAAATTTTTTCGCGTTTTCGTCAATTTTATCTGTCAGATAGTCTCAGGTAGCCTAACTAGGAACGAATTAGCTGAAAACAGCGTCAAAATGCGTCACCTGGATGCGAAGATATTGACCAATGTATGAAAACTTGGATCGGTCAGGTAGATTTTTGGTACCTACTAGTTACGTAGAACAATGAAAATTCTAAGTATTAAGGTGGCTATATATGCTAGGCACACGGGCGAGGTGTCAAAAGACGCGTCTCCGCGCGAACTAGCTAACTATGGCGTTACTGAAAGTTGTGCTGAACAAAAATTTTGAATTTCAGCCGAAAAACGTGAATTTTCACTGAAAATTTGAACAAAACCAGGAATATTAACTACCCTACACGTCTCGGACTCGCGGAACGCGCACCGGATTGCAGGTAAGGCAGGTAAGTATCTATTGAAACTAATTTAAACGGGATTGGCTGAAAGAATTTTGAAATATTTTTGAATTATGTATCCAGTACATACAGTTTGTAAGAATTTTCAAAGTCTATGGAGCGAAAGAAAATTTTTTCGCGTTTTCGTCAATTTTCTCAGTCAGATAGTCTCAGGTAGCCTAACTAGGAACGAATTAGCTGAAAACAGCGTCAAAATGCGTCACCTGGATGCGAAGATATTGACCAATGTATGAAAACTTGGTTCGGTCAGGTAGATTTTTGGTACCTACTAGTTACGTAGAACAATGAAAATTCTAAGTATTAAGGTGGCTATATATGCTAGGCACACGGGCGAGGTGTCAAAAGACGCGTCTCCGCGCGAACTAGCTAACTATGGCGTTACTGAAAGTTGTGCTGAACAAAAATTTTGAATTTCAGCCGAAAAACGTGAATTTTCACTGAAAATTTGAACAAAACCAGGAATATTAACTACCCTACACGTCTCGGACTCGCGGAACGCGCACCGGATTGCAGGTAAGGCAGGTAAGTATCTATTGAAACTAATTTAAACGGGATTGGCTGAAAGAATTTTGAAATATTTTTGAATTATGTATCCAGTACATACAGTTTGTAAGAATTTTCAAAGTCTATGGAGCGAAAGAAAATTTTTTCGCGTTTTCGTCAATTTTCTCAGTCAGATAGTCTCAGGTAGCCTAACTAGGAACGAATTAGCTGAAAACAGCGTCAAAATGCGTCACCTGGATGCGAAGATATTGACCAATGTATGAAAACTTGGTTCGGTTAGGTAGATTTTTGGTACCTAGTAGTCACGTAGAACAATGAAAATTCTAAGTATTAATGTGGCTATGTATGCTAGGCACACGGGCGAGGTGTCAAAAGACGCGTCTCCACGCGAACTAGCTAACTATGGCGTTACTGAAAGTTGTGCTGAACAAAAATTTTGAATTTCAGCCGAAAAACGTGAATTTTCACTGAAAATTTCAACAAAACCAGGAATATTAACTACCCTACACGTCTCGGACTCGCGGAACGCGCACCGGATTGCAGGTAAGGCAGGTAAGTATCTATTGAAACTAATTTAAACGGGATTGGCTGAAAGAATTTTGAAATATAATTAAATTATGTATCCAGTACATACAGTTTGTAAGAATTTTCAAAGTCTATGGAGCGAAAGAAAATTTTTTCGCGTTTTCGTCAATTTTATCTGTCAGATAGTCTCAGGTAGCCTAACTAGGAACGAATTAGCTGAAAACAGCGTCAAAATGCGTCACCTGGATGCGAAGATATTGACCAATGTATGAAAACTTGGTTCGGTTAGGTAGATTTTTGGTACCTACTAGTCACGTAGAACAATGAAAATTCTAATTATTAAGGTGGCTATATATGCTAGGCACACGGGCGAGGTGTCAAAAGACGCGTCTCCGCGCGAACTAGCTAACTATGGCGTTACTGAAAAGCGTGCTGAAGAAAAATTTTGAATTTCAGCCGAAAAACGTGAATTTTCACTGAAAATTTGAACAAAACAAGGAATATTAACTACCCTACACGTCTCGGACTCGCGGAACGCGCACCGGATTGCAGGTAAGGCAGGTAAGTATCTATTGAAACTAATTTAAACAGGACTGGCTGAAAGAATTTTGAAATATAATTAAATTATGTATCCAGTACATACAGTTTGTAAGAATTTTCAAAGTCTATGGAGCGAAAGAAAATTTTTTCGCGTTTTCGTCAATTTTATCTGTCAGATAGTCTCAGGTAGCCTAACTAGGAACGAATTAGCTGAAAACAGCGTCAAAATGCGTCACCTGGATGCGAAGATATTGACAGGTTAGGTTAGGTTAGGTTAGGTTAGGTTAGGTTAGGTTAGGTTAGGTTAGGTTAGGTTAGGTTAGGTTAGGTTAGGTTAGGTTAGGTTAGGTTAGGTTAGGTTAGGTTAGGTTAGGTTAGGTTAGGTTAGGTTAGGTTAGGTTAGGTTAGGTTAGGTTAGGTTAGGTTAGGTTAGGTTAGGTTAGGTTAGGTTAGGTTAGGTTAGGTTAGGTTAGGTTAGGTTAGGTTAGGTTAGGTTAGGTTAGGTTAGGTTAGGTTAGGTTAGGTTAGGTTAGGTTAGGTTAGGTTAGGTTAGGTTAGGTTAGGTTAGGTTAGGTTAGGTTAGGTTAGGTTAGGTTAGGTTAGGTTAGGTTAGGTTAGGTTAGGTTAGGTTAGGTTAGGTTAGGTTAGGTTAGGTTAGGTTAGGTTAGGTTAGGTTAGGTTAGGTTAGGTTAGGTTAGGTTAGGTTAGGTTAGGTTAGGTTAGGTTAGGTTAGGTTAGGTTAGGTTAGGTTAGGTTAGGTTAGGTTAGGTTAGGTTAGGTTAGGTTAGGTTAGGTTAGGTTAGGTTAGGTTAGGTTAGGTTAGGTTAGGTTAGGTTAGGTTAGGTTAGGTTAGGTTAGGTTAGGTTAGGTTAGGTTAGGTTAGGTTAGGTTAGGTTAGGTTAGGTTAGGTTAGGTTAGGTTAGGTTAGGTTAGGTTAGGTTAGGTTAGGTTAGGTTAGGTTAGGTTAGGTTAGGTTAGGTTAGGTTAGGTTAGGTTAGGTTAGGTTAGGTTAGGTTAGGTTAGGTTAGGTTAGGTTAGGTTAGGTTAGGTTAGGTTAGGTTAGGTTAGGTTAGGTTAGGTTAGGTTAGGTTAGGTTAGGTTAGGTTAGGTTAGGTTAGGTTAGGTTAGGTTAGGTTAGGTTAGGTTAGGTTAGGTTAGGTTAGGTTAGGTTAGGTTAGGTTAGGTTAGGTTAGGTTAGGTTAGGTTAGGTTAGGTTAGGTTAGGTTAGGTTAGGTTAGGTTAGGTTAGGTTAGGTTAGGTTAGGTTAGGTTAGGTTAGGTTAGGTTAGGTTAGGTTAGGTTAGGTTAGGTTAGGTTAGGTTAGGTTAGGTTAGGTTAGGTTAGGTTAGGTTAGGTTAGGTTAGGTTAGGTTAGGTTAGGTTAGGTTAGGTTAGGTTAGGTTAGGTTAGGTTAGGTTAGGTTAGGTTAGGTTAGGTTAGGTTAGGTTAGGTTAGGTTAGGTTAGGTTAGGTTAGGTTAGGTTAGGTTAGGTTAGGTTAGGTTAGGTTAGGTTAGGTTAGGTTAGGTTAGGTTAGGTTAGGTTAGGTTAGGTTAGGTTAGGTTAGGTT